>CM065472.1:23155567-24462599 GCA_032872505.1 Leptopilina syphax | reverse complement strand
CATTTTTTATCTAAATTATACTCGAAAACCAAGTTTTTAAAAGAATTTAGAAATTTTTCAGAATTTAAAAATCGTCGTTTTTTCTCGCTTTTTTTTCTATAGGAAATTTAAAAATTGTAATTTTCGTCGATTTCTTCAAATTTTTTTTTTCCAAAAAATTTTTGCAATCGTAAATTTCGACTGAATTCGTTATTTATTTTCATTTTCAAACAGAAATTTACTCGAAAAATCAGTTTTTGAACGATTTTCAAAATTTCTGAAAAATAAAAATTGGTCGATTTTTTCGTTTTTTTTTGTACAGAAAAATTAAAAATCTTGATTTTCTGCTAAATTAATGAAATTTTTTCATTTTTTATCTAAATTATACTCGAAAACCAAGTTTTTAAAAGAATTTAGAAATTTTTCAGAATTTAAAAATCGTCGTTTTTCTCGCTTTTTTTTCTATAGGAAATTTAAAAATTGTGATTTTCGTCGATTTCTTCAAATTTTTTTTTTCTAAAAATTTTTGCAATCGTAAATTTCGACTGAATTCGTTATTTATTTTCATTTTCAAACAGAAATTTACTCGAAAAATCAGTTTTTGAACGATTTTCAAAATTTCTGAAAAATAAAAATTGGTCGATTTTTTCGTTTTTTTTTGTACAGAAAAATTAAAAATCTTGATTTTCTGCTAAATTAATGAAATTTTTTCATTTTTTATCTAAATTATACTCGAAAACCAAGTTTTTAAAAGAATTTAGAAATTTTTCAGAATTTAAAAATCGTCGTTTTTCTCGCTTTTTTTTCTATAGGAAATTTAAAAATTGTGATTTTCGTCGATTTCTTCAAATTTTTTTTTTCTAAAAATTTTTGCAATCGTAAATTTCGACTGAATTCGTTATTTATTTTCATTTTCAAACAGAAATTTACTCGAAAAATCAGTTTTTGAACGATTTTCAAAATTTCTGAAAAATAAAAATTGGTCGATTTTTTCGTTTTTTTTTGTACAGAAAAATTAAAAATCTTGATTTTCTGCTAAATTAATGAAATTTTTTTCATTTTTTATCTAAATTATACTCGAAAACCAAGTTTTTAAAAGAATTTAGAAATTTTTCAGAATTTAAAAATCGTCGTTTTTCTCGCTTTTTTTTCTATAGGAAATTTAAAAATTGTAATTTTCGTCGATTTCTTCAAATTTTTTTTTTCCAAAAATTTTTGCAATCGTAAATTTCGACTGAATTCGTTATTTATTTTCATTTTCAAACAGAAATTTACTCGAAAAATCAGTTTTTGAACGATTTTCAAAATTTCTGAAAAATAAAAATTGGTCGATTTTTTCGTTTTTTTTTGTACAGAAAAATTAAAAATCTTGATTTTCTGCTAAATTAATGAAAATTTTTTCATTTTTTATCTAAATTATACTCGAAAACCAAGTTTTTAAAAGAATTTAGAAATTTTTCAGAATTTAAAAATCGTCGTTTTTCTCGCTTTTTTTTCTATAGGAAATTTAAAAATTGTGATTTTCGTCGATTTCTTCAAATTTTTTTTTTCTAAAAAATTTTTGCAATCGTAAATTTCGACTGAATTCGTTATTTATTTTCATTTTCAAACAGAAATTTACTCGAAAAATCAGTTTTTGAACGATTTTCAAAATTTCTGAAAAATAAAAATTGGTCGATTTTTTCGTTTTTTTTTGTACAGAAAAATTAAAAATCTTGATTTTCTGCTAAATTAATGAAATTTTTTCATTTTTTATCTAAATTATACTCGAAAACCAAGTTTTTAAAAGAATTTAGAAATTTTTCAGAATTTAAAAATCGTCGTTTTTCTCGCTTTTTTTTCTATAGGAAATTTAAAAATTGTAATTTTCGTCGATTTCTTCAAATTTTTTTTTTCCAAAAATTTTTGCAATCGTAAATTTCGACTGAATTCGTTATTTATTTTCATTTTCAAACAGAAATTTACTCGAAAAATCAGTTTTTGAACGATTTTCAAAATTTCTGAAAAATAAAAATTGGTCGATTTTTTCGTTTTTTTTTTGTACAGAAAAATTAAAAATCTTGATTTTCTGCTAAATTAATGAAATTTTTTCATTTTTTATCTAAATTATACTCGAAAACCAAGTTTTTAAAAGAATTTAGAAATTTTTCAGAATTTAAAAATCGTCGTTTTTCTCGCTTTTTTTTCTATAGGAAATTTAAAAATTGTGATTTTCGTCGATTTCTTCAAATTTTTTTTTTTTCTAAATTTTTGCAATCGTAAATTTCGACTGAATTCGTTATTTATTTTCATTTTCAAACAGAAATTTACTCGAAAAATCAGTTTTTGAACGATTTTCAAAATTTCTGAAAAATAAAAATTGGTCGATTTTTTCGTTTTTTTTTTGTACAGAAAAATTAAAAATCTTGATTTTCTGCTAAATTAATGAAATTTTTTCATTTTTTATCTAAATTATACTCGAAAACCAAGTTTTTAAAAGAATTTAGAAATTTTTCAGAATTTAAAAATCGTCGTTTTTCTCGCTTTTTTTTCTATAGGAAATTTAAAAATTGTAATTTTCGTCGATTTCTTCAAATTTTTTTTTTCCAAAAATTTTTGCAATCGTAAATTTCGACTGAATTCGTTATTTATTTTCATTTTCAAACAGAAATTTACTCGAAAAATCAGTTTTTGAACGATTTTCAAAATTTCTGAAAAATAAAAATTGGTCGATTTTTTCGTTTTTTTTTGTACAGAAAAATTAAAAATCTTGATTTTCTGCTAAATTAATGAAATTTTTTCATTTTTTATCTAAATTATACTCGAAAACCAAGTTTTTAAAAGAATTTAGAAATTTTTCAGAATTTAAAAATCGTCGTTTTTCTCGCTTTTTTTTCTATAGGAAATTTAAAAATTGTGATTTTCGTCGATTTCTTCAAATTTTTTTTTTAAAAATTTTTGCAATCGTAAATTTCGACTGAATTCGTTATTTATTTTCATTTTCAAACAGAAATTTACTCGAAAAATCAGTTTTTGAACGATTTTCAAAATTTCTGAAAAATAAAAATTGGTCGATTTTTTCGTTTTTTTTTGTACAGAAAAATTAAAAATCTTGATTTTCTGCTAAATTAATGAAATTTTTTCATTTTTTATCTAAATTATACTCGAAAACCAAGTTTTTAAAAGAATTTAGAAATTTTTCAGAATTTAAAAATCGTCGTTTTTCTCGCTTTTTTTTCTATAGGAAATTTAAAAATTGTGATTTTCGTCGATTTCTTCAAATTTTTTTTTTCCAAAAATTTTTGCAATCGTAAATTTCGACTGAATTCGTTATTTATTTTCATTTTCAAACAGAAATTTACTCGAAAAATCAGTTTTTGAACGATTTTCAAAATTTCTGAAAAATAAAAATTGGTCGATTTTTTCGTTTTTTTTTGTACAGAAAAATTAAAAATCTTGATTTTCTGCTAAATTAATGAAATTTTTTCATTTTTTATCTAAATTATACTCGAAAACCAAGTTTTTAAAAGAATTTAGAAATTTTTCAGAATTTAAAAATCGTCGTTTTTCTCGCTTTTTTTTCTATAGGAAATTTAAAAATTGTGATTTTCGTCGATTTCTTCAAATTTTTTTTTTTAAAAATTTTTGCAATCGTAAATTTCGACTGAATTCGTTATTTATTTTCATTTTCAAACAGAAATTTACTCGAAAAATCAGTTTTTGAACGATTTTCAAAATTTCTGAAAAATAAAAATTGGTCGATTTTTTCGTTTTTTTTTGTACAGAAAAATTAAAAATCTTGATTTTCTGCTAAATTAATGAAATTTTTTTCATTTTTTATCTAAATTATACTCGAAAACCAAGTTTTTAAAAGAATTTAGAAATTTTTCAGAATTTAAAAATCGTCGTTTTTCTCGCTTTTTTTTCTATAGGAAATTTAAAAATTGTGATTTTCGTCGATTTCTTCAAATTTTTTTTTTCCAAAAATTTTTGCAATCGTAAATTTCGACTGAATTCGTTATTTATTTTCATTTTCAAACAGAAATTTACTCGAAAAATCAGTTTTTGAACGATTTTCAAAATTTCTGAAAAATAAAAATTGGTCGATTTTTTCGTTTTTTTTTGTACAGAAAAATTAAAAATCTTGATTTTCTGCTAAATTAATGAAATTTTTTCATTTTTTATCTAAATTATACTCGAAAACCAAGTTTTTAAAAGAATTTAGAAATTTTTCAGAATTTAAAAATCGTCGTTTTTCTCGCTTTTTTTTCTATAGGAAATTTAAAAATTGTGATTTTCGTCGATTTCTTCAAATTTTTTTTTTCTAAAATTTTTGCAATCGTAAATTTCGACTGAATTCGTTATTTATTTTCATTTTCAAACAGAAATTTACTCGAAAAATCAGTTTTTGAACGATTTTCAAAATTTCTGAAAAATAAAAATTGGTCGATTTTTTCGTTTTTTTTTTGTACAGAAAAATTAAAAATCTTGATTTTCTGCTAAATTAATGAAATTTTTTCATTTTTTATCTAAATTATACTCGAAAACCAAGTTTTTAAAAGAATTTAGAAATTTTTCAGAATTTAAAAATCGTCGTTTTTCTCGCTTTTTTTTCTATAGGAAATTTAAAAATTGTGATTTTCGTCGATTTCTTCAAATTTTTTTTTTCCAAAAATTTTTGCAATCGTAAATTTCGACTGAATTCGTTATTTATTTTCATTTTCAAACAGAAATTTACTCGAAAAATCAGTTTTTGAACGATTTTCAAAATTTCTGAAAAATAAAAATTGGTCGATTTTTTCGTTTTTTTTTGTACAGAAAAATTAAAAATCTTGATTTTCTGCTAAATTAATGAAATTTTTTCATTTTTTATCTAAATTATACTCGAAAACCAAGTTTTTAAAAGAATTTAGAAATTTTTCAGAATTTAAAAATCGTCGTTTTTCTCGCTTTTTTTTCTATAGGAAATTTAAAAATTGTGATTTTCGTCGATTTCTTCAAATTTTTTTTTTCTAAAAATTTTTGCAATCGTAAATTTCGACTGAATTCGTTATTTATTTTCATTTTCAAACAGAAATTTACTCGAAAAATCAGTTTTTGAACGATTTTCAAAATTTCTGAAAAATAAAAATTGGTCGATTTTTTCGTTTTTTTTTGTACAGAAAAATTAAAAATCTTGATTTTCTGCTAAATTAATGAAATTTTTTCATTTTTTATCTAAATTATACTCGAAAACCAAGTTTTTAAAAGAATTTAGAAATTTTTCAGAATTTAAAAATCGTCGTTTTTCTCGCTTTTTTTTCTATAGGAAATTTAAAAATTGTGATTTTCGTCGATTTCTTCAAATTTTTTTTTTAAAAATTTTTGCAATCGTAAATTTCGACTGAATTCGTTATTTATTTTCATTTTCAAACAGAAATTTACTCGAAAAATCAGTTTTTGAACGATTTTCAAAATTTCTGAAAAATAAAAATTGGTCGATTTTTTCGTTTTTTTTTGTACAGAAAAATTAAAAATCTTGATTTTCTGCTAAATTAATGAAATTTTTTCATTTTTTATCTAAATTATACTCGAAAACCAAGTTTTTAAAAGAATTTAGAAATTTTTCAGAATTTAAAAATCGTCGTTTTTCTCGCTTTTTTTTCTATAGGAAATTTAAAAATTGTGATTTTCGTCGATTTCTTCAAATTTTTTTTTTCCAAAAATTTTTGCAATCGTAAATTTCGACTGAATTCGTTATTTATTTTCATTTTCAAACAGAAATTTACTCGAAAAATCAGTTTTTGAACGATTTTCAAAATTTCTGAAAAATAAAAATTGGTCGATTTTTTCGTTTTTTTTTGTACAGAAAAATTAAAAATCTTGATTTTCTGCTAAATTAATGAAATTTTTTCATTTTTTATCTAAATTATACTCGAAAACCAAGTTTTTAAAAGAATTTAGAAATTTTTCAGAATTTAAAAATCGTCGTTTTTCTCGCTTTTTTTTCTATAGGAAATTTAAAAATTGTGATTTTCGTCGATTTCTTCAAATTTTTTTTTTCCAAAAATTTTTGCAATCGTAAATTTCGACTGAATTCGTTATTTATTTTCATTTTCAAACAGAAATTTACTCGAAAAATCAGTTTTTGAACGATTTTCAAAATTTCTGAAAAATAAAAATTGGTCGATTTTTTCGTTTTTTTTTGTACAGAAAAATTAAAAATCTTGATTTTCTGCTAAATTAATGAAATTTTTTCATTTTTTATCTAAATTATACTCGAAAACCAAGTTTTTAAAAGAATTTAGAAATTTTTCAGAATTTAAAAATCGTCGTTTTTCTCGCTTTTTTTTCTATAGGAAATTTAAAAATTGTGATTTTCGTCGATTTCTTCAAATTTTTTTTTTCCAAAAATTTTTGCAATCGTAAATTTCGACTGAATTCGTTATTTATTTTCATTTTCAAACAGAAATTTACTCGAAAAATCAGTTTTTGAACGATTTTCAAAATTTCTGAAAAATAAAAATTGGTCGATTTTTTCGTTTTTTTTTGTACAGAAAAATTAAAAATCTTGATTTTCTGCTAAATTAATGAAATTTTTTCATTTTTTATCTAAATTATACTCGAAAACCAAGTTTTTAAAAGAATTTAGAAATTTTTCAGAATTTAAAAATCGTCGTTTTTCTCGCTTTTTTTTCTATAGGAAATTTAAAAATTGTGATTTTCGTCGATTTCTTCAAATTTTTTTTTTTAAAAATTTTTGCAATCGTAAATTTCGACTGAATTCGTTATTTATTTTCATTTTCAAACAGAAATTTACTCGAAAAATCAGTTTTTGAACGATTTTCAAAATTTCTGAAAAATAAAAATTGGTCGATTTTTTCGTTTTTTTTTGTACAGAAAAATTAAAAATCTTGATTTTCTGCTAAATTAATGAAATTTTTTTCATTTTTTATCTAAATTATACTCGAAAACCAAGTTTTTAAAAGAATTTAGAAATTTTTCAGAATTTAAAAATCGTCGTTTTTCTCGCTTTTTTTTCTATAGGAAATTTAAAAATTGTGATTTTCGTCGATTTCTTCAAATTTTTTTTTTCCAAAAATTTTTGCAATCGTAAATTTCGACTGAATTCGTTATTTATTTTCATTTTCAAACAGAAATTTACTCGAAAAATCAGTTTTTGAACGATTTTCAAAATTTCTGAAAAATAAAAATTGGTCGATTTTTTCGTTTTTTTTTGTACAGAAAAATTAAAAATCTTGATTTTCTGCTAAATTAATGAAATTTTTTCATTTTTTATCTAAATTATACTCGAAAACCAAGTTTTTAAAAGAATTTAGAAATTTTTCAGAATTTAAAAATCGTCGTTTTTCTCGCTTTTTTTTCTATAGGAAATTTAAAAATTGTGATTTTCGTCGATTTCTTCAAATTTTTTTTTCCAAAAATTTTTGCAATCGTAAATTTCGACTGAATTCGTTATTTATTTTCATTTTCAAACAGAAATTTACTCGAAAAATCAGTTTTTGAACGATTTTCAAAATTTCTGAAAAATAAAAATTGGTCGATTTTTTCGTTTTTTTTTTGTACAGAAAAATTAAAAATCTTGATTTTCTGCTAAATTAATGAAATTTTTTCATTTTTTATCTAAATTATACTCGAAAACCAAGTTTTTAAAAGAATTTAGAAATTTTTCAGAATTTAAAAATCGTCGTTTTTCTCGCTTTTTTTTCTATAGGAAATTTAAAAATTGTGATTTTCGTCGATTTCTTCAAATTTTTTTTTTCCAAAAATTTTTGCAATCGTAAATTTCGACTGAATTCGTTATTTATTTTCATTTTCAAACAGAAATTTACTCGAAAAATCAGTTTTTGAACGATTTTCAAAATTTCTGAAAAATAAAAATTGGTCGATTTTTTCGTTTTTTTTTGTACAGAAAAATTAAAAATCTTGATTTTCTGCTAAATTAATGAAATTTTTTCATTTTTTATCTAAATTATACTCGAAAACCAAGTTTTTAAAAGAATTTAGAAATTTTTCAGAATTTAAAAATCGTCGTTTTTCTCGCTTTTTTTTCTATAGGAAATTTAAAAATTGTGATTTTCGTCGATTTCTTCAAATTTTTTTTTTTCCAAAAATTTTTGCAATCGTAAATTTCGACTGAATTCGTTATTTATTTTCATTTTCAAACAGAAATTTACTCGAAAAATCAGTTTTTGAACGATTTTCAAAATTTCTGAAAAATAAAAATTGGTCGATTTTTTCGTTTTTTTTTGTACAGAAAAATTAAAAATCTTGATTTTCTGCTAAATTAATGAAATTTTTTCATTTTTTATCTAAATTATACTCGAAAACCAAGTTTTTAAAAGAATTTAGAAATTTTTCAGAATTTAAAAATCGTCGTTTTTCTCGCTTTTTTTTCTATAGGAAATTTAAAAATTGTGATTTTCGTCGATTTCTTCAAATTTTTTTTTCCAAAAATTTTTGCAATCGTAAATTTCGACTGAATTCGTTATTTATTTTCATTTTCAAACAGAAATTTACTCGAAAAATCAGTTTTTGAACGATTTTCAAAATTTCTGAAAAATAAAAATTGGTCGATTTTTTCGTTTTTTTTTGTACAGAAAAATTAAAAATCTTGATTTTCTGCTAAATTAATGAAATTTTTTCATTTTTTATCTAAATTATACTCGAAAACCAAGTTTTTAAAAGAATTTAGAAATTTTTCAGAATTTAAAAATCGTCGTTTTTCTCGCTTTTTTTTCTATAGGAAATTTAAAAATTGTGATTTTCGTCGATTTCTTCAAATTTTTTTTTTCCAAAAATTTTTGCAATCGTAAATTTCGACTGAATTCGTTATTTATTTTCATTTTCAAACAGAAATTTACTCGAAAAATCAGTTTTTGAACGATTTTCAAAATTTCTGAAAAATAAAAATTGGTCGATTTTTTCGTTTTTTTTTGTACAGAAAAATTAAAAATCTTGATTTTCTGCTAAATTAATGAAATTTTTTCATTTTTTATCTAAATTATACTCGAAAACCAAGTTTTTAAAAGAATTTAGAAATTTTTCAGAATTTAAAAATCGTCGTTTTTCTCGCTTTTTTTTCTATAGGAAATTTAAAAATTGTGATTTTCGTCGATTTCTTCAAATTTTTTTTTTCCAAAAATTTTTGCAATCGTAAATTTCGACTGAATTCGTTATTTATTTTCATTTTCAAACAGAAATTTACTCGAAAAATCAGTTTTTGAACGATTTTCAAAATTTCTGAAAAATAAAAATTGGTCGATTTTTTCGTTTTTTTTTGTACAGAAAAATTAAAAATCTTGATTTTCTGCTAAATTAATGAAATTTTTTCATTTTTTATCTAAATTATACTCGAAAACCAAGTTTTTAAAAGAATTTAGAAATTTTTCAGAATTTAAAAATCGTCGTTTTTCTCGCTTTTTTTTCTATAGGAAATTTAAAAATTGTGATTTTCGTCGATTTCTTCAAATTTTTTTTTTTTAAAAATTTTTGCAATCGTAAATTTCGACTGAATTCGTTATTTATTTTCATTTTCAAACAGAAATTTACTCGAAAAATCAGTTTTTGAACGATTTTCAAAATTTCTGAAAAATAAAAATTGGTCGATTTTTTCGTTTTTTTTTGTACAGAAAAATTAAAAATCTTGATTTTCTGCTAAATTAATGAAATTTTTTTATTTTTTATCTAAATTATACTCGAAAACCAAGTTTTTAAAAGAATTTAGAAATTTTTCAGAATTTAAAAATCGTCGTTTTTCTCGCTTTTTTTTCTATAGGAAATTTAAAAATTGTGATTTTCGTCGATTTCTTCAAATTTTTTTTTTCCAAAAATTTTTGCAATCGTAAATTTCGACTGAATTCGTTATTTATTTTCATTTTCAAACAGAAATTTACTCGAAAAATCAGTTTTTGAACGATTTTCAAAATTTCTGAAAAATAAAAATTGGTCGATTTTTTCGTTTTTTTTTGTACAGAAAAATTAAAAATCTTGATTTTCTGCTAAATTAATGAAATTTTTTCATTTTTTATCTAAATTATACTCGAAAACCAAGTTTTTAAAAGAATTTAGAAATTTTTCAGAATTTAAAAATCGTCGTTTTTCTCGCTTTTTTTTCTATAGGAAATTTAAAAATTGTGATTTTCGTCGATTTCTTCAAATTTTTTTTTTCCAAAAATTTTTGCAATCGTAAATTTCGACTGAATTCGTTATTTATTTTCATTTTCAAACAGAAATTTACTCGAAAAATCAGTTTTTGAACGATTTTCAAAATTTCTGAAAAATAAAAATTGGTCGATTTTTTCGTTTTTTTTTTGTACAGAAAAATTAAAAATCTTGATTTTCTGCTAAATTAATGAAATTTTTTTATTTTTTATCTAAATTATACTCGAAAACCAAGTTTTTAAAAGAATTTAGAAATTTTTCAGAATTTAAAAATCGTCGTTTTTCTCGCTTTTTTTTCTATAGGAAATTTAAAAATTGTGATTTTCGTCGATTTCTTCAAATTTTTTTTTTCCAAAAATTTTTGCAATCGTAAATTTCGACTGAATTCGTTATTTATTTTCATTTTCAAACAGAAATTTACTCGAAAAATCAGTTTTTGAACGATTTTCAAAATTTCTGAAAAATAAAAATTGGTCGATTTTTTCGTTTTTTTTTGTACAGAAAAATTAAAAATCTTGATTTTCTGCTAAATTAATGAAATTTTTTCATTTTTTATCTAAATTATACTCGAAAACCAAGTTTTTTAAAGAATTTAGAAATTTTTCAGAATTTAAAAATCGTCGTTTTTCTCGCTTTTTTTTCTATAGGAAATTTAAAAATTGTGATTTTCGTCGATTTCTTCAAATTTTTTTTTCCAAAAATTTTTGCAATCGTAAATTTCGACTGAATTCGTTATTTATTTTCATTTTCAAACAGAAATTTACTCGAAAAATCAGTTTTTGAACGATTTTCAAAATTTCTGAAAAATAAAAATTGGTCGATTTTTTCGTTTTTTTTTGTACAGAAAAATTAAAAATCTTGATTTTCTGCTAAATTAATGAAATTTTTTCATTTTTTATCTAAATTATACTCGAAAACCAAGTTTTTAAAAGAATTTAGAAATTTTTCAGAATTTAAAAATCGTCGTTTTTCTCGCTTTTTTTTCTATAGGAAATTTAAAAATTGTGATTTTCGTCGATTTCTTCAAATTTTTTTTTTCCAAAAATTTTTGCAATCGTAAATTTCGACTGAATTCGTTATTTATTTTCATTTTCAAACAGAAATTTACTCGAAAAATCAGTTTTTGAACGATTTTCAAAATTTCTGAAAAATAAAAATTGGTCGATTTTTTCGTTTTTTTTTGTACAGAAAAATTAAAAATCTTGATTTTCTGCTAAATTAATGAAATTTTTTCATTTTTTATCTAAATTATACTCGAAAACCAAGTTTTTAAAAGAATTTAGAAATTTTTCAGAATTTAAAAATCGTCGTTTTTCTCTATAGTTTTTTCTATTCTTTTTTTCTATAGGAAATTTAAAAATTGTGATTTTCGTCGATTTCTTCAAATTTTTTTTTTTCAAAAATTTTTGCAATCGTAAATTTCGACTGAATTCGTTATTTATTTTCATTTTCAAACAGAAATTTACTCGAAAAATCAGTTTTTGAACGATTTTCAAAATTTCTGAAAAATAAAAATTGGTCGATTTTTTCGTTTTTTTTTGTACAGAAAAATTAAAAATCTTGATTTTCTGCTAAATTAATGAAATTTTTTTATTTTTTATCTAAATTATACTCGAAAACCAAGTTTTTAAAAGAATTTAGAAATTTTTCAGAATTTAAAAATCGTCGTTTTTCTCGCTTTTTTTTCTATAGGAAATTTAAAAATTGTGATTTTCGTCGATTTCTTCAAATTTTTTTTTCCAAAAATTTTTGCAATCGTAAATTTCGACTGAATTCGTTATTTATTTTCATTTTCAAACAGAAATTTACTCGAAAAATCAGTTTTTGAACGATTTTCAAAATTTCTGAAAAATAAAAATTGGTCGATTTTTTCGTTTTTTTTTGTACAGAAAAATTAAAAATCTTGATTTTCTGCTAAATTAATGAAATTTTTTCATTTTTTATCTAAATTATACTCGAAAACCAAGTTTTTTAAAGAATTTAGAAATTTTTCAGAATTTAAAAATCGTCGTTTTTCTCGCTTTTTTTTTATAGGAAATTTAAAAATTGTGATTTTCGTCGATTTCTTCAAATTTTTTTTTTCCAAAAATTTTTGCAATCGTAAATTTCGACTGAATTCGTTATTTATTTTCATTTTCAAACAGAAATTTACTCGAAAAATCAGTTTTTGAACGATTTTCAAAATTTCTGAAAAATAAAAATTGGTCGATTTTTTCGTTTTTTTTTGTACAGAAAAATTAAAAATCTTGATTTTCTGCTAAATTAATGAAATTTTTTCATTTTTTATCTAAATTATACTCGAAAACCAAGTTTTTAAAAGAATTTAGAAATTTTTCAGAATTTAAAAATCGTCGTTTTTCTCGCTTTTTTTCTATAGGAAATTTAAAAATTGTGATTTTCGTCGATTTCTTCAAATTTTTTTTTTTTCAAAAATTTTTGCAATCGTAAATTTCGACTGAATTCGTTATTTATTTTCATTTTCAAACAGAAATTTACTCGAAAAATCAGTTTTTGAACGATTTTCAAAATTTCTGAAAAATAAAAATTGGTCGATTTTTTCGTTTTTTTTTGTACAGAAAAATTAAAAATCTTGATTTTCTGCTAAATTAATGAAATTTTTTTATTTTTTATCTAAATTATACTCGAAAACCAAGTTTTTAAAAGAATTTAGAAATTTTTCAGAATTTAAAAATCGTCGTTTTTCTCGCTTTTTTTCTATAGGAAATTTAAAAATTGTGATTTTCGTCGATTTCTTCAAATTTTTTTTTTCCAAAAATTTTTGCAATCGTAAATTTCGACTGAATTCGTTATTTATTTTTATTTTCAAACAGAAATTTACTCGAAAAATCAGTTTTTGAACGATTTTCAAAATTTCTGAAAAATAAAAATTGGTCGATTTTTTCGTTTTTTTTTGTACAGAAAAATTAAAAATCTTGATTTTCTGCTAAATTAATGAAATTTTTTCATTTTTTATCTAAATTATACTCGAAAACCAAGTTTTTAAAAGAATTTGGAAATTTTTCAGAATTTAAAAATCGTCGTTTTTCTCGCTTTTTTTTCTATAGGAAATTTAAAAATTTTGATTTTCGTCGATTTCTTCAAATTTTTTTTTTCCAAAAATTTTTGCTATCGTAAATTTCGACTGAATTCGTTATTTATTTTCATTTTCAAACAGAAATTTACTCGAAAAATCAGTTTTTGAACGATTTTCAAAATTTCTGAAAAATAAAAATTTGTCGATTTTTTCGTTTTTTTTTGTACAGAAAAATTAAAAATCTTGATTTTCTGCTAAATTAATGAAATTTTTTCATTTTTTATCTAAATTATACTCGAAAACCAAGTTTTTAAAAGAATTTGGAAATTTTTCAGAATTTAAAAATCGTCGTTTTTCTCGCTTTTTTTTCTATAGGAAATTTAAAAATTGTGATTTTCGTCGATTTCTTCAAATTTTTTTTTCCAAAAATTTTTGCAATCGTAAATTTAGAGTGAATTCGTTATTTATATTCATTTTCAAACAGAAATTTACTCCAAAAATCAGTTTTTTAACGATTTTCAAAATTTCTGAAAAATAAAAATTGGTCGATTTTTTCGTTTTTTTTTGTACAGAAAAATTAAAAATCTTGATTTTCTGCTAAATTAATGAAATTTTTTAATTTTTTATCTAAATTATACTCGAAAACCAAGTTTTTAAAAAAATTTGGAAATTTTTCAGAATTTAAAAATCGTCGTTTTTCTCGCTTTTTTTTCTATAGGAAATTTAAAAATTGTGATTTTCGTCGATTTCTTCAAATTTTTTTTTCCAAAAATTTTTGCAATCGTAAATTTCGACTAAATTCGTTATTTATTTTCATTTTCAAACAGAAATTTACTCGAAAAATCAGTTTTTAAACGATTTTCAAAATTTCTGAAAAATAAAAATTGGTCGATTTTTTCGTTTTTTTTTATACAGAAAAATTAAAAATCTTGATTTTCTGCTAAATTAATGAAATTTTTTAAATTTTTTATCTAAATTATACTCGAAAACAAATATTTTAAAAAAATTTGGAAATTTTTCAGAATTTAAAAATCGTCGTTTTTCTCGTTTTTTTTCTATAGGAAATTTAAAAATTGTGATTTTTGTCGATTTCTTCAAATTTTTTTTTCCAAAAATTTTTGCAATCGTAAATTTCGACTGAATTCGTTATTTATTTTTATTTTCAAACAGAAATTTACTCCAAAAATCAGTTTTTGAACGATTTTCAAAATTTCTGAAAATAAAAAATTGGTCCATTTTTTCGTTTTTTTTTTGTACAGAAAAATTAAAAATCTTGATTTTCTGATAAATTAATGAAATTTTTTCATTTTTTATCTAAATTATACTCGAAAACCAAGTTTTTAAAAGAATTTAGAAATTTTTCAGAATTTAAAAATCGTTGTTTTTCTCGCTTTTTTTCTATAGGAAATTTAAAAATTGTGATTTTCGTCGCTTTCTTCAAATTTTTTTTTCAAAAATTTTTGCAATCGTAAATTTCGACTGAATTCGTTATTTATTTTCATTTTTAAACAGAAATTTACTCGAAAAATCAGTTTTTGAACTATTTTCAAAATCTCTAAAAAATAATAATTGGTCGATTTTTTCGTTTTTTTTTTTGTACAGAAAAATTAAAAATCTTGATTTTCTGCTAAATTAATGAAATTTTTTCATTTTTTATCTAAATTATACTCGAAAACAAAGTTTTTAAAAGAATTTGAAACTTGAATAAATTTTTGAGCAGGGCAACCGTAAGGGCAAAGAACGGGGCCCCTGCTGGTTCCCTCGTGGATTTCTCCTCATGTATATTCCACGAGGGTCCCTGACGGGGGCCTCGGAGCTGTGCGGCTCGAGCGTGGCTTTTTCCACACGGGTAGTTATAATGAATCAATTTCTCTTATCAACAAATTTTACCAAGAAAATAAATTGATTTTCTGATTAATATGAAATTTTGTTTTACAATTATAAAAAAATGTTTGTGATTTATCATTCTTCTTTCACGTTCATTATGTATATTAGTTTTGCGATTTATGTAAATAATAAATATTATAGTTTTTCCGTATTTTGTAATAATGTAATTTTGAATTTTTTTCAATCAGCTAATCCGCTCCAACAATCTTGTTGAATTTGTTTCCCGTACCATATTTCTCTCAATTCCGAAGTTTTCATGCTGAAACCTATTTTGATTCGTCACTCATCTTCTCTTCTAGACGTGGATATTGCAAACTGTATTACACCCTTGGATGCTGCTCCTCGATTAGTCGACAAGTTTGGTTCATATACTAGACCGGTTTAAGTCCGAGATATTAAAAGTAAAAACGCACCTGACGTTTCAGATTCAAATTGGTCATATTTGAATAATATTTATAACGCAGCAATAACATCACCGGGAGGGAATAAGTAACTTACCCTTGCTCTTGTTGATATGAGGGCTCGCTTTTAGTGTTGCCAACCTAGCGATTTTACCACTAGATCTAGCGATTTTCAAAATTAATTTGAGACTTTTTTTATTCTAGCGACAAGTCTCAGTTTTAGCGTTTTTAATATATCATCAGCGACAATCTGGAGATTTTTTATATATAGTAAAATTTTAGTAAAATATACATATAAAAGGAAATTGCATGTACGAATTAAAATGTTTCTGAAACAGTGTCAGCCAATCGTAGAGGATCTTTATCTGGAAATATTTTATTAGCTATTCTGATTGGCTCCTAATTCATTTTTCCGAATGTGCTTACGCTATTTACGTTAAAATACGATTTCACCCTAAGGCCTACAAAGATATACATTCCAGTTCTTTCCATATGAGTTCGCAATCACATGTTAATTTCTTGTAACCGTTTGTAACACACTATTTAAATCTGAATTGCATCTGAACATAAAGTTTGGCAGTAGTTTAATTGATTCTTTAATAATTTTTAAGCAATAAAAATCTATATTTAATTTTTATGAAGATAAAATGTATGCTAAAGTTCTGTTGACATAAAACATAACCTCTTTTATGTGTAAAGTAAGTTTTGTTTTAAATGCTTTTTAAATTTGCTACTTTAGAAAAAATGTTTAAAATAAATAATAACGCGATAAAAGTAATATTAATTCATTTGGTATGTCATAAGTCAAATATGTTTCTTTTGCAGAAAGACTTAGTATTCGTTTTCTGCTGTCATCGAATTTTTATTATAGATTATTATTGTTTGCAAGATGTTTCAATTTGTTGGTCAATACAAGACATATTTTAGATAAATTACAAAGATAAAGTCATTTTTTAACTTATGAATTTTTGATATGTAAGTATATACAATAATGCGATAAATAATTATTTTTATAAATACATTCGTCCTAATAATTATAAATGTAATAAGTTTTAATTCATTAATTTAACTTTTTTTTTAAATTTTCGACTAGAAATATGGGTAAACCCGTTTACGAGCAAAAGTATAGAGCAGCCTGGGAGAAACTTCCAATCTTCGAAAACTGGTTGGAACCAGTGTCGGACAACGTTAATTTAGCTTATTGCAAATTTTGCAAAATATCATTAAATGCAAAAGTCTCAGATTTACAGAAGCACGCGAAGACAGAGAAACACAAAAAATGCGCCGCGCCATTTTCTAATAATCGTCAGCGAAAAATTGTTTTGCAACCCGAAAATTTCGATTCTAAAAGGAAGGAAGCTTCATTATCTTTATACTGTGCAGTCCATACATCTTTGCGCTCTATAGATCATTTAACAGATCTTCAGAATAAATTACATAAAGACGATTTGCAACTCCATCGAACAAAATGTGGAAACATTATTAAAAATGTGCTTGGTCCACATTTTAATTCTGATCTGATAAATGATATTGGAAATAGTCCATTTAGCTTATTGCTTGACGAGTCTACAGATATAAGCGTTTCAAAGCTTCTAGGTATAGTAATACGTTATTATAGTAAAAATTATATAGAGTTTATTTCAACTTATCTTGCCCTAGTTGAAGTAGAAAATGGATCGGCAGAAACAATTACAAATGTTGTTAAAAATGCGTTATCTTATTATAAGTTGCCCGTTCAGAATTTTAAAGGTATAGGAACTGATAATGCGAGCACGATGACAGGCGTACACAATGGAATTTATCAAAGATTAAAAAGAGAATTAAATTTACCTAACTTAATTCACATTAAATGTGTGTGTCATTCTGTCCAGCTTGCAGTATCTGAAGCATCCAAAAAAACATTACCTAGAAATATAGAGTTTCTCATTCGCGAAACCTACAAATGGTTTTCTAAGTCTTCAAACAGACGTCATGATTATAATAAAATTTATTCTTTGATTAATGATGGCGAATCTCCTCTACAAATTCCTAAGATGGCTAATACACGTTGGTTGTCGATTGAGCCAGCAGTGTCTCGAATTCTAGCTCAATGGATAGAATTAAAAGCTCTTTTTCAAATTGCTCGCTTAACTGAAAATTGCTATACGGCTGAAATATTATATGCTATGTATAATGATCCTTTAAATAAAGTTTATCTCTCCTTTCTTTTGCCCATTTTGCAATCAGTTCAAAGTGTAGTCAAGAGCTTCGAGTCTTCGGTTGCGGATCCGACCAAACTTTTAAATGATCTTAAAAATACCTATGCATCCATAGTTAAAATAATTGTAAAGCCCACTGCGAGAATAGATATTTACAAAGATAAATTTGAAGATCATTTGGACCCTGAATCCGTATTTGGGTTTTGCTTTTTTGGATGCTTGTCGACAAGAAAATATATCTGCAGAAAATCAAACTCTTATCAAAGAAAGGTGTGTATCTTTTGTAAAATATTTAGGAATCGAACTACGAGATCGACTGCCAGACAATATTGATATTTTGGAAAAAATTCGGATTTTTTCTTTAGGGGAATGTTTAAATAGAGTAAAACCAAGCATAACTCATATAGTAAAGATGTTTAATGAAAACAGCATTGAAGTAACTAAAATAGAGCATCAGTGACAAAACTTAAATTCTGTTAATTGGAATGATTTAAAGAACACGCTATCGTTTTGGTCAGAAGTAAATTCCTATACTGATGCCTCTGGTTTACATCCTTTTCAAGAGTTAGGAGAGATGGTTTTAACTTTATTGGTTTTGCCTTTATCAAATGCAGACATAGAACGAGTATACAGTCAAATGAACATAATTAAAAACAAATTAAGTAACAGAATGCTCCTTCCAATGTTAAATTCCATTTTACATGTGAGATATGGACTAAAACGTTTAAAAATGTGTTGTCACAATTATAAATTACCCGACAATGTTGTAAAGTTAATAGGCACCAAAGAATCTTATTCATCTAACTCTGTAAATATTAATTAAATTGAAATAGATGAAGCGATCTGAGTATTAGAAATAGATGCAAACGAAAACGATTAGTTTGGCGTTATTTTATGTACGTATTTTTTTTTTAAGAAAGATTAATAGTCTGAAAAGTGTAAGCAGAAATTGTTAACATATTTGTAAAGCAGAATTTATTTCGATTAGTTTGGCATTATTTTGTGTTCTTATTGTTTTTTTAAAATTAATAGTCTGAAAAGTGTAAGCAGAAATTGTTAACATATTTGTAAAGCAGAATTTATTTCGATTAGTTTGGCGTTATTTTGTGTACTTATTGTGTTTTTTTAAGAAAGATTAATAGTCTGAAAAGTAAAACCGTAAATTGTTTTTTTTAAAGAAAGATTAAAAGTCTGAAAAGTATAAGTGCAAAATGTTAAACATATTATTAAGGCAGAATTTATTTCAATTTTTTCATTTCTAATAAATGAATAAAAATATCAAATGACTATTTTTGAATTTAAAATTTAGTGACATATCTAGAGTTTTTCTCTTTATAAACTAGCGACATCTAGCTACTTTTCAAAAAGCTTCTAGCTATTTCTTGCTTGGGTTCATTGGTCACACTGCTCGCTTTCGGTGAAATCACTGAGGGAAAAAATAATTTTTCCTTTCGCTTTACGGTAAAAAAATGGTGTGCTGCTTTCTGTTTGTGTGTTAGAAAATTACACAGCCCCACAAAAAGAGAAAAGTACCCTGCGCGAAAGTCCACAGTACCATACCCCTATGTATTTTAATGCGCTGAACCCGAATCCGAAGTCAGATTTGCTCCATCACGTCAGGATTTTCTTCTAACCTCAAAAAACATGTCAGATTTTATGTAATTTATGTAAAATACAAAATTTTTTTAAAATTAATTAGATTTGTCTCAAACTTGTTTCTCGGGGGTTTTTAAGATCGCTGATAACGAATCTGCAGTCAGTTTTTAAAAATTTAAAATGGCGGATCCAATATGGCGGACAAATTAAAAAAATTTGTTGGATTTTAACTTTACTTGGTATATAGGGGTTTTCGGGGTCGCTGACTACATATTTGCAGTCAGATTTTAAAAATTCAATATGGCTGTCATTTTTTCGAAAATTGATTAATTTTGCTTTAAAATGGGTACTCAGCGGTTTTTCGGATCGCTGATCACAAATTTCAAATCAGACTTTAAAAATTTTTAACAACTGGTTCAATATGACTTGATATGCAAGCATTTTGGGAGTCAGTGAATTTAAAAGTTTCGAAAAGTTTGTTGGTAAACATTTATGCAGCAGGAAATGCAGATTTTTGGTAACCTGAATGCCTAAATTAAAGTGTATTTATCGAGACGACATCTAGGAACATTTCTAGAGAATTAGGCATAATTTCTGGATAAAGTTCAAATCAACAATTGCAGAATACTTTTCTCTTGAACGCAGGCCTTTTAGGACATAATAACAGTTTGTAAAGTCTTTAGATAAAGAAGGGAAATGTTTCAAGTACCTGGAACAAAAATTTCCAGAGATATCTGATGCTAAATTTAAGGAAGGAATTTTTATTGTCCTCAAATTCTCAAACTAGTAAAAGATGAATTGGGAACTAATAGTGAATAATATGATAAAAAACTTTCAAAAATTGGGATGCTTGATGAGTTTGAAGCTCCGTTTCCTACATTCACATCTAAGTTACTTTCCCAAAAATTTAGGAGAGTACAGCGAGGAACAGGGAGAACGCTTTCATCAAGATATTAATGAAATTGAGAGCAGATATTAAGGCAGATGGGACGTAAATATGATGGCTGATTATTGTTGGATGCTTAAAAGGGATATTGTTCCAGGAAGAGTAAACTTAAAAAGAAAATCACTGCACAGGTCTTTCGAAGACAAACGAGTCCGTTACCATAAACAGACATATTATTATTTTCAAACGGACATATTGATATTTCAAAATCTAATCGAAGATTTGCTATCAGTGATCCGAAAAACCACTGAGTACCCATTTTAAAGCAAAATAAATCAATTTTCAAAAAAATGACCGCCATATTGAATCCGCCATATTGAATTTTTAAAATCTGACTGCAAATCTGTAGTCAGCGACCCCGAAAACCCCTATATGGGTGATTTGCACGTAACTGTAATATTTGGCGGCGTCACAGAAAACACATTCAAAATAAAAAATGTTTGCTTGGGTATGGATACATTTCACAGGTATATATAAAACCTATTCGCAACCACAAATATGCACAAATAGATATTATAATTTTTGATAAATTGCGGAAATCCCTCCAAAATTTCAGCTCCGTGGCGTGTCCGTTCTTTAAAATTTTAAGTTAAAATTCAGAAATTTTATTGAAAACGCCGAAACTGGAAACGAGAATTTTTGTAATATGAATTATGTATATAGGTAAACAATTTGTACATATAATGCATCTTCTAATACTTTTTATAAAATTATAAAATGTAAAATAGTTTTGTCTACAAATTTTTTCAATTTTGTAATAAGATTTTTTCCCCTATAATTTAACTGTTTATGGCACATTTTAATGTTATCTGAGAATTACAATCTAAAATAAGATCCATAAGCAACAAATATCAGTAAAAAAAAGGTTCAAAAATTGAAAGTTCTACACTCAAAAACAATTTTTTTTGTAAAAATGTGAAGGTCACAAAAAAAGTGATCAGTACCGTGGTATTACTATTCTTTTAATCTAAACACTCTCTGTTGTAATTATTACGATTTTTTGAAGATTACAATAGAAACAAATTATCTGCCCAAAGAAAAGAATTATTTTGCAGAATTGTCGGAGTTAGGTTAGTTTAAATGTCAAATTTCAGCTCCGTGGTGTCACATAAAATATCAGCTCCGTGGCGCCTGTGGCGTACAGTGTGAAGGTGCAAATTCATGGATCAACAGTTGCTACAATAACACAAATTATAGAAGAGGACAGACATAGTTGTGTCCTTTTATATTTCAGTGCTTCGGCAACCGTTGACTTATTAAAAAACACCTTAATATTCGAAAAAACACGCCTTTACTTTTGGTGCTTAATTTAAAATGTCTTTATGTCAACCACGCAGAAGCACAGTATTACTGTTGATCGTAACGCTTTTATTTGTGAATACTTTTCTAAAATTAGTTTCATACGCTAATTTCATAATGTTTTGAAAATAAAATTCTCTGGTTATGTCAAGCTGATAGTAAATAGTAAATATTTTTTCTGGGGCTATTTTGTGCATCAAAATGCTTTTTTTAACTCAGTGATTTATTCAAATTCAGAATTAAAAGAAAATCAACTTTTGCTTATGTTACACTTTCCTTCTGAAGGTTTCCTATGAGTTAGTCAATGAAATAAATTTTTTTGTCGGAGTTGTAGTCATTAAAAGTTGTGCACAAAATAGACCCCGGGATAGGGCTACTTTGTGCATTGATCTTTCTATTTTTATAATGTTACGTAAACATTTTTTTGATCCTTTCTCTTATTCATTAAATCTTTTGTGTAGATATTTCAGAGTAAATTAAAAAGAATAAGATATTAAATAAAAAATTTTGTAAATATTATACAACAAAATGTAAAATAAAACATTAAGATTTTGCTAAAATCATGATTTATTAAAAATTAACAACCTTTCTTCAAATTTTATATTACTCAAAAAATAAATAACACTTTTTCTTTTCAAATATACATTTTACAATAATACATTATAATAATTATAATACTATCATTTAAACACATGTAAATAACTTTGAATCTCATCATTTCTAAAGGAGCTTTTCTAAACGTTTTGAATATGATATTTTTCAAAAACTTGAAATTAATATTTTAAGGTTAAATGAATAACAATTTAATATCTAATACACTTTTCAAGTTATTAGAGAAACGAGAGAAATAGTTTTATAACTAATTTGAAAAACTTATAAATATTAATTAAAGTTAATTTTTTGCCGTTATGTTCCTCACCGGTTGAAGTTTTAATCGTTTTAAGGATTTTAATTAAATTATTTTTGGTTTTTTGACAAAGAAGTACTCTTTAATAATTTTATTTATTAAATATACCTCGTACATAAAGTAGCCCTAGTTGACGGCAGTATAATTCAATGCATAGGGTGGTCAGCTCCGTGGCAGCCAATTTTCGAAAATTTGTTATAATTTTTTTATAATTATAGATGTAGTAAAACCGTTCAAATTACAACTATATTATGCTCTAATGATGAGAAAAAAAGATATTTAACATTAAAAAAACAAAATTTTTTTCTTTTAAAACTGATCTTGAAATTGCACAGTTACGTGAAAATCACCCATATACCAAGTAAAGTTAAAATCCAACAAATTTTTTTAATTTGTCCGCCATATTGGATCCGCCATTTTGAATTTTTATAAACTGACTGCAGATTCGTAATCAGCGATCTTAAAAACCCCCGAGAAACAAGTTTGAGACAAATCTAATTAATTTTTAAAAAATTTTGTATTTTACATAAATTACACAAAATCTGACATGTTTTTTGAGGTTAGAAAAAAATCCTGACGTGATGGAGCAAATCTGACTTCGGATTAGGGTTCAGCGCATCAAAATACATAGGGGTATGGTACTGTGGACTTTCGCGCAGGGTACTTTTCTTTTTTTGTGGGGCTGTGTTATGTTTCTGTATAAGTATCTCTTAAATTGTTTCCTATTCCTTGCAAGCCAAGTTGTATACATTTTTTTAAATTTTCTCTCTGTTCATTTTATGAACACTTTGCTTCCTCATAGAGGAAGGGTACTGTCCAGACAGAAATGGTTCCTGTCCAGAAAAACAGTCGAGTTTGATATTGTGTCATTGCTGTCTGGACATGAACGATTAATTTCTAGACAGCACTGAGTAATTCATAGACAGGAATGGTTTCTGTCCAGAAAACAAAGAGTACTGTCTAAATACAAAATTTACAGCACCCAGTAATGTTTATTTTTCTCAGTATATTTACAAAAATTTTAGATTCTTAAATGTTTAATATATCCGCCTG
Source organism: Leptopilina syphax (assembly GCA_032872505.1). Taxonomy (NCBI): domain Eukaryota; kingdom Metazoa; phylum Arthropoda; class Insecta; order Hymenoptera; family Figitidae; genus Leptopilina; species Leptopilina syphax. Next base: position 24,439,156 of record CM065472.1, on the reverse strand, counting down.
ATATGGACGAAAAATGTCCAATAAACGCTAAGAATATGCATTTGAACAATTTCTACAAAACTGGAGAGAAGATTGGTTGGTCTCCTAATATGTTTTTGAAGTCATGTGTAAAAAAAATTTACTATTAAAGTATTCGAGCCGCAACATATTTACATTTTAATTTAATTGATCCTATAGGATGTATAATTTATTTCGAGATTGTGAAAATATTTCCAGGAGATTCTAGGGATATTTTTAATATATTAGAAGGATATCCTAAGGATATCTTTAACATATCCTAAGTATATCCTAAAGATACCTTCGGGATATCTTGAGGATATTCTTAGGATATTATGTAGTTATCCTCGGGATATCCTGAAGATATCCTCTGGATATCCAAAATTATCCCGACGATATCCTGAGGATATCATATGGATACCTTATAGATATCCTACGGATATCCAAAAATGTCCTACAAAGTGGTGGTTTGGATATCCTCAGGGGATCCTAGTATATCCTATGGACTTTTTGGGATATCCTACGTATGTTCAAGATGTCCTCAGGATATCCTTTTGTTATGAGGGGCAATGCAGTCTTCTACTTTGCCTGATGGGTCGTTTGCTAAGTACTGTGAGCCGAGGTCATTGCCCCCGTCAGCTGATTCACAAAGCTCACACTATGCTGTCACATTCGATACCATTATGGACGCCATACATCAGCTGACGCAAACAATATCTCGTAATGTCACTACCATGAATGATAATTTTAAGGAAGTGAATGTCAGATTTGATGAGACACTTTCCAGAGTAATCAATATGGAGGGTAGAGTGGTCGATTTGACGAATCTTCTTGCTTTGGTTGAGGAAAGAATTGACAAGATTGAGGCGGGATGTTTGCGGTTGGACAACCCAACAGTCGAGACTAATGTCTGCATTAATGAAATAGTTGATCGGTCAGAAAGAAAGTGTAATTTAGTTCTATTTAATCTTCCTGAAGATAAAACACCTAACAAAGACTCTACCACTTTAAAAACTGTTGTCAGCAACAAATTCAAAAAGTTTACTGAATCTACTGATCTGGACTCTGTAAAATCAGTGGACTTAGGGAATTTATGGATGTCGAATGACAAAACGACGATGCAGAGGGAGGAGATCAAGAGAGTGAAGGACCAGTTAGCTGTGCGTCGACGAGAATTAGAAGCAAACATTTCATTGGTTTTTCATCGTGGAGTCCCCACAATTATTAAAATCCCTCTCCGCAAACGTACTTCTACTCTCACACTTCAGATAGGCGGGTAAACAGTTAGCCAATCCAACTGTAATACCTAGTTTTGGCTAAATTCTTCTGTCATCATTGTCTTCAGTGTTCAAATGTATTCAGCAAACTTTTTGTGTGTGGAATTTTTTAGTTAAACTCATTTAGAGTAGATGAAGCCTGTTGGCTTCGGTTAACTGGGCAGATAAGGCATCTCTTTCGGTTATTATGGCATCATAAGCTGATGTTGTAAGCGCTATAAGGCCAGTACGGGTTTCCTCTAACAGAACCTTTCTTTCGGCAGCGTTGCCGTCCTCTGGGGAAAGCGCTTGTTGTAAGGCTATGATTTCCATTACATTAGTTGTCGGAGTTGGTGGCTGATCTGCTCTTGATTCCTTCTTGGTTAGGTCCATGGCGCTTCTGAAAAAGAATTTACATGACGATACGAGACCTAAGATTTTTCCTAGCTATTTTCAAATCGTTTACATGATATTTTCCTAGCTTTTTGCCCTGCGTGTCGCCGATAATAACTATCATGGGTGACAATTTTTCTACGACTATTGCTGGGCCTTTGTAGCGTGGTGCCAGTTTAGAACTGTAACCACGCGCAGCATTTGATAAAGTATTGTTTGGATAGAATACGAAGTCCCCAGGTTGAAAATCAATATTATTCTTCCGATTTTCGTTATATGCTTTACCTTGCTTCTTACTAGCTTTTTTCATGAATTGTTCAACTTTTACTCGAAGCGCGTCTATTTGTTTTATACGATCTAACCAAACGTTGATTGTCTCGTCTGTGTTTATGTCAGTGTTTACTACGCGCGGTGGTTCGCCAATTCGTCTTGGCTCACGGGCAAAATTTAGAAAGGCAGGTGTGACTCCAAGAGAAGTTTGAACAGTAGTGTTGTAGGCAAACTGGATATTTTCGAGTAGAGTATCCCATTCGCGCTGATTTTCACCGAGAAGACTCGCTAACATTGTCTTTAAATTACGATTCACGCGCTCAACAGGATTAGCTTGAAAGTGGTACACGGGTGTTGTACGTTGTACTGAACCGATTTTTTGTAAGAATGATGTAATGATGCGGTTTACAAACTCTGTACCGTTGTCGGTAATGACAATTCTAGGCGCTCCCCAGCGGTTGACGAGGGTATTTAACGATTTTACAATCTTGGGACCATCTGCTTTGGAAAGCGCAAAGCAGTCTATATAACGAGTGTAAACGTCTTCACAGACGTTACGTTGGTTGTACCTTTTCTATGTTCAATCTTGACGTTATTCGCGGATAGTTCAAGAGCCCATCGCGCGAGTCTATCTTTTGGGTCTTTGAGGCCTTGCAACCAAATTAAACTAGAGTGATCCGTTACCTCAGTAAATTCAGCGCATTCGAGGTAGCAGCGGAGCTTTTTAATAGCGAAGATCACTGCCAAGCATTCCTTTACGGTGGTGGTGTAATTTAATTCAGCACCTCTTAAAGGTCTGCTTAAGCATGTGATCAAGTATTCTTTTTCTCCATCTTGCTGTGTCAAAATAGCACCGATACCGGTGTCGCTTGCATCGGTATACAAGTAGAGGGGTAAACCAGGCCTAGGCGCGACTAAAGTTAAAGCGCTTTTTAAAGATTCTTTAACTTCGTTGAACGCGGCCTCGTGTTCTTCGGTCCAGTTCCAAGGTACCTTTGGACTCGCTAATTTATTTAGTGGTCCTTTCACTTTTGCAATATTGCGCAGGTGTCGATGGTACCAGTTCACTGAGCCGTTGAACCGGCGTAATTCTTTTCGATTACGAGGAGTCGCTCGTTCGAGGATTGGTTCGACGCGCTTTGCATTTGGTTTTAAACCGTCTTTGTCGAGGATGAAACCTAAATATTCTACTGACGATTTCGCGAAATAAGATTTGTCTCGATTAATGGACAATCCCGCTTCCTGTAGAATGGTAAGGACTACATCGAGAAGCAGAATATGTTCTTCAAAAGTTTTGGATATTATTATCCAATCGTCGAGATACGCGTGAACTTGTTCGCAGTAATGTTCGGGCAGATTTTTAGCGCGAATGTGTTCTACGAACTTTTCTTTTAGTCTATCGGTTAGAGCTTGGAAAGCTGCCGGCGCATTCGTAAGCCCGAAGGGCATTCTGACCCATTCAAACTGTCCACGACCAGGGACAACAAAGGCGGTGTATTCTCGCGATTTCGGGTCAATTGGTATGTGGTGAAACGCGTCGGTTAAATCAATGGTGCTAATAATGTTAGCCTCAGATAGCGCATCAAGTATGGTGTCCATACGTGGCAAAGGGTATGCTGATTTCTTTGTGTTCTTATTCAACTTTCAGAAGTCCATGCATACTCTAGGCCTACCATCCTTACGATAAGTGAGCACCACTGGGCTAGCAAAACGTCCATTGCTCCTAACAATAAACTTTTTGTCTAGGTAAATGTCAATTTGATCGTTAATTATTTTGTTCGCTTCTAAGCTGCAACGATAAGGTTTCAATTTAAATGGAGCCTAAAGGGTGACGAACCGAGGACCCTTTCATGGACCAATAACCTTGGCTTGCATCAATAATAACTTGCCAACTAGTTCTAAAGTCCATGCCTAAAGTGACTGGTGTAGTTAGACCGTCGGGACGGCAAACCATATTTCACCGTGGCAATTATCTATTTCGATATCGAATTTCACGGAATGGCGTGGTGCGGCTACGTGACCGCGTTGCGCGAGTTGTACGCCAGCGCGTTATCGCATCCTTAATCGGATCGCCGTTAGCTAAGCTTTCGAGTTTGTCTAAAAGTTCTCCTGACATGAAAGTTCGATCACTACCTGTGTCAAGAAGCGCTGTTATTCTTTCGTTACCGATTTTGATTACCGTGGAAATTGTACATCTTTCCTGAGGCGGCGAGGGCGATGCGTGCCCTTTGTGTACTCTGCGCTTAGTTTTATCAGTCAATACAAATAAATTGTTTGACTGATTAATCAGTGGCAACGATCTGAGTGAAGATATGCACGCGCCTATTGTGGGAGAGCAATCTTCCTCAGATTCAGAGTACTCAGTCTCAGATTCAGAATATAGGCAATCATCATAATCGCTTTCAGAATCACTAGTATCAATCCTACCTGCATGCGCTTTGTTTAGCGTTGATGCTATTTGAGAATTGTACGTTGATTCATTAGCGATAGGAATGCTTTCTGAATTTGAAGAAGTATCAGTTTCGTTTAAGTAGTTTATCGGTCAATTTTCGTTTTGTTTTGATGGGGATTTGCCAAGGAGATCTAGTCTCTCCTGGCATCTCTGTCGTTTTTTGATTGCGAGTTATTATCGTGCGCGTTGTGCCGATATTTTGTGCATAATCGCGGTTGTAATTACCGTGCCATGGTGGCTGCGTTGGTTGCCGTGAAGGCGCGTGCGGGGGACAAGGAGGTCTCACGTTTTGCGCGCTGCACTGGCAATCTAGCTGGTAGTACTGCGAAGAGTGAGGGGAATTGTGGTAGTAGTCTTGGTTGTGATTGCGACCACGGCCACTACCATTCCAACCATTGTTATAACCGCGTCCGCGATTATTTTGATTGTTACCGCCTCGGTGGCCATTTCCACGACCACGAGGATTTTCGCTTTTCTTGTGCGCAGACGATCTACGTTTTCCCCCCCTTTTTGCGACGAAGCAGAGCTTGAGGAGTTAAAAGAAGCAGAAGCGGAACGTTTGCGCGACCTATGAGAAGACGAAGATTTGTTCGGAGTGATTGTTTGAAATTAAATTAATTAAGATGAAGGAAGGGGGACCTTTTGTTGCCTTTGAGGCATTGATATGTATTTCTTTGTTTGTGTGCCTTAGTTTTAATGTTTAACTTTAAAATGTTTAAGTGTTGTGTTCAGATTATTATAGTAGTTGTTAGAATTTATATGTTAGTGTGTGTGTTGAGAGCGGATTTTTGAAAAATTCCTAGTCGTGGGATAATAGAGTTCTGAGAGAGGTCAAGGAGATAAACAAAGAGGTGTCTGACAACGGATTATATACCAGTAGGGGGTTTGGCGCCAAGAAGGTCTCAAATTTGCCTTTGTTAGGTAAGAGAGGGGGAATTTTTGCCCGCTTACAAGTCTGGATAACCGGACCAGTCGAACAAATACATCGGTGAAGAGAAGTTTGTTTCCTTACTCTCTATAAATTTGTGAAAATAAGTAATTGATTAATAAAATTTAAATTTAAATATACTGTGTTTGGTTTTCTCTTTAACAAATGGTGCCGAAACCCGGGAAATAATAAAAAACTTGGGAATTTGAGTGAGAAAAATAGTATATTTGTGCCATGGATGGGAATGTTCCTGAAAAGCGAAGGCGTGGACGTCCTAGGAAGCGACAATCTTCTACTCGGCAACGCAGAGCATCTCCAGAAGATGAAACAGATGGAGTAAACCAGCGAAGGCGTTTACCACGTCTGCACGTGGTTGGTAGTGACCGTTCCAGGGAGACACGTGGTGGTTCTGGACTACACATATCGCAAGAGGGTGAGCCACGCCACGTGGATGGGGATGGACAGCGACGATCATCCCAAGCGAATCAGCGGCAGCAGGGAGGTGGCAATGGATCTTCTCAGCGGACCTTGCGGAATTCTGAACGTGTTGATCATGGTTCTTCGGATTTTACAACAGTCAGTCAGACGGGTAACTCTCAGAGAAGTTTGGTAAGTGAGTTACTCTCATATAAAAGACGATCGATTTATATTGAAGCTGCGGAGGAGAGGGCGCGAATAAAACGTAGAATGCTTGAGCAGAGGGAAACAATCGAATTAGAGTTAGTAAATGAAAAATTAGCTGCTAGATTAAGAGAAAATGAAGGATCAGTGGTGGATTCTCAGAATTTTATCTCAAACAAAGAAGGTAGTAGTTCGGGACCGCGCCATTCCATTCTCGAGGGTCACGATGGAGTTCAGGATCGGCGTGTCGCGGAGTGGGTAAATAGCGTAGCGTCTGGAAGGGGAGAACAAAATTCACATTTTTATGCTCAAAACTTAACGAATAATGACCCACCAGCTTCAATAGTGGCATCAGCGGATCCTAGACTTGGCGATGTTTTAGTAGCCACTATGAAAACCTTGCAAGAAGTTTCCGCGAGCGGAAATAATTCCAATCGTTTAGTTAATAGACTTACCACTGCAAAGAGTCTTCCGTCATTTTCCGGTGACTCTTTGGAATGGGTCAGATTTAAACAAGCATTTGAAACATCGTCGAAATTGGGTGCCTATTCAGAAGCCGAAAATGTAATGCGACTCTATGATGCCCTAAAGGGTGTTGCTAAAGAAGCTGTAGAGTCGTTGATGGTAACAAATGCAACTCCCAAGACTATTATGAAAACTTTGGAATTGCGATTTGGAAATTCAGATTTAGTTTCCGAAAAAATAGTTCACGAAATAAAAAAATTACCTAGTTTAGATTCCGGAAAAATTGACCTTATTAGTTTTGCGACAATGGTGCAATCGCGATACGTTCTTTAAATCACGTAGGATATCTGTGCAACCCAGATTTGATTCGAGAAATAATTAATAAATTACCGCCTGCACTAGTTTACTCGTACAACAGACACATCCATTTAAACAGTTCAGACGAACCGAGACTAATAAAATTAGCCGATTTTTTATTAAAGGAAGCGGAAATGGAATGTGTGGCCGGTACCGCACAACGTGTTCGGAAATCTAAAAGTGTTCTTGCGACTGTCGTGCAAGAATTGCCAAAGACACCACAAAATGATAAATCTAAACCTCAAAGTAAAAATAAAAAAGAAAATTTATGCCATTATTGTAATAAAAAGGGACACTTAATTAATAAGTGTCGAAAATTTGAAAATAAATTACCAAAACAACGCTGGTTTTGGGTTAAAAATAACAGAGTTTGTTTCAAATGTTTGCGAAAAAGTCACCAAGTTGCAAACTGCAAGGCAGTCGCATGCACTGTAGACGATTGTGGTAAATCTCATCATAATCTTTTACATGACAATTCAAGACAGACGAAACTTGACGAAAAGCGCACTGAACAAACAGTATCAGAATCAAATCATGCTAACGAATTTAAAGATAGTATGCCAGAAGCAGCCTCAGCTATAGTAAACGATTCTTATGTGGACGATTTCTTAAAAAGTGTAGATACTGAAAATGTGGCTGTAACGATGATTAAGCAAGTTTCCTTTATAAACGAACAAGGCGGATTTAATATGCATTCTTGGTCCTGTAACAGTCCCGAAGTATTAAAATCAATTCCAGGGAATCAGCGTGATTCCAATGACGTTAGTCTCAATATCGACATCACTGAATTAAAAACACAAAAAGCACTTGGCCTTTTTTGGAGAACAAAAGAGGATATCTTTCTGTTCAACGTAGGAATAGCCAAAATTCCCCCTGATATTTTACACGAGGAGCGACCTCCCACAAAACGCGAATTTTTGAGAATCATAATGTCAGTATTTGACCCTCTAGGTTTTCTTGCTCCGTTTATCATTCACTCAAAAATTTTAATGCAGGAAGTATGGGTCAGTGGAATCGAGTGGGACGCGCCTTTAGGTGATAACGAAAACAAATTGTGGAAATCGTGGATAAAGGACTTACCGAATGTTGGCTTGTGTTCCGTTCCGAGGTGCTATTTACCACCAAATAGAAACATAATTCTCACGCAGTTACATATATTTTGTGACGCAAGTTCAAAGGCATATTCGGCTGTTGCCTATTTAAGATTCTCATTCGATGATGGGTCTACTCACACGAGTTTTGTTGCCAGTAAAAGTCGTGTAGCCCCTTTAAAACCAATGTCTATACCGCGGTTAGAGCTTCAAGCAGGTTTATTGGCTAGTCGATTAGGAAAAATAATTAAGGAGGAACACACCATTCGCATAGATAAATGCCTTTATTGGTCCGACTCACAGACGGTCTTATTGTGGATTAAATCAGATCCGCGACTATATCAAACATTTGTTTCTCACCGATTAGGAGAAATAGCCGATTTAACCGATCCAACGGACTGGAGATGGGTACCTTCGGATAAGAATCCGGCGGATGACGCAACCAGGGTTAATGTAATTCCATTGCATGAAAATCATAGATGGTTCTCGGGTCCTTCTTTCTTACGTTCTGAGGAAAGTGATTGGCCCAGGCAAACATTCCAACAAGCCAAGGATACCAATATAGAACAATTGGAAAGAAAGAAGGCACAGGTTTTAGTAATGGAGCAAACTCGGAAAACATGTACTCCAGACCCTGGGCGTTTCTCCAAATGGATTCGTTTGCTACGTAGTATGGCTTGGGTACTTGTCGCAGTCGAAAAATTGAAAGGTAAAAACGTTTCTAAAATAGAAATTGAACATTTAAAGAAAGCCGAAAATTTGTTAATTAAGCAAATACAGTTAGACTCATTTGGATCGGAACTACGGGCATTAAACAACAAAAAACATATTGCTAATTCGAGCCGGCTCAAAAATTTGACACCCTTCGTCGACGAAAATGATTTGCTCTGTGTTAGAGGTCGCGTAAATGTAGATGTAGATTCTTCTTTCAATAGTCATCCCCCAATACTAGATGGCAAACATATAATAACACGGTTACTCGTTCATTCCTATCATGTCAAGGCCAACCACGGTAGTCCTAACCTGGCTATAAATGAAATGCGCCAAAGATACTGGATAGTAAACCTTAGAAATGCATTGCGATCAGTTACGGTAAAATGTCAAGTTTGTAAAATAAAGAAAGGAAAACCGACCTTTCCGATCATGGCTGATCTTCCAACTGCACGCTTAGGGTATCGGCAACCTCCATTTACTCATTGCGGACTTGATTACTTTGGCCCTTTAATAGTCAAAATAGGTCGCCGTTGGGAGAAACGATGGGTTGCCCTATTTACTTGTTTAACGACTAGGGCAATCCATTTAGAAATCGTTCATTCTGCTAGCACTGATTCGGCTATAATGGCCATACGGAGAATGATTGCGAGAAGAGGTCAACCTGCTGTTCTATACTCCGATAATGGGAGAAACTTTGTCGGGGCGAATAATGAACTCCGCACGATCCAAAAGGATCTTAACTTTGATAAACAATCAGAATTTGTGACAGGTCTAGGGATAAAATGGCACTTCATTCCGCCAGATGCACCGCATATGGGGGGCGCGTGGGAAAGATTAGTTCGTTCTGTTAAAACTGCTCTTAATGTAACTTTAAAAGAACAAGTGCCTAAAGAGGAAGTTTTCATTACCCTTCTGGCAGAAGCAGAGCATTCGGTAAACTCGCGTCCTCTCACTCACGTCTCTTTAGATCCTCGAGATCAGGAGGCGTTAACGCCTAACCATTTTTTGTTGGGGAGCTCTTCGGGGGGTGATGTTTTTTCTAGATTCAACGGTATCAGTTCCTGTTCAAGAAAACAATGGTGTATTGCACAATCTTATGCCGATTCTTTCTGTAAGCGCTGGTTAAAGGAATATTTGCCCACCTTGCTCCCAAGGTCAAAATGGACCGCCGAAACAGATCCACTGAAGGTTGGAGATGTGGTCATCGTAATTGACTACAGTTCACCAAGAAACCTTTGGAAAAAAGCACTCGTGACACGAATACTTCCAGGAACAGACAACAGAGTCCAAGTCGTTGAAATCCAAATTGGAGCAAGATCACTATTGAGACCTTCGACGAAGCTGATAAAAATTTCTTAAGTACAAAGACTTACGTTTTGTACAGGAAGGAGTATGTTTGAAATTAAATTAATTAAGATGAAGGAAGGGGGACCTTTTGTTGCCTTTGAGGCATTGATATGTATTTCTTTGTTTGTGTGCCTTAGTTTTAATGTTTAACTTTAAAATGTTTAAGTGTTGTGTTCAGATTATTATAGTAGTTGTTAGAATTTATATGTTAGTGTGTGTGTTGAGAGCGGATTTTTGGAAAATTCCTAGTCGTGGGATAATAGAGTTCTGAGAGAGGTCAAGGAGATAAACAAAGAGGTGTCTGACAACGGATTATATACCAGTAGGGGGTTTGGCGCCAAGAAGGTCTCAAATTTGCCTTTGTTAGGTAAGAGAGGGGGAATTTTTGCCCGCTTACAAGTCTGGATAACCGGACCAGTCGAACAAATACATCGGTGAAGAGAAGTTTGTTTCCTTACTCTCTATAAATTTGTGAAAATAAGTAATTGATTAATAAAATTTAAATATACTGTGTTTGGTTTTCTCTTTAACAGTGATCAAAGCGCTGTTAGGTTTACTCGCGTTGGGATTTTCTGTGTCGCTTATATTTAATTTTGTTTAAGAGACTCGAACTGTTTTTGCTAAATGTCTATTTTATTTAACTTTTGTTCGGGCTCTGGTTTTGCTTGTTGTTTGTTTTTATTCGCTTGTTTTTGTTTTGTTTCTGTTTCGGTTTCTTTTTCGGTTGATTCGTCTGAAAAATTTTTAGATTGTGAGGTTTGCGAATCAATTGCATTTAATTGATTTCTATTGCGCTGGTTACGAGACCGTTTCGCGTCTTGTTCGCGCAATTTATTCGATTGTTGCATGAACTCGATTTTTTCTTGGTATTTGCGTATTTTATCTAAAAGTCCTTCATAAGAGGTGAAGCTGTCGCGATCGAAAAGAGAAATTAATTCGGAGTGTAGGCTTAGATAAATTTTGTCAAGCTGGATGTTTTCCGGAATTTTATTTCTCAATTTGTTATAAAGCGCGCCGATCTTTATGGCAAAGTCCATTCCTGTTTCGTTTTCTAGCTGTACTGCGCGTTGGATTTTGTTAAGAATTTGATTGTCATCGTTGACATCGCTAAATGTTTTTCAGAATGACGTGGAAAATTCTGTCCATGTGGTCCATTTGTGACAGAACATATTGAACCATGAAAACGCAGTATCTGTTAGAGTTTGGGAAAAAATCGGAAGCGCGTCATTGGGATTTATTGCTGAAGCATTCATTTTTCTTTCGAATTCGTCAAGGAATTCGTTAGCGTCTAATTTTCCCGGGAATTTAAGATCCCACGAATTAATGATTTTGTGTAGGTTTGGAACTTGGGTTCGTTGCGCGATGGAGGCGTTGAAAACCGGGTTCAAAGGAAGGTCAATTAAATCGTGTTGATTTCCGTTGTTTAAGTTTTCGGGAGTTGGAAACATAAAATCTGATTGTTCCGCGAAATGTAGTGTGCGATTTGCAGGAGGTCCTTGTCGCAAAGGTGTGGTGAAAGGTAGTGGGGGGTGTATCGGCGCTGTGACTGTGGTTGCGCTTTGCGTTGTAGTTGAAGTGTTACCTGTGAATGTGACCGTGTTTGTGGTTGTAGTGGGGGGTAAACTAGTTTGTCGCGCGATGTGTTCGCCACTGTTGTTGAATGCCCAACGAGAGTCGTGCCATGGAGATGGCGCGTGTCTCGCTTGGATTTGCGACATTTTTTTGTGAGGTCCTGTATGTTAGCTGACATTTCGGCGCGAAGTTTTTCAATTGATTTAAATGTTTCTTTTCTTAGCGCGGTTATTTCGAGGCGATTTTCGTTATACGCATCGAGTGTTTGTTGACGCGTATTTTCGAGATGGTGTCGGAATATTTGTTGCATATCATTTTTAAATTTTCCATTTTCTTCCGCTTGGGTAATTGCAAGATTTTCTATTCGTGTGTAGAATTGTCTTAATTGTGTGTTAGTTACTGGGGTTTTTGGTACTTTAGATTTATGAACGCGGCGATGAAGCGTTATTTTAGGGAGGGTTGTGAAGGGTTGCCTGTGTGAGTGTCTTTTAATGTGTTAGTTGTTTTGTCGTTTAAAATGTTCCACTCGTGAATTGGAGTTGTATTGGCGCTAGCTTGTTCAGATTCGACGTCAGCGTTGTTTATTGGGCTAAAATTTTCCGCTGGTGAAGGGGGCCTAGGATTTTCCTTACCGGTCCGAAAAAGCAGCATTAAATTTTCGCTAGTAGCGCGCCACATTTCGTTTTGTTCGTCGCGCGTTGTAATGTTTTTATTTTTTTCGGTGGATAGTGGGGGGCTGCGAGGCATTTTGTCGCTTCTTTTAAATGCATTCATATCAGAACGAGTTTGTATTTTTTGTGCGTGTGAATTTGGGCTTCTTCTTCCTATAGTTAAAAGAAAGAAGAAATTTTCTAGTAAAAAAAAAATTTTATTTATAAGTTGATTTAGTTAATTGGCTAAATCAAATTTGGTTAATTTTGAGAAAGGGAAAAAAAATTTTGCAATTTAAAATTAGAATTTATCGATTAATTACTTTTAAGTAATTAATTCGATTTAAATATCAAACAAACAAAAAAATTGTTGGTGATTTAATTAAATTAAATTATTGCGCTGGAAGACAAAATTCAAAAAATTCAGTAGTACGTTTAAATTTAAAACAATTTATTGCGCTTGAATTTTAGGAATTATTGCATTTAAATTAAGTTGTTTTCTATTATTATTTTTATTTGACTTATCTAATTCACGGTAGTCTTCAAGCACTTTTAGGTGTACCTAAAATGAGTCAAAATTGTGCTAACGCAGTTTTATCTGGAATCGTCCCAAGATTCCAAATTTTCATTTTGGAAATCGTAGCTGATTCTTTTTTCGAAAAAAACATATATGGGCAATTCCACGTGAGATTTTAGTCGACCTCTTAAAATCGGCCAAAAATATTTTTTTTCTATTCTGTATCGAAAAAAAACAGATACGTATTTTTTTATTTTTGTTTAATTGTCCAAATTTTCGAGTTATGAATTTTCAAAATTTTGGACTTGTAATTGTAGACCTATATTCAGTAGCTTATAAGTCAGAAAATATTGAGTTTAGGAAACAAATTAATTTTTTCTAACATTGGGCCGGATTTTTAAAAAAAATTTTAAATTTATTTATACTTTATAATATAGAGGAGATTTTCCAAAAAGTCCCAAAATGGGCCTGATGTGTTAAATAAGTTTTAAAACATTTTCAAAAATCACTTGCAAGCATCACAGTGGGATTTTTTTTACAATTAACTTTTTAAAACTGTCTACAGGTTAGACCCTTTAATTTAAAACAAAGAACACTCAAATATATTAAAAATTATACGCTGTAGACAGTTTTAAAAAGTTAATTGTAAAAAAATCCCACTGTGATGCTTGCAAGTGATTTTTAAAAATGTTTTAAAACTCATTCAACACATCAGGGCCATCTGGAGATTTTTTGGAAAATCTCCAAACTATATTATAAGGTATAAATAAATTCAAAAAAAATTTGGCCTAAAGTTAAAAAAAATTAATTTGTTTATAAAAAAAATTCTTTTAAAAAATTTTGTTTACATTTCTTAAAAGTCGAAAAAAACTAAAACTTTTATTCTTTGGCAACTTTTTCCTAAACTCAATATTTTCGGACTTATAAACTACTAAATATAGGTCTACAATTACAAGTCCAAAATTTCGAAAATTCATAACTCGAAAATTTGGACAATTAAACAAAAATAAAAATATACGTATCTGTTTTTTTTCGATACAGAATACAAAAAAAAAATTTTGGCCGATTTTAAGAGGTTGACTAAAATCTCACGTGGAATTGTACCTATATATTATATATTTTTTTGTTTTTTTTTTCGAAAAAAGAATCAGTTTCGATTTTCGGAAATGAAAATTTGGAATCTTGGACTGATTCCAGATAAAACTGCGTTAGCACAATTTTGACTCATTTTAGGTAAACCTAATAGTGCTTGAAGACCACCGTGAATTATTATTAAAATTTTAATTTAACAATTTAATTTTATTAACAAACTTTTATTTTACCAATATAATTATTAATAATTATTATTTTATTGATTTAATTATTAATAAAATTTTATTTTGTCAATTTTATTTTATTAATTTAAAAGAAAAATAAAATTTCCATTTCATTTCAATTTCATTAGTCAAACTTCTTTTAATAAAACTATTTTTTTTTAATTGATCAAATTATATTTTCCCTCTTAAAAAGGTTTCTCTCTTTAATAGATAGGTTATACAGAGATTAATTGCAATAAAATGAAAATTTCACTATTTCTGTAAATTCGAATTAAACCTGGAAGAAGCAAGGCATTTGTGCTGTGATAGTAAACACAGCTGTGTTTTCATCGCGCTAATCAAACTGGAGATTCGTAATTCCCTTTTTTGTTATAAAGAAGGAAATTATTTAAAAATTGTCAATCATGATTGTTATTTTTACGGAGGAAAACAATATTAAAATAAAATTTTTAAGTCGATGTATTATACAATTTCTACAAAACAAAATTTATTAAATAATTGTTGCTAAGTAGTTTACGCGAAAAAAACAGAGGCGTTGAAAAAGCAAAATAATAGTAAGCGCAGCGAAAAAAAATAAATAGTAAGCGTAGCGTAAGTATAAAATTCAAGCGCAGCGAAAAAATATGTTTTTATTTTCTTGCATGTACTATACTAGAAATATTTTGAAAAAGAAAACAAAGATATTTTAAGTAAAGTGTAGTCTGAAATTTACATTACGTATTTTAATTTTGAGTAAAGTTAATTATTTAATCGAAATAATTTGTTGACAGTTGTATCCATGATTCATGCGAAGTGTATTGAGATTGGTGCGAATACAAGTAGTGAAATAGCAGAAAAGGAAATATTCATGCTTTATTTTTTTTAATAATAGCAATATACAAGGATAATTTTTCTTTTTAACTTCCATTATTTGAGCTGAGGGAACCTGGTTGGGTTTTATATTTTTTTTTGTTTAATAATAATATGACTTTAATGCGCGAGGATAATTTAGAAAGGTGTTAAGTTATTTACAAGAATGGCAAGTGTGTTGCTTTTTAGGCGCGACACAGTCATATGGTTGTGTGAGTGATCAGAGAGTGGCCCTGGCGTGACGTCACAATGGCGACGCGAGAGGAACTCTCAACGAAGACTCGCACAAAGAGAAATGAATTTTAAGAAATTTATTAAAATATGCGTTAGGTGCCAAAAATGTGGCAAGGGCACAATTTTGGTTAAAAGATATCACGGTGCGCCTGAAATTGGTTTTTATAAAAAGTTCCTGCACTCGAAATTTTCTTGTCAATTTTGAATCTGTGAAGTTTAAAGAGTATTTTAAGACCAAAAAGAAAATAATCGCTGGAGCCCTTTTTGAGAAAATTAACTGTAAATATATTTTTTAATTTTATATTTTTAAATTGTTTAAAAAATCGACTTTGATTCCATAGAAACAGTGTGTTTATACATATTGCTAAGGTCAGTCTGTAGAGAAAAAGTCTTGAAAGGTACTTAAGAGGCAAACAAATTATAGGTTAGGTTCGAGTTAGATTTATCTTGATAAACAGTTTATTTCTAATTATTTGAATTTGAAACAAATTTTCATTTAATATTTTTTATTTGATAAAGATTTAAAGATCAATAATTATTAATTAGTAATTGATTTTCTATCCGTATTTTTACTCAAAAAATTGGAAAACATAACCTCAAATTTTTTGCTTCTTAGGTACCTTTCTTCGGAGCGTGACATACATATGTTAAAAATACATATCACAAATTTTGATGAAAACTTCTTTGACCATATCAAGTTACCTACTTACTAATTTTCGGCATCTTAAAATTACACTCGACTCTCGGATCTTTTGCATTCAGATCTTTTACACTCTCGATTCTTTTGCAATTTTTCTCTCGCACCTTTTAACTTTTACATTAAATAAATAAATGACTATCAGAGTGTCAACATATATTTATATCACGATAACTTAGGTTATCTAAAGTGGATTATAGCAGTTCCTCCATTATGTGATTAAAATTACATTAAAATTTTAATTACTATAAATGTAAATATTAAAACTAAAACATAAATACTGTCATTAATTTATATATTTGGTTATACATATTGTATTGTTTTGCGTTACCATGGCATTTGTTTTGGTAAAAGATATGAAAGGATTTGGTCCCATAAGTGCAAAAGATCCGAGAGTCGAGTGTACTTGAAAGACCGTAAGAACACAAAATTAATTAATCAAAAATTAACATTAAATTTTCAAGACTTTTTCTCTACAGACTGATCTTAGCAATATGTATAAACACACTGTTTCTATGGAATCAAAGTCGATTTTTTAAACAATTTAAAAATATAAAATTAAAAAATATATTTAAAGTTAATTTTCTCAAAAAGGGCTCTAGCGATTATTTTCTTTTTGGTCTTAAAATACTCTTTAAACTTCACAGATTCAAAATTGACAAGAAAATTTCGAGTGCAGTAACTTTTTATTGTAATAAAGATCGAGGGTTCGACTCATATTGTGAGACACAATTGCCAACCAGGAATCCACTGCTCGAAAGATTTCTCCTCCTTCCTTCGGTGACAAGCCAAGAAAAACAAAATTGGAAGACTAACCTTTTAGTATTCCCACAACTGATATCGGCGATTATGACGCTGGAAACGGCGGAAATAATCAGCGCACTCACAAGAAACAATAATTTATTTGGCACAAAGAATATAAAAATACAATTATTAGTTATGCGCAATGGTATGTTTTCGTACATGTGGTTCACACCAATCTGGTGTTTTTTTTGCCGCCAAAAGCAACATGTGCTCTTGTCGTCTGCTATTTATGGCGTGCGCGACGCCTGGCGTTGAAGTTTGACGCTAAGGCGCGAAATACAATTTGAAAGTATAGTTCTAATATAAATTATTCTATCTGAGTATCAACAAGGATTGTTAGTAGAACAGAAACGTAATAAAACGTTACAAGTGATAGTAGCAAATAGAAATGTATTATTGTATTATAGTTTCAGGCGCAGATCTAGAGCAACACTGCTTCATATTTTTAATGATAAATCGATGACGGATTAACATTTTTTAATTTTCTAACACTTATTTTAAAGCTGAAATTCTAACGAAGATTTCTGTGCTTTTAAACAAAATGTATCTATATTTTTCTAGATTTTTGAAAAAGTTGAAGTCAAGAGACCAAAATGAGAAAATTTGATAATTTTTTTATTTTTTTTTCTCACTTTACAACTCAAAAAGTAGTTAATCAAATGATTTCAAATATGACTTATTTTACGCAAAATTTAATAAGCTTTCTAACCGTTTCTATGTTTTTTTTTATGTATTTCCTTTTAGAAATGGCTTTAAAAAGTTTTATTTTCCAAAATTTAAGATTTTTAAAAATTTAATATCTCCGGCTAATATGGACAAAAGATGTTCAATGAGGGCTTAAAAGATGCGTCTGAAAAACTCTACAAAACTAAAAAAGCATTTATAGGTGTCCTAACATTTTTTAAAGTTATGGCCAAAAGACGTTTTTTGCAAAATTAAAAATGCAAAAAAGAAGTAGTTAAACTTTATGAATCGGACTGAAAATACTCTTATTTTATGTCCCCAGGGAGACCTACAATTACATCAAAATATGTCAAAAAATGACAATCGAAAATTTTGCCCATTCATATTGGCAAAATTTTCGATTGTCATTTTTTGATATCCTCTATCAGGATATTTCCTCTATTTCCTTCCTCTATCACGAAGCAATATTTGAAAGTAATTATATTTTAATTTTCGAAATATTCAAAAGGACCGTTCTCAAAAAAGGCTCCACAGATTATTTTGATTTTTGTGAGAAAATTTTCTATTTTCCATATACTTTCACGGAAAAAAATGTTTACTGGGCAAGGACTTTTGGGTTGGGTCGGGTTATGGCGCACCGTGTATTACTCTGTGAATCACAACTGATGATTAATATTATTATCAATTTTAGGATATTCATTGTAAAAAATACAAATGACATAACAGAAAGATTATTTATTGTCTTGTTATTTCTTCTACGTCGTTTTAAATGCGTGGTTTGTATGTTAAAGTGACATGAAATGTTTGTATATCTATTTCTGTACAATCTTGGGGACCTACAGAAATATTTCGTTCTAAAGAATTACAATTTTTCTCTGTTGTACTTGTAGTAGATGCGTTTCTGGTAGTATCATCCAATTGTTGATTTATTAATAGACTAGGTGAATTTAATTTTATAGTTTCTAAAGAATGAGATTTGCTCTCTATAGTTCGAATTTTCACACCATTTTCTTTGTTTTTTCGTGATAAACTTCTATGAAGATTACACTTTTCTTTAGATGATGCTTTTCGAATACATGACCTTTTAATGGAATCTGCACTCACACTAAGCCCTGATGCTGAAACAGAAAAGTTTTGACCATGTTACTTCTACCATATAAAAATTTAGGCTGTGCTTTTAGTAACAAGTGTTTTCTTTTATACTCTCTCAATTCGAATCAGTTAAAAGGTACTTTTACACGAAAAAATTTACAATAAAAGCAGGCAATAATGTGAATGTATTTAATCCTCCATCAATGGCATAACATTTCTAATACGATTGTTAACAAACTTGTTTATATAACAAAAATTTTTCAAAATGTTTATAGGAATTTATTAACAGCGCATTAGAATTAAAATTAACTTTTGATTCAATTTCTTACTTAATTCTTTTATAAATATTTTATTGTAAAACAAAAATAATTTTTTCGATTCTTGCAAGACAGTTATGTAAATAAAACACAAATTTGTTTTTTACAACGTTTCTAAATATTTAACTAAATAAAATTAATTTGTCAATAAATCAAAATAAATAAATTGTAAAATTAAAAATCACAGACTTAAACATCGTAAGTGATTAGTCAATGTTGGGAGTCAATGAACTTTAATCAAAATATTGTGAATAATAAACATCGCTTCAACTTGCTTATAGCGAATTCGGTTATCTGCTCCCAGAGTGATCTTGCTCGGAGTAAGAGTACAGTTTACTCTGCTCTCAAAATGTTCTGCTCGATTAAGGTACAAAATGTCCAAACCAAAATGGCCAAGACAAAATATCCAAACTAAAAGGTCCAAAAGTCAATATGTCCAAAGAACTAAAAATCCAAAAGTCAACATGTCCAAAGACCAAAAATCCAAAAGTCAACATGTCCAAAGACCAAAATTCCAAATATAAAAAAGGATGGTATCGTCCAACAACGACTTGTAGCCTATTGTGCCATCCTTCTGAAGCGTTATTGGTACGCGCCGTTTTTTGTATTACTGCGTTATATTGATTCCATAGCGCAGGATCATATCGTGCAGGTATAGCCCTTCTCCTACCTCTCGCTGGCTTGCCACGAATATACGTAATCTAACAAAAAGAATATTTATTATTATTTTATTATTATTATTTTATAATATTAAAAATTGACATTTACCTCAAAATATTCAGCTACTGAAACAAATTCTTGTGGTGCTTGATCTATAAAAAGATCAAAAAACTCAGGTACATCGTCAGAAGGTACAAAAGCGAGAGCGCACATAGTCCTCATTGCTTCTCGAATCCTTGCATCATTATTACTGTTGTACATTTCTTGTAGTCCTTCGGATTGTACTCGGCGATAAACGTTTTGGCATAAATGAAATAAGCATAAACGCACTACATTGCCAATCTTCGCTTCCGCTGCATTTATTATTCCTAGTTCGAAGTCCGACATAACTGTTTCTGGGTATTCAATTTGGATTCCTAAAAGTTGTGCCTTAGATATGACAATTTCAAAAATTTTTGCATATGCATCTTCGGATTTACTTTCAAGCAAAGCATAAACTAGTGGAAGCGCTACATTTCGTTCTATCCCTCGAGAAACTTGTTTCATTGTGCCCATTATGACAAACAATTGATAAAATATTGACGGTACAACCTTGAACGTCCCATCAACAAACCAAGTTATACTACGAAAAAGCGATTTTAAATTTTCTTTAGTTGCAAATACAATTATTCTGCCACAGGATAAACTGTATGAGTCACCTTCGTAAGAATCGTAAAGTAAGAAGTTCTCACCATCGTTAGTGTTTCTATATAAATCAGGTATCTCTTTAAGATCTTGATCAGTCAAAGGGTTAGATGGCATTTCTTTCATACGCTCTCTTTGTATTTGTTTTACAGCATTAGGTCGCTCAGGCATTTTTGCTAAACTAGCAGGAGGAATTTTTTTTAATAGTCTTAAAATTCTTGCAGGAGGGCACTCAGGTTGATCTACGGCAGCTCTTTTCAAATTACTCACTTGTCTAAGAGCATCTACCTCCTCTCGATCGGGTGCGTGACAATGAGAGTCATCTGATCCTACTGAGATAATTGAAACTGAGTTTCCGGTACCAATAGTTGTTGCTTTGGCACCACACTGTTGTCTCTTCCTGCACCGCCAATACACTTTTGAATTAACACCAGTAGAATGCTTCGTAAATAAAAATCCATTTACGTGCAGGTAACGAGTTTTACCTTTTGTTATAATTTCACAATTAATATTTTCACAAGCAGTACCATCATTTTAATAAAAATTTAAATTTTTCAGAAAAGTAAATTTTTGAAGGCACAAGTAAAGACCGAGCGAGTCTTTATCTCATTCAGTACTAAATTCAAAATACAGTTTTAATAATGGACTAATGTTTCAAACTACTATGATTCACAGCTATTGTTTTCTTTCCTTCATTCAAAATTATCAATTAGTATAATTATCACGTCATTCTATTATAATAAGTATTTCAATTTTCGATGTTAAATAGGAATTTACAAAACTGAAATAATAAATAATAGAAATATAATTAATAAATAATTTTAAATGTTATTTGCATGTACAATTTTGGACTTTTAATACAGCGGACATATTGTCATTGGACAATTAATTACTCGGATAATTTGTCTACGGACATTTAATTACATGGACATTTTGTCACTTGGACATTTTAATTCTTTGGACCTTTTGGATTGGCCATTTTGGTTTGGACATTTTGACCCCCTACCGTTCTGCTCTACTCTGAGGTACTCTATGACGTCATAAACACTGACAGAGTTCAACTGTTTCGGAGCAGAGCAAAATCATGAGAAGCCATGCTCAGAGATAACTCTGATTAATAAATAAATATAACTTTCTAGGAATTTAAACTGTTAAAATATAGTATATTGAACTATATCATACATTATTTTATTATTTATTATCAATTAATATAAAGTTTTAATAAATTAAGTATTACTATATATATACACTACCGTCGGGAATTATCGGTACGGCTGCACACGCACGGCCCAAAATCATACCAATCTTTAAATCACGATTTTTTTAAAAATACAAATGTCAGAAAATTAACAAATATATCATTCGAAACATTATTTAATTCTACGATTAATGATACATAACTGAAAATTTTAATAATTTATACAAAGATTGCAGCAATCGACAAATTTGACAAAAAAATTTTAAAAATAATTTTTTTTTTGCAATTTTTTCAACCCTTGCACATTTTTTAAAAATTGTAGAAGAAATTTGAAACTTACATAAGTGTGATCATTCATGTCTCATCTTTAATTCAAGACCAAAAGAGTTTAAAAATCTTATTCGGTTCGTGAGTTATCATTATAAACATCCAAACATGTTTTTTGACAAATGCATTGAATTAGTCGATTTTGAACGGTTTTTGGATGAAAATACTCGGCCGTTTATAATGATATCTCGCTAACCGATTAAGATTTTTTAAATCTTTTGGTCTTAAATTAAAGATGAGACTTGAATGATCACACCTATATAAGTTTCAAATTTTTTCTATAATTTTTAAAAAATGTGCAAGGGTTGAAAAAATGTTAAAAAAAATTTTATTTTTAAAATTTTTTTGTCAAATTTGTGGATTGCTGCAATCTATGTATAAATTATTAAACTTTTCAGTTATATATCATTAATCGTAGAATTTAATAATCTTTCGAATGGTATATTTGTTAATTTTTTGACATTTGTATTTACAAGAAAATTGTGATTTAAAGATTGGTATGATTTTAGTCCGTGCGCGTGCAGCCGTACCGATAATTCCCGACGGTAGTATATATATATATATTAATTATAAATTAATTAATTATTTTTATTTACTTCATTTTATTAATTTGTATTATATATTTTATTAATTTTTCTTTAATTTAATTTAAAGAAAAATAGACAAATATTCGACTGTTATCATCTGTTTAAGTTTACATCAGCTATTAAAGGACGTTTTTATTTTTTCATTAAAATTATTTAAAATTTAATTAAATAACTCTTCATCACTTTCACTACTACTGTCACAACATTCCATTAAATACGTGATCATTTTCATCTTTCCCGCCATTTGCCATTTTCTCTCTGTCAAAAATAGTGGAGTAAATTCAGTTACTCCGTTTACTCGTCAAAGAGTAGAGTAAGGAAACTGAACAAAATGCCCTTACTATGCTCCGGAGCAGTTTACAAATCGAATACTTCAAACGCTTCGCGCCGGTGCAGATTTATCAAACCGAACATGCAAATCCTTCTTGGAGTAGCTTTGGAGCACTCTTAGAGCACTCTAGAGCAGATAACTGAATTCGCTATTAGTAAAGGAAAATAAATATTATTGAGAAATTTTTTTTTATTGTTTATACTCCTGCCCTTATTCGCCTTACGCACTTCGACAAGAGTCCCCGAGAAATACTTTTTTTTGGATTAAGCATAACCATTCTACTTAGAAATTTTTTCTATATATTA
Organism: Leptopilina syphax; assembly: GCA_032872505.1. NCBI lineage: Eukaryota > Metazoa > Arthropoda > Insecta > Hymenoptera > Figitidae > Leptopilina > Leptopilina syphax. Next base: position 24,416,441 of record CM065472.1, on the reverse strand, counting down.
ACCTAATTTGCGTCTACAGCCGACTTTATTAGGAGTACTCGCATTACGCCTGGACCACCCGTCAATGGGTTTTCTCGCCAGAGAAGAGGGAAACTGTAGAAAACCTCTCTGAGTACAACCTGTTTATCGACAGTCGAGTTCTAATGGTGTGTGCCGGACAATAATCGACGGTGCACATCATTATACCTCGACGTTAAACCTCCCGCTCAGATTGTCTCACGTGCCGGAAAAATACCAAGCCAAGTGGGCGCGAACCAAGGATACTTATACCCTTGGTCCTTAAACGACCGCCAATGCGAGGCATCTATCCGACTGAGCCAATCTGTCGGTTATTATTGAGAAATTGTACATCTTCTTTCCCTTTAACCCCTTCGCAGTCAAGACCAAAAACTCATAAGTGGGGTCAAAATGTCGACAATTTTTGGGAAACTAAAATTTGCGCAAACGAGCATACTATTGTATTTGAATTCGCTGATTACGCATCCGATATCAGATTTTAAAAATTCAAAATGGCGGATCCAATATGACGGACATGAAAACTCAAAATCGACTGAATTCACTTGAAACTTGTTACTCAGGGGTTTTCGGGAATGAAATGTCCTAAAATTTATCGGATTCATTTGAAACTCGTTATTAGAGGGTTTTCGCTGATTACAAAAAACTTTTGAAACGATAATAAATACAAAATTTTCCCCTGCAGTCAGCTGTTAAGTATACTACGTTACTTACGACCTTAGAGTTTACCACGTGGAGGTATGCGGTCGGATTTTACACTCCTTTATTTATTTTGTTTTTTTATACTTTTTTGTTTGTTCTTATATTGGATCCGCCATTTTTAAAACCGATATTACATTTTAAATCTACGACATAAATAAATCCCTAGTAACAACTTTTAAGTAACTCTGATAATTTTTTTAAAATGGCGCCAGCCATATTCGAAACGCCACATTGTATTTTAAAAATCTTATCCTAGATTCGTAATCAGCGACCCGAAAACCGCCGAGTAACAAGTTTTAAATGAATCGAAAGAGTTTGTAAAAATGTCGTCCGCTATATTGGATCCGCCATTTTGAATTTTTAAAATCTGAAATCGGATTCGTAATCAGCGACCCTGAAAACTCCTGAGTAACAATTTTCAAGTAAATTTGATGAATTTTTGAAAATGTCGTCCGCCATATTGGATCCGCCATTTTGAATTTTTAAAATCTGAAAACGAATCATTTCAGAAATTAGTCTTCTTAGGGTTCCGTACACACGGAGAAAAATGGAAAAATGATTTATGCAGTCAGTATAGTACTCCTTTATAGAATAATATGTGACAGGTACACACTATAGTATTAGAAGTTTCATAGCTGAACACTTTGGGACTCAACACAAGTTATCCCATTTATCAGCTTAAACAAGACTGTTTATATAGTCTAAGAGGGAATAAGAGTATAAAAAATTGGAATGAGAAATTACTTTCTCATGTAATTGTTAAAAGAACGCGGCAGTGTACAAAACACAAGTCAATAATAGAAGCGAATATTGAACAAATAGTACTCAGTCCAGTTCTTTCGAAAAATGAACGCCGTGCACATAAAGTAGATACCTACTCGAAAACCACAAGTTATTCTCTCTCTCTCTCTCTCTCTCTCACACACTAATGGTCGTTCACTTATTTTACCGTTTCACTTACTCTTACTACTCTAAACTATTATGCAGTGCAGTTAAGTTAATTAAATTATTAAATATTGCTGTGAGAATAATTAATTATACATTTCATTGAAGGTCAATTTACTATTTTGTACACGGAAAAAAAAGAATAATCAAATTTACCATGAGGAGTGTCAAACTTGAAAAAGGTTAAGAAAAAATTAATGTTTTTTATTTATTTATTACTAAATTCTAATAACCGTATCAAATTTAAACTAGTTGACAATATTATTTATTCAATATTAGGAATATTGTTGACATCCATACTTACATTAATTACAAAGTAAAATCCACGCATGATCTAATTTATTTCATTGGTACGGGATGTTTCTTAAATAGGAAATTTCCCCCATCGATTGCGTAGCCGAGAGGCTTAATATAAAAGCGTGCGATTTATAATTATGCGTATATTTAGTTGTATGGTTAGGTAGGTGTTCAATCCCGTATGATTGTAAGATTTTCCGATGCATTTAGTTGTTAATTGTAAGTATGAAGATGTGGAAAGAATAAAACTTGTGAATTAAGAAATATTAATATATAAAGAGTGCATTTAACATATTTTTCTTTTTTTTTAATGATTGGTTATTGTTTTTTTTATATAAAATTGACAAAGTTAATACAAGGAAACACTCGTTTCGCGTCGCGTCGGCCATTTATTTTGACATGTTCCGCACCTGCGTTCCCTTATTGTGAAAATTTCGAAGTAGGGGACTGAGTCCAGTTTCTCTACTATGCACACTGCAGCGCGCCTTATAATCTTCGCCTGTGTTTCAATGCTCTTTACAGTGACATTTAGAACTAAGGCCCTCTATACACTATACGCAATACCCTAAGATGCTTGATGGAAATGAATTAATGTACTTTTACTGGACTGAGTCCAGTTTTTTCAATATTGACTCCCAGTTTTTCAAACTCTATTTTTCTCAGTGCACCGTAGGTGTACTGACGGAACCCTTATGAAATCACTCCTGTGTCCGTCCCAGACATTCGGAATAAGCTGTCCCCCCTTAACTTCTACCCGATTGAAAGTCATGGTTACAAATTAGCACTGAATGAAATCGATTTTTTCAGAAAAAATGACGACAAATGACCCTGTCTCCCCACCTAAAGTTCTACAAATCATGACCTAGTGAGATAAAATTCGGTACACATACTCATTTTTACGTGTAGATTACGGGAAAAATATAGCGAACCTGATTGTAGATCATATTTGCGAACTAGGAGAGAAAGTAATTTAATTTTTTCGAAAAATGTCAAAAAATGACCCTGTCCCCCATGTTACCTATTGGGCTAAAATTCGGTACACATTAATATTTTTAATTGTAAATTTGGGGAAAATTTTAGCAAACGTGCTTACGGATCATATTTACGAACTTTCTTGATTCGCATATATTACTTTCAATCAATCATATTTGTTCCCCATATATCTTTGCCTAAAAAACGAGTTTAATTTTGATGTACGGAATAATCAACAATGTTTGTATCATCGTTTTTAGTTTTAATCGAGGTTTTAATGAAAAGATATATCAACAAATATATAGTACTCCGATAGGTTCACCGATATCATTGTAGTTTGCAAACGTTGTTATGGATGACTTGGAAACTGATTGTTTACATTTAGTTAAAAAAATATTATTGTACACCGGTTTTTTCACTTTTATTAATACTTTCAATTTTTTTAATATTAATTTAAAGTTTACTTACGAATTAGAAACCAATAATCAAATTAATTTTCTTGGTATTAAATAAATAAAAAATAATAATCAAACTGTTACTAATATTGGATTCAAAAATCTATTTTTTCTAACAGATTAATAATAGTTATTTTCGTATTAAAGGCGCAAAATAGGTAATTGCGACGATGCACAGTGCGACAGAAAACCCGATTTTTGGCCAAAAGTCTAAAAAGCAAAAATAATAATAAGTAACAAGTTTTAGGCAAATGCTTGAAACTTGTTACTCAGGGGTTTTTAGGGTCGCTGATTACAAATCTGACATTAGTTTTTCAAAATTCAAAATGGCGGATTCAATATGGCGGACGACAAAATAAACAAATTGTGAATCCAGATGTTCATTACATGAACATTTTGCTTCCTCTTTACGATCAGCAAAAAAATTTGCTTCCTCGTAGAGGAAGTATTAACGACAAGTATATTTAATTTTTAAATATTTTTATTACAATTTTGTATTTATAAAATCAAGTTCATTCGTCTTAAAAATCTGTTTTAAGGTGCCAAAACATCATGGTGTAATCAGTCCGTACTACCATTTTATATATTAAATTTAATTTTTTCAGTAAAATATAGTAATAAATATAATTAATATTAACATGTTCTTATTGCCTAAGTTAGTAGAATTTAAAAAAACAAAACACTTGTGAAAAGAAAAATTTATTTTTTAATATTTTTGTAGTTATTCCTTGTCCCCAGTTTTCGCGTCATGGTAAAATCACTTTGTAAAATTGCATAATTTACATAAAAAATCAAATAGAAAAATTACTTAACATTCATAAGAAGCAGAAATAAACTTTCCTAAGTAAATTACTAAAAGAGAAATTAATTTACAAAATTTTTTGTTTGTTTTATATGTGTTACAAACATGAAAGTTGTATAGGGAATCACAGAATCGTCATGGTCAAATCATAATATATTTGCAATAAATTGAATAATGGTTCACTTTTTTATAGTAAGGATTTTCTGTATTGAACTGTGTCACTGAAGCACTCATAAGTGTAAGGAAGATTTTAAGTTTAGGTAAATAATGATTAATAATATTAATTTTTATAAATTAAAGCATAAATTTCTATAAATTACCGCATAAATTTCCACATATTTCCGAAATTAGTTTTCTTAATTATTACACGGAGAGAAATATGTTACGAATAATGCTAGAGACATGTTGATTTGCTTTTTGCATAGACGTCTGTACCTAATTTTGCAAAGGCCGGTGCTAACTTTGCAGAGCTTGTGCCCACTTGTGCCACAGTTGCTCAAATCCATGAAATGGATTTCTTGCAACTTAAGCATGGTGGTGTGTATACGCTTTTAGTACGGCCTGTTCATGCACTAAGAGCAACAGATTTATTTCCTTGTAATTTTTCAATAATTTACTGTTCATTGCCGCACAACTTTCTATAAATTTCCATAAATTACCAAATTCTAAACTTTTAATGATAATTTATGCTTTACATATTTTTATGAATTATCGCGTAATTTCTATAAATTTCCATAAATTACCGAAATAATAATTTTTAAATGAGATTTACGCTATAATATTTGTTTATACCATTAACGCCCAAATGACCTAAATTTTTACTTGGACTTCAATACACAATTTGAACTATTTATAGACAATAAAATTTAGCAGTAATGAGATGTAGGGGGTTTTTGGGGTCGCTCTTTCATATTCTGGGGTTAAAATAGCGATTCGATCAACACAAAATCCAATATAGCAGTTATTTAAAAAAAACCAAAAAATAAGTACATTTTTTTAAAAATATTTGTTTTCAGATCTAAAAAATTTTTTTTAAACCTTTCTTAAGTATGCTATTGGTGGGCAAAATAGTTGTAGTTTCAAAATATAAAATAAAGAAATTCTGATTTTAAGATGGCGGAATCAAAATTTTGAAAAAGTAAATGCATTATAGTAAAAAAAAATCAAAATTTACACCAACATTCAAAAAGTTTGCAAATTCGATTTAAAATATATACTCGGGGGTTTTTGGGGTCGCTGATGACGAATCCGATGTCAGACTTTCAAAATTCAAAATGGTGGATCCAATATGGCGGACATTTTTAAAAAGAAATTTGGATTCGCTTGAAATTTATCACTCGGGGGTTTTCGGGGTCGCTAATGACGCTTCCGATGTTAGTTTTTTAAAATTCAAAATGGCGGATCTAATATGTCAAACATTTTTTTTTAATTTCGATTCGGTTGAAACTTGTCACTCGAAGGTTTTTTGGACCACTGATAACGAATCCGATGTCAGCTTTTCAAAATTCAAAATGGCGAATCCAATATGGCATATCGTAGAGATCCACTTCACCCATGAATTTATTGGAAAGGTGAAATGCGTTAGGAAATTTCAATGGAATTTTAATTTTTGCTGTCTCTTTATAGCTGTTCTATGAAACCGGCATTTGTAAAGTTTGTTCTATTTTTATGATAAAAATAACACGAGATTCTTTCCACAATACAATTATTAATTCAACAATTAACCTTCTAATGCTTTTACGATCGTTAACATACGCATACACTTATATAAAGTTGTTTCGTTCTTCAATTGTTTTCCATATTTCCATATGAAATTTCATTGAAATTTCTTAACAGATTTCACCTTACCAATAAGTTCATGGGTGAAGTGAATCTTCACAATATGGCATATTGGACCGCCATTTTGAATTTTGAAAAACTAGCATCGGGTTTGTTATCAGCGACCCCGAAAACCCCCGAGTGATAAATTTATCACTCGCTTGACATTTCAAGCGAATGCAAAATTAAAAAAAAATGTCCGCCATATTGGATCCGCCAATTTAGATTTTAAAAAACTAACATCGGATTCGTCATCAACGACCCCGAAAACCCACGAGTATACATTTTAAATCGAATTTGCAAATTTTTTTAATGTTGGTGTAAATTTTGATTTTTTTTACTATAATGTATTTACTTTTACAAAATTTTGATTCCACCATCTTGAAATCAGAAATTTTATTTATTTGTAGCGGTTACAAAACTTTTCTGTTCTGCTCGGTCGAAACGACCATTTTAGACCACTTTTGTTACAGCTACAGAGCAGTTCTACTACTTTCCAAAATAGATCTGCTTAAATTACAGAACGCATCTGTAACATGTCACAAAGCCTACTGTACTTTGCTTCCGAATTTAAGTTCTGTTCTTAGTAAGATTCGAATGATAAGCGATTACAGAACTGACTTGTAGCGTTGTTAAATGTGGTGCCTTAGTGGTGTGTTTACGTGTGCGCCTAATGTCAAAGTGTATAGTAATTACGTAATATACTGGAGTAAATCGTATAGTAACCAAGAAGAACCTGAATTTCACATTGTCGAAACAATTTTTTTCAACCGTAAATGACTGCAAAATAATTACAAAACACCTTTGCGATTATTATTTCGATGAGCTATATCATGCATTTAAAATAATAAATGAAGATTGCTTTGAATGGGTAGAATTAAATTTAAAAAATGTTGAATTTGGCGAAATTTATTATTTGACTAAATTACAGGACGATTTTAATGACATAAATAAAATTTGGGCTTAAGTAATCCTGTAATTTTTATATACTTTGGTGACTTGTATTTCTCTTTAAAAAAAATATGTGAATTCCACAAAATATGTTTTGGAATGGTTTTTATGTGTACTTTCAAATGGATATGTTAGGTTTAATAGAAAAAATTTTGTTTGACCTTGAACATTAAAAATTAATTTCCATTTTTCTGTAAAATCGGTATTTTTTTAAAACTTATTTTCATTAAGAAAGAAAGCTGAGCTTTTTTCCTATCGAAAACGTTTCTTCCCAAAGTGGTACTAAAATTATTAATAAATAAAAAATTACATTTTCTTTCACGGTAAAACAATGACGCGCCGCGCTCTCGCGCGCTGATAATTAATAATGAAAGATAAATACTAATGAATAATTAAATAATAAATATTAGAATAAATATTAAATGTTAATTCAGTAAAATTTTTAGAAAAATCGTAAAATTAAAGAATTTTGTTACAATTTTGATATATTTTAATAGAAAGATATGAAATTTTTAGAAATGCACGAACATTTAAGTTTTTGACATCTATTGACTATCAAAATTTGTTGAAAACGTTAAACTTTCCTTGATTTTTTTTTACATAATCAGTATAAATTTTTAAAACAAAATCTTCCATTTTTCTCTTATTTTTAACATTAATTAAAATTTTTTGGCACAATTTATGTAATTAAATTTTTTAATAATTATTAACATTCGAAGAACTTTCTCAGAATTAGTTGTTAAAAATAATTAATTTTGCTAAAAATTTTAAGTAGTATAAATTCTAGAAAACTAAATTTTACATTTTGGAAAAGTTACATTTTCATAAAAACTTCAAAACTTAATTGACTTTCAAAAATTTCAATTTTTACAAATATTTCATTAAAAAAAATTCAAATAATTGAAATTTTGTAAAATATATTACGATAATAATATTTAAAAAAATGTAATTTTCAAAAGTGTTTAATTAAAAATTAAGAAAATAATTCATTTTTTAAAAAAATTAAATTTCTACCAATTCAAAAATTAGTGAATTTGACGACAAATTTCAATATATTAGCCAAAATATTTCTCTATTTTAAAGAAACTTATTACTGTTCAAGGAAAAAATTTTTTTCTTGCGAACAAATGTCAAAATTCTATAATTTTTTTTTTTTATTGTTTATACTCCTGCTCTATTGGTCTTACGCACTTCGATAAGAGTCCCCGAGAAATACTTTTTTGAAAAGTAAGGGGGCCTACGGCACCCTCGACCTCCGCTCGTGTCACAAAAATCACCGTAAAGAAATGGCTACCTTTATCCTCTTGTTGCTTAATATACTATTTTTTTAATTTGATAAAATACTTTTTGAGTTATGAAGTTTCAAAATTTTGACTTTTTTGAAAATATCTTTCTTTCGATTTAATTTATTGATAAGTAAAATTAATCAAATTGAAAGTATGAATAGTGATTTTTAAAGGGGTTTTTATGGGCTATAAGCTTGTGATGAAAAAAAAGTTGTTTTCTTTTAATTTGACCTTGAAATTCAAGGTCAAATTCTTAATTTCAATATACAGTAGAACCCGGTTAATACGATCCCTGTTAATACGATTTCCCGCTTAAGACGCTCATTTATGGTGGTCCCTGCAATTAAAGACATACATTTTATATCCTGCCTAATACGTTTTCCCGCATAAGACGCATTTTTAGTGCGGTCCCTACAGAATCGTATTAACCAAGTTTTACTGTATCTCAAAATCGGTGTTTTTTATTTTTTTTGTAACCTATCCCAATCAAAAGCTTACCTTTCTCATATGAGCCATGTAAAAATCAGAGTGGGACCATGGAACTTTTTGAAGAAATTAATTATAAATCATCATTTTCTATATGTAAAATAATGATAAATTATTATTTTCCTCTAAAATTCTCATGGTCCCACTCTTATTTTTACATGGCTCATAGACAAAAGGTCACTAGCTTATAGCCCGTGAAAACCCCTTTAAAAATCACTATTCATACTTTAAATTTGATTAATTTTACTTATCAACATATTAAATCGAAAAAAAGATATTTAAAAAAAAATCAAAATTTTGAAACTCCATAACTCAAAAAATATTTTATCAAATTCAAAAAAAATTAATATTTACACTTCTACTAATAATAGTAACATTTTAGCAAAGTTTAGAGAAAATTCATTTTTTTACCTGGGCAGTTGAAGAATTTTGACCCATATGTTCGTAATATGTGGTTACGTTTTATTTTTCACTCCGAATCCCTTTGAGATCTGTTGGAAAACAATCCAAACTCTAATAACTACATTCATATTTGTAATATTTCAACTGTCTTGTTATTTTAGTTGTCAAGTCAGTTAGTCTAAAAACTCTATCAGTCGGACGTGTCCCAGTTCAAATAAATAATATTTAATTTAAATCTTTTTAAGAAGTTGCTTTTTATTTCGTCAACAGGTTATGGGCCCAGGACGAAACGCGAAATTTTAAAATAATTTAAAAGTGCACGCGAAAAAGTTTTAATCTAAACGAGAAATCTATTTTTTGAATTGAACGTCATTTTGTCTAAAACGTCAGTCAAAATGAATACGGCGGGCGTTAGATTTGAAGTTTTAACGAAGGAAAAATATGACACCTGGAAAATTCAAATGCGCGCAATCCTCATAAAAAATAATTCATGGAATTACGCAAACGGAACGATTGTAAAACCAGAAATTACGGTGGGAGATGAAGAGTCGATGGCAGCAGCTGAAACCTGGACAGAAGCGGATCTGAAAGCGCAATCAGATATCATTCTTGCAATGAATCCTTCTGAAATAAAACAGATTAAGAATTGTCCTACCGCATCGGGAATTTGGACTAAATTAAAGGCCATCTACCAATCCAAAGGCTCTGCGAGGAAAGCCGCCCTATTAAATCATCTGATGTCCCTGAAAATGAGTGATAGTGAAGACATTCGGGAATATTGTCGATCATTTTTTGATACAACAGACAAACTGGAAGAACTTGAAGTAGTCATCAATAAAGATTTGCTGGCTGTCATGCTCCTCCGAAGTTTACCCGAATCCTATGAAAATTTTTGATGCGGAATGTCTTCTTGTGATGAATTACCATCCCTAGAAACATTAAGAATAAAAATTGAAAAAGAATTTGATGCACGAAAAGAATCAAATCGGACTTCGTCGTCACAAGGTGCTCTATTCGCAAAACGATCATGGAATAAACAACGAGATCATCAACAACAACCAGTGTTGCCAACCTAGCGATTTTACCACTAGATCTAGCGATTTTCAAAATTAATTTGAGACTTTTTTTTATTCTAGCGACAAGTCTCAGTTTTAGCGTTTTTAATATATCATCAGCGACAATCTGGAGATTTTTTATATATAGTAAAATTTTAGTAAAATATACATATAAAAGGAAATTGCATGTACGAATTAAAATGTTTCTGAAACAGTGTCAGCCAATCGTAGAGGATCTTTATCTGGAAATATTTTATTAGCTATTCTGATTGGCTCCTAATTCATTTTTCCGATTGTGCTTACGCTATTTACGTTAAAATACGATTTCACCCTAAGGCCTACAAAGATATACATTCCAGTTCTTTCCATATGAGTTCGCAATCACATGTTAATTTCTTGTAACCGTTTGTAACACACTATTTAAATCTGAATTGCATCTGAACATAAAGTTTGGCAGTAGTTTAATTGATTCTTTAATAATTTTTAAGCAATAAAAATCTATATTTAATTTTTATGAAGATAAAATGTATGCTAAAGTTCTGTTGACATAAACATAACCTCTTTTATGTGTAAAGTAAGTTTTGTTTAAATGCTTTTTAAATTTGCTACTTTAGAAAAAATGTTTAAAATAAATAATAACGCGATAAAAGTAATATTAATTCATTTGGTATGTCATAAGTCAAATATGTTTCTTTTGCAGAAAGACTTAGTATTCGTTTTCTGCTGTCATCGAATTTTTATTATAGATTATTATTGTTTGCAAGATGTTTCAATTTGTTGGTCAATACAAGACATATTTTAGATAAATTACAAAGATAAAGTCATTTTTTAACTTATGAATTTTTGATATGTAAGTATATACAATAATGCGATAAATAATTATTTTTATAAATACATTCGTCCTAATAATTATAAATGTAATAAGTTTTAATTCATTAATTTAACTTTTTTTTTAAATTTTCGACTAGAAATATGGGTAAACCCGTTTACGAGCAAAAGTATAGAGCAGCCTGGGAGAAACTTCCAATCTTCGAAAACTGGTTGGAACCAGTGTCGGACAACGTTAATTTAGCTTATTGCAAATTTTGCAAAATATCATTAAATGCAAAAGTCTCAGATTTACAGAAGCACGCGAAGACAGAGAAACACAAAAAATGCGCCGCGCCATTTTCTAATAATCGTCAGCGAAAAATTGTTTTGCAACCCGAAAATTTCGATTCTAAAAGGAAGGAAGCTTCATTATCTTTATACTGTGCAGTCCATACATCTTTGCGCTCTATAGATCATTTAACAGATCTTCAGAATAAATTACATAAAGACGATTTGCAACTCCATCGAACAAAATGTGGAAACATTATTAAAAATGTGCTTGGTCCACATTTTAATTCTGATCTGATAAATGATATTGGAAATAGTCCATTTAGCTTATTGCTTGACGAGTCTACAGATATAAGCGTTTCAAAGCTTCTAGGTATAGTAATACGTTATTATAGTAAAAATTATATAGAGTTTATTTCAACTTATCTTGCCCTAGTTGAAGTAGAAAATGGATCGGCAGAAACAATTACAAATGTTGTTAAAAATGCGTTATCTTATTATAAGTTGCCCGTTCAGAATTTTAAAGGTATAGGAACTGATAATGCGAGCACGATGACAGGCGTACACAATGGAATTTATCAAAGATTAAAAAGAGAATTAAATTTACCTAACTTAATTCATATTAAATGTGTGTGTCATTCTGTCCAGCTTGCAGTATCTGAAGCATCCAAAAAAGCATTACCTAGAAATATAGAGTTTCTCATTCGCGAAACCTACAAATGGTTTTCTAAGTCTTCAAACAGACGTCATGATTATAATAAAATTTATTCTTTGATTAATGATGGCGAATCTCCTCTACAAATTCCTAAGATGGCTAATACACGTTGGTTGTCGATTGAGCCAGCAGTGTCTCGAATTCTAGCTCAATGGATAGAATTAAAAGCTCTTTTTCAAATTGCTCGCTTAACTGAAAATTGCTATACGGCTGAAATATTATATGCTATGTATAATGATCCTTTAAATAAAGTTTATCTCTCCTTTCTTTTGCCCATTTTGCAATCAGTTCAAAGTGTAGTCAAGAGCTTCGAGTCTTCGGTTGCGGATCCGACCAAACTTTTAAATGATCTTAAAAATACCTATGCATCCATAGTTAAAATAATTGTAAAGCCCACTGCGAGAATAGATATTTACAAAGATAAATTTGAAGATCATTTGGACCCGAATCCGTATTTGGGTTTTGCTTTTTTGGATGCTTGTCGACAAGAAAATATATCTGCAGAAAATCAAACTCTTATCAAAGAAAGGTGTGTATCTTTTGTAAAATATTTAGGAATCGAACTACGAGATCGACTGCCAGACAATATTGATATTTTGGAAAAAATTCGGATTTTTTCTTTAGGGGAATGTTTAAATAGAGTAAAACCAAGCATAACTCATATAGTAAAGATGTTTAATGAAAACAGCATTGAAGTAACTAAAATAGAGCATCAGTGACAAAACTTAAATTCTGTTAATTGGAATGATTTAAAGAACACGCTATCGTTTTGGTCAGAAGTAAATTCCTATACTGATGCCTCTGGTTTACATCCTTTTCAAGAGTTAGGAGAGATGGTTTTAACTTTATTGGTTTTGCCTTTATCAAATGCAGACATAGAACGAGTATACAGTCAAATGAACATAATTAAAAACAAATTAAGTAACAGAATGCTCCTTCCAATGTTAAATTCCATTTTACATGTGAGATATGGACTAAACCGTTTAAAAATGTGTTGTCACAATTATAAATTACCCGACAATGTTGTAAAGTTAATAGGCACCAAAGAATCTTATTCATCTAACTCTGTAAATATTAATTAAATTGAAATAGATGAAGCGATCAGAGTATTAGAAATAGATGCAAACGAAAACGATTAGTTTGGCGTTATTTTATGTACGTATTTTTTTTTTAAGAAAGATTAATAGTCTGAAAAGTGTAAGCAGAAATTGTTAACATATTTGTAAAGCAGAATTTATTTCGATTAGTTTGGCATTATTTTGTGTTCTTATTGTTTTTTTAAAATTAATAGTCTGAAAAGTGTAAGCAGAAATTGTTAACATATTTGTAAAGCAGAATTTATTTCGATTAGTTTGGCGTTATTTTGTGTACTTATTGTGTTTTTTTAAGAAAGATTAATAGTCTGAAAAGTAAAACCGTAAATTGTTTTTTTTAAAGAAAGATTAAAAGTCTGAAAAGTATAAGTGCAAAATGTTAAACATATTATTAAGGCAGAATTTATTTCAATTTTTTCATTTCTAATAAATGAATAAAAATATCAAATGACTATTTTTGAATTTAAAATTTAGTGACATATCTAGAGTTTTTCTCTTTATAAACTAGCGACATCTAGCTACTTTTCAAAAAGCTTCTAGCTATTTCTTGCTTGGGTTCATTGGTCACACTGACAACAACAAAGCAAAAACGAAAGTGTAAAGAAAGACTCAAGAATAAAGTGCTTTAAGTGTGGCTTAATTGGACATAGAGCGAAATTTTGTAGAAATACGAAAAAGTCGAACGAATTTTCAGCTAGTGGTATAGAAGATATAAGTCTATATATAAACCAAACGGATAACAAATCACTCCAAATCAGCAACGATGCAACATTAATCTGTGGTGTTTCGATAGTGGGAGCACATCTCATATGTGTAAAAATATTGAATCTTTTACCAACATGTACCAAAATGAAAATCCGAGCAAATTAAATCTCTCGAATAATACAAGCACAAGCGTTGGAGGAAAAGGTACAGTAAATACAATAATTTAATGTGGTAATGAAACGAAGACAGTTAAACTCGATGATACTTTATACGTACCAGATCTTCGAATTAACTTAATTTCAGTATCAAAAATCACAAATAAAGGATACAGCGTGATCTTTAATAAAAACAAAGCCGAAGTAATCGACAACGATGGAAATATTTTACTCATAGCAAAACGCGAAAAAGATCTATATTACTTCGAAGACATAATCAACCCTGAATGCAAGAAGATCCATAAAGCAGATACACCAATAAGAATACCGAAGAAAAATTCACTGGAAGATTAGCATATCAAAATGGGACATTTAAATCTGAAATCTCTTAGAGAATCCATTTAAACCGGTCCAATACGAGAAATCAACGTTGTAGGATCGAAAGAAGATTTTGATTGCAGAACCTGTCTCCAAGGAAAAATGTGTCGACCCTCCTTCCCAAAAATATCTGAAAGAAAATCAAATATAAGTGATCTTGTGCATTCCGACATCTGTGGCCCAATGAGAGCAAATTCACACGGTGGTAGTAAGTACTATATTACTTTCATAGACGACTGCTCACGATGGTGTGAAATAAAATTCCTAAAACAGAAAAGCCAAGCTGTTGATGAATTTGAAAATTATATTAACCTAGTTGAAACTCAAAAAGGGAAGAAAGTAAAATGCTTGCAGGCAGACAATGGAACAAAATACGATAACAACAAATTCGACACTGTTCTCAACCGACACGAAATATCCAGGCGATTTACAGCCCCATACAACCCGGAACAAAATGGAGTTTCTGAAAGAAAAAAATAGAACCTTAATGGACACTGCAAGATGTATTCTCATCCAATCGGGACTACCATCAATTTTTTGGGCAGAAGCTATTTCAACAGACAATTTTATTCGAAATCGATCATCATCAAATAAGTTGAATGGAAAGACACCATACGAATATTGGTTTGGAGAACCCCCGGATGTAACAGACTTTAAACCTTTTGGATCCGAGGTATTTGTGATGAACAGGACCCCTGGCAGAGGAAAACTTGAACCTCGATCAAGGAGAGGAATCTTCGTTGGATACAGCTCAGCATCAAAGGCGTAAAGAATCTGGATACCAGAAGAGAAGAAAATCATAGTGTCATGAGATGTTAAGTTTATAGATCAAGTCTCAGAAGCATCAAACTCGAAATCAAATATTACCAAATCAGAAGCCGAAAAACCATCAATCGAGATTGATCTTTGTAAAATCGAGAAGAATATCAACAGAAACGAAGAAAAATTATCGATCAAAGAAATCAAAACCCCGAAGAAGACGAGGAAGAAAAAGAAAGAGAGGAAGAATCAAGTGAAGAAGATTTTCTTGACTTTCCTAGAGAAAATTCAACTGGCAGAAGACAAGAAAGACCACGCACAATACGTACCGAAAAACCAGGAAGACCAAGAAAGGAATACGGATCAACGTGCACAACCCTCCTAAGGGACCGTTCAAAAAATACGTAACGCTTTTTGGGGGGAGGGGGGGGGTCGAGCTATTTGTTACGGTCAGCAGAAAAAATGGCGCTAATGTATACAACATTGCGTTACATGGGGGGAGGGGGGATCCAAATTTCCGAAAAATAGCGTTACGTATTTTTTGAACGGCCCCTAATCAACGAAGACCAAAATAAATCATGTTTTCTCAACATTGAAATTCCCATGAACGAAGCACTAACCAGTCCAGAAAAAGATGAATGGATGACAGCGATGGCTGATGAAACAAAATCAATCCTAGAAATGGATACCTGGGAACTAATCGACAGAAAGAAGTTCACAAACGTGATTGGAAGCCGCTTCATCCTTCGAAACAAGTACGACACAAACGGAGTGCTGAAAAAGAAAAAAGCAAGGATTATAGCAAAAGGTTACTCTCAAAAATACGGACAAGATTTCCATGAAACTTATGCTCCCGTAGCACGCCTTATCTCCATTCGAACATTAATCGCTTATGCCGTAAATAACAATATGTTGATTAGACAATTCGACGTAACGACGGCATACCTAAATGGGGAACTAAACGAAGAAGTATACATAGAAGTATCACAATGGATAGCAGACGTTTTAAAATACCTTATAAACAAAGGACCAAGCAATGACAAAACAGTTAAAAAAGCAAGAGCCATGCTGAAAGAATTAAACAAAGGCGACAAAATTTGTAAAATGAAGAAAGCTCTATATGAACTTAAACAAGCTGGTCGAACTTGGCATCAACGTCTAAACTTACAAATACGAAGTTTTGGATTCGAACCATCTACTTCAGATCCATGCGTATACCTTAACCGAAGCAAAGCCGAATTAATCATTGTCGTAGTATACGTTGACGACATATTAGTGATGTATAAAAATCAAGAGAAAATAACCAATTTTGGAACAAATCTCAAAAACATCTTTGATATCAAAGACATTGGAATGTCAAAAGATGTCTTGGAATGGATTTATACAGTAACAAAAATGAAATCCTCCTTAATTTGAAACAAGTACATATGAAAATTAGGTAAAGAGAGACATTCTTATTTATATTGCCTTTAGAGAAAGAGAGAAACCAGAGCCGGCGTTACTGACGCCGTTACCCAGACGTTACCTTTTGTGTTTCAATTATAAAAGTATATATGGCCACTAAGTCGAATCCGACATATATATATATATATATATATATATATTCAATATAAAGGATACAGTAAGAGCATCAATAAAACTAAAACTTAACTTCAGCGGGTACGGTAACATATAAAGTCCTTAAAACGCCATTAGGGCAAATTGAGATTTATAAATCAAAATTTTCTTATTTTTGAATTCTAGAAATGTTTTAAAAATGACTATAAAAGTAAATAACAAATTCCTATTTATGAATTAAAATTTTGTTTCTTCAATTTTAGAAATGTTTGGGGGTATGTTGTTGCTTTCCAAAATTCTATCTGGACACTAAGCAAAAACGGGTAAAATGTAAAATCCAATGTAGAAATTTTCAATAGGGATATGGAAAAATTATACCTACTTGAAAAATAAAAAAAGATTTTACATGGGATTTTTTCTTAAATAAATATAGTAGAGGTGTGCAAAAAGCTCGAATAGCATGGTCGAGCTCGAGCCGGGCTCGATACTCGAGCCAGGCTCGAGTTTTAGTTACTCAAAAATATTTGAGTGCTCGAAAAATTCAAGTGCTCAAAATTATTTTAGGTTTAATACTGCACGTGTCAGATAGAATTTGGTTCAAGTTCGGATTGATTCTGCTTAGCTCTGCTAGAAAAACGAAAAGCTTGAAATACTCGATCGAGCTTTTTGCACAACTCTAAAATATAGGCTTTTTGGGTTTATTTAAGGTATAGTTATCACTCAAAATCGTGTCGCAATTTACCATACGGTTTTACATGGGAATCCAAATGGTTTCCTTTATGAAAGTGAATTTCATGTAGATTCCCATGTAGGAATCGAAAACGTTATAGTTTCTACCAATACATTTAACAGAGTGTCTATCAACCGCGAAAGAAAACCGAGAAATAGCCGGAAATTTAATTCGACCAGGAAAAATCGGAAATTTTTTGCCAAACTGGGAATTTTCTTATGTAATTAAAAAATGTTTTATTATATTAATTCGTTTTTAAAAAATTGCTTTTTGCTTTAATTTTTATTGATGTAATATTTTTAATTGTCAAAATTTAAGCCCTACATTCAGACTACAGTATAGGTATTATTTTAGATTTTAGCAGTCGTAACGTAGGGTCTACTTGCGATACAATTAGTTCGAATTAGACTCTACATAACTCCAAAAGCTTGTGGAAAATTAGGATTAATTTTTAATACATTAATTGAAATACTACAAACGCATATAGTACTACAAACTGACAAATACTGTTCTGTAAATCTGAATTAGTTGAAAATAGTATTTGATAGGAAAAGTCATTTACTGATTCAAACAGTAATATTTTTTTAATGAAGTAGTTAATGTAACTAATTATTAGTTTTTCCCAATCAAATTAAATTCCCGATTGGTAGACACCTCTTCAAATATATTAGTACACGGAAAAAAAAGTTCCCAGATATTTCAGGAATTATTTCCTAACTCTTGGATACGTGGTAACAGCTCTGAACTAGCGACGAACATTCAATGGTAATCAATGAATGTTTGAAAGAAATTCGGGAACTGTATTAGATAAAGCTGTAAATAGTCCAATAGTCTTTTTTTCATTGCTTTCTCATATAAAGTTCATGGCACTGGCCGCAACTGTTTCTGAAATTTTCGGGAACTCGTCAAGGAATCTTGGTGCGCAGAAACCCAGTGCGCACCAGTCTCAACAAGTCTCACAGTCAGTAAGACTTGCGTGCCTTATATATTTATTTTATGCTGAGGTATTTAACGTTCCTGTTTAGCTCAGATGGATAAGACGCCGGACTTCTATTCCTCGGGTACGCGAGTTCTGTTCCAGCCGCCGTCGATTTTTCTCTAATATGGTTTTTTCTATTTCAGAAACTTAATAAAAAATAAAAATTGTATGTGACCTTCAAGGATAAATGTGTGTGTGTGCGGACGTGTCAAGGAGGGGAAGTGGGAGGGGGGAAGCAGAATCCATTTTTTCTTGCATTTGCCTAACTTTTCGATTTTCTTGGACAGTTCCCGACTTTTTCAAGAACAGTTTGCCGAGAAGTGGTGAAATAGTTATAATTTCTAGAGAAATAGTAAATGACATATTTAAACGAGGTAACCTTTAGTTCTCTGTGAACTACCCGCCGTATCCAAGAGTTAAGAACGAAGTTCCCGAATAATCTTCGAACTTTTTTTTTCCGTGTAGAAACTAAAACCCGTCGAAGACGGGTACGACAGCTAGTATCTTTATAAATAAGATCAGACTTTTGTCTGTACATTGCATAGAATTTGAAAATTCATTTTTAGTTTTTCTATTTGAGTAGTAAGAATTCCAAAAATGACAATAAAAAAAATTATGTATGTATGTGTGTGTATGTATGTATGTCTGTATGTATGTATGTCCGCAATATTTTGTCAGGGATAAGCACAAAGACTACTTGACCGATTAAAACGAAACTTTACAGTCTCTTTGGTCTTAGTCTAACTTAAATTTATAGCCATATCCGATTGGAAAATATTAAGCTGAACAAAAGTTATAGCTTTTTTCACAAAATTCAAAAAATTAAAAAAATGCAAATTTGTTAATTTTTTGTCAAATTGATGTAACACTTTCTGTAGATACTTTTTAATACAAATACAACTAATTTTACTATAAAAATGAAATATAAATAATATATACGAATTTTTAAGCCAAAATCATATTTTTGATTTTCGAAAAAATTTTAATTAATTTTTTTTGTCGAATATTGTTAAATTTTTTATAAGTTGGTAGTGATAGTGGTTTCAAGTTTTAAAATTTCATAGTATGTGTTTGTGATATATGATTTTAGTTTTTAAATTCAAAATGTTTCAAGCGTTTGTCCGCCAGAGGACGTGAGTGTGAGAATGAATGATAACGCCGTGAAGAGAATTCGAACCACTTTGTCATATGTAGTCGCCATGTGCAGTCACGTTTTTTTGGAAAATTCACCAGAAACAATTTTGTTAATAATAAAGTTAAAGTGAAGAAGTTAACCGCTTTCAAATAATACAACATGGTCCATCGAGCCGGATAATTCCAGAAAGGAAAATAAAAAAATGCCAGTGATTGTTCGAAGTGCCGCTTAATGAATTCTTAATGTTTATTATTTTTCTCCACGTTTCTAAGTGACTTGCAGTGTACAAAGTACTTTTAAAAGACTTTATTCTATTCCGTCACAATAAGTTAGTGATATTTGTGTGTTTTTTCGCTTAAAATTGAGAATATATATATTTTAAAATTTTCTACGAGTGAGTGTGCACATGGTCGGCCATTTTTCATTCAGTTAAAAAAATGGCTTCGTTTAATTATGAATGTGTGTTAAACCCTGGCGAATAGGGTGTTCGGTGTTAGTACGCTAAAGCGTTCTAACAGCGTTCTCTCCAGTACGCTTCAGTTTTATTGTTATTTTTGATGAAAAAGTAACAAAATATGAACAAAAATGGTTTATTATTGTAAAAGGAATGTTTATTTATACATTAATAAACTTTTTTTGTTAATATAATGTGTTTTTAATTACAAAAAAGTGTTTATGTAAAATGGTAATTTAATGAATTAAACTTCGAAAAATGCAGTATATTTCAACGAAATAAATAGCGAATATTAAAAAATTGTAAAAAAAAACTCTTAAAAAGTAATATTTTGGTTTTTTTGTTCTTTTTATTAATGAATAATTTAAAAATTTTGAAATTTTTTGTAATTATTCATTATTTATCATAGGTAATTATTTTCTAGCATTGAGTTGATACTTTCTAAGTGACTTGGTAGATGGCAGTACGCGCAACATAATATCACAAAAATATTTAAGGTAGTACGCTCGTGATCGCACTTTTTTATAGAATTTCATGAAATTTGAAATCAGAATAGTTAATAACAAGATCTATGTATTTGCAAAATATTAAAAAAATTGACCGTTTCTAAAACAAGATATTTAAGTTCAAAGTTTGTTATTTAACATGGTTAACCTATGAAAAGTGAATGTAAACGGCACATTTCTTCTAATAACTTCTAAAATTTTCTATAGATTGTTTTAAAAAACTAATATATTATAAATGAATGTTTGAGAAATTTATAACAAAAAGATTTAACAATATTAACCGTTTCAGTTAAAAGATATAATATAATATAATAATCTAACCTGACTAGTATACTTGTGTGTGAGTGTGTCTGTACATAGGGCTGACTATGTATTCAGTACAGTCTAAGCAAAAATATGCTACAGTAACTGCACCATACTATAGCATTTTATTAAAATTTACTTTTGAGAGTGACTGTCGCGAGCGTACTACCTTAAGATAAGTATACAAAGTATGTTTTATATATATTTTTAAACATAATTAAATTAATTTAATTAATTAATTAAATTAATTTAATTAATTAATTAAATTAATTAATTACAATAACAAAAAATATTTCAGGTAAGTATACAAAATTTGTTTTTATATATTTCTAAAGACAATTATATTAAGGTCCGTTTCACTACATTGCGATTTGCTTGTGCATTGGAAATAAATGCCAAATGTTTTAGGGTGTATGCACACCTTTGCCAAAAGGAAAATAACTTCTCAAAAAAATTTCAAATCGACTTCTCATGTATTTACTTTGTTTTTTTTAAACTAATTGCATATTCTGCATATAAATTCACTTTGAATTAATAAATTATAAATACTAATTAATTAATTTGTATATAATTATTAAATTCAAAGTAAATAATCACAAATTTCGATAAAGAATGTTTGATTATCGCAAGAAAAAAAATTATCAAAAAATGTAAAAATCGCCAATAAAATAGCTTATAAATACATTTTTTATCTGCTTCAAAGTAATTGCATCTTATGCAGTCTCTAAATCTGAATTAGTAGAATTGTACTAAGAAATAGTAAAATTTGACTAATTTTTAGTAGTTTTTATGGACGACTTTTCCCCGTTTCAATTAATAGAATATTACTAATTTTTAGTAAAATTTTACTAATGTTTTAGTAAAAATTCATTAATTGAAAGTTACTCATTTCACTAAATGAATTAGTAAAACTATTTTATCGACTATTAATAAAACATTTTTACTAATTGTTTGTGGAAATCTACTAATCAATTAGTAAAATTCACTATTTGTTTTTTTAAATCATTTGGTGGACGACTTTTCACCATTTCATTAGTAACTTTCTACTAATTTAGATTTAGAGAACAAATGAATTTACTTTAAATAATTAAATTTAAAGAAAACTATCGTAAATTTGTGTGCATAATATTTAATTACTTTAAATGAAATGAAACAGATTTAAGCTGTCTCTACGTTGCGAAAAAAAATTTCACTTTTGCGTTATGCGTTTCTTATTTTTCCTTTGCAATATACTCTCTAAATCAGAATATGTGAAAATTCACATATTTGTAAGTTATAAATCGCTCTCTCGTTCAATAAGTGCATATACACTTCTAATAAGTGAAATTTCACTCAGAATAAGTGAAAAATTCACTTATTTATAAGTGTATATGCACTTAATGATCGAGAAGACGACTTATAACGTACAATAAGTGAAATTTAACATATTCAGATTTAGAGAGTAGATACAACTAAGGGTGCAGTCCCATGCTGAGCAGAAAACAGAATGCAAAGCAGAATTTCGTGAGTGCAAGAGAGATAATCAGATATCACTATCCTTCCCACTCTCACGAAATTCAGCTTTGCATTGTGTTTTCTGCTCAACATGGGATTGTACCCTCAGGCTGAAGTCCCATGGCAGCGTTTTGCTTTGCATTTTGGAACTAGGCCATGAGTGCAAGTATAGCGAACATATATCTCCATCTCTCTCATACTCATGGCTTAGTTTCAAAACGTAACGCAAAACGGTTCCATGGGACTTCACCCTCAGGTTGTACATTAATGCCGACGCTTCTGCGCTTTGACGTTTTTACGTCAACATATGACGGCACCTTAAGGCCTTTCTTCAATAGGTTCCCAAAATTCTGCGACAGTGTGCGAATGACAGCGTTGCGTTGTTTTTAACATATTTTGCCATATCAACCGATGCAAATCACAGTTCCACATGTATGGCTTCGGGTGGAGTCCCATGACAGCGTTTTGCGTTGCGTTGTAATGGGAAAGAAAAAGACGCAAATATACGTTTGCTGCATTCTCTCTCATTACAACGCAACGCAAAACGCTGCTATAGGACTGCGGCCTCAAGCAGCTCAATCAGCCCCATTAAGGTACCGTCCCATGACGGAGTAAAGCAGAAATCGTGCGATAAAAAGAGATGAACCAATATCACGTTCTCACTCACTCACATGGTTTACGCTTTACACCGACGTTTTCACGCCATCATGGGACGGTACCTGTCAAGGTACCGTCAAGGTACCGTCTGTACTCCGTACAGGAGTGTCAACTCCTGTACATTTTCATATGAATACGATTAGGCCAGTCGGTGAGTGCAAAAACTGCCCAAAAATACAAACAGCAAAGTCTCAACGGTTTCTGGTAGTTTGGGGGCTCCTTATAAAAGCCCCACAGTTTGCTCTCGATTTCCGGGTGCGAGAAACAGTGTAAACAATCGCCAAAGTTTGGAAAACATGGTTTTTTGATGCTCGTTGCTTCCGGTTAAGTTTTAGGGGAAAAAGTTGTTATTGAAAGTTATAGAGCTTGGAAATACCTTTTAAATGATGGGTCATACGTTAAAAAAGGTTAATTAGTTAAGTTGCAAATGAATTTAAACCATTAAAAATAGCACTTCTTTAATTGTTTAATAACTTTGTTAATAATTATCGAATTTGTTCATAACTTACCAGGAATGTTCTCCTTGCGTAGCTGAATAAATCCCAAAAAAAATTAACTAGATCGGAGAAATAGTTTATGCATAATTCCATTTGTTAACTAAAAACATGTAATTTTTCAACGGAATTTCCCCACTTTTGATACATCGAATTTTGATTTTTTCTTTTGGACAGTACACTTAAGAAGTCAAACTTTCATCCTATTTAAATGGCCAATTGATTTTTTTTATCTAAGTGCATAATAAAAAGGGTTAAATAAGGGTGTGTTTTTTTGTCATAAACGAATGGAATTACTCAGCCAATTTTCACTTTATCAATTAGCTATAAACGGCATATAATTCCATTTGTTTCCACAAAACTTTTCAAAAAAAATCCGACTTAACTTGAGGGGGGGGGAAGTTAACTTTTTTTAAAAAAAAATTCCTGACAAGTTAATTATTAATATTTTTTATTGAAACTCGCACGACTTTTAGTTCAAAACATGTATTTTATGAAAAAAAATTGAACTTAACGTTTTGTGCTTTTATTTTTCATTTATATCAAGTGAAAGTACTTGAATATTTTTGTCAACCCTTGGACAGCGGAGTGGGGGAACTTTGTAGGCGGGAATTTCGCCCGCCACAAACAGAATTCAGCCGTCAAATCCACAAAAATGGTCATAACTTCGTTAATTATTGACCGATTTTAAACTTTTTTTTTTAATACCATGTATTTTTTTATGCTGAATCCAAATATGAATTTATATATTTTTTAAATAAAATATTTTTTGTAAAAATAAAAAATTTTTTTTTTAAAAACAAATTTTTATTATTATTTATTATATTTAACAAAAATTATTCTTCATACATCTTATTTCATTTAATTTAAAATAATGTTATTAAAAAAAAAACTAAAATTATTAACCAATAAGCGTGTAGCATCGAGTTTAAGCGTTGTAGTGGCAAAATACGCTTAAACAACGCTTAAACTCGATGCTACACGCTTATTGGTTAATAATTTTAGATTTTTTTTTAAAGAACATTATTTTAAATGAAATGAAATAAGATGTATGAAGAATAATTTTTGTTAAATATAATAAATAATAATAAAAATTTGTTTTTAAAAAAAAAATTTTTTATTTCTACAAAAAATATTTTATTTAAAAAATATATAAATTCATATTTGGATTCAGCATAAAAAAATACATGGAATTAATAAAAAAAGATTAAAATCGGTCAATAATTAACGAAGTTATGACCATTTTTGTGGATTTGACGGCTGAATTCTGTTTGTGACGGGCGAAATTCCCGCCTACAAAGTTCCCCCACTCCGCTGTCCAAGGGTTGACAAAAATATTCAAGTACTTTCACTTGATATAAATGAAAAATAAAAGCACAAAACGTTAAGTTCAATTTTTTTTCATAAAATACATGTTTTGAACTAAAAGTCGTGCGAGTTTCAATAAAAAATATTAATAATTAACTTGTCAGGAATTTTTTTTTTTTTAAAGTTAACTTTCCCCCCCCCTCAAGTTAAGTCGGATTTTTTTTGAAAAGTTTTGTGGAAACAAATGGAATTATATGCCGTTTATAGCTAATTGATAAAGTGAAAATTGGCTGAGTAATTCCATTTGTTTATGACAAAAAAACACACCCTTATTTAACCCTTTTTATTATGCACTTACATAAAAAAAATCAATTGGCCATTTAAATAGGATGAAAGTTTGACTTCTTAAGTGTACTGTCCAAAAGAAAAAATCGAAATTCGATGTATCAAAAGTGGGGAAATTCCGTTGAAAAATTACATGTTTTTAGTTAACAAATGGAATTATGCATAAACTATTTCTCCGATCTAGTTAATTTCTTTTGGGATTTATTCAGCTACGCAAGGAGAACATTCCTGGTAAGTTATGAACAAATTCGATAATTATTAACAAAGTTATTAAACAATTAAAGAAGTGCTATTTTTAATGGTTTAAATTCATTTGCAACTAAACTAATTAACCTTTTTTAACGTATGACCCATCATTTAAAAGGTATTTCCAAGCTCTATAACTTTCAATTACAACTTTTTCCCCTAAAACTTAACCGGAAGCAACGAGCATCGAAAAACCATGTTTTCCAAACTTTGGCGATTGTTTACACTGTTTTTCGCACCCGGAAATCGAGAGCAAACTGTGGGGCTCTTATAAGGAGCCTCCAAACTACCAGAAACCGTTGAGACTTTGCTGTTTGTATTTTTGGGCAGTTTTTGCACTCACCGATTGGCCTAGATGACAAAGATTTGATTAGGAGCTGTCTGCAGAACAGGCCGATTTTTGGCGTCAATTTAAAAAAAAGATAATATTATTTTTATTATTTATAAATTACTTATCAATATTAAGCAAACTTAATCAGAATTAATAGGTGTAAAATAATTAATAAATAGTTATAAATAATAAAAAATTTTTTTTTTTAAATTGTCGACAAAAATTGGCCTGTTCTCCAGCCAGCTCCTAGTTGCCTCTTTGCCATTTTATTCATAGCAGTTGCACATAGAGTAGAATCTCCCACATGTTAACTTCTTAAAAGTTAATTTTCCTTTAACGTGTTCCACTTCCACCTACAAAAATAAACATGCGCATAGTAGAACCAAGATGGCTGACACATCATAACCTCAAAAGACTTGAAACATATATTTTAAAATGGACCGCTAAGCGCAATAGCTTACTGTGCAACAATTTCCCTTTAGACGGCAATTCTCTATTAAGTTAACCCCCCACCAAATTTGTTCTGGGAGATTCTACTGTATTTGTTTTTAATTATAAACCATAGACATATTAGAATAGACTGCGCAAGATGATTGAAATTCAGCTTGAGATATATAGAAAGAGACATCAATGCGTTTGACTGAGACGGATAAAGCAGAAGAACCTATTGTACCACCGACTTGCTCCTCTCATGGGAATCATGAAAGTAGCGTATTCTATTCTTATATGTCTATGTTATGAACTGTGACTTTTCATAAAAAATCACAATTAACGTTAAACTTTTCAATTTAAAATTTAAAAATAAACTACATTATTTTTGGAAAAATAAAAAAATTCCTTTAAAACAATTCAATTATATTTAATAAAATTTCATACTTTTGTTCGCAAGAATTATATTTTCATAAATAATTAAATTTTTTTGTCGACAATTTAACTATTCTCATAAACTTTGATAATATTCTTAGAAAGAATTTAATTATTTTCAATTTTTTTGATAACATTTTTTGAAACTAGGTATTTAATAATTTTTAAGAAATTCATTTAAAAATTTTTTTAATTTAAAAATTAAAATTATTAAAAGTATTAAACAAAATATCAAACAACAACTAAGGGTACAGTCCCATGTTGAGCAGAAAACACAATGCAAAGCAGAATTTCGTGAGAGTTAAAATGATAGTGATATCTGACTATCTCTCTTGCACTCACGAAATTCTGCTTTGCATTTTGTTTTTTGCTCAACATGGGACTGCACCCTTAGTTATAAATAAACATTAAAATGGTTGATTTTATAAGTCAAACGCGAAAGTGGTTCGTGAACTGGATGCATGAGGTGGAAAAAGACAAAAATATATCTCTGTCCTTTACTAACTTATGCTTTACGTTCGTGAACCAGTTTTGCTTAGGCCTATACACTCTACATTGGTCCTATTAGGCCGCAGTCCCATGGCAGCGTTCTGCGTTGCGTTGTAATGAGAGAGAATGCAGCAAACGTATATTTGCGCCTTTTTCTCTCCCATTACGACGCAACGCAAAACGCTGTCATGGGACTCCACCCTTAGGCTGAAGTCCCATGGCAGCGTTTTTGCGTTGCGTTTTTTAACTAGGCAATGAGTGTGAGAGAGATACAGATATATGTTTGCTCTATTTGCACTCATGGCCTAGTTACAAAACGCTACCATGGGACTCCAGCCTCAGAACTCTGCAGCCTGTTTGCAGGTTGCCATGGTAACGCACAAGAGTAAGAGAGTCAGTGAATTCAAATTTAATGCACTTTCTCTCTTACTCTTATTGCGCAGGCAGGCAGCCTGCAAAGGTCTGAATGTTCCTTTGGGGTGCAGTCTCATTGCACTCCCGCTCCCATGGGACTCCAGCCTTAAGGTACTCGCACACCTCGGCTGTCTGTCTGCCTGCGCAGGCAGACAGACAGCCGAGGTGTGCGAGTACCTTTAAGGCGCTTGTATACCTCCACGTTTCTGAGTATATCAGAAACGTCCAGCGTTTTGATTGGCTATGCTCATAGGGAATTTCCAAAAAAGCCAATCAAAACGCTGGACGTTTCTGAATATACTCAGAAACGTGGAGGTATACAAGCGCCTATAGGCTGCTCGCACAAGCATTATCAGAACAGTGAGCCGGATATATGTGTCCTTTTCTATTTCATTAGTCTGTCTCCTTCTATGTCATTAGAAACGTATCTGGCACACAGTACCGACAATCAGGGTTGAGACCCGCCAAATCTGTAAGGGTACAGTCAGGGTGAAGTCCCATGATGGGTGTAAAGTGCAAAATGCAAAGTGAAAGTAACTAGATTAGAAATTTTGACCAAACGCACCTTAAATTTTGACCAAACGCACCTTAAAGTTTGTTGGCGTTCACATGAATTGTGTTGTTTGTGGTTGACACATATTGTGTGCATCGTGCATTGTTTAACTGACAAAAGTTAGGAGTTTTTAAAATAAAAAAGAAATTATTGAGCAAGAATCAAATTATGAGCGAGGAAAATAATGGAAGTATACCAGTAAGTAAAAATAAGTTTTCATATAATACTCTATGGAAGCAGTAATAAAAAAATGTTATAAAAGATAATTACAGGTTATGTTTAACCTAAAAATGTGCACGTGTTGATCGATTATAGCTGCACTGTAAAACTTAGAAACTTGTAAAATAACGACTTTAAAAGTAAAAAATAATCCCTTCTGTAAAATCAATACTTTTAATGTTTCAATTTTACAATTTTCTGTAAATTTACTACTTTTTTAACATTTTTTACGGTGTATAATTGTTGTCTTATATTTAAATGATAAATGATATAAATATTAATATTTACGTTTTATTACAGGAAACGTATAGGTGTTGGAACTGCGAGTGGGTTATCCCACCATCAGAATTTAATAATTTGCTGTTTCACACTTGCTTTAAAGATATCGACGAGGAGACTCATTGCCTAGTTATAGGAGAAGATGGGCTCGTCAGTTTCAGTAAGTATATTTTAATTTTAATTTAATTTTAGTTAATATAATATAATTTTTTTAAAAGATTTTCTTGCAAAATTTGACAAACTTTAAATCTTTACACATTTTTCACTAAACTTTGCAAGTATCCATAACAATTTACTTGAAAATAAAACAATTTATAATTTTTTTATTTAGAAAACATAGCACAAGAGAAACCTAGTACAACAAACAAAAAAACCAAAAAAGGTTATGCCGATGTTTCCAAAAATTGGGACGAAGAATGGGATGAATTGCTTGTGAAGGAAGTATCCCAAAAACCACCTCTCTATAATTATCGATTGCCCATAAAAGAACGAACAGACTTAAAAAAGAAAGATTTATGGAATGAAGTTTACAATTCCTTGCAACGTATGTCTTATATACAAAACGTCGAATGCTAAAAACATCGAATCGTCAAAAGTTCGAAAAAGTTCTTTGTTTTAAGTTAATGTCTACTGAAGACAAAGAACTTTTTTGAACTTTTGACGATTCGATGTTTTTAGCATTCGACGTTTTTATTATTCGACGTTTTGAGCATTCGACGAATTAACAGTTCGATGTTCTGAGCATTCGACGTTTTTATCATTCGACGTTTTGAACATTCGACGAATGGAAAATTCGATGATTTAAGCATTCGATGAATTAACAATTCGATGTTTTGAGCATTCGACGTTTTTATCATTCGACGTTTTGAACATTCGACGAATTGAAAATTCGATGTTTTTAGCATTCGATTAAATGAAGATTCGAGCTTTTTAGCATTCGACTAAATGACGATTCGATGTTTTGAACATTCGACAAATTTACCATTCTACCCCGTGTAGAAATTTAACCATGGCCCAAATCGGGGCCAGATTTGTTGATCATTGTGTAGGCCATATCATGGCATGAAACACCTTCCCAGATCTGGCCCAAGTCTGGCCAGACTTGGGCCAGATCTGGGAAGGTGTTTCATGCCATGTTATGGCCTAAATATGTCAATTTCTACACGGGACTACTTGATAATTCGAACAGATGGCGTTTCGACTATTTGAGCATTTCATTTTTCATTTCATTTTGACTATTCGATGGTTTTACCATTCGACTAAATGACGATTCGATGTTTTTAGCATTCGACATTTTTATCATTCGACGTTTTGAACATTCGACGTTTTGAACATTCGACGAATTGAGAATTCGGCGTATTGACGATTCGATGTTTTTAACATTCGACAAATTGATAATTCGACGTTTTGAACATTCGACGTATTGACAATTCGATGTTTTTAGCATTCGACGTTTTGTCCATTCGATGTTTTTTAGCATTCGACGTTTTGTCCATTCGATTACTTGGCATTCGACTATTTGATCATTCGATGACTTGGCGATTAGGGGATATGCATGCGTCTCGTCACACGATCTCATGCAAAACTTATACATGTAGGTTGCCATGGTAGCGTTCAAGAGTGATAGAGATAGGAAATTATTGTATTTCTCTCACTCTTGAACGCTACTGTGGCAACCTGCATGCATAAGTTTTGCATGAGAAGGTCTGAACACTCCCTGAAAATTATTAAAAATGGTTGCAATGACCGGAAATAAGGGGACTTTTATCATAATGTACTACAGAAATAGATAAATTTGAGACATTGAAATAGTAAGTTTTAATATTTTGTGTAAGAGTTGTAAATATAGCGAAAGTTAATTATAGTTTTATCCAATTTCATTAGACAAAATCTGACAAATGAAAACATTTTCCACTAAAACTTACTTTCCACTTTAGTAATTTTTGGTCCAATAGTGTGGCTAATGAGTGCAGCCATATGGCTCCTGCATTTCTATTGGTTGCTAACTTTGTCAATCTCGTTAAATAAGCCAATGCCAGCTTCGTTTTTATACGAAATGTCCTAATTCTTACTATCCGATCATTGACAGTAACTATGTTTCACGTAAGTAAAATAAATTTGTATATTATCTACAACAATTAAATATAAAGTGAAACGTAGGTCGTTCGTTATCACAGAAATTGACCATTATAAATTAATAAATTTTGCATTTACTCCTGTCCCAAGAACTATGTCTTATAATAAGTTGTTAAAAGTAAACTGCTTTCTCGTAAGTGCTGTAAATTTGTATCATTCAATATATAAGAAAACAAAGATGTATAATTTCAGTGAAATTCGTTGTCGTGCGTGCAGTTGTGTATTAGTGTATTAATTAACCGCGTATATACATATAAGTGAAATAAACATGTGTGTGTCTTCAGATATTTATCCAACAAATATATAAGTGTATGTGTCTGTGTATGTAAAAATCCTTCCAGTTTATCTTAATTAGTCAAATATTGTGACGGGAAACCGGCGATAAAAATCCATATTTTTTTTCACTCTTTCTTTCTGCATTTACAAATGACTATAGTAATTTTTCGTACACAATATTTTTGAGTTTACTACTCTCTAAATCTGAATATGTGAAAATTCACATATTTGTTAGTTATAAATCGCTTTCTCGTTCACTAAGTGCATATTAACTTATAATAAGTTAAATTTCACTCATAAGAATTGAAAAATTCACGTTTCTGAGTATATCAGAAACGTTCAGCGTTTTGATTGGCTATGCTCATAGAAAATTTCCAAAAAAGCCAATCAAAACGCTGGACGTTTCTGAATATACTGATTACGAATCTGATGTCAGATTTAAAAAAATTAAAATGGCGGTCATAAAAAATTGTTAATTAATCAACTTTAATGAAACATAGGTATATGTAGAGGTTTTTCGGGTTGCTGATTACGAATCTGTTGTCAGATTTTAAAAATTTTAAAAATGAGAACTGTGTTTCTGAAATCACATTTAGATATGAAAAATGTGTTTACCTGATCCATTGAAATAAAAGCAGATTCTCCAATAGGACTACATGCGCACCAGATATATCCACGCGAGAAACTATATACCTATAAGTAAACATCAGGTGTCAGAAAAAAACAAAAAAACAAAAAAAAAATTTTAAAATATAAAAAAAATACAAAATGGGATCTTTACCTGTAACCTCTTCGTGGTAGATCTTGGAAACTACAGTACGTTTTATTTTTGTAGGCTAATAACAAGGAAATTTTTTTTATTTTCTGAATTTTATAGACACTAGTTTTGTAATCACACTGAAAAAATATTCTTGTTTTAAGAGGATTCCTCTTATTTCAATGCATATTTTCCTCTTGTATATGGCTCAAAAAACGTCCTCTTCCCTGCCGGAAGAATGGACTGAAAAAGTACTGAAATTGTACTGGCCTCCAATACAATTTCAGTCCGTTTTTTTTAATGTTTCGGCAGACATTTTTAAAGTTCTTTAATAATAGTTTCAAATGTAGGTTATGTCAACAAACCATTGTTAACAGTCTAGAAGTGAAAATAAAAAGGTTAACAAAATTTTCAACGAAATTCCCGTTAAATTTTAAACTTATATTGCAACCCCTGCTTTCCCAGTAAAAAAGGATTTTTTGATATAGCATTTTGGACAATTGAGCAAGCCGTCTGCTCAATTGTCCAAACGGCATTTGGACAATTGGACTGGTTGCACTATTATCCAATGCATTGGGTCTAATCATCCCAAATGTTTTTCGTGGCTAAAAAACTGCTGAATTAAGAAAAAAAGTACTGAAATGTTACATAAACTTTAGAGAATTCTTAATTCCAGACAAATACAGAAAAATCAGACATAAAAATACCTTGAGTGAGAAAAAAGAACTAGATTTCTAAAATATCACTTTCTAACTGACAGTGCAATGCTGTAGTTGGAATTTAGTTGGCAAAAAGTGAGGATTCTGATAAAGAGAAACACTTCATTATCCACTCTCAATACTCCTCATGTGGTAATATATGTATAATTGTAGATTTTTAATAATAGTATATTGACAATAATATTTTATTTTGCTGAATTATCTCTCTTTTAAAATGAGACGCCGAAATGTACAATATATTACCACATGAGGAGTATTGAGAGTGGATAATGAAGTGTTTCTCTTTATCAGAATCCTCACTTCTTGCCAACTAAATTCCAAGTACAGCATTTCACTGTCAGTTAGAAAGTGATATTTTAGAAATCTTGTTCTTTTTCCTCACTCAAGGTATTTTTATGACTGATTTTTCTGTATTTGTCTGTAATTAAGAATTCTCTAAAGTTTATGTAACATTTCAGTACTTTTTTTCTTAATTCAGCAGTTTTTTAGCCACGAAAAACATTTGGGATGATTGGACCCAATGCATCGGATAATAGAGCAACCAGTCCAATTGTCCAAATGCCGTTTGGACAATTGAGCAGACGGCTTGCTCAATTGTCCAAAATGCTATATCAAAAAATCCTTTTTTACTGGGTTAACAATAGACCCGAAAGCCTATTGTTGTATGGGATTATAATTTTATGGCTTAAAAAGTTTACAGTTTAAATAATTCAATTTTCAAAACAAAAAAATTTTAATCTGTGATGTTTCATGATTACAAATATCTAAAATTCAGTATAAGAAATTTTTAATTTAAAAAGTTATAAACTATCTACACACATATATAAAAGCATTTTAGATCAATTAAAATGGATAAAAAAGTCTTTTGATGTTATCAATATCCCGCAAACAGAATAAAAAGAGATAGAGATGCTATAGAAGATGTATTTGATGGTATCAATTATAAAAATTTTGAAAGATTTGGAGGATTCTTACATGAAAATTTAAATTTAAGTTTGACATTATGGACAGATGGCATGAAATTAACAAGGTCATCAAGGGCAACAACTTATCCGATAGTTTTTCATATAAATGAATTATCACCACATGCAAGGATAGCATTTGGATAGCCAATGAAGAACCTCTAATGAATACCATATTACAACCTGTTGTTTTGGAACTTCGAAAATTGTACCATGAAGGAATCACCTAGACACCCACCGCACAAGACAATGAAATATTAACTAAAGTTATAACAACTCTTTTTACAGCAGAAGTAGGTCAGCAGTGCCGGTTCTAGACCAAGATCCCTGCACCGACATGTTACCGACACTTTTAGCTAAGACTTTTGAGTATTAGCCACTTAGTCCAGACTCAAACCATTTTGGAGGTGCGATTCAGATTACGTTACGTACAAGGTACTTAACAGGTACTATTTTATTATTATTTTTCTTTTTATTAAAGCTACAAAAGATAGGACAGAATTAATAAAACATAAAATCCTATATATTTATAATATTGTTTATAAATTATATGCATAAATTTATAAAGATTATTAATACTTAAAATTTTATATAATAAAAGAAACCTCTATTTGAAAATAATTAAAGGTAATGCATTTCACACATATGCATTGAGACGACCAATGTGTATAGTTATAAGTGTATAAGTTGTATAAATAACGTTATATTTGTCCTACATTTTATAAGTTACTAGTATATGTCTTTGTTGGTAGACATCATCTCTATATTTCTTTCAATACTGATTCTTAGATTTTCAAAATATTTTTTTATCAAATCTTCTAAATCTAAAATCTTTACAACATTGTCATTTATATCATTTCTCACAGAACCGATTACATCATAGATGGCGTTCGCTTTAGATTAAATAACTTTGTTTACAGTATTCAAGTTTACTGCATCATCGTAGCTCTCAGCATTAGCTACGTTACAAAGTTTCTTTTTTTCAATATTAAAATCTCCTTCAGCAGTCAACTTAAAACCAAGTCCTGGTGGACCTTGATTTGAAGTTTCTGTGCTTTTAAACTGACGTCCGAATATGTCGATACTCATGATGAAAATGATAAAAATTTCTACAACTGTTAATTAATAAACAATTCCAGCTTCTCTCAACTCTTCAATAATTGATATAATCTCATTATTATGACTGGGATTTCCAGCTGCTTGAGATGCCAAGAGCAATCTTAAACGATCAACCAATTCATTAGGATCATCCCAATAAACATAATCAATTTTTGTATCTTCTTGTTGAGTCATATATTCTGGAATTAAACCTTCACCAGAATGTACTGCTATATAGTTTAGATATTTGGAACTCTTTTTATCTCTAACAGCGCCATCTGCTTTGTAATATTTTTTATGAGCATTAGTTGATATTACAATATTTTTATAATTTTTCCGATCAACTACACTTAAAACAGCTTCTTCTGGAACTTTTTCGAATAAAAGCTCAAGTAAACCTTTCGTTGCAGGATATGTTTTATTACCTACACTAATATTATTTTGTTCAAAATTTATTCCTGAATTACCAATCATTAATTGCCCTTTAGATAATTTACGAACTCCATATGAAGGATCTAAATCTTTTCCCTTTTCATCCAACATTTGAAGATATAAAATAGCACCATCTTTCTCTGATTCATCTCCATCTCCATTATCATCTCCATCATCATCATCATATTCATTACCGTTATCGTCATCATCAGCAGCTGTTGCAAATGATAAGTCATCTCTTAAAAATGAATCATTCTCTCTCTTAACTTCTTGATCTTCTTCAAACTCTAAAGAAAGGTCTCCCTCTCTTTAAATTTTTACTGGTCGAATTTGTTTAACAATTTCAATGTCATCAACTAATTTCTGAATTGGTGTCACTATAGGTTAAAAGGTATTATTTAAAGTCTGTTCAATTTCTTCCTTGCCCAATTTCATCAGTCTATGTTTTCGTCGAATAGCATCACTGGCCTTTGCAATTTGACCAAGAATATCTTTTTGTTTTCGCAAATGTTTCAAGTGTGTAGAAGACATGTTGATTGACCAATGCCTTGAATGAAACTGTTTATAAAGAATATCATTTCTCTAATTTTATAAAACAATCAAAACACTTTCTATATCTGCCCTCATTGATATCACGATCTTTATCAATCACTATAAAATCATGCTTATTTTTCCAACAAGAGTTGCAAAGTTTTTTAAATTCCATAAATGACATATCAGTATTTACATGATCATCATAAATATGTCTAAGATTCATTTCATCTTGTTTGAATAAAACTAGTAAATTAACATTGTCACGTATTAAATGTTTTAGAATGCGCGCATATGTTTGACATAAATAAAAGCAATCCACAGCTTTGTGTCTTCCCATAGCAAAAAAGGCCTTAATATTATCTTGTTTTTCACATGCTACGTCATCAAATATAAATATTGAGTTTGGTAACGCATTGTTTGGTTTTACAACATATACATGTTCATTAAATGGAAAGTAGCCAACACCCTCTACTGGTTGCAAAATGTTTTCTAAAAATTTGTATTTTGGTTGATATAACGATTTTGAGTACACATAAACATTTTCAAATCGTAATCAATTGGGATGTATTAAGGGGTAACACTACCCTAGAGTCAAAAAAGAGACCTATATCTTTGATGATTTGTTTAGAGAAAATGGAAACTAGAATAGGATTTCTTTTTGGAGGGTTTATTAAATACATATTGAAGAGTAGAAAAAAAATTGTTATTAAAAATTTTATAACAAAATGGCGGCGGTAAAGTTCATAGTAAAAATCGACTATTTTTTTTAACGGCCGGAAAGGTTTCTTGAACAGTTTAAGTCCTGAAACACAAAACAAAGAAATTTTATAATCTATGTAATATAAACTTGAAAAGTACATAGGATTTTTTTAATTGGATGTAAACTTTAATTTTTATAAACAATTTACTTTTTATTTTTTGTCGAAAAATTGATTATTTTACTAAAAAAGAGCACCATTTCTACAAAAATTGATATAAAAAAACTCCTATGTACTTTTCAAGTTTATATTATATAGATTATAAAATTTCTTTGTTTTCTGTTCCAGAACTTAAACTTTTCAAGAAACCTTTCCGGCCGTTTTGGTAAAGAAAAAAATAGTCGATTTTTCCTATGCAATTTACCGCCGCCATTTTGTTATAAAATTTTTAATAAAAATTTTTTTTTCTACTCTTCAATATGTATTTAATTAACCACTTCAAAAAGAAATCCTATTCTAGTTTCCATTTTCTCAAAACAAATCATCAAAGATATAGATCTCTTTTTCTGACTCTAGGGTAGTGTTACCCCTTAAAAGAGCAAGTAAAGCATTTGTCTTTCCACAATTTGACGGTCCACAAAATATTGCTCGCACACTATTTGGCAATAAATTTCCATGACGATTTTCTGTTTTCTTATTACAATCTTGAACAAGAGTGTCAAAATTGTAGACTGGCAATTTAACCGATTGTGCTTCAAACTCCATTCTTACGATAACTGAGGTTAAAACTATAAATACAAGGTTTTTAATAGTTTCAATGTCAGTTCACTGTAGACGCTTGTAACGTTTGCATGCAAGTCCAATAATGCTGCTAGGTCTAGTTTCTTAGGAGATGTTTGAGATTTTGTGTCGATAGTTAACTCTTTCATGCTTTGGGCAAGGTCTACGTTAGGCCCTACTGTTGGAGGCAACTGGGATAATTGACTCTTACTGTCATAATTTTTTTGATAGATCATTAAAGGTCGACTGTTTGTAGCCAAATGATAAAAAACTATAAATACATTGGTTATATAGATTTCCACTTTAGTCTTGAAAAAGTTTTCTTACCGAAAAGAATATAAATATGGGTGTAAATAAAAAACAAATTAGTTTAAAGAAAACTTCGAAAAGAGTAAAACGAGGTAGAGGTGTCTTGAATAAAATTATCAATAAATTACCGGTTGAACTTCATATACCTGGATATCAATACTGTGGTCCAGGAACAAAATTGGCGAAAAGATTAGCACGAGGTTATCCAGGAATCAACCCGCTTGACGCTGCTTGTAAAGAGCACGATATTTCTTATTCAAAAAATAGGGAAAGTGTTGAAGCGAGAAACGCAGCTGATAGAGTACTTGCTGATAAAGCTTGGCAGCGTGTGTTTGCTCCTGACGCAAAATATAGTGAAAGAGCTACAGCTCACGCAATAACAAATGCAATGAAGGTCAAATCAAAATTGGGCATGGGAATCAAGTCAAAAGAAAATATTAAGAAAAAGAGAGAAAATAAAAAATCAACGTTGAGGAAAATTGTAACCGCAGCTAAAAAATCTATGAAATTAGATACAAATGCACAGTCTACTATTAAAACAGCACTTGAAGGTGCACGTTTAGCAGTTAAAATTGCTGGTGGCAGGCGAAAAATTAATAAACCTCGAATTTTACCGATACCTTCTAAAGTGGGAGGAATTTTACCTTTTCTTATTCCTTTGTTTGCAGGTTTAAGTGCAATAGGGGCCCTAGCAGGGGGAGCAGCTGGCATAGCTAAAGCTGTAAATGATGCAAATTCTGCAAAACGTCAACTAGAGGAAAACAAGCGACATAATCAAACAATGGAATCTATTGCCTTAGGAAAAGGTCTCTTTCTAAAACCATATAAAGCAGGACTAGGCCTTCATTTAAAACCCTACAAATTAGGACAAGGTTGCAAGTCAAAAAACTTGAAGTAAAGCTACCTCACCGTGCGCTAACAGATTTAGATTTACTAAAATTTGCAAAAAGTTTAAAAATTCCATATTTTCGAGGAGTTTTTATGCGAAATGAACTACCTATGCGTGGTCCTAAAGAAAATGAATTTGCAATTATTAATCTAGATGATAAATATGGTCCTGGTACACATTGGTGTGCATATAAAAAGAATAAAGATAAAATCGTATATTTTGATAGCTTCGGTAATCTTCGACCACCTTCGGATCTTGTTAAATATTTTGGTGTTGGTAGCATAAAATATAATCATAAACGATATCAAAACTATAATACATATGTATGCGGACATTTATGTCTTAAATTTTTATGTAAACAATTGAATATTCCTGACATGTATAGTCTGCATATAAATAAATGATATTCTTGGTTTAAATGTCAGTTATTAATTTGACCTCATCATGGACGTTTCACTTATTTTAACGTTGTCTGGAAATTCTTCCATCTTAGAATCTCAATTTTTTCCACCAATAGAGTTGTCTAATTTTAAAAATTATGCTCTTGGTCTTGTTGAATTTTTAACTTTTAATTCTATTCCTAATATAGATGTTGGGAAAAATAAATTTTACGTAGGAAATGAAGAAATTATTATACCCACAGGAAGTTATGAAGTTAGTGATATTGATCAAGTTTTGCATTTAATTTTAAAAAATAAAGGAATTAATTTTAGAATCAAACCAAACAATAATACATTGAAATGTACAGTTTATTGTGATGAAGAAATTAATTTTAAACCTAATGATTCTATAGGTAGTTTGTTAGGATTTTCTCCTCGCAAATTAAAAGCTCAAGAATACCATGAGTCTGATCAACCAGTATCAATCATTAAAATAAATTCATTAAGAGTAGAACAACCGGAGCATACATTAATGGTGAAAAAGTCCATACAATTTATAAATTTTTTCCTATTGTTCCACCAGGATATAAAATAGTGGAAGTACCAAATCACGTCACTTACTTGCCAGTCGCTGTCAAGACAATAGACTATATTCAATTGCGAATTGTAGACCAAGACGGAAATTTAGTTAATTTTCGAGGGGAAACTTTAACAATAAGGCTTCATATTAAATCCTTAAAATAATGGGTATTGTTTTTAATAATAGAAAAAGGATTGGTTTTGGTTATAAAATTAAAACACCATGCCAGAATCAAATCAGTCGTCGGCGAATCTTGAAGAGATTAACACCTCAGAACCTGCAACTACTGAAAAATCTCGGTCTAAAGATTGTAAAAAAAGGAAGAGAGTAAAAAAGAGATTTAAACTTATTTTTACTTGTATTTGTGCCTTTGTATTTCAACGTATTATTATTTGCTATGCAAGGGGAAATTTTAAATATTGATTCACCAGTAATTTTTGATGAATCTATTGCTCATTATGAAGTTCATGCGCAACAACCATATACCTCATCAACATACAACAATAGTGATGAAATCCGCATCACGGTACAGAATCAGGATCATTGCTTATTTCCAAGCAAAAGCTCGATTCACATCACTGAAAAACTTGTGAAACCTGATGGAACAGCTCTAGAGCGTACAAATTTAATTTCTAATGGCATATGTCATTTATTTGAAGAAGCAAAGTATGAACTTAATGGTGTAGAAATTGATAAAAATAAAAATGTTGGTCTTACAAGTTTAATGAAAAATTATATTTCTTTCGATGCTAGTCAAAATAAATTTCTTGAAAATGTTGTCTGGTTAGAATTTACCAATGAACCAACCTTAACAAATGCGCAAGGTTATTTTGATGTTTGTATTCCTCTGAGTATGATTTTTGGTTTTGCTGAAGATTACCAAAAAGTCATTATTAACGCTAAACATGAGCTTATTTTAATCAGATTAAGAACTGATGCTAACGCAGTGTTGCAAGTAGCACCTTTAGAAGAGTTTAAAATTGTTATTGAAAAAATTGAATGGTTATTACCATACATAAAATTATCAGATGCTCGAAAGTTTAAATTATTAAAACATATTGAAAAAGATCCATCTATTCCAATAAGTTTTAGAACTTGGGAATTGTATGAATATCCTTTATTACCAATTACTCCTAAGCATATTTGGAGTGTAAAAACTTCAAGTCAATTAGAGAAACCTAGATTTATTGTATTAGGGTTTCAGAGAAACAGAAAAAATAATACAGTTCAAAACTCTAGTTACTTTGATCATTGTGGACCAGTTGATATCGGACTAGAATTTGAATCAAAAGAAAATTTTCCCGCCAATACTTCAGCTTATTGCTTAGTTTTGCATGACCGCATCGTTAAATATAAACCAATCAGTGGAATTGTTAAAAAAATTGTTTTACTTTAAGCTTATATATATTCAACTCTTTACGCGTAATGAGATTAGTTGATTTAAAAATGCAGTACTTGATAGATGTGCAAGGATTCAAATTGCCAATTAATAAATTTGTTTTAAAAGAATTAGCTATAGTTTCTGTAAATAATGATTCAATACCAATAAATATGGTTTTCCAACCTCCTTGTCCATGGAATTGCGTCACAAACAAATATAAATGTATCAATTAATGTATCGTTGGTTAGAAAATAATTTCCATGGTATTCGTTGGATTGCTGGTGATGTACCGTAAGTTTATTAAAAAGAAATTTTAGAAAATGTGTTTAAAGAAGCAAAGACAATTTATGTTAAAGGTTTAGAGAAGAAAAATGGTTAAAAAGCTTAATCGATGAAAAATATTGTATTGAAATTATCGACATGAATGATTTAAATTGTCCTTCATTAAAAAAGTAAAACATTGAAACATGTACTGGAACTTGTTCAAAACATTTAATCAACAAGAAAACTTTTACTTGTGCTCTTCAGAATGTTATAAACTTAAAAACATGGTTGTGCAAAAACTGTAATATTTAAGTATTTTAGTTTAAAATGTGTATTCTATTTTTTTCCTCAATAAAATTATAAAATATTATAAATTATTATTAATTATTTCTATTATTAATTATTAATTGTTAATTAATAATTAATTATTAATTATTAATTAATAATTAATTATTATTAATTTATTAATAATAATAATTAATAATTAATAATAATAATTAATAATAATTAGGCGAGGAGCGTCAGGGTCAATTCTTGACCTGACATTTGCATCTCTTCGCCTGGCCCGCAGAGTAAAGAACTGGAAGGTGCTGGATCAGGTGACCATGAGCGACCACCAGTACATTGAGTTTTCAGTCTCCGAGGAAGAGCCGGGAGGGTGCAATCGTCCACAAAAGGGCAAAAAGAAACCCTCCTGGAACCTCAGGAGACTAAATAGGGAGAAGTTAGTAAAGTCCCTGGCCGAAGCTCGCCTCATCAAGAGGTCCAGCTGGCAGAAGGAGCCAACTTCTGCAAAGGGTATAGCGCGAGAGGCGAGGCAGATTATAGCGGATGCTTGCAACTGCTCCATGCCTCGCCGGCGCCAAACAAAAGCTAGGAAGGGTGCTCTGTACTGGTGGAGCAATGAAATAGCCCGCTTAAGGAGAGAATGCAATGCAGCGAGGAGGAAATATACCCACTCGAAGGGAGACCCCACGCTGCACGAAGATTGGCATAAAGCCAGGCGAATCTTCAAGCGGGCGATAAGGAGTAGCCAACAAAAGTGCTGGAAGGACCTAATCGGGAAGACCGAGAATGATCTATGGGGTTTGGTGTTTAAAATTGTTACTAAGAAATTAGTTTTAAGACAAAAAACCCCTGGTCTAGGCAATCCGATTTGGGTCCAAAAAATCATAAGAGCGCTGTTTCCCCATGTGGAACCGAGCTTCAGGGAGGACTATACTTGCGTAGTACAGATGGAGGAGCTCTTCACGCTTGAAGAACTAAAAAAGGCGGCAAGGGCGTTGAAAAGTGGCAAGGCGCCAGGCAGGAATGGAATACCAAGCGAGATCCTAAAAGAGGTCGTCGCGGTATACCCAGAGTTGCTTCTCAACGTCTTTAATGCGTGTTTAAAAGCCGGAGAGTTCCTCAGTGACTGGAAAGTGCAAAAGTTGGTCCTCCTTAGGAAAGGCGATAAACCTCTGGATAAAGTCTCATCGTTCAGACCAATTTGTTTATTGGACACGATGGGCAAACTTCTAGAGGGGATGGTTCTAGAAAGACTTCAGGGAATCCTGGTAGGCGAAAATAGCCTATCAGAGAACCAGTTTGGCTTCTGGAAAGGCCGGTCAACAGTTGATGCAATACTCTCTGTTGTGAAACTGGCAAAGGAAGTCAATCAGGGGAAGAGGAAGGGTTTCTGTGCTCTTGTTTCCATCGACATCCGGAATGCGTTCAATTCCGCGAGATGGGACATCTGCATTGAGTCGATGAGACGCAAAGGAGTGCCGACTTATCTGTTGCGAATGATAGATAACTATCTCAGTGACAGATGGGTCGTGTACGAAGGCAATGTGTTCCATCTCAAGGAAGAGATGACCTGCGGGGCACCACAGGGGTCTAAGGTGGGTCCATTCATATGGAACGTCATGTACGACGATCTCCTGAGAATGGAGCTACCCGAAGACACGATCCTGAAAGCCTTTGCGGATGACGTACTTCTGGTGTGTAGAGCGCAGGAACCTAAATTCCTCGAGATAAAACTCGATGAAGGTCTGCGGCGAGTAGAGCATTGGTTGTCTCGTCATGGCCTGCAAATGGCCTTAGAGATGACCGAGGCTCTGCTTGTTACGGTCCGGCGAGTTTTTGAAGCCCCAAAGGTGAAAATAGGAGGAACTGAAATCTCATGGGGAAATCAACTTAAGTACCTGGGAGTGACGTTGGACCGAAGGTTAAGCTTCGGTCCTCACGTGAACATCACAGCACTCAAGGCCGCCGAATGTATGGGTAACCTAACTAGGTTAATGCCCAACATCGGTGGTCCCAGGGAAAAGTAGCGGCGCTTGGTGGCGACCGTAGGTCGCAACTTTATGCTGCCCCTGTATGGGCTGATGCCCTTAAGACCCACGCCATCTTGAATAGATTGCTCTCTGTGCAGACAGCGAGCGCACGGAGAGTAATCTCAGCCTACAGGACGGTGTCTGATTGCACTGCTCTAGTTCTTGCGAGTACACCGACAACAGATTTGTTGGCAAAAGAAAGACAGGAAGTCTTTCAGCTCAATAAAGAACGAGTTGTCTCGCAGAAACAACAGAGCGGCGGTAGCCTAAAGATGGCTATCTGTAAATCGGCAAGAATCAGACTAGTCGATAGTTGGCAGGCAAGATGGGATGGGGAATCCAAAGGAAGGTGGACATACCGCCTGATTCCCCACCTCGCCACCTGGTTAGAAAGAAAGCACGGCGAGGTTGGCTATTACCTTACGCAAGCGATGACTGGTCACGGCTGCTTCGGTCAGTACCTTCATAGATTTAAAATCAGAGAAGAGGCGAAATGTGTGTATTGCGGCGCTGAAATAGACGACGCGGAACACACTCTCTTCTCCTGCGGGCAATGGAGTGAGCTAAGGCGGGCTATGTTTGACGCGGTGAAAACTCAATTCACCGCTAATGACATGGTCTCAACTATGCTCCAAAGCGCGGACTCTTGGCGCCACATCGAGTTCTTCATTACCTCGGTAATGAAGACAAAAGATGTGGACGGAAGAAGAGGTTAACCTGGAGTAATCAGTGGGGGCGATCCGCGGGAGGGGGAGGAGGAACTAATTCTCGTTCCTTCTCCCACTTTTGCGGTTCCCCCCCGGTGGTTAATGGACCTATTGTATATTTTATTATATTTTTTTTTGTTTTT
Organism: Leptopilina syphax; assembly: GCA_032872505.1. Taxonomy (NCBI): domain Eukaryota; kingdom Metazoa; phylum Arthropoda; class Insecta; order Hymenoptera; family Figitidae; genus Leptopilina; species Leptopilina syphax. Next base: position 24,372,631 of record CM065472.1, on the reverse strand, counting down.
TTCTGTTACAGAATGGATAGAGAGATGGAAGAGAGGGGACTTCCACCTGCGAAGTGAAGCCAATAGGTAGTACCGCAGGTGGAAATGAGCCGTTCGCTACAAAAACGACCTAAGTCGACTTAAGTTTTTGACGAAAAAATTAAATTAAAGATTCGGAAACGAATTACTAATATAATTTACGTATTAATAATATCGATCATTTTTTCCAATACAAAGGTGTTATCAAAGAATTCTTTAAAAGAAAAGAAGGTTGAGTAAACAATGTTTTGCTACTTTAATAACATTATTTTATAACAAATGACTTAAGTCGTTTTTCCAGCGAACCACTAAAAATGAAACAAAATTAAGTATTTTATGAAAGAACACTTTTATTTTAATGTATTAAAACATATTTATTATTCTTAAAAGTCTTACGATATATTTTTTAGTAATATTCAATTAAATATCAACATTATAATGCACAAGTTTAGTTAACAAAATAAAAAAATTACTCGCTTTTGTAATAATCCAAAATTTTTTAAAATTTCAAATTTATAGCAGTGAATTATTATTATTATTATTATTATTATTATTATTATTATTATTATTATTATTATTATTATTATTATTATTATTATTATTATTATTATTATTATTATTATTATTATTATTATTATTATTATTATTATTATTATTATTATTATTATTATTATTATTATTATTATTATTATTATTATTATTATTATTATTATTATTATTATTATTATTATTATTATTATTATTATTATTATTATTATTATTATTATTATTATTATTATTATTATTATTATTATTATTATTATTATTATTATTATTATTATTATTATTATTATTATTATTATTATTATTATTATTATTATTATTATTATTATTATTATTATTGTTATTATTATTATTATTATTATTATTATTATTATTATTATTATTATTATTATTATTATTATTATTATTATTATTATTATTATTATTATTATTATTATTATTATTATTATTATTATTATTATTATTATTATTATTATTATTATTATTATTATTATTATTATTATTATTATTTTTTTTTTTTTTTTTTTTTTTTTTTTTTTTTTTTTTTTTTTTTTTTTGTAGTCGGAAGTGGAAAATCTGTGAATTCAGATACCTGGGTAATGAATTCCAGGTTATGTGGGGATGACCGCTCTTGTTCTGGTCGACCCACTAAAAACCACTCCCGTCTTAATTTGGACTATTCTTCAACCCACGGAACTACCTATTGGCTTTTAACTTCGTGAAGTGAAGGTCCCATTATGTCGCTTACGCGACTCTTCCGTGCCGCTCTTGTTCTGGCCTTATTTCCTCCTTGTCCTTGACAGAGTCTTCTTTGCCTCCTCGAGGGCAGTTCTGAAGACTCTGCATCTCCCTGATCCAGCGACATGTTGGATGTTTTCCTTTTCGCTGAATTTCGCCTTGCATAAGAAGCAGCATGGGCTCTTCTTACAGTCTGCTGCCTTATGGCCGGCTTCTCCGCACTTGAAGCACGCAGCCGACCTATCTACCGCTTGGCAATCTCTGCCTATATGGCCATAGTCAAGGCACCTGTGACACCTTGTGACCATAACTCTCCTACTAATTTTGCAGGACACAAAACCGATTTTAATGTGCCCTATCTTCTCCAGCTTGTTAGCGTCCTCTTGGGAGGTGACCACGACAGCGAGCTTAATACCTCGCTTATTTGGTCCGAGGACCGTCACCTTCCTGCTTCCTGCTGGCACCGTAGATAGTTTGTCCAGGGCTTCTTTGACATCCTCCTGTTCGGTAAGGGTGTCCATGTCGCGGATCTCCAGCACTGTCTGCCGATCCGCCATCTGCACCTTACCTAGATCGCCGATCACCTTTGTCACCTCTTCGGTGAACAACTTCTTGTTCGAAGACCCCCCAATTTTAATGAGGAGGTCTCCCTTTTTAGTGGGTACAGCTCCCACAACCCTTGTCTGGCTGGCCTCCAAGTCAGCCTCTTTTCGAACCTTCGCTAGCACTTCGGCAAAGGTAGATCCTTCAGCCACTTTGACGACCATTGTGGCTCTTCCCTTCTTATCTGAAATTGGCTTTGGTGCCGTTTTCATCTCCTTGCCTTTGGACCTTTTAGAAGGTCCCTCCTCCCTTTTCCTTTTTGGATCCTTCGCAAGCTCAGGATCACTTCTCTTTCGTTTCTGAGCATCCAAGACAACGTTTCTCAACATGATCGCGTTACAACGATCTCGTCTAACTCTACGATCCTGTCTGGCCTCTTCCGACCAAGTCAATCCCTGGTAGAGATTCTCATCCTTTTTCGTAGCTGCTGCGTGCTTCTCCTTGATCTCCTGTATGAGCGATTTCATGTCTTTGAGTCCATCCTTGATTGTCATATTGACATTCTTTTGGACCTCGCAGGACTTCATCATCTTGTTAACCGCTTCCTCCATTGCTAGAATGCATGTTGCCTCTTCCTCTCGCAGCTTAATACATTCATCTCGATCTTGGTTGCAGCTTGCAATGTCCTTTGCCGAAGCATTACTGAAGACAGAAATGCCACTGACCTGGCTTGTCACGCTGCTTGTACTTCCTCTTCTTTCTACCCTATCCACGATGATCTGTGGAACTCCCAACGCGTTGTTGCCCTCCTGCATCCATGGGCCACTGGCCACCGCCCTCACGCTCGAAAGCGCTTGACGATCGGAACCAGTGAGGGATTTAGCCGAAGCATTACCCCGCAGGTACTCCTCGTTTTTACAATCGCTCATACTTAATGTTTGTCCCGTATCGAGGGAACGATCGAGCCTAAACAGGGTACTACCATCTGGCCAAGATGGGCCCTGAACCGCCTCCGTTAGTTACATAGACGTTATAGCATTGCCGGAGCATTGATGCGACGTCTATGATATCCAAGGGCACGTGAACATGTATGTTCGGACGTGGAGGTCGATGTGTCTCTCCAAGATAGCAGGAAGTTTCCGCAAAGGGAGTGCATCCTGGTATCTCTTCACAGAGTTTACCCTCATTATTATTATTATTATTATTATTATTATTATTATTATTATTATTATTATTATTATTATTATTATTATTATTATTATTATTATTATTATTATTATTATTATTATTATTATTATTATTATTATTATTATTATTATTATTATTATTATTATTATTATTATTATTATTATTATTATTATTATTATTATTATTATTATTATTATTATTATTATTATTATTATTATTATTATTATTATTATTATTATTATTATTATTATTATTATTATTATTATTATTATTATTATTATTATTATTATTATTATTATTATTATTATTATTATTATTATTATTTATTATTATTATTATTATTATTATTATTATTATTATTATTATTATTATTATTATTATTATTATTATTATTATTATTATTATTATTATTATTATTATTATTATTATTATTATTATTATTATTATTATTATTATTATTATTATTATTATTATTATTATTATTATTATTATTATTATTATTATTATTATTATTATTATTATTATTATTATTATTATTATTATTATTATTATTATTATTATTATTATTATTATTATTATTATTATTATTATTATTATTATTATTATTATTATTATTATTATTATTATTATTATTATTATTTTTTTTTTTTTTTTTTTTTTTTTTGCTTAGGGACTTTTGGGAAATCTGCTTACAGATACCTTGGATTCCGCACTCCAAGGTTATGTGGGGTTGGTATGACAATTAAAAAAAAGAAAAATAAATGTAAATTTAATAAACTGGCGACCTACTGCCAGCCCGACCCACTAAAACCCGTAACCCTTCTTCTGGAGCCCTTTACCCTCCCTCGGAACTGTCGTAAGACTTTAGCCTTCGAGGGTGGCGCTCCAACTCTGTCGCTATTGCGACTTTCTGCTTTTCTCTGCGGTTATCCTGCGTTAATAGTTAAAAATTTTGAAACTATTTCAATATAAAAGCGGAATTAACAGCACAACAATAATTAAAAATAACAAATGTGTAATTAAGTGTAAAAAGTCAAAAGATAAAATTATAAACGGATATATAAAAAAAAAGAAAAAATAAACGCGTATAAAATATTGAAAACATAAAACTGTACAAAGATGAATAAAAAACACAAACAAATTAAAAAATGTATAAGGACAAATAAATCACAAAATAAATTAATAAAAAAACAAACAAACAAATTAAAAGCTGTTTAAATTACGCTTTTTGGCGGCCGTCGAGATCTTTCCTCGACATAACCGAGATTATGAAGTTCTCGACTTGCCGCCAATTCTCCTCTGACTGGGTCATCAGCGATACCATGTTCTCCGGTGTAACTTGACTGTTTACACCTTCGAACATGGCCCGCCTCTCCAAGTCCCATTTCTTGCATGAGAAGAGGGTGTGCTCCGCGTTGTCCTCAGGGAACTGGCAATATGCACACACCTCGTCCTTGCGTAATTTAAAGCGACACAGGTACGAGTTAAAACACCCGTGACCTGTGAGCGCCTGAGTCAAATAATAGGAAACCTGGCCGTGTTTCCTATTTATCCAGGTGGCAAGTGCCGGGATAAGGCGATAAGTCCATCGACCTTTCTCCTCACCATCCCATCTCTCTTGCCATCGTTCTATGAGCCTGTGCCTCGCTTCTTTGCGGATCAGGCCCTTGCTTGGTCTTAATTCCTCATCAGAGGAACTTCTTTCTTTAGAAAAGAGAAAAATTTCTTCTCTTTCCCTCGCCAAAAGATCTGCTGGCGGGACACTTGCAAGGACCTGCACAGCACTCGTAGATACCGTCTTATATGCAGAGATGATACGCGTTGTTATCGATCTCTGCGCCGACAGTATCTTTTCACAGATGGTCACACATCTTTTACTCCTCAGGGATGGGGCCCACGCTGGTGCTGCATAGAGCATTTTAGCGTGGGCGACACTCGCCACCAGTCTTCTTTTTTGTTCACGGGGTCCGCCAACATTTGGCATTAACCGCGAAAGATTAGCCGCACACTCGATCGCCTTATTCGACGCCGTAGCCATGTGGTGGTGGAAGTTTAACCTTCCATCCAACTCCACACCAAGGTATTTAATTTGTTTACTCCACTTGACCTCGAATCCGTCTATCACGATTCGTGGGAAATCATAACCACGTCTGTCTGTGACTAGCAGTGCCTCGGTCTTTTCCAGGGCCATTTCAAGGCCTCTGGTATCCAGCCAGCTTTTTGCTAGTCGCAGACATTCGTTCACCAATGTCCCAAGAGCCTCCTCACTTTCGGCAGTGCACACGAACAACGCGTCGTCCGCAAAGCCGATGATCATCGCACCTTCGGGCAGATCCATTCGCAGAAAATCATCGTAAGATACATTCCATACAAATGGACCCACCCTCGAGCCTTGAGGAGCCCCACGCTGCATCTCTTCCCTGAGAGTGCAGGTGTCTCCCTCATATATAACCCACCTGTCGCTAAGATAATTATCCATTATCCGCAACAAGTAGGGCGGCATGTTTTTCTTTTCCATCGACTCGATGAGATCTTTCCATCTTGCGGAATTAAACGCGTTGCGTATGTCAATTGCTACCAACGCGCAGAAGCTCTTCTTTTTCCCAGGTCCCAATTTGTTTTTTCCTGCTTTGGCTATGTCCACAACTGCCTGGATGGCATCAACTGTGGACTTGCCTTTACGGAAACCAAATTGGTAATCGGATAGACGATTCTCTTCGGTCAAGTGGCCCTGCATTCTCTGGAGAACCATATCCTCTAGAAGTTTACCCATCGTATCTAGCAGGCATATAGGCCTGTACGATGAAACCTTATCTAGAGGTTTTTCACCTTTCCTTAGGAGGACTAACCTCTGTCGCTTCCAGTCGCGGAAGAACTCTCCTCTCTCAAGGCAAAGATTGAAGCATCGAAGCAGAATCTGGGGTGAAGTGTCGATTACCAACTTTAGGATCTCGTTACTTATCCCATCGATTCCAGGCGCCTTGCCTGTTTTTAATCTTTTGCCTGCTTTTTTCAGTTCACTAAGTGTGAAGAGTTCTTCCTCTTCGACTTTGCAAAAACTCCAGTCCCTTCTAAGGTATGGTTCTGCAGGAGGAAACAAAGAACTTATTATCTTTCTGACCCAATCGGGATTGTCCAGGCCGGGGGTCTTTTGCCTCGTCACTAATTTCTTAGTTACGATTTTAAAAGCCAGACCCCATGGGTCCTTATCGACCTCCTCGATTAGGTCCTTCCAGCTACGGCGTCGCGACTTGCGGATCTCTTTCTTGAGGTCCTTTTTCGCCTCCTTGAAAGCCTCTTTCAGCAAGGGATCTCCCTTAGAACGGGTATATGTCCTTCTTGCTTTGAGGCATTCCTTTCTCAAGGAGGACAGTTTTTCTGACCACCAGTGCAAGGATTTTTTCCTTGGAAAGGCGCCTTTGCGACGTGGCATCGACGCATTGCAAGCGGTGACGATTATATTTCGCACCGCTCGCACCTCTCCATTTAGACTTTTCGGCCTCCTCACCCAACCAGAATCCTCAATTAAGATAGATTCTTTTAGGGACCGGCTGAACTTCTCCTTGTCGAGTTTCTTAATGTTCCACGAGAAGGTTTTGCGACTAGGAGCTTCCTGTCTCTTTCCTCCTCGTGTGTCTCCCATTGAGACTGAGAACTCAATGTACTGGTGGTCACTTGCTGTATATTCCTCAGAGACCCGCCAGTCGCTTATGCGGCTAAATATATTAGACGATGCTATCGTTAGATCTATTATCGATCCGATCGCACCTCGTCTAAACGTCCATGTTTTTCCCCGGTTTACAACTAATAAATCGTTCTTGGAGATCATTTCTCCAATCAGAATTCCTCTCTTGTCGAGCCTCGTCTCACCCCACTCTGGCGACTTTGCATTAAAATCGCCAGTGATGATGACATCCAGCTTGGATTCTATGAGGCTCGATTCTAGGTCTTCTATATTGGCTTCGAAGGTGGTCAGCGGGTCGTTGGGTGAGAAGTAGCAGCTATACATACGTATGTTAGCCACCTCTATCCACACAAACCCGCTGCTTGTCTCCAAGAACTTGTCAACCCGCAATTCTGGGTTGCACAGCTTGATGGCGGCTCTCTTCGCCTTATCCTGATACCAAGGTGCGAGGTCGCTTCCTTGATACTGCTCACTGCAGAACAGGATATCCACCTCATTTTCCCTAGCTGTTTGCATCAGGAGCACCTGTGCATCCTTACTTGTATGCAGGTTGACTTGAAGGAGCTTTAAGGATTTGCCCTTTTAAGTTTCTCCAGTTCCTCCTTGTAAACCGGGCAGGAAATTCTTCCAGGGATATGGTTGACTTCCGTTTTTCCCAAATCTGTACACGTTATGCACTTTGGCTTGTCATTAGTACACTTTTTGGAGAAGTGTCCCGCTTCGCCGCATCTCCGACAGTTTTTTGTTCTGTCGGGGCCCTTGCAAATTCGGGTCACGTGTCCATAGGCTAGGCACTTTTGACATCTTGTCACTTCTAAGTGCGTTCGGATGGATGCATTTATCCAGCCAATACGCACTTTGCCCAGCTTAAGCAGACTCTCGCTGTCCGTTTCATTCAAGCGTACTAGTGCCACTTTCGTACCACCAAAACGTGTCAGAAGTCGGCAAGTCACCTCTAATTCGGGCTTTTGCAACTTCTGCTTTAAGACGGTTAAAACGTCCTCCTCTAAAGTTGTTTCGACAAGATCCCGAATTTCGAGGGTCTTTTTACTGACAAGAGCCGTAACCTCGGCCTTGTCCAGAAGAACGGAGGTAAGATTCTGAGCGAACTTTGAAGTTTCACCCCCCTTTTTCACAACAACAAGAACCTCTTTTTTAAGAGTTCTCCTAATTTTCACAATCTCTGTTCCAGTTTCCTCTGGCTTTACCGAAGTTGTTGCCAGTTTTATGAGATCATGGTAGGTCTCTGGATTCCGGGCCACAATTTTTATTGCCTCCGTTGTTCTAATTTTGGGGGGGCGCTTCTGAAGTCGCTCCCTCTCCTCCGCTTTCTTCAAGGCTTTTTTCTTACGGGCCTCCCGTTTCCTATTGGAGACAGTTTCAAAGTCTTTTTCGTTTTCAGGCTTATTTGCCACAGTTGCCTCCGAATAAGAAGCAACCCTGGCCGAAGCAGCCTTACTCACCTCCGTCTCCATAACAGTAGGGTTTGCCTTGGTCTCCTTGCTCTTAACCCTCTTACCCTTGGGAGTGGTCACAGAAGAATCAGTCTCCGGACCTTCAAACTCTCTAGGGCGCTTCCTTGGGTCGATGGACTTGCTCTCGCTGGATGTGGCGTGCGACATCGATCTAGGAGTTTCAGGATTCGACCTTGGTTTGCTTGGGCTAATGAAGGGCTTAGGTATAAATCGCAGGTTTCTGCAAAGCACCTCGTGCACCTTCTCCATTGCCACCATTCCATCCTTAACATCCTTGCTAATGTTTTTTTGCTTTCTGCAAGCACGCCACATACTATCCAGTATTATTGGGATCAGATCGACCTGTTCTAAAACATTTTCTTCGAATCTGCTAAGTCCCACATCCTCAGAATTTTTTATTTGGCTCCCTCCAAAATCCTTGGAGCCGTCTGCACCGACTACCGGGGCTTGAACCCGATCAGAATCGGTGACGGGATTACCCTCATTTGAGGTACCCGCTTGGAGTAATTTATTTGAATCTTTATCCATTTCATTCATTTTTTTTTGGTTTTAGAATCAGGGAACCACCCTGTTGGTTGCCCTTTAGTGAAAAGCCCCGCCACCACGGCAAGGTCTACCGAACATATCCATGATGTCAATCATGTCTGGCAGTGGATAAGCATCCACTTCTCCCAGCACATCAAAGACATCGATGATGTTCGGTAGTGGACAACCATCGGCGGGGATTATTATTATTATTATTATTATTATTATTATTATTATTATTATTTATTATTATTATTATTATTATTATTATTATTATTATTATTATTATTATTATTATTATTATTATTATTATTATTATTATTATTATTATTATTATTATTATTATTATTATTATTATTATTATTATTATTATTATTATTATTATTATTATTATTATTATTATTATTATTATTATTATTATTATTATTATTATTATTATTATTATTATTATTATTATTATTATTATTATTATTATTATTATTATTATTATTATTATTATTATTATTATTATTATTATTATTATTATTATTATTATTATTATTATTATTATTATTATTATTATTATTATTATTATTATTATTATTATTATTATTATTATTATTATTATTATTATTATTATTATTATTATTATTATTATTATTATTATTATTATTATTATTATTATTATTATTATTATTATTATTATTATTATTATTATTATTATTATTATTATTATTATTATTATTATTATTATTATTATTATTATTATTATTATTATTATTATTATTATTATTATTATTATTATTATTATTATTATTATTATTATTTATTATTATTATTATTATTATTATTATTATTATTATTATTATTATTATTATTATTATTATTATTATTATTATTATTATTATTATTATTATTATTATTATTATTATTATTATTATTATTATTATTATTATTATTATTATTATTATTATTATTATTATTATTATTATTATTATTATTATTATTATTATTATTATTATTATTATTATTATTATTATTATTATTATTATTATTATTATTATTATTATTATTATTATTATTATTATTATTATTATTATTATTATTATTATTATTATTATTATTATTATTATTATTATTATTATTATTATTATTATTATTATTATTATTATTATTATTATTATTATTATTATTATTATTATTATTATTATTATTATTATTATTATTATTATTATTATTATTATTATTATTATTATTATTATTATTATTATTATTATTATTATTATTATTATTATTATTATTATTATTATTATTATTATTATTATTATTATTATTATTATTATTATTATTATTATTATTATTATTATTATTATTATTATTATTATTATTATTATTATTATTATTATTATTATTATTATTATTATTATTATTATTATTATTATTATTATTATTATTATTAATTATTATTATTATTAATTATTATTATTATTAATTATTATTATAAATAATAAGTACAGTTACTTATTATTTCTAACCTAACCTTATTGTTTTCAGGAATAAGAAACGACATTTATTTTAAATACATTTATTTATTATAATAAATTACAATATTTTTTAAGTATAATTTATTGTAAAAATTGTATAAAGCGAATAGTAGAGAACTAATACAAACTAACATTTTAAATAAATATTTACATTTTATACATCAATTTCATCTATTTCCATTGGATCATGCTGTTGGTAACACCAAGGAAGGGTGTCAGTTTTCCCTGGTATCAAAATTCTTTTATCATCCTGCCAACTTAGAGCAATTTTATTTTGTTTGACAGTAAATACTTCATGGTTTTTGCTGCGTATAAAGTGCTGAGGTCGGATCAGGTTTTCATTTTCATTGAGAGTATGCTTAAAATCATCGAATCCTATTTTTCTTAAAGGTGAATATTTTACCCCCTTTGCTTTCTTTTTAGCTTCCTCATCACCCATAACTTGAATGCATATAGTTTTGATCTTAAACCTATAAATTCGTCTACAATTTTACCGTTATTTTCGTCTTTCATAAGACCCAGGATTTTTTTATTTGCAAGTGGTATATGGTAGATTCCACGTCAGATCAACACACTTAATTTCATGACTTGTTGGGATTTGGCTATAATTTTGTAAATTCATTACTTTTATAGTGAAAAACAACTCCACCAAATATTTTTTCAAAATTTTGAAAATTACCAAAAATATGGCATTTTCAAAATTTTTGTCTTCTTTTTTTGAGAGTGCTATAACTTTGGTTCTAATTAACCGATTTTGGATTTTAAAAAAAGGATTTCTTTGGTTTTAACTCTTTGCCGTACATAAGTTTTCCCCACCTCAGAAACAAGCAATTTGACAGTTGAATTACGTGGACAATATCAGGGCCGAATGTTAGTTTGATTTTGAGGTTATGTTTACATAGGATATTTATGTTTGATAAAAGTCTTTAACAATCAAATTTACCATTTTTAAATTGTAATAAATTGCAAATATACATTTGCACTTTACACAAAAAATCGTATTTTTAGTGATCAATTAGTATAATTAAATATAATTTATTGTAAAATATAAATGGGTTCCAATTTTAAGAAGGTACGATCCTGCAAGTTTAGACACTTACATTCTCACACATAACTAACTTATCAACACAAGCATAAACTCCTCTTCTCATTGGCTGGTCCCCCAAAAAGGACTCTAGACGACATTTCGTAACATATCAACGGCAAAGGGTTAAGTATATTTTAAGTTAAAATTAAAATAAAAAAAAATTCAAAAAATTTTTTTTTTGAAATTTTGAAAAATTAAAAATCCGTTTTTGAAAAAACATCATCTTCGATTTTTTTCAAAATTTTACTAAATGTTAGGGCAAATGTGCTTTACATGTCCTGTAAGTTTTATTTTGGGATCTCAAAGGGATTCGGAGTAAAAAAACAAAACGTAACCACAAATTACGAACATATGGGGCAAAATTCCTCACCTGCCCAGGTAAAAAAATGAATTTTCTCTAAACTTTGCTAAAATGTTACTATTATTAGTAGAAGTGTAAATATTAATTTTTTTTGAATTTGATAAAATATTTTTTGAGTTATGGAGTTTGAAAATTTTGATTTTTTTTGAAAATATATTTTTTTCGATTTAATATATTTATAAGTAAAATTAATCAAATTTAAAGTATGAATAGTGGTTTTTAAAGGGGTTTTCACGGGCTATAAGCTGGTGACCTTTTTTCTATGAGCCATGTAAGAATCAGAGTGGGACCATGAGAATTTTTTAGGAAAATAATAATTTATCATTATTTTACATAGAAAATGATGATTTATAATTAATTTCTTCAAAAAGATCCATGGTCCCACTCTGAGTTTTACATGGCTCATATGAAAAAAGGTAAGCTTTCGATTGGGATAGGTTAGAAAAAAATAAAAAACACCGATTTTGAGATACAGTAGAACTTGGTTAATACGATTCTGTAGGGACCGCACTAAGAATGCGTCTTATGCGGGAAAAAGTATTAGGTGGGATATAAAAAGTATGTCTTTAATTGCAGGGACCACCATAAATGAGCGTCTTAAGCGGGAAATCGTATTAAACGTGATCGTATTCACCGGGTTCTACTGTAAATTGAAATTAAGAATTTGACCTTGAATTTCAAGGTCAAATTCACAGAAAACAACTTTTTTTCATCACCAGCTTATAGCCCGTGAAAACCCCTTTAAAAACCACTATTCATACTTTAAATTTGATTAATTTTACTTATAAATATATTAAATCGAAAAAAATATATTTTCAAAAAAATCAAAATTTTGAAACTCCATAACTCAAAAAATATTTTATCAAATTCAAAAAAAATTAATATTTACACTTCTACTAATAATAGTAACATTTTAGCAAAGTTTAGAGAAAATTCATTTTTTTACCTGGGCAGGTGAGGAATTTTGCCCCATATGTTCGTAATTTGTGGTTACGTTTTATTTTTTTACTCCGAATTCCTTTGAGATCCCAAAATAAAACTTACAGGACATGTAAAGCACATTTGCCCTAACATTTAGTAAAATTTTGAAAAAAATCAAAGATGATGTTTTTTCAAAAACGGATTTTTAATTTTTTAAAATTTCAAAAAAAAAATTTTTTTAAATTTTTTTTTATTTTAATTTTAACTTAAATATACTTAAAACCAAAGAAATCCTTTTTTTAAAATCCAAGATCGGTTAGTTAGAACCAATGTTATAGCACTTTCAAAAAAGAAGACAAAAATTTTGAAAATACCATATTTTTGGTAATTTTCAAAATTTTGAAAAAGTATTTGGTAGAGTTGTTTATCACTATAAAAGTAATGAATTTACAAAATTACAGCCAAATCCCAACAAGTCATGAAAATAAGTGTGTTGAACTGACGTGGAATCCACCATTTTATAAATGTTGTTTTCAGGATAATCGGATGTATCGAATTTATGTAAATCTCTTTTAATATAATCATAAAAACTTGGTACTGTGATATGATAAACAAGACTGTCAGTATCTGTGTAGAGTAATTTTGCAGAATCACTAAACGTCTCTTTAATGTAATTGTAATGAAAGTCATATGTTATTATTTTTGATATGTCTAAAATAGTGAATCCTACTATCGGTTCAAAAAGAACTGGCCCCTGACTTTGAAAACTTACAACGTAGGTAAAAAAAATCATAGAGAGTTAAGACAAAGTGAAATTGTTAGCTTAATTATCTAACTGTTTGCATACAAAATTTCACAACTCCAAAAAATTTTTTGTTTGAATTATGGATTTTTAATTGAAAAAAGTACATAGTTTTTTGCGTGATTTTAGGAATAGTCTACTTTGAAAGCATGTAGCTCATTTAAATAATATTCAATCGGCATTCTGATTTTTTTCCACAATATTTGTATCCTTCTTAAATATAAAGTGGAAAATTTTTTTAATTTTTTTATTAACTTTCTGAGATTATTTAAATCAAAAATAAAATGTTATCTCGTTTGCGAACAGACGTACAACTTTAAAATAAAATGCAAATTATGTAAAATGTTTTCCTTAGACAGAAACAATTTGAAAAACCTGGTAAAAAATTTTTGTTTAATAATTATTTAAGAAAATGTTTTTCGTTTTTTGCTTTATTACACCATTAAAGCAAGGTGCAGTCGGACATGAAACCCTTTTGTCAACGGTAGAGAGTTCTATAACAGTAGTAAACTACCGCACTTTTTTTTATATGGGGCTTCTATTCTTATTTGTTATTTACAACTTTGAAGACTTTTTTTTGGGGATCTAGCAGTGGTATAGGAAGGAGGGCCTTTGAACGTAAAATATTTTTCTTTCGCTTGTAACACTTTTAAATCAAGTAAAGAATTGTACAATATTCAGACAAAAAAATATCAACAGCAGCCTAATTTTATTTTACTAAAATATTGTGTTTATATCAATATTAACATTTATAATATTTAATTTGAGTAATATAACAAAATAATTAACTAATTGCAATATTCTGAAAACAACCGCAGGATATCCTTGGAATTATTGTATGATGATATTTGGATATTCTAGGAATATCCCAAAGATATCCTATATGAATATCCTGAAAATATCGTTTTCTTTTTCTGAAAATAGCATTTTCTCTTGGATATTCTAGACATGTCCTTTAAAAACTTACAGGATATTCGTAAGATATCAACAGAATATCTCCAAAATATTCTGGGGATATTCCTTGATATCTTACGGAAACTTTAGAGATCGTCGGTTTGGATATCCTCCGAACAACTTAGAATATCCTGAAGATAATTTCAGGATATCATGATATGATGCCAAGATATCCTCGGGATATTTTTTTGTCATAAATAAATAAAATTTAATAAAATTAAGTTAATGAAAATTTAATTTAAATATACTAACACTGAATAAATATATTTAAAAAAAGTATAAAGTATCACATCGGTTATTTAATAATTAACACCATTATAATTTGAATTCTCCTAATCTATAAATACAATAATTGCAAAACGTAAAAGTCATATTTTAAGAAAACATTATTTTCCAGGTGTTTCTCTCTCTCTCCCCACTTCTTCCTCTTGTAGCTTTATTCTTCATTTTTCTCTTTTGAATACAGGTAGTGGTTGTTTCGACTCATTATATTTACATCAATTCTGTATACCTGAAACTCTCTTGGCCGCATGGACACTTCTCTAAAATAAACAAAATTTATTTCTTATTTCTACTTCACTTTGATCGACTATAATTTAACTGAATGTAAATTTTTATTATCTCATTATTTATTTTAGTTATTTGTTATAGATTTTATAAAAATTTTTAAAAATTCACTCTAAACAAAAAATAAATTACAAATTAAATATTAATTTACCTATTTACAATTCCTCTTCGGAATTATTTGAGGATAAACTTTCTTGATCGTCATCATCACTATCGTCAGCAGTGTTAATAATAAGAGATTCAATTTGCGCTTCAACACATTGATCTGTTTTTCTTGATTTTTCTTCTTCCGCTTCAGCATGTCTAACACAATTCGACCATAGTAATGGTGTTACATGATCCAAGGCTTCTAAACACAACTTATGGACATTTTGAACTTTGTGAACTTTATTATGCTTTGCAACATAATTTTTGGCAAATGCCCATATAAGTTCAATTGCGTTGAATTCACAGTGAGCGACAGGCAACCATAATAATTTAATTTCACTGCCACGAATTTCTGTTGTTATTTTTTCAAGTAAATATTGTTTTGGATAACGATAACTTCGTGACAATTCTAACAAAGATTGTTTTGTTAAATCATTAAAGTCTTCTGCAAAGTCGGGTACTGGTACTCCACGTTTAATTAACCATTCGATAATCCTGGCTTTTAACCATTCAGCAGTAGGATTTCGAAATTCTAGATCAAGCATTGTATGGTATGGTGCTTGATCTATAACAATTACTGATTTTGGTGGTAAAACTGTTAACACATGCCGGAACCATTCTTCATAGTGCTTCGCGTTCATTTCACCGTGATAATCATCAGTTCCTTTTTTTCCGATGAAACATTTTGAACATCCGGCTACAAATCCATTTTTTCCACCAATATGTAGAATAATAACTCGAAGTCCCGACCCAGATGGCGTTATAAATCCTCCCCGTTGACCAAAAACTTCTTGTACGTTATTGCGATAATAATCAAAATTACTATTTTCACTTGAATCTAAATTTTCAACCCAACCATACTTTCTTGTGTGATTTGCTCCGCACCATGTTTCATCAGTATAAAAGATATTGTAGCCATTATCACGATAGAATTTAATATTACGTAGAAAATTGTCCCTTTGCGCTGCTATTGCACTACTTTCCATCCATACTGGTTTTCTTTTTAGTTTTACATAAGAAAAGTTTAAATTTTTCATCCAATTTCGTAATGTTGGTAATTTAAAGTGTGGCAAATCAGGTACATCATTTATCAATTCTTCATACAAAGCTTTAGTTGTCGGAAATTCTCTTCTCATGTAAAAGTTATGAATTTTTCTTCTAATTACTCCTTTCAAGAAATCATCACATTCTATTGGTGGCCTTCCACTTTTTGGTGCTATATCAAATTTCCCTTTATTTAACCACTCCGATGTTATTCGTTTTATACTTCTTTCAGAAATTTGTAAGCAGTCTGCAGTACGTTGTACAACTTTCGATTTGTCATTAATTTCAAATCGTTTTTCCATTTCAAAATATTGCCTTGCACGAAGAATTAATTTTTTTTCTTCTTCTGAAAAATAGTGAAAATTGCTTTCCTTTGGATCAATATTTAATTTATTTAATTCACAGCTTGAAAGTTCGTTTGTTATTAATAAATCTTCAGTACTACTGGACAACTCTGAATTGTTTGAAGAAGTCATTAAAAAATTTTCATCACTCAAAAAATTTGTTTCATTAAACAACATTCTACTTAAATCTTGTAAAATTGGTTCTTGCATTGTCAAGTCTTGAAAATTAGTATTATTAAGCAAATCTTCATTCATTTGACTCATATTTATGCTGCCTAACATTGGCCTGTCAAAATTTACATCATTTAAAATATTTCCATTCAATTGATCTATTTCCATAACATCTGACGTATCATTGTTAACAGGAGTTAATAGTTGAAAATGTCCATCGCAATCTTGTATTTGATATTGTCCTGTAAATAGTAGATAAATTTTTCCATTTGTAGTATTATGATCAAATGAAAGGGTATAAAAAGTTTCGTCTTGGTTCATACGCATCACGTTAATATTAATTTTCAACAAATTTGAAGCTGCTCGGCATTCTAACATAGAGCCGTAGCATCCAGCAACTCCCATTTTAGTTTTGTATGATCGTGGAGTATTTACGTTCAATACATGCTTGGCTTCTTCTCTATATTCTTCCCAATTAAAAACAACATAATTAACTATATCTCGGCGAAACTTGGCATAATTTTTATTATTAAAATATTTGGCGATACATTTAAACAAACAATCACCATTACTTCCTGCGTCAATCACTGTAAATTCACAGTTTTCAATTGTTATTTGGCTAGCCGTACTAACTTTTTCAAAAACGATTATTAAAAGTCAAAAAATGTTCGCGAAAAAGTGAAATTTAACACTGTATACTATCACTACACTGTGGATACCATTAACGAAGCTTCACTTTCGACAGTTTGGATAAAACTAAACTAAAATTTTCCAGTATCCAAAAACGAATTGCAGTAAGCAATTTTGGACCACAAAAAGATCATTTAAAACTCATTTTTAGAAAACAATTAATATTGAAACTAAGAAAAATATTATAAAAACCTAAGCGTCGAAATTATAATAGCAAACTGTAATAGGCTTTCATGATTTATATACATCTCATTAAAGGTAATTATAGCAATGCAAATTGTAATCATAATAACGTTTAGAACACAAAATCTATAGAAAAATTTAGTATGAATACCTTGCAAAAGTATATAAATTGTTTAAAATTTTCAATTTTGCAATTAATAGATTAAGCAATACAAATTTTTATTTACTTATTATACAGTAGGAAAAGCTTTAACGTCAGTCTTAGTCAATGAATGCAAGAGAGACAGTAAAGTAATATTTAATAAATTGTTAAATAATAAGTGAATTGTTTAAATATTATTTGCTTTATCCTAAATTTTTAATTAAATTAAATATTTATTTTTAATACCATTAGTTATTCAATTTTTAATTCAATTATTTCCATTTTATTTTACTTAATTATTTGAATCTAATTAACATAAATCTTTATATTTAAATTTATTTAAAACAAATATTCATTACATGCTCTATATTATTAAATTTAAATTACTATTATTACCTTTTTTTTGAAGAAACTGAGGGTTCACATGCAATAAGAGGATACCCACTACCTACTTAACATTGTGTGTATCCTCTTATTGCACGTAAATCCTCAATTCTTTTCAGTGCATGAATACAGGCTCATTTATACCTGAGCGCTGATAGAAAAAATTGGTTTTCAAGATTTTAAACCTCGACGCCTTTGCGAAATAGATTTACGATGGCCTGCACCTTGCTTTAATGGTGTAATAAAGCAAAAAATGAAAAACATTTTCTTAAATAATTATTAAACAAAATTTTTTTACCAGGTTTTTCAAATTGTTTCTGGCTAAGGAAAACATTTTACATAATTTGCATTTTATTTTAAAGCTGTACGTCTGTTCGCAAAAGAGATAACATTTTATTTTTGATTTAAATAATCTCAGAAAGTTAATAAAAAAATTAAAAAAATTTTCCACTTTATATTTAAGAAGGATACAAATATTGTGGAAAAAAATCAGAATGCCGATTGAATATTATTTAAATGAGCTACATGCTTTCAAAGTAGACTATTCCTAAAATCACGCAAAAAACTATGTACTTTTTTCAATTAAAAATCCATAATTCAAACAAAAAATTTTTTGGAGTTGTGAAATTTTGTATGCAAACAGTTAGATAATTAAGCTAACAATTTCACTTTGTCTTAACTCTCTATGATTTTTTTTACCTACGTTGTAAGTTTTCAAAGTCAGGGGCCAGTTCTTTTTGAACCGATAGTATGTAAATTGGTTTGTTATAGTATACCTTTGTTTTATTCATCTCAATAATGACCATATCTTTATCGAATATGGTGCAACTATGAAAGTTCGGTTGAGCAATTAAATTTTTCGCGCAATACCTTCCCTCCCATTTTGTTATTAATCTAACATCTTTGTGTTTTCTAACATTTTCCATTGTCTTGACATATACGGAATTGTTCATTAGCTTGTAAAAATTCTTCTCAAATTCATTACTCGATTTTTTTCTAAGCTCGGTATTTAAATCAATGTAGGGTTTTAACCACTGCTTTTGCTTAAATTTTAAAACTCTATGTATTTTAGTTAATTTCATTCCCAAAGATAAATATAGCTTTAAATTTCTATAGTGAATTGTATAGTTCTTCTTTGGTAATAAATTTTGAATTAATTTAGGAATTGTACATTTTGGGAGAGGAGGTATGAAATGTTCAGGACATAACGGCAAGTCTTTATGTGAATCATGAAGTTGAGTTGGATAATCTAAATCTACTTCAAGAATATATCCTTCAGGAGAATCATCTGGAATATTCAAGAAAAAGTCATTATTATAATTTTCTAACCATTCAAAATCTGCATAAGGCAAGCTCTCGCTCATAGAAGCACCATACTGATTATTTATATCGAAATACATAATGTAAGATTCTGGTATTAGAGGATTAAAATCTTTTTCCATAAATCTATTATTAGCTTTCGCGTATCTGTTTGAGCATTGTGAAACTCCACCTCTTATTCCCTTTTCAATAAAAAGCAACATTTCTACATCTGTCAACAAATCAAGTTTTATGTCTGTGTACTTGAGCATAGCGTCAAATGCCAGTCCTGGGGCAGTATAGTAATGTAACGCGTCCAAGTTATAAGTTGTAAAACAAGTTTTTCTAAAATTTTCAAAAATGTCGGCAAGTAGTAGAACGTCAGTCTGTAAATACAAATCAGAGTATTCTCCTATTGTTTTTAAATTAAACGTTTTCCATACGTTACAAGCATGTTCATAGTCTTCGTCTGAAATATGAGCGTCATTTAATTTAGAGTAGAAAGAGTCTTTTACTGGCAATTGACCTTCTTCTAATTTTTCCCAGCTACTAACATATTCGTAAGGAAATATTCCTTTTCTTGTCAATAAATTAAACTCGTCCATATTTTTACAATACCTTTTAGTAATTTTTTTCTCATCATTTTTAAGATAGGAGGACAATTTGTCTAAACTGCTTGGCATAAATCTAAATGAATCAAGAAATCTTAATACTACTTTGGTACCCTTCACATATTTTGAAAATGAAATGTACTTTTCTTTGTTTATTGGTAACAGTTTCATTTCACCCTTAAAAGACGTTGCTAAAGCTTTAATAATGAAATGTGCATCATATCCTGACAAGTTGTGAAAAATTATGGGAACAACATGCGAATCTTTATAATTTACATTGCAACTCTGATGTGCCGGACCACGATATTTTCCCGTGAAATGACAATGATCGCGGTGTTTAATGTCATCATTTTCAAAAGGTTTTTTACAAATATGACAAACTGTTGCTGTATCAAATTGAATTTGTTGTAAAATAGTTAAATTTTCCATTGGAATAATATTTGTAAAATAAGTATTTGCTTTTTTAGCCAATTGTTTTAATTCAGCCATGAACCAATCAACACAATCTGGACCTCGATATGATTTAAATTCTGAAAGAGATTCATTAAAATTGCAATGTACATAGAAAGCAAAACTTGTCGGGATATGTTTTTGGTATGTTGATGTGTTTGTGTGTGTACTTGCTATAGGTTCTAAGAGACTTTTAGTGTCAGCATACACGACAAAGGGAACATTTTCTTTATTTCTGTAATTTTTAAATTTTAAAATTTTTATCCTCTTCTTTAGGTAAAATTACTCGACACTTGTTTATTTTATTACAATCCATTTTATGATTATTAAATGATTTTTCGTGTACAAAATGACATAAACACCTATCACAAAGTAACGTTCTGTGACTGTTTTTTGAGATTTGTGAACTTACTAAACGAGATAAATTATTAATTAATGCAAAATGATAAACTTTGTTAATTTGAAAATTATTAACATCATCATCGTCTAAATCAAGTTCTGTATTTTCAATCATTAATAAGTGATAAGTAAGTTTATTTCATTTGTTTTTACTTAAATAAACTGGAACAATTTCATTCTTTTTATTACTGCTTTTATCAATTCCGTAAACATTAATACTTAAATTGTTTAATTTTTCAAATTTTGGAATATCGCTGAGAGAAATGGGGAATTTAAAATCATCAAACTTTAAATCAGTATCTTTAAAGTGGGGATATGAACTTGTACGATCAACGTGACTATTAGCTGGATAACGTTGTGCAATTATTGACCATAAAAAACAGAATTTGTCATTATTTATAACATTAATAACAGCTCTTTTATCAATTATAAATTTTGGCGTTCTTATAAAAGTTGAGTATCCAGCCGCAAGAGGGACATATTTATTTATATTAACACTTAAATTTATAATTTCATTTAAAGACTAACCTGACTTCTTTTGTTGAAAATCATCAATCTTAACAAAAAGTTTTTCACGAATTTTATGATCAAACCATTCATCAAAGTTTGTTGATTCTAAAATTTTTGAATTTCTAGTATTGAAATACTTAATATCTTCAATTTCTTCACCTTCTTCTAAAACAGTATAATTTGCCGCAAGAACAACATTAACTTTCATGTTTCCTACCTTTTTAAATGCATTTTTTAATCGAGAAATAATCATTTTCTTTGCATCACTGAGAAAACTGTCTATATTTTTATGTTTTAAATTAATAACAACACCTATTCTAATTCGATTCTCGAAAGCATTCTCTAATTCTTCCCACCTGATTCATCTCTCATCCTTTTTAAATAAACCAGTTCCTGTTCTTCTTAGTTTCTTAAACTTTCTGCTGTTTGCTTTCAATAGTCCAATAGTTGACAAAATCTTTTTTTTTTCTCTCCACATGACACAGATCCATTTCTTAACAATTTATTTAGTAATTTAATGTTTTTTACACTATTATTTATCCAAAAATTTAATTCCTCTGTTGTAGTTTTTTTACCTAATGTTTTATAAGCATTGTTCATAATTTTCACAAAATCTTTACAATAGTTAAAGCTTTTATCAGTCTCCATAACTTTAATTGCTGCATTTAATTTATCCAAATTTATTTTAATCACTTGTATTGAAACTGTCAATTTTTTCACTACAATGATTAACTCCGATCAGACTAAAATTAAACTTTTAACTATAGCGATTTTTTTTAAACGAGATTTTTTAAGCGCACTTGAATTTCACGGTGTTTTTCTGATATGTTGATTGAACAACTTGAACTGCAGGAATGATTTTGATAAGAAAAATTGCCTTCTTTATATACACAAATTATGACTAATTTGATTTCAAGTTAATTATGGTTTACTTAGAATTGTGGTAAAAAAACAAAAACAGGAAATACTAATGATAATGAGTCATCAATAAAAAATTCCAAAACTCTGAGTCATCAACCCCTATTTTGCGAAAAACAAAGAAATTATGTGTCATCGTTAAAGAATGCACCCTGTAAAAAACAAAAACAGGAAATTCCAATGATAATGAGTCACATCAACCACCTTTTAACAAAAAACAAAGAAATTATGCGTCATTGTTAAAGAATGCACCCTGTAAAAAACAAAAACAGGAAATACCAATGATAATGAGTCATCAACCCCATTTTGCGAAAAACAAAGAAATTATGCGTCATCGTTAAAGAATGCACCCTGTAAAAACAAAAACGGGAAATACCCATAAAAAATTTCAAAATTCTGAGTCATCAACCCCTATGGAAAATTCTAGGATTGTTTTATAATTCCAAGAAATTAGATAAATTCCAAGAATCACATTTGCATCATGATCTCAATATCCCCTCCCCGAATAATTCTAGGAAGTATGACGTCATATCCGATACGCATCATAATCTGAATCGCACCTCCAAAATGGTTTGAGTCTGGGCTAAGTGGTTTGAGTCTTAGCTAAAAGTGTCGGTAACATGTCGGTGCAGGGATCTTGGTCTAAAACAAGCACTGCTTACCTACTAGCAGATTCTGTGGCAAGACCAAAAGTATTGCGAATGAAGCAATACAATGGAAAATATGGATGTACTTTGTGTATGGCTCCAGGTATTAGAGTGGAAAGAAAAAGAGTTTATCCTGCAGTCCCACATCCACTCGGAACACATAATTCAATTATTGCGGATGCTAGACTAGCATTATAAAATGGTAAGTTTTAAAGTAATTATTTATAATATATTTTTAAAATAATATTAATAATAATGCTTTCTTATTATAAATATATAAACAATATATACCGCATTGGCAGGTTGGCACTCGCAATGCGGAATCCCGTACCTCCCAATACTATTTTTTACAGGGTGTAAAAAATAGTATTAATAATAATAATAATAGTACTAATAGTATTAGTGTATTACAGAGACGGAGTACAAAAATGGGGACCGTTGTGGGTTTATTCTGCATTTCC
The DNA here is from genome assembly GCA_032872505.1 of Leptopilina syphax. Classification (NCBI taxonomy): domain Eukaryota; kingdom Metazoa; phylum Arthropoda; class Insecta; order Hymenoptera; family Figitidae; genus Leptopilina; species Leptopilina syphax. The sequence continues at coordinate 24,349,301 of CM065472.1, read as the reverse complement.
TTTTGAAGCATTGAATCGAAAAATTGCAGATTCTGTAACAAGTCCTCATGAACGAGGAGATCAAATAATTCAACGATTTCTAATAAAAAAATTTATTTTTAATGTTATTAATGAAGTTGAAATCGCTCAAGAGACTCGTAAAGAAATTGAACGCCTTTTTAAAATTAATACAAATAGAATACCGGAGGAGATGACAGCAGAATGTTATTTTATTGGTGTAGGGAAGGATAATGTTAGACTACCAACAGTTGCTGAAATACGAGTACTTAAACTTGATGGTAAATTTATTAATAACGGAACTATTATTCATACGTATAAAACGTGTATTATCAATGGAACAAAATATGAAGTTTTTAATAGAAATAAAAACAAAAAAACATGTGATTTAATTTTATACGGTAGAAAAGGCTTTCTACTCGTAGAATGTATACTTTCATACACTCATAATAATTCAATCGTAGCCGGGATCATTGGTAAAAAGATAAATAATTTAAGGGCAGCTTTTAATTCTCGACATATTAGAAACGTAAGAATTAGTGAATCAAGATCATTTTTTTCATATGAAAGCATTTTCTCATTAGCAATATTAATGGAAATGGGAAATACCCTTTTGTCAACCCCTCTATGCAATATTTGGGAAACCGATTAGTAATTAATAAAAAATACTGCACAATTTAAAATGTTTGACATTTTAATATATCATATTTGTAAGTACTGTTACGTCAAAACGAGAAACCTTTTTAAATATACCTAACGTTCCTCGTTTTAAATTGGTTTCATAAATGAATCCAATTTGGGATGAGGATAAGTCAATGAGCCTACTAAATGTGAGAGAATAATTTATTTAAAAACCAACAAGAAAGAAAAGAGTTGACAAAATTACAATGAGTACAAAAATTATGAATCTTACTTAAAGAATAACGATTACTGGTGGTGTGATGATAATCTGTTGTCCGATCTCAATGGTGATGAGCGGTAGATGAAAAGGGGCCTTTTGTTTGTTGTCCTTAGTGGTTGGGTATTAGACCTCTTGTTTACACTAATGAGATAGTGTATTGTATTGTTAAAATATCTGCTTCCTTCCAGACGGTTGTCGCCTCTTGAGCAAATTTCGATAGTTCGAAATTTGGAATGTGTTGTTTCAATATTAGGTCTTCGTTGATAGTTTGAGATTATTTTCAATTTAATATTTTTGGAAATTGTTTAAAATTTACACTTTGCAAATGTATTATAAGAGGTTGTTTGAAGTTCACTTCTTATTTAATACTTGGGGAAATAGTTCACTTTTCATAATGTACGTTCAAAATAATACTTGGGGTTATACGTTTCACTTTCAAAGATGTACTTTGAATTCACTTGTAAACTATGCGATGTTTACTTGTAGACAATTTCATAATGACTGAGCGATGTGTACAGGTTGATTCCCAAAAAATTACTCTCTGGTCTCTTGTTCTGAACGATGTGTTCAGGTTAATTTCTAAATAGTTACTCTCTGATATCTGCAGAATTTGTATCCCTTTTATATAAAACTGTCTTCATTAATGTAATGCTTTGAAATCATTCAAGTGTGAATTTTAAGTGGGGGTCTCGGCGACGGCAATGCTGCTGCAATTCGGGGCGACTGTTGACTCTTCTACACGTGTCGATTTTGGGTAGATTTTAAGTGGGGGTGTCGGGCGACGGCAATGCTGCTGCAATTCGGGGCGACTGTTGACTCTTCTACACGTGTCGATTTTGGGTAGATTTTAAGTGGGGGTGTCGGGCGACGGCAATGCTGCTGCAATTCGGGGCGACTATTGACTCTTCTACACGTGTCGATTTTGGGTAGATTTTAAGTGGGGGTGTCGGCGATTGCAATGCTTGTTTGTTTTCCTGCCTGTGGCGAAAATTTTTTTGAAGGTCGTTTAACTGATGCACTATCGTTATTCTTTTTACATGATTTAAAATATTACTCATCTTTCTTGAATTCATTATGCTTGCAAATTGTTTAGATACATATGAGATATATAAAATATGCTAATTATAATGCAATAATGTGAAATACATAGAATGATAATATGACATATAAGTAAAATACAATATAAAAAATAGGAAATACATACATAAGTATCGAAGTTAAATTAGGTATATTAACAAGAAGTTACGGACGTAACAGTACAGAAATTTAATACCCATACGTATCAAATGGAAATGCAATATATTATGTAAGTTAAAAAGAAACTTGAAATGGGGAGCTCTGGTGTACCCAGAAGTATAGAAGACACTGTTTCCTAATTATTTTCAATTCTTAATAAAATTATTGTTATCAGATAAAAGACAAAAAATAAATGTAATTAAAAAAATGTATTGATGAATTATTTTATTGAATAATAATACTGAATAAATTTGTAACTTTTGAGGTACATGAACAACTAAACCTTACGAATACACACATTCAAAACGTGCAAAAATAATCCCATATACGCACTCAATATTTTTATTCTTTATTGAATATACATAATAGAATTCGAGGAGCTATATCGAGAAAATCGCTCGCTATTCGGAGGTCCGTATTAAACCTAATCAAACCGCCCAAAAATATAAAATATTTAACTTTGGAAGCAATGAAAAGGCGCATCTTTTTTACTTTTGATTTTATCGTAAAAATTAACTGGCTTACAATCAGGTGACTGAACGGCGAGAAAGTTAATTTGAATGGTAAATGTTTAAATACAGTAATGAAAATAATAAAAAAATTTTATTACATATGTAAAAATTTAGAATATTTAAAATCAAACATAAACTAAAATATTTGAAAGAATTGACTAATACAATTCAATATCCTAAAATGAACACCAGGATTAGCTATTTGTTTCAAATGGTTTCAAAAACAATTATTTTATAAAATCATGTTAAATTGCGAATAAATAAATGAATGATAAATCACGTGGTCAAAGATTTCTTTAGAAATCAGGGAAAAATAAGAGAGAAAATAAATCAATTTTTTGTAAAAATTTATTGGAATTATTTAATTTGGTATTTAATTATACGTATAAGATAATGTAGCTGTACAAAATTTTATCGGTTATAGATGTATATTAATAATTATATACAAATTAATTAATTAGTATTTATAATTTATTAATTTAAAGTGAATTTATATGCAGAATATACAATTATTTTAAAACAAACAAAGTAAATACATGAGAAGTCGATTTCAAAATTTTTTGAGAAATTATTTTCCTTTTGGAAAAGGTGTGCATACACCCTAAAACATTTGGCATTTATTCCCAATGCACAAGCAAATCGCAATGTAATGAAATGGACCTTAATATAATTGTCTTTAGAAATATATAAAAACAAATTTTGTATACTTACCTGAAATATTTTTTGTTATTGTAATTAATTAATTAAATTAATTTAATTATGTTTAAAAATATATATAAAACCACGGGGGTGACACTGGTGCAGTTTCTCATTAGAATAAACTAACCTGAGAGTTGACCGTCGCCACTGGTGGCGCTGGTTAGTTAGTTGGCCGATAATGAGTGAAAATGCATTAGAAAAAAAAGAAAAACTTATTTTAGAATCAATAATATTAATTTAATGGTATTTATTTGTATATAATATTAATCCAGTATCTTTTTAGCATTTTTTATAATATTAAAAACTTAGAAAAAGCGTTTAACATTTTATTTATAAAGAAAATTGTGCAACAATTTATGGCGGGAAATTTAAATTAAATACTAAATAATATTATAATAAATAAATTATCAAACAAATTTTTATTTATACTGTAAAATATTATTAAATAATAGTCAGTAACAATAATTAAAATAATAAAAAATAATTATAATTTTATTAATTTAAATTTCCCGCCATGAATTGTTGCACAATTTTCATTATAAATAATATATTAAACGCTTTTTCTAAGTTTTTAATATTATAAAAAATGCTAAAAAGATTCTGGATTGATATTATATACAAATAAGTACCATTAAATTAATATTATTGATTGTAAAATAAATTTTTCTTTTTTTCTAATGCATTTTTACTCAATATCGGCCAACTAACCAGCCAGCGCCACGGTGGTCACCAGTCAACAGTATGGTTAGTTTCAACTCGAAAGTGTCACCCCCGTGATATAAAACATATTTTGTATACTTATCTTAAATATTTTTGTGATATTATGTTGCGCGTACTGCCATCTACCAAGTCACTTAGAAAGTATCAACTCAATGCTAGAAAATAATTACCTATGATAAATAATGAATAATTACAAAAAATTCCAAAATTATTAAATTATTCATTAATAAAAAGAACAAAAAAAACCAAAATATTACTTTTTAAGAGTTTTTTTTACAATTTTTCAATATTCGCTATTTATTTCGTTGAAATATACTGCATTTTTCGAAGTTTAATTCATTAAATTACCATTTCACATAAACACTTTTTTGTAATTAAAAACACATTATATTAACAAAAAAAGTTTATTAATGTATAAATAAACATTCCTTTTACAACAATAAACCATTTTTAATATCAAGATGTTCAATGTTTTTTTATAAGTAATCCATATATTTATTTAAGCGCGAAGCTTTTCGTCCATACACGATGGACCTCATCAGGCGTTTCAGTCACTGCAAATTATATCATTGTCAATATTCAGAAAATACATAAAAACCTTCATAAAATACATAAAAGACAAAAATGAAAAATTTTAAAATATTTAAACATATTCAACATTAAAACAAAAAAACTTCCCATTCATTTCTCCATTACATAACCTCAAACTTACATTTGTGGATTACTTCCTTCACACAATTATTTTACATATCACAAAGAACAAAAAATTATTGTGATATTTTGTTTAGAGATGAGCGTTTGAATTTTCAAACTTAGGGCCATGGCCGTACGTTGTAAAAAGCAAACATAAGTATACACCATGTGCCCTTTATGATAAATGAACATTGATAGAAAAAGGAAATGCTTCAAAATATAAACGGAATCTAAGTTATCTACATGAATCAGAAAGATGGAAATCTACCTTATCATACATAGTGTGAGTATGCAAAAAGCGCGCAATTTTTTTAAAAATTCCAAAACACTATGTGTTCATGATCAGAGAGTGATAGATCTTGTTAAGCGATGTTAAATCACTCTTTTTATTAACCGAGTCGTTTTTAAGGATGTGAAACATCTCCCTAAACTTTCTCCTGTTGTTATTAGGTTCGTTACATATAATTCTAGCATTTTTAAAAAGAAATTGATGATCGTATTCATGCGAATGTTCAACCAGAGCCGTACTTCTCTTATCAAATTTACAATCTCTCTTGTGTTCATAAAGTCTGTCCTTGATATACCTGCTGGTCTCGCCAATATAATATGCCCCACACTGACATGGAATACTATAAACTACGTGATTTCTATGCTCAAAATCGGTAACATCTTTGTTTTTTAAAAACACACCAAACGGATCTTTCTCATATGAGAAAACCAACCGGATATTATATTCTTTAAATAAGTTTATATAAAAAGATTTTAATTCGTTTACAAAAGGTAAAGCAATTACATTATTATTGTTAAAGGATTCTTTTGATGTATTATTATGACTCGAAATATGAAAAAATCTTAAATTTATATATTTAGATAAAAAAGAAGGCGGATAATCATTTTCAATAAGAGTATCAAAAATAAATTTTAAATTATTATCATAAAACATCACATCAGATAATTTAATAGCCCTGTCAACCAGGCCGTATAAGATGGATATTTTATCCTTATCGGATACATTAGAGTTAAAATTAACAAATCTGCCCGAGAAAGTATCTTTATGATACCAATTAGTGATAATACGGTTGTTTTCCCTTATGATGGTGGTATCAAGGAAGTTAATACGGTTATTTTGTTCAACTTCAATAGTGAACTGTATATGTTTGTTATAATTATTAAAAGCATTTAAAAGGTTATCGATGTTATCTTCCTCAATCATGACGAAAACATCATCTACATAACGACGATAAAAAAGGTATGGAAACTGAAACTTCCTTAACACCTCCGTTTCGAGCTTTTCCATCACCAGGTCCGCGATCACACCAGACAGTGGAGAGCCCATAGGCGTACCAAAAACCTGTTTATAGAACTTTCCATCAAATGTACAATATGCACTATCAATACAGAATTCTAAGATTTCAAGGAAATCATTATCCGGTAGTTTAGTATGTTCACGAATTTCGTGCCATTTTAGTTTTATACACTTAAGAACAAGAGATTTTGGAATATTGGTAAAAAGAGACTTTGCATCCAAAGATATCAATCTAAATTTTGAAGGAATATTTAGACCTGTAATTTGTTTAATAAATTCAAAACTATTTACTACATGTGCATCTGTTTTACGAATGACTTTTTTAATAAAAAGCCTATGGGCTCTCCACTGTCTGGTGTGATCGCGGACCTGGTGATGGAAAAGCTCGAAACGGAGGTGTTAAGGAAGTTTCAGTTTCCATACCTTTTTTATCGTCGTTATGTAGATGATGTTTTCGTCATGATTGAGGAAGATAACATCGATAACCTTTTAAATGCTTTTAATAATTATAACAAACATATACAGTTCACTATTGAAGTTGAACAAAATAACCGTATTAACTTCCTTGATACCACCATCATAAGGGAAAACAACCGTATTATCACTAATTGGTATCATAAAGATACTTTCTCGGGCAGATTTGTTAATTTTAACTCTAATGTATCCGATAAGGATAAAATATCCATCTTATACGGCCTGGTTGACAGGGCTATTAAATTATCTGATGTGATGTTTTATGATAATAATTTAAAATTTATTTTTGATACTCTTATTGAAAATGATTATCCGCCTTCTTTTTTATCTAAATATATAAATTTAAGATTTTTTCATATTTCGAGTCATAATAATACATCAAAAGAATCCTTTAACAATAATAATGTAATTGCTTTACCTTTTGTAAACGAATTAAAATCTTTTTATATAAACTTATTTAAAGAATATAATATCCGGTTGGTTTTCTCATATGAGAAAGATCCGTTTGGTGTGTTTTTAAAAAACAAAGATGTTACCGATTTTGAGCATAGAAATCACGTAGTTTATAGTATTCCATGTCAGTGTGGGGCATGTTATATTGGCGAGACCAGCAGGTATATCAAGGACAGACTTTATGAACACAAGAGAGATTGTAAATTTGATAAGAGAAGTACGGCTCTGGTTGAACATTCGCATGAATACGATCATCAATTTCTTTTTAAAAATGCTAGAATTATATGTAACGAACCTAATAACAACAGGAGAAAGTTTAGGGAGATGTTTCACATCCTTAAAAACGACTCGGTTAATAAAAAGAGTGATTTAACATCGCTTAACAAGATCTATCACTCTCTGATCATGAACACATAGTGTTTTGGAATTTTTAAAAAAATTGCGCGCTTTTTGCATACTCACACTATGTATGATAAGGTAGATTTCCATCTTTCTGATTCATGTAGATAACTTAGATTCCGTTTATATTTTGAAGCATTTCCTTTTTCTATCAATGTTCATTTATCATAAAGGGCACATGGTGTATACTTATGTTTGCTTTTTACAACGTACGGCCATGGCCCTAAGTTTGAAAATTCAAACGCTCATCTCTAAACAAAATATCACAATAATTTTTTGTTCTTTGTGATATGTAAAATAATTGTGTGAAGGAAGTAATCCACAAATGTAAGTTTGAGGTTATGTAATGGAGAAATGAATGGGAAGTTTTTTTGTTTTAATGTTGAATATGTTTAAATATTTTAAAATTTTTCATTTTTGTCTTTTATGTATTTTATGAAGGTTTTTATGTATTTTCTGAATATTGACAATGATATAATTTGCAGTGACTGAAACGCCTGATGAGGTCCATCGTGTATGGACGAAAAGCTTCGCGCTTAAATAAATATATGGATTACTTATAAAAAAACATTGAACATCTTGATATTAAATTATTATAATCCAAAAATGACGAACATCACTATATATAAACCATTTTTGTTCATATTTTGTTACTTCTTCATCAAAAATAACAATAAAACTGAAGTGTTCTGGAGAGAACGCTGTTAGAACGCTTTAGCGTACTAACACCGAACACCCTATTCGCCAGGGACGAACAAGAAGCTCTATGTGCATCAATTAAAAAGATCGTTAATCGTGTTTTAAACTATGAAAATCCACCTCGATCGCTTTTGTTGGGACGACTATCAAATTTACAAGATTTCTGGTACAAGTGTCGTCAAAACCATGCCGCTTTACAAGCAAATGAACCAGACGTTAATCCTGTGGCTGAAGACGCAGAGTTTATAATCCTGATCTTTTTCTCAAAACTGAAGATTTGTACGAGGAGGCTTTGGATTTTTTAATGTCAAGGATTCCGGATCAACAACCTGTTCCGGATAATAGACGTACTCAAATATCAACTCCAGATTCAGCGCAACGAGGAGCATCGTCAGCGGTAAAACTTCCTCGCATATCTATCCCTATTTTTTCAGGTTCATACTGTGAATAGCTCACTTTTCGAGATCTCTTTAAATCTCTTGTAATTGATAATGATTGTCTGTCGGATGCGGAACGTCTTCATTATTTAAAATCGTCGCTCCAAGGTGAGGCTTTAAGGATTGTCACGGCGGTGGTGAGGGGCAAGGGGATTGTTCCCATTACTCCTATGTAAAATCTTGCATGTTTGCAACGTCAAAAAAAAATTTGTTTTATAATTTTAATCAAAAAACCTATATATTTATTTTATTCAAAGAAAAAAAACATTCAAAAAAGATGTAAAAATTAATGATAAAATTTTTTCAAGACTAAAATATTAAAAAATGCATTTAATTAATTTTTTGAAAAAGTGCTAAAAACCATTACACAACATAGTCGACATATGGTTGGTACGACTGGAATATAGTACATTGTCAGAGGTTAACCTCAAATTTTTTAGTGTTGAGAACACGAAAATAACAATAAACAAATGTAAAATATAATTATGATTCAAAAGAAACATAAAAATTATTAACTTATATTTAAGGAATATTATTAATTTCAAATGTACAGATCAAATTTGTATTTTTTTGAGGTTGTGTGTTGTTGCGATGTTGCCACATTTTCATGTGTTTTTGTGTTTGATATACTTATACAATTATTATTGTTCTGAAAACTAAAACTTTAATAATTATTTATTCATTAAATCTGTGGTAAACTTTCTCTAAACTCTTTTAGTTTAAACTTTTTGACATTGTCTATCCATATAAAAAACCACAGATTTTTCTCTCATTTCCTTCACACTTTTTTTCTAAGATTTATCTGAGCTCCCATAAGAGCCTATGTTAAATTGCAAATTTATTTAATTTTTTTAAGAAAAAACTACGTGGTAAAAAATTCTGAAAAAAATAATATGTTTCTAAAATAATATAAAGATCAAACTGTCAAATTTTTATAATTTTCTCTCATTTCCTTATATTGCCGGTGACAATCCTTAATTGTTACTCAAAATCAACCAGGGACAGATGTCAATTTTCAAAACATTTGGTCAAATCTTGAAAAACGTTACAATAATTCCAAAGTCTGAATTTACAAATATTTAAAAACAGTTGTTGAATTGCCACCTGTCACTTCAGATTGGTTAAATAATTTGAAAATTATGCGCAATGCTGTAATCACTGCTACATCCGCATTAAAAAGTCTTAAACGTCCGATTGATGAGGGGAATGATCTGGTAGTTTTTCTTTTGGTTAATAAATTAGATAACACTTCCCGAGATCAGTGCTATACGAAATTATTATGTCCCTTATGTAAAACAGAACATAACTTATATGCATGCCCGTTATTTAAAGAAAAAACCATTGATGACCGCTTTGAGTATTTACGAACTAATTCTTTACTACATCGAGATAATAATTCTCTATCGCAAGATTTAAAGTCTAGTCAAAACACTTCGCACCAAACTCAAGCCTCAGATGATCTTGCTGTTTCGTCTCATTTTAATTGGTCAAAAGAATGTCGTTTTGCTGTTTTGTTGGCAACTGCCCGGTTGGTGATTGAGGCGCCTGATGGCCGACGGGTTTATGTTCGCGCTTTGCTTGACTAGGGGTCAGAAGCCACATTTTTGTCCGAATCAATCGTTCAGTTATTACGCCTTCCACGAAAAAATACCAATGTCAAAGTATCGGGTTTAGGGGGGAATTGCTCGAATAATGTTCTTCATTCGGTTCCTATAGTAATTAAATCAACTAAACCTTGTTCAACAACGCTTTACACTCAAGCATTTGTGCTTCCAAAGATCACTGCATTCACGCCCGCAGAATTTACAGTGTTAGAAATTCCAAAGAATCTGCGTGATCTTGAACTTGCTGATCCAAATCCATGGGAAAGTGACCGAATTGATTTATTGATTGGAGCAGATCTTTACACTCAAACTCTCAATCCTGAAATTTGTCCCGGATCGCCTGGAAATCTCGTCGCTCAATCCACTATTTTTGGCTGGGTTTTATCAGGTCCATTACGACGATCTCCTATCCAAAGTTATCACATTAATGTTCATTTTTCTATGGAAAATAGGGTCGATGAAAATTTACGTCGATTTTGGGAAATAGAAAAATTGCCATCTGTTGCTTTGGCAGACAAAAAAGATTTAGAGTGTGAAACTCACTTTGTCGAAATGCATTCTAGAAATTCGACTGGAAAATATACTGTACAATTACGTTTTTGTGATTCTCCAGCCAAATTGGGCGATTCTTACGAAATTGCTCTTGGTTCTTTGCTTCGACTGGAGAAAAGGTTTGCCCGCGATCTATCACTTGCCGAAAAATATCAAAACTTTATGAAAGAATATGAAAAATTAGGACATATGTCTCCTGTTGACACGGGCACAGATAATTCGTTTCGAGTATATATTTTGCATCTCCCTGTCGTTCGTGACATAAGTCAAACCATGAAAGTTAGAGCCGTTTTCAATTGTTCGAGTCCCACATCCAGTAAAATCTCGATTAATGATGTTCTATACATTGGACCAAAGTTACAAAATGACATGTGTTCCATCATTTTGCGATGGCGTCAGTTTGAATTTGTGTTATGCGCTGATATCGCCAACATGTTTCGCCAGGTACTCGTTGCACCATCTAATCGAAAATATCAATGTATTCTTTGGCAAAAAACACCTGAGATGCCTATCCAAGTATTTGAATTAAACACCGTTACTTATGGCTCCTTCGCCATATCTTGCCATTCGTGTGCTACATCAGTTGGCTCATGACGAAAAGGATAATTATCCGTTGGCAGTTTCAGTTCTTTTAAAACAAACGTACGTTGATGATTTTTTTCTTGGTGGATCAGATATATGCTCTACACTCGAGTTGAGAGATCAGGTAAGTCATATTACACAGTCAGGTGGGTTTCCATTACGAAAATGGTTCAGTAATTCGTCTGAATTACTGGTTGGATTAGAGTCTGCTGATCACGGTTTGGCAGTAGAAATCCCTTTTAATGATTCGTCCGGCTTCAAGGTTTTTGGAATTTATTGGAGTCCGTCCGATGACGCGTTTCATTTTAAAACATGTGAACTTCTCGAAGAGCCAACTACAAAATGTTCGATATTATCAACTATTGCGAAATTGTTCGACCCAATAGGTTGGATATCGCCTGTTACTATTGTTGCAAAAATTCTCTTACAAAAGCTATGGCTTCGAAAGTTAGAATGGGATGATCCACTTCCATTAGACTTAACTGTAGAATGGGATCAATTTCGATCTTCACTGTCAACTATCTCACATTTTTCAATTCCAAGATGGACTCATCACTCTCCAGATGTTGTCTCCATGGAGATACATGGCTTTTCTAATGCATCCAGTGTTGCTTATTCAGCAGTCGTGTATTCTCGCGTTCTTACAATTTCTGGTGTTGTTTTAGTCAGTCTTCTTATGTCAAAAACAAAGGTTGCTCCTTTAAAGACCGTAAGCATTCCACGTCTTGAACTTTGTGCCGCTGGCCTTTTAACAAAGTTGATACGCTTCGTTCTCAATTCCTTCGAATTGACAGATATTAAGATATTCTGTTGGACTGACTCTACTATTGTTCTCAGTTGGTTGCAGAAGCAGCCAAACACTTGGACTACTTTTGTAGCAAACCGTGTCTCAGGTATATTGACTGATTTGCCTTTCGCTAAGTGGAATCACGTTCCATCAAAACAAAACCCTGCAGATTGTGCCTCGCGTGTACTTTCAGCCGAAGTATTGTCAAGTTTTCCTCTTTGGTGGAAAGGTCCTCCCTGGCTAAGTGATTCAATAGACGCGTGGCCTTAATAAAATAGTAATTTGGGAACAAATGAAGAAATGCGAGTTACATCACATCATGTGGACAATGAAATTGAATCTTATTTTCAATCAGAACTGATATCCCGACATTCATCTTGGGCACGTTTACTGCGAGTAACGGCCTACGTTTTGCGAGCTGTTCAAGTTTTCAAGCGTCAAATTTTATTTCCCGACCATTTAATGGCAACAGAAATCAACAATGCTACTTTGTTTTGGATTCGTTATGTCCAGGCAAAGTCTTTTCGTGTCGAAATTCAGTGTCTTAAAGAAGGTAGGATTCTTCCTTCCAATTCTTCTTTGAAAAAGTTTACACCTTTTATCGACAACAATGACATTATTCGACTTGGCGGACGATTACGCCAGTCTAAATTATTAACATATCAAACACAGCCAGCTATTTTGCCTAACCATCCGATAGCCTTATTAATTTTGCGACAAATCCACAGTAATTTATTACATGGAGGTGTTCAATTGACGCTCTATATGACTCGAACTCAATATTGGATTATTGGTGCACGAAACTTGATTAAAGGAATTATCAGAAAGTGTGTTGTCTGCGTCAGAGACAAAGCTCGTGTTGGAAATCAAATCATAAGAGAATTGCCTCCTTCTAGAGTTTCACCTTCCCGTCCATTCTCTCATACAGGAATCGATTATGCGGGTCCGTTTTTAGTTCGTTCAAGTTAAGGCCGCGGATCTAAATCTCATAAAGCATGGATTGCGATTTTTGTCTGTTTCGCAGTCAAAGCTATTCACTTAGAGCTCGTCGATGATCACACATCAGCTGCATTTCTCGCTGATTTCAGGCGCTTAACATCACGTCGGGGCTTGCCAACTGATTTATACAGCGATAATGGAACCAATTTTCGCGGATCTGATCGCGAATTACCACATACTTTTCGGCTCGTTATGAAAGATCCTACGTTAGCCTCTTATTTAGCTACCGACGGCATTAACTGGTATTTTATGCCTCCGACTGCGCCGCATTTTGGAGGCATTTGGGAGGCCGGAGTAAAAAATGTAAAATACCATTTACGCAAATTGTTGTCGAACGCTACTCCTACTTCAGAGGAATTTTCTACGTTACTTTGTTAGATCAAATGTTGTCTTAATTCGCGACCTATTGTAAAACTCAACGAAGATCCAGAGAGTTGTGAAGCATTAACTCCTGGACATTTCTTAATTGGATCGGCGTTAAAAACTGTACCTGTGACGTCTATACTTGATTTGCCAGAGAACCGCTTGTCACGTTGACAATTTTACCAACGCATTCTAAAGCAATTCTGATGTTCCTGGTCGAGAGATTATTTACAGTCATTACAGGAACGAACCAAGTGGTTTTTGGAACGATCTAATTTTGCAATAAATGATATTGTATTACTTCGAAATAGTAACTTGCCTCCCTCAAAATGGGAATTAGGCCGTGTTATTAAATGCGTTTCAGGACAGGACGATAAAGTTAGAGTTGTTAGCGTTAAAACAAGTACATCTGAATTCACGCGTCTAATTACACAATTGATTAGACTACCGAGTAGCGATAAATAATTTACGTGAATCGGCGATTTTTGTGTATATACGATAAGAGATTTAATTAAATGTTTTTTTTTGTTTATTAGTTTTTTGCAATCTTAAAAACAAGGTCGCAAGGTGGCCGGTATGTTTGTGATATATGTTTTTAGTTTTTAAATTCAAAATGTTTCAAGCGTTTGTCCGCCAGAGGACGTGAGTGTGAGAATGAATTATAGCGCCGTGAAGAGAATTCGAACCACTTCATCATATGTAGTCGCCATGTGCAGTCACGTTTTTTTGTAAAATTCACCAGAAACAATTTTATTAATAATAAACTTAAAGTGAAGAAGTTAACCGCTTTCTCCTATCATTTTCTTTTCTGGCTACTTTGTCTCCACCGCTTTCAAATAATACAACAGTATGTATTGTCATATTTAACGAAGAAAATAAAATATATCTGTTAAATATAAAGCGTATATAGTAAAAGTATCAATGAAACTGAAATTTGACTTCAGCAGGCACTGGGACATGGAAAGTCATTAAGACGCCATTAGAGCAAATTGGGATTTATGAATCAAAATTTTCTTATTTTTGAATTCTAGAAATGTTTTAGAAATGACTTTAAAAATAAATAACAAATTCCTATTGATGAATTAAAATTGTTCTTCTTGAATTTTAGAAATGTTTGGGGTATGTTGTTGCTTTCCAAAATTCTATCCGGGCATAACGCAAAAACGGGTAAAATGTAAAATCCCATGTGAAAATTTTCAATAGGGATATGGAAAAATTATACCATATGGTTTTACATGGGAATCCATATAGTTTCCTTTATGAAAGTGGATCCCATGTAGATTTCCATGTGGGAATCGAAAACGTGTTATAGTTTCTACTAATACTTTTAACAGAGTGTCTATTAACCGCGAAGGAAACCCAAAAAATAACCGGGAATTTCATTCAACCAGGAAAAATCGGAAATTTTCTTATCTAATTAAAACAAGTTTTATTATATGTATTAATTCGTTTTTAAAAAATTGCTTTTTGCTTTAATTTCTATTGATGTAATATTTTTATTTGTCAAAATTTAAGACCTACTTAAAACTCCAAAAGCTGGTGGAAAATTAGTATTAATTATTAATACATTAATTAAAATACTAAAAGCATAAAAAAAAAAAAAAAAAGCATAAAGTACTACAAATTGACAAATACTCTTCTGTAAATCTGAATTAGTTAAAAATTCAAAATGGCGGATCCAATATGACAGACAAATTTTTTAAAAACTAATTAAGGAAGATTTCGACTATATCAGCAATTAGTGACATCTATTAGACGTCAATTGAACTCTTTGGTTTAGAGTCAGGTGTTATTCTTAAGACAATTATTCCGATATGGTTGTCGGTAAATAATTATATTTTTGAATTTAATTTTTGATCTGAAAAAATAAGCTGCGTGAACGACTGCACTGTGCATCTGTGAGGACTCGAACCCCAGTTAATAGCTGCCTTTCGCGGGACTAACGCCTACCAAAACACCATGCCAACACAGCCTGGACGTTCACGTTTCTTATAATCTCAGATCAAGCCCATACACTAGTCGAAGAGCTGTATAGTTAATGTAGGAAATTATTTGCTGATTAAGAATTTTAATTAAGGAAGATTTCGACTATATCATCAATTAGTGACATCTATTAGACGTCAATTGAACTCTTTGGTTTAATCTTCCTTAATTAAAATGCTTAATCAGCAAATAATTTCCTACATTTTTTAAAAACTCATTAAATTTGCTTGAAACTTGTTACTCTTGTTACTTTTTTTCTGAAAAATCATTAGATTGGCTTGAAACTTGTTATTTGGGGGTTTTTGGGGTCGCTTATTACGAATATAATATCCAATTTTTAAAATTAAACATGGCCGCTCCAATATGACAGACGAATTTCCAGTTGAAATTCGATAATCACGTTCTTTAGCCATTAAAATATTTTAAATATTTTTAATGTTACCCAACTTTCACCACATGGGCGTGGAGGTAAACGTGAACTGAAAAGTCTTTTTGTTATTTTTAAATTTTATATACATATTTTTTACTTTTTTCTTTTTTCTCTTTTATGTATTTTCCTTCTTTTTATTTGTTATTATAATTTTTTAATTTAAAGGTCAAAAAATGGTAATGTATATGTTTTATTTTAATCATTACTTATTTCAAGGTCAAATTAAAAAAACAATTTTTTTATCTCCAGCTTTTAGCTCTTGTAAAACCTTTCAAAAATAATTATTCAGTTTTAATTCGATTAATTTTACTTATCAATATATTAAATCGAAAAAAAGATATTTTTTAAAAAAGCCAAAATTTTGAAATTTTGTAACTCAAAAAATATTTTATCAATTTTAATAATATTTCATATTTACATTTCTAATAATAATAGTAACATGTTAACAAAATTTCGAGAAAATTAATTTTTTCACCTGTGCAGTTGAGAAAATTTGACCTGTGGATAATCTAATATATTATACAATGTGTCCTTTATTATCGAGTAATCTTTGTTCAAACATATATACTGCTTTCTAATATTCTTAAATAAGTCACACTCAATCAATATATGATATATTTTTCTCCCTTTCAACTTTTCGTCTCTGCAACAGTATCCACTCTTGAATTTGAGAACTTTATTTTTATATATAATTCTTATATTATAATTGTTAATTAAACGAATTTAAGCAATTACCTTAAGAAATTTTAATGGCACATTCAGCCTCAAATAATTTTGCGTTTCTTCGCATAAAGTGAGATGTGGAAGGATCTGGAGAGATCTCAAAGTTGAGAGGGAGTTAACATCCTCTGCTTGAAGAAAATTTTCATACATTTTAACTAATCTAACTTTGTTTTCTTTGATATATTTTTGATCCCATACAATTTTTTCGCCTATAAAATCAAATATTTTCTCGACCTGCATACACAAATTGTGTTTAAAAGTAGAATTCGGAGACTTGGATAAGGAAATAAGTCTTGTTAAACAAATTTTTGGATATTTATCATTTTTCATATTCAAAATTTTTTCAATTAGGCTAAGGGTCAGTTTCAATACTTTGCTCGCTAATTTGACTGCTCCAATTTCCAGTCTAATAGAATAATTTGGTGTATTTTTTGGTAATAAGAGAAGTCTTTTATAAAAACCCGTTTGGATTTTTTCAATTTCTACGAGATAACGTAGTCCCCAAACCTAGATTGAATAAAATAGTGTACTTGTTACTAAACTATTGAACAATTTGGGGATTGGTTTCCATGTATTTAAATTCATCTTATTTATGAGAGACAGAGTTGAACCTGAGGCGATTGTCGCCGAAGTAAGTGCACCATTTAGTGCTTCTTCGTAAGATTTCGTTTGATACTGAGGAATTCCCAAGTACATATAATCTTTGACAATTTCGATCTTTACCTTTCCATAATAAAATTTTAATTTTTCATCATGTGTATGACCACTTTTTTATACACGATGATTTTTGTTTTTTTTTCGTTTACATCCAATTCGTTTAAAATGCAATATTTATAAAAAGCTTTTAATAATTGTTTTAATTTAGCTTGTGATTCTGCAAGTAAAACAATATCATCTGCGTAGGCTAGTAAAAGGATCTCTTTAGTTTGACCCATTGAGACACCTCTTATCCCTTCGCGCTTTAGAAACTCCTCCATATCAGACAAAAAAAAGTGAAAATAAAATTGGACTACTAACTTCACCCTGAAGTATCCCTTTCGTTACTTTGACTTGTTCAGAAACCTTACTATTAATCTCAACCAATACAGTCGCTCTTGAATAAAAATCTTTCAAAATATTTATCAACTTACAACCCATTCCCAGATTATAAAGTTTTTTGAAAAGCAGCCTGTGAGAAACAGAAGGAAAGGCGTTACTAAAGTCCACAAATAGGGCATATAATTTGCCTCTCTTTATATTCAGTCTATTTTGTACTAAGGCATTCAGAGTGAATATATTTTTGACACAACTTCTACCCTTTCTGAATCCTGCTTGAAATTCGGGGAGTAAATTTTTTTCTTTAGCCCAATTCGTTATTCTATTTGTACACCCTAAAAAAAGTAATCTCATAGTTAGAGGAAAAATCCTCTTTTAATATCCTCTCAGTATTCCCTCTCAAAACAAGAATATTCAACTTTAATGTAGAATATTTTTATTTTTTGTTTTAATAGAATAGTGACAAAAGGATTCCTTTAATATATTCCTCTTCAGATAAGATTTTCCGTTTTTAATTTAGAATATTTGAAGAAAGAAAAAGGAACAATATTGATAATATTATATTGTTCAACATTTTTCCCGTTTGAACAACAGCGCAACTGCGCTGTTGTTTTTTTTAACCTGTCAATTTCAATATTTGTGATAAGTGCTGATTTAAGTATAAAATATATAATTTAATAAATAAAAATATGGAAAAAAACTCGAAGATTTATTGAATGAATTTAAACCTAATGAATATGTTGAATCGTTTAAAAGTAAGTAAAGATAAAATTTAAATCGTCTAATGTACGACGAAATTGTGATTCTATATCCTTTGAAATTAATTGTTATGCCAAAAAGTGTTTTGAAGATGATTTCAACACGATTTAAATTATATGTTATTTAATTATAGAAAGTGAATTTATCATTCGGCAGTTAAATATTAAAAAAAGTCTACCGGCAATAGAAAGGTCGTGGGCTCGTATCCCACCATGCTACCGTTTTTTCTAAGTTCTTTGATAATTTTGAAATTATTAATTAATTTCGAAAATATTTTTCAGATTAAGGAGGTTTCTGTATTCGGGCAGCTGTGCTGTCGATACATATGAAATCCATGAGCTTATAGAGATTTATTTAAGATATTTAATTTGTTTGTATAAATTTTATTTGGATTGATAGCTTCTTCTCCTTTAATATTTAACTGCCGAATGATAAATTCACTTTCTATAATTATAATTGCCTATGAATTGAAATATTAGGCTTACCATCCTTCAGAAACTTCCTACGTTGTCTTGAAAAATAATGTAGGAAGGGATAGTATATTTCAAGAAACTCGGGGGATCTCGGGGTGCATGTAGCTCAGTGGTCAGAGCAGTCTACCGGCAATAGAAAGGTCGTGGGCTCGTATCTCACCATGCTACCGTTTTTTCTGAGTTCTTTGATAATTTTGAAATTATTAATTAATTTCGAAAATATTTTTCAGATTAAGAAAAAAAAAAAAAAAAAAAAAAAAAAAAAAAAAAAAAAAAAACACACAGTAACAGGCTTCGTGTGAATTCGAAAGATTTTTTTAAAACTTGTTTGCAATATTGGATTCGCAATTTGGAATTCTGAAATCCTGACTTCAGAATCATTATATGAAATCACTAAAACCCCTGAGTAAGAGGTTTCGTGTGAATTCGATAGATTTTTTAAGAACTTGCTTGTCATATTGGATCTTGCATTTTGAATTCTAAAATTCTGATTTGTAATCAGGGACTTAAAAAACTCCTGAGCAACATTTTTTGAGTTTTTTCGGATGTACCGTAACTTTAAACTACTGTAGATAAAAACTGTACATTTTACCCATTTTAAATCATAATAAAACAATTTTCGAAAAAATGGCCGCCATATTAGATTTTGAAATTCTGACTACAAATTTGAAATCAGCGACCCCGAAAACCCCTAAATTCCAAGTAAAGTGATAATCCAAAAAAATTAAAAAATTTGTCTGCCATATTGGATCCGCCATTTTGCATTTTTAAAATCTGACACCAGATGCGTAATCAGCGACCTTAAAAAACGCCGACAAACAAGTTTGAAACGAATCTAATCAATTTTAAAAAATTTGTATGTTACCAAAATTATTACATAAAATCTGACATGTTTTTTAATGTTAGAAAAAAATCCTGACATAAAGGAGCAAATCTGACTTCGGATTCGTGATCAGCCCACCAAAATACATGGGGTTATGGTACTATGATCTTTTGCGCAGGATACTTTTTTTGGGGTTGTGTTATATTTTATATTATGTTATATTTATACATGTTTACATAATTATAAATTACATAATATGTTACATAATATATAACTGTATTGTAACATTTTCCTAGATTATAAAATGTTATATTTTATTATTATTAAAAACTGTGCGAAAATAAAATTCTTAAAGCAAGTTGTTTCATTTTAACTAGTTTTTAATAAAGAAAAACTGAAAGCACATGCAAAAGGTTAGTTTTCTTCGTCTCTGACGTAAACTATCATAATTTTATAGGTATAGGACATTGGTAATCATATAAAAATTGCTTTTTAATATATACAAGTTTTTTCAGATGATATTCTTTCTTAAATGTGTATCTGAATTTTCGTTATTTTGAATTTTTAAATCAACTTTTCTTAAAAACGGCTACACAGAAGATTTTCGTTTTTGTTGGAAAATGATGTACTTGTGATCTAGAATCGAAATCAAGAAGAAAATTTCATGTGCCAGAACCTTTTAGTTAAATTGGTTTAAAAAGCACCGTGACCTGTATTTATTAGTATTTATCGCAATTAAAAGTCCGCCGCTTGCTCTTCCTCGGTCAGCTGTCCTTACCGCTGGGCTGCAGATCATTTCGAAATTGTATAGAGGTCAAAATTGTAGAGTTGATGTCATCCAGGTTTCCGTAACACAGACTATATCTATGTCCTTGAGATGAGGTGTCAGGTCTTGCCAGTTAGTCCATCCCTTCATATTCCAAAAATATATTTTTGGATTTCCTTCTTCTTTCTCGAGCTATGATTTATTTTCAGGTAGTGACTTCATCTCTTGATCAGCTGGTCTCGGTGGTGGGTAAATTAAAAAATTTTTGAGAGTTTTTGAGGGGATTTTTTCTTTCAGTGTTTTTTGCTTTTTTATCATTTTGTTTTTTGAGTTTTTTGTTCTCCCTCTCTTGGTTCCACTAGCTGTGGAAGCTAAGGAAGTGGTGGATTCTTCACTTTCAGAATCATAAGATAACTCTTTCTCATCATGTAGATTTTCTGTAGATTCCAATAATTTGTTAACTTCAGCAACATCTATTATTTCATTATCTACAATTATTTTAGGACCCCTTATATATAAAAGCTTCCTTTCGGTTATAAAGTCTTCTGGAATGTCCGTGTTTACCTTACGAATTATGTCCCTGACAGTGATAAGTAAATTCTTATTTTCTTTTTCTGTGTCCGGAACTTTATAGAGAATAATATTCTTGTTTTTCTCTTTGTGTACGATAAAATCGATTTTTCTCTCGCAATGATTTTGTAACGCTGTATATTTTACATCGAAAATATCTCGACTGTGACGTGGGCGTGAAGCCCCTTTTATATTATTAATAAAATTGTTAAGTTGAGAAAAGGGTTATTACTATACATGTAAATACAGAATATGCACATAATGTAAAATTAATTAATTTTGACCTGTCAAATTCGAGAGCACATCCGAGAAATAATATTAATTAAGAATAATTTCTGCCGCATTGTCTTATTTTTGTTTAAGCCTATTAGATGCGACCAAAATAGCGCAACGAAACTAAAGAGGACTCTCAGAAGGAGCGAGCAGAGTTCAGGGAGCAGTCTTGAGGACGAATATCAATTAATGCAGCCAAAAGTTCTTTTATAAGAACTATTATCATTAAACAGAATTTTGTTTAATTATTTATGTTATAAAATTATTTTAATATGTTATTGCACTGCTCCAGGCTCATTACGTGATAATTAATGTCACTAGTCCAAGATTAGCTGTTTTCCTTAAATTAATATTAAGATTAATGTTAAGTCGCGCCTACAAGGCTGCAACCCACTAGTTGCTACTTGTGGATGTATAATCTACACTTATCGACAGGGTGGCTGTTGAGTATGAGCCGCGTCTAATGGGCGAAAAGTACGAGCAGCCGAGTGGCGCTCGTCCTTTACGTTTTAAACGTCACGGTTGGTGGACATTGTGATTGCCTGTCAAGGAAAAATTTTCAAATTATATTTGATTATTATAAAAATTGTAAGAATCAGCTTGTCGGGGTCATAAATTGGAATAGAAGGGGAAAAGTAATAATCCAATTGAGGAACAATGGTGAGTCGGATTATTAATTCGCCATAATATTGAATTTACTTTGTTTTCTTATTGAGGTTTGCTCGCTCTCCGACTCTTAGCAAGTCTGTTTCTTTTGAAATGATAAATGTCTCTTTAAAGTTTTAATTATTTAGAATAAATGTGAGTTGTGTGTGTAAACAAGTGGTTTATTTATTTAATAAAAGTCACTATTCGTTCCTACACCTAGTCGGCAAAATTATCTAAACATAAATTCATTTCTAATTTCTAAAAGTTCTAGTTAAACTCTAAATATGGCTTGTATTTTCTTAAATTAATAGAGGAGCAGCCAAGCGCTCAAAATTTAATATAAATAATAATAAAGATCGCCTTTATAATTTTTCGCCACCGGAATTGTTTTTCCTAATTCCATTGTGTGTAATTTATTGTTTCTATGTTTCAATTGTTCTTGAATGACGAGTAACAGTTGGTTTGTGAGATCTTCTTTCTCCTTTGTTTTTATTGTATCCTTTGCACTCTTTTTTGAAGATGCACTTATTACACATTTGACAAATAAAACACCACTTGCTACGTTTCTTGTTACACAAACAAAATTGAATATACAGAATGCGAACGATAGGACAACTTAGTAATTAAACGGGAACGACACGTAAACACGTCTGATCGCTTCGACTGCTCAATCGCAACTCCTATACATAATTATATAAATATATATGGGACATTCTTTGCCAAGCGAACCACCTCATCTCTCCATTTTTGTTTTCATTAAAAAAATTCAAAACCTTTTGGAACAATTGGCTTAAAATGTCTATTTTTGTATACCGTTAAGCAATTTTAAAAATCCAAGATGGCGGCTTAGATATAGAGCTTACAATCGAGAAAATACAATAATTGCTTACATTAAAAGCTAATAAATATAGAATGATTGCTCTGAACACATCAAAATAAGCTTGCAAGGGTGTTTTCGAGGTCGCATAACAAAACTCAGAAGTTAGATTTATAAAATTTAAAATGGCGGATCCAATATGGCGGTAAAATTTAAAATTATCTCTGATTTGCCTAAAATTTGTTACTCAGGGGTTTTTAGGGTCGCTGATTATGAATTCAAGGTTGGATTTGATAAATACAAAATGGCAGATCCAATATGGCGGAAAAAAATTTTAAAAGTTCCTCCAATATGCTTGAAATTTTTTACTCAGTGGTTTTTGGGGTCGCAGAATAAAATCTAAAGTTACATTTACAAAATTCAGAATGGCGGATCCAATATGGCGGCAAAAATTCAAAATTTCCCTCGATTAAGTTGAAACTTGTTACTCATGGTTTTTTTGGGTCGCTAAATAAGAATCTGAAGTTCGATTTTCGAAATTTTAAATGGATTTTGTCACCTCAAAAAAATAATTTTCAGCTAATCAGAAATCGTTTTAAAAATTATACGGCATTTCGAATTTTACAAATAAAAATTCTGATTCTTACTAAGCGACCTCAATAATAAGCAAATATTAAAATTTAAGCAAATTTAAAAAATTTCAACACAGAATTTTAACACAAAATTAAATAAATTTTTAATTTAAAAATTATACTGTCATATTGGATCTGCTATTTTAAATTTTGTAAATGTAACTTCAGATTCTTATTCTGCGACCCCAAAAAACCCTGAGTAATAAATTTCAAGCATATCGGAGGAACTTTTAAAATTTTTTTCCGCCATATTGAATCCGCTATTTTGTATTTATCAAATCCAACCTTGAATTCATAATCAGCGACCCTAAAAACCCCTGAGTAACAAATTTTAAGCAAATTGGAGATAATTTAAAATTTTACCGCCATATTAAATCCGTCATTTTAAATTTTAGAAATCTAACTTCTGATTTTTGTTCTGCGACCTCGAAAACACCCTTGCAAACCTAGTTTCAAGTGTTCAGAGCAATAATTATCTATTTATTAGCTTTTAATGTAAGCAATTATTGTATTTATCGACTGTAAGCTCTATAACTCAGCCGCCATCTTGGATTTTTAAAATCGCCCAACTGTATACAAAAATAGACATTTTAAGCTAATTGTTCCAAAAGGTTTTGAATTTTTTTTAATGAAAACAAAAATAGAGAGATGGGGTGGTCCGCTTGGCAAATAATGTCCCATATATATTTAATTTATTAATTATTATTATTTTTTTTAAAATTATTTAAAGTTTTTATTTAATTTACAGTTCAAGTTTATCTCCACGTGGTGAAAGTTGGGAAACATTAAAAATATTTTAAGTATTTTAATGACTAAAAAACGTGATTATCGAATTTTAACTGAAAATTCGCCTGTCAAATTGAAGTGGCCATGTTTAATTTTAAAAATTGGACATTTTATTCGTAATCAGCGACCCCAAAAACCCCCGAGTAACAGGTTTCAAGCAAATTTAATGAGTTTAAAAAAAATTGTCTGCCATATTGGATCCGCCATTTTGAATTTTTAAAATTGCACTTCAGATTCGTGATCAGCGACCCCTAAAACCCCCAAGTAAAAAATTTCTAGCTGATCTAAACACTTTTAACAATTTCGTACTTTCGAATCAAATTTTTGAAAAAAAATTTGAACTTCAAACTCCATTTTTGAGCCGCCATTTTAATTTTTAATTTTTTCTACAGTCCTATCTTCTAGGTTATATATCTATGTCACGTTATTTGTAACATTTGGAATTATTTTTCCGCTATTTCATAGTAGAGAAAATTGAAAATTAAACAAAAGTTGGAAAAAAATCGGACAATATAACAAATTTCCAATTTTTCCTTTTATCCAATTTAACTTATTTCCAGCTTTGTTTTTATCCCATATAATCGATTTCCAATTTTTCCTTTTATCCAATTTAACCAATTTCCAGCTTTGTTTTTATCCAATAGAACCAATTTCAAATTTTGCCTTTCATCCAATATAACCAATTTCTAATTCTGCCTTTTATCCAATTTAACCAAGTTCCAGCTTTGTTTTTACCCAATAGAACCAATTTCCAATTTTGCCTTTCATCCAATATAACCAATGATTTTTAAGTTCCGAAATAAGTCCTTAAACTTCATGCCAAAGTTTTGTCCATTTGGGCTAAATTGGATAAAAAAGCTGGAAATTGGTTAAATTGGATAAAAGGAATAATTGAAAATTGGTTAAATTGGATAAAGGCAAAATTGGAAATTGGTTACATATATTAGATAAAAACGAAGCTGGAAATTAGTTAAATTGGATAAGTGGAAAAATTGGAAATTGGTTATATTAAATAAAAACAAAGCTGGAAATTGGTTAATTGGTTAAAAAGATGGAAATTGGTTAATTTGGATAAAAGGCAAAATTAGAAATTGGTTATATTGGATAAAAGGCAAAATTAGAAATTGGTTATATTGGATAAAAAGCAAAATTGAAAATTGGTTCTATTAGATAAAAACAAGGTGTTGTGTTAATTTTAACACAATATCCAGATTTTGTTAGAAGGGTTTCATAAAATATCAGGTAATTTTAAAAAGAATATAAGGCTGTATAATAATTTTTTTTTGCATCTTTAAATGCTAATGTGATTATTTTCAATGGCAGAAGAAGAGAACCATTCTGTTACAAAATTCAAGGTCAAATTTACTATTAAATTAATAGTGCTTTATATCCGGATAAAGGTGAGGATCCATGTTTTGGTCAATTATTTATTTATGTCCCTGAGGAATTAATCAGATACAGATTAAATTTAACGAAAATTTGGATGAAGACGGTTTAACATCTATAGAAAATATTATGAGAAATTCTAATGCATACACAAAATCTCACATGATGATGTCAGAGGTAATTCAAATAGAAGCTGAATTATCAAGACAAATAATGAAGAAATACCTGAGTTACAATTATTGTTCACGATGAAAAAAGGCTTTGATAAAAATTGATACAAATCTCAAAGTTTTAATGAAATTGCTGCAATTTTTAATACAAACTCTGAAAGAGAAATACAAGAATCTTATGAAACGGTTTATAATAAATCTACAAAAGAATTGAAATTGGTTAGAAATTTAGATCCGAATGTTGAACCATGGATTTATCCCATATTTTATCCACTTGGAAATAAGGGTTATAATATTAATATGATTCGTAGTGATACTGATTACAGAATTAAAAATCATACTATTTCTAGGTCTGCCTACATTTAATACAAAATTGCTGTAAGAGATAAAGAATTTAATCAATTTTTATATGGAGGTAGATTGTTTCAACAATAGGTGGTTGAAAATGATGTAAAAATAGAAAAAGATAGATTAAGATTTTGTGTAAATAATCAAGCTCAAGTGAGAAGTGAAAGATATAAAGGACTGATAGATTATTTACACAACCATGTGTTGGAAAATGATGTACACGTGTGAAAAACGCTTATATTGCCTTCTACTTTTATAGGATCACCTCGCAATATGATGCAACAATATCAGGATTCACTGGCTATTGTTGCTCGTTATGGTAGACTACATTTATTTATCACAATGACGTGTAATCCAAATTGGAAAGAGATACAGGAAAATTTATTCCCCTATCAAACTGCTGCTGATAACTAGGGTTTTCGCATTAAAAGTTAAACATCTACTTAAACCTATTGTTGATAATAAATTATTTGGAGAAGTCAAATCTTATGTTTATGTTATTGAATTTTAAAAGCGAAGATTGCCACACATTCATTTGTTAGACATATTAAAAGAAAATTCTAAAATATTAACAGTTGAAAGTGTTGATCGTTCTATTTCTGCAGAAATTCCTGATGAAAATATCAATCATATTTTACATAAAATAATAATGCAAAATAATATTTACGGACCTTGTGGAGATTGGTGTTTAATTGATGGGAAATATTAAAAAAAAAACTCCAAAAAGTTATCAAGAAGAAACTACAATTGAAGAAAATTGCTATGTTCATAGTCGTCGAAGAAATAATAATAAAGCGTATGAACAACCAAATAGATTTATTGTTAATAATTCTAATGTTGTTCCGTATTGCCCTAAACTTTCAGAAATATTTAATTGCCATCTTAATGTAGAAATAGTTTCGAGTATCAAGTCTGTTAAATATTTATATAAATATATTCTTAAAGGGCATGATGATGCATCTATTGTTATCACAAATGCAAATGGTGAGGTAACTGTTAATCATAATGAAATACATCATTATGAAGAAAATAGATATGTTGGTCCAGTTGAGGCAGTTTGGAGAATTCTAAGTAAACCTTTAGGGAAAAAGAGTTATAGCGTTAATCGCTTACCCATACATTTCCCAAATGAACAGAATGTTATTATTCGAAAAGAAAAAGATAGTAACGGCATTTCTTTCGATTTAAATAAAAATACAAAACTACTGGATTATTTTAAACTTAACCAACGAGACAGTAACGCTCAAAATTATTATTATTCAGATATACCAGAGCATTATACATGGGTAACAAAATCTCTTGAATGGAAACAAAGAATTTGTAAAGTAAAAGTATAGGGAAGAATGTATTCAGTTAATCCACATCAATTGGAGTTATTTCATCTTAGATTATTGTTGCTTACAGTAAAAGGAGCAACTTCTTTTGAAAGTTTGAGAACAGTTAATGGAGTTGTTCATGAATCTTTTACAACTGCTTGTTTGGCATTAGGACTTGTAGAAGATGATAGTGAGTGGATTAGGTCAATCAAAGAAGCTGCATTATGGATGATACCTCATTCACTTCGCCAATTATTCACTAAAATTTTAATTCAATGTCATCCTGTACATCCGGATAAACTATATATGGGAAAAATTTGAGGGTCAAATGTAAGAAGATTATTAAAAAATAAACGACTTTGAAGCTGAACAAAGGGCTTGTAGAAATACTAAAACAATGTTATTTAACGAAGGATATAATTTGACTGACTTTCAGGGGTTATTAGATATACAAGATTAAATTTTTACTATACAAGTTAATGATATAAATATTGCAGAACATATTAACATAGGAGAACAGAATTATGCCAAATTAAATGTAAAACAAAAACCTGTAGTTGACTATGTACTTGATGACCTAAAGGATTCTTCTTTTGATGGTTCTATGGCAATTGTTAAGAAGTAAAGGAATAAATGTTTGTAACATGGCATTTACAGGTATAGCTGCGACTCTACTTCCTAATGGAAAAACTGTTTATAAAGTTTTAGGCTTACTTGTTCCATTATACAGTGATTCATCTTCAAACATTAATGTTCAATCTTTAGAAGGCCTCTTTTTAAAAAATATAGATGTTTTTATTTGGAATGAAGCACCAATGGCTCCAAAATATGCTTTAAACATTATGGATTATCTATTCCAACGAACCTTTTGGTGGTAAAATTGTAATTCTAGGCGGAGATTTTCGACAAACTTTACCAATTAAAGAACGGGGTACTTAATCAGAAATAGTAAATTTATCAATAAAAAATAGTAAATTATAGAAATATTTCAAAAAATGCACATTAACAGATAATATGAGAGCTTTACCACAAGAAACAGAATTTGTAGATTTTTTACTTAAAGTTGTCAATGGTGAATTAAATGATGCAGATGATAATGTTATATTACCATAACATATTATTCAAAAAGGGAATAGGTACACAAAATTTAAAATAAAATTTAATCCTTTATAGACAAAATGTTTTTAATAACTATGTGTGTATCTTTAGAGTAATATTAGAAACTTTTCGGTGTAAAAACATTTCCATTCTTAATATCAGAAAGAAAAAGGGCAAAAATAAAAAAATAGCGCGCAAAAATAGTGACTAGTATTTATAAATCAACAAACATACATCAAAGATATTTTACTTCATTTTGGCATGGAAAATTGCAATCCAGTATCGACACCCTTGACACAAGCCTAAAACTCGTAAAAAGAAGAGGATGGAAGAACTCTGATGAAAACAAACCTCCTTAGCGAGAACTAGTTGGATCCTTACTCTACTTATCGATTGCAACAAGACCAGACGTAGCTCACACAGCAAGTGTGCTTAGTCAATTTAACGAATGTTTCGATAAAGATCACTGGAACGCAGCTAAAAGAGTGCTTCGATACTTGAAAGGAACAGAAAATTACGAAATACTATACCAACGAGAAAATAGTCCTCTGAAAGGCTATGTTGATGCAGATTGGGGTGGATCACTAGATGACAGACGATCGTTTACCGGCTATGCATTTATTTTGAGTGGAGGTGCGATCACATGGGACTCCAGAAAACAACGTACCGTAGCTTTATCAAGTACAGAGGCCGAGTACATGGCGATGAGCGAAGTAGCAAAAGAGGCAATTCATCTCAAACGATTCTTATCAGAACTTGAAGGAAAAGACCTAAATTCAATTAAACTGTATGTTGACAACAACAGCGCACAGAAACTCGCCACAAATCCAATCCATCATTCCAGAACAAAACATATAGATATTCGACATCACTTTGTTTGTGAAGCTGTGGAATCGGAAGAACATCTTAGAACACATTGTTGCGGAAAACATGCCTGCAGACATTTTAACAAAATCATTATCGAAAATCAAACATATTCATTGTATTAACTCCTTAGGAATTACAAAAGAACTTTGTTAAAAATATTGACTTTGACTTGAGGGGTAGTGTTGAAAAACAATCCAAACTCTAATAACTATATTCATATTTTTTTCATCATCTTAATATTTTATCGACTTGTTATTTTAGTTGTCTAAAAACTTTCAGTCTTTTGTCTAACTTTCAGTTAGTCTAAAAACTCTGTATCAGTCGGACGTGTCCCAGTTCAAATAAATAATATTTAATTTTAATTTTAAGGAGTTGCATTTGATTTCGTCAACAAGATCCCAAGATGAAACTTACAGGACATGTAAAGTACATTTGCCCTACCATTTAGAAAAATTTAAAAAATCAAAGATAATGTTTTTTCAAAAACAAATTTTTTCTTTTTACTAATATATTTGAACAGGTGTCTACCAATCGGGAATTTAATTTGACTGGGAAAAACTAATAATTAGTTACTATTAACTATTTTATTAGGAAAATATTACTATTTGAATCAGTAAATGACTTTTTCTATCAAATTCTATTTTGAACTAATTCAGATTTACATAACAGTATTTGTCAATTTGTAGTACTTTATGCGTTTGTAGTATTTCAATTAATGTATTAATAATTAATTAATACTAATTTTCCACCAGCTTTTGGAGTTAGTAGAGTCTAATTCGAACTAATTGCATCGCAAGTAGACCCCACGTTACGACTGCTAAAATCTAAAATAAGACCTATAATGTAGGCTAAAAGTAGGTCTTCAATTTTGACAAATAAAAATATTAACCGATTATATATTACGGTAGTGAGACTCCGTGGCTTGCGATCATCGAGGTTAAGCGACATCCAGTGCGGTTAGTACTTGGATGGGTGACCGCGCTTCGACTCTCGCTATAGCCCGGTGTTTTCTCACTACTTTCGTAATATATCAAGCGGGAGGTTTGACGTCGAGGTATAATGATGTGCACCGTCGATTATTGTTCGGTACACACCATTAGAACTCGACTGTCAATAAAACCGGTTGTACTCAGAGAGGTTTTCTACAGTTTTCCTCTTCTCTGGCGAGAAAACCCATTGACGGGTGGTCCAGGCGGAATGCGAGTACTCCTAATAAAGTCGGCTGTAGACGCAAATTAGGTTAATATATAGAAAAATTTCATATGTAGAATGGTTATGCCTAATCCAAAAAAGTATTTCTCAGGGACTCTTGTCGAAGTGCGTAAGGCCAATAGGGCAGGAGTATAAATAAAAAAAATGAAAATATTACATCAATAGAAATTACAGCAAAAAGCAATTTTTTAAAAACGGATTAATATAATAAAACTTTTTTAATTAGATAAGAAAATTTCAGATTTTTCCTGGTTGAATTAAATTCCCGGTTATTCCTCGGGTTTCCTTCGCGGTTAATAGACACTCTGTTAAATGTATTAGTAGAAACTATAACACGTTTTCGATTCCTACATGGAAATCTACATGGGATCCACTTTCATAAAGGAAACTATATGGATTCCCATGTAAAACCATATGGTATAATTTTTCCATATCCCTATTGAAAATTTTCACATGGGATTTTACATTTTACCCGTTTTTGCGTTATGCCCGGATAGAATTTTGGAAAGCAACAACATACCCCAAACATTTCTAAAATTCAAGAAGAACAATTTTAATTCATAAATAGGATAGCACCCTTTATATTAAACACATACATTTTATTTTCTACGTTAAATATGACAATACATAGGGTCATTTGGGGTAAATGTAAACGGAATATATATTTTTCACGAAAAACATTAGTTTTTTTTTGTTAAAAGGTAAAACGGACGGATTTCTTTAGCATAAACTTGTTACTAGAGTTCCCTAGAAAAATTTGATAAGATACAAAAAAATATTGATGCACCTGAATCGCCTAAAACTGACTGTTTACATTTACCCCGAGATTTTGAAATTTTCCTAAAATTCGGGGTAAATGTAAACACCACTGTAGTTAAGCGAGGTTTAAGAAACAAGTTATTTCAAGTATACTACTGTTTTAAGGGATGGAAAAACTGATAAAAATTCTTTGTAGATGTATAGTAAATTAACCAGATAACTGATAATGTATCATATAAAATAAACAATCAACCATTACAAAACTAGTAATGTAACAACTTGAATAACTTGAACTTAGATTTTCATTCAACTTGGTAAAAAGAAATTTTAAAGGTTGCTGAATAAGAATCTAAAATCGAATTTTTAAATTTCAAAATGGTGGATGAACCTGAAAATAATATTTTTAAAAATTGATCAAATTTGCTTGAATCTGGCTACTAGGGGGTTTTTGAGGTCGCTGAAAACGAATTTGACGTCAAATTTAAAATTTTTTAAAATGTCGGATCCAATATGGCGGACAAACCTAAAAATATTTTTAAAAATTGATCAAATTTAAAAAAATTTTTTTTATCAAAATTTTTTTTAAAAAAGACCAAATTTCCTTTTCTATGTAATTTTACATTGCCAAAGTAATGAAAATGTAAAATAAAAGCAAATTTATTCAATTATTTTCTTCTAAAATGTAGTTGAAGTTCTGTTTACATTTACCCCGAGTTTTCGAAATCTCGGGGTAAAAGTAAACACTTAATTATTTATTAACTAAATTGACAAAAATCAAAAATCAAAGTCAATTTTTGTTAGGGCATTAATAAGGAAGAATGACATATTTTTGTTTGTTTTTAAAATTTATTTTTATTCAAATGCGAGACAAAATACTGAAACAGTAAAACTTTGATTTTCAATCTTTTTTGCATTAAAAAATAACTTACACTATGGCATTGCAAATTGTCAAAATAAAATATTGGCAATACTCAGAACATCTTGTAGGTGAGCTGAGGTAAAAATATTGACGTCGAACTTATTTTTTAATTTGTAAAGAGCCTCGGCAAAAAATGCCCGTTTTTCGTATCTCGAATTTAAAAATTTTTTTTATACCAAATGGTCATATATGATGACCAAATATTACCTGCAAAATTTCAAGGTGAGCATATGCCCGTTTAGGAAATATAGAGGGTCAAAGTTGACCATGTCAAATAATGGAAAAATAGCGATTCAACATTTATACTCGAATAATAAGGTTAAACAAGTTGTAAATCCAGATGTTCATTACATGAACATTTTGCTTCCTCTTTATGATCAGCAAAAAAAATGTGCTTTTTCGTGGAGAAAGCATTATCAATAAGTATATATTAAATTTTTAAATCCTTTTTAATACAATTTAACATTTATAAAATAAAGTTCATTCGTCTTAATAGAAAGAATAAAATTCTCTTATTTACTAATATGAATCTAAATAAACAAAAAGAATTTTAGTAAAAAAGTAAATTTTTCAACTTTAGTTGTAATTAATTCTATAAACTTCAATACAATATATAAACATGAATCGATTCGTCTTGAAGCAAAGAATAAAATTTTTAATTTATTTTTCAATAAATAATGCCTATAATTGGTTTTAATTCTATTAATTTAAATACAATATATAATTTATATATACCAATCGATCCGTCTGGGTGCAAAGAATAATATTTTAGAAATAAATAAGTAAGATTTTCTTATTGTAACAAACCGAATTATTTTATATTCAAAGTTACTTTCCGCGTCATTTAAATTTCGAGAATCGAAAACGATTACGCGATTCGATACGCCAAATCTCGTTGCTGAGAGAGCAGACGACAAAACCGCATGCTAAAAGTCGACGCCAACCGGCAGATTGGCAGCTACGACGAGAGATTGTCACGAATTACAAGAATTTACACGAAAGTTGTACGCGATTAGCGTCTAAATTCTCATCATATGAGAAAGTATTAGTTTTGGTCGAAAATTGACTTTCGCTAATTTCATGAAATCTCGACGTTTTGGGGTCCCCTGAAACCAAAAAACATGGTCCGGCGATGGTGTCTGTCTGTTCGTCTGTCTGTCTGTCTGTCTGTAGATCAAAAATTTTGTTCCCACGATAACTTTTGAAAAACTTATCCGATCGTTTTTAAATTTTACACACTTAAAGTTGGTGCAAAAATGAAGGCCAAGTTCGTTAACCAGCCATTTTTGTTAAAAAATACAAAAACTACAGTACTTTCAAAATTTTGAAAAATCAATTTTTTTAAATTTTCAAATTTTTATTTGCATATTACGATGGCTTAGGAAAATGCAAACAACTTTTCTCTACAACATTTTTTCATAAAAAGTCAAATTTCGGAGTTATAGGATCTTAAATTGCCAAAAAAACTAAAAAATCCCAAAATAACTCTAAAAATCAAAATATTTTCAAAGAATTAAAAGTAACTTCAACTATTTTTACATAGTCTCACCCAAATAAACCCAAGAAACATATTTATAGACATAAAACTCTCAATTTCTCGAAAAACCACTGAAAACATATATGGGGGATTTCACGGGAACTGATCCGGCCTCATGCGTTTACACGTCATACTTTGATGACTTGTAGTTTGCTTAAAAAAAAAGATGTAAATTAGATAAAATATGTTTTGGAAAGGGGTTTTCGTGTACTTTTAAATAAAGATTTTAGTTTAAAAAAAAAAAATTTTGACCTTGAAAATTAAAAATTAAAATTTAATTTTCATTTTTTTGTAAAATTAATTAACTAGAATTCATAATTCTAGTCCCATTTTGGGCAGATATGTTTTTGATAGGAAAAGAGCTCAGCTTTCATTCTAAATAAAAAAAAATTTTTTAAAAAAACCGATTGTACAAAAAAATTAAAATTAAATTTTAATTTTTAATTTTCAAGGTCAAAAAATTTTTTTTAAAAAAAACTAACATCTTTATTTAAAAGTACACGAAAACCCCTTTCCAAAACATATTTTATCTAATTTACATCTTTTTTTTAAAGCAAACTACAAGTCATCAAAGTATGACGTGTAAACGTATGAGGCTGGATCAGTTCCCGTGCAATCCCCTATATATTTTATTATTTTTTTGGCAAAAAATCGATATTCCGACTCAATTATCTCCGAATCTATTCCATATGGAACCTTGCTACTAGAGACTTTTTTTCTCGTCTCATCCTCAGCTACAACTTTGCTGTAGACACCATTTCGCCAAACCCTATACTTTTCGAGTTATTTTCAAAAAAAGTTATTTTTATTACATTCTCATCATATGAGAAAGTATTAGTTTTGGTCGAAAATTGACTTTCGCTAATTTCATGAAATCTCGACTTTTTGGGGTCCCCTGAACCCAAAAAACATGGTCCGGCGATGGTGTCTGTCTGTTCGTCTGTCTGTCTGTCTGTCTGTCTGTCGATCAAAAATTTTGTTCCCACGATAACTCTTGAAAAACTTATCCGATCGTTTTTAAATTTTACACACTTAAAGTTGGTGCAAAAATGATTGCTAAGTTCGTTAACTATCTTATTTCTTAAAAAACTACTTTTTTTTAAGTTTTTGGGTCAGTCAGCTTAACTGTGTTAAAAAAATTTCTATTGATTTTGTAAAATGTTATAACTTTTATAAAAATCCGTAGTTAACAGCAAATCAAAAAGCACGTTAAAAGTTTTTTAAAATTTTGTTTTTTCCATGAATAAAAATTACTACATTTTTAAAAATGATTAATACATAACTCAAAAGCTACTTGCAATAAATTAATAAAACTTACACTGATTAATCAAAATTGTTCACTCTTTTAAATGAAAATATTTACATGATAAAGATTTAAAAATTCCATGTTTTTAATAACAATTTTATAAACAAGTTATATTATTAATGGTTTCTACCCCTCACTGAGAGAAATGGATAGTTAGAATTTGATGGTTAAATAAAAGATTGTATATAGTATCATTATTACGTTACTGGGTACAATCTTCTATCCACTTATTACAATCTGAAATTTTCTTTGTAAGATGCGAAGAATTGAAAAGAATTCAAAAGTTGTATTCTTCTTAATAGGCGAATTTACCTCGGAGCTCTATTCCACGGAAACGACCAAAATTTTAGAAAAGTCTATTATTCTGAATTGAATTCACAAAAATATGAAACGCGCATTCAAAAGAATGAGAAAATACAGCAAATCAGTAGAAATTTCTATTCCTCTGAATTAACTCACTGCCACTCAAGATTCCACTAGAAAGTGAGGTTAGGTTTTAAAACTTGACTTAAACATTTAACACTTGAAAATTTCTTTCAATAAGAGCATTTTATATTTTATCGTAAGCACTATGCGTCTTTTAACCATATTTTCACTAGTTTTAATATTTTTAATTTTAATAGTTTAGCTGTTTAGCACTGAAATTACAATGAAATTCACACGACGCGAAACATAACTGTTTCTGCGTTTTATTTTTAGACAATAACTAGAGAAGCTCTTACAGACAATTGAGGCTCCCAATTCAAGAACCGGTCGAACACTCGGACGACACGCGCAACTGCCAATCAGTGAGCAGTGAGCGCCTCTGGGCCACTCACTGCTACCCGACCGACTGGTACTAGCGCGTGTCGTCCGAGCGTCCGACCGGTTCTTGAATTGGGAGCCTCAATTAGAAAAATTAGGCTTTTTCAAATTGTTTGTCAAAAGTTCTATTCCTTTTAATGCGCTTCTGAAATTCGGTGCAGTCAATTGAGAATAATAAACATTTCTGATTTACTCGTCGAACATTCTATTCTTTTGAATTGACTACCTAGAATCGTTAGCAGTCAATTCAAAAGAATAGAACTTCATATTTTTTTCAAAAACTTGCAATGCCATAAAACTGCGCATTAGGAAAAATAGAAAATTTGAATTCTTTTCTATCTCCCGATCGACGAGAGCAATAGAGAAGAATTGATTTTTCTGAAATTATGATAGTTCCCGTAGAATAAAACTCCGAGGTAAATTCGCGTATTCAGAATAATTCAAAATTCTCATTTTCAAGCATATTTTCTAGAAATTGAATTCTTTTCTATTCTACGCTTCTTACCGGGTTGTTAATGCCAAAATAATAACAAAAATTTTAAATGTTAAAATAGTTTTTTTTCCTATTAATTAGAAAAACAATTCGTTTAGGATTTTTTTTATTTCATAGTTCAAATATTACATTCTCATCAAAAAT
The DNA here is from genome assembly GCA_032872505.1 of Leptopilina syphax. NCBI lineage: Eukaryota > Metazoa > Arthropoda > Insecta > Hymenoptera > Figitidae > Leptopilina > Leptopilina syphax. The sequence continues at coordinate 24,312,811 of CM065472.1, read as the reverse complement.
GAGAAAGTCTTGGATTTGTGCTATTTTGAGAAATTTCTAATTTTGATAAATCTTCACGTTTCATGACCCCCTGATTCAAAAAAAATGGTTTTTAGCGAAGTGTCTGTTTGTCTGTCTGTTGGTCTGTAGAAAATTTTGTCTCGACGATAACTCGAATAAATTTTAACGAATCGACTTGCAATTTGGGGTGCTTTTTTAGTCCATTAAAATGAAGCCTGAGTTCGTTGGACAGCTCATTTCGTCAAAAAAACGACAAAAATACAAAACTTTCAAATTTTCAAAATTTCGTATTTTTTCGAATTTTCAAAAAAATATTTTTTTCCAATTTTTTCCTTAAAATTTGTACAAAAACAAACAACTTTTCCTTTAGACACTTTTTTGTATAACAAAAAACAAAAAAGTTATGAACTTTTTTGAAATTTTGAAATTTTCAAAATTTTGTATTTTTGACAATTTTCAAAAAAATATTTTTTTTTATTTTTTTCGTTAAATACTGAACAAAATCAAGCAACTTTTCCTTGAGACACTTTTTTGTACAACAAAAAACAAAAAATTTTACAAAAAACAAAAAAAAATTTTTACCATCTTATGATAAAAAACAAAAAAGTTATGAATTTTTTTTTTTTTTTTTTTTTTTAAGTTTTTGGGCCAGGTTTAGTTTTTATGTTTTTGGGCAGGTTTAGACAAACGGTTTATTTAGAACTAAAAAATTTCATTTTCGAATAAAAATATTTTTGCTTTCTCATCACATGAGAAAGTATTAGTTTTGGTCGAAAATTGAATTTCGCTAATTTTATGAAATCTCGACGTTTTAGGGTACCCTAAGTCTGAAAAACATGGTCTAGAAAAAGTATCTGTCTGTAGATACAATAATGCAATAATAATACACGTGAATACCTGAAGTAATTTTCATACTGTTGAAAATGACCTTTAAAATAAGAAGAGAAGCATTAGAAAACGTTTATTATTTTATAAGTTATTCAAATATTTGTATAGCATTTAAAATAAAAAAAGCTTGAATGAATCCCGCTTTCTACCAAAAATGTTAATTCATTTCAATCCGTTTGAGTTAGTTTTTTTACTGGGGAGTAATATAGGGACGTTCGTTTTTTAAAAGAAAGCTAAGATGCCAGAGTAACTTTTCTAGGAGATAAACACTTAATTAAAACAAAAATGTCTGAGTAAATAAACAAAGAGTGAAAAGTTAGCCATTACGCTCCGGTCTACACTACACAAAAAACTTGATACTAATACTTTAAGAATATTTCAGCTTCTTCTGCAAATCATGTTTCTGCTAAGATAGTTAGTATAATTAAAAATAACTTCACAATTTTAATCATCAAGACCAAAAATATACATTTAAATCCACTTAATCTCGCAAACATAAGCAAACAAAAACATGTGATGAGAATGTAATCCTTAAAGTCGTAGTAACTTTAAGAAAAAAAAATGTTTTATAAAACATAATAGGAAACAAGAACAAGAACAAAAATAATGCACAATAATTGCAGACCACCGCGAGCGAAGCGAGCTATTTGCGCGCGAAGCGCGCAACAACACACGGAGCGCGAAGCGCGACGTGCGAAACAGTCGTCGGAGCGCGAAGCGCGACGATCAATATTCGCGCGCCACGAGGCGCGCTGAAACTTGCGAGCGAAGCGAGCCCCCGCGCGAAGCGCCGATGAGAATGTGTCCGCGCTTGCGCGGACAGATTTTTTGTGTCTAAATAAACGTAAAATTAACTTATTTAAGTGTCTAATTATCAGATCATTTGTGCCTTTTAATTTGCCTTGATTCATCGTCGCAGAGAGCCAGCGCTTCCACCGGTAAGTCCATCTTTTCACTGCGATCACTTTTCGTGATCGCAGTACTCTTGCAACGTTCTTTCTCTCGCTCTCTGCAACTAGTGTAGTCGCACCCAGAGAATCTTCATCAAACTGTGCGAGTGTATATTGTGCTTTCCGTCGCGAGTCGAACCCATACATATATATATTTCTTAAACTCATTTTTTAATTTACAAATTAAAATCTCGCGATTAGGGTTGTCACAAAAATGGCGCCCAACGTGTTTAAATTTTATAAGCCATTATTGTGAACCTTGTCACAAAAATGGCGCCCAACATATCTTAACTTTTAAAAGTAAAATTTCAAGCAATTATTGTAAATCTTGTCACAAATAATGCTTAACGTGCTTTGACTTGAATTTAAAAATTTAACAACTTTATAACGGCTAATTACCAACTTTCGTTTTAATAATAAAGCCAAAAATTTGTTTCATTTTTACAAGTCAAACAAAAATTCTGTTTTAATTAATTCGCGAACTTCGAAAATAGATAATAAATTTTCATTTTCAAAATCGCGTCGCAAACAACACAAGCACACACCAGATGAAAATTCTCTAAAATTGCTTATTAGCTCGCACAATCTCAATTTTAAAAATTTATTTACTATTAATAATTGCTTCTATTATTCTATTGCTTTAATTTATCGAAAATAATTACGCTTATGAAAGCTTGTATCGAAACGTATCTACTTAGATTATATTTTTTTGTGTACAATTTTGCTTTTTGTAAAAATTGCTTATTTTTCTTTCTATAGGACTTCGCTTTTTTTTGTAAAAAAAAATTTTTATTTTCGCATATAATTTTTTTTTTTTTACAGGACTTCGCTTAATTTCTTTTATGTATTAATTTGTTTAATTTTCTGTTGTAAAAATTGCTTATTTTTTCTCTTTTTGTAAAATGCCAAAATCTTATTGTTTTTGAAAAACTTCGCTTTTTCACATGAAATTTTGTAATTGAGTGCCATAAACAAAATTAAAATTTTTTGTTTATTGTCCGTGATAAAACTACCATGGAAAATTTTATTTTATTCGGAATAAAATATTAATTGTCTAAAATTCGCTTTTAGAGAATACTTGATCCAAGTTCGATAACGCGATCAAAACACAGCTGTGTTTACTTTTACAGCTCTATTGTTTTCCACAGGCATGGTCATTCTTTTTTGAAGAAAATTATTCTGAAATAAAATATTTAAAATTACGGAAAAATAAATCACGCAATTAATTGAAATTTTATTAAAATTTTGAAGATATTAATAAACTACCATTATTGAAGTAAAATTCTAAATTTTTTTTAACAATAAAAATTGTAATAAAATTCTAAAATTTTTTTTTAACAATTGAAATTGTGATAAAATTCTTAATTTTTTTCTCAAAAATTAATATCAAACACCAAAATTTTTCCCCACTATTTTCTTTTAATGCCTAAAAAAAGAAATACTCCATCACAAAGAGGAATTTTAACTAGATCACGCGCAAAAACAGACAAAATGTATACAACACCTCCCCATTCTAAAAAAAATAAAAACTCACAATTAGATCCCAATACTCAACATACGCGCATCATGAACAAATAAATCCTCTCCACCAGAATCCTACAACGCAAAGAGAGCAAAATATGCTCCAGCAAGAACAAAACACTACGTCACTAGAAACAGCGACAAATGTTGCAACGGTTCTCAACCCTAATCTCTCAGAAACAGAATCTTTAGATACAGAATCCGCAATAAATAAAAACGCTACCGACGAATCGCAAAATAATTCGAAAAACCGCACTAGCAGTTTAAATTCAACATTTTTTGCACCCCCAGGTACAGGAACTACCCCAAAGATTTCAATTCCATTACGACGCGGTCGTCAACCAAAAACAAAGAAAACCCCTGTTTCTAACGTAGCAATTAAACAAATTCTTGCACGCTTTGATACCATTCAGGCATCCCAAGCTTCACAAAACAACGATTTCAAACGTCAAATGAAACAAATGTTTGATCGCAATTTAGATGAATCTCGCGAACAATTAGATCATTTTTACAGTGAAACTCGCCGCGTAGTTCAAGAAGCTCGGTTAGAAGATTTAAAACACAACAGAAAAGAATTAAAAGCCCTCAAAACAGAAACATTTCAATTAATTCAATCAAATCATTTAGAAATAAATAATTTAAATAAAGAAAACAGAAAAGAGGTAAATAAAATGGTTGAATCTCTTTCGCAAAAAATTTCGGAGTTGTATATGAGACACACGCCATCTCCTTGGCATGATTCTCGCTGGAAATCAATTGACAACGGTTATCACACTAGCACACAGCAGGTATCACAACCTACATCCCTACCGTCTACAAGTACCACTACTACAGTGACAACTACAAACATAGGGACACATGCGACATTTAGTACGGGTATAGCAACAGCTCTTCCCCCACCACTGTCTACAACACCTTTCGTGCGCACTACTCTTCGCAACCGTACACTGCAATTCACCGAACCGCCAGAAATTCTCATTTCCCCTCCACTTTCTGACAGCGATCCTTACGAAACACCTAACATTAATACACAAGAACCTATCGGAAGACCCCCACCAATTTATTGAAATCCAAATCCAAATTTGCACAAAATAGTAAAATCTTGGGACATAAAATTCCCAGGAACACTAGACGCAGACGAATTCATCGATGAATTTGAACGCAAATTAAATGCATCAAATATCAATCCCAATGACGCGCTATCAACAATGTCTCAGGTACTTGCCGAATCTGCGTACACATGGTTCGCTACATTCCGCAATTCTTGGAACACGTGGACTGAATTTTCAGCCAAATTTTGCTCGATATTTGGCGAATCTAACGATGATCAACGCATCACGAATAAAATTCAACGCGCCGTCCAACTTGAAGATGAATCCGGAATTGAATTTGTAATAAGAATAGGTTCTTTATATAATAAATTGCAACAAAAAGTCCCAAAAGAAAAACAACTAGACAAAATTTACTCGGCTCTTCATTCTGACTTAGTTTTACAGTTTTACCGCGACAGTTTCATAAATTACGACGGTATAATTCGGAAAATTCGCAAATACGAAGAAAAAATAGCAACAATGCAATTTACTTCAAAAATTCGCAAACAAGACTCGAAAAAAAATCGTAACTCACGCGGTAAAAATCAATTAAATGCAATTGAAACTTTCCCGCCCACAACTGATCCCGCTCAACAAAATAAATCGGAAAAACAACCAAAAGCGGAAAATGCGTCAAAAAAATCAAAAAATAATAAAAAGCAAAGTAAAAACGACCTTGAAATTAGTTTAAATAAAGTAGAAATTTATAAACAACAAATTAAAAGACTAGAAGCAAAACTACCAACAAGCGAAAAACAAAAATCTGAAAATGATCAGAGCGCTAAGAAGCCACCTGCCTCCCCACCACCGGCCCGTAAGTCACGCCGCCGATCCACTTCCAGGTCTTTTCGCTCCTCACGTTCCGTGTCATCACGACGAGAGGGGGAAAAACGTAGATCGCCAGCGCGTAGAACTCGTGACCACAGCAGAGACTCGAAACGAGACAAAGACCGCAGTGACGGACGCAGACACGAAAATCGCAACCATCGCGGACGCGGAAATAAAAACGGATGTAATGGTCGTTGTCGCGGTAATAATAATAATGATTATTACCAATACCTTTCGCAATTTTGCCAATCCGGCAACGCGCAACAACCATTCACACCCACGCAGATGCCTTTGCCTCCTCAAGTACCACCTTGGTTCAGCAATCGTGATTTTCCAAACACCCTCGGTTTCAATGCACCCAACCCTTTTTCGCCAAAAAACGAGATTGATGCCAGGAGAGATTAAATCTCCCTGGCAAACAAATAATTAATTCAAATAAAAATTCGGAAAATCCTAACGATACAATTGTAAAAATAAATAACCGCGATATTATTGACAACCGTGTAATACCAAGTTGCAGTCACACCGCAAAGGACTCAATGTGTATTCCTCAAAATGCATCAGCGCTTAATTAAGCGCATGCCAGTAGGAATTTCACTAGTGACTCCGAAAGCGAATACGATGACAATTGCTACTCGGAATCCGAGACGGAGTACTCAGACTCAAACGATGAGCTCATCCCCACTACCGTACACACTGACACAGTAGAGACGAGCATACACTCACTTACGTCGAAGCCCTTGTCAAAACCAGCTGTTGGCTTACTAGCAGCAGCCAGTAAATTCAAGCGCTTAGTACACAAAGGGCCTGCATTGCCCTTACCGCCACAAAAACGGAACACGATAACCACAACAATAAATATCGGCGATAAACAAATAATCGGTCTTCTCGACACAGGAAGCGATCGTACCTTTATGTCTGGAGAATTATACGATTCAGTTAAAGAATTCGCGAACGGTGACCCAATTCAAGATGCAATAACTCGTGCAGGCGTACAATTAGCTCAACGCGACCATGTAGCCGCGCCCCGTTATTCCGCAAAATTTGACGTTACAATTAACGATTGTACTGGCGAATTATGGTTCGCAGTCCTCGATGGACTAACCACGCCCATAATATTAGGCATGGACTTCATAACCGCATGGAAAGTCGTCATAGACGCCAGTAAAGGTTATTGGTCCATCGAAGATTCAAAAACACAGAATCCTTTTATCCCAGCAAATAATACACGTAATTTTTTAAATTCGGTGCAATTATTAGAATTAACACCCGAACAAAGAAAAACTTTAGATGAATTTGTAGATACAAAATTATCAAATTTCGCAGAATACACCGGCATCACGAACTTAGCAACTCACGTAATTGAATTGACAGATCAAACCCCGTTTAAACTCAAACCTCTCCGTTACAGTTTAGAAGCTAATAAAATAATAAATGATCAAATTGATAAATATATCGAAAAAAGATTTATAATTCGAAGCTTTGGTCGATTCGCGAGTCCTATTGTTTTAACTTATCGTAAAGATGGCAGACCAAGAGTTTGCATGGATTTCCGAAAATTAAATAAAAATACTAAAAAATCTGCATATCCTTTACCGCGCATGGATACTATCCTCGACGCGTTATTCGAAGCAAATATAATCAGTACAATAGATCTTACTGATGCATTTCATCATATTCCAATCCACCCAGATTCACGCGAATATACCGGTTTTGTAGTACCCGGACGTGGACAATTTGAATGGGTTAGAATGCCCTTTTGCCTCACTAACTCACCAGCCACTTTTCAAGAACTAACTGATAGGTTGAAAGAAAAATTTGTCGAACACATTCGCACGAACAATTTACCTGAACAATATATCATTCAAGTACACGCGTATCTCGATGACTGGATTATTATTTCTAAAACGTTGGATGAATATCTTTTATTGTTAAATATTATCTTTGATATTCTTCACAAAGCAGGTTTCACAATAAACCGAGAAAAATCATTTTTCGCAAAATCTTCTGTCGAATATCTCGGCTTTGTGAACAAGGTCACAGCTTCAAAGTTTGCCGAAAAGCGTACAATAAACGCTTCTGCCAAAAATGCTACAGTCCAGACTTCTGCACCGACGAATGTCCATGGCCACATGTCGCGGAGGAAAAGTTCGATGTCCCTGAACATCAAAGATGCAAAGAATGCAAGCGACCCAAAAACCTGCCCGATGTCAACTGCGGCGAATGTCGTAGAAGAGAAATGGAGCAAAGAATCGCGAACAGAGACCAGCAATTGCTCGAAGTCGACAACCAAGTCAGCAACCTGCAAGTCACTCCCAAGCCGCCTCTCGCACAAGCCAATGGTGCAATTCCAAAACAAATTTCCTTACCAAAGCCCAAAGTAATTCCATCCAAGTCGTTGTCCTGCGCAGAAATGGCTCTGCGAACAGTAATAAATACGCAGAGACCACTGCGAGAACCAACCACACTGAGAGATTCTACAATGCGAGAGCCGTCTCCAACGCTACCACTTTCAGAGATTGCCATCGAGAACGAGACCCGAGATCCAAACAAAGTTCTCTCACCGTTCGACTCAGATGACAACAACGCTGAATTGTGAAAAACATTGTCTTAAGCCTACGAACTAGGAATCAACGACGAAGAAGAAGAGTGAATAGCGAAAATAAGCAAAAAAAATTTACAACAGTGCTTAAAGACACTTTTTTGTATTATTAAGTGCTATGAATATCAATAAGTGTTCAAATTTCACATGCCAAAAAAGACTTTATTTTTTTTTAGAAATATATATATATATTTATTTGCTTGTGGCTTATAAGCCAATACAAAGAAATTGCCGCAGGATTTAATTACATTCATTTTACATAAAAATTTGAATTATCTTTTTCGAAAAATTTTTTTTATAAATAAGTATAAGTTAGAGACTGAGACAGATTGTGGTGACTCAATCATACTGACGAAGGCGCTTTTTATATCATTTTCCGCTAATGAAGTACAAATGTGAGCTTTTCTTTCTTCCGAGTGACATGGACAATTAATTATTAAATGGTAAAAAACATCAGCCGTCTCCAAACCACAATCGCTACAGTATCCATGGGCATTTAACCAATAAGTATTCTTTTGAATTGTAAACTTTAGGCGAAAAAAATTGAGTAATCGGATTTGACACACCACTCGAATATGTTCGATTGGGCTATTTAATTTAAAATATGGTTGCGGTCCACGATAAAGGGCCACATGCGGCAGGATTTGCAGCGATTCCGATTTATGGAGTCTACAGATATCATTCGTGAACAAATATTATTTGTATTCTTTCACCCATTCATTTTTCTTTTCCTTCAAAAGCTCTAAGGTAAGGTGGTCCCATTCATACGTTTTCCCTAAAATTTCGAACCAGTTCCTGAATTGTTCCCACCAATTAAATTTTTTACAGCTTTTTCCACTTTGGGCTAAGGTTTTTAAACGCAATAGACAAATTTTCGGGTAACGATTGTCACTCATTGAGAGGATTTTTTCAATTAAATTTAATGTTAATTTAAAAACTGTACAAGCTAATCTTGATAATCCAAGTTCTAATCTTATAGCGTAAGCTGCAGTGTTCTTCGGAAGCGATAATAATTTTTTATAAAATGAAGATTGAATAAATTCAATCTCATCTAAATATCGAAGCCCCCACACAGGTATAACATAAAATAGAACGCTCGACACCAAGCTTTCAAAAAGTTTGCTTACAGGATCCCTTATTTTTAAATTTAGTCTATTTATCAGCGCTGTCGTGGCACCCACAGCCAGGTTCGTTTTACTAATGACGGAATTGGTGGCATTAATAAAAGTTGCCGAGTTCGAAAATGTTACTCCCAAATACTCGTAGCTTGACACTACCTCCACTTCCTGATTGTCCCCCAGTAAAAATTGCCCGTAATTTTTATTGTACACGTGTCCGCCCTTTCTGAAAATGACTAATTGCGTCTTCTTTATATTTATTTCCAATTGGTTAAGATTACAATATTTTTTTAGTGCCCTTAATATTTTCTTCATGTTTATACTTGAATCAGCAACCAAAGCGATATCGTCAGCATACGCGAGTAGGAGGATTTCAATTAGGTGGTTTATTGCTACCCCTCTAATTCCTTCCTTAAGAAGAAATTGTTCAAGGTCAGCTATAAAAAATCGCGAACAAGAGTGGACTCATGACTTCTCCTTGTAAAACCCCCTGAGTCACCCGTGCTTTTCCGGATCTACCACGGGAGTTTTTAACTGCTACATTAGCATTGGTGTATAAATCTTTCAAAATATTAATTAATTTACTACCTACTCCAATTTTGAATAATTTTTTTCAAAGTAAATCATGGGTGACTGAGGGGAAGGCTCCACGAAAATCGACAAAGAGGACAAAGAGTTTGCCTCTCTCCAGCGATAAACGGGCTTGTATGATCGCATTTAAAAAGAATATATTGTCCACACATCCCCTTTTTTTCCTGAATCCTGATTGCCACTCTGGTAAAAGATTACTGGATTCTAACCAGTTTCCCAGACGATCAGCGAGTATCTGCATGAAAATTTTAGAAATGCAATTCATAAGTGCAATTAGACGGTAATTCGACAAGTCCGTTTTATTGCCTTTTTTATATAGCAAAAAAGACTTTATTTTGTTACTACTTATAAGGCATATTAGTTCATAAGATATTTTTTTGCGTTACACGGAATAAGAATTCCTAAATTGATATTATTTTTATATTATTATTACGATTACTCTTACTCATAAAGTTACGTTGCGACCAACTAACGAACCAAAAAAGAGAACAAACGTTAATGAGTACTAATCTTTCTTCTATTTACAGAAATGATATTTTAGCTCTTTCTAAAATTAAAAATTTAATTTTTTCATTGTTTTATAATAATTTTATTTTCTTTATAATAGCAATGGCCAATTAAGATGGACCGATATTGCGAAAAATTTTGTATGTCTTGTTAATCATGTTCCTTTCAGCACCAAGAATTGAACGCAGCTGTAACTTCGCTGGTTGTCCACTGCCGAACATCATCGATGTCTTCGATGTGCTGGGAGAAGTGGATGCATATCCACTGCCAGACATGATTGACATCATGGATATGTTCGGTAGACCTTGTCGTGGTGGCGGGGCTTTCAACTAAAGGACAACCAAACAGCAAGAAAAAATGAATTCAAAAAAATTCTGAGAAGGTACCCCATGTGAGCAGGCCGGAAACGGGAAATCTCACCATCGGTCCCAGGACCGATGCTCAAGTGCGCGCGGATTGTGGGGGCGCACAATTTCTTGCAGTGCCACGAGTGATCGTGGAAAGGGTAGATCCACAGAACATCGTGGAAAATAAAAAAACGAGGAAAGGAAGCACGTCGAGCCTTCTGAGTGTGTCAAGCTGCAGTAGCGGAAAAACCGTTCATAGCGCTATCCACTCAGAAGTAGACGACGAGGCGATAGAAGAGACTCGCGAGATATGCTTGCGGCTCAGAAAGGAGGAGGCGACTTGTCTCGAAAAAATGGAGTTGGAGGTCGCAAAGATGATAAAATCTTGCGACATTCAGAAGACCGTCAATAGGACGGTAAAGGATGGACTCAAGGTCATCGACGTCCTGCTAAAGGAGGCAAGGGCAAAGCATGCCGCGGCCGATGAGTCGGACTTCGATTTGGCATGCGTTCTGAGCGGTGCGGAATGCAACCGCAAGGACCGTAAGAAAGAGAGAGAGCGTTTCTATAGGCGTAATCTCAAAAGCGTCTTAAGAGATGCTCAGAAACGGAAGAGAGAGGGTGACAGTCCAGAAGAGACTCGAACCAAAACCGATAAGAGGAAGAAGGAGGAAGCTCCTCCAATGGAAACGGAAGTACCAGATCCAAAGATTCCTCAATTGAAAAGAATTGGGTCAAAAAGATCCACAGTTCTAATCCGAGTCGGTGAAGGATTGACGTATGCTGACGTTCTGGGTAAGCTTCGCAAAGAGGTCAACCCAGAGGACAGCCATACGAGAATAGTAGCAGCAAAAGCTACAAACAAGGGGGACCTTCTGATTAAGTTCAGAGGAGACTCCGATAAGGACGCTTTCACCGCTGAGGTCACCAAGGCGGTTGGAAGCATGGGTAAGGTGCAGTCATTGGATCGAAGAGTTACACTCGAGATCCGTGATTTGGATTGCCTTACCCAAGAAGCTGAGGTGCAACAAGTGTTGTCTGAAGCAATGGGTAAGCCAGTAAACAGGAGAGTGACGGTCTTAGGACCCAACCGCCGAGGGATGAAGCTCGCGGTTGTAGTCACCAACCTGGAAGAGGCGAACAGGCTGGAGAAATTGGGACACGTAAAAATTGGTTTTATGTGTTGCCCAATCAAAAGAAGAGTAATGGTCGTCCGGTGTCATCGATGCCTGGGATACGGCCATATTGGAGCCAAATGCCAGAAGGAGGACAGATCGGCTGCGTGCTTTAAGTGCGGTGAGGCCGGTCACAGGTTCTCCAACTGTAAAAACAACTCAAGTTGCTTTTTGTGCAAGGAAAAGATTGGCAATAAGGTGTCAACCACCCATATTGCAGGCAGCGGAGGATGCGGAGTCTTCAGGACGGCCCTTGAGGAGGCGAAGAAGACTCTCGCAAGAACTAAAAGCAAATAAGAAGTATTAAAAGGAGCCAAAAAGCGTGATTTAAACAGCTTTTAATTTGTTTGTTTTTTATTAATTTATTTTGTGATTTATTTGTCCTTATACATTTTTTTGTTTAATTTGTTTTGTGTTTTTTATTCGTCTTTAAACAGTTTTATCTTTTCAACATTATATACGTGTTTACTTTTTTTTCTTTTCTTTTTTATATCCGTTTACAATTTTATCTTTTGACTTTTTACACTTCTTAAAATATTTGTTTTTTTTTATTATTTTTGTGCTGTGAATTCCGCTTGGACTTTGTAATAGTTTTAATCATTTTTTTAACTACGGACGCAGGAGGACCGCAGAGAAAGGGAGAAGGTCGCATTAGCGACAGAGTTGGAGCGCCACCCTCGAAGGCTAAAGTCTTACGACAGTTCCGAGGGAGGGTAAAGGGCTCCAGAAGAAGGGTTACGGGTTTTGGTGGGTCGGGCTGGTAGTAGGTCGCCAGTTTATTAAATTTATTATAACATTTATGTATTTATCTTTTTTTTTTATATTTCCTTTTGTTTCATTGTACCAACCCCACATAACCTTGGAGTGCGGAATCCAAGGTATCTGTAGGCAGATTTCCCAAAAGTCCCTAAGCAAAAAAAAAAAAAAAAAGTAAGGGGGAATGTAACAAACCGAATTATTTTATATTCAAAGTTACTTTCCGCGTCATTTAAATTTCGAGAATCGATAATCGATTACGCGATGTAGCGATTCGATACGCCAATCCTCGTTGCTGAGAGAGCAGACGACAAAACCGCGTGTTAAAAGTCGACGCCAACCGGCAGATTGTCGCGAGCTACGACGAGAGATTGTCACGAATTACAAGAATTTACACGAAAGTTGTACGCGATTAGCGTCTAAATTGTTGTTATTTCAACTTATCGACGCCTCCCGTTAATATAATGCTTATTGAAAAACAAATGCAAGATAATTTTTATTCAGTTTTTAGTGCAAGACAATTCTTATTCGATTTTCCGTTCAATAAAATGCTTATTCAAAATTGTGTGCAAAACAATTGCCACTGACAGAACAAAAAATGTAACCCTAAATCATCTTTTTAATATTAAATTGCAATTAAATATCTGAGAATTTCAGTGCGTATCTATTGTTATTAGAAAATTTAATACTTGATTATCTCTTGCGTATTAAGAAATATTGTTTGAGCAATTGTAATTAAAAATTATATTCAATTGAAAATTTTATAAAATCATTTGTGCCTTTTAATTTGCCTTGATTCATCGTCGCAGAGAGCCAGCGCTTCCACCGGTAAGTTCATCTTTTCACTTGGCCATTGTGATCGCAGTACTCATGCAACGTTCTTTCTCTCGCTCTCTGCAACTAGTGTAGTCGCACCCAGAGAATCTTCATCAAACTGTGCAAGTGAATATTGTGCTTTCTGTCGCGAGTCGAACCCATACACATATATATATATATATATATATATATATATATATATATATATATATATATATATATATATATATATATTTCTTAAACTCATTTTTTAATTTACAAATTAAAATCTCGCGATTAGGGTTGTCACATTATACAGCAACATAATTTTGCGGAAAGAACTCATTTTTTGATAAAAATGCGAATTTTTCAGCTTTAATTGTGATTAACTCTATAAATTCTTATACAATTTATACTTTGTATATACCAATCGATTCGTCTTGATGCAAAGAATAAGATTTTATTATATATTCACTTCAATAACAAACTTTAAAAAAAAATTTTTTAGAAAAAAATCAAAAAAAAAATTTTTTAAGAATTTTTTAAAGTCTATCAATCCATTTCGAGATATTTTTATGATAAATATACCTGGTAAATTTTAGTCAAATTTGTTTAAACCTCTTCGAGTTATCGTCTTCACAAAAATCGGGATCCACACACACACATTTATACATACATCCGGACAATTGTTCAGGGTCTTATATAACATAGTCCCATATAGAAGAAAATTTGTTAAAAGGATTTTTAAAAATTTTGTAAATTAAACGACTACAAATCTTTCTCACGAGGAAGCAAAAAGAAGTCGAAATAGTTCCATTAAGATTTTTGGCTTCTAATTTCAAGGTGAGCATATGCCCCGTTTAGGAAATATAGAGGGTCAAAGTTGACCATGTCAAATAATGGAAAAAAAAGCGATTTAACATTTATACTCGAATAATAAGGTTAACAAGTTGTAAATCCAGATGTTCATTAAATGAAAATTTTGCTTCCTCTTTAGGATCAGCAAAAACAAGTTGTAAATCCAGATGTTCATCACATGAACATTTTGCTTCCTCTTTACGATCAGCAAAAAAATTTGCTTCCTCGTGAAGGAAGCATTAACGATAAATATATTTCATTTTTAAATAATTTTTAATACAATTTAACATTTATAAAATAAAGTCCATTCGTCTTAATAGAAAGAAGAAAATTTTCTTATACAGTAATATGAATCTAAATAAACAAAAAATTTTTAGTAAAAAAGTAAATTTTTCAAATTTGATTGTAATTAATTCTATAATTTTCAATAGAATATATACTTTACATACATCAATCGATTCGTCTCGATGCAAAGAATAAGATTTTATTATATATTAACTTCAATAACCAACTTAAAAAAAATTTTTTAGAAAAAAAAATTTTTTTAGAAAAAAGTCCAAAAAAAAATTTTTTTGAGAATTTTTTAAAGTTTATCAATCCATTTCGAGATATTTTTATGATAAATATACCTGGTAAATTTTCGACAAATTCGTTAAAACCTCTTCGAGTTATCGTGTTCACAAAAATCGGGATCAACACACACACACGCACACACATACACACACATCCATACATACATCCAGACAATTGTTCAGGGTCTTTTATAACATAGTCCTATATAGAAGAAAATTTGTTAAAAGGATTTTTAAAAATTTTGTAAATTAAACGACTACAAAGCTTCCTCACGAGAAAGCAAAAAAGAAATCGAAATAGTTCCTTTACGATTTTTGGATTCTAAATACGAATCACATGTTAAACTAAAAACATTAAATATGGTGAATCCAATATGGCGGATCTAATATGTCAGGCAAGTGTTTTTAAAAAATCATCAAATTTACTTGAAACTCTACTTAAAACTCGAATACAGGCAAGTTAAAATAATCCGACCAATAAAGGCAAGATGAAATAATCCGACTAATAAAATCACGTTAAAATAAACCGACCAATAAAGGCAAGTTGAAATAATCCGACTAATAAAATCATGTTAAAATAAACCAACCAATAAAGGCAAGTTAAAATAATCCAACCAATAAAGGTAAGTTAAAAAATCCGACCAATAAAGGCAAGA
Organism: Leptopilina syphax; assembly: GCA_032872505.1. Taxonomy (NCBI): domain Eukaryota; kingdom Metazoa; phylum Arthropoda; class Insecta; order Hymenoptera; family Figitidae; genus Leptopilina; species Leptopilina syphax. The sequence goes on along the minus strand of CM065472.1, from coordinate 24,297,556 downwards.
TGAAATAATCCGACAAATAAAATCACGTTAAATTAAACCGAACAGTAAAGGCAAGTTAAAATAATCCGACCAATAAAGGCAAGATGAAATAATCCGATTAATAAAATCACGTTAAAATAAACCGACCAATAAGGGCAAGTTACAATAATCCAACTAATAAAGGCAAGATGAAAGAATCCAACCAATAAAAGCAAGTAAAAATACACCGACCAAAAAATCACGTTAAATTCAAACGAAAAATAAAGGCAAGTTAAAATAATCCGACCAATAAAGGCAAGCTGAAATAATCCGACCAATAAAAGCAAGTTAAAATACACCGACCAAAAAATCACGTTAAATTAAACCGAAAAATAAAGGCAAGTTAAAATAATCCGACTAATAAATTCAAGATGAAATAATCCGACTAATAAAATCACGTTAAAAAATCCGACCAATAAAGGCAAGATGAAATAATCCGACTAATAAAATCACGTTAAAATAAACGTACCAATAAAGGCAAGTTAAAATAATCCAACTAATAAAAACAAGTTAAAATAATCCGATTAATAAAATCACGTTAAAATAAACCGACCAATAAAGGCAAGATGAAAGAATCCGACTAATAAAAGCAAGTTAAAATAATCCGACTATTAAAATCACGTTAAAATAAACCGACCAATAAAGGCATGTTAAAAGAATCCAACTAATAAAAACAAGTTATAACAAATTATTCTTTTACTTTAAATTTTACAAAACGAAAATAATTAATTATCAAAAATCATTGAAATTGTTATAAAATAAATTATTAAATTATTTAAAAAGATAAACTATATTTAAAATAAAAGATCATAAATTATTCGATTATCGTCAAATCTTTATAAATAAGATCAGACTTTTGTCTGTACATTGCATAGAATTTGAAATTTCATGTTTAGTTTTTCTATTCGAGTAGTAAGAATTCCAAAAATGACAATAAAAAAAATTATGTATGTATGTATGTATGTATGTATGTATGTGTGTGTATGTATGTCTGTACGCAATATTTTGTCCGGGATAAACACAAAGTCTGCTTGACCGATTAAAACAAAACTTTACAGTCTCTTTGGTCTTAGTCTAACTTAAATTTATAGCCATATCCGATAGAAAAATATTATACTGAACAAAAGTTATGACTTTTTCAAAAAATATGAAAAATAGAAAAAAATTCATATTTTTTAATTTTTGACGGATTGATGCGATACTATTTGTAGTTAATTTTTTTTAGATAAATACAATTCCTTTTTGCAATAAAATAAAAAAAATAATTAATGTAAATTTTTAATTAATTTTTTTAATTTTTGAAAAAAAATTTTAATTAATTTTTTTGTTAAATAATATGTAATCTTTATAAATAAGATCTGACTTTTGTCTGTACATTGCATAGAAATTGAAAATTCCTATTTAGTTTTTCTATTCAAGTAGTAAGAATTCCAAAAATGCCAATAAAAAAAATTATGTATGTATGTATGTCTGTGCGCGATATTTTGTCTGGAATAGACACAAAGACTACTTGACCGATTAAAACGAAACTTTACAGTCTCTTAGGTGTTGGTCTAACTTAAATTTCTATCCATATCCGATTGAAAAATATTAAGCTGAACGAAAGTTATAGCTTTTTTCACAAATTTCAAAAAATCAAAAAAATGCAAATTTTTTAATTTTTTTGACAAATTTATGTGACACTTTCTGTAGCTACTTTTTTATATAAATACAACTAATTTTCACTATAAAAATGAAATATAAATAATGTATCCGAATTTTTAAGCCAAAATCATATTTTTGATTTTTGACAAAATTTTTAATTATTTTTTTTTGTTGAATATTGTTTAATTTTTTATTAAGTTGGTAGTGATATCGATTGATGTTTTTAAATTTTTAATTACATTCATTACATTTATTTTATTAAAAAGTTTAGAGTCATGAATTTGATGCCGATTACAAATTTTCTAAAATCAATTAACGTGAGAGTTTGCAAACAATTTCTATATTGATATTTTTAGGTTTTAAGTTTGAAAATTTCATAGTATGTATTGTCATATTTAACGTAGAAAATAAAATATTTATGTTCAATATAAAGGGTATACAGTAAAAATATCAATAATACTGAAATTTGACTTCAGCGGGCACTGGGACACAGAAAGTCCTTAAGATGCCATTAGGGCAAATTGGGATTTATGAATCAAAATTTTCTTTTTTTTAAATTCAAGAAATGTTTTAAAAATGACTTTGAAAATAAATAACAAATTCCTATTTATGAATTAAAATTGTTCTTCTTGAATTTTAGAAATGTTTGGGGTATGTTGTTGCTTTCCAAAATTCTATCCGGGCATTACGCAAAAACGGGTAAAATGTAAAATCCCATGTGGAAATTTTTAATAGGGATATGGAAAAATTATACCATACGGTTTTACATAGGAATCAATATGGTTTCCTTTAAAAAAGTCGATCCCATGTAGATTTCCCATGTGGGAATCAAAAACGTGTTATAATTTCTACTAATACATTTAACAGAGTGTCTATTAATCGCAAAGGTATCCCGAGAAATAGCCGGAAATTTAATTCGACTAGAAAAATCGGAAATTTTCTTATCTAATTAAAAAAAGTTTTATTATTTTAATTCATTTTTAAAAAATTGCTTTTTGCTTTAATTTCTATTAATGTAATATTTTTATTTGTCAAAATTTAAGACCTACTTTCAGATTACAATATAGGTCTTATTTTAGATTTTAGCAGTCGTAACGAGGGGCCTACTTGCAATACAATTAGTTCGAATTAGACTCTACATAACTCCAAAAGCTGGTGGAAAATTAGTATTAATTATTAATGCATTAATTGAAATACTACGAACGCATAAAGTACTACAAATTGACAAATACTGTTCTGTAAATCTGAATTAGTTGAAAATAGTATTTGATAGAAAAAGTCATTTACTGATTCAAATGGTAATATTTTGCTAATGTAATAGTTAATGGTAACTAATTATTAGTTTTTCCCAGTCAAATTAAATTCCCAATTGGTAGACTCCTGTTCAAATATATTAGTAGAAACTAAAACCCGTCGAAGACGGGTACGACAGCTAGTTTAATATATGATTAAAAACAATCAAGTCAATATTAAATACACATAAACAAAACACATATACATAAATTTCAAATCGATTATAGTTTTAACAAAAAATGGAAAACATAGAATTATCAATTATACAAAAGTGGAATCGATCAAATAATAATTATTATAAACGCCCTAGAACCGACGGATCATTTAACTTTTCTGCACACACACATTTATATACAAATTTGGGTACTTAGCGACTTTTTGTACTGCCGTTTTCCTCTCCTCCCAGCCAACTCATGCATCTATCTCATCCAATGGATCCAATTCCTTGCAAGATAAGATCCCAGATCTATATTGGCCAATAGGACTCTTCAAATGCCAGGATCTCAAGGATGCAGAAATGCCGTTTGGATAGTGTGTGAGATCAAATGTTGTGTCACCTTGTGTTATTAAAAATCCGCCCACTTATAATTCGCCACACTAATAAATATAAACAAAAAAAATATAGATATATATAAAAAAATATTAGGATTAAACTTCGCGAATGCACTAGTTCTTTTTTATTTTTTGCATACCATCAGCGTCCTCGGCAGGCACTTGAAACGTGGCGCGGATACAGCCGTTCGGTTCTCAGGGCGACGATCGATTAAAATCTTGATCACCGCTTCCGTGAACCGACGCTGATTTCCCGCTAATTTTCCCACTTTTCTTTCACACGTGGTGAAGCGTGCCGAACCGAGAACCCTGATAGGTCCCAAATTCGTTAGATTTTATATACTCTCGACACCAGACCTCACTCCACACATCCCCGATCTCCGGCAACCCCAGATGCATGCTGACCAGGAGGAAAGTCAATCGCTTCAAAGTTAAAATAATCCGATTAATAAAATCACGTTATAATAATCCGACTTATAAAAGCAAGTTAAATTAAACCGACCAATAAAGGCAAGTTAAAATAATCCGACCAATAAAGGAAAAATTAAATAATCCGACTAATAAAATCACGTTAAAATAAACCGACCAATGAAGGCAAGATAAAAAAATCCGACCAATAAAGGCAATAGCTGTTAAAGTATTTAATTTTTTTAGTTTAACATGTCATTCGTATTTAGAAGCCAAAAATCTTAAATGAACTATTTCGACTTCTTTTTTAACCTTATTATTCAAGTATAAATCTTAAATCGCTATTTTTTCATTATTTGACATGGTCAACTTTGACCCTTTATATTTCTTAAACGGGGGATATGCTTATCTTGAAATTTTGCAGGGATTATTTGGTCATCATATATGACCATTTGGTATAAAAAAAGTTTCAAAATTCGAGGTACGAAAAACGGTCATTGTTTGCATGGGGCTTGCCGAGGCTCTTTAGCTGAAACATCTACTGTTTACATTTACCCCTTGTTTAAATTTACCCCAAATGACCCTACTATGAAATTTTCAAACTTAAAACCTGAAAATATCAATATAGAAATTGTTTGCAAACTCACGTTCATTGATTTTAGAAAATTTGTAATCGACATCAAATTCATGACTCTAAATTTGTTAATAAAATAAATGTAATGAATGTAATTTAAAATTTAAAAACATCAACTGATATCACTACCAACTTAATAAAAAATTAAACAATATTCAACAAAATATCAAAAATTTTGTCGAAAATCAAAAATATGATTTTTGCTTAAAAATTCGGATATATTATTTATATTTTATTTTTATAGTGAAAATTAGTTGTATTTATATTAAAAAGTAGCTACAGAAAGTGTCACATCAATTTGACAAAAAATTAAAAAATTTACATTTTTTTAATTTTTTGAATTTTGTGAAAAAAGCTATAACTTTCGTTCAGCTTAATATTTTTTAGTCGGATATGGCTATAAATTTAAGTTAGACTAAGACCAAAGAGACTGTAAATTTTCGTTTTAATCGGTTAAGTAGTCTTTGTGTTTATCCCGGACAAAATATTGCAGACAGACATAAAAACACACATAGATACATAATTTTTTTTATTGTCATTTTTGGAATTCTTACTACTCAAATAGAAAAACTAAACATAAAGTTTAAAATTCTATGCAATGTACCAAAAAAGTCTGATCTTATTTATAAAGATTACGTTTCTCGCAAGAGCAAAAGAATTTGAGAAGTTAGTATATAAGAGCAGTTCGGAATATACTTAATATAGCTAATGTAATAGTATAGTGCGTTTATGTTTATACTGCGTTAGTTTAGGTTAGTGTTAGAAATATATGTATATAAGCGAGCGAAATTAAATGTTTGTGTAAAGTGAGAATGTGAACAAAATTTGAACGTGGTTGTATGCGAAAATGGTACAAATGTGTGAGTAAAGTGAAGAAAATAATTTTTATTTTTTACTTTATGAAATCAGAATTACAGTTGTAATCCGTTCTGATTACAGAACTGTTTGTAAACTGTCCGAGCAGTACCGTGACAGTTTTGTAATGGCTACAGATAAAATTTTCTGTGTGAAGTCAAACCCGATTAAAAAATATTAATATTTAAAAAAGTTACAGTGGTTTTTGTAAGTGGGACATATGAGGCATTTTACGTGAAATGTCCTAAGTTAAAATTTCAACTTCTTGAAATAATTGAAACTCGGGGAATTTGTTGTTCTATCAAGTAGAAATGTGACCCGAAAAACATTTTTGACCTTTCGAAAATTTGGAGCGGGTAGAGGGGAGTCAATTTTATTAATTTTGCTAACACCGTCTACTTTTTCAATTTTTTGCTTCCTCATAAAGGAAGCTTTGTATTGGCAAAATTTTGGATTGTCATTTTTTGGCATATTTATAAATTTTTTTTATTATGCCTAATACTTTAGTACTTTATATATGCACAGGAACTCCCCGTATAAATGTTCTAAATAAATAAAAAAAAATTTCGATATATTTTGACCTTCGAAGTCCAAAAAACGGATTTTAAAAATTTGTCCCGATGTGTGTGTGTGTGTACTAACATTACATTTGCGTCAATATCACAGATCGAGAAAGAGCTAAAGGCCTCAATTTTTTTTTAAATTGTAGGTCTCTCCGGGGGACATAAAATGAGAGTATTTTCAGCCCAATTCATGAAGATTAACCATTTTTTTTGCATTTTTCATTTTGTAAAAAAACGTTTTTTGGACATAACTTAAAAAAATGTTAGGACACTTATAAATCTTTTTTTTTAGTTTTGTAGAGTTTTTTCACACGCATCTAATGAGCCCTAATTGAACATTTTTCGTCCATATTAACCGGAGATATTAAACTTTTAAAAATCAAAAATTTTGGAAAATAAGACTTTTTTAAAAATTTTGTTAAAAAATGTAGAAGTTTAGTTTTGTATTTAGTTTTGTAGAGTTTTTTCACACGCATTTTTTGAGCCCTAATTGAACATTTTTTGTCCATATTAACCGAAGATATTAAACTTTTAAAAAACTAAAATTTTGAAAAATAAGACTTTTATAAATTTTTTTTTTCAATTATCTAAAAGTAACTTCAAAAAATTATTACCAACTTAAAGAGCATTAAAAAGCGCTTCGATTGACCTGTTTTTTAACCTGATTCGATCTGAAATTATGAAATTATTGGTATTTGAAAAATCAAAAATTGTGGAAAATATCATTTTTTTAACATTCTTGTTTATTAACTTATGTGTAATTGTTAAGCTATTATTACTATTTTACAGAATATATAAAAACACGTTTTTTGGACCAAGGTTAAATGATTTTTAACCCTTTTATAAAAAGTAATTCTTATATTTCAATTATTATTATTTCTATGAGGAAGCAAAGTGTTTATGAAATGAACACCAAAATTATAAAAATGTACAACTTGTTTTGTACATACTTGTGATGGGAAAAATTTTGTAAAATATGTTTCTGAAAAGTTTTTTCATCCTCTTTCTAATGGTGAATTTTATTTTTTGATATTTTAAAAATTGACCCTAATTTTTGATAATTAATATTTCATTTTCAACTTCCAAAAAATCGGTCCGTTTTATTTGAAAATAAATTATTGCAAACGAAAGCTGAGGTTTTTTTCCTATTGGCATGCAAATTTTCAGAATGCCGATAGGAAAATTTTCGCCGGTAGTGTACATTTAGTGAAGTTTATAGTCTTAAAATATTTATAAACAGACAAAAATCTATCAATCTTGTATATATGTTACCGGCAAAACCCGAATTGCCTAGGCAATTCGGGTTTTGCCTATGATTTTAGGAAGATCAATAGCAAATATGTTTGCTATATTTTTCCTGTAATCCATTTTCTAAAATACATATGCATACCAATTTTATCTTTCTAGGTAAACTGTTTATTGAATTACAACTATGGATGTAAATAATGTTATATTTTATTAAGAGAAAGTGAAAAATGCTTGCATATCAAGTCATATTGAACCAGTTGTTAAAAATTTTTAAAGTCTGATTTGAAATTTGTGATCAGCGATCCGAAAAACCACTGAGTACCCATTTTAAAGCAAAATTAATCAATTTTCGAAAAAATGACCGCCATATTGAATTTTTAAAATATGACTGCAAATCTGTAGTCAGCGACCCCGAAACCCCCTACATACCAAGTAAAGTTAAAATCCAACAAATTTTTTTAATTTGTCCGACATATTGGATCCGCCATTTTGAATTTTTCAAAACTGACTGCAGATTCGTAATCAGCAATCTTAAAAACCCCCGAGAAACAAGTTTGAGACAAATCTAATTAATTTTTAAAAAATTTTGTATTTAACATAAATTACATAAAATCTGACATGTTTTTTGAGGTTAGAAAAAAATCCTGACGTGATGGAGCAAATCTGACTTCGGATTCGGGTTCAGCGCATCAAACTACATAGGGGTATGGTACTGTGGACTTTCGCGCAGGGTACTTTTCTTTTTTTGTGGGGCTGTGTAATTTATTTAAAAAATTGGGAGAAATAATATATAACCAATTGCTAGCCCATAGCAGGCACAAGGGCTAGATAATGTATAAGGCAATACTCCAGCCCATTGCTAGCCCGTCTGACTTACTCTAAATGCGCCAGCAGAGGCTAGTCAAATCGCAGTTTGTTAAAATAGGACTTAGAAATTTAATTTTAAATATTAATTTTTATAACTTTAACTTACGTGTCCTTCGGACAAAAGAAATTGTAAAGGTAGTGAATTCCCCTTCTACTTAGTTATTAATTCAACTAAGAGGTTGAGAACCCTACTCTTGAGTAAAATGAGAAGATAGGAAAATTATTAGGATCCTTAATAGAAAAACAGCTATTTTTTGGCTTGAGTTTGAGAGTGACGGTCGTGATTGGTTGTGAAAATGACATGATGACGGTCGCGAGTGGTTGAAATACGGTGACGACGGTCGTGATTGGCTAAAATTTCATGATGTTGGTCGCTGTTGGTTGAAAATATCATGGTGACGGTCGCGATTGGTTGAAAGACGATGATGACGGTCGCTATTGGCTAAAAACCAATGATGACGGTCGCTATTGGTCAAAAATCCTAGCGGAGACGCTTGCTATTGGTGTATTTTCTTTGTTTACAAGAGCTTCAACAGTAGTTACAGTTTACAGTAGTTACAGTTTATTAACAGATTTTTACAGTATATAATACAGAAAAATAAAAGTGCAAAGTTAAGAACACGTTTTTTTCTCTCTTCAAAATTAAAAAAAAAATAAGACAAAAAAAATTTTGTGATTAAAAAAAAGGATTAGGAGGTCAGTTTTAAAAAATTGTGTAAAATACTACTTTTTAATTATATAAAATAATTTTTCTTTTTTGTAATTAAGAATTGCAATTAATAAATTAACATCTTTCCCGTCTAAGTCACTAACATTATCTACTTTTTCAACAATTAAACTTGTAAAGAAATTTAAATAACTTTTTAAAATCAGTTAAAAAATCCTTGAGCTCATCCTTGAGTTTGCCTTGTTTTATTAAAAACTTAATATAATTTCAGAATAATACTTTACATGGTTTAATATTTTTTAAATTAATCTTAAACAAGTACCCAGTTTTTTATTATAAAAGAATTTATGTTGTCTTAAAAAAAAGAATATTTTTTATTTCAGTTCAAAATTAGAGTCTTGAAGGTGCCATAATAATAAGGTGCCAGTTTCAGAATCATGTTTTTGACTTATTTTAGAAGTAATTTTGATTACTGATTTTTAACTTTAAATTCTTAAAAATTGGTAAAAAATTAAAGCTTAAAGTGACCATCTGTACTGTTCATTTTAAAGTATTTTTATAATAGTATTTAATGTTGAAATACTCAAATAAAACTAAAAACTACTTAACTGACTAAAATTTAAATTTCTTTTAATTTATAAAAATTTTGTATTTTCTTATAAATATAAAAATAAATTAATATAAATAATATAATAATAAAATAATAATAAAATAATATAATTTTTTAATTTCTAAATTTTTAAACTTTATTATAAAAATGTTTTTTGTGTAAAAAATTAGGTAGGATAGTGTTGTATTTTTTTTTTTTTTTTTTTTTTTTTGCTTAGGGAATTTTGGGAAATCTGCCTACAGATACCTTGGATTCCGCACTCCAAGGTTATGTGGGGTTGGTACAATGTAACAAAAGGAAATATTAAAAAAAAAAAAGATAAATACATAAATGTTATAATAAATTTAATAAACTGGCGACCTACTACCAGCCCGACCCACTAAAACCCGTAACCCTTTTTCTGGAGCCCTTTACCCTCCCTCGGAACTGTCGCAAGACTTTAGCCTTCGAGGTTGGCGCTCCAACTCTGTCGCTAATGCGACCTTCTCCCTTTCTCTGCGGTCCTCCTGCGTCCATAGGTAAAAAAATGATTAAAACTATTACAAAGTCCAAGCGGAATTCACAGCACAAAAAGAAAAAAAAACAAAAAAAAATCGGGCAAGTGCGAGTTGCACTCGCATTAAGATCGAGGGTTCCGTACACCAAAATAAAACTTATTTTTTATAAAAAAATATATATATATGAAATATAATTGATTAAAATTAACATATATAAACTTATTGACCTGAAATTCGGTATACATATGTATTTTTATTACATGTAAATTACAAGAAAAAACTATAAAAATCCATATTGACAGGGTCATTTTTTGCAATTTTTCCAAAAAAATTGAATTTCTTTCCCTTCTAGTTCCCAAATATCTCCACCAATCAAGTTCGCTATATTTTTCCTGTAATCTGCACTTAAAACTGAACATCCTTACAGAATTTCAGCACACCATTTTGAGATTTATAAAATTAAAGGGGGGGGGGGACAGGGTCATTTTTTGGTATTTTTACGAAAAAATTGAATTTCTTTCCCTTCTAGTTCCCAAATATCTCCACCAATCAAGTTCGCTATATTTTTCCTGTAATCTGCACTTAAAACTGAACATCCTTACAGAATTTCAGCTCACCATTTTGAGATTTATAAAATTAAAGGGGGGGGACAGGGTCATTTTTTGGTATTTTTACGAAAAAATTGAATTTCTTTCCCTTCTAGTTCCCAAATATCTCCACCAATCAAGTTCGCTATATTTTTTCTGTAATTTGCACTTAAAACTGAAGATCCTTACCGAATTTCAGCTCACCAGGTTGAGATTTGTAAAAGTTAAGGGGGGGGACAGGGTCATTTTTTGTAATTTTTTCGGAAAAATTCTATTTCTTTTCCTCCTAGTTCGCAAATATGTCCGTCAATTGTGTTCGCTATATTTTTCCTGTAATCTGCACTTAAAACTGAAGATCCCTACCGAATTTTAACTTACCAGGTTGAGATTTGTAAAAGTTAAGGGGGGGGACAGGGTTATTTTTTGTAATTTTTCCAAAAAAATTGAATTTCTTTCCCTTCTAGTTCCCAAATATCTCCACCAATCAGGTTCGCTATATTTTTCCTGTAATTTGCACTTAAAACTGAAGATCCTTACAGAATTTTAGCTCACCATTTTGAGATTTATAAAAGTTAAGGGGGGGGACAGGGTCATTTTTTGCAATTTTTTCGAAAAAATTAAATTTCTTTCCCTCCTAGTTCGCAAATATGTTTGTCAATCGGGTTCGTTATATTTTTCCTGTAATCTACACTTAAAACTAAAGATCCCTACCGAATTTCAACTCACCAGGTTGAGATTTGTAAAAGTTAAGGGGGGGGACAGGGTCATTTTTTGCAATTTTTTTAAAAAAATTCAATTTCTTTCCCTTCTAGTTCCCAAATATCTCCACCAATCAGGTTCGCTATATTTTTCCTGTAATCTGCACTTAAAACTGATGATCCCTACCGAATTTCAGCTCATCAAGTTAAGATTTGTAAAAGTTAAAGGGGGGGGGACAGGGTAATTTTTTCAATTTTTTCGAAAAAATTGAATTTCTTTCCCTCCTAGTTTGCAAATATATCCGTCAATTGGGGTTGCTATATTTTTCCTGTAATTTGCACTTAAAACTGAAGATCCTTACCGAATTTCAGCTCACCAGGTTGAGATTTGTAAAAGTTAAGGGGGGGGGACAGGGTCATTTTTTGTAATTTTTTCGGAAAAATTCTATTTCTTTTCCTCCTAGTTCGCAAATATGTCCGTCAATTGTGTTCGCTATATTTTTCCTGTAATCTGCACTTAAAACTGAAGATCCCTGCCGAATTTCAGCTCATTAGGTTAAGATTTGTAAAAGTTAAGGGGGGGGGACAGCCCATTTTGCGTGGCTGGGACGGACACACGAGTGATTTCATAAGGGTTCCGTCAGTACACCTATGGTGTACGGAACCCTAAAAACAAAAAAAACAAATATTTTAAGAAGTGTAAAAAGTCAAAAGATAAAATTGTAAACGGATATAAAAAAAGAAAAGAAAAAAAAAGTAAACACGTATATAATGTTGAAAAGATAAAACTGTTTAAAGACGAATAAAAAACACAAAACAAATTAAACAAAAAAAATGTATGAGGACAAATAAATCACAAAATAAATTAATAAAAAACAAACAAACAAATTAAAAGCTGTTTAAATTACGCTTTTTGGCTCCTTTTAATACTTCTTATTTGCTTTTAGTTCTTGCGAGAGTCTTCTTCGCCTCCTCAAGGGCCGTCCTAAAGACTCCGCATCCTCCGCTGCCTGCAATATGGGTGGTTGACACCTTATTGCCAATCTTTTCCTTGCACAAAAAGCAACTTGAGTTGTTTTTACAGTTGGAGAACCTGTGACCAGCCTCACCGCACTTAAAGCACGCAGCCGATCTGTCCTCCTTCTGGCATTTGGCTTACCCATTGCTTCAGACAACACTTGTTGCACCTCAGCTTCTTGGGTAAGGCAATCCAAATCACGGATCTCGAGTGTAACTCTTCGATCCAATGACTGCACCTTACCCATGCTTCCAACCACCTTGGTGACCTCAGCGGTGAAAGCGTCCTTATCGGAGTCTCCTCTGAACTTAATCAGAAGGTCCCCCTTGTTTGTAGCTTTTGCTGCTACTATTCTCGTATGACTGTCCTCTGGGTTGACCTCTTTGCTAAGCTTACCCAGAACGTCAGCATACGTCAATCCTTCACCGACTCGGATTAGAACTATGGATCTTTTTACCCAATTCTTTCCAATTGAGGAATCTTTGGATCCGGTACTTCCGTTTCCATTGGAGGAGCTTCCTCCTTCTTCCTCTTATCGGTTTTGGTTCGAGTCTCTTCTGGACTGTCACCCTCTCTCTTCCGTTTCTGAGCATCTCTTAAGACGCATAATTTATGTTGTCTTAAAAAAAAGAATATTTTTTATTTCAGTTCAAAATTAGAGTCTTGAAGGTGCCATAATATTAAGGTGCCAGTTTCAGAATCATGTTTTTGACTTATTTTAGAAGTAATTTTGATTACTGATTTTTAACTTTAAATTCTTAAAAATTGGTAAAAAATTAAAGCTTAAAGTGACCATCTGTACTGTTTATTTTAAAGTATTTTTATAATAGTATTTAATGTTGAAATACTCAAATAAAACTAAAAACTACTTAACTGACTAAAATTTAAATTTCTTTTAATTTATAAAAATTTTGTATTTTCTTATAAATATAAAAATAAATTAATATAAATAATATAATAATAAAATAATAATAAAATAATATAATTTTTTAATTTCTAAATTTTTAAACTTTATTATAAAAATGTTTTTTGTGTAAAAAATTAGGTAGGATAGTGTTGTATTACTATGATTACTATGAGTTAAAATGAGAAATTAAAAAAATTTTATATTGTAAATGTTTTAAAAAATGCACAATTTTTGTTTTAGCTTGATATTTTTTTAACTAGAAATGGCCAAGCATAGAAGTTAGGTTTCTACATAAAGTTCTGTCTTGTTCGGCTTTTTTATTTACATATTTACTTGTAAATTTTAATGTTAAATACTATCTTTAAAAAACCTTAATTGTATTAAAATAAACTGAATGCATATTTCAGCTTTATCCAAAGAACATACACACGTGTAAAGTATTTCTAAAATTATATTAATTTTATTAATACAAGACAAACTCAAGTATCTTTTTAATCATTTTAGAAAGTTAGTTAAATTTTACTTTAAAGTTTAATTTTTAAATAATTATATTGAGTTTTAGTGCCTTAGACGGGAAAAATGTTAATTAATAGGGGAGACTGGGGCGAAAAGTTAAATTGTGAAAACAGTTAAAATTCATTATCTTTCGAACGGAAATAGTTAGAGTGTTAGATATAAATTTGATTATTTATTTATTAACAAAATAAATCTTATTTCAACCAATTCCCACTTTAACTATATTGAAAAAATACTTTCGACAAATTAAAGAGAATAAAATTTAGAAATTAAATATCTCAAGATAAACGAATTTGCTCTTCAGAATAAAAAATATTAAAAAGTAGTGGATCCTTTTCTTAAACTGTTATCTAGTCAACAGTTCCGATTAAACGGTACTTACTTGAATATAAAGGAAGGAAAATATTTTGTAATAGGTGTAGGATTTCAATGATACGCTATTCCATTTACTTAAAATAATATATGATTTATTATTAACAATTGTATATATTTAAACCAAATGACAATTTTAATTTTATATGCTTGTTATCAATTATAAAAAAACAATAATCTATTCTTTTGCACAATATCATGTAGTATCAAAATGAATGTGTAATTGTATAAATTGTGTGCTGTGATGGACAATATTAAATCAACTTACCAAAACAATTTCATTTCATTCAACTTACTTCAGAAAAGTATGTTATTACTTCCTCAGGTGGAATGTTTAATATACACCTGTTTTGAGATAAGTATTTCTGTACTCCAATTTTATTTCCATGGCCACTTTTTTATTTTTAATATTAATCCTCATATATATTTATACTATTTGAAAATTCACGATGAAGTAAATTTTTTTTTCTTTTTCACTGATTCCATACAATTGAATAAATATTCAAAACTCGAGTTCACCGGACTTCAATTGATCTATTTTACTTTTTGTTTTAATACACTATATTTTTAATAATTAATCACTTTAAATTGTAATGCAAATTACGTTTAATCAAAATAATGAACAAAACAACATCAAAATATCAAATCGAAAAATAAAATATCGCAGAAACTTTACAAAATATATATATATATATATATATATATATATATATATATATATATTATTTTATATAATCAAAAAAAAACTCTCAATTCCCGAGAGCAACAAAGTAAATATACACAACTTTGTTGCGGGAGGAACCAAGTCAAACTCAATCGTTAATCGGATCAAGTCTTGGATCACACCCTGAATTTCGTTAAATTATTAATAGTGGGGATACTATTACACAAACCTCATTGAACTTCTTGTTGCGAGGCAAGCTTTTCGCAAGCCGCAAGCTTGAAAATTCCTTAAATGGCATGACATGAGTTCAATGATTTCTCACCATAGTAGTTTCACTTGTATGTGTCTTTTATTTAAAATATTTGACATCAATACATCTAAGTTTTTCGATGAAAAACAAGCTCTTTGGAAACTGTAATGAAATTCATTTTAAAATATGGGTGTTGTCCGTGACTTTCGCAATAATTTTATAAAATTAACATATCTAAATAATAATGAAACCAAGGAAGTTTAATCAGTTAGTTACTAATTTAATAGAATTGAAATTAATAATCTTATAACGATGATAGGTTGTTTTGTCTGAAGAGATACCTAAAGGTATTTGCTAAATATTTTTAGTCAGACTTTTTAGATTTGTTGTTAAAGCCAAAAACGCACCCTGGGGAGAATAGTTAAATAATGGGTGGGGCGAAAAGTTAAATGTATTTTTACATGTTGTTAAAATTCATTATTTGGGTCCCCTGAAGAGATACCTAAAGGTATTTGCTAAATATTTTTAGTCAGACATTTATATTTGTTGTTAAAGCCAAAAACGCACCCTGGGGAGAATAGTTAAATAATGGGTGGGGCGAAAAGTTAAATGTATTTTTACATGTTGTTAAAATTTTTTTTATTTTTTGTTTTTTTGGGCTAATTTGTTTAATAAACACAGATCTTTTATTAACTAAATTACTTGTTTATAAATACTTTAACTTATCTACTACTTAACACCTATCAGAAAATAGTTTTAGTAGGCTAGAAATAGAATTTAACATTTCGCCCCAGCCATTTAACTTTTTGCCCCAGCATGGGGCGAAAAGTTAAAAAAAAACAAAATTTTTAAGAAAGGACAAAACATGTATTGCATGCGAAAATATCAGAAATTTTTTTATTGAAAGTTGTAGGGGACAAGTTGCCCTACAATATTGATATATAAATATTTGCATCTAAGCGGATTATATTGTCTAAAAAAATCATTTATGCAAAATTTAACTTTTCGCCCCAGTCTCCCCTACATTTTGCAAAATCAAAAAATTATTTATAGCACTAACATGTAGTATTTACACAATTTTCTTAGATAGTGTACAATTAATTAAAATTTATTTAATAAATGGTAATAAATCACTTATCAGAGAATAATTTATTCCCAACAAAAACATCTTTGATGTTTTAATATAATGGGTCAAAATAAGTGAAACAATTTCAAAAAAAAATTATTATTAAAGTAATTTGGTGTTGAAGTTCTGGATCATTTTATTTTCATGTTATTATTACTTTGAAACAAATAATGATAATAAAGTAATTTCTTTTAAATAAAGCTTAATGATAAAATAAAAAGATTGTTAAAAAATTAAAATTTAAAATTGTTCTTAACAATTCTTATAAAGAATTGCAAATTTAAGAATGTTCTTAATATTTTGGCAAAATTAAATTACCATGTATTGATGTGCAAAAGTCCAAGTATTAATTTAAAAAAATTTTCGCCTGTATTTTGACAGAAAAATCTACACAATTTCTATAATATAGAAGGTTACTGATTTTTCTTTCTTTAAATAATTAATCCTTGGAGTTTTGCCATAATTTTTCAAGTGGCCGATTTCATTTATTTTGGCTCTAATATAAGTAAAAATATAATAAACTGATGGAAAATATCTGTAGCGTTTTTACTTTGTAATTTACATATTATGAACACAATTAGTTTTGTAATATATATCCATATAATATAAAATCCTTTCGCAGCCGCCGCTGATTCAGTCATTTCTAAAGGCCCCTTAGAAAGGGAACATAGTCAAGGTTGGTCCACTATTAAGATAG
Organism: Leptopilina syphax; assembly: GCA_032872505.1. NCBI lineage: Eukaryota > Metazoa > Arthropoda > Insecta > Hymenoptera > Figitidae > Leptopilina > Leptopilina syphax. The sequence goes on along the minus strand of CM065472.1, from coordinate 24,280,865 downwards.
GCCAAAATTTAGGTCAATTTTGAGGATAGTTTTGACCTAGACGTCAAAATTTGACAAAGAATTCCCGCTACCCTCAAAATTTAGGTTAATTTTGAGGAAAGTTTTGACCTAGACATCAAAATTTGACAAAAAATATCCGCTAACCTCAAAATTTAGGTCAATTTTGAGGGCAGTTTTGACCTAGACGTCAAAATTTGACAAACAATTTCCACTACCCTTAAAATTTAGGTCAATTTTGAGGGCAGTTTTGACCTAGACGTCAAAATTTGACAAAGAATTCCCGCTACCCTCAAAATTTAGGTCGATTTTGAAGGCAGTTTTGACCTAGACGTCCAAATTTGACAAACAATTTCCGCTACCCTCAAAATTTAGGTCAAGCTTGAGGGCAGTTTTGACCTAGACGTCAAAATTTGTCAAACCATTTCCGCGCGCAGACTTAATGATGAGGTGAAGTTTGCCATCTGACCTAACAATGTAAGGTAATTTTTAAATTGTGTTTGCTCTTACACCTATCATTTTGACCGAATTTTGACGTTTTATTTTTACTCTCTCATTTAGTTACGTCATAATCTATGTGTAATTTGACTTTTATTTAACTACAACTTAAAAAGAGAAAATAAAGGACAATATACGTATCTAGGATACGTCAAAATCTATTTAAAATTTAACGCCTTTTTAACCTACAGGTTAAAATCGGTCAAAATATATGTCAAAGTTTAATCTAATTTTTGACATATAGATAAAAAAGGGCCATAACGATTGCAACATAACGTCAAAATCTATGTGTATTTTGTCATATATGTATTGTATGTAATTTATTAAGATGCATTCATATTAAGAAAAAATTACTTTAAATTTATAAAAATTAAAATAAATATAAAAATAGTGGAGGGGGGGTTGGCGCGCGAAGCGCGCAGGGGGGCGAAGCCCCCCTAGAATATATATATACCATAACCTACCCATAACATACCCATTTTTAGGAGAATGAAAAACATTTTAAAACGTATCATGTACGGAAACTAAAATTTTTGTATCTTTTAAGTTTTAAAAGATGTTTAAATTTTGAATAGATCAAGATCTTTCAAAAGTCATTAGATCAATATTTTATTTAGACTTTTTAAAAAAATGATAATTTTCAATGTTTTACAAAAATTTTAATAACTTCTAAAATACTAAATGCTTTTTAATGATGTTATGCTTATTTTAAAGGTGATTTTCTCCAGAATAAGAATTTTTTATAGGCATTAACGTGTAATTTTTTTTAGAAAATTCAATTTGTTAAACTTACTTAAGGAAGTTTTTGACTATATCAGCAATTAGTGACATCTATTAGACGTCAATTGAACTCTTTGGTTTAGAGTCAGGTGTTATTCTTAAGATAATTATTCCGATATGGTTGTCGGTAAATAATTATATTTTTTGAATTTAATTTTTGATCTGAAAAAATAAGCTGCGTGAACGACTGCACTGTGCATCTGTGCCCATACACTAGTCGAAGAGCTGTATAGTTAATGTAGGAAATTATTTGCTGATTGAGAATTTTAATTAAGGAAGATTTCGATTATATTAGCAATAAGTGACATCTATTAGACGTCAATTGAACTCTTTGGTTTAGAGTCAGGTGTTATTCTTAAGATAATTATTCTGATATGGTTGTCGGTAAATAATTATATTTTTTGAATTTAATTTTTTGACGTCTAATAGATGTCACTAATTGCTGATATAGTCGAAAACTTCCTTAATTAAAATTGTCAATTAGCAAATAATTTCCTACATTAACTTTGTCAAACTTACATTTAAAAAATTAAAAAACTTTTAAACAATCTAATTTTTATGTGTGTAAAAGAGAGTACTTTGTATACGTGTGAATGAAATTGTAGTGTGTGTTTTGTGGTATGAGACTTTTATACTCACTACTCAGTAATTCAATCTCCTTGAAATAGTAATCCAATGACACGTTCTGACTTTGTAAATTTTAAATTGTTTTTCTGGAAAACTAAAGAAATACCCAATCTAGGTTCACAAGATTGATATTTCGCCTTGAACTTTAATATTCCTTTTATTGTACGAAATTAAGACTTAAACCCCGTAAATAAAGGCTGTTTTTAAAAATATATTTAAATTGATATTCTTTTAATAAAATTACTTTTTATTTTATTCTTGCTGATACTAGACTTTTTCAATATTCTCTTTTAATTCTTTTTATTTTTTTATATCTTTTTCACGAATTCTTTATATTTATTCTTTATTCACTTTATTTTCAATATTCTTTTTCAATTCTTTAATTATTTTTCACTTGCCACTTTTATTAATTTTTATATTTCAATATAACTTTTAAAATCAACCTTTCTTTACTTTTTTTATTATTTTATATTATATTATTCTCAATTATAATTCACTTTACTGAACAAACTCTTTATTAAACTCTTATAATTTCGAAGAGAATCCCTTGCTCAGGGATTCCAACTTTAACTTTGATCTTCACGATCAACACGGCCAAATGCCGGACTTAGAATTGCCTGGCTAAAACTGCCGGCTAAAACTACAGGTGACTACGACCTGGACCAAACTGCCCGGGCTAACTGCCGGCTACAACGGCCTGGCTTAAACTGACCAGATTTCCCAGTGTGAATCAATTTTATTGAAAGACGATTTAGTGGGGAAATCGTATGTTAAGTTTATTGCACTTGACTGTTGCCAAGCCAATTCTGCAAGCTTGCAGATTTAGGCAGTGGCGTGATCCGAGTTCAGTGACTTAGATGCACCACTCCTTATATTGAGAAATTTACTTTTCATATTTTTTAACTATTCCTCAAAAGGGTCAATAAACTGTTTGTCCAAGAAAAGGAATTTATTAAGAAATACCGTGTTATATTTTTAGGTTTTTTACTTCAAAATTGTGAAACTTAAAAAAATGTTAAATTCCATTAAATCTATTATTTATATAGAATTAGATTTTTATCCGATTAAAATATTTTGGATTAAGATATTCAAAAAGAAGAATGTCCCTTTTGTGAAATAACAAAGGGTTGTTTTTTGTGTAAATGTTTTTGTGATGTTTAACAAAATCTCATGTTGCGTGTAATTGTTGTATGTAATTTTAGTTTAAATATAATTAAAAAGGTTATTAACAATATAAAAAGTTACAGAGTTCGGCCGTAACACAGTGTCACAACTTACACGCGGTGTGGCGGCTAAAGCGTGCCGGGCGGGCAGGATACCTTTGCTATCTGGGTACTGATGGTTATTATTTAGACTCAAATAAAGTACCCCATCTTGCCCCACTCTCCTTTAATCTTCAGTCTTCTGAATCAAAGCATCCACATTAAGATAATCAATTTTTCATGTTTTCGACTATCTGTATAAAAGAGATAATTCGAAAAGAGGATCAGGTACGATAGATTTATCGGTTTGAAAATTTGGAATCTGGAACGGTACATTTCAGAATAACCTGCCAACCTCTAAGGAAACCTGTTATTACAAAAGTTTAAATGCGTTTTTCTCGATACGGCGTTTTAAAATCGGTGGACAATCTGGCTCGAACAGTTTTGATCGGTTTGACTTCGGCCAAAGTGTTTTTAGTTCGTCATTTACGCTTTAGAGTACGTAGCGGATGCCAAATACACAAAAATTAATATTTTAAACCTTTCAGTCCCAGAGGTCGATATATCGACCACCTTTTAGGCCACCGATTTTTTAACATAACTTAAAGGAAAACTTTAAATAATTGCATATTTCTTTTTTATGTTTATACAAATAGGGTTTTGTAGTTTTTAACAAATTAATCTATATTATTTATGTTCTTTTGTTATTAACAAACTTATACACGGCAACGCATTATTTCAGGTTAAACTTGACTGTAAAAAATGTAAATTAGTAACATGTACTTTAAATTATGGTTGTTTTCTACATTCTCAGGGTTTGCTGAATATTAATCTAAAATCAGATATGCAAATTCAAAATAGTGGATCCAATATGGCGGACAAAAATTAAAAATTAAACAAATTTGCTTGAAAACGGTCTCTCGGGGGTTTTTGGTGTCACTGATTACGAATCTTAAGTCAGTTTTTAATAATCAAAATGGCGGATCCAATATGGCAGCCAAAAATTAAAAATTAAACAAATTTGCTTAAAAATTGTCTCTCGGGGGTTTTTGGGGTCGCTGATTACGAATCTTAAGATAGTTTTTAAAAATTCAAAATAGTGGATTCATAAATCTATATGGTGGACATAAAAAGTTACAAATTGGAAAACATTTATTTTTTAAAAAAGGCTTGGGACTGGCAATGGCAGAGTTTCATTTCTTTTTTTTTTAATTAAAAAATTTTTTTTTGTTTTGTTTAAAAATGTTTTTAATGTTTTTATTTTAATTTTTTAATACTTTTATTAATTTTTTTATTTTTTAAATATTTTTATATTTGTCGTAACAAACGACAAAGGACAAGTGACGAAACATAAAAGACGAACGACAAAAAAACAAAAGACAATCGAGAGAAAACAAAGAGAAAATGACAAACGTAAAAAAAAACAGTACTTCTCTCCTATTTTTAATATTATTGTTGTTATAGTCGTAACATTAGATTCGCCATTTAAAAATTTTGTAAGAATGATTCCAGATTTGCATTTACACACCCCTCAAACTTCCAAGAAGCAGCATTCAGTCCTATATTGTCAATTTTTAATTTTATACTATCATATTGTATCCATTATTTTAAAGTTAGAAAAACTGACTTTAGATTCGTAATCAGTGATCTAGAAAAAACCTAAGCGGTAATTTTTAAACAAATTTGATGGATTTTTTATTTCTTTGTCCAACATATTGAATCCTCTATTTTCAATTTTAATAAACTGACTTCTGATTCAGAATCAGCGACTTTAAAAACCTCCAAATGCCAACTTTTAAGCAAATTTGTTTAATTTTTAAATTTTGTCCGCCATATTGGATCCGCCATTTTGAATTTTGACAAACTGACTCCAGATTTGTAATCAGCGATCCCAAAACCCCCGAAAGACTATTTTCAAGTAAATTTGATTAATAATGTATTATCGTCCCCTATATTGGATCCGCCATTTTAAATTTTGAAAAACTGACTTTAGATTCGTAATCAGCGACCCCAAAAACCCTCTAGTGACAACTTTCAAGTAAATTTGTTTAATTTTTAATTTTTGTCCGCCATATTGGATCCGCCATTTTGAATCTTCAAAAACTGACTCCAGATTCGTAATCAGCGTCCTCAAAAAACCCCGAGTGACAACTTTCAAGTAAAATTAAATAATTTTTAATTTTATAGTCCGCCATTTTGAATTTTCAAAATTTTGAAAATCTGATTCCAGATTCGTAATCAGCTACCCCGAAAACCATAGGTACTATACCTATTGTAGATATTTTTTAATTGGCCTAATTATGGGACTGAAAGGGTTAAAAATATTAACGAGACCAACTTTGGCGCCCTCTATAGACAACAAATTGAAACTTTTTAAGTATAAATATATTTTCGTAAACTTAAAAAGTTAACAAATAAAGCCCTCGAAACCAAATTTTGTTTACTTTATTTCTGAGTCTTAAAAAATTTATGAAAAACAGGTTCAAAATACACCTCAAAGGTGTCACTCCCCCTTAATAGATTGTTCGGTCGCTGATTACAACGATTTTTGAGAATTCAAAATAGCTGATATAATATGGCGGGTAGTTTTTGAAAAAGATTTTAATTTACCAGATTCTTTTGAAAATTGTTACTCGGGGGTTTTCGGGGTCGCTAATTTTTAATCTGACATTAGATTTTCAAAATTCAAAATATCGAATCCAATGTGGCGGTAAAAAATTTAAGAAGCTGTTTTAAGCTTCTGGAAACCTGGTTAGCCTTTGTAATGTAGTAATATTGCTTGTGAACTGACAGATAACACTACTGAGTTTTTAGCGGACGAATGTGAGCAGGTAAATTTTGAATATTTAAAATGAAAATATTCAGAATGGATTTGTAAGAAGAGATCACAAAAACCCCTATATAATAACAAGTTTTAAGTGAATCCGATATAATTTTAAAAAAATTTTCTCCATATTGTGTCCAACATTTTGAATTTTGAAAATCTGATGCCAGATTCGTAATCAGCGACACCGAAAACCCCCGAGTAATGATTTTCATAAGTTGATTTCATAAACTTTTTAATTAAATGCGCATTATCCACTTATTGAAAAACTTGTTTGCTGAACTAACATTTAAAGTTATGTAACTTTGACGAAAATTTTTTTTATCATTATAAACCAATAATTATGTAATTATGTAATTATGTAATTATGTAATTATGTAATTATGTAATTATGTAATTATGTAATTATGTAATTATGTAATTATGATTATGTAATTCTGATGTATTGTTGACGAGTTATAAAATATTTAGTTACCCCGAGTACACTCAGGGTTGACCGTTTTGGAACAGTTACGCTTTTGGTGCGCTGAATCCGAAAGTGGCAACGAAGACCTTCCATCACGTCAGGATTTTGAGAAAAATGTGGGTAAAAGTCCCAAAAATCACGTTTTTGTCAGTTTTTAAAAATTTCTGACGGGTAAATCCGACGTGTCAGAGACTTGTCATAGGAGCTAAAAATTATGTCAGTCGTTGCTTATGTTACGTCAGAGTTTAGAGAAGAAAATCATTCGACTTCTACGCTTGTTAAAAAAAAGGTTTCAAAAGTCCTCTGCTTCTGAAGACGTTGAATTTAAAGAAATTATAACTTCTTTAATTTTGATCAAATAAAAAATTTTAAAAACAGGTATTTACTTATTTTTCATATAGAAATCGAAAAAAATTGTTTTAATAAAAAAGTGTTGAGTGGAAATTTTACGGAGAATTCCCCCAAATGTATTTTTTTTATTTCAATGTTTGCATGGTATTTATAATAGGTATTAAAAGAACAAAACAACTTACCTAAATTTCCTGAAGATGATTTGTTTAAACCTCTAAGTATGTACAAAGGCGTTGAATCGCTATCAAAATCAGTCAGTCTATCAACTTTAGGCATCAAAAACCATTCTGATCTAGTTTTCATGCGGGCTGTTTGCCTTTCATGTACCTGTAATAAGTTGTCGAATAAATTCAAATGAAATTATTTTCTAATAAAAGTGCATGTGCAGATTCCTATTGTTACAAAATTAATATTTCTAACTTTTATTTACACAGTTAAATGCAGCTTTTCTTCAGTCGTTGAATGATCTTAATTTTGTCAAAAATGGGACAAGTAAGTTTTTCCTTAACACAGCACATCTGCCGTCCAAATGAAGAAGATACCTAGCTCCATTTTGTCGCTTAGGCCAAAATTTATATAGTATAAACATCCGAAAAACACCTAAACAAGAATGGCGCTTATGTATCTTCCTTTTTTAGAAGGCAGAAATACTGAGAGAGCAAACGTAGTTTCAAGAATATTTTAAGAATTGTGAGTTTCTCGCTAAAAACAGAATGAAGATCAACTTTAATCACTTTTAATAGGGATATTTTTCCTGCAATATACATGGGTGATTTTCACGTAACTGTGCAATTTTAAGATAAGTTTTAAAAGAAAAAAAATTTTGTTTTTTTCATGTTAAATATCACTTTTTCTCATCGTTAGGGCATAATATAGTTCCATATTGGATGGGGGGATCAAAAATTAATGAAAAATTGTCCTCGTGGTTTATGGACGGATCCTAAGCTTATACCTCGGCTTATATCATGACTAACAAAAAATATCGGTGTCAATGTTTTGACAAAGAAGGAAGAATACTTCAATAAAATAATTCTTCTAATGTATAATGAATTTATATAAAGTTTTTCTATCGCTTGACTGAACTAATCAAAACAAAAACCATTATTTTGTAATTTGACTTGCTTGGAACTTTGAAACGTCTTGCAACATCGTATTTATTTAGTCTTGTTGCAAATGTTTGGTATGACTTGATTACATTTAGTTTTGAGTAGAAAATTGTGTGCAATGTTGCCAGACGTTTAAACAACTGTTCAATATACTGTATAAAACATGAAATATTTTTACAAATTAATTCATTGCAACTCTCACAGGTACCTAATGACACTTTTTTTAACAGATATTTAATCAATATATTTGTCTCGTATTGAAAAATGTTTCATTAATTTCTTAATGTTAAGTACTTTTTGAGGTGAGTAAATATGTTTGAAAATGTACTTAATTCCCACAAAACTCGATGTTAAAAGTTAAAAACAAAGACGCTGATAATTTTTTTTCACAAGTACCAACAGGTATAAAAAATTTAACTACATTTCTTTAAAACCTTTATCTAACAGTGGTACAAATTTTAACGAATTGGTAATGTTAATTCTATTTGCGAAAGAACCTCCTTGTCATCTTAAAGAAGATCTGTAATTGCCTTAACGTTTTATAAACATTTTACAATATAGCATAGTTTATACGAGTTTAAAAATAGTATATTTCGTAACGAGTGCTAGCAGTTGTCAATTTTCTACAGTTTGTTCCAAAAAAAGGGCTCGTTCAAAAATTGGCAACTGCTAGCACTAGTTACGAACGATATTTTTCATAACAAGGAGCAAAAAAGTGCCCTTTTTTGCACCGCGTTATGAAAAGGAATGTTTTGTAACTGACTTTCAAATTGTTTTCGATGATAACGAATTCTTAAAATAATACAGTTTTCCAGAAAACTGACAATTTAAGGAAATAATTATAAAAATAAAAAAATATTAATATAGTTGTCGTAAAACTGCTCAGTGTGTTAAATATAATTTTTGGTTTTCGTGTTTTATGTTTTTTTCAAATTCTTCAAAAAAATTTGTAATCTTTTTCCAATATTTCAGAAGAAGAAAAAAACATATCATAAAGTCTTAGTCACATTTTTATATACACACAATAAAATAAGGTCTTGAGTATCATAAGACAAGAACAGAAATATCGCGCGCGCTTTAGCGCGTAGCTCTGCTAGTAATAAGTTTAATTATCATTAATAATTTTCCATTTTTCTTCGTGGATGATACGTCAAAATCTATGTCAAATATGACCAATTTTTTTACCTGTAGGTATAAAGAAGGACCTATAAGAGCACCATAAATAATCACACCACTATAATCATGTCCGTAAAGTAGAATTCTCTTTTAGTGCTCTCTTTTAATATCTCCTGTTATAACTTACTCTAACTTATTACTATTTATTTGTTTATACACCTGTCTTCAGCCTTACATAATTGGCTTTACAAGTGTCTCTTTACAAATTTTGCTTTTACAATAGTTCTTATATACATTTCCTTAATACTAAATTTTGCGCCTACAGAGCGACTTGAAAATTAGGAGTACTCGCATTTGCCTGGACCACCCGTCTAATGGGTTTTCTTCCCAGTGGACCGCAAAGCGATGCATCTATCCGAATGAGCCAATCTGTCGGTCTAACTTATTACTATGCATTTATATTAAGAGAATATGATTTGAAAAATTGAAATAAATATAAAAAATAGTTAGGGGGTTGGCGCGCGAATAATAGTATTCGTATATATATATATATATATATATATATATATATATATATATATATATATATATATATATATATATATATATATGTGTGTGTGTGTGTGACTGTCCACGAGAAAACAGGGCTTTAGTCAGATTTTTTATATTTGTTGTTAAAGCCAAAAACGCACCCTGGGGCGAAAAGTTAAATGTATTTTTACATGTTCTTAAATTTTTTTTTATTTTTCGTTTTTTTTGGGTTTATTTGTTTAAACATTATTTATTTGACATTGGGCAAGTACTCTGTCAAAAAATAAGACCGTTAACGTAAAATAAACCAAAATTTTTTTTTTTTAAATTTCAATTTTTTAACTTTACAACTATTCTAAAGCTTTTGTCAAATAAACAGAGATCTTTTATTTACTAAATTACTTGTTTACGTAAACTTTAACTTATCTACTACTTATCACCTATCAGAAAATAGTTTTAGTTTTTTTTTCGCCCCAGCATGGGGCGAAAAGTTAAAAAAATAAAATTTTCAAAAAAGGACAAAACATGTATTTTATGCAAAAATATCAGAAACTTTTTTATTGAAAGTTGTAGGGGACAAGTTGCCCTATAATATTGATATACAAATATTTGCATCTAAGCGGCTTATATTGCTAAAAAAATCATTTATGCAAAATTTAACTTTTCGCCCCAGTCTCCCCTACAATACATATATATATGACAAAATACACACAGATTTTGACGTAACTAAATGCTGACTTAATGTTGAGGTGAAGTTTGCCATCTGACCTAACAATGTAAGGTAATTTTAAAATTATGTTTGCTCTCCCACCTATCATTTTGACCTAATTTTGACGTTTTATTTTTACTCTCTCACCTATAACTTTTGAAGTAATTTTGAGGCAATTTATTCTTTCTTTCAATTTATTCTAAAAACAAAAAAAGGGCATTCTGAAAATTTACTTGCCGATAGGAAAAAACTTCAGCTTTCGTTTGCAATAATTTATTTTAAAAAAACGGACCGATTTTTGGGAAATTGAAAATTAAATATTAATTATCAAAAATTAGGGTAAATTTTTAAAATATTAAAAAATAAAATACACCATTGGAAAGAGGACGAAAAAACCTTTCAGAAACATATTCTAAAAAAAATTTCCCATTACAAGTATGTTTAGAAAAAATTCACAAAGTGGCCGGTGTTGGAAAAATTGGTCAAATTAACCCCCCTCTCCCTCTTCCAATTTTTCGAAAAAATCAAAAATATTGTTTGGGTCACATTTCTACTTAATAGAACAACAAATTCATCGAGTTTCAATTTTTTCAAGAAGTTGAAATTTCAACTTAGGACATTTCACGTAAAATGCCTCATATGACAAAATACACATCGATTTTGACGTAATGTAACAATCGTTATGGACCTTTTTTGACCTATATGTCGAAAATTAGATTAAACTTTGATATATATTTTGACCCATTTTAACCTGTAGGTTAAAAAGACGTTAAATTTTACATAGATTTTGACGTATTATAGATACGTTTAATGTCCTTTATTGTCCCTTTTTAACTTGTAGTTAAAAAAAGGTTAAATTACACAAAGATTTTGACGTAACTATATGCAGACTTAATGTTGAGGTGAAGTTTGCCATCTGACCTAACAATGTAAGGTAATTTTAAAATTATGTTTGTTCTCCCACCTAGCATTTTGACCTAATTTTGACGTTATATTTTTACTCTCTCATCTATAACTTTTGAACTAATTTTGAGGTTATGTTTACTGCCCAGTAAAAAAAATTTGATACACGGACGCCGGAGTTCGTATACGAGCTCGGTAGCTCGTATGAGAAATATGAGAAAACTCTCATACGAGCCTTTTCCGTAATAAGAAGTGTATAGATGCTTGTATACTAGGTGACTTTTAAAGCATTTTTCTTAATATAACACTATTATAAAGTAAATGTAGATAACAGAAATGAATTTTCAAAGTAAAACAAAGCTAAATTTATAATGGAAATGAAGTTTTAAGAAAAAAAGGATAATTTTGTTCAAAAAATTTATTTACACTGCAAAAAGGTTAGAATTTGATAATTCCTTGTTACTCTAACTTACCGACATTAGATATTTCTCGGATGCGGTAAGCACGATTTTGTATTGGCTAATAATTATTTATTATTGGCTTTACTAATTAATAATATATTATTATTTATTTATTATATAAATGTTCTTATATAAAATAAATAAATTTAATACAAAATCTGCTTACCGTATATGAGAAATATCTAATGTCGGTTAGTTAGAGTAACAAGGAATCATAAAGGAGTATAAGGAGACATATCTCCAATGGAAAAATTTCCTGATATTGACTGTACTTCTCTCCAGTTAAATCGACAGGCACGCGAAAAGTAATAGTCTCATGTTCACTGATAACAGCGCCGCCAAACGGGAGAAATAAGTGCAATTTTATATTTTAAGTATTTTTATCTTTGACAGCTGATTGATATTTAAGATTAGAGGATCCTCTGAGTGTTGTATTGTAAAATAGATGAACAGAATTAATTGTTTTATACGTTATATAAATAGAAAGGACTCCAAATAAACAACCAAAAATTCTTTGCATTAAATTCATAAATGTCTGTTAGTAAAAGTATAAAAACTTTTACCCTTACAAAATAGTATATTAAATAAACTTATCATTCTCGGTGCTTTAAAAAAACACTTTTTTCAGAAGCATTTTTATTTGATTTATAACTAGACATGCAATTTTTTATAAAACAATTCATATTACTATTATTTTATTGTTATTATCAACTTGGTACATAACCAAAAACTACGTAAACAAAACTTTTATCATGGACAGCATGGAGGGTATATATTTTCTCCTGTAGGGGCACTATTATCAGTGAACAAATTTCCGATATGCCAATTTGCGTGCATGGCGATTTTACATACATACTTCTCCTTACACTCCTTTATGCAAGGAATTATCAAATTCTAACCTTTTTTCAGTGTGAATAAATTTTTTTAACAAAATTATCCTTTTTTTCTTAAAACTTCATTTCCTTTATAAATTTAGCTTTGTTTTACTTTGAAAATTCATTTCTGTAATCTACATTTACTTTAAAATAGTGTTATATTAAGAAAAATGCTTTAAAAGTCACCTCGTATACAAGCATCTATACACTTCTCATTACGGAAAAGGCTTGTATGAGAGTTTTCTCATATTTCTCATGCGAGCTACCTAGCTCGTATACGAACTCCGGGGTCCGTGTATCGAATTTTTTTACTGGGTGCATGGAGAATAGACTACAGGAGACCAATCTCCCATGCATTCTTTGTTTTATACTATGACAAACATGAATTTCACGCATTAAAAAAATTTATGACCTACAGTTTAATTTTTATTTTAATAGAGAGTTATTTTCATATATAAAAAGAAAAATATTCTGTCGGACAAAAATTTTCGGTTTTTTGGCACCTCGGACACGCCAAACATGTCTAATTTATAAAAATATTTTATTTACAACCTACAAGTTGATTTTTACAGAATCGTTCAATAATATTATTTCAAATAAAGGAGTAACCTTGTCGAACAATTTAAGGGGGGAAGATTTGTTGTCGGACACTTTAAAGTCGAAGGTTTCGTGTAGCCCTTATATTTATTAACTTTTTTCCGACAAAAGAGGAATATATACAAGAAAATAACCTTTTATAAAATATATAATTGTCGGACAAAAATGTTAGTGCAAGTCAATAATCGGACAAAACATTTATTTTTTGGGCAATTTCCGTTGGCAAAGAATAAAGATTTGTTCAGTTTTTTCTATTATGTACATCCATTTACAAAAATACCAGAAAATGTAAATTCGTTGTTAATATTTCTATTCCCTACTGAACATTCCTTTCAGGAATTCTTAAAGATCACCCTTATAGGATCTTTTAAAGGATGATATACTAAATTCTACAAAAACATTCTGTCCTACTATGAGAAATGAAACAAGTTACCTGACAGTTTACTAATATGGAAACATGTATAAAATCCTACGTAGGATCCTGCAACCATACAAATTTATTAAAGTGCGCCTGCACAGTACATTTTTATGTACTGAATTTAGGGGTGCAATATTGTTACCTTCGTAATATTTAACTAGATTTGCATTCAAGAATCTCTCCTTTCATTAATAATAAAAGACAGAATACAGATATTCATATGTTATACCCTCTGTTTTTAATTACCCCAAAAGACCCTACAAAAATTTTAATTAACAATAATAAATTTTATTTTATTTATAATAAACGAAATATTACATATTAAATATGCTATATTAATATAAATATTTTTAAATAGAATTGTGAAATAATTAATTAATAAAAAATTGATTATGTTTCTTTTTTTATCCGTCTTCTTCATTTTCTTCTGAGTCACTGTCACTTTCTGTGTCTGCAATATCTATCTCTTCATTGGATTCCTAAACATTTTCCTCATCTGCAGAATCTGCTATAATATTTGGTTCAAAAAATAAATCATAAAATTCATTATTATATGCAACATAAACAAAAACAATAAATATTTTAAAATGTACATTACCTGAATTGTCAATAGATATATTTTTGAATGTTGGACACTGTTCTCCATCATACCAATAGTGCTCGTAGGCACCGTCAATTTTTATCCAACCACAATCTTCAATATTTAAATCGGTTGGTGTTCTGAGATGAGCATTGCACCAAATATTGCTAATATAAATGGTCCTCTTTATTTGCTGTAATAATTCTGATTTCGGCTCATCACAAGTATTATCATAACAGTCACTAGTCACCATGTCATCTGAATCTTAAATATTGCCTGCATCTTGCGTTACTGTGTCTAAAGTGTTTCTACAAATAAAATTTAAAATGTAAAAGAAGATAAGTTGATTAGAATTATAATATAATATGTAAATGGTAATAAATAAAAGTAAACTCACTTATTATCAACTGTTTGTAGTTCCAAAGTAATTGCAGCCGATAAAATAGACGAGTGAATCGAGCCATCCGTCGACTTACATGACATAGTTGCACAACTAAAATTTAATTATATTTTATTAGAATAATATTATTGATAAAATAATTGTCATCATAATGACCAATTATTAAGGCCAAACACAAAGTGAATTATATATATTGTGACGCGGCATTTTGCCTCGCACAATATTGTCAATAATTAGTTGAAATTTTGTTAGAATTAGAATTTGAAAATTAAATGTTTTGATAGAAATTCCATCAAAACGAGAATCTCCCTACCTAAAACAAATAAAAATTAGCATTAATATTTTGAAATTTACAAATTTAATAAAATTAAAAAGATTATACCTCGAAAATTCAATTAATAAACAATTGAACTTATTACAATATTGCCAACTCGTCAGATCAACTGTGATAGGAAATTTGAAATATTGGAACATTTTCTGCCGTTCGTATTTTGCTTTTGTTTTTCATATTCTACAAGAAAATTCTCCACTGATAATTCGCCGGTCCATCGCGAATTATTAATTATTCGTAATCAACAAGGGAAGTGCTTCCTGGTGTATATATTTGGAAGTGATTCCTGAATATTCAAGAGCACCAGGAAGACAAAGATCAATTGTTTTGGGCCTGTCAAAACACTGACTGCGGCCATCTTGATTTAAGGAGGAATGGTATAGAAATTCAAAACATTCAGAATCTTTTGATATTTTGGGAAATGATTTGCTTTTATATAATAAAGTTACCCACCAAATTTCAGAATTTTTCACTAAATAGTTTACAAGTTATAAATTATTTAATTTAACATTACCTCTTATGGGGAAAGCACGAATTTGCATGTTTATCATTAAAAATTTAATACTTAAAACATTCAGAATTTTTTGTAAAAATTGTATCTTGAAGGTCAAGATTTAAGCTTCATTAATCACGAAGGTTCTTTTTTATTCACTAATTAGTTTAAAAGTAATTAACTAGTTTCTGGAAGAACAATAATTTTATGACAGACAAACAGAGAAAACGTGGCAACACTGTATATAAAGTCTCACATGTGACAGCTGTTTAGTGGTACATAGAACCAAGAGATGGCGCCAAAGGTACCAAAAATGACAAATTTACATTATTTTTAACTACACAAATGCAAATCATAACAAACCACAACACTTGACACTGTTACCAACGATCAAAAAACAAACTACTTGCATTGCGACGTTGTCACGATTATACGCTCATTACAAATTGTTATTTGACAATGTTTATAATTAATAACATTAATATTACAGCATAATAAGACACATATATACGTAATAATAGCATTTTTTCAAAGTTTGCAATGGAATACTCGATAAATCCGAAAATAATTTTTAGAAAATTTCAGTAACTTTTATTTTCTTAGGTTTTAAATTCGTACAGACAGTAACAAAAATTATTTTCTGCTTTTATAAAAAAAATTAATTTGATTAATTTATTATCTTTTCCTTATTTAATATATACTTTTTAATATTTATTGATGTCTACTTTTATGATTTCAATAAGAAAAACTGCTATATGTAGTTTAAATAACAAAATTACAAATTCCCCTAAGTGTCATAAACTTTCGGCCCGATTAGGTATACCATTCCTCCTTAAAGGCCAACGCGAAGCGAACGACCTCGGGCGGATAATAGTAGAATAAGTTTTAAAAAAAAATAGTATGCCGGGGACTCACCCAAAACTAAAAAGAAGCGCAAGTGTAGCGACGCTCTCGTAGCCAGACACACGGCCATGTCTGGACAAGGAGCTATGCGGGGTCGGCGTCGAATTGACGGTGAGTCCCAGTAAATTTCCAATTGTCATTTTCTCGCCAGATTGGCAATAATAATTAAATTTCGAAAATTGTGAAAAGTGATGTTTGTCACCGCCATTGTCAAGCGGTAAATTAATTTAAAAATTCGGCCTTCAGCCGAATATAATTGTTAAAAATAAACTTTAAATTTAAAGTAAAAATTAATTGAATAAAAATGACCCCTTTCCGCGGTTTATTAGGATTTTTCCTAATAATTTCTGAATTAATCTGGCAAAATAATTAAAATTAACTAAATTAATCTTTTGGATATTTTCAAGAAAAATATGTTGGCGCTAATAAAATAATTTATCAAAATTTACTCAAGTAACTAAATTCAAAGTGTAAATAACGTTCTTTTCTAACCTCTTGTCTAAGTATTAATTCATTTTGGTTAAACAAAATTTAAAACAAATTTAAGATGTCAAAATTATTGCTGTGATTGTTTAAAAATCTATTAATTAATTATTAAAAAATAATATTAAAATAAAAAGGGCGTTATAATATATAAAATTTTTTGTCCAAGTAGTTGTTTGTTTAACAAAAGAATTTATATACATTTATATACTCCAATAGTTCTAAAATAAATTATGTTATAAATTGCTTATCTTTTATTGAATATTTGTATATTGTTATAATTTAAAACCCCTAAGTTTATTCTTGTTATATAATTTTTAATATATATAATACAATAATTAATTAATTTTTAATCCGATGGTCATTATACAAGATTCATCACTTTAAATTTTATAATTTTGAATTTATAATTTGTACATAGTGACGTGAAACAATAATCGTTTTAAGAAGTCAAACTTTGGTTATGAATGTAAATAATTTATAATAAATATTAACTTACCTATCAGGCACAAGAAATTCTTTTTTCACAATAAATGATTTGTAGCAGGTAGAGTGATATCCAATCTCATCGTTATCATTATTTTGTGTCAATATGACATCATTCCATTGATGTTTATGGTGATGACGTGCTATTAAAGAATTGGTGCATGACAACCACGTTTTAGGAGTAAATTTTTTAACTTTTTCCTGCTTTTCCTTAAATTTCGAATTTTTTCCACTCAAATAATTACACAAAAAACAGAACATATTTATAAATTATGAGGGTACAATCATGATTTTTAAGTACAATATAATTTTCGCAACTTAAACTAACAACCTGTATTCGTGTCAAATTTAGAAGAGAAACTAATATAATAATACAAACTTTTCTTTCGTCACATTTGACACCAATATACACAGAAAACTTAAGCTTATATAGAGAGGGAATTTATTTTGAAGCAAAATATTTTGGTCTCTTAATACAATAGATATATATGTCTTTAAAAGTCCTGAGTTATCATACAGGTCGATTTATATATAGTATAAATCAGATACTTATTTACTTAATTATTTCCTTTCAGATGAAAGGAAAATTCGAAACCATTTTCATAATTTTATATCTATATGAATCAGTATTCTAATGGAAAGAAAATAACTTTTGGTTAAAAAAAGTGAAATAGCAAAATCCAAGCTTTCATTTCTAACAAGAGTGATGTTCTTATTGAGTCAGTATTTTGACCCACAATTTTTAAAACAAGTTGTAAATCCAGATGTTCATTACATGAACATTGTGCTTCCTCTGTACGATAAGCTTCCTCCAGGAGGAAGCATTAGTCACGAATTTTTAGTAAAAAAGTGAATTTTTCAACTCTAATTGTAATTAATTCTATAATTTTCAATAGAATATATACTTTATATACATCAATCGATTCGCCTTGATGCAAAGAATAATATTTTATTATATATTAACTTCAATAACCAATTTTTTAAAGTCTATCAATTCATTTTAAGATATTTTTATGATAAATATGCTTATTAATTTTTAGGTAAATTCGTTAAAACCTCTTTAAGTTATCGTGTTCACAAAAATCGGGATCCACACACAGACATACATAAATCCGGACAATTGTTCAGGGTCTTATATAACATAGTCCCATATAGAAGAAAATTTGTTAAAAGGATTTTTAAAAATTTTGTAAATTAAACGACTACAGAGCTTCCTCACGAGAAAGCAAAATTTAAAAAATCGTTGTTGTTAGGGGTTTTAACTACATTTTTCTTAAAAACCTGAGGTGATGGACCATTTTAAACCCCAAATTCGTATTTAGCATTAAAATTTTCACCCGAAACACCTAGTCGCATTCATTTTTCCGAATTCATATAGGCTAGTGTAATTAATAGGTAGAAATTTTAAAAAGTTATGTTTCTGTGCTTGTTACTCTTGTTTTTTATGAAAGTCCCAACATTATTGTCCGACAAATGCTTGAATACGTTATTAAGATGCACATAAACAATAAATCGTTGAAGAGATAGTGCGGGTAATAAATATAAGGGCTACACGAAACCTTCGACTTTAAAGTGTCCGACAACAAATCTTCCCCCCTTAAATTGTCCGACAAGGTTACTCCTTTATTTGAAATAATATTATTAAACGATTCTGTAAAAATCAACTTGTAGGTTGTAAATAAAATATTTTTATAAATTAGACATGTTTGGCGTGTCCGAGGTGCCAAAAAACCGAAAATTTTTGTCCGACAGAATATTTTTCTTTTTATATATGAAAATAACTCTCTATTAAAATAAAATTTAAACTGTAGGTCATAAATTTTTTTAATGCGTGAAATTCATATGTTTGTCATAGTATAAAACAAAGAAGCCCTACTACCAAAATTAGCTGCAATGCAATTTTGTCCGACTCTATCTGAATAACAGATACACAAAGTTTCGACGTGCGGGTAATAAATAATATTTTTATGCGTGGGCCCATGGACTATAATATAATTATAAAATGATCGTTAAAACACTTATAAATAACTTTAAAACATCATTTCAATAGGAGCATTTTTAATGGTTTTGAATGATATTTTTAAAAAACTTGAAATAAATATTTTTAAGGTTAAATAGATAACAATTTAATATCTAATATGATTTTCAAGTTATTTTAAGAGAAACGAGAAAATAGTTTTAAAACTAATTTGAAAAACTTATAAATATTAATTAATGTTCATTTTTTGAGGTTACGTTGTGCACCGGTAGAGCTTTTAATCGTTTTAATGATTTTAATTAACGTATTTACAGTTTTTTGACAGAAAAGTGAGACAAAAATGTATAAAAATTATAAACAGAATCTTCTTTACTTACTAAATAAAATATTTATGAAAAATATTTGATTTTTTTAAGTGCACAAAATAGCCCCATGGAATCCTGGTTTTTCAGTTTTTCCACTTTTCTCTTAAAATAATGAATAAAAAGTTAGCGCATTACTTATGTATCATCACAACACAATTGAAAACAAATATCTAACACAGTTTATGAGACACATTAAAACTCTAGAAGATCTGGTATAATTTTTCCGAACTTTCAAAATTTTTTAAACAAATTTTCCGTTTTTAGGAATTTTTTTCTCTTAATTGCCAAAGAATTAAATAATAACATTTAGTGCTCTCTATTGTCATGTAATCAAACTTTCATTTTATAAAATTGCAGATTAAAATAATTAATTTTAATAATTTTTTTCATTAAAAAATTCACGTGCACAAAATAGCCCCGTTGACGGTATTCAATAATTTTCAAAAAATTTTAAAAATTGTGGTTAACAATTCAATTATCTTTAGAAATAAATAACAATAATCTTCAACAAAGTTCAATTATTTTGAGGAATGTTACTAAAATTCATTGCAAAATTCAATTATTTTCGTAAATAATAGTATTCATCACAAAAATTAAAATATTTTCAAAAATTTTAATAAAAATCATAGCAAAATTTCAATTATTTTCAAAAGTTTTTCTTAATTCAATAATTTGTATATCAATTATTTTAATAAAAATTCTCAAAATAAATTATTATACTCGATTATAAATAACAAATATTTTGAAAATTCAAAGCAAAACAAAAAATTAATCAAGAAACACATGTTCACTTTAAAACTTCAAGTATGTATGCGATTGCTGCGCCGCGTACGGGATGTTTTATAAGTGAGAGCTTACGACAAGAATTCACTCATTTTAATATACACTAGATTGGTCTCCTGTAGTCTATTCTCCATGACTGGGTGTTTGACATATGTACTAATTTTAAGGTTATGTTTGTCCTCTATCTTTTGAACTAATATTCAGCATATGTTTGCTTTCTAACTTATTATTCTGACCTAATTTTTAGGATATTTGCTTTCTGACCTATCACTTTGAAAAAATTTTAAGGTTATGTTTGCTCTCCTACTTATTATTTTTACCTAATTTTGACGTTTAATTTTTCCTCTCTTTTGAACTAATTTTGAGAGTATGTTTAGTCTGACATATGATCTAATATTGACGTTATGTTTACCGTCTGACATATTGATGATATGTTATCCTAATATCACCCCGGTCCGTCTCTGCTTTATAGAATCGAATAATGTTTGATGACAGTCACTATAGTTTTACACTAATCCAGCAGGGCGGCGCTGTAGTGCTTTTGCCATACAATCATATGACTTTTGCCGGCAAACTGTCAATATAGAATGTA
Source organism: Leptopilina syphax (assembly GCA_032872505.1). NCBI lineage: Eukaryota > Metazoa > Arthropoda > Insecta > Hymenoptera > Figitidae > Leptopilina > Leptopilina syphax. The sequence goes on along the minus strand of CM065472.1, from coordinate 24,260,010 downwards.
AATATTTACGATATTTACTAAATATCGAAATATACGGTAATATTAATTACACAGGCACACAAAAAAATTTTTTTTTCGTGACCCAGAGGACAGAACCTTATATTCCTACGTTTTAGGCGTCACTGAAACCGAATACGACCATGAAAAAATTTTGTACTTGCCAGTTTTTCCGCTACCACCTCCTTTACACCCCCACACGAGAGTGAGAGGGTTGGCATTTCAGTTTTTAAAAAAAGTCGAGTAGGGTGTCTATTCTTACGTATTTTGGGTCGCTGAAACCGAAAAAGACCACTAAAAACAAATTCGTCCATCCCTTTACCCCCAGAACGCGCTAAATACACCCTTAAAGGAAGTTAAAATTTTATTTTTCACGAAAAGTCGAATGCGGTGTATATTCCTATGTTTTTTGAGTCCCTAAAACCGTAAAAGACCACCAAGCATAAATTAGTCCTCTCCTTCACATCATATCCCTCTCTTACTACCCCCTAAAGGGGATTAAAATTTTTGGTTTTATGAAAAGTATAGACGACTTTTCATGAAACCAAAAAGTTCAACATCTTCTCTAGAGATACTATGGGAGTAGAGGAAGGGACTAATTTATGTTTAGTGGTCTTTTTCGGTTTCAGGGACCCCAAAAACAAAGGAAAAGACACCGCATTCGATTTTTCGTGAAAAATAAAATTTTAACTCCCTTTAAGGGTGTATTTGGGGCGTTCTGGGGGGTAAAGGGATGGACGAATTTGTTTTTAGTGGTTTTTTTCGGTTTCAGCGACCCAAAATACATAAGAATAGACACCCTATTCGATTTTTTTTGAAAACTGAAATGCCAACCCCCTCACTCTCGTGTGGGGGTGTAAAGGAGGTGGTAGCGGGAAAACTGGCAAGTACAAAAATTTTTCATGGTCATATTCGGTTTCAGCGACCCCTAAAACGTAGGAATATAAGGTTCTATCCTCTAGGTCACGAACAAAAAATTTTTGTGTGTCTGTGTTATTAAATGAAACGTTTAATCGTGAGTCTTGTACTTTTAATTTGAAAAGTAATTTTGTGATAAAATTTTCAGCAGGATACAGGGGTCACAGATGTATTGTTCCAAACTGTACTTCTGGTTACGACTCTTGTAAGGAAAAAGTTAGTCTGTTTGGTATCAATTCATTGCAATTTGATCAATTTTATTTAACAGTGAAAAAAAAGTTTAAGAAACAAAAAAATCTTTAAAAAGTAAGTTTTAAATATGTAAATAACCAGGGCCTTGAAGGATCACTTAAAATTTACACTCTTGGTTTTCGTTAGTTGATTTTGACCCCGCCCATCTGTACCCCCCTGACGTCTCTAAGTGCCGCGACCACAGCTGGTGACTCTCTTGGGAGTGCCAGTGTAATAAGGAAATCCGTAAAAAATGGGAGAAATCTATTCCACGGTCTAATTTCGTTTCGTTAAAGACGCCGAGGGAAATGTCATGTCATCGGTTTGTTCACTTTTTATTTATTCTTGAATATTTATTTAAACAAAAAGTAATTAACTATAATAATCGTCGTATTCTGTCCATTCTGTCCAGTCAGTCCACACTTGAACTTAGACTATTGTGCATGCTTTTGTTTTTTTGATATATTCTGATAGATAATATTATACGTCATTATTTTTTCACTAATTTTTTAATTTATTAATATTATTTTTATATCTCAAATAATTCAAAAATATTTTAATTAATTTAAAAAAATTATTAATGTTATTATATTATTCATTATTTCCTTTGTTTCTAAAAAATAAATACTGCAAAATATTTTCTTTTTTTTATATGAAAAACTTAATTACTTGACAAAATTTTGACTTCTTCCATAACCCTAAAGAAAATTCTGATACACTCTAAAAATGATTAGACACTCAAAAAATGTTCTATTACATTTATTTACCAATTTCTGAAATTATTTGAAAACATCAATAACAAAAAATTTTGCCCGAGAAACCCAAAAAAACCCGAAAAAAAAATTTTTTAATTTTCAAAAAAATTTTTTTGGTCTTATTTTGGAGATACTACTTTGAAATTTTTACAGAAAATTCTCCTAAATGTGTACTTTTAAGAAATATTTTTGTCGATCTTTAATTGGGTACCACATAGTTAAAAAAATTAAAATCCTAGGTAGCGCATCATTCCGGCTGAAGCACAATGTATCCAGTAACTGATTATTTTTAAATTTCCTTGAAATTTAGTAATTATGCGTTCCTGGGGTTACTCAGTACGAATGTAATATTAAATTTTCAAAATTCAAAATGACTTGGTACATTGTGCTTCAGCCGGAATGATGCGCCACCTAGGATTTTAATTTTTTTAACTATGTGGTACCCAATTAAAAAAATCGACAAAAATATTTCTTAAAAGTACACATTTAGGAGAATTTTCTGTAAAAATTCCAAAGTAGTATCTCTTCTTCTAATTAAAAAAATCGACAAAAATATTTCTTAAAAGTACACATTTAGGAGAATTTTCTGTAAAAATTCCAAAGTAGTATCTCTAAAATAAGACCAAAAAAAATTTTTTTGAAAATTAAAAAATTTTTTTTGGGTTTTTTTTTGGTTTTTTTCGGGCAAAATTTTTTGAAATTTTTTTTTTAAATTCCTCTTATGAATTTATAAAACACGTATAAATTTCATTAAAATCGATCAAGTGGTTTTCGAGAAAAAACAAATTTTTGATTTTTCTTTCCCCCTCCATAACTCTTACAAAAATACATTTTTTGAAAAAATATTTGGTGAAAAATTTTATCCTTATGTTGCCAACATGTAACAAGAATTTCAAATTTTTTTGAGCGGGGGCACATTTTGCATGTTTACTCCGCTAGGCCCTTTATGAAAATATTGTAAATAATAGATTTCTTATTAAATTTTTTAAAAATAATTGACATTTTAACGAGAATATTAAAAAATTCTTGAACATAATTGAATTTCTGCGAAAAATTTTATTACTTTTGAAAATAATTGCATTTATGCAATCAGTTATAAATTTTCAAAAAATTAGTTTATTATTGGAAGGCTTAAAAATGAATTTTATTCAAAACAAGTATGTAATCCCCGCTTTCTCGGCGCGCTTTTGAGACGCAAAGTATGCCTTTACTTCAAGCAGCAGTTGTACGGTCCTAGGACGAGAAAGTAGTCTTTACTAACTACTTTCTCGTCCTAGGACCGTACAACTACTACTTGAAGCAAAGCCATGCTTTCCCTCTCAAAACGCACCGAGTAACCGCGGATTACATTCTCGTTTTGTATAAAATGTCGTGTGTACCTCGGACGCACGCACTTCTCGTCCGAGCTTGTTTACAGTACTCGGCTTCGCCTCGTACTGCAAAATCAAGTTTGGACGAGAAACTTGCGCTTTGCGTCCTCGTTGCACAATGTACTATTGTGCAAAAATTAATTTTGTGCAAAGTTAGCAAAGCATTCAAAATTTTTGCTCACAAATTTTTTTAGTTTTTTTGTTATTTGTAACAAGAATTTGTCGTAAATTACTGAAGTAACATTTCAAAAAACTTTAACTAATTCAATATCTATTGATACTAAGAAAAACTACACGCGCGCGTTTGTTTAGCTGTTACCTATAAAATAATTTAAAAAGATAACATTTTTGTAATTTTTCATAAATTTTTCGAAGATTTTTTTATTGAAATTTTGTAAAGATAATTTTATTTCTTTTGAGTAATAATAATAATAAATTAAATACTTCATTTGGCGGACGTGACAGTTGCTACTTATTTATATTACTTAATAAAAAAATTTTAAATACAAATTTCATAAAATTAAATTATTTCTTTAATTTTTAAATAAAAAATTATTTTAAAATAATTTATAAAAAATAATTTTTTCTCGACAGTTTTTCAATAATTAAATTATTTGAAAAAAATAAATTTTAAATCTGTAAAGTCTAATTATTGTCAAAAACAGGAAAAATTTGAAATAAATAAAATCTTTTCAACGTTTTCAACGCTGAAGAATAACATTCAGAATTTTCTTATGAATTCCTAAAATTGAATATTATTCCAGCACCTTTGACAAAATTCTCTGACTCAATTTTTTTTTGATTTTCCTGAATAAATTTAGAAAAATAGTGATTTTGTGTAGAATTCTTCTGAATAATTGAATTTTTTAATGTTAATGACATGAAAATAATATTATTTAATTTTGACTAGTAAACTATTAGAAACAAAATAACAAATAAGTAATTAATTGTAATTTATTTTTGATAATTAATAAGTCGAAAATACTGTAATAAACATATCTTCCATTATCGTCTCATTGGCAATCCCCCTTTCTATGAACAATAGTCAATCTTAAAATATAACATGCTTAACGGAATAAAAATTTAAGTTTTATTCTCATGTGACATGTAATGTAAAAATTACATTATTGTTATACAGTAAAACCTCGTTAACACGAATTGTTAGGGGGACAGAGAGTTGTTCGTGTTAACCGGAATTTCGAGTTAACAAGGGAAAGAGCCCCCCACTTAACACATTTTTTTTCGGGTTAACTGATTCAAAATAAAATAAGAAAAAATGTCGTCTGTTAAAAGTCGTCAATTATTTTTTTTAAAGAAATATGTTATGCTTGTTTGAGTTTTAGAATTGCGCGAATACATTGCACATTTAAATGATATAGAATCTAAACAGCTTATAAATTTCGTGGAGACATCGTTAGTATTGGAATACAATTTCAATACATCTATCGCTTTGAACACAGCATCTCGAGTTGGTGGGATTTCAGGTTCTGGATCAATCTCTTCCTCTACTATCTCCTCATCGCTTTTATTCTCATTTAAGGTGACACCTTCGTTGCAAACGACCAATTCGTCATCTACATTTATTATATCGTTAAAGTCGATAGTATCCTATAAAAGAAAATACAATGTTTACATCGAGAACAATTAAGAGTAATAATGAGTCAATGAAAATAATAAGAGAAATATTTTCTTGAACTTACCACAGTACAAATTGATTTCAAATATTCCCACTCCTCTGGTGATTTTTCTTCAATTATCGTTTCAACATTTAACGATTCCTTTTCATTGGTCCATGCTTTAATAAAACAATTTTTTATGGTTTCCTTAGTCACAGAATCCCAAGCTAGTCGAATCGCGCGTATTGCATCCAAAATATTCCACCGTTGCATCTCTTGACCTCGCTCAATCGCCTGAATTGTTGCTCGGACTAATCGAGTTCGAAAATCTCTTTTCATCACTAAAATTATTCCTTGGTCCAGGGGTTGTACTCGGCTAGTAGTAGCTGGTGGAAAAAAGTGCACTTGGATGTGCGAAAGATTGAGTTCTTCTATGTTATGGGCAGAACAATTATCAAGTGTAAGAAGAATTTCCCTGTTTTTAGAACGCATTTTAATATTTAGATTTAATATCCAATTTCGAAAAGCCTTGCTATCTATCCATGCTTTTGACTGATGTGTGTATGTGCAAGGTAATTTGTTTCGATTGCGACGCTTCAAAGCTCTTGGATTTTCGGATTTTCCAATGACCCATGGTTTAAATTTTTCACTACCGTCTGAATTGCAGCAAAGAACGACGGTTACTCTTTGTTTGCTTTTATTTCCCTTATGACATTTTTCACCTTTAAAATTTAATGTCCTCTGAGGCAACAAATTAAAAAAAACTCCTGTTTCGTCCATGTTTAAAACATCTTCCGGTTGGTATTTTTTCAAAATAGTATCAAAGTCTTTTAACCAATTAGTAACACTAGTTTCATCTACTTTATTTAACTCACCATTGATTAATTGAGACTTGATGTTGTGTCTCGATTGAAACCTGGAAAGCCAACCATTTGATCCTTTAAAATTTTGTACTCCTTTGGACTCGGCTATTGCATGAGCTTTTTCTTTTATTATTGGACCACTAATCGGGATATTAGCTGCTCGCATGTCGCTGAACCACTCCAAAACCTCACATTCTACTTCATCGAACTTTGAAGTTCTCAATCTCTTAACTTTTTTTGTACTGCACCGGAAGCACATGCATCAAATAACTTATTTTTTGGCGAATAATTGTTGACAGTGTTGATGGAGGAATATTAAATTGCGACGCAATATCTTTTTTGCATCTGCCACTGTCAACTTTATTGAGAATTTTTAATTTTGTTTCTAAATCGATTGATGTTTGTTTTCTTTTAGACATTTTGATGTTAACGACTTCGAGACCGAACTGTGACTATTATACTTATTGATAATTCGTATTATCCGGGTAATAATAAAAGTGGGGGACCAAATCGACTTCGTGTTACGTGTAAAGCGGGATTTTCGTGCTAATGAGGTTTTGCCCCATACTTGCCTATGTACTTCTGCCGGGGACAGAGATGTAGTTCGTGTTAGAGCGAAATTCGTGTTAAGCGGGTTCGTGTTAACGGGGTTTTACTGTATATGTTAAAAGTGAAATAAGAAACTTCACGCGCGCTTTAGCGCGCGTTATTTGTGCTAGTATCATTATAATTATCGAAAACATAATTGATTAAAGAGACATATTATAATTTTTAATTTTACACAATACATGAGAATATAATAAAAATTTAATATTTGTTAGTATTCTAGTAATATTTACAAGTTTACTTTTTTACTCTATACATCTGAAAGAGTGTGATGTTGGATAATTTAAAATTCTATAGATTTTTCATTTATTTAGAGTAAAATTTTATTATTTCATTTAAAAATTTAATTTCATTTAATTTTACGAATGAACACTTTTTTGCTTCCTCGTAAGAAAATAAATTGTAATCAAAGTTTAAGATTTCATTACTAATTTCTTAAATATACAATAAATCTCATAAAAAAGTGATTTTATGTTAATATTTAAAATAAAGAAAGTAATTTCTAAGAAATGGAAGAATTAAAAACAGTTATTTAATGTATAGATTCAGGTAAAATATGAATTGATGAATGTAAAAACTAAGAAAAGTGCTATTAATAGAAAAAAGCAAAGCTTTGCAACACATAAAAAATTTTAAAAAATGCGAAATGATAAATAAATTACTATTTAATATACTAAATATTGTTTTTGTCCATTATTATTTTCCTCCATTACAATTATTGTTTATTTTCATTTTAATTTATTTTGAATTGATTTGTAATCAATCTTTTAGTTTCTTGTAGAAATATACAATTAAACCTATTAATTTTACTTATATTTATACAAAAAATATTTCAAAATAACACAATATGACCAAATATATTTGTACTACATCCTTATAATTTTTTGTAAATCTGCATCAAAAAATTTAAATATATTAATATTTATTCTAATTACTTTTCTATTTTCTGTAATGTATTTTTCGGGCAGATGCACAAAAGCGCCGCTCTAGCGGTGACTCTGTCTACTATATAACTGTCATCAAACCTTAGTCAGAGCTATCCATACGAATAAAGCAGAGACAGACCGGGGTGCCTAATATTGATCATATGTTTCCTCTCTAACCTATCATTCTGACTTATCATTTTGACCTAACTTTGAGGTTTTGTTAACCGTCTGTCATATGACCTAATTTTGAGGTAATGTTTACTCTCTGTTCTTTGACCTAATTTTGAGGATATATTTGAGGTTATGCTTGCCATTTGACCTGTCCGTGGGGATAAAGGGGGAGGGGCAATTTTAAGGTTATGTTTTACCTGTGATCTGTAAGTGGGAATAGAGAAGGAGGGGGGATTTTTAGGTTATGTTTGTCCTGCAACCTGTGAGTAGGGTTATAGGGGAGAGAGGGGTTTGAGGTTATGTTTGTCCCAAGAAGACTAGAGACAGGAGGTAAAACTTCGGTAGTGGGGGTATGGCAATGCTGAGTCGCTCAGCTGATGTATGGTCAGGCGTTTACTTTCAAAAAAAGTTTTCGCCGCAGTAGACCAGACGGTCTTCTGCGTAATCTAACACACGTAAACACGGGAAAATATATTCTATACAAATACAATATGAAATATAAGTGTTTATATTTTCAAACATCTTTTAGTTTTAAAAAAAACGTTTTAAAAACAAAAAAAGGTGTAAACTGTAGCATGAAGTTTATTAAAAGTTAACAAAAAGTAATAGTCATAGTGTTGTGTATAGGTTTATCTTTCTTTTTGTTACAACTTTTCACACAGCACGTTTTCGGAATTTTTAACTATTTGAATAACACTTAATTTAATAATCACTCACATTATTTCTATATATCCGCTATGACACACATTGTCAATTGTGTCTCGATTGCACTGATTGCACTTTAAAGTTAACCTCAAATTAAAATCATATCATACACATATGTAAAACGGTAAAACATATGGTATACAAGAATTTGAATGCGTGAGAGATGTGCAGAAGCACCACGTCGGCGACTTTTCGAAACGAAAAACGCCTGGTTAATGAAAGGCTTTTGACTCATCCCCACTACCAAAGTTTCACCTCCTGTCTCTAGCCTTCTTGGTTTGTCCTGAGGTTATGTTTTCCCTGTGACCTATGAGTGGGGGAAGAGGGGGGTTTGAGGTTATGTTTGCCCTGTGACCTATGCCCTATGAGTGGGGGAGGAGGGGGTATGGAATCTTGAAACAGCGGCGACAGCGATATATTTTTGTAATATAGGGATATACATATGGGGCAATATTTCTCAAGTGTACCAATGTCAAAATTGCAAGTTGTTGAATCGGGCTAATATTTTTACAGTATTTAGTACTATGTATGAGTACTTCAACCACCAAGTATTATGAAATTTTATAAAAAATTGTTGAGGGGTGAGGGGGTTGAAGATTTTGGATAAGTATGAACAGTGAGTTTTCTAAAAAATCGTAGCTTCTATATTATAAAGTAAAAAAAATTTTGATCTGTATATTTTTAGTAGATTTTTTCACGCTCTTTCAAATGGTGAAAAAATTTTGCCAAAAAATTCCAAATTTAACCCTTTTTTTAAATTAAAAATTTTTTTGATTTTTTTTCAAGAGAGACCCATTTTTTACTTTTTTTTGTACCACACTGAAAAAAATAATAGGCAGAATGTGCTTTTTACTAAGGCAATTCACGAACAGCAATTGTTTCCTTAGAAAAAAGGCAATTTTTGCCTTAGTTAATAAGGTTAAAATCACATATCAAATTTTTATTTGAATATTTAGAAAATACGATATTAAATAATTATGTTTTACCTTTTTACTAATTATATTTACAATTCGAGTGAAAAGGAACTTTTATTTTTATTATTATATTGATAATATTTTACTTTAATTAAATAAAGAAAATAATAGAACTACTTTATCGACTTTAATAACAATTATGTATGTGTGAACTTTATAACCAAACTGGTCTAGTTTTATGCGTAAACAATTTTATTAAACAAATGAAATTAGTACCTTTAAATATTTCAAGAAAATTTCCTCGTTTCCATTTTAGTAGTAAATTTCTTCCTTTGGTATCCATTATTTTAATTAATTATAAAATTAGATTTGACATATGTAAACAATTTACTTGATAAATGACAAGAATTTGTTACTTTATTAACTAAGGCAAAAATTGCTTTTTTTAAAAGAAACAATTGCTTTGCGTGTATTGCTTTTGTACTAAGGCAAAAATTACCTTAGTAAAAAGCACATTTTGACTATAATTTTTTTAGTGCAAAAGAAAGCTTAAGATGTGTACTTTCAATAACTAAAGCGAAAAAATGACGTTTTTTTTGTTTTTGAATTATTAATTATTTAATTAATAAAAATTGAAATATTTTACAACAAAATAAAGTTAACGCAATATTGAAGTTAGTACTGTAAAGCACTACAAAATCCGCATCTAACGAGTCCAATATAAAGTATTTTTGATAAATTGACGTTTTATAAATAAATATTTATAAAAATTAATTAACAAATGAATATCATTTATAAAAATAAAGATAAAGTGTTAGTTTTTTTTAAACAAATTTTTATACAATTCTACTTTTAAAAAAATGTATTATAGTTATTTGCAATAATTGTTTGAATAAAATATTCAACACTTTATGCGTGTGTTGCGCTGCATAACTATCTTCCCGGCTTAATATTATTTCACATTTCTAAAGAATATTTTTTTTATTTTTTACATTTTTGATGTAAGAAAAGATGATTTATTTTTTACTTCAATAATTTTTTATTATTTTAATAGTATTTATTATTAGGGTGATGTGGGGTGATGTGCAACACCGCCGATTTCTGATCTACAGTTTGACATTGAACAGGGCCAAGTATTGCCATTTGCTTGTGTCCTCAGTAACTTGTTTTTGATATATAACTCGCGAGACAACTCGCAGCTAGGTTTGCTGTGCGTAAGTTGACTTAAATTTCTCGAGCTTAAAATATTACTCGCGCTTTATATTTGTAGTCGTTTCGTGAAGGGTTTTAATTTATTTTATAGATAAGAATGTGTTTATTGTTGGTTTTTAGGTGTTTTTAAATATCTTGGAACAAGGTGTTTTGTTACTAAATTATGTGAGGTTATCTTTGTTGGTTCTTTGGTTTGTTTGTCGGTCTCACTTCCATAAGGCCTTCCGGGGAAACGATTTCTATTGTGGGTCACTATGTGATGAGTTTTAGGTTTTGGTAATGAACTATCTCAATGACTAGCGGCGACAGAAGGAATTTTCTTTCAGGGCTTTCTGGTGATAAGGGTGAGCGGGGAACATCTAGTATTTTCCAAGGAACGAGGCGAGGAACGGGAACTGGCGTCTCAGCTGTGATCACTCGTGCGTTTACCGGCGTGAAATTAAGTGTATTGAGAGACGCGTATATTTATATTCGTGTATATTTCTGGCGGTTTAATAAACTCAATTGTGTGAATTGTGCATGTATTTATTGCGGTGTTGCTTGTAGTTTGTTGAGCCTCTTCCCCAGGAATTGTTAATATTGGCGTCGTGGGTAAGTTCATTTGTTTCTCGATCTCTGCCTCAACGTCGAAGCATCATCATTGGCCTTGGCGGGAAGTTCCTCACTTCAGAGAGTTATTTTTGTTGGTGATATTCGTTTTTAGTAATTGACAAAGGAAAGTGAATTAACGTTCTGGTTTTTGATGCATTTATTGAAAGTAGTATTTTATTAAATTAACTGGTCGCAAATTGGCGCCCAACGTGGGGCAAGCCAAGACATTGAGGCAGAGAGAAAAATTATTATTGCATTGAGGAGGAATATATTGTTTCAAGATAATGGCCATTTAATGGTTGTGAAATTGCGGTGAAAAATAAAAATATAGAAAAGTAGCTTCGGAAGATTGCATTTGTGTAACGCGAACGAAAGTTGGAAATTAATAATTTTTTTTCTTGTTGCCATATGCTTGAGGATAGCGTTATCACTCACGTATTGGCAAAAATTCGTTGGCGGTTAATAACAGTGTGAATTTAAGCGAAATTAAATGTTATTTAAAATGCAAAATACCCGTTCACAGGAACAAATGTTTACATTTACATTTACATTTTTACATTTTTTTATTTTTTTAGTATTGGATAATTGTGTTATAATTGTGTTGAGTTATTTTTGCACAAATTTTTTTTCATGATACTCTTTTCTCTGTTGTGTTATTTAATTTTTACTTTAGTAAATAACATTTTTCTGTTTTGTTGTTAATTATCGGCAATTAATTAAGGTTTCTTGAGTGTAATGGTAATTAAAGCAGAAATAATTTTTGTTTCTCTTATTCAGAAAATTAATTATTTTTGGTGGCCGTTTAATCAATTGATTTTACGGAAAAATAAAGTGTCGGTAAACGGGGAGTAGAGTACAGATTATCGATTCAACTTGGAAAATTTTTGTTGTCGTGAGTGAATTTAAGTATTTTTGTGCGTGATAAATTATTTTTTTTTATTTCGGAGAATAAGTCGTGAAATACCGAAAATGAAATTAATTATTTTTGGTATTGCTAGACGAAATTGGAATTTCCGTCTTGCGGAGACGCTTACGGATTACGTGACAGGGAATTTTGGCGGGCTAATAATTAACTGAGCGTCCTTATAATTATTGTTAATATATAGAGGTCGTGAAAATCGTCAAATTGACAGAAAATTTGACTATTGCGGATAATTCGGAAGCCATTTTTCTTGATGAAAATAGTTTGAATTTTAATCGAGACAGAAGAGAAAATTAAGAAAAATAATTTTTTTTATTTTCTTATTAATAATCGTTTTTTTATAATTCAAACAAAAATTTTTTTTTAGTATTGGATAAGTGTGTTATAATTGTGTTGAGTTATTTTTGCACGAATTTTTTTTTATGCTACTCTTTTCTCTGTTGTGTTATTTAATTTTTTTTATTTCGTGCAAATCAAGCTACAGGGGAGTGGAGCTTGTGCGAAAATATTTGGTGGCGCTGAGAATCAAAATCAGCAGAGGGGAGGGATTTTTGGGAGTTTCTCTTGAAAGTTTGAATAAACAGAATAACATTTTTGTTTTATTTCTTTTCTTTTTCGAGATTATTTTAAAAACAAAAATTCTTTATTAAGAATTAAATCTTTTTTTAGGCTCTCTTTTCTCTGGTGTTTTGATTAGATTGCCATCGTAAAAATTTTGGAGTTATGACAAGTGTCATTTTTGAATAAAATTGTGACAGGTCGATTTGTGACTTGAGATAATTTAACACATGCAGGTATTTTTTATATTTCTTATGTTATTTATTATTTTTTGTGGTGTGCAATATTCTTTGTCGTTTTAATTTTTTAATTTTATTCTTTTCTTTATGGAATAAAATTTTAATTTTGAGACGATAGTACTATATTAATTGAGAGATGTTTTGGTGGTCTGTCTTAAGGAGTTTAGTTTGACAGAAACTGAATTTAACAATTATTTCTCTCTTATTGTGGTATTTATATTGTGGGATTTTATTGGTTGTAATAATTTATCTGTGGTAGAATAGATTGATGAAATTGGATTTGGAAATAGTAACACTATTTTAATTTAATTTTTGAAAGTATGAAGTTGAATCGGTAGTTATTGTGGTTGGTTGGCGATATTTATTTTTTTTAAAAGAAAAAGGAAGATAATGGAAAGTTATAGAAGACATTTTATTCGAATCTTGAATTGTAACAATGTGGCGGCAATTTGGCTTGGTATTTTAGACACCCCCTTAGAGGAGGTGGTAAATGAATTGAGACAACAGGGTTGTAGCTCCAGAGGTTCGGCTCAAGTTCTTCACGAACGTTTACTACGACTGCGCACAAAAATTCTTTTTGGAGAAGTAGTATATGTGCCGTGGTCGGATGAGTTTGATAATTCGGACGCCAAGGACGATTGGACTTGGGAAGTTTTTCCCAGTCCGGAGGAATGTGGCGCTAATAAAAGGTTGGAGAAGGAGACAATTACTATCGAGGACAGTGAGCCTGCTAGCGTGGTCAATCCGAATGTGTCCAAACACAAATATTAGCAAGTAACGATGGTTACTTTCTGGGCACACAGGAAGGAGCGCAGGGACTAGTTGGGTCAGGAGCATCGTTGGTAAGCGACTCGGTGTCAAGTGTGACATCTTTGAACACCAACACAGTAGTAACAACAAGTCTCAGTACTACTTCCACGGTAACATGGTCAGGTGCCCAAGGGGCAATTACATCTTCAACGGTGGCTCCAAATGCGTGGAAGTGGAGTCAAATTGATTCGAGGTTGCAGTTCAGTTCGGATTTTGGTCAATTTCTTTCCAGGAACCGCGATACGGTACGGGACATTAAATTCTCAGCGGATGAGGATCAAGATCCAGAGGAATTTTTAGAGAGGTTGGAGGATTGCAAGGAGGGTAATCAGTTTAGCAGCCACCAAATTCTTAGGGAACTCCCAAGTGTTTTACGACAAGCGGCAGGTAAATGGTATCGGTTAGTAAGGAACAAAATTGATTCGTGGAAGGGTTTTAAAAAATTATTCTTGCGGGAGTTCTCGAGTTCTCTTGACGAAGAGAACATTTGGGATGAGCTCAGGGCGAGGACTCAGGCAAAAGGTGAAATAATATCCACGTATATTATGAGCCTACAAGTTATAGCTAGCCATTTCAAGTATCAGTTATCGGAGCCAAAAATGTTGCGGGTAGTTTTCAGAGGTTTGACGCCGGAGTATCGACGACATATTGCGGCCTATGAGATAGAATCGCTATCTTAATTCGAAAGGATCTTGCGACGTTACGAGAGAGTCAAGGATCTGGACAAGAGGTATGCGCCCCCACCGACCAAAGATAAAATATGGTTTCCGTTGGCAGCACCGAAGGCAACCAACAAGGCAACGAAGTTGGATGCTATGGTGGTGGACTCGAGCTCAGAGTCTAGTGCGGATACAACCAAGCGCAAAAACAAGAAAAAGAATAAAACTAAGAAACAAAAAAGTAAGACCACAAAGGGATCGCAGGAGGAGACAGTTAATGCTTTTAGAAGTAATCAAGGACAATTTGGTGGAACGGGGAACGGGCAACCAAAGGTTGACCAACAAACTCCTAAACCACCGGTTATTTTTGCTCAAGCTGTGAATCCTCAATCTGGTGGTAGAATTCCAACTCAACAGTGGGAAGCGAAATCAACTTCTAAGTCACCGAGTGGTGAACAGCGGACCTTTTTAGGGACTTGTAACGTGTGCCAAGTGGTTGGGCATAGAGCGGTTCAATGTCCTTATAGGGTGTGCTACAGCTGTAGGGGGCAGGGACATTTTGCTTCCGAATGTCCTAATAAGAAGCCTAAAAAAGTGACTGAGGCATGTCAATATTGCGGTACCCCTGGCACGGTGTTTCTTAGTTGCCCCAAATGTGTAAAGGTTAGACAGATTTTGGGAAACGCCAAAAGGGGGGACAGGTCAACTAACCCCCTCCCATAGTGGTGACAGAGAATTTTGCGGGTGTCTCGGACATGAGCCGGGACATATTTTTGGAGGTTAAGGAGATGGAGTATCACACGGTTAGTGGGGATGAGGTTTCAGATGAAATTGAGGGTCAATGGGGTAAAGAAGGAAGTAGTGAAGAAGTGCGTCTTTGTGGTAAGGCGAGTGCGGAACCCCACGTGTAACTTGGAACGTATCTGGTAGCACAGAAGAGTTACCGATTGTGCTTACTCTAAATCCTGAGCAGGCCGGTGAGTTTCTTGTGATTTCTGACAAAGCATCGTCGATGGTTCAAATTTTAACACAAGCGTCGACCAGTGGAGCAGAAATCTCTAAAGGGGTTAGTGGGACTGTTAGTGCTGATTGCGAATTATCACGTCAAGTCCAGGAAGGGGGTGAGGCTGCAGGTAATGCAGCTGAGACTCCAGATGCAAATGAGGCTGTTGATGGTACCAGGTCAGAAAATAGATATTTTCTTAAGATATTTATTGCGGATCGACCTTACATGGCGTTGTTTGATCTAGGAGCAATGATATCAGTGGTAGGTCCTGGTTTAGCGGAAAAGTTTAAAGAGAGATTAGAGGCTGCGGATTCGGATATCCAGAGTGCAATTGGCGGATCCACAAAAACTTTGGGTAAATTAAGAATGTGGATAAAGGTAGATGGCCTTACTCAATCATTTGAGTTAAGAGCCATTGATTCTTTAACCAAGGATATTATATTAGGTATGGATTTCTGTCGTAAGATGGATATGGATGTCCAATTGGGTAGAGGCCTCTGGAGAGTGAATAGTAAGGAATGGCATGAGTTTGCATCATCTTCCAAAGAGTCATCTGGGGGAAAATTGGTGGCTGAGTGTGCGGGAATATCGGAGTTGACCGCAGACCAGAGACAAGAGGTTCAACATTTGGTGAATGATCTCATACTGCCTCAAGGTAGTGAGCATGGTATGACATCTTTGACGGAGCACAATATAAGGGTTAGTGATGTTACTCCGATAAAGCATCGACTAAGGAGATTGTCACCTAAAGTTATGGAGTGGTTAATTCAGGAGGTTAAAAAACTGTTGGAACTAGGAATTATTGAGAGAGCGGCCAGTAAGTAGAGTACGGCGCCTGTTGTGGTCAAAAAGAGCGGAGTCGCGTTCGAGGCAGCAACTGGAGTTCGATCCTCCTAGTGTGGTTCAACCTCATTTGGCGGCAAGAGTCGTGGAGGCCCCCTCTGTCGGTTTGGAGAGACGTGTGGACAATTCGAGTTCGGTACCTTTTGAACTAGCGGCCATTTCTGATGAGATCAGAGGGTTAAGAGCATCAGCAGCTCTGAGCTCATTACCAGGACTTCTGGTACTGGAGCAGTTCGTAAGGTCAGAGGAAGAGGATGCGCAATTATTTGGTCGAATTCTAGCTCTGATGCGGAGGACTTGGATACTGCGGTCCTTTCGCCTGGGCCTGAAAGGAGACGAGTTTAGGATGCATCTGAGGAGAGTGTACAACTCCGAGAGTGCCGTTTGGCAGAGAAGGAGCTCTTCGAGGTTTTGGAAGCTGCTGATGAGGCCTCTAAGGATCAAGCGGGGGGATCGAATAAGGTTCATGATAATGTGCTGGAGAGATCGTCGATGAAATTGGAAGATTATGTTAGCCCTTCAGACTTATCTCTGGAGGCGAATCATGGTCGAACTCTTCCCGACGAGATTCCTGTACCTAAAGTTCGGGCAGAGGAATTAAGGCAAGCATCTCGGCGAACTGAGGAACATCATTCTGAATCTCGGCATTTCACCAGGCCGGTGATCACGTCAGGAATTATGTTCGGTGACTTGGACCGTATTCCTACGGATGATAGGGTGGATCCACCAATGCGTGCGTGCTTCAATTGTTGGGAGAGGGGCCACCGTGCTGAGCAGTGCCCTTATGAGTTAGGGGATTACTGTAAGAATTGTAGCCGTTAGGAGGAGACACTCTTGACGTGTCCGCGGTGTTCAAGGGTCCATAAACGGGATATGCTAGCTCGTCATGGGGCCAGACAACTATCGGCTTATCGTGATGGCCTTTAGCGGAAGACGATTGCTGATTTGGATTTGGGCCGTGATCGTGATCGTGTTCGTGAGGATAGATCGAAGGAGCCCATATCTAAGAAGGACTCTGAGAGAGGTTCCGGAGGTGATTCCACGACCTTCTCTGGCGGAATTGTTGCTTCAGCGTCAGAGTTCGGATTCGTCGGGTGATCAGCACCAACAAGTGCAGGTGTTGCAAGAGCAACATGTTCAGCAGCAGGTTTTACAGGCAGTTGAGCCTGTTGTTCTTCCTTTGATGGAACCTGCGGGTATTGTGGCCTCCGGGGTAATGTTGAGGTTCAGGTAGTTGAACCTAATGTTTATGTGGCCTCTGGAGAGATTGTGGTGGTTCAACAAAGGAGTTTGTTGGAGGAGTTGCGGCAGGTTGAGCTTATGTTGCAAGGCCTACCGCAAGAATTGATTTTGGAGGCCAAGGCTCAAGTTATCCGGTCTCGTCGTTAGTCGGCATCGGAGTGACGAGTCTTGGGAGTTATTTTTCATTGTTCATTATTTTTGTATTAAGAGTTACATTGAGTTTTTGTATCTATTTTGTTACAATTATATTTAACTTTTATTAGCTTTTAAGCAGACTGAGGTTCGAAGGAGTTAATAGAATAAATTATAATTGTTTGTATGAGACCTGGTTTTTCCTTTATAGGAATAATCTATCTTTATCGGCGATAGTATCAGGGATACTTTCGGCCTAGGGAAGGGGATTTTCTTTCAGGGTTTTCTGGTGATAAGGGTGAGCGGGGAACATTTAGTATTTTCCAAGGAACGAGGCGAGGAACGGGAACCGGCGTCTCAGCTGTGATCACTCGTGCGTTTACCGGCGTGAAATTAAGTGTATTGAGAAACGCGTATATTTATAATCGTTTATATTTCTGGCGGTTTAATAAACTCAATTGTGTGAATTGTACATATATTGCGATGTTGCTTGGAGTTTGTTGAGCCTCTTCCCTAGAAATTGTTAATATTGGCGGCGTGAGTAAGTTTATTTGTTTCTCGATCTCTGCCTCAACGTCGAAGCATCATCGTTGGTCTTGGCGGGAAGTTCCTCACTTCAGAGAGTTATTTTTGTTGGTGATATTCGTTTTTAGTAATTGACAAAGGAAAGTGAAATAACGTTCACTCGGGGGTTTTTGGGGCTGCTCAATACGAATTTCACCTTAGTTTTCAAAAATTCAAAATAGCAGATCCAATATGGCTGACCAATTTAAAAAAAATTATTGGATTTACCTGAAACTTTATACTCGGGGGTTTTTGGGGTCGCTAAATACGAATTTCACCTTAGTTTTCAAAAATTCAAAACCTGATAAATTTTTAAATAATTCGTTAGCCATATTGGATCCGCCATTTTGAATTTTGTAAAACTTATGTAAAATTCGTATTCAGCGACCCCAAAATTTTTTTTTGAAAAATTAAAAATCCGTTTTTTAAAAAACATCATCTTCGGTTTTTTTCAAAATTTCACTAAATGTTAGGGCAAATGTGCTTTACATGTCCTGTAAGTTGCATCTTGGGATTTCAAAGGGATTCGGAGTAAAAAAATAAAACGTTACCACAAATTACGAACATATGGGGCAAAATTCCTCAACTGCCCAGGTAAAAATATGAATTTTCTCTAAACTTTGCTAAAATGTTACTATTATTAGTAGAAGTGTAAATATTAATTTTTTTGACTTTAATAAAATATTTTTTGAGTTATAGAGTTTCAAAATTTTGATTTTTTTGAAAATATCTTTTTTTCGATTTAATATATTGATAAGTAAAATTAATCAAATTTAAAGTATGAATAGTGATTTTAATGATAGATCGTCCAACGTCCTTCCGGCAGGACGAAAACGACTCAGGTGAGTCCCTCCGAAATCACTAAAGAAAACTAACATGGATTCAGATAAATAAAAAATGATATATATCATTGGAAAGGTAACGAAACAAGCTTTCAGCGCATATAAATATCGAGCTTGTAAGTTCGAAACTAAGGGCTACGTAGTTTAAAGAAGTTAAATTTTCCAAAAATTCACATAATTTTTAGTCACAGAATGACGAAGCCCGGTCCTGCCGGCAGGACGCTTTTCGCTTTATTTAAGGGACTGCCTAGGCCAGGTTTATAAATTTAAAGACTCGATGTTTACATTATTTGAAAGCTTGATTCATTACCTTTCCAACCATATATTTAGTTTTATATTTATCTGCTTCCATATTAATTCGTCTCTTCGTCTACTTTAATCACAAAGAGTGCCAGAAAAGAAAAGTTGAATTCCCTTTTTTTAAAAGCCTTTTTTCGGAACATCCTTCCGGCAGGATGGGCGCTTGGACGATTTATCATTAAAGGGGTTTTCACTGGCTATAAGCTGGTGATGAAAAAAAAGTTGTTTTATGTCAATTTCTCCTTGAAATTCAAGGTCAAATTCTTAATTTCAATATACAGTAGAACCCGGTTAATACGATCCCGTTTAATACGATTTCCCGCTTAAGAAGCTCATTTATGGTGGTCCCTGCAATTAAAAAACATACATTTTAAATCCCGCCTAATACGTTTTCCCGCATAAGACGCACTCTTAGTGCGGTCCCTACAGAATCGTATTAACCAAGTTCTACTGTATCTCAAAATCGGTGTCTTTTATTTTTTTCTAACTTATCCCAATCGAAAGCTTACCTTTTTTCATATGAGCCATGTAAAAATCAGAGTGAGACCATTGAACTTTTTGAACAAATTAATTATAAATCATCATTTTCTATGTAAAATAATGATAAATTATTATTTTCCTCAAAAATTCTGATGGTCCCACTCTAATGTTTACATGGCTCATAGAAAAAAGGTCACCAGCTTATAGCCCGTGAAAACCTCTTTAAAAATTACTATTCATACTTTAAATTTGATTAATTTTACTTATCAATATATTAAATCGAAAAAAAGATATTTTCAAAAAAATCAAAACTTTGAATCTCCATAACTCAAAAAATATTTTATCAAATTAAAAAAAAATTAATATTTACACTTCTACTAATAATAGTAAAATTTTAGCAAAGTTTAGATAAAATTCATATTTTTACCTGGGCAGTTGAGGAATTTTGCCCCATATGTTCGTAATTTGTGGTTACGTTTTATTTTTTGCTCCGAATCCCTTTGAGATCCCAAGATGAAACTTACAGGACATGTAAAGCACATTTGCTCTAACATTTAGTAAAATTTTTAAAATAATGAAAGATGATGATTTTTCAAAAACGGATTTTTAATTTTTCAAAATTTAAAAAAAAAAATTTTTTTTTGAATTTTTTTTTATTTTAATTTCACCTATTACGAAATATGTGATAGATTTAACAATTTCTTTTTGTGGGTCATGTCGCGAATTCTACATAGGAACAAAGGTATTGCTTTCTAATATCCTCATACTTTTCACACTCAATTACAACATGATAAAGTTCCTTCCCTCTTAGGTCAAAATCTCCACAGAGACACACACTACCTAGTTTATAAACTGTATTTTTAAATATAATTCTTGTGTTGCACTTATTTATTAGTCGAATCTGTGCAATAACTTTCTTAAATATTAATGGAACATTTAATTTTAAATATTCTTGTATTCCTTCTTTTATATCAAGGTGTGGAAGAAGCTGGAGAGACCGTAACCTCGTGAGGGAATTTACATCTTCGGTCAGAAAAAAGTATCATACACTTCTATTAGTCTCTGTTTAGTTTCTTTTATATATTGAGAATCCCATATTATAGGTTTTCGTATTGTTTCAAAAAAATTTCTAGTTGTTTACACCAGTTGTGTTTAAATATAGCCGTCGTAGAATTCGTTAAACAAATAAGTTTTAATAAACAAATCTTTGGGATTCTATAATTTTCCATTTCCAGAATTTTCTAGACTAAATTAAGAGTCATTTTAAACACTTTACTGCGGATAATCTGATCGTGTCAGTTTCAAGTCTAATGTTATAGCTTGGAGTATTTGGTAGGACCGATAGAAGTTAATAATATTATATATATATAGTCAATTCCACGTGAGATTTAAGTCGACCTCTTAAAATCGGTCAAAAAATTTTTTTTCTATTCTGTATCGAAAAAAACAGATACGTATTTTTTTATTTATGTTTAATTGTCCAAATTTTCGAGTTATAAATTTTCGAAAATTTGGACTTTTAATTGTAGACCTATATTCAGTAGCTTATAAGTCCGAAAATATTGAGTTTAGGAAAAAGTTGTCAAAGAATAAAAGTTTTAGTTTTTTTCGACTTTTAAGAAATGTAAACAAAAAATTTTTTTTTTATAAACAAATTAATTTTTTTTAATTTTGGGCCGGATTTTTTTTCATTTTTCAAAAAAATTTTTTTACCTTATAGTATAGAGAAGATTTTCCAAATAGTCCGGAAATGGGTCTGATGTGTTAAATGAGTAGACAGTTTTAGAAAGTTAATTGTAAAAAATCCCACTGTGATGATTGCAAGTTATTTTTGAAAATATTTTAAAACTCATTTAACACATCAGGCCCATTTTAGGACTTTTTGGAAAATCTTCTCTATTTTATAAGGTACAAAAAAATTAAAAAGCAGTGAGAATTACACAAAGTTCTCAATTTAAAACAAATGCACCGTTTGGTCGTGCACTGCGATTGGAAAGCTTTGCAATTGCATTTTTTGAATCTTTGGCCACCACTTACAGACTGTTTTGCTGCTGCTTCCCTTAGAGTTATTAAAGTGTCACTGGGTATGTCGGATAGTGAAACAACATTGCTGCCAGAGACTTGAATTTCAGGCCGAAGAAACCAACCTTTGAGTAACCGATCCTTCATGCAAATTTGGTAAACACCATTTTCAAATTTAATTATGACCCTATAAATATTAATAAAATCTAGAGGCCCTTTGTCTACCTCAGGGACGGACAAAGTAACGCAGTCTTCTATTTTCAGGATCAACAGAGATTCTTCAGAAAAAGGAATCATTTTTTGAGCAGCAACTTTCTTTCTACACTGCCTTGGCTCTGAGGATGTCGAGGGCAGCCGTGGACATTTTTACAGTAAGACCAAATTGTTGTAAGTTCAGGATGTGTTCGAAAATCGAATTTTGTTTTTGTTCCGTATCTGAGCCACGGAACGAAAAGCTAAGGCATTTAGTTATGTGTCCGGCACGGAAACGAAAATAGCAGAGCATTTAGTTTCGTGTCCGGGCATGACACTATAACAACATAAATAGAAACGGTTTCCGACTATCAAATACATATAAACAAGGCTGGATGCTATAAGAGAATACGCCCAATGTTATGCAAATGGCGCCTATCCAGTTATGGCATACAGCACCTCAGTGAAGGCTTAAACAAAAAGAAATATAGTAAATACAATATGGCTGACATTTTTATAATTAATTCCTTTTGTTTTAAACTTAATAAAAAATGAAAAATTAAATATACATAAACAGTTTAATAGTTATATCTGCGCAGTAATGTAATAAAGTTTGATCAGCTGCGCAGTGGTATTCTATTATATTTGCACATGCGCAGTAGTGCACTATGATGAAAATAAATGCGCAGTGGTGTATTATGATACATACTCATGCGCAGTAGAGCACTATGATGAAAATAAATGCGCAGTAGTGTATTATGATACATACTCATGCGCAGTAGTGCACTATGATGAAAATAAATGCGCAGTAGTGTATTATGATACATACACATGCGCAGTAGTGCACTATGATGAAAATAAATGCGCATTAGTGTATTATGATACATACACATGCGCAGTAGTGCACTATAATGAAAATAAATGAGCAGTATTGTATTATGATGCGCAGTAGTGCAATTTAATAGTTACAAGTGTGCAGAAGTGCATTTTATTAATTTTACCTGCGCTGTTGTTTAATGCGATAATAACACATGCACAGTAGTGCATTTTAGTAGTAATACTTGCGCAAAAGTGAATTTTAATAGTTTCACCTGCGCAGTTATGTATTATGATATTTGCATATGCGCAATTTAATAATTATTTAATTACTTTTAAAAGTAATAAAATTCTTATCACAAAATTCAATTATGTTCAAAATTGAAAAAAATCTCGTCAAAATTCCAATTATCTTTATAAATAATAAAATACTTCTTTAAAAATCAATTATTTTCAAAAATAATAAAACCCATTGTAGAATTTCAATTATTTTTAATTTTAACACAATAATTTTCTGTTGTATTTAAATAATTGAATTTTCGTAAAATTTTGTAATAATGATTGATTTAAAAATGAATTTTGGTTGACATTTTAGATAACAATTGAATATGAAAATAACTTTGAAAAAGTTACATTAATACAATTTATAATATAAAATGATAATTTTGTCTCTCGATCATCTTTAATTATTAAAAAAAATGTAGAAATCGACCATTCAATCGGTATTTTCATGTTTTAGAAAGATATTTTTAAAGTTGTTTAATTTCGAGAATTTTTTAATTTGAAATTTTTGAATGTCTTAATTTCTGTGGAAAAATAATAATAATTACATATTTAAAGAAAACAAGTTATTAATATTTTTGAATAATTTTACAATTAAATAAATTCGTAAAGAAATGTAACAAAACATATTTTTAAGTAAAATTTTTTTCGTTTTTGCTCTAAAAATTCAAAAATATTCAATATTCATTTAATATCATTAATATATCATTTAATATCGTTTATTTATTAATGATGAATCAGATGCTTAATCAGATGATTAGTGTAAACAATCAATGAATTTGAATTTATTTATTTTTATTTTTTTATTATTATTTTATTAATAATTATTTTATTAATAATTATTTTTAATATTATTTATAAATTTTTATTTATTATTTATTATTATTCATTATTATTCTCTCAAATCAAAAATTTCTCATTATTATTTTATTATTAATTTTTCTAATTATTTTTTAACTTTTTACCCCCTCCTCCTCTATCTTACCATAATTTTTTAATATTGATATTCTACAAAAATTTTGAGAATATTATATGGATATATGAATTTAGCTCGATAATTTGAATATCAACTTTATTTACCAACACAATAGATAAGCGTTTTCCGAAATATCCTTCGTTTTCCCAATTTTTGCGAATTCAGCACTTATCGATTTCATGGAATTTGATATTCGGCATCTTAAGATAAAGAATAATTTGAGGTAATTTGCTCAGTATACGCTTAAGCGAGTTGATGAACACATCATTTTGAAAGTTATAGTTTCAGTGCTATTATTAACGTGTTTAAGTGCAAGTGTTAAGTAAATAATTTTAATGAAAAATTATTTAAAAAAGTGAAGATATGCCACAAAAGAAACTTGGTCGTCCAGTGAAGTCTGATGTTCACAAATATTTCAATTTCGACAAAGAAAATGATAAATCTTCGTGCACCTTATGCAAGACTGTATTAAGTGTAAGTTTCATAATTAAATAATTTTTCATATTATTAATATTTTGTCTCCTCATTACAACCAAATAAATTTCAGTAATGGAGGAAAAATTATTTAAATTATTTTTATTAAAAAAATTATAAAATAAACTTTAATCGAATTCTTGGAAATTTCAATTATATAAAAAACTAGCATAACTGCATGCCTGCAAACGTGTAAAATTTTCACGGTCATTGTTAGTTAAAAATTTTTTGTTTTTAAATTTAATAAAAATTCTTTATTTATTAAAAAATTAAATTTTTCTGGCAGTTTTTTTTTTAAATTAAAAAAAAATTAAAAACTTTTGTTTAAAATTTTGTAAAATTATCTATATTAAATTGTTCGAAACTTTAATAATTTTTGTAAAGCAAATATTTATTAAAAACTTATTGTTACATATTTTTTCAAAAGAATTAAAATTTCAAATAATTACAATTTCGAAAGGGCACTGCCCGTAAATTTGTAAAATAAATAAATAAATTTCAAAACCTTTTGAAATTATAATTTCTAAAAGTTACAACTGCAATTATTGCAAAATTCAATTATTTTCAAAAATATTATTGAATAAAATTAATGAAAACTTCAAGAATTTAATTTAGAATTAATTTAATTTAATAGAAGAATTTAATTTAATAATATATTAAAAATTTTTTAGCATAAATTATTAATTATTTTTATACTTTTATAGCCATTAAAATTTTCGAACAATTGAATTTTAAAATGTTTTAAAATTTAGTTATTATTATTAAATTATTATTATTTAACTGTGATGTCATTATGGTTCAAATGACCCTAAAAACAAAAATATTATTTTGTAAATTAATAAACTTTATATTTTCAAGAATAAACATCAATTTTTGAATGATTGCAGATTTAAAATTTAAAGAATTCACTCATTACGTACATAATTTATTAAATATTCTTGTTTATTATTATTCAAAATTTTTAATAAAAATTGTCATAAAAAATTCATTGTACTCTGATCTCATAAATAATAAATAATAATATAATAAATAATAAATAAATAAATAAATAATAAATAAATAAATAATAAATAAAATAATAAATAATAATAAATAAAAATAAATACAAGTTTAATAAAATTTCAATAAAATTTCTCGAAAGAATACAATTATTTTTAAAAATATTAATAAAAATTCGATTATTTTCAAGAATTTTAATATAAATTGAATTTTTTACAATAATTGTTATGAAATTATTTTAAAACAATCATTATTTTAAAAAAATTTTAATAAAATTCCTTAATAAAAATTAATTATTTTCATTAATTCATTGAAACAATTCAATTTTTTATGCATTGTACACTCCTCTGCAAAAATTCAAAATTGAATTATTTACATAAATTTTATTTTCGATACAATTTTAATGAAATTTTTCGAAAGAATACAATTATTTTTAAAATATTAATTAAATTCAATTATTTTCAAGAGTTTTAATAAAAATTCAATTATTTTCAACATTTCTGATAAAAAATTCTTCAAAACAATTCAATTATTTTCAATTCATTTTTAATAAAATTTCTAGAAAAAAAATTCAATTATACTAAAGATAATTTTAATAAAATTGGTCTAACAGGTTCAATTATTTTTAAAAATTGTAATACAATTTTTCTAAACAATTTAATTGTTCTCAAAAGTTTTTAATAACATTCTTTGTAAATTTCAATTATTTTCAAAATTGTTAATTAAAATTCCTTTAAAATTTTTTATTTTTATGAAATTTAATTAAATTTTTTAAAAAAATACAATTATTTTCAAAAACTCTAATAAAAATATTTAAAAGAATTTAATTTTTTATGAATAATTTTAATATAATTTAATAGGAAGATTGTTCAAAAGAATTTAATTTTCCATGAATAATTTTAATATAATTTAATAGGAAAATTGTTCAAAAGAATTTAATTTTATATGAATATTTTCAATATAATTTAATAGGAAAATTGTTATTTACAATTAATAATAAACTCGATTTTAAGCAAAATCTTTCCAAGAACTAAATTATCTTTAATACAATTTTAATTACAATTTCTCAAAAGAATCCAATTATTTAAAAAAATGTTTATAAATTATTTCCAAACTTAATTTCATTAACTTTCACTTGGAGACAAAGTATCTCAATTATTAGTATACAATAATTTTAAATTATAAGAATAATTTAATTTCTTCAAAATAAATTTGATCATTTCAAATCAGTTATTATTTTCAAGAATTTTTAACTGAAATACTTCTTTAAATCAATTGTTTTTAATAATTTTCAAAAAAGTTTTTTTGACAATTTTCAAATCTATTTATTAACAATATTTCACTTTACGAAATTTCAATTATTTATAAAAACTCAAGCTATATTCTTTTAATATTCAATTATTAACTGAAATTTTAACTAAAATTGATTTTAAATCAATTTTTTTTAGAAACTTCTACTGGAATTCAATTATTTTAATGCAAAAATAAATAATTTATTTAATGATTTAATGTTTTGATTGAATGTTTTCTTAAAATTCAATTCTTATAAAGATTTTAAATAATTGAACTCTTTCAACGAATTTTAATCAAATTTAAGAATAATTACATTTTTCGAGAAATTCGATTAATTGAAAAGTTTAAATTTAATTTCAAAAATTTATATTTAAAAATAAAAAAAAATTGTAATTTGCACATTAATAATAAATTGAAATTAATCCTAATAAATTGAATATCACGTTTCTATATTGTGTAGGGTCATCATGCTGGTACCTTAAAAAAACATTTAAAATCCAAGCATAATGCAGAATACGGTAAAGTATTGCATAATGATGAATTGGAAAAATCATCGCAAAATGAAGAGAATAAATCAAAAAAAAAATTGTACATTGAAATGTCTGCTGATCAATTAAAGAAAGCATGCATTAAAATGATAGCGGTTAATGGCCGTCCATTTTCAATTATTGAGGATAGTGGATTTCGGGAAATTGTTGATCCCATATTAGAGGCAATTAAAGAAGAAGACAAATTCACACTATCTCGTGCAACTATGTACGATATGGTGAAATTATCTGCAAATGAGATGAGGGATAAAATTACCAAAGAATTGTCAAGTGTAAGTTTTCTTATTTTTACTTTTTCAATATTAAAAATTTATACTAAATAAATTTAAATAAGAAATTTAATCATTAAATTAAATTAAATTTATTTATATAATTAAATTTATTTATATAATTAATTAAACTAATTTAAAATAAGAAATTTGTTATTGTGTTGAACTTGTCTTGATTCTTTTTAAGAATTTCAATAAAATTCTTTAAAAAATTAATTTTTTGGACTTTTAAAAAAAATTTCAATAATTTTATTAAATGTATAAAATTTCATTGTATTTGAATTTGAATTATTTTTAAAAACAGTGATTTAAGAATATTTATAGAACCTACTTTTTTCAAAAAGATTTTTTTTAAATTCGTTATTTCTTTCAGATTTAGAATAAAATTTTTTAATAAATTTAATTATTTTCAATTCAATTGTACTACTAAAGTATTTTTAAACTAATTTTTTGCTGACTTTCCTAACAAATTTCATTTTCTCTTAATCTTGTGGCAACCTAATTTATAGTAAAATAAAAAAATGTAATTCATTGAAATTTTTTTTTTTAGATTCCACTTATAAGTATAAAAACTGACGTTGCAACGAGACATAATAGGGCATTTCTCGGATTAAATGTACAATTTATAGACAAGGGAAAATTGCAGTTACGTACATTGGCAGTCAAAGAACTGAATTTAGCACATACCGGGGAATATTTAAAAGACGTCATTTTGGAAATTCTTGAAAATTATAATATAAGGGTTAATAAAATTCACACATGCACCACGGATAATGGAAGCAACATGGTGAAAATGAGTAAATTATTCGAGTCTGAAATAGGAAAAAAAAACAGCAAAGATCTTGAGGAAATCGCTGTAATAGAAGACGAAAATTCAGACGACGATAGCTCTGCTGAAGATATGGATATTGGCGAAACTTCTGCTGAAGGTTTGACAATTGAAGAAAGTAGCAACGACACAGATGAACTAGCAGATTCATTTTTTGATAAAGATGAGAATTATTTTGCAATGGTAAGATGTGCGGTTCATACATTGCAACTTGCAGTTTTGGAAACCCTAAAAATTCCAGAAATTAATAGAACTCTTATAAAGGTAACTAATTTTCTAACTTACTAAGTTTAATAACTAATTTAACTTACTAATTTACTAACTAATTAACTAACTAATTTACTAACTAACTTACACTAATTTAATCACTAATTTTCCAACTTACTAAGTAGCTTGGTAACTAATTTACTAACTTACTATTTAATTTACTAACTAATTTTCTAATTAACTTACAAACTAATTTACTAACTAACCTACAAGCTAACTTACAAACTAATTTACTAACTAACTTACTAACTAATTTACTAACTAACCTACAAACTAACTTAGAAACTAATTTACTAACTAACTTACTAACTAATTTACTAACTAACTACTAACTAATTTTGCAACTTACTAAATAGCTTAATAATTAATTTACTAACTAATTTTCTAATTAACTTACCAACTAATTTACTAACTAACCTACAAACTAACTTACAAACTAATTTACTAACTAACTTACTAACTAATTTACTAACTAACTACTAACTAATTTTGCAACTTACTAAATAGCTTAATAATTAATTTACTAACTAATTTACTAACTAATTTTCTAATTAACTTACTAACTAATTTACTAACTAACCTACAAACTAACTTAGAAACTAATTTACTAACTAACTTACTAACTAATTTACTAACTAACTACTAACTAATTTTCCAACTTACTAAATAGCTTAATAATTAATTTACTAACTAATTTTCTAATTAACTTACTAACTAATTTACTAACTAACCTACAAACTAACTTACAAACTAATTTACTAACTAACTTACTAACTAATTTACTAACTAACTACTAACTAATTTTGCAACTTACTAAATAGCTTAATAATTAATTTACTAACTAATTTACTAACTAATTTTCTAATTAACTTACTAACTAATTTACTAACTAACCTACAAACTAACTTAGAAACTAATTTACTAACTAACTTACTAACTAATTTACTAACTAACTACTAACTAATTTTCCAACTTACTAAATAGCTTAATAATTAATTTACTAACTAATTTTCTAATTAACTTACTAACTAATTTACTAACTAACCTACAAACTAACTTACAAACTAATTTACTAACTAACTTACTAACTAATTTACTAACTAACTACTAACTAATTTTGCAACTTACTAAATAGCTTAATAATTAATTTACTAACTAATTTACCATTTAATTTACAGGCCAGAGTTGCTGTAAAAACTTTGAGGACAGACTCCTGTATAAAGCAATTAAAAATGTACAATATTAATAAACCCGTCCTCGATGTTGTAACCAGGTGGAATTCCACTGCCGACATGTTGTCTTCGTTGCTGAGTGCAAAAGAGATTTGCAAAGATTTTGAACTTATCAAACCGAAACTATACCTCACGGAAGCTGACTGGGATAGAATAGCTGATTTGCTGGCAGCTCTACAGCCTTGTAGAACTGCAACCCTAAACTTTCAAAAAGAAAGTCTTTTGCCAGGAGATTTTTTTGGTATATGGAGGGAGTGCAAAATACGCACATCCTTGGTAATTAACAACGTGTTAGCAAAAAAAATTGAGAAAGCAATTAAAGCCAGAGAAAAAATTCTACTCGAGAACAAGGCATTGCAAGCTGCCATGTTTCTCGATGTGCGATATAAATGCTTTCTGTCGAAAGTGGAACGCATTGCGGCAAAGCATTGCTTAAAAAATCTGTGGAATATTATAAATACTCCTGGGCCAAGCAATGATGAAAGTGTGAACTCTGATAATTCACAAAATACTGAGGTAAAACATTAAGTAAAAAATACATGTGACAGGGACAGTTAATAGGACCTACGGTTTGAACAAATCAATTTTTTATTATTTAGTGATTCTGATAGAAAAAACTTGCCTCTATCGAAATCAATAATCAATAAAAAATTGATTTTTTCGAACCGTACGTCCCTTTTATCTGTCCCTGTCACATATTTATAATCAATTATAACTTGCTTATAAACTGTTAATTGTTATAAAATTTATAGGATCTTAACATCGAGACAATAAATGAAGGAAACATTTTAAACAACACCAATTCTCCACTACAGCGGCAGGTAAAAAAATAAATATAAATAATAATAACTAGTAAAATAAATAATATAAAGTAAATTGAAAAATAAGTAAAACAAACATAAAAATTAAAGAATACAATTAAAAATGAAATAAATAAAAAATAAAACGATAAATAAAAAATAAAAAATTACAAAGCAAATAAATAATATAAAGTAAATAATAAATAAATAAGTCAATAAATAGTAATGAATAAATGAAGCAATAAAAACTAAAAAATAATTAAAAAAAAGTAAAAAATTAATAAAAATGAAAAATAAAACAAAAAGTAAATTATATATAACAATAACAAATAAAACAATAAACTAATGAATCAATAAAGCAATAAAAACTAAAATAAATAAAAAGAAAACATAAAAAGTAAATTATAAATAACAATAATATATAAAATAATAAATAGTAATAAATAAATAAATAAATAAAGCAATAAAAACTAAAATAAATAAAAAAACAGTAAAAAAATAAATAAAACAATAATAAATAAAAACAGTTAAGTAAACAATAAGAAATTAAAATATCATTTTCCATTTTAGAATTCAGATGCATCATCGGTCGAGGAATGCGATGATATTCTCGAAATTGAAAGAAAAAGATTGGATGCAGAGAATAGATCAATGTTTACAGAAGAATCTGGTATCGATAAATACCTGGACGAATTTGAAAAAATTCCGAGCATCCCAGTGACTGAAGATCTATTGCTCTACTGGGAACAACGCAAACACAGTTGGCCAGAATTGTATAGACTGGCAAAAATTGTCAACGCTGTACCAATGACTCAGGTTAGCGTTGAAAGATTATCCCTGTTTCGGTGCGTCAGTCGTGTTAATGCTGCGCAAGCGTTGAACTTTGAATGGAGTCTAACATTTGTCTCCAAATCTGGGACCAGTGCTATATTGTACATGCGCTGTCGCGTATATGATTTTGTTGAAAAAATGGCATTATTATTATCTTATAAAGATAATAATTACAGTGTAGGCATTTACAACATATGTAGACAAAAAAAATATTTTTACTATTTTTTTAAAGAACTACACGGAGAAAAATGGAAAAATGATTTATGCTGTCATTCCTTTATAGAATAATATGTGACAGGTACACACTATAGTATTAGAAGTTTCTTAGCTGAACAATTTGGGACTCAACACAAGTTATCCCATTCATCAGCTTAAACAAGACTGTTTATATAGTCTAAGAGGGAATAAAAGTATACAAAATTGGCATGAGAAATTGCTTTCTCATGTAATTGTTAAAAGAACGCGGCAGTGTACAAAACACAAGTCAATAATAGAAGCGAATATTGAACAACTAGTACTCAGTCCAGTTCTTTCGAAAAATGAACGCCGTGTAAATAAAGTAGATATCTACTTGAAAACCACAAGTTATTCTCTCTCTCTCACACTAATGGTCGTTCCTTTATCTTACCGTTTCACTTACTCTTACTACTCTCAACTATTATGCAGTGCAGTTAAGTTAATTAAATTATTAAATATTGCTTTGAGAATAATTAATTATTGATAAATCGTCCAAACGCCCGTCCTGCCGGAAGGACGTTCCGAAAAAAAGGCTTTTAAAAAAAGGGAATTCAACTTTTCTTTTCTGGCACTCCTTGGGATTAAAGTAGACGAAAAGACGAAAAAATCCATATTTTTGACTTTTTAAAATAATAATTAAAACCATTTTTTAAAGCCTTCAAACTAGCTATGTTTTTAAACAGTGAAAAAAACATTTTTTCGTAAATTTAATGTAATATCCCCGAAAATCAATATTTTTTGACCGGACAAGTCTCTTTCTCTTCAGAAACGTTCAAAGAATGAAACCTAATTGTTCAATTAAAAAATTATTCATTTTTAGTATTGTTCAGTATATCTGAGTAATACTCAGGCGCGAGTCCCTTCGAAATTGCTCTATAAAATTAATATGGAAGCAGATAAATATAAAACTAAATATATCGTTGGAAAGGTAATGAAACAAGCTTTCAAATGATGTAAATATCGAGTCTTTAAATTTGTAAACCTGGGCTAGGTAGTCTCTTAAATAAAGCGAAAAGCGTCCTGCAGATAAATATAAAACTAAATATATCGTTGGAAAGGTAATGAAACAAGCTTTCAAATGATGTAAATATCGAGTCTTTAAATTTGTAAACCTGGGCTAGGTAGTCTCTTAAATAAAGCGAAAAGCGTCCTGCAGGCAGGACCGGGCTTCGTCATTCTGTGACTAAAAATTATGTGAATTTTTGGAAAATTGAACTTCTTCAAACTACCCAGCCCTTAGTTTTGAACTTACAAGCTCGATATTTATAGGCGCTGAAAGCTTGTTTCGTTACCTTTCCAATGATATATATCATTTTTTATTTATCTGAATCCATGTTAGTTTTCTTTAGTGATTTCGGAGGGACTCACCTGAGTCTTTTTCGTCCTGCCGGAAGGACGTTGGACGATCTATCATTATACATTTCATTCAAGGTCAATTCACTATTTTGTACACGGAAAAAAAAGAATAATCAAATTTACGATGAGGTGTGTCAAACTTGAAAAAGGTTAGGAAAAAATTAATGTTTTTTATTTGTTTATAATTAAATTCTAATAACCGTATCAAATTTAAACTAGCTGACAATATTATTTATTCAATATTATGAATATTGTTGACATCCATACTTACATTAATTACAAAGTAAAATCCACGCATGATCTAATTTATTTCGTTGGTAAGGGATGTTTCTTAAATAGGAAATTTCCCCCATCGATTGCGTAGCCGAGAGGCTTAATGTAAAAGCGTGCGATTTATAATTATGCGTATATTTAGTTGTATGGTTAGGTAGGTGTTCAATCCCGTATGATTGTAAGATTTTCCGATGCATTTAGTTGTTAATTGTAAGTATGAATAAAACTTGTGAATTAATATATATGAATATATAAAGAGTGTATTTAACATATTTTTCTTTTTTTTAATGATTGGTTATTGTTTTTTTTATATAAAATTGACGAAGTAAATAAAAGGAAACACTCGTTTTGCGTCGCGTCGGCCATTTATTTTGACAGGTTCCGCGCCTGCGTTCCCTTATTGTGAAAATTTCGAAGTAGGGGACTGAGTCCAGTTTCTCTACTATGCACACTGCAGCGCGCCTTATAACCTTCGCCTGTGTTTCAATGCTCTTTACAGTGACATTTGGAACTAAGACCCTCTATACACTATACGCAACACCCTAAGATGCTTGATGGAAATGAATTAATGTACTTTTACTGGACTGAGTCCAGTTTTTTCAATATTGACTCCCAGTTTTTCAAACTCTATTTTTCTCAGTGTACTTTGTTTTATTTTAACCTTATTTTTTAAACATTTCAAAAATTTTATTTTTATACTAATTCTTATTTAACAAAATAATTTTTTTTTAATTTAAAAAATTTTTCAGAAATAATTTACAATTTTAATAACAATAATTTAAATAAAATTATATACACTGCAAAAAGAAGTATCTTAATTAAGATGTTTTGGTATATTCATTTCTAAGATGTTATGGTAGTCACTTTTTAGTGATTTAAAATATCTTAATTTAAGATGTTAAAAGCATCTTCATACACATTTTCAGCATATTTTTTGGGAAAAAAGTTTTGAGGTTAACTATGGGCTTATATGTAAAACATTTTATGCATCTTAGATTTTAGTAACTTAAATTTTTTTCGCATCTTACAATTCACAAGTAACCTATAGCTAAACATCTTATTGAGACAGAAACATCTTATTTTAAAATGTAAGATACCATTTTTCCATCTTACATCTCATTTTAAGATATCAAATAAGATACTTATTTTTGCAGTGTAATTTAATAATAATAATATAATACTAAAAATTTTAATAATAATAATTTTATAAAGTTATTTATATATATTTTCGTCTTTTGGATTAATTTAAATAATAATTTGAATTTATAATATTAATTAATCAATTATAAAATTAATATACACGGTTATTTTAAATCCTTAAAAGAATTTCTTCACAAAATTCAATAACTGAGATTCTAAATTGTAGTTATTTTCTTGATTCACTGCATTTGTCTCTGTTAACGTTCAAGTGTTGTCTTCAACATTGGGGACAATATACGTCCCTGTTTTCGGCGCATATGACGCATGGAATCCGGGATATCATTTACATCTGAACGTTAGTACAACAGGTGTACTATAGGCAGCGCAACCGGTGGACCGAAATTTTTTTCCGTGTACATTGGAAAAAAGTATGACAGAGTGGGTAAAACAAGCAAGGGACTGTCATTTAGAAATATCAGGGCCAATAATTCAAGAAAAAGCTAAAGAAATGGCAACGAAATTGGGTTTGAGTTTTCAAGGTAGTGATGGCTGGTTGACAAATTTTAAAAAGAGAAACGGAATCGTTGAAAAAATTATCTCAGGTGAAAGTGCAGCTGTGTCTGAAGTGAACTGTGAACAGTATAGGAAAAATGTTTTGTTAAGTCTATTAAAAGGATATCATCCAAAAAACATTTTTAATGCCGATGAATTTGGACTATTTTTTCCAATGTACACTATTATTCTATTTATTATCTATCTAATAATTTATTTATCTATTCTATTCTATTTATTTATTCACGAAAGACCCTAAAATTATAAACATTCGATAACTCAAAGTTTTCGATAACTCAAAGTTTTCTCGGTCTCCCTTCGAGTTTGTCTTATCGAGAGTTGACTGTATATATATATATATATATATATATATATATATATATACTATATTACAAAAATATATCGCTGTCGCCGCTGTTTCAAGATTCCATCCCCCCTCCTCAAAGGTCAAAGGTCAAAGGGCAAACATAAACTCAAAACCCCTTCCCACTCAAGGTCAAAGGGCAAACATAACCTCAAAACCCCGTTCCCACTCATAGGTCAAAGGGCAAACATAACCTCAAAACCCCCTTCCCACTCAAGGTCAAAGGGCAAACATAACCTCAAAACCCCGTTCCCACTCACAGGTCAAACATAACCTCAAAACCTCCTTCCCACTCAAGGTCAAAGGGCAAACATAACCTCAAAACCCCGTTCCTACTCACAGGTCAAACATAACCTCAAAACCCACTCACAGGTCAAACATAACCTCAAAACTCCCTCCCTACTCATAGGTAACATGACAAATGTAACCTCGAAACCCCCTCAAAACATTACCTTAAACCCTCATTTATATTATTACATTACACCCCTTCTTCCCACTCACAGGTCACAGGACAATCATAACCTCAAAATCCCCCCTCTCCTCTATTCTCACTCACATGTCACACGTCAAATAAAACCTCAAAATTGCCCCTCCCTCTTTATCCCCAAGGACAGGTCACAGGGCAAGTATAACCTCAAAGGCCTCTTGCAAGTGAAAGCTATAGTATATTCAAAACAACCTTTTTTACTTTTATATTAATTATTAATAAATTATAATTATTATAATTAACAATAATAATAAAATTCATAATTTCAACATAGAATTTTATGTTATTTATGTTATTTATTTATGAATTTTATGTTTTTATTTTTTTTTTAAACCAATAATTATAATTTTTAAATATTATAAAATACTATTGACGTAAATTATTAAAGAAAAAAGAAGAAAAAACAAGGGGGTTGGCGCGCGAAGCACGCAGGGGGGCGGAGCCCCCCTAGTATATATATATATATATATATATATATGAGTGAATGTAAAGTTAAATAAGTGAATTATTAATGAATACTTCGTGAATTAGTAAATAGTGATTTAGTGAATAGTAAGTATAATAAGATAAAAACAAGGCTGGAAATTGGTTAAATTGAATAAAAGGCAAAATTGGAATTTGGTTATATTTGATAAAAAGAAATTTGGAAATTGGTAAAATTGGATAAAAGGAAAGATTGTAAATTGGTTATATATTGGATAAGAGACAAAATTGGAAATTAGTTAAATTGGACATTGATTATATTGAATAGAAGGAAAAATTTGAAAGTTTTAAATAAGGAGGGAATTGTACATTTTTTATTTTCTATAAGAGGCAAAATTTTGTAAAAGTGGATAAAAGGAAATTATAAAATTTAAAATTAAATGTATAAAACTTAAAGTTCAAATTCTAATGTAATATTACTATTTTTAAGATTTTTATTCCTTGTTATTAGTAAATTTTATAAAATAAAAGAACAATGTCTAACAAAGGAGAAACTGTTAATTTGATTACTCATGATTTAAGTATTGTTGTCACTGAAGGATCAATGCTAAATAATGATCATATGTATGAATTTCACAAGCTATTGGGAAGACAATCAAATTTTTTATAATGTGCAAAATACTTTGTGTTTACAAACACTTGATTTGATAGTTCCAATCGAGAAAAGTAAGCAATACATTCAAATACTTTTTAGTGGATCTTATAAATCTGGTCATTGGATTTGTACTTATTATGATGGAATAAACCTTAACATTTTTGATAGTCTTAATAAAAAATGTTTAAATCATTATCAAAGAGATTATTTAATTAGATTATATCCTTTTGAACCACCAGTAGTTTTCACAACTGTTGATCAACAACCAGAATACAGTCTTTCTTGTGAAGTGTATGCAATAGCATTCAAACAGTGTTTTTTAATATTATGCCCCACTCTGTCAATTACTATTATTGTAATATGAGAAATCATTTATTGTTAATGTTTGAAAACAATAGTTTATGTTAATTTCCCTCTGTTCAACTTTCTAATAGTAGATCTTGTATAGTTGTGTATGACTGGAATTGCCTTTTAAATAAAAAAGATATTCAACTTCAGTATGGTGAATCAAACTTTTCTAAAAACTCTATTCAGAAAGAAATTTCTTTCCCGAGAATAATAAAAGAAATAAATAAAGGAAATATTGCATCAACAACACTTAAACAAAGTAGGGCTGAAATTCAAAAAAGTTATTGTGAGAGGCAAAAATTAAAACTTAAAATTGATAATGCAAATTATTCAGAGGAAACACAAACTGCCATTTTTTCCCGAGAATAATAAATAAAATAAATGAAGGGAGTATTGGATCAACAAATCAACAACAGTTAAACAAAGTAGGGATGAAATTCAAAAAAATTATCGTGAAAAGAAAAAATTAAAACGTAAATTTGATAATGAAAATTATTTAGAGGAAGCATACACATCCATTTCTTTCCCGAGAATAATAAATGAAATAAATGAAGGAAATATTGAATCAAAAACACTTAAAAAAGTAGGACTGAAATGCAAAAAAATTATCTTGAGAGGCAAAAATTAAAACGTACAATTGATAACGTAAATTATTTAGGTGAAAAACACATTTCAACTAAGAAAAAACTTCAAGTCGAATCCAAAATAGAATATGCTGAGAACCTTAAATTAAAAAATAAAAATAGTGTTACAAGTTCTTTGTCAAAAACTAAGAATACTCGATGTCAAAGAAGTTTTTGTGAAGGAGTATTAAAGCATCAAATTCAAAATGAGTTGAATGTTGAAAATTATCTAGGTCCGATGAATTATTACTGCACACATTGTCAAGCTAAACATTTTAAAGATGAAAAAGTTGCTGGTAAAAAAGTTAGTTTTAATGACTGCTGTGAGTTTTAATGACAACTCCTGGAGGTGTTGAGTTAACTTCAATACAATATCCAGATAAATTAAGGCTTTTGTTGGAAGGGTTTCTTCAAAAATCAGGTCATTTAAAAAAGAATATAAGGCTGTATAATAATTCTTTTTCTTTTGCTTTTTTAAATGCTAATGTAATTAATTTTAATGGCAAATTTACTATTAAGTTAATAGTGCTTTATAACAGGATAAAGGTGAGGATTGATGTTTTGGTCAATTATTTATTTATGACCCTTAGAAATCAATTAAATACAGATTAAAAAATAACGAAAATTTGGATGAAGACGTTTTAAAATCTATACAAAATATTATGAGAAATTCTGATGCATACAAAAAATCTTACATGATGATGTCAGGGGTAATTCAAATAGAAGCTGAATTAGCAAGACAAAAAATGAAGAAATTCCTGAGTTACAATTATTGTTCACGTTGAAAAAAGGCTTTGATAAAAATAGATACAATTTTCAAAGTTTTAATGAACTTGCTGCAATTTTTAGTACAAACTCTAAAGGAGAAACACCAGAATCTTATGTATCGGTATATAATAAATCTACAAATGAATTGAAATTGGTTAGTAATTTAGATCCAAATGTTGAACCATGGATTTATCCCATATTTTATTCACTTGGAAATAAGGGTTATAATATTAATATGATTCGTAGTGATAGTGATTACAGAAGTAGAAATCATACTATTTCTAGGTCTGCCTACATTTAATACAAAATTGCTGTAAGAGATAAAGAATTTAATCAATTTTTATATGGAGGTAGATTGTTTTAAAAATGGGTGGTTGACAATTATGTAAAAATAGAAAAAAATAGATTAAGGTTCTGTGCAAATAATCAAACTCAATTGAGAAGTGAAACATATAAAGGACTGATGGATTGTTTACACAATCATGAGTTGGAAAATGATGTACACGTGGGAAAAACGCTTATATTGCCTTCTACTTATATAGGATCACCTCGCAATATGATGCAACAATATCAGGATTCGATGGCTATTGTTGCTCGTCATGGTAGACCAGATTTATATATCACAATGACGTGTAATCCAAATTGGAAAGAGATACAGGAAAATTTATTCCCCTATCAAACTGCTGCAGACAGACCTAATATAGTAACTAGGGTTTTCGCATTAAAAGTAAAACATCTACTTAAACTTATTGTTCATAATAAATTATTTTGAGAAGTCAAATCTTATGTTTATGTTATTGAATTTCAAAAGCGAGGATTGCCACACATTCATTTGTTAGTTATATTGAAAGAAAATTCTAAAATATTAACAGTTGAAAGTGTTGATCGTTATATTTCTGCAGAAATTCCTGATGAAAATATCAATCCTGTTTTACATAAAATAATTATGCAAAATAATATTCACGGACCTTGTTGAGATTGGTGTTTAATTGATGGGAAATGTTCAAAAAAATTTCCAAAAAGTTACCAAGAAGAAACTACAATTGAAGAAAATTGCTATTTTCATTGTCGTCAAAGAAATAATAATAAAGCGTATTAACGACCAAATGGATTAATTGTTGATAATTCTAATGTTGTTCCGTATTGCCCTAAACTTTCAGAAATATTTAATTGACATATTAATGTAGAAATAGTTTTTAGTATCAAGTCTGTTAAATACTTATTTATATAAATATATTCTCAAAGGGCATGATGCATTAATCGCTTACCCATACCTTTGCCAAATGAACAGAATGTTATTATTCGAGAAGAAAAAGATAGTTACGGCATTTCTTTAGATTTAAATAAAAATACAAAACTTCTGGATTATTTTAAACTTAACCAACGAGATAGTAATGCTCAAAAGTATTATTATTCAGAAATACCAGAGCATTATACATGGGTAACAAAATCTCTTGAATGGAAACAAAGAATTCGTAAAGAAAAAGTATTGGGAAGATTGTATTCAGTTAATCCACATCAATTAGAGTTATTTCAACTTTTTTGAAAGTTTGAGAACTGTTAATGGAGTTGTTTATAAATCTTTTACAACTGCTTGCTTGGCATTAGGACATGTAGAAGATGATAGTGAGTGGATTAGGACAATAGAAGAAGCTGCATTATGGATGATAAACGATGATTCACATCGTTAATTATTCACAAGAATTTTAATTAGTTGTCATCCTGTGCATCCGGATAAACTATGGGAACAATTTAAGGGTCAAATGTCAAAAGATTATTAAAAAATTAACGACATTGAAGATGAACAAAGGGCTTATAGAAATATTAAAACAATGTTATTTAACAAAGGATATAATTTAACTGACTTTCAGGGGTTATTAAAACAAAATTTAATCCTTTAAAGATAAAATGTTTTTAATAACTATGTGTGTATCTTTAGAGTAATATTAGAAACATTTCGGTGTAAAAAATTTCCATTTTTAATAGCAGAAAAAAGAGGGCGTGCGTAGCGCGCAAAATTAGTGACTAGTCAAGATATAATAAGTGGTATATAATGGAGAAAGAAGTGAATGTGCCGGTGTATCTAGTGAGAATGAAAAGGTATGAAAGATGGAATAGGTTATGTAGATTTAGAATTTGAAGTAGAGGAATGGGAGCATGTTTTAGAAAGATGTATGGGAGGTATGGATGTGGGAGGAATGTTGGATGGGATACTGAATAGGGGAATGTGGATTTTGAATGAAGAGAGGAAAGATGGATAAATGAGTTGGAGAGAACAAGGAAGGAAAGAATGATTTAGGGTAATAAGGGTTGGGTATTTGGAGATGATGTAGTAAGGCATTGTTAATATTAATTATTAATATTAGTTTTTCATTTTTGTTTTTGTCGAAGCCAAAAAGGGCATGTGTAACTGGAAAAGAAAACTTGGTGCTCTGGCGGATTGCTAATTAGAAATTATTGTATTATAATTAATTTAGTTAGTATAAGATAGTGTAAGGTTTGCGTGCGTTGTAGTTATAAGGAAATTGTATATGGGGCATTCCAGGCCAAATCGAAAATTATTTTGCTTTTGCATCTCAAATATTTTATAAACATTTTTTTTCTTTTAGTACTCTTTGAAATGAGCTACCTTGGTTTTTTTCAAATTTTTTTATAAAGCGGTTCAGGAGATACAGATTTTTGAAAAATGACGTTTTTTACGTAAATTTTTTTTAATGCTTATAACCCATTCAAAAATTAATCAAATTGGACGTTTTTATAATGAAAAGTTTTGTTTTCACGCGTAGTTTTTAACAAAAATATTTTTTAAATAATTTACGATAAGATGTAAAAATTTTTAAAATAAAATTTCATTTTTAACAATGTATGTATCGATTAATTTTTTTCAAATTTTTTTGTAAGAAACTAGCACTAAATTAACAATTTTTAAGCCTTGTCCGATCGTGAGCAAATGATGGAATTTATTTATTTTGAAATTTTTAATTTTTGTATACGCAGTGGTGGCCAAATGACTAACTTGCCATTTGACAAAAACACACAAATCTTTAACAGCGAATGTGTTTTCAGAGAATAGACTGAATCTCTTTAAACTAAACCTTCTTTCTGTGTAAAATTGTGATTTGGTCAAATGACAAGTTAGGCCTACCGTTTTTACTATGTATATAAAAATTAAAAATTTTAAAATAAATAGATCCTATCGTTTTCCCACGATTGGACAAGGCTTAAAAATTGTTAATTTAGTGCTAGTTTCTTACAAAAAATTTTGAAAAAAATGGATTGATACATACATTGTTAAAAATGAAATTTTTTTAAAAATATTTTTAAATCTTATCGTAAATGATTTTAAAATATTTTTATTGAAAACTACGCGTAAAAACAAAACTTTTCATTATAAAAACGTCCAATTTGATCAATTTTTGACCGAGTTTTTAAGCATTAAAAAAAATTTACGTAAAGAACGTCATTTTTCAAAAATCTGTATCTCCTAAACTGCTTTATGAAAAATTTTTTTTTTAAATCAAGATAGCTCATTTCAAAAAATACTAAAACAAAAAAAATGTTAAAAAAAAATTTGAGATGCAAAAGCAAAATAATTTTCGATTTGGCCTGGAATGCCCCATATATAGGTTAAGCAGTTGTTTTTGTATTAGGAAGTCTCGAACCCTGCGTGAGCAGGGAGAGTAAATAAATAAATATTGTAAACACTTTTTAAATTTAAAATGTTTATATCATATGTACATTCTTTAAAAAACTTTAAAATTTATAAGCATAAATAATGACACTTGTTAAAAACAAATTATTTACTTTCTAAACAAATGAATGGCTTATTTCTGCAAAAAAGAAGAATTTTTTGTACAAGTTTAACATTGTAGAGCTCTACTTAAAAATTGATGACTTGACTATTTTTAATAACAATGATAACTATTAAGGAGGCAACCCTAGTTGTAGCGCGCAAAAATTAACCATTTTAATAAATTAAATAAAAAAAATCTAACATTTAAAAAAAAAACAATTTATTGTCTAAAAGTACACAATTTAAACTACAAATTCCAATAACAAATTTTAAAAAACATTTAAAAATGGAGGCGTGGTGAGCGATCTTGTCGAAGTCTGCATAATTTACACAAAATTCAAAAGAATTTAGTTAAAGTAGAAGATAATCTAGTCTTTAATCAAAGGATTTATTTTTTTATAAAAAACTCTTTTTTACAGCTGAAAAACATTTTTTTTTTGAAAATCGAAAAATTGAGTTTGAGCCGTTGCCATTTTGTCAAAAATGAATTTTTTACAATCTTCGATTAAAGACTAGATTATCTTCTACTTTAACTAAATTCGTTTGAATTTTGCGTTTCAGATGAAGCAGCTCCTTATAATCGTAGTCACCGCAAACCTCTTTTTTATGCAGACCTAGTGATGAATGTCAAGATGCAATATTCTTGATTATTGAGTGTTATCGATTGTAATTGAAATGATCTTGTCAACAAAATATTGAGTTTTCTTTTGTTTTTCAATAAACTGTATTGCCTTGTTTTGTCGAATGAGACAAGCGATATATTGTACAATATTGATTTTGAAAATTTTCACTTTGACAGATGAAACATTTTTTATTTTTCGAAGATAATTTTTTAATATATTGAGTTTCTATCATCGAAAATATTTATTCGACTCCAAAAATGGAAAAATTGAATTCCGATAAAAGAAAAGCTGATTCGTTGTCAGATAGGTAAACAATTCCTTTTTGTTTATTAACCTATAAAAATTCTGTTTATTTTTAGTTTATCAATAAAATTAATTAAAGTTTTATTGCTCTATGATTAACAAATATAATTTTAAAAACAGTGGAACGGAAAACAAAAGTGAACGCGGTAGAAGGCTGAAAACGAATTTCGAAATAAAAAATGTCGATATAAGAAATAAGGAAGGAATTTGCAAACTTTGCCGCGAAGAAAAAGTAGAACGAATAATTAAGATGAAGAATTGTAACATTTTTGGTTTGATGCGAGATTTAAAAAATCACCACAGCGATGTATTTAAAGATATTTATGGTTGCAACTCATCGGTTCTGCAGGAAAAAAGGTTAATAATATAAAATCATGTTTCTCCAACACTTATTTTTCAATAGTTATTTTTTATCTAATTAATGGTAAAATTTTTTTAATTTTAATTTCCATGACTCAGAATAACTTCTTAAATCCAACAATTAATAATTAAAAACTATTAAATTTTTTTAGTGCCTAATAAAGCTGAAATATGGTTTAAATTTTTTAGTTATCTTTTACAATATTTTTCATTATTTAAATAATATAATTTCTAAAATTAATTTGATAATTAAGGGAAGGAATTAGACATGCATAAACTTTTTTCTAGCATTAATAAAGATTTAAATGAAAAATAATAGAAATTCTAAAATAAAATTTTTTATTTTTAAAATTTTTTGTTGTTGAAAATTTTGATTGTTATTAAAAGAATTATTAATTATACTTGTTTTTTAAGTTTTTATAGTAGATTATAATTAAATTCTAAATATCAATTTAATTTTTTTCTAATTTTTATTTTTCGAAAATATTGATTGTTATTAAAAGAATTATTAATTAATTACTTGTTTTTTAAGTTTTCATAGTAGATTATAATTAAATTTTAAATATCAATTTAATTTTTTTTTAATTCTTAGTTTTTGAAATTTTTGATTGTTATTAAAAGAATTATTAATTAATTACTTGTTTTATAAGTTTTCATAGTAGATTATAATTAAATTCTAAATATGAATTTAATTTTTTTTAATT
Source organism: Leptopilina syphax (assembly GCA_032872505.1). NCBI lineage: Eukaryota > Metazoa > Arthropoda > Insecta > Hymenoptera > Figitidae > Leptopilina > Leptopilina syphax. Next base: position 24,215,699 of record CM065472.1, on the reverse strand, counting down.
TTTTGAAAATTTTGATTGTTATTAAAAGAATTATTAATTAATTACTTGTTTTTTAAGTTTTCATAGTAGATTATAATTAAATTCTAAATATCGTCAGAAAGAAATAAAATTATAAATTATTATAAATTATATAAATTACGATGGATTAAAATTTCACTGGTCCTTCCTCTTAACAATTAATTAATTTCTTTTACTATATAGCAAATCATAAAATCAATTAACAATTTTAATAAATCTTTTTGAAACTACATATCATTTGAGTTTTATTTTAATTAATAAATGAGCAAAAAATTCTATTAAAATTACAGTAAATATAAATTTTTATTTTGTACCAAGAAATTTTTTTTTTAAATTACAAAAAATTTTGTAATTTTATAGATAACATTCAATCAAGAAACCTTCGAACAATTATTGGTGACGATGTGTGCAAAAAAGTGCCTTCCATTTAACTTTTTCGACGACGCTGAATCCAGAAGTGTTTTTGAGTATTTGAGTAATGCAGCACAATTACCTCAACGCAATAAATTGAAATCGCTATTTTTATCTCACTATGAAGAAACCCAAAAAATTGTTTTACCAATTTTACAAAATAATACTTCGAAAATGTCATACACTGTTGATGGATGGACGTCAATACGGGGGAAATCGTACTACGGTATAACTGGACACTTTATCGATGAAAATTTGATTTTGAGGTCTTTGGTAATTGATTTCGTACCATCAAATGGAAAACACACAGGCAAAGACATCTTTGATTTATTTTTAGAAGTTTTGAAAGAAAAGGGTTTAGAAGAGAAGTTACAAGCAATAACTGTGGACAACGCGTTAGTGAATACGACTTTTATGGAACAGCTTGTGAAACTACTAAATACGACTTTTGGTATTAATTTGAATGCCACAGATTTGCATTTTCGTTGTCTTGCACACGTAGTCAACTTAGGTGCTCAAGATTTGTTGCGCGAACTGGAAATTGATGAAGATTCTGAAGAAATTGAGGATGACGACGGTGAATCTGTTGATGGATTAGAGAACGATGATGAAGAGAACGCAGAAATAACTCGAGGCTTAAAATTCATGGTTCGACTAAGGAATCTTTTTAAAAAACTGAAATACTCCGAACAAATTCGAGAAAAATTAAAGTCAGCTTGCGATGTAATGGGAGTGAAAATGTTGTCTCCAATTTAAGACGTTGCAACAAGGTGGAATTCATCATATAAAATGATTGAGAGAGCTCTACAGATGAGACCGGCTTTGGATTTTCTTTTCAGTAGCAGTGATTCAAAATTGAAATCCTGCGTTCTTACGGAAACAGAGTGGACACTTTTAACAAATATTCGCAAACCTCTGCAATGTTTTAAATCATTGTCAACAACTCTTTACGGTGAAAAATATATCACTCCACCTCTGGTCGTATTAGGGCTTAATTTACTTTTGGACAAATTGGAACATGATATAACACGTATAAATCAAAATCGAAAAAGAACGTTAATTGACATTAAATTTCGAGATGCTCTCCAGAGTGCTGTGGACAAAATTTTAAAACATTACCGGAAATTCAATTGGATATACAGTGCAATTTTGATACTTGATCCTAGATTTAAATATGTGACTGTCGACGAGAAAACACGGCTTAGGTCCAAAAAATAAATTTTGAGTTTTTTGTGGTAATCGATAGATTTTATGTTGCTTTTTCAAATGCAAAAGTCAAAAGTTAAAAATATTAATTACTTTCGACAATATATTGTTTTAAAGATGGGTATGTCAAGCGTAGTTAATTTTAATCGTTAACTGTCCACGACAAAACACGGCTTAGGTCCAAAAAATCAATTTGAGTTTTTTATGGTAATCGACAGGTTTTATGTTGCTTGTTCAAAGGCAAAAGTCAAAAGTTAAAAATATCAATTACTTTCGACAATATATCGTTTTAAAGATGGGTATGTCAAGCGTAGTACTTCAATCGCTCGCCCTGTGAAATTCACGTTTGGGAGCTAAGCCGTGTTTTCTCGTGGACAGTCACATATGAAATGTTTCAAAAGACAGAATGGGGTCGGGAAATGGCTTCTGAGTCTTTAAAAAAGTTTGAAAAGATGTTCAAAAACTTGTACGCACCCAAACAATCTGAAAATCAACCAGAAGATAACTTTCAATTGCTATCAGGAAACAGAGCAGAACGAGCTAATGAAGATGAATTCAATATTCTCACGTTTTTTGAACAAGTTTCTGTACCTGCATGGCGTGAAGAAATTGATGCATATTTAAAAGCACCACTCGCTGATAGGAATACGGATATCGGTCTCTGGTGGAAGCAGAGACCTATTAAAATAGGTATCACAATTTAAGTCGCATGGCCAGAGATCTCTTTAGTATTCAAGCGACTTCTGTACCGGTAGAACGCCTATTTTCGAAAGCAAAATTTACTTCAAAATTTTTACATTCTTATAATTCTGTTGCGCCTGAATTTTATGGTCTCCCTAAAATACATAAAAGCGAGTGTCCAATGAGACCTGTTACTTCTTTTTGTGGTTCACCCACATATAATCTTTCTAAGTTTATTAGTATACCTATTAAAAAAGTCATTCGTAAAACAGAGGCACATGTAAGTAACAGTTTCAAATTTGTTAAACAAATTACAGGTTTTAATGTTCCTTTAAATTTTAAATTGGTCTCTTTGGATGCAAAATCTCTCTTTACCAATATTCCAAAATCTCTTGTTCTCAAATGTATAAAACTTAAACGGTGCGAAATTCGTGACCATACTGCTCCCCACTGTCTGGTGTTATCGCGGACCTTGTGATGGAAAAGCTTGAGTCGGAGGTATTACGGAAGTTTCAATTTCCATATCTTTTTTATCGTCGTTATGTGGATGATATTTTTGTCATGATTGAGGAGAATAACATTGATAACCTTTTAAATGCTTTTAATAACTATAACAAACATATACAGTTTACCATTGAGATTGAGCAAAATAACTGTATTAACTTTCTCGATACCACCATCATAAGAGAAAACAATTGTATCATTACAAACTGGTGTCATAAGGATACATTCTCGGGCAGATTTGTTAATTTTAAATCTAACGTTTCTGATAAAGATAAAATATCCATCATATACGGCTTGGTTGACAGGGCTGTTAAATTATCTGACGTTAGATTTCACGATAATAATTTAAAATTCATTTTTGATACTCTTATTGAGAATGATTATCCGTCTTCATTTTTATCAAAATATATAAATTTAAGATTTCATAATATTTTGAGCCAAAACAATGTTCCAAAAGAACCTTTAAACACTAATAATATAATTGTTTTACCTTTCGTTAATGAATTACAATCTTTTTATAAAAATTTATTCAAAGAATATAATGTCCGGTTGGTTTCCACATATGAGAAAGACCCATTTGGTGTGTTTCTGAAGAATAAGAATGTTACCGATTTTGAGCATAGAAATCACGTGGTGTACAGTATTCCGTGCCAGTGCGGGGCTTGTTATATTGGTGAGACCAGTAGGTATATCAAGGACAGACTTTATGAGCACAAGAGAGACTGTAAATTAAATAAGAGAAGTACGGCTCTGGTTGAGCACTCGCATGTGTACGATCATCATTTTCTTTTTCAAAATGCCAGAATCATATGTAACGAACCTAATAACAACATAAGAAAGTTTAGGGAGATGTTTCACATCCTAAAAAACGACTCGGTTTATAAAAGGAGTGATTTAACTAAGCTTAACCCTCCGTCACACACATGAGAAAAAATTACGACTTTACACACGTTTAGAGGGAATCCCTCACCACATTGTAAAATAAGCAACATTACAACATAAACAAAGGAATCAACAAAAATTTAGTTTTAACACAAACTTACAAATATGTAGTAAATTATTCTAAATTATAAAATTAATAAAATTAATTTTCGGTCGCAAACATAAAAATTAATTACACGAATGCAAATCTTCGAAAGAATTCCACTTGACATGTAAAAATAATGTAACATTAACAAATAAGCAAAAAAATCATTAAACAATTTATTTTAATTATATTTATAATATAATTCTGTCATTAACCAACAGTGGAACAAAAAATGTTTTGAAAACTTGATTTTTTTATTTAACATAACCTCACTTTTTCAGTTTTTTCTGGCGGGACGCATGATTATTCCCCAAATGTCATTTTACCGAACTGCACTTTTGCGAATAGTCATTTTTGCAAAAAGCCATGTTTGCGAAATGTCATTTTTACGAATAGTCATTTTTGCGAAAAGACATTTTTGCAAATAGTAATTTTTGCGAATTGTCATTTTTGCGAAAAGCTGTTTTTGCGAATTGTCATTTTTGCGAAATTTCATTTTTGAGAAATGTCATTTATGAAAATTGTCACTTTTGCGAATCGCCATTTTTACGAATTGTCACTTTTCCGAAAAGTCATTTTTGCGAATTGTCATTTTTGCGAAAAATACAATAGTGAATCTATATATACCTACAAGTTTACTATTGTATTTTTCGCAAAAATGACAATTCGCAAAAATGACTTTTTAGAAAAGTGACAATTCGTAAAAATGTCGATTCGCAAAAGTGACAATTCGCATAAATGACATTTCTCAAAAATGAAATTTCGCAAAAATGACAATTCGCAAAAACGACAATTCGTAAAAATTACTTTTCGCAAAAATGGCTATTCGCAAAAATGACATTTCGTAAAAATGTCGATTCGCAAAAGTGACAATTCGTAAAAATGTCGATTCGTAAAAATGTCAATTCGTAATAATGACATTTCGCAAAAATGTCGATTCGCAAAAATGACAATTCGCAAAACTGAAAATTCGTAAAAATGACTTTCCGCAAAAATTACTATTCGCAAAAATGGCTTTTCGCAAAAATGACTATTCGCAAAAGTGCCGTTCTGTAAAATGACATTTGGGGAATAATCATGCGTCCCTTTCTGGCTTTAAAGCTTCATATTTAAATATTAATTATGTTTAAACTAAATGTTTTTTTAGAAATGTGTTGAGGAGTAAATTGTCGAAAGGTATAGAAACTGATTTTATTTTGCAATGACGGTTAACCCCTTCGTTGGCATTGACGCATTTATGCGTCAAATTTTTCCGTGTCCAGCGTGGCACTGACGCATTTATGCGTCAACCATTTATAGCATGTTTAATTAGCTTCAAATTGCAATTAAATCATTCGGAAATCGTTACTCGGGGGTTTTGGGGTCGCTGAACACGAATCTGGCATCAGATTTCCAAAATTCGAAATGGCGTATCCAATATGGTGTACGTATAAATTTAAAATCGACCAAATCGGCTAAAATTCGTTACTCGGGGGTTTTTGGGGTCGCTGATTTCGAATCTGATAATTGTTTTCGAAAATTCAAAATAGCGGATCCAATATGGCGGACATAAAAAATTAAAAATTGACCAAATCGGCTAAAATTCGCTACTCGGGGGTTTTTGAGGTCGCTGATTTCAAATATAATGTCTGTTTTTAAAAATTCGAAATGGCGGATCCAATATGGCGGGACGTAAAAATTAAAAATCGACCAAATCGGCTAAAATTCGTTACTCGGGGGTTTTTGGGGTCGCTGATTACGACTCTTATTTTTGTTTTTAAAAATTCGAAATGGCTGATCCATATGGTGGACGTAGAAAGTAAAAATCGACCAAATCGGCTAAAATTCGTTACACGGTAGTTCTTGAGGTCGCTGATCGCAAATCTGATGTCTGTTTTTAAAAATTGAAAATGATTGATCCAATATGGCGATTGAATTTTTTGAAAATTGATTGTTTTCTAGAGATTATCTTGAAAACTGGTGTATTCTCATTAAACTTGATACTTAGAAGTTTTCCAGGTCGCTGATGTCAAATCCAAAGTCAAATATTGAAAAACAGACCCCAGATTCGTAATCAGCGACCTCAAAAACCCCCAAGTAACGAATTTTAACCGATCAGGTCGATTTTCAATTTTTTATGTCCGCCATATTGGATCCGCCATTAAGAATTTTCGAAAACAGACCTCAGATTCGTAATCAGCGACCCCAATAACCCCTAGGTACAAATTTCAAAAAAAAAATTTCTGTACATTTTGGGCACTTTTGGTAGAATTGCCTCTGCCAACGAAGGGGTTAACAGAATCTATTACTCTCTCATTATGAACGCATAGTGGTTTGACTGTTTTAAATTACGCGATTTTTTGACATTCATAATATGTATGATAAGGTATATTCCCACTTTTTTGATTCATGATGATAAATTAGATCCCATAAAGTATACACTATAGGTAATGTGGAGCATTTCCTTTTTCTATCTATTTTTTTTGTTATTTAAATTAAAAAACCACTTATTCTTTAAGTTCATTTATTAATTGTTTCATTAATATTACATAAAATATATTGTTCGAATTATGAGAAAGTACAAAAACTGATAAGCGACATAACACAATTCGACAGGGGCATAGACAAGTACAAAAAACAAAAAAACTATGATCGCACACTTATACTATAGAACTATCGAATTTCATATAACGCGGCATCTGACGTTCAAACCAAGGAATTAATTTGAATGCAAATACAGCATTACGAATAATTAATATAGAAATTATAACACCCTCTCTTAATGCTTTATTTGTTTTGCTCTGCAATTATTATTAAATTCAAAAGTTAAATGTCGATCCAAAATGAACTTCCCTCTCTCACTCAATAATCCTATTCCTAATTTATTTAAACAGAATTGATCTTTGCATTGTTCCTTTTTCAAGATGTCTGCTAATTGAAGTTTAGTTGATACATATTCCAATAACATTTACTTTTTATTTAAAATATCGCACACAAAGTTATACTTTAAATAAACATGTTTGATCCTTTTATTGTTCTCAGGATTTTTTATCAATGAAATACATCCCTGATTGTCCTTATAGACTTTAAAACACGGAACTACAATACCCATATCTAGTAGTAGTTTTTTAAAAAATAAACAATCGCGAACCGCTGAACATAGAGCAATCAATTCTGCCTCGGAACTCGAGAGTGCTACACAATTTTGTTTTCTAGCAGTCCAAAATGTGGTATTTCCAAAAATCTTTATCAAGAAACCGGTGACCGATTTTCTGTCCGATAAATCTCCTCCCCAATCTAAATCAACAAAACAAATGATCGGTAAAATGTCGTGATTTCTTTCAAATACTAACTTGATTGATCTTGTTCCTTTAAGATACCTTAACAATCTTTTCAAACCCACCCAGACTTCATCAGAATTTTTATCTTGAAACCTGCTAAAAAATTTAAAGAAAAACTAATATCTGGACGCGTTCCTAACAAAACTCCATTCAAGTACTTTTCTTGATTTAACTTCAAAATACCTCCATCTTTATGATACTCAATTTCAAGTCCTAAAAAATGTTTTAAATCACCTTTGTCTGTTATTTTAAATGTCTCCATTAACTTTCTTTTGTATTCCTCGATAATCGACAAGTCTAGTCCTGATAATATAATATCGTCTACATAAATCAAAATATACACGTAATCTTCATTGACTTTTTTTGTATATAGGGTAATGTCACCTTGAGTGGACCGCCTAAGCTTTTTTTCTAAAAAATTCTTTATGACAGCAAATTAATCGGAGGTTTCTATTCCAAGCTTTAGTTTAGATCCCTAGATAAGTGTTTATACTATAATAGCTTTGATTTTTTTTATTTGGGAAAAATAATTGACTTTAAAAAAATAGCTCATCTTTAAGGAATGAAAAAAGTGTAACCTTGAGTGGACCACTCTTAAAAAATTGTGAAAGTTATTCTAAATTCTTTAATGTATTTAATATTTCTGATATATTGAAACAGAATTTATGCTTAAGCAGCTTCAGACCATGTTTATGTAGCAATGTTTACAAGTGAAACCATTTTCAATAATTTTGGCACATATCACATCAAAATCACAAAAAAATTAATAAAGAACATAAAACAGTTTCAAACTAATTTATTGTCAATTTATTTCCATAAAAATGGTAAACTGACATTAAAAATATAAAAAATAGGCAGTCCACTTATCGTTATAAACAGTGGTCCACTCATGGTGACATGTAACTTTTTATGGCAGACACCAAAATTTTTTTTGAGTCAAAATTATCACTTAAATAAATTAAGACAATCAATTTCAATGTCCATAGTAGTAGGAAAAAAAAAGTTACCTTTTAAAACTTAAATTTTACACTACTTTTACACTTCCGAATCACTTTACTCATTGTAAGAGCGACTTCTTTTTTGGTTTGTGATCTTAAAAATGCGTTACATCAAACGATTACGTATATGATTATTGCGGAACATAAATTCTTACGGTTTCTAGATGCGGTGCGCGGTGTTGCTATTTGTTTTATTTATTTCACGTTTCCGCTGTCAGATAACTTAAAAACTCAGGTGGTCCACTCAAAGTGGCGGTCCACTCAATGTGACATTACCCTAAACAAAAATCAGATTAGGATCTATCAAAATCCAAGTTCAATAAAAAATCATTTATCTTTTGGTTCCAACACTTCGAGGCTTGTTTGAGCCCATACAAGGATTTCTTTAACTTAAAAACATAATCTTCTTTGCAATTTAAACCTTCCGGTGGATAAATGAATATATTTTCTTTTAAGTCGCCATTCAAAAAAGCAGACTTGACATCAAATTGTTTCAGGTAGTAATTTTTGTGATTTGCTACAGACAACAGAGTTCTAATGGTACTCATTTTAGCTACGGGCGAATATATCTCATCAAAATCAAAAGAATTTTTCTGTGCACATACTCTGACTACTAAACGAGCTTTAAATTTATCTTGAACTTTTTCTTCAAATTGTTTTTTCGAAAATACCTATTTTGTAGTTAGCATTTCAGCTCCCTCTGGAACTTTTACTTCTTCCCATGATCTATTTTCTTCTATCGAATTTATTTCTCTTTTCGTGGCATCTATCCACATTTGTTTATCTTGTCTCTCATTAATTTCCTTTACACTAGTTGGAACTTCTTCAATAAATGACATCGCATCAAAGGCCATATACATTTCATAGTCTGCATATTTACTCGGTAATTTTCTCTGTCTTCTTTCTCTTGTTATAACATCTTCAACTCGTTCCTTTTCATTCGGCTCCTGCACTTCATCATTGAATTTTAGATTCTCTTCGATTTCATCCTCCTGTTTTATGTAGTCATATTTGTCTTCATTTGCATCTACTTGTACCCTGTTCGTTTTAAAATAAAAATTATTTTTATTAAATATTACATCTCTCGAAATAAATAATTTTTGTTTAGCTATGTTCCACAGCCTGTACCCGGTAGACGTATAACCCATCATAACACACTTTTCGAATTTGTCATCAAATTTGTCCCTGAATTGTTGAGGTATATGAGAATATGCAGTGCATCCAAAAACTTTCATATTCTTTACATTAGGTTTAGTATTATTCCATACTTCTGCTGGTGTTTTATTTTCTAAATTACTCTGAGGAATCCTATTCATCACATATGCAGCAACCCTTACAGCTTCATTCCAAAATTCCTTTGGCACATTTGCCTCCTGTAACATTGTCCTGGCTTTTTCTACTAACGTTCTGTTATATCTCTCACTTTTTCCATTTTGTTCAGGAGTATAACGTGTAGTATAATCAATCACAGTTCCATTACTCCTGCAAAAATCTTTTAATTTAGCCGATATGTACTCACCCTCATTATCACAACGTAATTTAGAAATTTTTGTACCGAATTTGGTTTGTACTTCATTGACATAATCCTTGAAACAATCAAAAACCTCACTTTTACTTTTAATCATATAGACCTGCACAAAATTGGAATAATCATCGATAAAGGTTATACAATATCTTTCATCATTAGGACTGAGCGGAGTGATTGGACCGAAAACATCTGAGTGAATTATTTCTAGTAACCTTTTCGCTTTATTTCTTGAATCAAAACCTAATCTGGACATTTTTCCCTGGACACAGGACTCGCAAAAATCAATTTTATTCACTTTTAAATTGTCAATTCCATTTACCATCTCTTTTTTTATCAACTTCTCTAAATTTGCATTACATATGTGTCCTAATCTCTTATGCCATAATTTTAAATTCTCATTTTCAGTTTCTGTATTTAAACATTCGCTATAATCTACTTCAAACTTAATTTCATACAAAGTTTTTCTTTTTACAATACATTTTTAATAGTATATCTAATTTAATTACCATTTACATCGCTATAAGCCTTAATATTACCAATGCCTGTAGCTTCTATATAATTACCACTTTTTGCTACAGCAATTCGAATAGGTTCTTTTAAAAACATAAAATCAGAAAAATAATCTTTTTCATTTACTTAGTGATCAGTACAACCAGAGTCAATATAAAATACAATACTTTCTTTGTTACTTACATTTTGTTCCTGATTTACATGAAATTCTGTCATAAAACCAACACTCTTATAAGCATTTTCACCTTCTTTTTCTACATAGTTACCTCTTACTTCGTCTGAAAACGAAATTAGTATTACCTGGCCGACCTCGATACGTATTGTTTAAACCTCGATGAATATTATTTCCACCTCGATAAGTGTTGTTTGAACCTCGATGAATATTATTTCCACCTCGATAAGTGTTGTTTGAACCTCGATAAGTTGAAACAATTTTCAAGCAACAATTTCAAGCAACAATTTTCAAAGGTTCACCTTTGAAAATTGTTGCTTTAACTTCGAAAAACGTTGCTCGAACCTTGAGAATTGTTTATTGAACCCCGATGATTTCTGTAATTTCCTTGATAATTTTCTGCGTCACCAAATTGTCCATCACTTCCTTTTTCATTTAGTTTTTTTTGACAATTCCTTTGAAAATGACCTTTTTCTCCACATCTGTAGCATACTCCTACTTTAACTGAAAACGCAGCAGGCTTCACGTTTTCCCTTTGATCGACACTTGTTTGATTTTCTTTCACTGCCTTTTTCCGCTCAACTTCTGCTCTTAATTTTGTTTTTGCCACATCAAGTGTCAAATCATCTGTACTCATATTTTCTAAAATCTTGATTACAGTTTCGAAGGACTGAGGCATGGCCAATAATAATGTACAAACTAAATCTTTATCATCGAGTTCTGCTCCTTTTACTTTAAGTTGACGTACAACTTCTTCGAAATCTTTTATGAAACTTTCTAAATTTGTCGCATCTCTACATTTCATTGTCATTAACTTCTTTCTCAAAATCATTTGTCCAGGTAAACCTCTTTTTTCATATCTTTCTTCTAGACCTTTCCACATACTATAAGCTGTATTTCTATCTCGTATTAAATCAATTTGGGAATCATCTAAACACTGCACAATATAGGATTTACAAGTATTATCTTTTCTTTTTGCTTGATTTAATTGTGCCCCGACTTCCTAATCAGCTTCATTAAATTCTTTATCTAAACACTATAAGATGTCTTTCTCTTGAAACAAAATTTCCATTCTAAATTTCCATGTGTGATAATTATTTGCATTTAACAATTCAATATTGAAAGTGTTTTTTCCAGTTGACGCCATTTTTGTCACGTTTCTCACAATTCAATCTCGCGACAATTATTTCCAACTTTTTATCACTGCACCAACTGGGCCCATAACCTTTTGTTATTTAAATTAAAGAACCACTTATTCTTTAAATTCATTTATTAATTGTTTCATTAATATTACATAAAATATATTGTTCGAATTATTAGAAAGTACAAAAAATGATAACCCTACTGGAAGTAAAAAGATAGAAAGAGATAGAATTTTAGGGATAGAAAGAGATAAAGTTTTTTCTATCCCTTTGAAATAGCTACTTTGCATACCCGAAATATTATACCTTTTTATCTCCAAATTTCTATCTCTTTTTATACTCTATTATCCCCTATCTATCTATTTTTATACCTTTGTACTTTTATCTCTTTTTATTTCTCTTTGCTGCAAATTTTTATCCTTTTTTAAAAAATAAAGAATTAATTAATCAATATTATTAACAATATTAAAGACTTTATAAAGTATTACAATTTCAATTGAATTTATTTAAAAAAAATATTTTTAGAGTTTTCGTACTTCTATTTATTACCTATTTTTAACAAATCAAGTTATTTATTTATTTGTTATGAAATTATTATTTATTGTTTAAATCTATATTTCATTTCACGTTATTAACCAACATTATACACATAACATTTAAAACCAAATTTGAAAAATCTCGCACGCAGAAGGGCTCGAACCCTGAACCTTAGGGACGCAAGTCGAATACACATGTCACTCAGCCACGCTAGCTTAAAAGATATTTTTCTTGAACTACCTTTTAAATTTTTAGACTGTATTGATCTCTTTTTATCTCTTACTCTATCACTCTTTATCTCTCAGTTGATCTCCTTTTTAAAGTTTTAATTTCTCTTTATTTATCATGAAATCGTCACATTCAAAAGCGTATAAAAAGTTTTTGGGTATTGAAAAAGGATTCAATGGGATATAATGAAGGTTATTGAAAAAGATTAAGAAAAAACAAAAAATGAGATTTAAATAGGGATAGAAAGGGAAAGAAGTGAAGAGGATAAAAGTAAGAGGATAAAAGGCGATAAAGTAAGGGTTATTAAAAGAGAATGAATAAAAAGGAAAGATAGAAAGAGATTAAGGAGAATAAAAAAGGGATAGCCTGGGATAAAAACAAGATTATTAAAAGAGATAAGTATATTCTTAGATGAAATTAGGGATAGAAAGAGATAGGTGTGGATATTGAAAGTATTAACAGAGATGAAATAAAGGTTATTGAAAAAGATTTATACAGAAGAAGAGATAAAAAGTGATTAAAGTGATAAAGTGGGGATAGACTAAGATAGAGGAACTTTTGAAGCATGACAATATTTATACAATGGTGTATTTGAAAGTGTGGGTACGGCGAATGAGTATGTGGGAGAATTTTGTAAGAGAATGACGTCTCAAAGAATGCGCGATATCCCGAAAATTTGATTACTGCTCATGACGTAATTAAATTGGTAGGGATGCCTCTGAAAATGTAACCGCGTCGTTGAGAGTCACGCAAAATCATTTTATATATAAATGGTCTCTGGAGTTCTGGCCACGCTACGTATCTCGCCGAGAAATCGCAGGTATCATTATTGTACAAGATTGAGTTGTGGTGTTTATTCTCTAATTAAATTTATAATCATATCATTGTTTATTTTATATAAAAATCGCAGTGTGGCGAATTTAGAGGGCCAGAAGCAAATGGGAATAAAAGAAGTCGTTGGCGAGGATATTCATCACGACACATGCTGACACGTGCTGAGGAATTTCCTTAATATATTGAATCGATGCAGTGGTTCTTGAGGTGCACTCATAAAGTTCGATAAAAGAGGATACTGGATTCATTTGGATTCTCTCAGCATCATCTTACATATCTTTCGACAAGACGCCAGCTTCTTTTTCCCACTGCCTCTTTTTCCAGAGACCATCTTAAATTACACCGCTCGTCAATTTGGTCTGTAATCAAATTTATCTTTTTTCTTTTGTTTATCAAATTTTCAAATACTCATTCGACTTTTATTAACATTTTATAATTGTTCGTTCGTCATGTTTAGAATTTTTATTTATATATATTTGTATATGTGTGCGAATATTGAGGAGTGAAGTGACTTCACGTGTGATAAAGTTTTTGATATATTTTATATTTATATTCATTTCTCAATTTAATCTCTTTTATTGTTATTTGTAAAGAATATTCATGATTAATTATACATGACGGAATTAATCGGGTCATTTGAGATTTATTTCTTTTTGATTGACAATATATACATGATCTCGAAACTAAAATTTAATATTTCATTTATTTAATTTTATCCCCTTGTCTCGTTAGAAAACTAACTGTTACACTTTATCTCTTTCTATCTCAGAGATAAAAAAATATTCAAAGAGATAGGATTTCTATCCCTTTACTTCCAGCAGGGAAGCGACATAACACAATTCGACAGGAGCATAGACAAATACAAAAAACAAAAAAAACTATGATCGCACACTCATACTATAGAACTATCGAATTTCATATAGCGCGCTATCTGACGTTCAAACCAAGGAACTAATTTGAATGCAAATACAGCATTATGAATAATTAATACAGAAATTATAACATTTTCGTTTATCATAAAGGGCACATGGTTTATATTTATGTTTATTTTACAACGTTCAACCATGGCTCTGAGTTTGAAATTTCAAACGCTCATCTCTAAATAAACCATAATGTATTTTTCTGTTTTTAATTTTAATTTTTATGTTTGAGATGTATAAAATTTCTATATTTTTGTAAATAAAATTTTTTTTCTTTTGCAAAATTCTGAAAGGACATGATTTCAAGAATAACATATTTCAATTTTATTAAAATCCGTTAAATTTTTTCGGAAATATTCACATTTAAAAGAAATCTTATAAAAAAAACTCAAAATGGCGTAACTTCCACAATTCTGAAAATTTTTAAAAATGAAATACATTTATTTTTCTTATCAAATATAACAATTTTACTAAATTAACAGAATAATCCAAAGATCCTATGTAAATTTTAATTTTTCTGACGAAGTCTTACCCAACTAGAATCAAAAGAGTATGCCAAAATTTTAATCGTAAGCCGTATTCAATTTTCCATTTAAAATTTTATCAATACCGACATTACATTCGTTTTCAGTGGCATCAAAAACGCTAGAGTAACGATTTTCGAGTGAATCCGATGAATGAAAAAATTTTTTGGCCGCCAAATTGGATTCGCCATTTTTAATTTTTAAAAACTGACTTCAAATTCGTAATCAGCGACCCCGAAAATTTCCAAGCAACGATATTCGTGGAAATCCGAACAATTTTTTTAAAAATCCGCCATTTTAGGTCCGGCATTCTTAACTTCTTTTATGTATTTAACTTTTATGTAATTCAGTCACTGGATTCAAATCAATAGCAAAAATATGCAAAATAGTATATTTCGGTCTCGGGGCGCCCTCGACCTTTGTTCGTGTCACAAAAATCACCGTAAAGAAATGACTGCCCTTATTTCCATGTTATTTGCGACATTTTTTATTTCTAATGCACAAAAGTGTCGATTTCAGATAGCGGACGACAGGGAGTAAAAGTAATTCACTTGTTCGACTTGTATGAAAATGGCGATCATTTTTCCCTGCCCTTGTAGAAATTTCAGCAAGATTTTCGTATGGATATGGTTAGATTTCCCTATAACCTACATGAATCTGATAAGTAAAAAATACAAGGAACTAGGAGGGCCTCGGGATTTTCTATGACGCTTGGATATTGACAAGCATATTTTATGGGGAATTATAGCGTATAGCTTGTCAATTCTTTTAATTAATTAGAAATAAAAATAATTCCTTCTTTTCTTTGGAAAATGAAGTCTCGGGTTAACCTCAAACGAATTGACAAATTATAAAGGCTGCTCGCGATTTATGAGCGCCTGGCAATTTAATAATTATTCAAGTAATAAATAATTAAAGGCCATATTTATAAAATTTACGCGATTTAAGAATTGATTAATGAAATCAAGAAAAATATAATTTATTTTCCGGCTGGACGTGAATTCGAGTGGTGACCATTAATAAATAAATACAAACATATATATATTTTTAAATTAACACAGAATCACATTTATTATTACTCAAAAAAAATCCACATAACAGAAACAAAATCTTGAAACTCCCTCATGGATACGAGAGTGTAAAACAAATTACTTTCTTTTTGAATTTTAACAATCAAGGCTCTGACTTACCGCCATAATTAAGTATTTAGATATTCCTCCTTAATAATTTTTCTTATTCCTTTTGGCCAATGCCTCAAATTAATATATAACAACAATAAAAGAATCTTTCCAAGAAAAATAAGTCTGTCGTCTTTGACGTGTAAAACGTGAAGAACGAGCGCCACTCGGCTGCTCGTTCTTTTCGCCTATTAACTGCGACTCTTACTCAACGGCCACTCTGTCGATAACTGTAGATTAATATATCTACAAGTAGCGACTAATGGGTTGCAGCCTTGCAGGCGCGACTAAATATTAAGACTAATATTTATTTAAGGAAAGCAGCTAATTTTGGACTAGTGACGCTAAATGATCACATAATGAGCCCGGAGCATTGAAATGACAAAATAAAATTAGTTTTGTGAAAATAATTAATAAAACAAAATTCTGTTTGATTATTATGGTCCTTGAGATAGAACCTAAGGCTGCATTATTTATTTTTCGTCCTCAAGACAGCTCCCTGAACTCTGCTCGCTCCTTCTAAGAGTCCTTATAAGTTCGTTGCGCTATTTTCGTCGCATATAATAGGCTTAAACAAAAAAAATAAAAACAATACGGCAGTAATCAGTTCTTTCTTACTTTAGGAAATACTCTCGGATCCTTTTGAGATAGATTATTTTTAGTTTTAACAGTAAGTGCCCTACTAAGTTACATAGATTGGTCTTACCCCTTTTGCCAAAATAACATTTTATGTAATAAAAAATATATATAAAAAAGGGGGCTTCACGCCCACGTCAAGGTCGAGGACTTAGAAAGTGTCTTTAATTTTGACACTGTTACAAGCGAGTGTCCTACAAGGACCCTGTGAGAACTTTTTTAAAAAACTCATTTTTTGTTACATTTGACAAATAATAATTTAAGGTTCTAAAAGAATATAAAAGATAAAACAAATTGTTTTATCTTTTACGTTCTTTCAGATTCGAACGTTCAAGTGAACAAAATAAATTTATTTCTTCTAAAAATTCAAATTTTAATTTTCTTTATTTGCGGGGAGATGAGAAAAATGCTTTTATCGTATGCTCAGGAAGTTCCCACTTGCGCTGGGGTATGCCGGACTCAGCGCACAAAATGCAAGAATAAAAAAATTAACCTTGCATAATGCATACCTGCTTTAGGCAGTCACAAATACCGACTAAAAAAACTTTTTAATACTTTGGGTTTCGAACCTTCTATCCACCTTATAACTGGAGGCCCGGATTTCCAATTATAATTAAGGAAAAAGAGACAGAAAGGAGAGTAAAAAGGAGATACGTTAGTTAAAATAAAAACTATTTATTAAACTTACTTCATCTCACTTACACTTAGTCACACAACAAGCTGAGACACGGGACCGATTCACAACGTAACGAGAGCAATTGACAAGTGTCGCGTCTACCTTGAGGATTTGGCGATTGACACCCTCGGAAATCTTCGGTCATTTCCGGGGTCAATCGTCCAATTCTCGGCAGACGCGGTAAATTATGTAACGCCACGTTACAACCTACTACCTTGCGGCTTCAGACTTCGTAGATGAGTGGTCCCATTTAGTCACCGGCGCGTCCCTTCCGTGCCGCTCTTGTTCTGGCCTTATTTCCTTCTTGTTCTTGACAAAGTCTTCTTTGCTTCCTCTAGGGCAGTTCTGAAGACTCTTCATCCTCCAGATCCAGCGAAATGTCCAGCCAACCTGTCTATTGCCGGGCAATCTCTACCTATATGGCCATAATCAAGGCACCTATGACACTTTGTGACCATAGCTCTACTTCTTACCTTGCAGAAGATGAACCCAATCTTAATGTGACCGATTTTCTCCAGCTTATCAGCGTCTACCTGGCTGGTTACCACGACAGCGAGCTTTACTCCTCGCTTGTCCGGTCCGCCATCTGCACCCTACCTAAGGCACCAATTACGCTTGCCACTTCCTCGGTGAACTAAGCCTTATTTGAAGTTCATCTTATTTTGATAAGAAGGTCTTCTTTTTTAGTGGGTAAAGTTCCTACAACCCTTGTCTGACTGGCCTCCAGGTCAGCCTCTTCATGAACCTTCCTCAGCATGTTGGCGAATGTTGTTCCTTCAGCCATTTTAACGATAACTGTTGTTCTTTGTTGTGGCTGTCTTCCTTCCTTGACTGAATTTGACTTTGGTGTCGGTTTGGTCCCTTCTCCTTCTTCCTCTTTGTGTCCTTTACAAACTTAGGACCGCTTCTCTTTTGCTTCTGACTCTCGAAGACAATGCATTGCTGCGTTGAAACGGTCACGTCTCATCCTTCGGTATTTGCGTGCTTATTCTGACCAGGTTAATCCCTAGTAAAATTTCTCATCTTTTTTGGTCGCTGCTGCGTGCTTCTCCTTCACATTCCGTATGAGCAATGTTAAGCTTGCTGATCTCATCTTCCATTTTTAGAATACTCGCTGCCTCTTCCTCCCGCAGCTTAATGCATTCATCCCGATCTTTATTGCAGCTATCAATGAAAATCGCAGAAGCATTACTGAAGACAGAAATGCAGCTGGCCCGACTTGTGACGCTGCTCGTGCTTCCTCTTTTCTCCGCCTTCTCAACGATGATCTGTGGTACTTCAAAAGCGTTCTTGCCCTCCTGCATCCTTGGGCTACTGGCCATCGTTTTCAGGCTAGGCGCTTGACGATCAGAACCAGTGAGGGATTTAGCCGAAGCATCACCCAGCAGGTACTCTTCCTCGTTTTTACAATCGCTCATAATGAATGTTTTCTTTTTGCTGGTTTTGGTCCGCGACTAGTATTTGATTTCCTCGATATCACCTATTTCTAGGAGGCAAACCTATCCGCCACCTGGTAGGCGTCCGTTAGAGGACCAGCAACATCGCACAAAAGAAAGTTAGCTAATGCTACGTTAGTCTAACGTTAGCCCAACGTTAGTAGCTTTAGCTTGTAATGGGCCATACAAATCACAGAGCTCAATTATAAAACTTTCTCCCCTGACCCGAGTGACTTTAGTGGGAAATCGAATCCAGGAATTTTGTCGACCTAGGTAAGAAGAGCAGAATCGACCGGTAAGCCCGGGAAACTGGTCATAAATATAAATCATAGTACTATTTAATTAATTAATAAAATATAATTGTACATTATTAATTGTTTGTGTAGGCTCATAAAAACAAAGCTTTATAATTCCTGTGGATTGTTTCATCAACACCAGCTGAATCTATCCTACATTTTGGAGAAGTGCAATATTCGGGGACGCCCGAGGAATATTTACATTGCAGACTCATTGCATCATTTTTGTAAAAAAGATCTCCGGAGAGATAAAAGGGCCCAGTTATTGTGAGGAATGTACGTATTCTTCTATTTGTGTCAGTATTTGAATTGAATTGTAAGTGTGTAAATTGTTGAAAATTGTACGTATATTGAGGTGAATGTTTGTTGGTGCAATTTTGAATTTTTTTTAAAATTAATTGTCATTTGATTCATTATAGTTTGTTGTTGCATACATATATGAATAAATGACAATGATTAGCCGATAAGAGAATAATAAGAAATTGCTGCGGCAGGGAATATATCTCAGTTTAATATATAATTTTAAATTTTAAATTTCGTTGAATGTTAATTCGATTCTGTAAGAAAATTAGAAAAATTTTAATTGTTAATAAATTTTAAATAATGAGTAAGCATAATAAAACGTTGTACCGATCATTCAGCTAATCACAAGCTAACGTTACCTTTTCCACCTTGGTTTATAAATCATCAAAATTTAATTTTACTAAATTTTTATTTAAGCAACAAATCTATGGAAATATTTAGATTGAAAAAACAGCTCTCGCTGTATTTTCCCTTTCAAAATTTTTAACAAGATTTGAGCGTCACTGCAAATGCAAGGGCATAACCAGTTTCCCACATTTTCCAAATCGCAACTTTTGTGCATTAGGAATAAAAAATATCGTAAGCAATAAGCCAATAAAAGCAGCCATTTTTTCACGATGATATTTGTGACACTCGTTTCGGTCTCGGGGCGCTTACGACTGTCTTTGTCCCATTTGTTGTTTAATAGACTATTATTTATTGATAATTTTGTTAGGAATACATTTTAGAAGTCATTTTTCTTGTAAATCTTTTTTCATTAGTGCTAAGAGAATTATAATAAAAAATGTCTAATAAAAATTGCTTTGTCAAAAATTCATTACTTAAAAACTCTAAATAAATCAAGGCTACTAAACTAGATAAATTCGTTTCGATTATTTTAATAATAAATGTTGTTGAAAAATTGTTTATTTAACGTTTCTTAAGTGTTTCATTTGTAGTAAGTGTTGAGCGTTTAGAAACAATATTATTATGGGAGGTTTCAACTTCTGACAAGGGGGAGTCGCCTTTATTTTATCGGTTACCGGAGTTTGGACTCAAACGTTACCAGCGGTGAAGGTAAGTCCTGAATAGGTTTTTGTAAGTGTCGACGTTTTGGCTGTGCGTCGATTGTAAGGGTCGATGCGACGTTTATTTCAGTGGTTCTCAACCATGTGAAAATTGTGTAATTTTTGACGTTTTCCATCATTTTATTGTTTCAGTAATTCAAATATAAACAAGTGTCAGATTCATTAGGGTTATGTACTTTGGATTATAGTTGTAATAGTTTAAAAATGAATCATTACACTTTGTTGAGTTTAATTACTTTATCATGGTTAAACATTATTCAATTACTAGCCACGCTATCCGCGCGCAAGCGCGCGGGCATGTTGTATGGAACTGATTATTTTAAACAATTTGAAGCCATTTTATTTAAAAATTTTTTTAAAGAAATAATTATTATTTCCTAACAAAAATATGTAACTAATTAAAGGTGGAAAAAGATAAAAATTATAGAGATTTAAATTTAAATTTTGTATTATTTTGAAACTTTAAAATTACAAAAAAAATATAAACTTCTAATTTATTTTCAAATTCAAATAATTTCAATCAATGGTCTCAATTTAAATAGTATTTACATTACTGGACCTCAATTATGGCTAGAACAATTCCAATTAATATCTGGGTCATAAAAATGAATTTAAATCAAAATTAATAAAAAAAAATAGCAACAGCCGATAATCAGCAGGAGGTAAAAAATTATTTTTTGAGCGATTTTTATCTTTTGTATTGCTTATTTTAAACAATATAAAGCCATTTTAATTAAAATACTTTTTAAGAAATAATAATAATTACACACTAAAAAAAGTTTTACTTAAAACAGCGATAAGTTTCTCTAGAATAGAGAAAGTATTAATTGAAACACTGAAAAATTTTGCTAATAATAAAGTGAAATCTGTAGTTTATCCTGGTAAATATTTTTTGTTGTGCATATCGAAAAAAATAATTAAATTAACATCAGACAAATGGAAGCTCTATTTTAAATTTCTAAAATGTAATGTCAAATTTAACACATTAGAAACGAATTTCAAGTGAATTTTATAAATTTTGTTAAAATACTATTACTGCTGTTAAACTCTCTTGTTATACAAAGAAAGTTGAATCTCGCAAAAATTGTTCCAAATTTTATACTTTTATTTTAAAAATAATTTTAATTACGAAAATTTTAAATTATTCTAAAAAGTAAAAAAATAATTATTCATTTTGCTTTTTAAACAAAGAATTCTGTATCTTTCGAAATTAACAAACTGCAAAAAATTATAAATTAATTAGAAAATTATAAAGTTAAACAACTTTTAATTCTAATTTTTTTGGAAAACAAATTATCTGTCGTAAAAATACTAAGTATAATTTGCATTAATTATTTAATTACAAGATGTAATATAAATAATGAAGCATCACATTAAAGAAAAATATTCTAAATTTATTTTTAGAAACAAAGAAAAAAATTTCAGGTAAATTTTAGGCGTATGATAGCCCCCAAATTTTAATTATATACATTGATTGTTTAATTAAGTTTTTAACTTTATAATTATCATTTACTCGGCAGGTATGTGTCCATAATTTAATTTTAACATTATTTAAATATTGAGAATAGATATTTCATGTAAATATAGATTTTCATTGATTTGTTGAATTTTCTATGAATCACGTATTAATTAAAAACATTAAAAGTAAGACACGTTAAAAGTTTATAAAATAAACATTATATTAGACAATATTTTTATGTAGGTAATAAAAATTATAAGAAATAAAAATTGTATTAAATTACTATTTTGTAAAATATATTTTAATAATTTAAATTTATGTTGTAGTCTTTAATAATATAGTAATTATTTCAAATAATAATTATATCTGTCAAAAATTATGAAAAAAATATTATATTTTTAACAATTACATTATTTAGAATTTTGCAAGTTAAAAAATTATTAAAAAGTTAAAAAACTAAATATTCTGTAATTAAGAAATTAAAAAAAATATAATTCAATTGAATGTAAATTATATTAAATAACTCTTTTCAATAATATTGAAATAATGTTAGCATTAAATTATAGAAAAATATTTACCTGATGAATAAATAAAATTAAATTTCACAAAGAATTATAAAGAAATAAATTAATATTGCTGTGTTTGAATCTGTTCGCAATTTGAAAGTAATTTTGTTTGCTTTTCAACTTTTTAAATAAATTTTTGTTTTCAATGTTTTTAAATTAAAAAATAAATGCACTGAAAATTACTAAATTTTTGCAAAGTTGTTATCGAAAAATGTTGGAGATAACAATTCGCGCCCTTCATTCAAATTAAAAGTTTAATATTATATAGATTGCGCTCTTGTCGCCCTTTTGGAAACACGCCTTTTTTATTCACACTTACACTCATACAAATAAAAAGCCAAAACACTTTATCGTTTGTTGTATTCTCTTATCAAGTATTAAAACATTCTTTTCAATTATATCTCGGTGTTCCTTTTTATCATTGCCTCCCAACTCTAAAAGGTTATGGGCCCAGGCATCCGTTAATGATAAAAATAGTTTGATCGCGGTCGAGATAAAACGAAACGACGCCCAACGTTAACCGACGCGAAGCTCAAACCGACGCGACGCGTTCTCTCATTTTTTTTCGAAACGATCATTAACGATAGTGCTGTGTGACTCTCCTGCAACTTTGCTCGTAGTATCAACCCAAGTGAACGTTAGTAAAATTCTGTTCCGTGTTGACAATCGCTTGTTCGCAGTTTTAGTCGTGAGTGTAAATTTCATTCAATCGACAGAGGAAGCAGTCCGCCATTTGCATTATTGCCATACGACCGTATCGAGAATTTTTTTACGATGGCTCAATCTAATCATTTTTCCGCGGCACGTATTGAACTACTTACAAAAGACAATTACGAAACCTGGAAAATTCAGGTTGAAGCCCTCCTAACGAGAAACAACACTTGGTCATATGTCTCAGGTGATAAAGTCAAACCAGAATTAGCAGTAGATGCCGCCGCTCGCGCTGAATCTCAGGTAGCACTCGACAAATGGATCTTGGAGGATCGTTTAGCAAGGTCTGATCTCATTCTATCCATGAGTGCTTCACAGTTAAAGCATACTCGTAATTGCATCACATCACACGAAGTTTGGACGAAGTTAGCATCTATTTATGCTTCACAGGGTCCCACTCGAAAGGCCACATTACTCGAACAATTACTGTCTCAAAAAATGCGCGAAGGCGAAGATGTTCAGGATTATTTATCGCGTTTCATGAACACCGTCGACAATCTCCAACAAATGGACGTTACGATTAACGGAGATTTATTATCAATCATGCTTTTACATAGCCTGCCGAGTAGTTATAGTAATTTTTGCTGCGCGATTAAATCTCGTGATGCACTGCCCCCCGTCGATACGTTAATTCAAAAAATCATCGAGGAAAATTTCGCCAGAGAACACAAGTTTGAAGACAGTGGTGGTGCCATGTTCGCGAAAAATCGTCATGCTAGTGCTAAAAACACATACGGACAACACTCGGAAAATAAACAAAAACCCGGTTCTAATCATCGCGGAAAATTAAAGTGTAGTTATTGTGGGAAAACAAATCACAAGGAATCTCGATGTTTTAAGAAGAAGAAGGACGAAAATCAAAACGCAAACGCGGTGAACGATGCTTTTCTCACCATTGACAGTGACAAGTGTCGTGATATTTCGTCATTCAGTGCCGTAAGTAACGAAACGTGGTGCCTCGATAGCGGCTCAACTTCGCATATATGCAAAGATATGAACCTTTTCACTAATTCGCAAAATATTAAAAGTGGTGTAAAACTTGCCAGTGACGCGACCGCGGAAGTTACTGCAAAAGGTAACGTTATGATTACTACCTCGAACGGCAAAATTGAAAAATCGATTCTTCTTCAAAATACGCTTCACGTACCGAATTTACGAACAAACTTGCTCTCAGTGTCGAAGATCGTAGACAAAGATCACACTGTAGTCTTTACGAAAACTCACGCGCACGTTATGGACAAAGACGGGACTATAAAAATTATCGCGAAACGTGATGGTGACTTATTTTTAGTTCACACAGAACCAGTCGATTCTACAAGTGCAGTGACTACAGTTAAAAGTGATGAAATCGAGTGGCACGTACGTTTGGGTCATTTAAATCAAAATGACATGAGACAAATGTTACGAAACGGATCAGTGACAGGTATGAACTTCAAGCTTGACAGCGATCGTCCATCATGTGATACTTGTGCAGCTGGAAAAATAACTCGAGTTCCATTCCCAAAAAGAAGACAAGGAACAACCTCACTTCTCGAAATTGTTCATGCAGACCTTTGCGGCCCGATGAGGACGGAATCACTGGGTGGAGCTCGATATATGTTGACTCTCACGGACGATTACAGCCGGTGGACAGAAGTATATTTCATTCATAATAAATCTGATGTCACCGCTAAATTCCTGGAATACAAAAACTACGCAGAAACGCCCACCGGAAAAAGGATTAAATCAATTCAATCCGATAACGGAAAAGAATTCATTAACACCGGAATGAATCAAATACTGAAGGACTCCGGTATCCGCAATCGATTAACCGCCCCGTACACCCCGCAGCAAAATGGCATTGCGGAGCGGAAAAATCGAACATTGATCGAGCCGACACGCTGTTTACTTATTGATTCCGGATTGCCACCGACTTTTTGGGGCGAAGCTGTCTCCTCAACGTGCTATGTACGCAACAGATGTATCTCAAAACCACTAGGCAACGAGACACCACACGAACGATGGACAGGAAGACGTCCCGATATACGACATTTCAGAAAATTCGGAGAAAAAGTCTTCTTTCTCGATAAATCGCCTAACAAGGATAAATTAAAACCTCGAGGAATCGAGGGGATCTTCGTTGGATATTCTACTGTCGCAAAAGCATATAGAATATGGGTTCCTGCTGAAAGAAAAATTCGTATCACGCGAGATGTACAATTCATGGACAAATTTCCGTCGAAAACTACTCGAGAGAATCCAGTCACCGTTCAAGAAAGGGAATTTTTTTCTGATCAAGGAAATGGTCAGGATTTTAACGTTCCACTCAACGATGCTCCTCCCGAAAATCCAATCGATTTGCCAGCACCAGAGATACCTCGAGAAATTCCCAATGTCGCAAGGCGAGGACGTGGAAGACCTGCGAAAGTAAAAACTGGTAAGCGTGGACGTCCATCGAAAAAATACAAAATGATCGCAAACGAAAATCCAGCCCGAATTCCCGAACGTGATGAATCTACAGAATCAAGCGAAGAGGAATCTCAAAACTCAACAAACAGAGAAAACAATCAGCTGGAAGTGCCCCATGATCGAACAATCAGAGAAGACGATCAATCAATGGAGCCTCGACAACACGATCTCAATTCTTCCGATGACGACGAGTTCTTAGGATGGGAGAGTGCTGAAATTGCGATGAGTGCGGATGAAATTCCATTCCAACAAGCTTTATCAGGACCTTGCAGTGATCAGTGGGAAGTTGCCATATTCGACGAAATCAAAAGCTTGGTATCAAACGACACTTTCGATTTGGTGGACAGACCTTCAGACGAGAAAATCATCAAATGTCGCACCGTACTGAGAAATAAAAACGGCCCTGATGGAGAGCTTGAAAGGAGAAAAGCACGCGTCGTGGCCAAGGGATTCGCGCAGCAACCAGGTATTCATTTCTTTGAAACATTCGCTCCCGTTGCTCGCCTTAGTTCTTTCAGATCGTTAATAGCAGTAGCAGCCAAATTCAACCTTCATGTGACCCAATTGGACATCGAGACGGCCTACTTAAACGGAAAAATGGACACCGATGTATACATGGAGATGCCGGAAATGCTGCAGAAGATGCTTCAACGAATCGTATCTGAGGAAAGTGATCCTACAATTTTACAACGTGGCCAGAAAATGCTAAATCAATTAAAACGAGGTTCCACCGTATGCAAACTCAAGAAGGCCATATACGGACTACGCCAGTCTGGTCGACAATGGCACACGATGCTCGACTCTGTTCTCCGAAGCGTTGGACTGACACCGACAAATTCTAATCCATGTGTGTACACCGACAAAAATGAACTATTTTTTGTCTTGGTATACGTCGATGATATTTTAATCATGTGGAAAAACAAGAAGAGAGAAAACGAAGTCAAGGAAAAACTCTCGCAACATTTTAAAGTGAAAGATTTAGGCAACGCTCGATATTGCCTAGGAATCGAGATTATTCGAAACAGGGAGAGTATAATTCTCTCTCAAACCGGATACATTAACGAAATTCTGCATAAATTCAACATGAGCTCCTGCAAACCCGTCAGCACGCCCCTTGTTCCTGGATCAAGATTTGATGACAACGCAGAAGAAGCCGAAAACGCCGAAAACGCCGAAAAATTCCCTTACCGAGAATTAATAGGCTCGTTGATGTATGCAGCGATCGGGACAAGGCCCGACATTGCACACGCAGTCAGTGTACTAGGACAATTTAGCCACAATCCAAAACGAGCACATTGGACAGCAGCGAAACGAGTCCTCCGCTACCTCCAAGGAACTAAGGATTTGGGACTCAAATTTCAAAAGGACTCTAAGCCCTTAACTTCCTTCGTCGATGCCGATTGGGCCAACTGTACAATCGACAGAAGATCATACACAGGCTCAATTTTTATTTTTGGAGGAGCAGCCATATCATGGGAGTCGCGAAAGCAGCGCACAACCGCGCTCTCATCAACCGAGGCCGAGTATATGGCCATCTCCGACGCAGCGAAAGAAGCTGTGTATCTCATCCGCTTTTTCCGAGATCTGCGATTATCAAAATTTGCCAACCTGACAATCTACAATGATAACCAAGCAGCTGGAAAGCTCGCCGAGAATCCCGTGTACCACTCTAGGTCGAAGCACATTGATGTGAAGCATCATTTCATTCGACAGGTCTTGAAGGATTATCCTCACAAAGGGCCTTCCTGGACCAAAATTTTTGAAGTGCATTTCCAATTTCGGACTCAAATCAGTTTCATCATCTCCGGTCGTGAATTGAGGGAGAGTGTTGGAGATAACAATTCGCGCCCTTCATTCAAATTAAAAGTTTAATATTATATAGATTGCGCTCTTGTCGCCCTTTTGGAAACACGCCTTTTTTATTCACACTTACACTCATACAAATAAAAAGCCAAAACACTTTATCGTTTGTTGTATTCTCTTATCAAGTATTAAAACATTCTTTTCAATTATATCTCGGTGTTCCTTTTTATCATTGCCTCCCAACTCTAAAAAAAAATTTGAAAATAATTAGTCATTTAATTTTTATAAAAATCTTTTTAAAATAATTGAATTTTTTCGAGTAAATTTAATTAAAATTGTATTCAAAATAATATTGAATTCTCGCAAAAAATATTATTATTTTTTATAAAAGGAATCAAATTCTCCCAAAAAATGTTATTAAAATTATTGAAAATTATTGAAAATAGGTAATTGAATTCCTGCGATGAATTTTACTTAATTAAAATAACTTAATTATTATTATTATTAAAAATTTTTTTAAATAATTTAATTCTTGCGAAAACTGTTATTGACATTTTTGAAAATAATAAACAAGAATAGTTAATTATGTAGTAAATAGGTAAATTTTTTAAATTTTGAATCTGAAATTATTCAAAAATTAATGTTTAGGTATATTTAAAAATATATAATTTTTTAATTTGCAAAATAATAAATGAGACAGTAACAATTAGTATAGTAATTAATAATTATAACATTTATTATTATAATCATAATGATTTAAAGAATAAAAATTATAATTTATCTTTAAAAATTGTTAACTTATATTATTTAAATGTTTATAAATATTTTCATATTATTACTTGATATACATATAATCAGCCTTCGCAAAATTTTCAACAAATCTTCAAGTTTTGACAATAATTTTTCAAATTCTTCAAATGTCACAGATTCCTTTAATTTTCTTCAGATTTAAAGAAAAATCTTTCAATCTGGCAGCACTGCACAATAATATAGAACACAAACAGTAGATAGGCAGGGCCGGTTCTGGACCAAGATCCCTGCACCGACATATTACCGACACTTTTAGCCCAGACTCAAACCACTTAGCCAAGACTCAAACCCTTGGGGGGATATTCAGACTTTTATGCTGAGCCAGATATGACGTCATACTTCCTAGAATTTTCGGGGGGGGGGATATTGAGATCATGATGCGAATGTGATTGTTGGAATTTATCTAATTTCTTGGAATTATAAAACAATCCTAGAATTTTCCATAGGGGTTAATGACTCAGAATTTTGGAATTTTTTATTGATGACTCATTATCGTTGGTATTTCCTGTTTTTTTTACAGGGTGCATTCTTTAACGATGACACATAATTTCTTTGTTTTTCGCAAAATGGGGTTGATGACTCATTATCATTGGAATTTCCTGTTTTTGTTTTTTACATGGTGCATTCTTTAACGATGACGTACAATTTCTTTGTTTTTCATAAAATAGGGGTTGATGACTCAGTGTTTTGGAATTTTTTATTGGTGACTCATTATCATTAGTATTTCTTGTTTTTGTTTTTTTTACCACAATTCTAAGAAAACCATAATTAACTTTAAATCAAATTAGTCATAATTTGTGTATATAAAGAAGGCAATTTTTCTTATCAAAATCATTCCTGCAGTTTAAGTTGTTCAATCAACATATCAGGAAAACATCGTGAAATTCAAGTGCGCTTAAAAAATCTCGTTTAAAAAAAATCGCTATAGTTAAAAGTTTAATTTTAGTCTGATCGGAGTTAATCATTGTAGTGAAAAAAAATTGTCAGTTTCAATACAAGTGATAAAAATGAATTTGGATAAATTGAATGCAGCAATTAAAGTTATGGAAACTGATAAAAGCTCTAACTATTGTAAAGATTTTGTGAAAATTATGAACAATGCTTTTAAAACATTGAGTAAAAAAACTACTACAGAGGAATTAAATTTTTGGATAAATAATAGTGTAAAAAACATTAAATTACTGAATAAATTGTTAAAAAATGGATCTGTGTCATGTGAAGAGAAAAAAAAGATTTTGTCAACTATTGGACTATTGAAAGCAAATAGCAGAAAGTTTAAGAAACTAAGAAGAACAGGAACTGGTTTATTTAAAAAGGATGAGAGATGGATCAGGTGGGAAGAATTAGAGAATGCTTTCGAGAATCGAATTAGAACAGGTGTTGTTATTAATTTAAAACATAAAAATATAGACAGCTTTCTAAGTGATGCAAAGAAAATGATTATTTCTCGATTAAAAAATGCATTTAAAAAGGTAGAAAACATGAAAGTTAATGTTGTTCTTGCGGCAAATTATACTGTTTTAGAAGAAGGTGAGGAAATTGAAGATATTAAATATTTCAATACTAGAAATTCAAAAATTTTAGAATCAACAAACTTTGATGAATGGTTTGATCATAAAATTCGTGAAAAACTTTTTGTTAAGATTGATCATTTTCAACAAAAGAAGTCAGGTTGGTCTTTAAATAAAATTATAAATTTAAGTGTTAATATAAATAAATATGTCCCTCTTGCGGCTGGATACTTAACTTTTATAAGAATGCCAAAATTTATAATCGATAAAAAAGCTGTTATAAATAATGACAAATTCTGTTTTTTATGGTCAATAATTGCACAAACTTATCCAGCTAATAGTCACGTTGATCGTACAAGTTCATATCCCCGCTTTAAAGATACTGATTTAAAGTTTGATGATTTTGAATTCCCCATTTCTCTCAGCGATATTCCAAAATTTGAAAAATTAAACAATTTAAGTAATAATGTTTACGGAATTGATAAAAGCAGTAATAAAAAGAATGAAATTGTTCCACTTTATTTAAGTAAAAACAAATCAAATGAACCTACTTATCATTTGTTAATGATTGAAAATACTGAAATTGATTTAGACGATGATGATGATGATGATAATAATTTTCAAAATAACAAAGTTTATCATTTTTTTTTATCTCATTTTTCATCTCGATTAGTAAATTCACAGATCTCAAAAAACAGTCATAGAATGTTACTTTGTGATAGGTGTTTATGCCATTTTAAATATAAAAAATCATTTAATAATCATAAGTTGGATTGTGATAAAATAAACAAGTGTCGAGTAATTTTGTCTAAAGAGGATAAAATTTTAAAATTTAAAAACTATAGAAATAAAGAAAGTGTTCCCTTTGTCGTGTATGCTGACACTGGAAGTCTCTTAGAACCTATAGCAAGCACACACACAAACACATCAACGTATCAAAAACATATCCCGACAAGTTTTGCTTTCTATGTACATTGCAATTTTGATGAATCTCTTTCAGAATTTAAATCATATCGGGGTCCAGATTGGTTCATGACAGAATTAAAACAATTAGCTGAAAAAGCAAATTCTTATTTTACAAATCGTTCACTCCAAGTGGAATGTACGTATGTTTAAAGAACATTTTAGAAGTTACGTATCTTCCACGTTCAGTGAAGAAACCACGTATCTTTCTGTTCCGTGCAAAAACTACGTATCTCTGTCAGTCACTTTAGACGATCTACATTTTATTATTATTATTATTATTTTGAAGTTAATATTTTGTTATGAAGTGATAATTTTTTCAAAAGTTGATGCAATAAAATGTTTTTTTTTTAATAATAATTTAATTTTTTTTAAATATTAGAATATTATTAGAAGTTTCTAAAGCGACTGACAGAGATACGTAGTTTTTGCACGGAACAGAAAGATACGTGGTTTCTTCACTGAACGTGGAAGATACGTAACTTCTAAAATGTTCTTTAAACATACGTACATTCCACTTGGAGTGAACGAAATATTATTCCAATGGAAAATTTAACTATTTTACAACAAATTTAATTTGACACAGCAACAGTTTGTTATATTTGTGAAAAACCTTTTAAAAATGATGACATTAAACACCGCGATCATTGTCATTTCACGGGAAAATATCGTGGTCCGGCACATCAGAGTTGCAATGTAAATTATAAAGATTCGCATGTTGTTTCCATAATTTTTCACAACTTGTCAGGATATGATGCACATTTCATTATTAAAGCTTTAGCAACGTCTTTTGAGGGTGAAATGAAACTGTTAACAGGAAATGAAAAGTGTTGTTTTAACCTGAATTCGGGTTAAAACAACACTTTTCATTTCCTGTGTTACCAATAAACAAAGAAAAGTACATTTCATTTTCAAAATATGTGAAGGGTACCAAAGTAGTATTAAGATTTCTTGATTCATTTAGATTTATGCCAAGCAGTTTATACAAATTATCCTCCTATCTTGAAAATGATGAGAAAAAAATTACTAAAATGTATTGTAAAAATATGGACGAGTTTAATTTATTGACAAGAAAAGGAATATTTCCTTACGAATATGTTAGTAGCTGGGAAAAATTAGAAGAAGGTCAATTGCCAGTAAAAGACTCTTTCTACTCTAAATTAAATGACGCTCATATTTCAGACGAAGACTATGAACATGCTTGTAACGTATGGAAAACGTTTAATTTAAAAACAATAGGAGAATACTCTGATTTGTATTTACAGACTGACGTTCTACTACTTGCCGACATTTTTGAAAATTTTAGAAAAACTTGTTTTACAACTTATAACTTGGACGCGTTACATTATGTATTTCGATATAAATAATCAGTATGGTGCTTCTATGAGCGAGAGCTTGCCTTATGCAGATTTTGAATGGTTAGAAAATTATAATAATGACTTTTTCTTGAATATTCCAGATGATTCTCCTGAAGGATATATTCTTGAAGTAGATTTAGATTATCCAACTCAACTTCATGATTCACATAAAGACTTGCCGTTATGTCCTGAACATTTCATACCTCCTCTCCCAAAATGTACAATTCCTAAATTAATTCAAAATTTATTACCAAAGAAGAACTATACAATTCACTATAGAAATTTAAAGCTATATTTATCTTTGGGAATGAAATTAACTAAAATACATAGAGTTTTAAAATTTAAGCAAAAGCAGTGGTTAAAACCCTACATTGATTTAAATACCGAGCTTAGAAAAAAATCGAGTAATGAATTTGAGAAGAATTTTTACAAGCTAATGAACAATACCGTATATGGCAAGACAATGGAAAATGTTAGAAAACACAAAGATGTTAGATTAATAACAAAATGGGAGGGAAGGTATTGCGCGAAAAATTTAATTGCTCAACCAAACTTTCATAGTTGCACCATATTCGATAAAGATATGGTCATTATTGAGATGAATAAAACAAAGGTATACTTTAACAAACCAATTTACATAGGATTCACTATTCTAGACATATAAAAAATAATAACATATGACTTTCATTACAATTACATTAAAGATACTTTCAGTGATTCTGCAAAATTACTCTACACAGATACTGACAGTCTTGTTTATCACATCACAGTACCAAATTTTTATGACTATATTAAAAGAGATTTACATAAATTCGATACATCCGATTATCCTGAAAACAACATTTATAATATACCACTTGCAAACAAAAAAATCCTGGGTCTTATGAAATACGAAAATAACGGTAAAATTGTAGACGAACTTATAGGTTTAAGATCAAAACTATATACATTCTAGTTATGGGGTGATGAGGAAGCTAAAAAGAAAGCAAAAGGGGTAAAATATTCAACTTTAAATAAAATAGGATTCGATGATTTTAAGCATACTCTCAATGAAAATAAAAACCTGATTTGATCTCAGCACTTTATACGCAGCAAAAAACATGAAGTATTTACTGTCAAACAAAATAAAATTGCTCTAAGTTGGAAGGATGATAAAAGAATTTTGATACCAGGGAAAACTGACACCTTTCCTTGGGGTTACCAACAGCATGATCCAATGGAAATAGATGAAATTGATGTATAAAATGTAAATATTTATTTAAAAAATGTAGTTTGTATTAGTTCTCTACTATTCCCTTTATACAATTTCAATAAATGTCGTTTCTTATTCCTGAAAACCATAAGGTTAGGTTAGAAATAATAATTACAATCCAATTGATATTTTATAATTTTATTGAGGAAAAAAATACAATACATTTTCAACTAAAATACTCAAATATTACAGTTTTTGCAGACCCATGTTTTTAAGTTTATAACATTCTGAAGAGAACAAGAAAAAGTTTTCTTGTTAATTAAATGTTTTGAACAAGTTCCAATACATGTTTCAATGTTTAACTTTTTTAATGAAGGACAATTTAAATCATTCATATCGATAATTTCTATACAATATTTTTCATCGATTAAGCTTTTTAACCATTTTTTCTTCTCTAAACCTATAACATAAATTGTCTCTGCTTCTTTAAACACATTTTCTAAAATTTCTTTTAAATAAACGTACGGTACATCACCAGCATTCCAACGAATACCATGGAAATTATTTTCTAACCAACGATTGATACATTTATATTTGTTTGTGACGCAATTCCATGGACAAGGGGGTTGGAAAACCATATTTATTGGTATTGAATCATAATTTACAGAAACTATAGCTAATTCTTTTAAAACAAATTTATTAATTGTCAATTTGAATCCTTGCACATCTATCTAGTACTGCATTTTTAAATCAACTAATCTCATTACGCGTAAAGAATTAAATATATATAAGCTTAAAGTTAAACAATTTTTTTAACAATTCCACTGATTGGTTTATATTCAACG
This sequence comes from Leptopilina syphax, assembly GCA_032872505.1. Classification (NCBI taxonomy): domain Eukaryota; kingdom Metazoa; phylum Arthropoda; class Insecta; order Hymenoptera; family Figitidae; genus Leptopilina; species Leptopilina syphax. Next base: position 24,181,881 of record CM065472.1, on the reverse strand, counting down.
ATGCGGTCATGCAAAACTAAGCAATAAGCTGAAGTATTGGCGGGAAAATTTTCTTTTGATTCAAATTCTAGGCGGATATCAACTGGTACACTTTTTAAAGACTCATTTTGTTTTGAACAATCCACTACAACTAAAGGAGCATATTGTAAAAATTCTGTTTTTGATAAAATTGGTTGAGACTCTTTACTATAATAATATGCTTGAAAATTTGTAAACATTTTATATAAAGTAGAGTACTGGTTTCTACCAATATTCAGATTCATGTTATCATAAGAATAACATTGTGAATTTAAAAATAATTTTACATCAGATAAATCACAATGATCAAAATAACTAGAGTTTTGAACTGTATTATTTTTTCTGTTTCTCTGAAATCTTAATACAATTAATCTAGGTTTCTCTAATTGACTTGAAGTTTTTACACTCCAAATATGCTTAGGAGTAATTGGTAATAAAGGATATTCATACAATTCCCAAGTTCTAAAACTTATTGGAATAGATGGATCTTTTTCAAAATATTTTAATAATTTAAATTTTCGAGCATCTGATAATTTTATGTATGGTAATAACCATTCAATTTTTTCAATGACAATTTTAAACTCTTCTAAAGGTGCTACTTGCAACACTGCGTTAGCATCCGTTCTTGATCTAATTAAAATAAGCTCATGTTTAGCATTAATAATGACTTTTTGGTAATCTTCAGCAAAACCAAAAATCATACTGAGAGGAATACAAACATCAAAATAACCTTGCGCATTTGTTAAGGTTGGTTCATTAGTAAATTCTAACCAGCCAACATTTTCAAGAAATTTATTTTGACTAGCATCGAGAGAAATATAATTTTTCATTAAACTTGTAAGACCTACATTTTTATTTTTATCAATTTCTACATCATTAAGTTCATACTTTGCTTTTTCAAATAAATGACATATGCCATTAGAAATTAAATTTGTACGCTCTAGAGCTGTTCCATCAGGTTTCACAAGTTTTCCAGTGATGTGAATCGAGCTTTTGCTTGAAAATAAGCAATAATCCTGATTCTGTACCGTGATGCAGATTTCGTCACTATTGTTGTATGTTGATGATGTGTATGGTTGTTGCGCATGAACTTCATAATGAGCAATAGATTCATCAAAAATTACTGGTGAATCAATAATAATACGTTGAAATACAAAGGCACAAATACAAGTAAAAATAAGTTTAAATCTCTTTTTTACTCTCTTCCTTTTTTTACAATTTTTAGACCGAGATTTTTCAGTAGTTGCAGGTTCTGAGGTGTTAATCTCTTCAAGATTCGCCGACGACTGATTTGATTTTGGCATGGTGTTTTAATTTTATAACCAAAACCAATCCTTTTTCTATTATTAAAAACAATACTCATTATTTTAAGGATTTAATATGAAGCCTTATTGTTAAAGTTTCCCTTCAAAAATTAACTAAATTTCCGTCTTGGTCTACAATTCGCAATTGAATATAGTCTATTGTCTTGACAGCGACTGGCAAGTAAATGACGTGATTTGGTACTTCCACTATTTTATATCCTGGTGGAACAATAGGAAAAAATTCATGAATTGTATGCACTTTTTCACCATTGATGTATGCTCCCGTTGTTATATTACATTCTGCTCTTAATGAATTTATTTTAATGATTGACACTGGTTGATCAGACTCATGGTATTCTTGAGCTTTTAATTTGCGAGGAGAAAATCCTAACAAACTACCTATAGAATCATTGGGTTTAAAATTAATTTCTTCATCACAATAACCTGTACATTTCAATGTATTATTGTTTGGTTTGATTCTAAAATTAATTTCTTTATTTTTTTTAAATTAAATGCAAAACTTGATCAATATCACTAACTTCATAACTTCCTGTGGGTATAATAATTTCTTAATTTCCTACGTAAAATTTATTCTTGTCAACATCTATATTAGGAATAGAATTAAAAGTTAAAAATTCAACAAGGCCAAGAGCATAATTTTTAAAATTAGACAACTCTATTGGTGGAAAAAATTGAGATTCTAAGATGGAAGAATTTCCAGACAACGTTAAAATAAGTGAATCGTCCATGATGAGATCAAATTAATAACTGACATTTAAACTCAGAATATCATTTATTTATGCAGAGTATACAAATCAGGAATATTCAATTGTTTACATAAAAATTTAAGACATAAATGTCCGCATACATATGGGTGATTTTCACGTAACTGTGCAATTTTAAGATCAGTTTTAAAAGAAAAAAATTTTGTTTTTTAATGTTAAATATGACTTTTCCTCATCATTAGGGCATAATACAGTTGTAATTTGAACGGTTTTACTACAGCTGCAGGCTATAATTATAAAAAAATTATAACAAATTTTCGAAAATTAACTTTAATTAATATTTATAAGATTTTGAAATTAGTCTTAAAACTATTTCTCTCGTTTCTCTTAAAATAACTGGAAAAGTGTATTAGATATTGAATTGTTATTCATTTAACCTTAAAATATTAATTTCAAGTTTTTAAAAAATATCATAATCAAAACGTTTGAAAAAGCTCCTATTGAAATGATGAAATTCAAAGTTATATACATGTGTTTAAATGATAGTATTATAATTATCATAATGTATTATTGTAAAATTTATATTTAAAACGAAAAAGTGTTATTTATTTTCTGAGTAATATAAAATTGGAAGAAAGGTTGTTAATTTTTAATAAATCATGATTTTAGCAAAATCTTAGTGTTTTATTTTACATTTTGTTGTATAATATTTACAAAATTTTTTGTTTAATATCTTATTCTTTTTTAATTTACTCTGAAATATCTACACAAAAGATTTTATTTAATTTAATTTAAGTTTAAGTTCATTGACGAACTCAAAGGAAACCTTCGGAAGGAAATATAACATATGCAAAAGTTGATTTTCTTTTAATTCTGAATTTAAATAAATCACTGAGTTAAAAAGAGCATTTTGATGCACAAAATAGCCCCAGCAAAAATATTTACTATTTACTATCAGCTTGACATAACCAGAGAATTTCATTTTCATAACATTATAAAATTAGCGCATAAAACTAATTGTAGAAAAGTATTCACAAATAAGAGCGTTACGATCAACAGTAATTAATTATACTGTGCTTTTGCACAGTTGCCGAAGCACTGAAATATAAAAGGACACAACTATGTCTGTCCTCTTCTATAATATGTGTTGTTGTAGCAACTGTTGATCCATGAATTTGCACCTTCACACTGTACGCCACAGGCGCCACGGAGATGATATTTTATGTGACACCACGGAGCTGAAATTTGACATTTAAACTAACCTAACTCCGACAATTCTGCAAAATAATTCTTTTTTTTGGGCAGATAATTTGTTTCTAATATAATCTTCAAAAAAATCGCAATAATTACCACAGAGAGTGTTTAGATTAAAAGAATAGTAATACCACGGTACTTACCACTTTTTTTGTGAACTTTACATTTTTACACAAAAAAATGTTTTTAAGTGTACAACTTACAATTTTGAACCTTTTTTTACTGATATTTGTTGATAATGGATCTTATTTTAGATTGCAATTCTCAGATAACATTAAAATGTGCCATAAAAAGTTAAATTATAGAGAAAAAAATCTTATTACAAAATTGAAAAAATTTGTGGACAAAACTATTTTACATTTTATAATTTTATAAGAAGTATTAGAAGATGCATTATATGTAAAAATTGTTCACCTATATACACAATTCATATTACAAAAATTCTCGTTTTCAGTTTCGGCGTTTTCAATAAAATTTCTGAATTTTAACTTAAAATTTTAAAAAACGGACACGCCACGGAGCTGAAATTTTGGAGGGAATTACGCAATTTCTGAAAAAATATAATATCTATTTGTACATATTTGTGGTTGCGAATAGGTTTTATATATACCTGTGAAATGTATCCATACCCAAGCAAAAATTTTTTATTTTGAATGTGTTTTCTGTGACGCCGTTAAATATTACAGTTACGTGCAAATCACCCATATGTATTATAGTTTTGATATCGTTTATGATTATATTTTATGCTACCAACACCAAAATATTTAACAAGATCCGAAGGTGGTCGAAGATTACCAAAGCTATCAAAATATATGATTTTATCTTTATTCTTTTTATAGGCACACCAGTGTGTACCAGGACCATTTTTATCATCTAGATTAATAATTGAAAATTTATTTTCTTTAGGACCACGCATAGGTAGTTCATTTCGCATATAAACTCCTCGAAAATATAGAATTTTTAAACTTTTTGCAAATTTTAGTAAATCTAAGTCTGTTAGCGCACGGTGAGGTAGCTTTACTTCAAGTTTTTTGACTTGCATCCTTGCCCTACTTTATATGGTTTTAGATGAAGGCCTAGTCCTGCTTTATATGGTTTTAAAAAGAGACCTTTTTCTAAGGCAATAGATTCCATTGTTTGATTATGTCGCTTGCTTTCCTCTAGTTGACGTTTTGCAAAATTTGCATCATTTACAGCTTTTGCTATGTCAGCTGCTCCCCCTGCTAGGGCCTCTGTTGCACTTAAACCCGCAAACAAAGGAATAAGAAAAGGTAAAATTCCTCCCACTTTAGAAGGTATCGGTAAAACTCGAGGTTTATTAATTTTTTGCCTGCCACCAGCAATTTTAACTGCCAAACGTGCACCTTTAAGTGCTGATTTAATAGTAGACTGCGCATTTGTATCTAATTTCATAGATTTTTTCGCTGCGGTTACAATTTTTCTCAACGTTGATTTTTTATTTTCCCTCTTTTTCTTCATATTTTTTTTTTATTTAATTCCCATGTCCAATTTTGATTTGACCTTCATTGCATTTGTTATTGTGTAAGCTGCAGCTTTTTCACTATAATTTGCGTCAAGAGCAAACACACGATGCCAAGCTTTGTCAGCAAGTACTCTATCAGCTGCGTTTCTCACTTTCCCTATTTTTTGAATAAGAAATATCGTGCTGTTTACAAGCAGCGTCGAGAGGGTTGATTCCTGGATCACCTCGTGCTAATCTTTTCGACAATTTTGTTCCTGGACCACAGTATTGATAGCCAGGTATATGAAGTTCGAAAGGTAATTTATTGATAATTTTATTCAAAATACCTCTACCTCGTCTTACTCTTTTCGAAGTTTTCTTTAAACTAATTTGTTTTTTATCCCACATGCACAAAAATGGCGCTTTTAGATAGCTGACGACAGGGAGTAAAGTCATTCATTTGTTCGACCGTATGAAAATGGCGACTTTTTTTTCCTTAAGGGCAAAAAAACAGCTGGTCCCATGCTTTTTTTTTGCCCAAGGTAAAAAAAAGGCCGCCATTTTCATACAAGTCGAACAAGTGAATGACTTTTACTCCCTGTCGTCTGCTATCTGAAATCGCCACTTTTGTGCATTAGGAATAAAAAATATCGTAAGTAACACGGGAATAAAGGGAGCCAATTTGTTTACGATGATTTTTGTGACACTCGTTCCGGTCTCGGGGCGCCTACGGCGCCCTCGACCTCCACTCGTGTCACAAAAATCACCGTAAACAAATGGCTGCCTTTATGCCCTTGTTGCTTAATATACTATTTTATTTACACCCATATTTATATACTTTACGGTAAGAAAACTTTTTCAAGACTAAAGGGGAAATCTATATAACCAATGTATTTATAGTTTTTTGCCATTTGACTACAAACAGTCGACATTTAATGATCTAACAAAAAAATTATGACAGTAATAGTCAATTATCCCAGTTGCCTCCAACAGTAGGGCCTAACGTAGACCTTACCCAAAGCATGAAAGAGTTAACTATTGACACAAAATCTCAAACATCTCCTAAGAAACTAGACCTAGCTGCATGACGGAGTTAACTATAGACACAAAATCGTAAACCTCTTCTAAGAAACTAGATCCACATAAACGTCATTATTAGATTTGCATGCGAACGTTAAAAGCGACTACAGTAAACTGACATTGAAACTATTAAAAACCTTGTATTTATAGTTTTAACCTCAGTTATCGTAAGAATGGAGTTTGAAGCACAATCGATTAAATTGCCAGTCTACAATTTTGACACTCTTGTTCAAGATTGTAATAAGAAAACAGAAAATCATCATGGAAATTTATTGCCAAATAGTGTGCGAGCAATATTTAATAATATTTAATACATCGTAATGGATTACGATTTGAAAATGCTTATGTTTACTCAAAATCGTTATATTAACCAAAATACAAATTCTTAGAAAACATTTTGCAACCAGTAGAGGGTGTTGGCTACTTTCCATTTAATGAACATGCGGATGTTGTAGAACCAAACAATGCGTTACCAAACTCAATATTTATATTTAATGACGTAGCATGTGAAAAACAAGATAATATTAAAGCTTATTTGCTATGGGAAGACACAAAGCTGTGGATTGCTTTTATTTATGTCAAACATATGCGCGCATTCCAAAACATTTAATACGTGACAATGTTAATTTACTAGTTTTATTCAAACAAGATGAAATGAATCTTAGACATATTTATGATGATCATGTAAATACTGATATGACATTTATAGGATTTAAAAAACTTTGCAACTCGTGTTGGAAAAATAAGCATGATTTTATAGTGATTGATAAAGATCGTGATATCAATGAAGGCAGATATAGAAAGTGTTTTGATTGTTTTATAAAATTAGAGAAATGATATTCTTTATAAACAGTTTCATTCAAAACATTAGTCAATCAACATGTCTTCTACACACTTGAAACATTTGCGAAAACAAAAAGATATTCTTGGTCAAATTGCAAAAGCCAGTGATGCTATTCGACGAAAGCATAGACTGATAAAATTGGGCAAGGAAGAAATTGAACAGACTTTAAATAATACCTTTAAACCTATAGTGACACCAATTCAGAAATTAGTTGACGACATTGAAATTGTTAAACAAATTCGACCAGTAAAAATTGAAAGAGAGGGAGACCTTCCTTTAGAGTTTGATGATGATGATGATGATGATGATGATGATGATGATGATGATGATGATGATGATGATGATGATGATGATGATGATGATGATGATGATGATGATGATGATGATGATGATGATGATGATGATGATGATGATGATGATGATGATGATGATGATGATGATGATAATGGAGATGGAGATAAATCAGAGAAAGATGGTGCTATTTTATATCTTCAAATGTTGGATAAAAAGGGAAAAGATTTAGATCCTTTATATGGAGTTCGTAAATTATCTAAAGGGCAATTAATGATTAGTAATTCAGGAATAAATTTTGAACAAAATAATATTAGTGTAGGTAATAAAACATATCCTGCAACGAAAGGTTTACTTAAGCTTTTATTCAAAAAAGTTCCAGAAGAAGCTGTTTTAAGTGTAGTTGATCGGGAAAATTATAAAAATATTGTAATATCAACTATGCTCAGTACATTCTGGTGAAGGTTTAATTCCAGAATATATGACTCAACAAGAAGATGCAAAAATTGATTATGTTTATTGGGATGATCCTAATGAATTGGTTGATCGTTTAAGATTGCTGTTGGCATCTCTAGCAATCATAATAATGAGATTATATCAATTATTGAAGAGTTGAGAGAAGCTGGAATTGTTTATTAATTAACATTTGTAGAAGTTTTTATCATTTTCATGATGAGTATCGACATATTCGGACGTCAGTTTAAAAGCACAGAAACTTCAAATTGAGGTCCACCAGGACTTGGTTTTAAGTTGACTGCTGAAAGAGATTTTAATATTAAAAATAAGAAACTTTGTAACGTAGCTGATGCCGAGAGCAACGGTGATGCAGTAAACTTGAATATTGTAAACAAAGTTATTGAATTTAAAGCAAACGCCATCTATGATGTAATCGGTTCCGTGAGAAATGATGTAAATGACAATGTAGTAAAGATTTTAGATTTAGAAGATTTGATAAAAAAATATTTTGAAAACCTAAGAATCAGTATTGAAAGAATTTTAGAGATGATGTCTACCAACAAAGACATTAATTTACAATTAGACAGCAGACTGCGCACACTTGAAGGTAATTAGCAATGGAGAATCAAAAACTACAGTTGGTGAAAGAGTTACATAAACCATCAAGAAAAAATTATAAGCGGAGAAGTGTTGACATTCGAGGTTTTGACGAGACTTGGCAAGCTGATCTTGTTGAAATGCAACCTTATGCGAGAAAAAATAAAGGTTTCAAGTACCTGTTAACCGTCATTGATACATTTTCAAAGTTTGCCTGGGCTGTTCCAGTAAAGTCCAAAAAAGGTGAAGATGGGACTGCGGCAATGAAATCTATTTTAATTAAAAAACGCATACCGAAAAATTTGCAAGTAGATAAAGGAAAAGAATTTTATAATTCACATTTTAAAAATCAAATTAAAAATTATAACATTAATTTGTATTCTACTCATAGTAATTTGAAAGCGTCAATTTGTGAACGATTTAATCGTACTTTGAAAAATAAAATGTGGATGCAATTTAGTTTACGCGGTAATTACAAATGGATAGATATATTAAGTGATTTAGTAAATGCGTATAATAATAGTAAACAACGAACAATAAAAATGAAACCAATAGATGTAAATGCTGAAAATGAAAATAATTTGTTGTTTAATGTATTTAGAAAAGTTGCAGTAAACAGGCAATATAACAAATTTAAAGTTAGAGATAGAGTACGTATAAGTAAAGTTAAACATGTTTTTGAGAAAGGTTATAAACCAAATTGGACTACAGAAATATTTACTATAAGCGATGTAAAAAACACTAATCCAATAACATATATCTTGAAGGATTATCAGGAAAATCTAATAAGTGGATGTTTTTACGAGCAAGAACTTTCTAAAGTTAAATATCCAGATGTATATTTAGTTGAAAAAGTATTAAAAAAACGAGGATCTAATGTATTTGTAAAATGGTTAGGTTTTGATAATTCTCATAACAGTTGGATAAACGAATCTGAATTATAATGTGTTTAAGAAAGGTTAAAATAAAAATAAATTGAATTGTATGCATTTTTGTATTTATTTATCCTCTTTTTACAATAATTTACCATTTATATATTGAATATTTGACATTTGTTGAATAGCTTTATTTGATATTTGTTTACAGTGAAATGTGACAAGTTCCAGAAATAATGTCTCTAAATTTAAAACATTAGTTCTTCCCATCACTTTTTGAAGTATTCTACTGTAATGTTTTTTAATAAAATCCGTGGCATGTTTTGTAGACTTTACATTATTTTTAAAGATTAATTCTGCAATAAACTTTACAATTATATCTTTACTATACTGCAAATTGAATTTTGATAACTATCATATTTTTGTTCAACACAAGGAATAAGTTCATTAAAAATTGCAAATGAAGTTTCACTAAATGTAAATGATTGATCTAAACGCTGAATTAATATTAAACGATATGTAACACTAAAACGTATTGTAAACGTTTCACAATCCAGCACTGATGCATTACAATCTCCGTTGAAAAATCGCTTTATATGTTTTACTGCATCACACAATAGGCGCCATTCTTGAAGCTCCAAAGACAATGATACTCGTGGATGGCTGCTTCTTAGTTGAATTTTAGGTATTATATTCCCATTTATGTTTAGTTCTGCTCCAACGACAACTTGCTTTGTAAATGATGGATTCAAGTTGTAAATTTTTGATAATAACATTTCTCTGCATGGTAAATATGATATTTTATGTATTCTACTGGTCAACTCCCTCAGGAACAAACTCTATCTGATTGTACGGTCCTCCACGATTTCTTAAATATACACCACCTCTGACAGCTTTAGCTTTTAGACTGTTGAAAAGATTTGCATCCTCTTCAAATATTTTTAGCATTCTTGGTGGTAGGAAAATGTTAAATTCATTATTTATTTCAGCAACAGTTTTCGGACCAAATTTCGTATCAATTTTTCGAATGTCTGTTACTTTATAGAATGCATCGATGATTAACTCCTTTGTTGTTTTCGTGACAAAGACTTTGCTTGCTTTGTTTAACTTATCGAAATTCATTTTTATCACTTAAATTTAAATTTTCAAATTTTTTTATTAAAATATTTAACTGTGACCTTGCTTCAATTAAACTTTTAACTTTATGTATTTCTTGAATTAATTTGTTCAAGCGCACTTGAATTTCACGACGTTGTTCTGATAATATGTTTATTAACCAACTTAAACTGCAGGAATGATTTCGTTTATAAAAATTGCCCTCTTTATATACATGAGATATGACCTATTTGACCTTCAAGTTAATTATAGATTTCTTGGAATTTCGGTAAGATCAAAAGCATTCTTATGAAAAGAACCGAAAATGTTTGTAAAAATTTCTTAGATAAGAATCTAATAAACAGTGATTTGCAATATTTAGACGAAAATAATAATTCCAAGAATAAAATAAGTAAAAAACAAAAACAGGAAATACCAATGATAATGAGTCATCAATAAAAAATTCAAAAATTCTGAGTCATCAACCCCATTTTGCGAAAAACAAAGAATGCACCCTGTAAAAAACGAAAACAGGAAATACCAATGCTAATGAGTCATCAACCCCATTTTGCGAAAAACAAAGAAATTATGTGTCATCGTTAAAGAATGTACCCTGTAAAAAACAAAAACAGGAAATACCAATGATAATGAGTCAACAATAAAAAATTCCAAAATTCTGAGTCATTAACCCCTATGGAAAATTCTAGGATTGTTTTATAATTCCAAGAAATTAGATAAATTCCAACAATCACATTCGCATCATGATCTCAATATCCCCCCCGAAAATTCTAGGAAGTATGACGTCATATCAGGCTCAGCATAAAAGTCTGAATATCCCCCCCAAGGGTTTGAGTCTTGGCTAAGTGGTTTGAGTCTGGGCTAAAAGTGTCGGTAACATGTCGGTGCAAGGATCTTGGTCCAGAACCGGTCCTGCCTATCTACTACAAACATTGAAAACTTTGACATTAAAAAATCTAAAAAATGCCAATACTTAACCCACAAAATTTAATTTTCAAAACCAATGAATGCAGATAATTTTCTAACGGAAAGGATACTTACGATTATTATAATGTATGTATGTATATTTTAGATTTTTGCATCTATGTGGTCATACTACACTTCGTCGGTGGTGGCTGAAACCACATATTAGAGATGAAGTGCGCGAGATTTTTGGTGCGTATGAAGCATTATTCCTTTACTTCGACCAAAATGACTATGACGAGTTTTATAAAATGGTCCAATTGCCACCTAGTGATTTTGAAGATCTACATAACATTGTAGGACCGCGCCTTCAAAAATTTAGTTTTAGGTGACCTTTACCATCAAGACTACGATTAGCTGTCACATTGAAGTAAGTATAAATTTACAATTTTGTCAAGAACATTTATATAATAATAAATAAAAATAAATTATTACAATCAATAATAAATTAAAATAAAAAATTTTCATTTCTGTCATCAAGGATTATCGTCCTTTCACTTTTTTAAAAAAATATAAGTCCTTAATTACATTTATGTATCAAGGTTGTCACATGTCAGTAAAGTCAGGGAAATGTCAGTAAAACAAATTTTTTGTCATTATAGTCAGGGAAATGTCAGGAAAAAAAATTTTGTTCGGGAAATTTAGAAAATTTAGATTTCTTCGACATATTTTTAAAATTTGAGACTTTCTCGACTATTCTTCTTAAGGGGACACCTAAGTCACCTAAAAACAATGCAAAAAGAGTCAACTTTTGGTACACTTTTCTCGAAAACTATTATTCCAATTGCGTTCGCCCTTTTTTCATTCGATTACAAATATAATCAATTAAATGAATAAGAAGTTATACGACGTTATTTTCAATAGAAACTTTTTTATGAATATTTATACCAAAAGCAAAATAAAAATCCCATTTTCTCTGATTCATTGACTCATATCTCCGTTTGTACAACTCAAAATGATGTTAAACTTCTTATTCGTATTCTTGGAACCTTACTGAACAAAGTAAAAAAAAATTACAAATCGGTTTAGTAGATTCGGAGAAAAGTGTACCGAAAGTTTAAAAATTGGAAAAAAACAATTTTTACAGGAGACACGAAAAAAGAAAAAATTCTAAAACTCATAGTATTCAGAATCATGTAATCAGATTTTTTCAACTCTTCAGAAAAGATTTTAAAAAGTCTTATTCTATTCCTAATTGAATCTACTTTTAGAAAATCAAATAAAAAAATCGATTTTTTTTGTCATTTTTCCACTTAGGTGTCCCCTTAATATTTTAATAAAATATCATATTTTTTAGTATTAAATGTAACTCATTTCGATTTCTATTAATGCGAAAAATAACTATAAACAAATCTTTTAAAAATTATTTTTGAATCATTTTTCTATTTAAATTTTCGAAATATGGGCAAATCTACGAAACTGTTAACTTTTATGATACTCGAATCGAATACGTAAAGTCCGTATTATTTTAGATTGAAACTTATTGTTTAATCATATCTAAATTATATACTAAGCAACATTTATGTACAGTATTAGAACAAAATATTAATTTGTCAATTCATTTTATGAGTTTAAAATTGAAAAACGCTTAAATTTCATTTAAAACTCTCAGAAAAGTATACATTTTTAACGTTTTTATTTTTGCGGCGTGTGAAATATTAATTCAGCTACAAGGAAAATAGCTAAAAGACGTATGTTTTCAAACTTTTTTCACTATCCTATTAGTGTGCTACGACTGTAAGAAAATATATGAAGGTTTGATTGAATGATGACACTTTTTAAGAAAATGTTATTAAACGTCTTCTTATAAAAATACCTAGTGCGGCGTAGAATAAAAATAAAAGTTCAATAAGTTTTTAAATAGACAATAAAAAATCAAACATTTTAAGACCTTTTTCATTAGTGTGCCTATATTTGTATTCCTGTAGAAACAATTTAAAGATGTTAATACAAATCGTGATTTTATTTAAATTTATACATTTTTGAAAGGCACAACTACAATTTTACTTTAAACAAGCCCATGTATAGTGTGATCGAAGCAGATATTAAAGCCTTACAGATATTAAAGATAAGATATTAAAAAAAAGTATGCCGCTCAAGGATTTTGAAAACTATCAATTTTATTAAGTTAAGAATATGCTTAGAATTTCAGAAGTTGAATTCTTAAAAATCAAAAAGTTCAATTAATCATTTTAAATTTAAATTTAAACTTTAAATTCGTAATCAGCGACCCCAAAGACCCCCAAGTAACGAGTTTTAATCAAATCCAACTATTTAAATTTGTCATCCGTCATAATGGAGCCGCCGTTTTGAATTTTGAAAAACCGACTTCAGATTGTCCAGCGGTGACCCCAAAAACCTCCGAGTAAAAAGTTTCAACTGATTTAATTGATGGGAAGGTCTTACACATTTTTTGTTCACTTTATAATATTTCAGTTCCGGAATGGGTTGATAATAAGTGTTAAACATGGGGGCATGGGTTAAAAATGAATCACGCATACGAATTTGTGGTGCTAAAACATTCTTGAACACGTATGCAAAGTGACATCTATGTGCATACAAATTAATAAAAAAAAATTTTTTTTTTAAAAGTCAAAAGTTTTATGGATTTGCCTATATACAATAATTGAAAAGATTTTGAATAATTGAAATTTTGTAAAACTTAATTGGAAATTAATTTTTTTCAAGTATTTTGTTAAAATTTTTGAAAATCAAACTTTTAAAGAATTATAATTGCAAATTTTAAAAATAATTTAATTTCTGCGATGAATTTTACTATTTATAAAAATAATTGAATTTTTTTGTCAGGGAAATTTAGAAAATTGAGATTTTTTTGACTTATTTTCAAAACTTTCGACTTTCTCGTTCTTTTAAATATCGCGAAAAAATATTATATTTTTTTAGTATTAAATTTAACTCAGTTCAATTTTTATAGTGCGAAAAATAGTTAAACAAATCTTTCAAAAATTATTTATCAATCATTTTTCTATTAAAATTAAAATTAGAATTTAGAATTAGATTTATTTGTAATAAAATTTTACATTGTTTACAAAATAAGGGCACTGTTTACACACAAAATAACAAAATAAAAGTACACAATAAAAATTTGACAGAAGAAAGTAAGTGGTTTTCACACTATAAATTAACATTCACTCATTTATTATAAATGATCTCAATAAAAGTGAATTTACAATGAAGTAAAACTTCGCCTGCTTTAGGGTCACGAAGCACAACAATTTTTTCGTTAATTTTACAATATCCTTATCCATCTCATTAATATATCGAGAAAGGTACCTTTCGCGTAGTGGTTTGTAAATTGGGCAACGCAGCAAAAAATGTAAAATGTTTTCTGATTCATTAACGTCACATAGGGAGCACACAACATCTGTGTTCCAAATATAGTTATTTTGTTTATAAGTAAATTCAATTCTAGAGCTACTGGTTAAACGCAGCTGACTCAGTATTTTAATTTTTGCCATTAAAATTTTATGCATAAGATAAGTTTCCGTTGTATTTAATTGACTTAGGAGTCTATAATCAGGATTGTAATTTGAGTTTAACACTTTCTCTATTGCGTTACATATTTCATTGTTATTCCATTTAATTATTAGGTTATTTCTTTCTCTTTTTATATAGTTAGGATTTTGAAATTGTTGATACCACAGATGTTCATCCCCCAGTGTGATCAATAACACTTTTAGTCGCGCTGCCCAATTATGCCTAATAAAACAATTTTCAGTAGATTCAAGTTCACACAACCGAACAAAACATCTCCTTGACAGTCTGTTGTCCGGCATCTCTAGCAACTTTAACCACCAATTTATAATACGTTTAAATACCTTAACATTTGGAAATGCGATACCGGACTCGAGACGCACAAAATGACCAGGTGCGTTCTTTGGTAAACATAACAAAGTCTTCAGAAACCGTGTCTGAACACAATCTACACTCATCATATACGACATTGCCCATACTTCCGATCCATATAACGCCGAAGTATCCACTACACTGTCCAAAAGTTTCGTCACCGTAGACCATGCCACATTTTTACTCTTATAAAGAATACCGCGAACCCGAGCAGCTGCTATAAGGCCCCTTGTAATAAAAGCATCCTTAGCCAAATTAAATTTTCCCGATAAAGAAAAAAGTACCCCTAAATATACATAAGAATTTGTATTTTGAATTCTTTCTTTACCATAATGCAATGCTTTTAATTTTTTACAGTTTCCCGATTTTCTGAACGGAACCACCTTAGTTTTTGAAATATTTAAATGCAGGCCGTTAAGTTCGCAGTATTCCTCCAAAATCTTGAGCTTCATCTGCATATCATGCCAATTTCTACCCAACAAAACAATATCGCCCGCGAAAAGCAACATCACAAGTTCCCTAAACTTGTCCAACTTTATACCCTGCGCTCCTCTCTCTTCGAAAAAGGTAATAATATCGGTTAGAAACAAAATAAATAACAGCAGGCTAAGACTGTCGCCCTGTAAGACACCCTCGGTAACATTTATTCTTTCGGATTTCCATTGTCCAATCTTAACTCGGAAATTAGCATTCTCATACAAACTTTTTATAATTCTCAAAATCTTTTTCGATACACCCAATTTAAACAATTATTTTTTATAATCTTTTATGTTGAACAGAGTCAAAAGCTCTCTTAAAATCTATAAAGGCTATTACTGAAGAAAGGACAAACAACTGGTCTATACATCCCCTCTTAACTCGAAAGCCCGCTGCATTTCAGGGATAACACAGCACGACTCCGCCCATTTTCCCAGCCTTTTCGCGAGGAGAGAGGTAAGGACTTTCGTTATTACATTCATCAAGGCAATGCCTCTGTAGTTAAGCGGATCCATAGATTCACCCTTCTTATAAAACATGAACATATCTGATCGCGCAAATGATTTTGGAACTTCTTCTCTCTCCAGAATCTTATTAAACATATTTAAAATATAATGCATCCATTTCGGCGGTAATTGTTTTAAAAATTCATTACTTATTTTATCTGTTCCTGGGAATTTGTTATTTCCACATTTAGAAAGAGTTTTATTTAATTCGTCTAATGTAAAATCACAGTCCAAAAAGGGGTGTACAACCGATACAAAATTCATATCACTGATAAATCTTTTACAGTAAATTCCCTGGTAGAAATCAACCCAATCAATCAGCTTAGCGTCATTACGCGATAAATTTTTAGTATCAAACAATCTTATAGTAGACCAAAACTCTTTACTATTCTTTACATTACTTAATTTTGATTGAATTTGATTATTAAACTCCGTCTTAGCCTGTGCAATAATTAATTTATATGCATCTCGCGACGCGATATAGTTCACCAACAGTGTTGTGTCTTGCCTATCCCTTTTAAATTTTTTTGTTAGTATCCCTGACTTCACGTTTAGCTTTAATGCACATAGTGTTAAACCAAGGTTTTCTTACTCTGGGACAGACATTCAGTTTAAACTTAGTTGAACACTTTACAGTTAAAATACCCAATTTCCTTGCACTATCCATAATTGCAATTTTTAAATTGTCAAAAAGACATTCTACTTTATCGCTATTATAATATAGCAGCGGCGATTTCAATAAGTCATGACAATATTCAACAGTTTTCGAATCATCCCACTTTACAATTTCTGCCGGTGGTCCCACGCTAGGTAACTCATGATCTAGACTAAACATGTCAAATAGTTTCAGACAAACTGAAAAATGGTCTGAAACTTTATCCACACACGTCACAGTCAGATCGTGTATGGAGTCAACCAATCCCACACTCACCCAAAACAAATCAGTTACGCTACATCCTAACTTAGAGATATATGTGTAATTGGCTGGACAATCAGAAGAAGAGCGGCCATTGCATAAAACAAACCCTAGCGACTCCTTAGAAAGACAGAGCTGCCTACCTCGCCTTGTTATTTTACTATCTAATGAACTTCTCATTTCACATAATTCTGTTTCATCAAAAATTTCTCCCACAAAGCTATTAAGGCAGCCCAATCTCGCATTGAAGTCGCCAGCTATAACTGTTTCTGTATTTTTAAACTTTGGTTCCAATACATTAAATTGGTTCCAATATTAAATTGCTTTTTTTCATATTTTATATTTACAAACAGCCACAGATTACACTTATCAATTAATTTAACTTCCTTAAAGACGTTCTTTTTTATCAAAACAATTAATCCGCCACTTGCGCAACCCCTACTTTTATCTTTAACCGCAATACTTACAAACATAAAAAAAGAATTTAAAGCTTGAGGTAAGTTAATTTTCTCCGATGTACACCAAGTTTCCGCGAAGCAAATTATTTCATTTTTTGAAAGAGCATCTAATTGAGAATCATCCAATACATATAAGTTTTTTAATCCGTTGACATTCCAAAAAAGTATACTTAGCTTTTTAGATCCAATTTCCGAGGTATGAATAGTTTGTCCCTCTGCTTCAAAGGTTCCACACGGTTCAATCTGATCTTGTGATTCTTCTTCCCCTGTCCGGAGTCATTCTTGAGTGGCTGAGTCATCACAGTTTACATGTTTCGTAAGCGTATCCTCAGCAGCTAGTGTATTGATATCAAAGTGTTTGTTGTTTCGGGATAGGAATTCGTACATTGATTTAGGCACTTCAGTTTTCTTTGATTTTTTTGCTGATCTATCTTTTAATTCATTTAAGCTACACTCGTGTCACAAAAATCACCGTAAACAAATGGCTGTCTTTATACCCTTGTTGCTTAATATACTATTTTTTAAATTAAAAAAAAATTTTTTTGATTTTTTTTTCAAAAAGTTTCTTAAATAAATTTTTTGTTGTCAGACTGTAATAATACAATAGGATACCAATTTTCAGCTTATTAGGTCAAATAATGTAAAAGTTAGAAAACAAAATTTTTTAAAAAATTTTTTGGTTTTTCCTTGACACCGCTATGACCATCACGTCCAATCACATTTGCTATATTTTTTCTATAATCTACTAGTGAAAATACATATCTGGACCAAATTTGAGCTCTTTAGGTCAAATAGTTTAGCCGCTAGGGAGGGGACACGATTTGGCTACGGACACAAGAGTCTCACCAATAGGGTTCCGCCGTTACACCGTAGGTGTACGGAACCCTAAAAATAAAAAAAATTTAATTTAAATTCATCAAAAAATTAATTAGTTTTTTAAATATTACAGAAACACTTTTAAGAAATTCAATTGTTTTCGAATAATTACATTAAAATATTTTTAAAAACTACTTAATTCTTAGAATTTTTTTATCATAATAGATGCAAGTAAGGGTGCTGGCCCAGATGAAATTCCTCCGTCACTTCTTAAATCATGTTACTCTCCATTTGTCGCGCCTCTTTTCCTCTTATTCAATCGTTCTCTCTCTTGTGGAACTTTTCCACTTATATGGAAAAAAGGAATAGTTGTTCCTGTTTATAAAGAGGGAAGTAAAAATGAA
Source organism: Leptopilina syphax (assembly GCA_032872505.1). Taxonomy (NCBI): domain Eukaryota; kingdom Metazoa; phylum Arthropoda; class Insecta; order Hymenoptera; family Figitidae; genus Leptopilina; species Leptopilina syphax. The sequence goes on along the minus strand of CM065472.1, from coordinate 24,163,455 downwards.
GTTACTAATTATCGCCCTATAATAATCCTTAGTAGCATTGCAAAAGTATTTGAAAACCTTGTGTTCGACGAAATATATATGCATTTGGAATCAACAATAGTTAAGGAGCAGCATGGTTTTATGAAGGGGAGGTCAGTCGTGACAAATATGAGTCTCTTTACTAACCATGTACTCCGTAATCTGGAATTGGGATTTCAGGTTGACACAGTGTACACCGACTTTTTAAAAGCGTTTGATAAGGTGGATCATGGTATTCTGTTGGCGAAGCTCGAAGCTGTGGGAATTGCTAATGATCTGCTTACGTGGAAAGAAAGTTATCTTTTAGATAGGTTGTTGTCTGTACGTGTTGACTACGAATATTCAGATGTTTTTTTGGCAACCTCTGGTGTACCTCAGGGATCACACCTTGGACCTCTATTTTTCACAATTTTTATTAATGACTTACCAACTAAATTTAAGTATAGTTCTTTCATTTTTTTCGCTGATGACTTAAAAATTTATAAACCAATTAAAAATCAACAAGACCAGATTCATCTCCAATCTGATCTTAAACAGTTGCAAATTTGGTCTAAAGAAAATAATTTATTTCTCAATGTTAAGAAATGTAATATGATTACTTTCTCCAAATCGAGAAAAGTAAACTTCTTTGATTACAAAATCAATAATACTTCTCTAACGAGAGTTTTTTCTGTTCGAGATCTCGGGATCATGCTGAATTCTTCTTTTTCTTATCATGACCATTTCTATTACACAATCAATAAAGCAAACAGAGCTCTGGGTTTCGTCACAAGAAATGCTAGATGTTTCGAAAATGTAAAAGTTCTTAAAATATTATTTTTTTTCTTCGATCAGACCTATATTGGAGTTTGCGTCAGTTATTTGGTGGCCATACCAGTATTATTTATTGCTAGAAATTAAGCGTGTCCAAAACAAGTTTCTTCGTTTTGTTGCTAAACAGATTGGTATTCCTGTTTATTACAGGGATCACGATTATACTAATTTGAGGGTCGCTCTGGGTATTCCTTTGATGTCGCAACGGTTTTTCTTTGCTGACCTGCTATTTTTTTTTTAGTCATAAACGGTTTGCTAAGTTGTGCTGAACTTCTGAGTCTCTTTAACTTCAATGTACCGAAAAAATTAACTAGATGCACTTTACTGTTCTGTCGTTCGAAAGCTCAAACGAGTTATTTCGAAAATTCAGTAATCAATAGACTCAGCAGGGAGGCAAATGAACACAGAGAATCATTGGATTTATTTGGAGTATCCCTCAATACATTTACACAAAATGCAAAACGCATAATATTCGAAGTCAATAATTATAGCAGTGCAGCTATTTAAGTTTCTTCTAGTTTGTAAAACATACAAGTTATGGGCAATAACAGCCTGTGTATTTTTGAATAAATAAATAAATAATTAAAAAAATTTTTTTTTTTAGAATTCTCATCAAAATTTCAATTATCTTTATTATTAATACAATTGTTTTCCGAAATTCAATTATTTTCAAAAAATTTAATACAATTATTAGAAAAATTTAATTATTTTCAAAAGTTTTCCTCAATTCAATGAATTTCAATATCTAATTTATAAATTTTCAATATCTATTTTAATAAAATTTTTCAAAGGAATTCAATTATTTAAAAAAAATTCTAATAAAATTCAACGCAAACATTTAATTATTTTCATAAAATAATAAGAATTTCACAGAAATTCAATTATTTGCAAATTTTTTATAAATTAATTCGCAATTATTCAATTATTTTCATAAATAATAAATTTTTTACAGAGATTCAATTATTTTTGTCAATAATAAAAGTCTTTTTAAAAATTTAATTACTTTCATAAATAATACAACTCATGGCAGTGTTTATTTACACGTTCAAGAGAGAGAGAGAATTAAAACATAGATTTTACGAATAAAAGGATTTATTAAATTTAAACATTTCACAAAAGGTAAGATCAACATAAAACGAGACGCTACTCTCACCACGCATTCTCATGCGAAACTCTGCCCTCCCTTCCGTCGCAAAACCCCTCGCATATTTTTGGGCAAGCTCTCTCGCGGTACAAATTTTAATTATTTTGAAATATAAATTGTTGGTATTCCAAACATCCTCCCACCTTGAGTATATGAGTCTCCGCAAAGTATAACCACACATAAAATTCTGACCGCCATGCTAATTCAATGGGCGTCAGAATTTTATGTGTGGTTATACTTTCCGGAGGCTCATATGACTCAATTATTACATTCCAGTTTTTGAAAAACCGTGGTTTTAACAATTTTACCACAGCGAGTTTTAAGTTTTGTTTCTTTCGATGTCGTAGCTTTACAATCTTTCGCGATTACAATAGGCTCACTTCCAGGTTCGTCTGACATTTTATTACGTATTATCGTAGCTTTGTTTTCGCAAGAGTAGCCTAACTCTAATGGATATAAACGCTGCACAGGTCGTTTGATAACGCCATTTTTTGTCGTTAAATAGGCAACGCGTTCCGTGCCATCTCTACCTTCAATTAGTCTTTCGATTCGAGCCAGAGGCCAATCAATTCGCTTGTGAATATCATCTCTTACGAGTACAATGTCGCCGGTTTTTATCATTTGATTTTCTTTAAAATTAAACTTGGAAACTAATTGACTTAAGTATTCCTTACGGAATCTATTTCGAAAATGTTCCATAATTTTTTTGCTTACGCTTAAATCTACCATTCAAATCGACTTTATTAATTATATCTAGATCAGGCATCTCACTTTGTCGAAGATCATGCAAAAACATTGCAGGCGTTAGAGGCTTTAGATCGTCTGGTTCTTCTGATACATAGGTTAAAGGTCTCGAATTTAACGTCAATTCGCGGTCACATAGAACGGTATACATCTCTTCAAATGTAAGAGATGCTTTTCCTAAAACTTTGCGAAGAATAACTTTCATCATTCCAATTAATCGCTCCCACCAACCTCCCCACCATGAGGCAGTTGGTGGGTTAAATCGCCAATGTATTTGCCGAGCCTAACTGTAATTGTCGATGACATCCTAATTTCAATCTTCAAAAGCATTTTCGGCGCCAAAAAAATTGATTCCGTTATCGCTGTAAACTATAGAGGGTCTACCTCGACATCCAATAAATCTACGCAAACTCTCTAAAAAATTATTCGTGGACAAAGAGGTCACCAATTCGAGATAAACTGCTCGATAAATAGCACATGTATACAGACAAATCCACGCTTTCGTTTGTCCACGCAAGTACACCGGGCCCGCAAAATCAACCCCAATTACTTCAAATACAGCAGCATCCTTGACACGATGAACAGGTAACGGTGGTGGATTTACACTCAAAGGTTTCGAATTATATCTATTACAAACAACGCATTTCTTTATAACAGAGCGAACAGTTTTAAGCGATGACAAAATCCAAAAATTTTCACGAATTTGACACATGACTGTCTGCACTCCTGCGTGACCCATGTTCTCGTGAGTCTCTCGTACTGCTTGAAAGTTGATAAAGTAGACAATTTTTCTTTATTTTCTCGAAAAAAACATCTTGTTTTGTAAGACTCTTAAAAATTGTGTTTCAGTATTTTGGATCTCTTTAAATGTCAACTTTTTTCCGTTTGTGAACTCGCCGCTAATTTTATAATTTTTAAACTTCAACATCAAGGTATAGCAAAAAATCTTATCATTTGATTATACGACGAAAACTTGTCTACTATGTTAAAATTTACTTCGTCGTTTATATTTAGCATCGTAAGTTCAGCCGATCTCCGCATCTCTGCACAAACCTCATCCTCGTTAACTTTTTCTCTTAAACAAGACCAGTTAGATTCCTCGCGGCGCAACCAATCAGGTCCCTCCCACCAAAGCGAGTTTAACAACTGTTTTGCCTGACACCCGCGTGATGGCAAATCAGCAGGATTTAACTCACCTGGTACGTATTTCCAGGTTGCCAATGAAGTAATGAGTCTGATTTCCTTCACTCTATTAAATACAAACACGGCCCACTGAAACTCTTTACCCACGCCAAAACGGTTGTCGAATCTGTCCATAAATATACGGGGACGTGAGAATAATCGAGAGCGTCTACGATCTCTTTGGTTTGACGAGCTCCTATAGATCTAGCCAATAGTTCTAAACGCGGAATTGACATGCCATCCGGAGCAACTCGTGTTTTCACACCAAGAACGACTAAATTCACGGTCTCTTCATTTTTTACGCGTAAAAAAGTTACTGCCGCATAAGCCGATTTGCTGGCATCACAAAAAGTGTGAATAGAAAATTCACCTGAGCCAAATTTTCGCGTTATCTCAATTTTTTCTAAATACGGCAATTGTTCTTTCTAAATTAAATTTAAGCTTTTTGTGTATCTTTATTCACAGGATGGTCTCAATCGATTTTTTGCTTCCATAGATTTTTTAACATTAGTTTTGGTAATAGAGTTACGGGCGAAGTGAAACCGATTGAATCAAAGACTTTGTGCGCGGCTGACAAAATAGAGCGTTTGGTGACTACCGCATTACCATCATATTTTATTAAAGCCGGATTCACTGCAATCGTATCACGCATTTTATTAAACAAATGACCGAGTACTAACGTCGATTCCTTACCCGAAGCATCACGTGTATGTTCCTATTCTCTAAGATCAAAACTTCCAAGCGCCATCATTTCTTTCGCTGACGTTATAAAACTTTGCAATTCCTCCTCCGACTCCACACTGGTTGTGCAATTATCGACGTAAAAGGATTTCGATAATTTTTCGATGATTTCGCGAGACCATAATCCTTTACCGTCTTTCGCTGCTTGTAATAAATTTAAAAAATGTAATTTTAAAACAGCACCTAATAAAAAAGGACTACACTTTAGACCGAACACTACAAGTTTATGTCGAAAAATTTGTAGCTTTTCGTCAATCACCCAAAGAAACCTTAAATAATCGCGATCCTTATCATTCACCCCAATCTGCAAGAATGCCTTACGAATGTCAGCCAAAACAGCAATCTCGTGTTCCCGAAATTTTAGCAACGAAGCGGGTATCAACTCTATTAAGTTTGGTCCTTAAGTTTGGTCCTTTTTCCAAACATTGATTCAAAGAAGGAAAACCCGACAAGTATGCCGAAGCATCAAATACTGGCCGTATATTTGTCGTGCTTTCCTCCTTGACAACTGGACGATGAGGCAAGTAGTGACATGCGGAGCTCGACTTTTCCATTACTGGTTCAATACTACCTTCATTTTGCCATTCTTTAAATACCTGATCGTACTGAAAAAACAAATCATCTCGCTTTAACTTTTCTACTGTATTCTTTAATCTCTTTTTAGACAACTCAAAATTCTGAGAAATAGGTGCGTGGTCGTCCACCCACGGTAAATCAACCGAGTATCTTTTATCACTGTAAACAACTGATTTAAAAAAATTATCTTCAACACTTTGTTTTTTCATTGATTGATTTGCTTTTTCAGTTGGATCCTTAATACCCAAAACATCGAGACTCCACAGATCGGAAATCTTCGCATCTTTTAAACAAATAGACTAAAAATATGTAAAAAGCATCTAATATTTCCCGATTTATCGTCGTGTTTGTTTATATCACCACAAGGAGACGAATATAAATTGGACATTGCAAATCCTAAAAAAATTAATTAACAAACAATTTAATTTTATTTAAATTAGGTAAACTAAGAAAATTCATTAAAATTTGTAACTTAATTGTTTTTATTACCTAGTAAGAGTAGATTTAGCATGTTTTGCAGAATTTCATCACGATAATTCAAGAATTAGCTCTCCCACCATTTTTTCTTTGTCAATTTATCCGAAAAATTGTTCGTTTTTAACATAATTTAAACTAGCAACATATACCTCACTCGCTAACGCTCGTTCGGTTGTATTTAAACTTATTAGTTTTTACTTATTTTTTTTTTATTTGAACTAAGTAAATATTTACTGGACATTAATATTTTAATTTATGGTATCTATTAAATAGTTATTTGAACCAAATACAAATTACTTAAGTCAATTAAATAGAATAATTTAATTTAATAAATATTGCTTTAAATCAATTATAAAAATTACTTGATTAAATAATGCATAGTTTTTAATTAAAATAAATATTTATTTGCATCAATAAAATAATTTTTTTGAAATAACTAAACTTAGAAGCTTAGATTTTGAATGTTAGCCTGATTCTCTGAATAATTAGTAAGAAAAGGGCGAAGATACGTCCATTCTTTTCTTACTAATAGGATTTTCTTAAACTACCCCTTTAAGTATGAACCCAGAGTATACTAACAACAATAAAAACAATTAGTTTTAGACAAAAGCATACGTTCCTTTATTTTTGTTCTCATAACTAAAAAGCAGAATCAGAGTTAATTTATCATTATTTGTTGTTGAAAGAAGAAAACGCATAAATATATTCTTCTACTCCGAAGAAAACCGGTTATTTCATTTTTTTTTCACTTTAGTTCTTGAATTTTAGATTTAAGGGTACTTTCTTCGATTTAAAAAAAATTAGGGGTGGTGGAGCAATTTTGACATTATTTCTGAGTTGTTGAAAGAAAAAAACGCATAAATATATTCTTCTACTCCGAAGAAAACCGGTTATTTCATTTTTTTTTACTTTAGTTCTTGAATTTTAGATTTAAGGGTAGTTTCTTCGATTTAAAAAAAACAGGGGTGGTGGAGCAATTTTGACATTATTTCTGAGTTGTTGAAAGAAAAAAACGCATAAATATATTCTTCTACTCCGAAGAAAACCGGTTATTTCATTTTTTTTTACTTTAGTTCTTGAATTTTAGATTTAAGGGTAGTTTCTTCGATTTAAAAAAAACAGGGGTGGTGGAGCAATTTTGACATTATTTCTGAGTTTTTAAAAGAAGAAAACGCATAAATATATTCTTCTACTCCGAAGAAAACCGTGTTTTTATTTTTTTTACTTTAATTCTTGAATTTTAGACTTAAGGGTAGTTTTTTCGATTTAAAAGAAAACAGAGGGTGATGGAGCAATTCTGACTTCATATTCGTATTCAGGGGGCCAAAATAATATAAGACCTGTAGGTCTTGTTCAATGAACAGACAACTTTTTTTTTAATAATAAAAATTAAAAATAATTATTTTTAATTTTTATTATTTAAATACACAATTAAAAATAATAATAATACTCCGCAAAAAAGCCCAACTAATAGAAAAATAAAAAAGTAGGTTAATTTTAAATTTAGATCCAACTATTACAATGTTATAGATTTATTAAGTAATATATAACAAGTAATATTATATATATTTCTCTAAATAAAGATGTCTATTGACATTTTAAAATTGATTTTCTTAAAAATTTCTTTATTAAAAGTATGAATATTTAAATTTTATAGTTATTGCTGTTTTAAAAAATCAATCCGGGAATATTTATTTTTGGTCCGGGAATTTAAAAATAATAATTCACTAGACACCTTGAATTAATTTTTAACTTGATATAATAATTTTAATTCACTAAAATGAATTTAATTTTAGTTTTTAATAGAATTAATAAAAAAGAATTTAAATGTTTTTGGATATCGATTTTTTTCAAAAAATAGGTTATTATTGTATTATTTTTAGTTGTCAGTTATGGGAAAGTCGAGAAGCAGTCGAGAAGTTCGGTCGATGACAATTAGAAAAATAGACGATACGATTTGACAATTAACAAAAGAATAAACAAGATGATCGTTTGAAAACCAAAGACGATAACCAAATAATCGCTCGAAAAAATGAAATTCTCGGATCGAAGTGAAACACTAACTTACAAAAATATAAGTCATTTTTCACTGATTATCCATTTAAAAAATTATTGTTGATGTCTGCCAAACAAATACAGGGTTGCCACGGACCTGGAAAACCTGGGAAACCCGGAATTGTCATGGAATTTTTTTTCAGTCATGGAAAACCTGAAAAATCTGGAATTGTCAGGGAATTTTATAAAGCCTGATACTAAAAGCTCAATTTTTTGTATTTGAGTCGTAAAAATTTCAAGTTTTCAAGTTGACATACAACTTTTTGATTTTAAATTTAGTGCTTACAATAATTGAAATCAATATGGCATTTCTAAATTTTAGTTTCTTTTGGTCTCTATCTTCCTTTAAATAATTTTTAAATTAATACATTTTAGAAACCCCAAAATGTTATGAAACTGAAGCTACCAACTTTTATGCAATGAAAATTTTTTCTTTTGCTAATTGTTTTTTAATGTAAGAAGCCCTTTAAAAAATTGCAATCGAAAAAATTGCTTCTGAAGCAAGGAAATAATAATTTAGTTAAAATTTCGGGATATTTGGAAAATCTACAAAAAATAATTAAAAATCACTAATTTCCTTGCCTTCCTTAGATCCTCTTACAATTTTTTTAAATGACTTGTCACATTAAAATAAATAATTTGTAAAAGAAAAAATTGCTTATGAGGTGAGGAAATAATAATTTTGTTTAAATAATATATGGATTTTTCGAAAATCTGTGTAAAAAATCAAAATTAATAATTTCCCCGACTTCGATCTTTTAAAATTTTTTAAAAGGCTTCTAACATTAAAATAAATAATTAGCAAAGAAAAAATTGTCATTGAATAAACGTAGGTAACTTCAGTTTCATAAAATGTTATTAAAATGCTTTTTAAAATACTGGTTTAATAATTGTGAAAAATTCTAAACTTAACTAAATTTTTAAATTTAAAAAGATTTGCTCCTCATCTTTCTTCGGAGCGTATCTCAAATAACCTTACAAATTTTAACTTAATTTTTTGTTATTAATGAAATTAAAAATTAATAACTTATTTTGTTAACAATTTACTTAAAGGATTTTATACTTTTTGTCGTAATTAGCTAAAAACATACCAAAACAATTTTATTTCTGGTTTGGAATTTTTTTAAGAAATGGTCTGGAAAACCTGGAAAAGTCATGGAATTTTAAAATCGATGTCTTGTGGCAACCCTGAAATAAATAAGTAAATACACAAGTAAATAAATAAGTTCTATTACAACACAGACAGCGCAGCATTAGCGAGTGAGGTATTTACGTATATTTAAAAAAATTGCAACAGACACTACGTGCATCAACGAACCTTAAAAAATTCAACAATTTATATTATCAATCGTTTATTAAATCTATACATATATGTGATTTGTGTATATGTAGGAGTTTATATCTGCATATGAGCAGTATACATGTGTATGTAATTTATGTACATGTGTGAGTATACATGTACATGTGATTAGTGTATATGTGTGAGTATACATGTGTGGGTGTTATGCGAGCATGCTTGATATTCATAGAACACTACTGCGCATTCCTCACATTGATAGAACACTACTGCGCATGCCTGATATTTAAAGAACACTACTGCGCATGCGTAATATTGACAGGACACTACTGCGCATGCGTAATATTAACAGAACACTACTGCGCATGCCTAATATTGACGGAACACTACTGCGCATGTGTATTATTGTCAGAACACTACTGCGCATGTGTAATATTGACAGAACACTACTGCGCATGTGTAATATTGTCAGAACACTACTGCGCATGTGTAATATTGATAGAACACTACTGCGCATGTGTAACATTGACAGAACACTACTGCGCATGCGTAACATTGACAGAACACTACTGCGCATGCGTAACATTGACAGAACACTACTGCGCATGCGTAACATTGACAGAACACTACTGCGCATGCGTAACATTGACAGAACACTACTGCGCATGCGTAACATTGACAGAACACTACTGCGCATGCGTGACATTGACAGAACACTACTGCGCATTCGTGACATTGACAGAACACTACTGCGCATGCGTGACATTGTGAATATGTATACATTTGTGTTAATATTATTTTTAAAAGATATACATATATATACGGCTAGGGTCGGTCGGTCGGTCGTTCTTCAACTTAATATAATAAGAGATTTTAAAAGATATACATATATATACGGCTAGGGTCGGTCGGTCGGTCGGTCGGTCGGTCGGTCGGTCGGTCGGTCGGTCGTTCTTCAACTTAATATAATAAGAGATTTATTTTAAGAATGAAATGTATAAAGCAATTTTTCTTTCATTTCTTTATCAAAAATTAAAATTAATTGAAATTTTAATTGCTGAAATGCTAAATTAAAATAAATATCAGTTCATTTTTATTAAAAATGATTTTCGATGTTAAGACTCGTGTCACAAAAATCATCGTAAACAAATTGGCTGCCTTTATTTTCATGTTACTTACGATAGTTTTCATTCCTAATGCACAAAAGTGGCCATTTCAGATAGCAGACGACAGGGAGTAAAAGTCATTCACTTGTTCGACTTGTATGAAAATGGCGGCCGTTTTCTCCCTTGGGCAAAAGTAATGCATGGGATCAGCTGTTACTTTTGCACATGGGAGAAAATGGTCGACATTTTCATACGGTCAAACAAATGAGTGACTTTACTCCTTGTCTTCAGCTATCTAAAAGCGCCATTTTTGTGCATGTGAGATAAAAACTTCTTTTTTATCCCACTTGCACAAAAATGGCGCTTTCTGATAGCAGATGACAGGGAGGAAAGTCATTAATTTCTTCGACCGTATGAAAATGGCGACCGTGGGCAAGAAAATTAGCTGTTCACATGCATTTTTCTTGCCCATGGGAGAAAACGGCCGCCATTTTCATACAAGTCGAACAAGTGAATGACTTACATATTAATATTACTTATATATTATTTATTATTATTATATTATTATTACTTAAATATTAATATTAATATTAATATTAATATTATTACTTAAATATTAATATTAATATTAATATTATTACTTAAATATTAATATTTTACTAGTCACTATTTTTGCACGCTACGCACGCCCCTTTTCTTTCTGCTATTAAGAATGGAAATGTTTTTACACCGAGAATTTTCTAATATTACTCTAAAGTACACACATAGTTATTAAAAACATTTTTTTATCTTTAAAGGATTAAATTTTATTTTAAATTTTGTGTACCTATTCCCTTTTTGAATAATATGTTTTGGTAGTACAACATTATCATCTGCATCATTTAATTCACCAATGACAACTTTAAGTAAAAAATCTACAAATTCCGTTTCTTGTGGTAAAGCTCTCATATTATCTTCTGTTAATGTGTATTTTTTGAAATATATCTATAGTTTACTATTTTTTATTGATAAATTTACTATTTCTGATTTAGTACCCCGTTCTTTAATTGGTAAAGTTTGTCGAAAATCTCCGCCTAGAATTAAAATTTTTACCACCAAAAGGTTCGTTGGAATAGATAATCCATAATTTCTAAAACATATTTTGGAGCCATTGGTGCTTCATCCCAAATAAAAACATCTATATTTTTTAAAAAGAGGCCTTCTAAAGATTGAACTTTAATGTTTGAAGATGGATCACTGTATAGTGGAACGGGTAAGCTTAAAACTTTATGAACAGTTTTTCCATTAGGAAGCAGAGTCGCAGCTACACCTGTAAATGCCATGTTGCAAACATTTATTCCTTTACTTCTTAACAATTGCAATAGAACCATCAAAAGAAGAATCCTTTAGGGCATTAAGTACATAATGAACTACAAGTTTTTGTTTTACATTTAATTGTGCATAATTCTGTTCTCCTATGTTCATATGTTCTGCAATATTTATATCATTAACTTGTTTAGTAAAAATTTCACCTTGTATATCTAATAACCCCTAAAGGTCAGTTAAATTATATCCTTCGTTAAATAACATTGTTTTAATATTTCTACAAGCCCTTTGTTCAACTTCAATGTCGTTTATTTATTAATAATCTTCAGACATTTGACCCTTAAATTGTTCCCATATATAGTTTATTCGGATGTACAGGATGACATTGAATTAAACGTCTTGTGAATAATTGGCGAAGTGAATGAGGCATCATCCATAATGCAGCTTCTTCCATTGTTCTAATCCACTCACTATCATCTTCTACAAGTCCTAATGCCAAACAACCAGTTGTAAAAGATTCATGATCAACTCCAATTACAGTTCTCAAACTTAAATGACAGATTAGCTCGGTCGGATAAATGCCTGCCTCGGCGGACGCTTAGAACCAAGGGTACTTGGTTCGCGCCCATTAGCCTGGAATTTTTCCGGCACGTGAGATAATCTGAGCAGGAGGTTTGACGTCGAAGTATAATGATGTGCACCGTCGATTATTGTCCAGTACACACCATTAGAATTCGACTGTCGATTAACCGGTTGTACTCGGAGAGGTTTTCTCCAGTTTCCCTCTCCACTGGCGAGAAAACCCATTAGACGGGTGGTCCAGACAAATGCGAGTACTCCTAATTTCAAGCCGTTCTGTAGACGCAAAATTTAGTATATAAGTATAGTTTGTAAGAAAAATTCCACGGGGACACTTGTAACGCTAGATTAAGGCAAAAGACGAGTGTATAAATAAATAAAAACTGTTCTCAAACTTTCAAAAGAAGTTGCTTCTTTTACTGTAAGCAACAATAATCTAAGATGAAATAACTCCAAACGATGTGGATTAACTGCATACATTCTTCCCTATACTTTTACATTACGAATTCTTTGTTTCCATTCAAGAGATTTTGTTACCCATGTATAATGCTCTGGTGTATCCGAATAATAATACTTTTAAGCATTACTATCTCGTTGGTTAAGTTTAAAGTAATCTAAAAGTTTTGTATTTAAATCGAAAGAAATGCCGTTACTATCTTTTTCTTCTCGAATAATAACATTCTGTTCACTTGGCAAATGTATTGGTAAGCGATTAACGCTATGACTCTTTTTCTCTAAAAGTTAACTTAGAATTATCAACAATAAATCCATTTGGTCGTTTATACTCTTTATTATTATTTCTTCGACGACAATGAACATAGCAATTTTCTTCAATTGCTATGTTCAGCAATTGAAGAAAGAATTTTTCTTCAATTCTTGGTAACTTTTTGGAAATTTTTTTTAAATATTTCCCATTAATTAAACACCAATCTCCACAAGGTCCGTGAATATTATTTTGCATTATTATTTTATGTAAAATAGGATTAATATTTTCATTACGAATTTTTGCAGAAATATATCGATCAACACTTTCAACTGTTAATATTTTAGAATTTCCTTTTAATATAACTAACAAATGAATGTGTGGCAATCCTCGCTTTTGAAATTCAATAACATAAACATAAGATTTGACTTCTCCAAATAATTTATTATCAACAATAGGTTTAAGTAGGTGTTTAACTTTTAATGCGAAAACCCTAGTTACTATATCAGGTCTATCAGCAGCAGTTTTATAGGAGAATAAATTTTCCTGTATCTCTTTCCAATTTGGATTACACGTCATTGTGATAAATAAATCTGGTCTACCATGACGAGCAACAATAGCCATCGAATCCTGATATTGTTGCATCATATTGCGAGGTGATTCTATAAAAGTAAAAGGCAATATAAGCGTTTTTTACACGTGTACATCATTTTCCAACACATGATTGTGTAAATAATCCATCAGTCCTTTATATCTTTCACTTCTCACTTGAGCTTGATTATTTGCACAAAATCTTAATGTATCTTTTTCTATTTTTACATCATTGTCAACCACTCATATAAAAATTAATTAAATTCTTTATCTCTTACAGCAATTTTGTATTAAATGTAGGCAGACCTAGAAATAGTATGATTTCTAATTTTGTAATCACTATCACCACGAATTATAATAATATTATAACCCTTATTTCCAAGTTGATAAAATATGGGATAAATCCATGGTTTAACATTCGGATCTAAATTACTAACCACTTTTAATTCCTTTGTAGACTTATTATAAACCGTTTCATAAAATTCTGGTATTTCTCCTTCAGAGTTTGTATTAAAAATTGCAGCAACTTCATTAAAACTTTGAAAATAGTGTCTATTTTTTTCAAAGCTTTTTTTCAACGTGAACGATAATTGTAACTCAGGAATTTCTTTATTATTTTTTTTGCTAATTCAGCTTCTATTTGAATTACTTCTGACATCATCATGTGAGATTTTTTATATGCATTAGAATTTCTCATAATATTTTCTATAGTTTTTAAACTGTCTTCATCAAAATTTTTGTTACTTTTTAATCTGTATCTGATTCATTCCTCAGGGTCATAAATAAATAATTGACTAAAACGTGGATCCTCCCCTTTATCCGGATATAAAGCACTATTAATTTGATAGTAAATTTTACCTTGAATATTGTAGCAGAATGGTCATCTTCTTCTGCCATTAAAATTATTCACATTAGCATTTAAAGATGCAAAAAAAAAGAATTATTATACAGCCTAATATTCTTTTTAAAATGACCTGATTTTTTATGAAACCCTTATAACAAAAGCCTTAATTCATCTGGATATTGTATTAAAGTTAACAACACCTCTATGACTACAGCAGTCATTAAAACTAACTTTTTTACCAGTAACTTTTTCATCTTTAAAATATTAAGCTTGACAATGTGTGCAGTAATTATTTATTGGACCTAGATAATTTTCAACATTCAACTCATTTTGAATTTGATGCTTTAATACTCACAACACCTCTATGACTACAGCAGTCATTAAAACTAACTTTTTTACCAGTAACTTTTTCATCTTTAAAATATTAAGCTTGACAATGTGTGCAGTAATTATTTATCGGACCTAGATAATTTTCAACATTCAACTCATTTTGAATTTGATGCTTTAATACTCCTTAACAATAATTTCTTTGACATCGAGTATTCTTTGTTTTTGACAAAGAACTTGTATCACTATTTTTATTTTTTAATTTAAGGTTCTTAGCATATTCTATTTTGGATTCGACTTGAAGTATTTTCTTAGTTGAAGTGTGTTTTTCACTTAATAATTTACGTTATCAATTGTACGTTTTAACTTTTGCCTCTCACGATAATTTTTTTTGAATTTCAGCTCTACTTTCTTAAAGTGTTTTTGATGCAATATTTCTTTCTTTATTTCATTTATAATTCTCGGGAAAGAAATAGATGTGTATGCTTCCTTTGAATAATTTTCATTAACAATTTTACGTTTTAATTTTTGCCTCTCACGATAAGTTTTTTTAAATTTCAGCCCTACTTTGTTTAAGTTTTGTTGATGCAATATTTCCTTCATTTATTATTCTCGAGAAAGAAATTTCTTTCCTAATAGAGTTTTTAGAAAAGTTTTATTCTCCATACTGAAGTTCAATTTTTTTTTCATTTAAAAGGCAATTTCAGTCATACACAAATATGCAATATCTACTATTAGAAAGCTGTACAGAGGGTAATTTACATAAACTTTTGTTTTTTATTTTCTTTATTTATTTGTTTATACACCCGTCTTAAGCCTACAATCTTGGCTATACAAGTGTTTTTACAACCGTAGAACATTCCTTACAAACATTTCTTAATGCTGAATTTTTGCGCCTACAGAGCGACTTGAAAATTAGGAGTACTTGCATTTGCCTGGACCACCCGTCTAATGGGTTTTCTCGCCAGTGGAGAGGGAAACTGTAGAAAACCTCTCCGAGTACAACCGGTTTATCGACAGTCGAATTCTAAAGGTGAGTCCAGAATGAGTTTGATTTGTCGTTGACTTTTTGTCTGCGACTCGAATGAACGCGGTCACGCCAGTGGTTCTCAACAATTTGGAGATTTTGTATTTTGACGTGTTCCACATTCCGCTGTTCCGGTAAATACAAATTGGGAGTCTCGCGTAGACCAAGAAGACTCTCTTTCGTCTACTATAATTCGGATAATTCGAGTGTCGCGTGTGCGTATGCCGAATGCGTTATAATTACAAACAAAAGTGTTTTTATAATCCTCATCAGTGTTTTGGCTATCTGCTTTACAAAAAGCCATTAAATCGACAAAATCAACAAAAAAAATAATCATCATTGAGTGTTTGATTTACAAACGTTGGCAGTGCTTGAAACACCAGGAGTCAGTAAGTATACCAAAGCCTAATCTTAATTACAAAATTTCTATCTAAATTTTCTTCGAGCTCTTTTTCTTTTTAAGTAATATATTTTTGTCTTTTTATTACCTACTTTCAGAGTAGTAAATTTACAGAAAATTGTAAACTGTAAATCTGCAGAAAATTTTTTTTACAGTGATAAACATGAAGTTAGTATCTAAGCATGAGCACAACCTAACCTTCAAACCAAAACATTCCACGACCTTTCCATAAAGCCCATACTATCTTAATCTGACTTTTCTCGATTGGAATATAAATACAATCAAAATAATAAACTCAAAACTCGAGTTTAAGCACTGTTTATAGATAAAATACTTCTTAATCTCTATTAAAAATATACTTGTAATTTGTACTTTGATGATTTTCCAAAATTTCTGTAATTGTTCAGGCTTTGCACACATCTACTAAAACCTACTATTTACTACTTTCTTTTAGATTTCAGCTACTAAAAACTACTGTTTCTGCTTTTTTTTAATTTTTACTACTTTAAATTCGCTAATACTAGAAATCAAAAATTATAATCAAATTCTTTAAAACGGTTCAATTATTTTCCAAAAATATTCGAAACTCAATTATTTTAAATATCTAGTATTTTCATAAAAATTCGCAAAAGAATTCAATTATTTAAAAAGAATTGATAAAATTCACCAAAAATTCGATTATTTTCATAAATAATAAAATTTCCACAGGAATTCAATTAATTTAGAATTGCATTTTCAAAAAAAATTTGAAAAAATCAATTATTTAATAAAATTTTCATACAATTCTTCACAATAATTCAACTACTTTTACTAATAATAACATTTTTCATGTAAATACAATTTTTTAAAAGAAATTTTGATAAAATTTTAAGCAAGAATTCAAGCAAAAATTCAACTTTTTTCATAAAAAATAAAACTCATCAAAGAATTTGTATTATTTTTAATACTACTTTAACATCAATCAATCGAAATATTCAATTATTTTCAAAAACTATAAAATTCATCGCAGGATTTAAATTATTTTTAATAAAATTTTACAAGAATTGCTCGAAAAATGTAATTATTCTTAATAATTCAATTTCAATTCTTTGAAAAAATCAATTATTTACAAAAGTATTAGAATTTTTCACAGTAATTAAAGTATTTTCTAATATTTTAATAAATTTGTTCATTACGTTTTTTCTATAATTCTTAAATAATAATAAAATATTAAACTTTAGTTGCAAAAAATGTTAACGAAAAAAAAATTTGTTTCAGCGGCGGCTGCGATAGTTTTAAGGCTATTGGCACTGTTGCTTCCATGCCAGGCGGTCAAAGGGGCTTTAACTAAACCACTATGGAAATTAAATTGACTTGAATCTCAAGACGCTTTTCTTTTACACATTAAGGTATTTATAACTCTATCATAAATTAATATAAACATAAATTCACCACGATATTTAAAAAGAAAGGCAACAAAAAATAATAAAAATAATTAATAGAAATTTCAGCCAATAAAAGCTATTTCTGCTTTTTGAAAATTTTCACTACTTTAAATTCGCTAATAATCGCTAAAAATTATAATCAAATTCTTTAAAACGTTTCAATTATTTTCAAAAAATATTCGAAATTCAACTATTTTTAATATCTAAAAAAGATTGATAAAATTCATTCAAAATTTAATTATTTTCATAAATAATGAAATTTCCACAGCAATTCAATTATTTCTTAAATTTTCAATAAAATTCTTTTCAACTATTCAATTATTTTCATAAATAATAATATTCATTGCAGGATTTCAAGAATTGTTCAAAAAATGTTAGTATTCTTATAATTTTAATTTTAATTTCTCACAAAAATATTAGAATTTTCCCAAGAATTTAAATATTTTCTAATAAATTTTAATAAAATTGTTCGAAAGAAATCAATTATTTCTAAATACAATTTTAATTAAATTTTTTTTGAAATAATTCAATTATTTTTTTTTAGATTTTAATTAAATTCTTCTCAAGCATTCAATTATTTACATAAATAATTCTTCGAAAGAATTCAATTAAGTCGATTTTATATTATTTTTAATAAAATTTTACAGGAGTTGCTCGAAAAATGTAATTATTCTTAAAAATTTAGTTTCAATTCCTTGGAAAAATTAATTATTGTAATAAATGATTTTTTTAATTCTTTGGGAAAATTCAAATATTTACAAAAATTTTAGAATCTTTGGTATTTTGGAATTAGTCTGCATTTATAGCCTCTTTTTTACCTTAAAAAATACTTATAGATTTATATAAACAAAGATAGTTGGTATTAATAAAAACAAAATAACAAATGTATAACACTATTTATCAAGTAGTGATTAAAATAAATACTGATGATAATGAGATTATAAAGAGCTCCTGAAGAAGGATTATAATAACGTTAAATAAACTATGTAATTATAAAAAATAAATACAGAATTGTCATAGGTCAGGGAATTCAGGGAAAAGTCAGGGATTTTTATTTAAAGTCCTGGAAAAAATTAAATTTTTAGAATTGATACAAAATCTCTGAATTTTTGTGTCTTTTTTGTTTGTTTCATAAACTACTAAATTGCCTAAAATCAATTGGATTTCAAAAGAGTTTCATTTATACAATCTTCATAAATAGATGAACTTTAAAGGTTTCCATTTGAAATCCGAGAAAATTTCAATAAAAATTTTAAGATCAACTGATTACAGTATTTTAATGATTTTCAAAAGTGATAAACTTCGTCGTATGAATTCAATTTTTTTTATAAATAATAAAATTCTTTGAAATTCAATTATTTTCAAAAAATTTAATGAAATTCTTGGCAAAATTTCAATCATTTTTTAAAATTTTCCTCATTTAATTTTTAATATCTACAATTTCAATAAAATTTTCCAAAAGAATTCAATTATTTAAACAAAATTTTAATAAAAATTTTACAGGAATCCAATTATTTCTCAATTTTTTATCAATTTCTTCGCACCAATTCAATTATTTTTAATTTTTTAATTTACAAAATTCCTTACAATATTTCGTTAATAAACTTGAAATTTTAATAAAATTTCCATACAGTTCAATTATTTCCAATCAAATTCTTCCTAAGAATTTAATTCTTTTCAAAAATAAAAAAACAGGAGTTTGATAATTAAAAAAATATTTCTTTGTCAGTTTTCAATTATTTTTAACATTTTAATAAAATTTCTCGATAAAATTTAATTATTTTCAAAAAGTTTTAAAAAATTCTGAGAAATTCAATTATTTAGAAAAAATTTGAATACATTTCTTCACAAGAAATTAATTATTTTCATAAGTAACAAAACTTATAGCAGAATTTCAACTATTTTTTATACAATTTTAAATAAAATTGCATTCATTCTTAAAATTGTTTTAAAATTCACCGAAAGAATTCAATTATTTTTAAGAATTTTGATAAAATTCTTCATAAAAATTTAATTTTAAGAAATATTTAATTATTTAATAAATTATTCATTTTTGTATTTAAATAATTGAATACTCGAACAATTTTCTACTGAAAATTGATTAAAAAATGAATTACATTTTAAAATTAAAAATTATTAAGTATTAAAAGCATAATAACGTGAATTTTTAAAAATAATTGAATTTTAAAGAGGGTTCAAATTAAAATTTTTGAAAATTTGAATTTATAGTTACAATATTCTTATGATATAAAATTATGATTTTATCACTCTGTAATCTTAAATTTATTATAAAACATGTTTTATAATAATATTCTCAAGTTATTGAATTTTAGAAGATTTGAATTTGAAAATCTTAATTTCTATAGAAAAATAATTAACTATAATAATCGTCGTATTCATTCATTCATTCTGTCCAGTCTGTCCACACCTGAAGTTAGTCATGGTTATTCTTTTGTTTTTTATTCGTTTTGATAGAAAATAGAAATAAAATATAAAATAACGATTTTTTAACAAAATTCATGCTTTTGTTTTTTATAGGTATGTTTTGATAGATAATATTACATTTCTTTATTTTGTTATTATTTTTTAAATTTAATAATATTATTTTTATTTCTCAAATAATTCAAAAATATTTTTATTAATCTAAAAAAATTATTAATATTATTATATTATTCATTATTTCCTTTGTTTCTAAAAAATTAGCATTTTGTAACAAACATTTTAGAAAATTAAAAAAAAGTAAATCCTGTGAAATATTTTCTTTTTTTTAATATGAAAAACTCTTTTACTTGACAAAATTTTGACTTCTTCCTTGACTCTAAAGAATATTCTGATTAACTCTAAAAATGATTAGATACTCCAAAAAATGTTCCATTAAATTTATTTACGAATTTCTTTAATTCTAAAATTACATTTGAAAACATCAATAACTTCTTTTCTAAATAAATTATAATCATTATTATTTTCCCACAGGAATAAATTATTTTTATTAATTTTTGAAAAAAGTTCTTTGAGAATTTTAAAATCCATTTGTTTACGAAATTTAAATTATTCAGAAATTCTTCAACTCAATACGAATTAAAAAATAAATACTTCAAATAATTTCAGAAAAAAATTCAATATTACTTTTTTAAAATAATTAATTCTACAGAATTGTTAGTTATAAGTATGAAAAATACAAATTTTTAAAGAATTTGATTTGGAACCATTTTAAAATTTAATTATTTCTTAAAATTCATGCTATAATGCTTTTAATATTCAATTATTATGTAGAACTTTAACTGAAATTCATTTTTAAATAAATTTTTATTAGATAATTCAATAATTTAAATGCAAAAATAAATAATTTATTAAATAATTAAAATTTCTTAAAATTTAAGTCTGATAAAGAATTTTATCAAAACATTTTTAAATTTATTTTTTGAAGGCACAAATATGAAATTTTATGCAAAGTTAGCAAAGCAGTGATATATTTTGTAAATTTCAATTTTTAACGAATTTTTTTTTAATTTTTGAATTATTTTTGTGATTAAGTAGTTAAGTGATAAAGTACCAGTTTTTATTGTTATAATAGGCATTATTATTAATTATCTATTAATACTAGAAGAAACTACACGCGCGTTTTTTTAGCTGTCACCTGTAATAATTTCAAAAGATAACATTTTTGTAATTTTTCATAAATTTTTCGAAGAATTTTTTATTGAAATTTTGTAAAGATAATCGAATTTCTTTTGAGTAATGATAATAATAATAATAAATTAAATACTTTTTGGCGGGCGTGACATTTACTACTTATTTATATTATTTATAAAAAAATTTTAAATACAAATTTCATAAAATTCAATTATTTTTTTAATTTTTAAATAAAAAATTATTCCAAAATAATTAATAAAAAATAATGTTTTCTCGATAGTTTTTTCGAAAATTAAATTATTTAAGAAAATCAATTTTAAATCTGTAAAGTCTAATTATTGTTAACAACAGGAAGAGTTTGAAATATATAAAATCTTTTCAATGCTGAAGAATAACATTCAGAATTTTCTTATGAATTCTTGAAATTGAATATTATTTCAGCACTTTTGACAAAATTTTCTGATTTTTTCCTGATTTCCCTGAATAAATTTAGAAAAATAGTGATTTTGTGTAGAATTCTTTTGAATAATTGAACTTTTGAATGTTAATGACATGAAAATAATATTAATTAATTTTGACTAGAGAACTATTAGAAACAAAATAACAAATAAATAATTAATTGTAATTAAATGTAATTTATTTTTGATAATTCATAAGTCAAAAATAATGTAATGAACATATTTTTCATTATCGTCTTATTGGCATTCACGCTTTCATTAATTTTCATGTGACATGTAATGTAAAAATTACATTATTGTTATATATATATATGTTAAAAGTGAAACAAGAAACTTCACGCGCGCTTTAGCGCGCGTTATTTGTGCTAGTAATGATTAAATATTTATTTAAAAAAGAAGTTATTTCTATTTTCGAATAATTTTACAATTAAGGGAATTCGTAAATAAATGTAATAGAACATTGTTTTGATCATCTAGTAATTTTTGGAGTAAATCAGAATATTCATCAGGGTCAGGGAAAAAATCAAAATTTTGCCTGGAAGTCAGAGAAAAGTCAACAAAAAATCCTGAAATAGAATTTACTCAAATTTATTATTTCGAAAACCTCGTCATTAATTAAGACTAACTTCAAATATTTTTTTTGTGTTGCTCTTTTTTATGCTTATTCTCTAAACTAATAAATACATAAGTTCAAAAAGAACAGAATAAAGATGACTAAAAGATCTCTTGAATTTTAAAAATGTAAAATAAATAAATAATAATAGTAGGTCGTTAATAAAAATATTCGATTTAAATTAAAATTTCAGATTCATGTCACGTAGGACACTACAGCAAAATACCAAACTTAAATGCAAAATACACTGGTGCCATACAACTTTGGACAATAATATCCTCTTGAATTGAGTAAAGTTGTGAATTTTATTGAATACGAAAATGGCTTTGATAACAGTTCTAAATTTGATCATGCTGTCGTGGATGAAGATTCTTCATTTATATTTAAGATATTTAAATATCTGCGGAGATGGTGTTCGACGATGGTGGGTAAAACCACACATCAAAGATGAAATGAGAGACATATTTGGTGCTTACGAAGCGTTATTTTTATATTTTTTTCAAAATGATCACGACGAGTTTTTAAAAATGGTGCGCATGACACCAAATGATTTTGAGGATTTGCATGACATCGTGGGTCTGCGATTAAAGAAATTTAGCATTAGACGTCCATTGCCTTCCAGATTGCGACTGGCTTTGACTTTAAAGTAAGTATCAATACGTACTATATTTTGTACTTCGTTTTTATAAAGGGAATAATATTTTATTGAACAATAATATAATTTTGAAGAAGGATATTAATTTTAAAATATTGTATTTTTTCTGCTTTAATTGTGATTACCTACTTTTATTAATTATAATAAATTTTATTCTTTATATAGACCAATCGATTCATTTTGATACAAAGAATAAAATTGTATTATGTAATAACACAATTCAATTTAAATTTTAATTTAAAGATAGTCTTCTTGATGACTTTTTGACTTTGACTTTGTTTGAATATAATTACTTCTTATATAGATAATAGTAGTGAGTTATTTTGATTTGATGTTCACATCAGAATGACTAGTTTGTCTCACGTTATTATTATTAAATTATTTTATTTAATTTTTTACTAATATAATTTTTATAGTTTGTCTTCCTTTGTTTGAATTTATTTTATATTGATATTTCAGGGTGACAACATGTCAGACAAGTCAGGAAAATGTCAATAAAACATAATTTTTGTCAGTAAAAGCAGGGAATGACAGGAAAAAAATTTTTTGTCAGGGAAATTTAGAAAATATCTTTTTTAAAATTCAAATACATACAAAAAATAATAACATTTTAGAATTATTTTAAAACATTTTGGAGGAAAAAAATCATGTCAAAATATTTTATTAAAATTCATCAAAAAATTAATTAGTTTTTTTAAAATAATAATACAAAAACTGTTTTTAAAAAATTCAATTGTTTTCGAAAAATTACATTAAAGTATTTTTAAAAACTTTCTTCTTAATTCTTAGAATTTCTTTATCATAATTTTTTAAGATTTAATTATCTTTGAATAAAGCAAAATAGAAATGAACTTTTTCGGACTTATTAAAATTCTGAAGAAATCATGATCATATTTATAATTAAACAGAGTTGCCACGCAACCTATGGAAAACCTAGAAATGTCAGGAAATTTTAAAAGTCTTGAAAAAACCAGGAAAAGTCAGGGAATTTTGATCGGAATCCTGGAAAATTATTGTTTTCTAAAGTTATTGTGCTTATTCTTGAAATCTAATTTTTCTTAAATATTTCAAAATTAATTCAATTTCAATTATTTTTAATACAATTTTTATGGAATTTCTCGAAAAATGTAATTAATTATTCTTACAAATTTTATTAAAATTCTTCAAAGAAATTCAATTATTTTAAAAACCTTTGCTACAATTTATTTATTAGAATTTAAGTATTATTTTCAATTCATGTTTAATTAAATTTCTTAAAAGAATTAAATTATTTTCAAAAATTTTGATCAAATTCTTTTTAACAATTCAATTTTTTTCAAAATAATTGTAATTAAATTCTTTGTTTTATTTAGAAATTTAATTAATTTAAATAATTTATCAAAATCCAAGTATTTTCAATATATACTATTTCAATAAAATTTCACAAAAGAATTTAATTATGAATTTAAAAAAATATATTATTAAAAAATTCGTCTCAAGAATTCAATTACCTTTATAAATAATAAACTTTTTGTTTAAAATTCAATTATTTTCAAAAATTTTAATACAATTCTGTGCAAAATTTCTAATATTTCCAAAAACTTTTAATTCAATTATTTTTAATACAATTTTAATCTAACACTTGAAAAATAAAATTTTACTTAAAAATGTTATTTAAATTCGTCAAAAGAATTATAAGTACCTATTTAAAAATTTGTTGATACAATTCTTTATAAGAGTTCAATTTTATGAAACATTCAATTCTTCAATAAATTAATTATTTTTGTATTTAAATAATTACATTCTCGTAGAAGTTTCTAATAAAAATTGATTTAAATATGAACATCAGTTAAAATTTTAGGTAATAATGAAATATTGAACTCTCTAAATTTGAATTGGTAAAAATGTTTTTAATTTTTTTAGTAATAAATAGTCGTTTCTACTAATTTAATAGTGAAATTTACTAATTCAAAAACAAAAAGTGAGTCACTAATTCCAATTAGTAAACGTTTTTACTAATTCTAATTTAGAGAGAAAGTATTATAGGGTGAATTTTTTGAAATAATTGAATTTTGAAAAGTTTTTATATTATAATATTTGAAAGTTTGAATTTTTCATAGTTTTAACTGAAAATTGTGTACTCTCTAAATCTGAATTAGCGAAATTCCACTAATTTCCACTAATTTCGATAAGTATATCACTGATTCAATAAGCGTATATACGCTAATTTAGAGAGAAAGTATTGTAGGGTGAATTTTTTGAAGTAATTGAATTTTGAAAAATTTTTAAATTATAATCTTTGAAAGTTCGAATTTTTCATAGTTTTAACTAAAAATTGTGTGCTAATTTTCAATTAGCGTATATACGCTAATTGAATCAGTGATATACTTATCGCTGGGAAATTTGTGGAATTTCGCTAATTCAGATTTAGAGAGTAGATTTAATTTTTCTTTTAAATTTAATTGAATTTTTTTAAAGTTATTTATAGTTTTTATTTTCTGTTATATTTTTAATTAAAGAATTTCTGAATAACCCAAATTTTATAAAATTTAATTGCAAACAAATAGATATGAAAATTCTCAAAGAACTTTCTTAAAAATTATTACAAATAATTAATTTAAGGAAGAATTTTAGTTAAAAATTCTGGAAAACAATAATTAAATTGAAATGATGAAAATAATTTTAAAAAAGTTACAGTAACAATATTCTTATAATAGAAAATAATGATTTTATCAGTCGGTCATTTTTAATTATTTATAAAGCATGAAGATATCGATTGCTCTGAGTCGAAGACTCGGAGTGATTGATTTCTTCATGATTTATAGCAATTTTTTATAGGTTGTTTAATTTTAAAAAGGTTTGACTTTAAAATTTTTGAAAATCATGACTAATTATTTTATTTTGTAAAGTATTAACTATAATAAACTTCGTATTCATTCAGTCTGTCCAGATCGTGTACATTCTGTCCACAGTGAGAGAGAAAGTTTGATAGAGAGAAAGAGAGGGAAGTATCGCCTCTCCTTTTAGTTTAGAGTAGGAGCGAAAGAGAGGCGAATATTATTATTATATCTATATATATTAAGTTAGTCTTTCCTTATATATTCTGTTTACAGTGAGAGAGAAAGAGAGGGAGGGAGGTATTGTCTCTCCTTTTAGTTTAGAGTGAGAGCGAAAGAGAGACGAATAGTTAAGAAAGTAATGCCCACTTTTTGGGTTTTGAAGGGGGTATCATGTTTTCTCCATTTTTCGGGTCAGGTAGAAAGAGAGGAACAGAATTTGATGGAGGAAGGAAAAGTGGGGAATTTTACTTTCAAGCCAAAATACGAAATGGGCGTCTTATTTCCTTATTGGCTAATTATTTTTCTTTTCTCATTCACAGATAGATTAATGAGTGAAAAAGAGGGCGATTAAGAACGAGGTATATGTTTTTGAAAATAAATCTACTTTTAAAAAAATATTTTGAATTAAACAATTTTGTTATTGAGTAAATACATTAATTTATTTTTGTTAATTTTGTTTTGGTTAAGTTTTGATTAAAATGTTTTGAAATTATAATAGGTAAGGTATTGCAATTTTTAATATATTTATTTGTACTTATGTGCCTATGATTTATATGAGATTATGTGCTAATGATTTATATCAGCTTTATGAATTGTATGTGTTTATGATTCATTTGAGATTCATGAGTTATATGTGCTTATGTGACTTCACTGTAAATAAATGGTTCTAAATTAGAGCTGATTTTTGGTATTAAAATAGAACCAAATGAAGATTCAGTACCAAAATTTGTACTAAATTAGTACCATTCTTTTTACAGTAATTATGAAAATTATTTGATTTATATGGGACAAAAATGAGATTTATGTGACTTATGTTATTAATGCGAATTTATGATTTATGAGATAAATATGAGATTTATAAGAAGTTAGATGACTATTTATTATTAAAATTAAAATATATAATAAATAAAATAAATTTAAATGTAAACAAATGTTTATATAAAAAATAAAATATAAAATAAATTATAAAAAATTATTTATATTCATTCATTATTTTTATTTATTTAGTTATGATTTAGAAGTTTTAAGTTTAAACCTGTTTTCTAAAAATAAGTTTTTGAAAAATATTCTATTATTTGTTCATTTTATTAAAAAATCATGTCTAACAAAGAAGAAAAGGTTTATTTAAGTGATAAAGATCATAGAGTTCTACATACTGAAGGAAAAATGTTAAATGACAATCATATTACTGAATTTGGAAAGTTGTTGAGAAGAGAACCAAATTTAGCATTTAACATGCAAAGTACTTTATATTTAATTACGCCTGAATTCATTATTCCAATTGATAAAAATCAGAAGCACATTCAAATACTTTTTAGTGGTGCTTGCAAATCTGGTCATTGGATTTGTACTTATTATGATGGATTAAGGCTATATATTTATAACAGTCTTAATAAGGGATACTTAAATGAAGATCAAAAAAAATATCAACTTAGATTATATCCTTTCAAAACACCGGTAGTTTTTTCAACTGTTAATCTACAGCCGAATGGAATTGACTGTGGCATATATGCAATTGCGTTTGCAACATCTTTGTATTACAATGATTTGCCAAATACTGTTAATTATATTCATAGTGAAATGAGACGACATCTAATTTTTATGTTTGAAAATAATCGTTTAATTTCATTTCCTTCCGTGGAATTGACAAATGTTATTAGACCTTTTTTGTTGAGTATGATTGGAAACGTCTTTTAACGGATGGAGCTACAAAACTCATAGAAATACCAAACTCGTCTTCTATTTGTGAAACTAGTATCAGTATTAGTAATAATAATGTGAATAGAAGTATATCTACAGAATATTCAGAGGAGAAGCTTAAACAAAATGAAAACTATGAGAAAAAGAGACATCGAGCAATAAAAGATAAGGAGAGGAAAAGGGAGGAAAGGCTCAAAGAAACAGATGAACAGAAAATAATCAGACTAGAAAATGATAGACTGAGAAAACGTAATTACCAAAAAACTACATAGGCGTAGCTAGGTAGGGGCCAGGGGGGCACGGCTCCCCCGAAATTTCTCCGGGCCCCCCTAAAGAAATGACATAAACATTAAAAAAAATAATACATTTAACGTATAGGGCTAAATTTTAGTTAAATTTAGTGCCCAGAAAAACATTTTTCGAAAATTGAACATTATCCTCCTTGTCCCCCATAAATATATACCTATCAGAATATGCGCACCGGGGCCGGGCCCTCTCTAGCCAAAAGTTCTACCTACGCCTATGAAAAACTATAAATATAGATAAAGAGAAAGTAATAAAGAAAAAACAATTTAAAAGGTAAAAAAATTAAAGTAGCTCTAGAAATAGAAATTGAAACAAAAGATCCACAAAATTTAAGTGATGAAGATTATAAAATTTTAAATACTGAAGGAAAAAAGTTAAATGACAATCATATTACTAAATTTGAAAAATTGATGAAAAAAGAATCAGACAAAGACAAAGACAGGGAGAGGAAAAGGAAGGCAAGGTTTGAAGAAACAGATGAACAGAAAAAAATAAGACTAGAGAATGATAGATTAAGAAAACATAATTACAGAAAAGCGAAAAATGTAGATGAAAAACAAATAATGAAACAAAACAATTTAAATCATAAAAGAAAAGCGGCTAATATAATATAGGGAAGAGAAATTTAAAAAAAATTTCTATGCACGCTCGCTGGTTATGAGTCGGTGCAAGTTCTAAAACAGAAGTCAATTGTCAGTGAGCGCTCCTAGGACATTTACACCTACCTGACTGGTATTAGAACTCCCGAGTAACAAAATTAAGGTCAATTGCATAAATTAAAAAGAAAATTCCGCCATTTTAAATTTATGAAAACTTACATCAAATTCGTAATCAGCGACCTTAGAAACCACCAAGTGACAAAATTAAGGTCAATTACATAAAGTAAAAATTGTTGTTCCATATTAGATAGGGGGTGGTCAAAGATTGGTTAAAAATTGTCCTCGTGGTTTATGGACGGACCCTAAGTTTATACCGCGGCTTATATCATGACTATCAATAAATCTCGGTGTCAATCTTTTGACAAAAAAGGAAGAATACTTCAATAAAATAATTCTTCTAATGTGTAATGAATTTATAAAAAGTTTTTCTATCGCTTGACTAAACTAATTGAAACAGAAACCATTATTTTGTAATTTGACTTGCTTGGTTGCAAATGTTTGGTATCACTTGTTTACATTTAGTTTTGAGTAGAAAATTATGTGCAATGTTGCCAGACGTTTAAAGAGCTGTTCAATATATTAACATACAATATAGCATAGTTTATACGAGTTTAAAAAAGTATGTTTTGTAACCGACTTTCAAATTTTCTTCGCTTATAACGAATTCTTGAAATAATACAGTTTACAAGCAAACTGAAAATTTAAGGAAATAATTATAAAAATAAAAAAATATTATTATATTTATGTCTTGAAACTGCTCAGTATGTTAAATTATATGTTTATATGTTTTTTAATATTCTTAAAAAAAATTTGTAATCTTTTCTAATATTTTCGCAGAAGAAGAAAACATCTTAAAGTCTTAGTCACATTTTTATATACAAACAATGAAATAAGGTCCTAAGTGTCATAAGACAAAAGCAACCGACAGATTAGCTCGGTCGGATAAATGTCTGGCTCGGTGGGCGGACCAAGGGTACTTGGTTCGCGCCCATTACCCTGGGATTTTTCCGGCAAGTAAGATAATCTGAGCGGGAGGTTTGACGTCGAAGTATAATGATGTGCACCGTCGATTATTGTCCAGTACACACCATTAGAATTCGACTGTCGATAAACCGGTTGTACTCGGAGAGGTTTTCTACAATTTCCCTCTCCACTGACGAGAAAACCCATTGACGGGTGGTCCAGGCAAATGCGAGTACTCCTAACCTTAAAGTCGTTCTGTAGAAACGCAAAAACAAGTTGGTATATGAGACATTATTCCTGAACTGCCCCAAAAATAAAAAAAAGTTCTTAGATTTCCTTTATACTTTGGAAATATGTTACCCTAGTAGGTACAAGTTACTACACCAATTTACAGGTCCAACCCCCCACCCCAATCAAAAGGGTGGGGGGTTGAAATTTCAGCTTAAACTCGAACATGCATTCTTTAAACATTTGTAGTTTCTACTTAAATTATTCAATCAAAAAAAGTAAGTAGTGTTTTAGAAAGGTTTTTTTGCGTACTTTTAAAATATTTTATTTATATAATAAAAAAAAAATTTTTTTGCAAAAATTTTTTAAAATAAATAGTTTTTTGCAATTTTGTGCAAGTTTGGTAGTTTTTATTTTCTTTTTAATAATCTCAAATAAAAGCTTGGGAATCCCCTTAAAAGAAGATATAAGTCTGAAAATGGGCCGAAACAATTTGCCAAGGATATAGTGTAATAAGTAAAATTTGTCCGTCCGCTCGCGCACTCCAGCGCGATGAGCAGTGGGATTTTTTTTCAACTTACTATTGAAAATTGTCTAGAAACTACAAATTTTATCGGATGTTGATGTTCTTGATTTAAAATTACTAAGAGATTCGTCAAAGTCGATTTTTAAATTTTTAATTGTTTATTTTTTTCTTGTTACTCAAAAATTTGACAATTTACAATATTTTTAGAAAAAAACATGTTAATTTTTTTATTTTTCCATTACACATGATCGAAATCAATTTAAATTAGTCCAGTATGACCACCGGACAATTAATAAAGCATAATACAATTTATTTAAATTGTTGCAAACAATGTTAATTAACAAATAGATTACTTCGGACCTTCTTCATAAAAAAATTGGTTTTTTTTTGCAGACAAGTTTAAATTTATGTCTAATTTAGTAAAAAACTATTTTACAGTTAAAAATTATCATTAATATTAACAATTATATAAACAATAATCAACTTCCTTTTGTATTTGTAAACATTTTCGTCATTTTTTAAACTTTAAATATTTATATCATATGTACCTTCTTTCAAAAACTTAAAAAATTTATTTGCTTAAACAATTACATTTGTTATAAACAAATTTTTCATTTTTAAACAAATAATTAGCTTTTTTCATCAAACAAAATTTTTTCCTTTTTTATATTTACTATCATAAAAAAGAACTCCTTAATGAAATGGGAATACTATAAAATATTCATTTAATTTTAATAAACATTATAAGTTAACAAATATTATACTTTGTTCTTTTTTCACAGAAAAAATATATTTATTTATATGCATTTAAATGTAAACTGTTTTAACTGAATAATGGTTCACTTCATTGAAAATATAAATATTTCTTAAGGGGATCCCACTTATCGACATTGCAGATCTAAAATAATTAAAAATGTGCAACGACCGTTTCTTAAAAAATATAAGATATTATTACCTATAAATTTGGAAAACTCATTTTTTATCATGAATACACAGGATGAGTATTTTATTTGTTGTAATTATTTGAAAAAAATTATTGTTAGAAAGTTAAATATGGGCAGTTTCCCTGTAACAAATCTTTGACAACTAGTTCAAACTGCAACGACCATTTCTCGAAAACAACGAAACAAAATAATTTTTCCATTTGGGAAATTTAATTTTGTAGGAAAATACGGAGGATGAGACTCATTTGCCATTCAGGAAAAAATAAAAACTTTATTTTTTGTAAAGTGTATATGTGACAGCTGTTCGGTGACACTTGATATTTAATTTACTAGCATTATTTTTCTTTAACAATTTGAACAAAATAAATGTCTCACATTGTGTGTCTTTCATCACTAATGAATTTCTACTCGAAAAGAAAAAATTATATTTTATTGTTGTTAATTTAAAGCTAAAAATAATCAAAATTTGTCAGTTTTGGAACCTTTGGCGCCATCTCTTGGTTCTATGAACTACTAAAAGCTGTCACATGTGTACTTCTTGTTGTAAATTGCTATACAAAACAGTTTACATAAATTAAAGTTTTTTATTGTTGTTTTCATATGTAATGAATCTTATTATGTGTATTTTTTATTAAAATTAAGTTTGCTAAATGGAAAAATTATTTTGTTTTGTTGTTTTCAAGAAAAGGTCGTTGCAGTTTGGGCTCTTGGAAACTGACAATATTTAATTTTCTAACAATATATTTTTTTTAATAATTACAACAAATAAAATACTCATCCTATGTATTTATAATAAAAAATGACTTTCACAAATTTATAGGTCATAATTCCTTATATTTTTCAAGAAACGGTCGTTGCAGATTTTTAACTATTTTTGATCTGCATTGTCGGTATGTGGGATCCCCTTAACTTATAATGTTTGTTAGAATTAAATGAATAATTTATAGTATTCCCATTTCATTAAGGAGTTCTTTTTTATGATAGTAAATATAAAAAAAAGGAAAAAATTTTGTTTGATGAAAAAAGCTACTTATTTGTTTAAAAATGAAAAGTTTGTTTATAACAAATGTAATTGTTTAAGCAAATAAATTTTTTAAGTTTTTGAAAGAATGTACATATGATATAAATATTTAAAGTTTAAAAAATGACGAAAATGTTTACAAATACAAAAGGAAGTTGATTATTGTTTATATAATTGTTAATATTAATAATAATTTTTAACTGTAAAATAGTTTTTTACTAAATTAGACATAAATTTAAACTTGTCTGCAAAAAACCATTTTTTTTATGAAGAAGGTCCGAAGTAATCTATTTGTTAATTAAAATTGTTTGCAACAATTTAAATGAATTGTATTATGCTTTATTAATTGTCCGGTGGTCACACTAGACTAATTTAAATTGATTTCGATCATGTGTAATGGAAAATTAAAAAAATTAACATGATTTTTTCTAAAAATATTGTAATTTGTCAAATTTTTGAGTAACAAGAAAAAAATAAACAATTAAAAATTCAAAAATCGACTTTGACGGATCTCTTAGTAATTTTAAATCAAGAACATCAACATCCGATAAAATTTTTAGTTTCTAGACAATTTTCAATAGTAAGTTGAAAAAAAATCCCACTGCTCATCGCGCTGGAGTGCGCGAGCGGACGGACAAATTTTACTTATTACACTATATCCTTAGCAAATTGTTTCGGCCCATTTTCAGACTTATATCTTCTTTTAGGGGAATTCCCAAGCTTTCGTTTGAGATTATTAAAAAGAAAATAAAAACTACCGAACTTGCACAAAATTGCAAAAAACTATTTATTTAAAAAAATTTTTGCAAAAAAAATTTTTTTTTTATTATATAAATAAAACATTTTAAAAGTACACAAAAAACCTTTCTAAAACACTACTTACTTTTTTTAATTGAATAATTTAAGTAGAAACTACAAATGTTTAAAGAATGCATGTTCGAGTTTAAGCTGAAATTTCAACCCCCCACCCTTTTGATTGGGGTGGGGGGTTGGACCTGTAAATTGGTGTAGTAACTTGTACCTACTAGGGTAACATATTTCCAAAGTATAAAGGAAATCCAAGAACTTTTTTTTATTTTTGGGGCAGTTCAGGAATAATGCCTCATATAAGAGTGTGTGTTCTGACAGTTGGCTAAGCCTAAAGTCATTTAAAAAAAATAAAATAAGACAAAAGCAGAATTATCGCGCGCGCTTTAGCGCGCGTAGCTCTGCTAGTAGTTTTAAAAACCTTGAAAAATTCCGTTTTTTAACCCGGAAAACCTGGAAAAGTCAGGGCTCTAATTTTTACTAATTTTCTGTACATTTTTATATTTTCAAAAAATTTTATCTGGGAAAATAATTTTAATATTAGTAAATTGTCAGGAAAATTGATAAACTGGAACTTGTGGACACCCTGATTGTTTGACTAAAGCAATTAATAGTATTTTATTACTTTCTTTAAATTGTATATTTCCTGTAGCAATTATATTTATTTAATTTATTCTTTCTACAGTTTCCTTGCTAACGGTGATAGCGCGACAACGAGTAAAAACTTTTTCCGCATTGGAAAATCAACAACTTATGCAATAATTGCTGAAGTTTGTCCGATTTTTTGGGAAGCGTTATCGCCAATAGTAATGGCACCAAAAGATCAACGGGACTACAAAATAATTGCTGGTGGCTTTCGAAGCAAATGGCAATTTCCTAACTGCATAGGCGCAGTAGATGGTAAAGAGATCCGCATTGATGCACCGCCACATTCGGGAAGTATTTTCTACAACTACAAAGGCTTCTTTAGTGTCAAGATGCTTGCGGCGTGTGATGCCTATTACCGGTTCACTTGGGTCGAAATTGGAGACTATGGATCTGTAAGTGATTTGTCTTCTTCAGAAACTCTGATCTATACGAGGCATTAGAGAAAAATGAAGCAAATCTTCCGCAAAGTGCTCGCCTTCCTCGGTCGAATATTATTCTACCATTTTTTTTTATTGGCGACGAAATATTCACACAACAAACATCCTACATGATGACACCATTTTCTCGACATCGAGGTCTTACTCCAAGACAGGCGAATTACAATTATAGGTAAGTGAAATATGAGAGTTTGGTTACGTAGCTTTTTATTAATAAAATAATAAGAATAAGGTTGCCACAGGTCAGAGAAGTCAGGGAATTTTTTCTAAAATACTGAATAAATTTTAAATTATTTGAATTTATAAGAAAATTTTGATGTGTTTTTCGTTAGTCTCATAAACCATAAACTCACTTTTTTTAGTAAAATTTTAAATAAAATTAGCAATTTTAAAACTAATACAACGTAAAAATTTTTAATTCAAATTTATTATCATAAAAATAAAATATGAATTGTAATATAGTTTTAATAACATCATAACTATAATAATCATATATTCTGACACATGGAATTCAGAAAAAAGTATAGCTTTTTATTAAAAGTACAAAAAAATTAAAATTCTATAATTTATAAGAAAATTCTGAATTTTTGTGTCTTTTTTGTTTGCCTTATAAACTATGAAATTACCGCAAATTTTAATATGAAACCTTCAAGTTTTTCAATTTCTGACTATAATTTCTTTATAAATAACTTAAATCTTGATCAACTTACTATCATTAAAGTACAGACTTATAAATTATTAAATGAATAATTTTACTTAAATGTTTCAAAATTAATTCAAATTTAAAAGAGTTGCGTTTACACTTTTCATAAATAGATCAATTTGAAAGGGTAGGGGAGAGTCTCCAGTTGTGAGACACCTCCAGTTGTGAGACAGTCAATTTTTTTTAACATGCAATATTAAAAAGCCGATTGGTTTATATAAAAACATTTCTTTTTATATGAGCCAACTTTTTTGTGTACGCCGAAGCGGATATATACACTGTTTTTGTTAAATACCAACACTGTGTGTGATAATCGACTAAAAAGCGTTTTTTCAATAAATGCAAAGTACTTTTTTTCCAAGTTAATTAATTGGAAAAGGTAAATGTAATGCATTTTCTTTTAGTGTTTTCCTTATATTTTGTGATGCAATATTGCATTGTTCCAATCTACGGTTGAAAATAATTTAATTTTCCTTTTTCAAAATAGCGCCAATTTCTGGGTGTGAGACACAGCATATCACCAGTTGTGAGACGGTGTCAACACCCATCTGGGCAGCATAAAAATACGACTTTGCAGGCATACTATTTAAATGTTGTTTTGATTTTTTTTTCTAGTATTTTTGGGCATGTCAAGTGGAAAAAAGTCAATTGATTCAGAAGAAATCAATTTTAATGCTCTTGTTGAAGCTATTAAATTGTGTTTATTTGATAGTCATATTTTGGCGAATAAATATTATTATTTAGTATATAATAATATATATTATTAATATATTTAATTATTTCTTCTAAACATAACGTTTTATGTCAAACTTATTAAATTTTAGCAATTTTTAATAAGTGTCTCACAACTGGAGACATTTTTTTTTTTTGAAAAAAGCGATGTGCTCGGAAAATGTATCGTAAAATTTTTTGAGTTCATCGAAACACTATACTTTCTTTTAATAAAAGTTGCGTATTTCTGTTACCTTTCGAACGGTGTATTTTATTTACAATTTCGTTTACCTGTTTACAATTTACGGGTCAAAAATGAAACCCGTCTCACAACTGGAGACTCTCCCCTACATAAATATAATTCTTCAAAAGAATTAAATTATGTCGATGAATAACAAAATTATTCACGAAAATTCGATTTTTTTGAGGCATTTTAATAAAATTCTTTGCAAAATTCAATTATTTTCATAAATAACAATATTCATAACAAGAATTCAATTACTTTTAAAAGTAATAAATTTCTTCTTGGAAATTTAATTATTTTTAAAAATTTTAATAAAATCGTTCGCAAGAATTCAATTATTTTCATAAATAATAAAATGCTTCTTAGGAATTCAATTATTTTCAAAAAAGTTTAATCAAATTTGCAAAAAATTTAGTTATTTTTAATATAATTTCTCAAAAGATTTAAATTATTTTCAAAACTAATTACATTTTTTTAAATTATAATTAATTGTTTCAAAATTTTTAACGAAATTCTTAGAAAGAATTCAATTATATCGATAAATAACAAAATTATTCCCGTAAATTCAATTTTTTTTTGGAATTTTATTGTTTTTTTCAACATTTCGATTAAAAAAAATACTTTTTATTTTCTTTTTATTTTTTATTTTATGGCAGACCCCATAAATAAGTATTTATACACTTATTTTTATGAATCGTATATTTTTAAAATAAATTTTTCATAAATTACTTTAAAACTGTTTTTCACAGTAAGGCAACTAAAGGATTTGTGGAAAACTCTAAAAAGTTATTATTATGCCGAACGAGCAAAAATAAATAAATATAAACCGTCCGGCTCGGAAGCCTCTGAAGAACCACGTTCAAGTTGGCCATATTTTAAAATAATGGATAATGTTTTAAAAAATTATCCATTACACAATCAGTAAGTTCATACAATATATATATTAAGAATTAAATTACGTAAAAATAAAGATTTAAAATTATCAGACTTTTTATTTAAAAAGAATTTTTTAAATGTAAATCTAATTTTTTTATTTACATAAAACTTTAAAAATTTTTGTTTTTAAATAGTTTTCCGGAATATGTACTAACCGGGATATTCGAGATAATCGGGGAAAAAATTTGAATATCCTATGTTTGACTTTATAAATAAAATTGTTACTTTAAAACAATAATAAATTTTTTATCACTTATAAATAACTTTAGATTATTCAAAAATATATGTCAGAGAATTTTGAAAATGAAATTTTGTCGCCACTCTAAAAAGTTATTGGTTTGAATAAAATTTATTTGATTCAATTAAGATTCCTTTTATTCAAGTACCTACATATTTATTTAATATTTCAGTATTTTTAAAGTCATCAACATTTAAAATTGATTTAGACCTCTTGTTTATGTTAGAAAAAAGTTCTAATTTTTAAAAAGAAATTTTTACTTTTACAATACAGAATTTTTTGAACTTCGGTAACACTTTTATATACTTTTCAAATTTATTTTTAACTTCTGACAAAAAATTATTTTTTGTTTAAAAATCTTTTCAAAATAATCTTTTGAAAATTTCAAAATTATTTTTATCAACAAATCATATTGTTCGATTAATATCATAAGTATTTTTTTCTTCTTCTTTCATTAAAGTATTAAAATAAAGTATAACAAATTTTTATGATATAAAATTTCATTATATATATATATATATTTCATTATATTTAATTTTTTTATTATAATAATGTTTTACTCGTATCTGCATATACTATTATTTTGACTGGGTTTTATTATTTGTTTTACAGAACTGTGAGCAATTTTAAATTTTCCAAAGTGACTCCACTTCCTACTGCGTCGGACAGTGAAAATGAAGCTGAGGACCAAGTTGTAGTTTTGAGTGATTCAGAAAAAAGTAAGTGCAGAAAAAAGCATATATTCTGTTGAAAATAATTTTTAGTACACCAAATTAATGTATTTGTCCAACACCTGCAGTGGAATTGAACTGTCACCTATTAACTTGCTAACTAATTAACTTACAAATAAACTCATTTACAAACTAACTTACTCACTAACTTATAACTATCCTATTAACTTACAAACTAACTCTCTAATTTACTAACTAATTAACTTACAAACTAACAAACTTACCAACAAACTAATTTACGAACTAACTGTATAATTTACAAACTAACTAACTAACTAATTTACGAACTAACTTAATCACGAACTTACTATCCTATTAACTTACAAACTAACTAACTTATGAACTTACTGTTCTCCCTGCAAATTATCGTGTACAATTCGTGGAGCTCGCAATAAATCGCCCTTTTTCACTCGTTGCACAATATACTATTATAAATTTACATTTTTTACAGGTGAAGAAGAAACCACTCATGATTATTTTCCTTCTGAAATGAATTCTCAGGCAGAAAAAATACAGAGGGAAAACGACTACTTTCTAGCCATAAGGGATTGTTGGAGAAGAATTCCTGAAATAAAGAGGAAAGATGGCTACATCAAAATCAAAGCCATTATTGATCAAAAAATAAGAGAACGAGATTAAAATCTTTTCTTTAATTCTTCATTTTTAATTTAATTTAATATTTCATTGAATTTTTTTGTTGTCATTCTTTAGTAAATTTATGCAAAAAAAAAAATAAATAAATATAAAGAAATGACATACCTGAAACCAAATGTATAATTTATTTAATTTGTGATTTAACATAAGTTTCAGTTTATCAATTTCCCTGACATTAAAATTACTTTCCCTGACAAAATTCTTTTTACAGGAAAATATGAATGTTTACGGAAAATGAATAAAATTTAGGAATTTTAATAATTTCTAAAAATTACAATTATGTAACTCTTCCTGTTCAACTAACCTTCATCCCTGAATCAATTAATTTAAATCATTTTCCAAAAGTTTTTTTTAGAATTCAATTATTTAAATATCTACTAAAACTAAATTTTTTATAATAATTGTAACTCTCCATAGGTTTTTCTAAAATTATTAAGGTATACTATATTCAAAAATTTATAAAGAAACTCTTTCATTTAATGTTTTAAAAATATTTTAAAACAATTTTTTAATGGTAATAGTTTTTTAATTTTGATAAATTTCTAAACAATAAAAATTTGGTAAAATATTTTTAAAATAATTGAATTTTTGGAAAGTATAAATAAAAATGATCAAATTTTTGAAGAATTTTAATTATAAACAGGACCATGATTTCTCTAAAATTTTAATAAGTTCAAAAAGTAAATTTCCATAAATTTTTATTTACTTTGTTCGAAGATAATTGAATGTTAAAAGTTATTATAAAACAATTCTAATAATTAGTTTTTAAAAATATTTTAATGTAATTTTTCGAAAATAATTGAATTTCTTAAAAGAATTTTTGAATAATTTAAAAAAACTAAATAATTTTTTGATGAATTTTTATTAAAAATTTTAAACATGATCGTTTTCTCCAAAATGCTAAAAATAATTATAAAATGTTATTCTTTCTGTATGTACTTGAATTTTTATAAATATGTAATTGAAATTAGAAGCTAATTTTTATTTATTTTCATTTTTAAATTTAAAGATTTTTCATTAAAATTTTTGATAATTCAATTATTTTTAAAATTTGCCAAAAAAATTCTTCAAAGTTGATTTTCAAAAATTGTGACGAAATACTTGAAACAAATTTATTATTTTCAATTAAATTTTACAAAATTCCAACTATTACATTTTTGAAAGATTTGTCTATTATAAAAATCAAAATAAGTTGCACTTTTTCACTAAAAATTGTGGTACTTCGTTGCAATGTTTGGAAGAAAAGTCACAATTTTTGGAAATAAGCTCTAAAAAGACTCAATTTTCTTAATTATCCTGACAACAAATTTTTTACTACCATTTTCCTGACTTTACTGACATATGGCTACACAAAAACTTGTTTATGTTGTTTACATTACTAATTACTGGAACAGCGGAATGTGGAACACGTCAAAATACAAAATCTCCAAATTGTTGAGAACCACTGGCGTGACCGCGTTCATTCGAGTCGCAGACAAAAAGTCAACGACAAATCAAACTCATTCTGGACTCACCTTAATGGTGTATACCGGAAAATAATCGACGATGCACATCATTATACTTCGACGTCAAACCTCCCGCTCAGATTATCTCACGTGCCGGAAAACTCCCAGGCTAATGGGCGCGAACCAAGTACCCTTGGTCCGCCCACCGAGCCAGACATTTATCCGACTGAGCCAATCTGTCGGTATAAACTTTTGTTTTTGAACATTAACATTAAATGATTTCTTATATTACAATAATAGTAATTGACAGAGTGGGGCAGAATATTAAAAAACAACGATGTTGCAAATGCTATTGCATATACTCCATAAGAAAGACTGTATTCTGGTTGTTGATAAACAGTTGTGAAAACTACTGGTGGTTCAAAAGGATATAATCTAATTAAATAATCTCTTTGATCATGATTTAAACATTTTTTATTAAGACTATCAAAAATGTAAAGGCTTACTTCATCATAATAAGTACAAATCCAATGACCAGATTTACAAGATTCACTAAAAAGTATTTAAATGTGCTGCTTACTTTTCTCGATTGGAACTATCAAATAAATTGTTTGTAAACACAAATTATTTTGCATATTAAAAAAAAATTGATTGTCTTCCAATAGCTTTTGAAATTCATACATATGATCATTGTTTAGCATTGCTCCTTCAATGACAACAATACTTAAATCATGAGTAGTCGAATTAACAGTTTCTTCTTTGTTAGACATTGGTCTTTTATTTTATAAAATTTACTTATATCAAGGAATTATAATTTAAAAAATAATAATATTACATTAGAATTTTAACATCAAGTTTTATACATTTAATTATAAATTTTATAATTTCCTTTTATCCTATGTTACCAAATTTTGCCTCTTGTAGAAAATAACAACAAATTTACAATTCTCTCCTTATTCAAAACTTTTAAATTTAAATATAACCAATTTAACCAATTTCTAGCTTTGTTTTTATCCAATATAACCAATTTCCAATTTTCCCTTTTAGCCAATTTAACCAATTTCCAGCTTTGTTTTTATCCAATAGAACCAATTTCCAATTTTGCCTTTTATCCAATATAACCAACTTCTAATTTTGCATTTTATCCAATATAACCAATTTTTAATTTTGCCTTTTATCCAATTTAAACAATTTCCAGCTTTGTTTTTATCCAATATAATAAATTTTCAATTTTCCCTTATATCCAATTTAACCAATTTCCAGCTTTGTTTTTATCCAATAGAACCAATTTCCAATTTTGCCTTTTATCCAATATAACCAACTTCTAATTTTGCATTTTATCCAATATAACCAATTTTTAATTTTGCCTTTTATCCAATATAACCAAAATTCTAATTTTGCCTTTTATCCAATTTAACCAAGTTTTAGCTTTTTTAACCAATTTCCAGCTTTGTTTTTATCCCATAGAACCAATTTCCAATTCTGCCTTTCATCCAATATAACCAATTTCCAACTTTGTCTCTTATCCAATATTTAACCAATTTACAATTTTTCCTTTTATCCAATTTAACCAACTTCCAGCTTTGTTTTTATCCAATATAAATAATTTACAATTTTTCCTTTTATCCAATTTAACCAATTTCCAGCTTAGTTTTTATCCAATATAACCAATTTCCAATTTTTCCAATAATTTTTCCGATTTGTTTTTATCCAATAGAACCAATTTCCAATTTTGCCTTTTATCCAATATAACCAATTTCTAATTTTGCCTTTTATCCAATTATAGACGATTTCCAAATTATAACAAAATTTTAAATTTATTAATAAACATCAAAAAAATTATAACAAATTTTTTAACTTTATTAATAATTAACATCAAAAACAAAACACAACTCAATTAATTATTTAATAATTGAAAAAATTTTGAAAACAGTATCTTAATGTAATTCTATTATTATTTACTACCCAGTATGCAAAAAATCATTATTGTTTTAAAAACGATCCAAAAATTTAGCAGACATGAAACGTTCTAAAAACGTTTTTGGAACGTTTTTAAAACAATGATGGTTTTTTGCCCACTGGGTATTCACTTATTATCACTAATTATATTCACTAATACTTACTATTCACTAAATCACTATTTACTGTAATTAATACATGTTTGTGAATTTTTATTACTATGTAAAGTCAGCCACCGGTCGAAAAAATTAAAATCAATTTTCACTCTACCTTGATTAAAATTTAAAAATTACATTATAATAGTAAAAATAATACACATAACCAATTATTGACACTAACGCACGTGTCAAAACAATACGAGTGAAACGTCAAAAACAATACTAATTTTCACATCGTTGAGAACGCATCGACGCTTACAATCGTCGCACAGCCAAAACGTCGACGCTTACAAAAACCTATTCTGGACTCACCTTGACAATACGAAGGTTCTGGTTTCAGACCGAAGTCTCACCACACCATATACTGAAGTACAAGAGTAATACCTTTAACAGTTTCCTATTAGTCAATTTTTACGACTCGAGATAGAAAAAAAGTGTTCATGTAACGTTTAATTACGGTTTCTTGCTCAATTCTTAATATTTTGACATGAAAATTTCGAAAAATATTGTTCAAATATTGCAATATTTTGTGAAAATTGGTAAAATAAATTATTACTCTCTGGATAGCAAGAAAAATTCTTTGAAATATGCCTTTTTCCACCGAATTAACTTTACGCCCCCCTAAAATAATAAACATACCTGTGGTAAATAGCTTAGACTTTTCGTACTCTCTGCATAACGATTTACCGCTCGCAGTTCGTCTAATGTTAAAGTAGCATGGTCTGAAGTATTACTGTCATTACTGAAGGACTTGCTAGAAACCTATTAAAAAAGGAAATTCAATTAAATATTTTCAAGAACATATTTTCAAAATTTTTTTTACTATGTAATATTTGAGACATTCTCCGTGAGATTTTCACTCAAAATTTTGTTTTCAATTAAAACAATTTTTTCAAATTTTATTTGAAAAATAAGTAAATACCTGTTTTTTTATTTTTTTATTTGATCAAAATTACGGAAGTTGTGATGTTTTTAAAATTTAACGTCTTCAGAAGCAGATGAATTTTGAAACACTTTTTTATCTTTATAATAACACGGAGAGAAAGCTGCTGCTAATATTACTCGAAAGGGCACATTACTTAAATTGCTTAACGTTTCTCATATATTTTTAGCATGGATTCATATATTTATTGTAAAAATACTTCTAATGCAATAAGCATAAGAGACAGTA
This sequence comes from Leptopilina syphax, assembly GCA_032872505.1. Taxonomy (NCBI): domain Eukaryota; kingdom Metazoa; phylum Arthropoda; class Insecta; order Hymenoptera; family Figitidae; genus Leptopilina; species Leptopilina syphax. Next base: position 24,120,515 of record CM065472.1, on the reverse strand, counting down.
GCTAATTTTGCACGAAATCTTTATTATAAATATAAAGAGAACGTGCTATAAAAGTATTAGATTCTTCTAATAAGAATCGCTCGAACTCCGACTGATTTTCAGGCGGACTTTATACAACACAATCTTACTTGCGTGTACGTACATATAACTCACACACACATTTATTTCTCTCTCTCTCTATATATTTGATATTTCTCTGTCCTGTAAAACATTATATATTATATGTAGTATTTAATACTTGTTGCTCTTATAAAAAGATAATATTTATTTAATAGTAAGGATATTAGTTAAAAATTATTGCATTTTTATTCGTGTTTGAATGTATAAGCAACATGTGAAAATTGTTAGGTTATATGTTATTGCAAACGTCACCGACTTGTACGCGTTCCGTTCCTCGAATACATCCAGAGAAATATATATATGTGTGTGTGAGTTATATGTGCGTACACGCAAGTAAGATTGTGTTGTATAAAGTCCGCCTGAAAATCAGTCGGAGTTCGAGCGATTCTTATAAGAAGAATCTAATACTTTTATAGCACGTTCTCTTTATATTTATAATAAAGATTTCGTGCAAAATTAGCAAAAAATCCTTTTTAAAATATCGTTTATATTGCTATAACTATTATTCTAATTGCGTGACTAAAAGGGATATTCAAATAAAGCAAAAATTAACTCAAAATTTTTTTTGACTTTTTGTTGGTCAAAATTTGAAAATTTTTTTTGTCATAAAGTAAAAGTAAACTACGTTCTTTTGTCTATTTTACCTGTAAATTTTATTAAAATCGATTAAAAAGTTTCAGAGATATTAAATTTTGAAAAAAACACAACACTAATTTTTAACATAACGTAGCGGCCGCCATTAAAAATTTTTTTAAAAATTCTTTTAGGATTAAATGTATCTCATATAAGACCATCATTTCCCAAGGTTTCAAAGAAATCAGAAGACCACTTGCAAACCACTTATCAAATGTATAAGTAATAATTAATATTTATTTAATAAATATTTTATTCAAATTTATTAATTATGTTTAAAAATAGTTATTAAATATTGAAGGTGTTAAATTTAACAATCTCTCCGAATCATTTTCTCACATTAACCTAATATAATATAAAATAATAATTATTATTAAAATAATATAATATATACAAACCAAATGATAAATTCATCCTATAAATTAATAATTATTAAAATTCATTAAGTATAATTTATTAATAATTGTTTATTAATTTTTTTTTAAATTTATAATTTTTATTTTTAAATAAATGTATAATAATTAGTAATTTAATAACTATTATTATTTGTTATTTATGATTTAGTTGTTATTATTAATAAATAAACTTTATTATAATATTGTACTTAAAGAAAAAAAAATTATATGTATTTTCGTTTTTTAAATATATTACCATAATTATTTTATAAAGTGTTTTAAAAGAACACGCTTTTTTTACTTAAATAACTGTTTTAAAAAAGTTAATTTTAAAAAATTAAATTTATTTACATGCTTTTAAAACGAGGAAAACTGTCGAGGCCCTGATCAGAGCCCTATTTCATATCTAGTGAACGCCTCACTTGGGGTTTTGGCTAGAAATTCTGGTCAAACCCACAAAATAAAAAAATTATTAAAACGATAGTATAATTACTCCCTTTAATTGTATTCTTCAATTGTTCATTATTTTTTATTAAAAGTAATTTTACAGATTTAATTTTTTTACACTTTATTTAAACAAGGAAAACTGTCGAGGCCCTGATCAGTACCCTATCTAAAATCTAATGAACACCCTAGCTGGGGTTCTGGCTAGGAATTCTAGTCAAACCCCTAAAATAAAAAAATTATTAAATAACTAAAATAATAATTGCCTTTCATTGTTAATAGCTTCTACAACAAAAAGGAATTCTAAAAACTTTATTAAAAAAAATATTTTAATAGGGAAAACTGTCGAGGCTCCGACCAGAACCCTGTTTTAAATAGGGCAAAGTGGGGCATTTTCTGCACGGGATTATGATATTCGTCCTCAGCACTAAATTTGACTGTAGAAATAATTTTTCCGATCGTTTATCACTATTTACAATGGCATACTAAATGAGTGAAAACAAGTAAGCGAGTATATCAAAATCACATTTGGGTACCTAACTCTTATGATAGATGGCGCCAAAAACTCAAATGTGACATACAATGTTTATTTCACATAACAAGTATACAGTGTAAAAAAAAACTTTAATCGAATTAATAGTTTTCTCTCTGCTAGGACTAAAGAATAGTTACGCTCCGCGAATAGTAATGCCCCACCCTACCCTACAAGTGACATATTTTGAAAATTATATTTACTATGTAATATATATTAATTAATAATGATAAAGTACAAGTGACATATTTTGAAAATTATTTTTACTATGTAATATATATTAATTAATAATGATAAGGTACAAGTGACATAATCGATAATAGTCAGTCCGCGTTGTCGAAAAAAATATAAGCGTTTAGATAGTTTCTATATTGCAATCCCAGAAATATTTTTTTCGTAAATTATGCAGAAGAGGTCAAAAATTGTGTTTTTAAAGTTTGAATTGGTCAAAAATTAAAAAAAACTAATCATTAATAGGGGGAGGTACGCACGTTGAGACACTAAGATATTATAACCTGTGTAACTGATAATACCAAAAATTTTATTGGCATTTTGTCGTATCATTAATACCAAACTTTTTATTCAAAAAAGCGCAATAACTCCTGTTTTTTTCGGTAGAACTAGAGCGAACCAATTTTTTAGTTAAAAAAAGTGTTTTTCAGAATTTCTGTTTAGTGTAGGGGAGACTGAGGCGAAAAGTTAAATTTTGCATAAATGATTTTTTTTTGGCAATATAAGCCGCTTAGATGCAAATATTTGTATATCAATATTGTAGGGCAACTTGTCCTCTACAACTTTCAATAAAAAGTTCATGATATTTTCGCAAAAAATACATGTTTTGTCCTTTTTTGAAAATTTTGTTTTTTTTTAACTTTTCGCCCCACTCTGGGGCGAAAAGTTAAATTCTATTTTTATCCTACTAAAACTATTTTCTGATAGGTGATAAGTAGTAGATAAGTTAAAGTATACGTAAACAAGTAATTTAGTAAATAAAAGATCTTTGTTTATTTGACAAAAGCTTTAGAATAGTTGTAAAGTTAAAAAATTGAAATTTCAAAAAAAAAAATTTTTTTGGTTTATTTCACGTTAACTGGCTTATTTTTTGACAGAGTACTTGCCCAATGTCAAATAAATAATGTTTAAACAAATAAACCCAAAAAAACAAAAAATAAAAAAAAATTTGTTAACAACATGTAAAAATACATTTAACTTTTCGCCCCACCCATTATTTAACTTTTCGCCCCAGGGTGCGTTTTTGGCTTTAACAACAAATATAAAAAATCTGACTAAAGATATTTAGCAAATACCCTTAGGTATCTCTTCAGGGGACCCAAATAAGGATCTAAAAAAATCGCGATGAGAATAAATTCAAAAAATATACTTAAAAGTTGATATTTTCTTTTTCAAAAAAATTTTCAAAAGTAGGTTGAAAAAAAACTTTCAATATCGACACCACAAAAATAAACAGAATTGCACACAACTCCGGACATTTATTTAGGGTGATAACACCCTTCTATAATTAAAATTGCAATGCTCTAACTATTTTTATTCGAAAGATAATGAATTTTAACGGTTTTGGTAGTTTAACTTTTCGCCCCAGTCTCCCCTATTTACTGTATTTTTTAGTGGCAAAAAAAATTGCGGACAACATTTACATATCAATTTTGGTTCTACTTTAAAGTTCCGACGAAAATTTAGACATACGTTAACATCTACAAATAATTTCAAAGCTTTAAAAAAATAACGGCAAGGTCTGCACGTTGAGACACACTGTGGTACGCAGGTTAAAACGCACACGGTGTGAAAATAGTACTGTCATAAAAATTGATTTTTAATTCACAATTTTTAAGCGTTTTAGATAATCCTCACCTGTAAAAATTGCGAATATAAAAATTTCGATTAATTATTTTTGTGCAAAATAAAATTTAATTTTTTGATTATTTTTAAGTTAATTTTTAATGATTAAATTTTTTTTCTTTGAGCTAAGACCATCAAAATAAATAAATAAACAACAAACAATTAGAATCTGACGTAATTATTCATTTTGTTTCAATTTAAAGTAATTGTGTCTCAACGTGCGTACTACTTTTTTTTGTCAAAAATAACATGTTTAAAAAATTAGCTATAAATTTTTCAAGTTTGTACAAAAAAGAACTTTCTTTGTCAATGTGGTAGCCCTGGACAATACTTTTAAGAAAGAATTTCGAATTTTTCGCTAAATTTTGTTTTTTAAAAATTATAACTGAAAAACAGAACCCGTCTCAACGTGCGTACCTCTCCCCTAATAATAAAGTACAAGTGACATAATCAGTCTGTCCGCGCTGTCGATAGAAATATAAGAGTTTAGATATATTACAATCTATAGTTTCTAAATTGCAATCCTAGATATATTTTTAATCGTAGATTATGCAGAAAAGGTCAAAGATTGAATTGGTCAAAAATTTAAAAAACAGTACACGGAGAGAAATCTGCTGCTAATATTACTCAAAGGAGCATATTACTTAAATTGCTTAACGTTTCTTTTATATTTTTAGCATTGATAAATACAAAGAAAACGTGCTATAAAAGTATTAGTATCGCTCGAACTCCGACTGATTTTCAGGCGGACTTTATACAACACAATCTTACCTGTGTATACACACTTATAACTCGCACATACATATATTTCTCTGGATGGCTTGACGGATAGGTGAACTACAAAAATACGACGAATTCGTCGTCACTTTATATTTCGTTAGAATATTTCGATAATTAGGTAAAAACAGGTAAAGAAAACTATTGAAATGAATATCCTAGGATCAAATTTATCTATTTTTAGTATAAATTAACGTTAAATTATTGAGAAATTAATGTTTAAAGTAGGAAATGTCAGTTTTAGTGTAGGATATATGTGTGTGTCAGATCGATATTAGAATAAACTGTTGATATGTCGCCGCGCATTTTGCGCGACAGATGGCGGAGGTGACATTTTTCCATGTCTTTAAATTACATGCTTTATTACAGAAAAATAAAAAAAGGAAACATAATTTTTATTCTGTACAATATAACAATATAATTCTAGAAATTGTATATTGAAATTAACCTTTTTTTAATTTAATCAATTACAAACACAATTATTAGTATATTTAATAGAATATAAAAAATAAAAAAGCAGAAAATAAATAATTATACTAAGAAAAATAAAATAGGCAATTTTTTACCGTTTTTCTAAAATTATAAGAAAATTTACTTTTTAGACGAATTAAAATGAGATTTTAACTCCTCCACTTTAAGAAAGCAATTTTTTTAGTCGTTGGTTCAACATTACAAAAAGGGAGTGAATATTTAATTTGGATATACTTCCGAATAGCTCGAACCGCCAATCGACTTGAAATTTAGTTTCCTTACGTAATTTTGTGCCCTGATTACGAAAATCATAATGAAAATTGGCGACTAGCTCATCTTCATGGTGAAAACCATAAAAAACCATCAAAATAATGGTTTTTTTACGTTTTTTTTCATTATGGTAAGAAAATTTTAAAAAATGCTTCATACGAAAGTTGTAGATCTCATCAAAATACATTTTTTACGTTCTATACATTTTTCTCCAAAAACGCATTGTTTTCGAAAAAAAAAACAAAAAACTCTCAATCACAGGTAAATCCATGCAAAATTCATGGTTTTTGCTATCATTAGTTTCTTAGCACATTTTAAATATAGAAATAGGGTCGAATTGATTCTATGTACACTTTTATTATAGAAAGGGAGTCAAATTTATATGCAGTTGGTACCAGAAAGTACCGAACCCACCCCGAGCCCCCTACAACAGGAAAGGAAAAAGCATGAGATATGGCTTCAGGAAGCTGAAAAACCAGAGGCGGGCGCAGCCCGCCTCAGCTATGTTCCCTTTTCCGTGCATTTATAAAGGGAGTCAAATTTATATGCAGTTGGTACCAGAAGTTACCGAACCCACCCCGAGCCCCCTAAGGCCATATTTCATGTTTTTTCTTTTCCTGTTGTAGGGGGCTCGGAGTGGGTTCGGTACCTTCTGGTACCAACTGCATATAAATTTGACTCCCTTTATAAATCCACGGAAAAGGGAACATAGCAAAGGCGGGCTGCGCCCGCCTCTGGTTTTTCAGCTTCCTGAGGCCATATCTCATGCTTTTTCCTTTCCAGTTGTAGGGGGCTCGGGGTGGGTTCGGTACCTTCTGGTACCAACTGCATATAAATTTGACTCCCTTTCTATATGCACGGAAAAGGGAACATAGCTGAGGCGGGCTGCGCCCGCCTCTGGTTTTTCAGCTCTCTGAGGCCATATCTCATGCTTTTTCCTTTCTAGTTGTAGGGGGCTCGGGGTGGGTTCGGTACCTTCTGGTACGAACTGCATATAAATTTGACTCCCTTTCTATATGCACGGAAAAGGGAACATAGCTGAGGCGGGCTGCGCCCGCCTCTGGTTTTTCAGCTCTCTGAGGCCATATTTCATGTTTTTTCTTTTCCTGTTGTAGGGGGCTCGGGGTGGGTTCGGTACCTTCTGGTACCAACTGCATATAAATTTGACTCCCTTTCTATATGCACGGAAAAGGGAACATAGCTGAGGCGGGCTGCGCCCGCCTCTGGTTTTTCAGCTTTCTGAGGCCATATCTCATGCTTTTTCCTTTCCAGTTGTAGGGGGCTCGGGGTGGGTTCGGTACCTTCTGGTACCAACTGCATATAAATTTGACTCCCTTTCTATATGCACGGAAAAGGGAACATAGCTGAGGCGGGCTGCGCCCGCCTCTGGTTTTTCAGCTCTCTGAGGCCATATTTCATGTTTTTTCTTTTCCTGTTGTAGGGGGCTCGGGGTGGGTTCGGTACCTTCTAGTACCAACTGCATATAAATTTGACTCCCTTTCTATATGCACGGAAAAGGGAACATAGCTGAGGCGGGCTGCGCCCGCCTCTGGTTTTTCAGCTTCCTGAGGCCATATCTCATGCTTTTTCCTTTCTAGTTGTAGGGGGCTCGGGGTGGGTTCGGTACCTTCTGGTACGAACTGCATATAAATTTGACTCCCTTTCTATATGCACGGAAAAGGGAACATAGCTGAGGCGGGCTGCGCCCGCCTCTGGTTTTTCAGCTCTCTGAGGCCATATTTCATGTTTTTTCTTTTCCTGTTGTAGGGGGCTCGGGGTGGGTTCGGTACCTTCTGGTACCAACTGCATATAAATTTGACTCCCTTTCTATATGCACGGAAAAGGGAACATAGCTGAGGCGGGCTGCGCCCGCCTCTGGTTTTTCAGCTTCCTGAGGCCATATCTCATGCTTTTTCTTTTCCTGTTGTAGGGGGCTCGGGGTGGGTTCGGTACCTTCTGGTACCAACTGCATATAAATTTGACTCCCTTTCTATATGCACGGAAAAGGGAACATAGCTGAGGCGGGCTGCGCCCGCCTTTGGTTTTTCAGCTCCCTGAGGCCATATTTCATGTTTTTTCTTTTCCTGTTGTAGGGGGCTCGGGGTGGGTTCGGTACCTTCTGGTACCAACTGCATATAAATTTGACTCCCTTTCTATATTAAAAGTGTACATAGAATCAATTCGACCCTATTTCTATATTTAAAATGTGCTAAGAAACTAATGATAGCAAAAACCATGAATTTTGCATGGATTTACCTGTGATTGAGAGTTTTTTGTATTTTTTTCGAAAACAATGCGTTTTTGGAGAAAAATGTATAGAACATAAAAAATGTATTTTGATGAGATCTACAACTTTTGTATAAAGCATTTTTTAAAATTTTCTTACCATAATGAAGAAAACGTTAAAAACCATTATTTTGATGGTTTTTTATGGTTTTCACCATGAAGATGAGCTAGTCGCCAATTTTCATTATGATTTTCGTAATCAGGGCACAAAATTACGTAGAGAAACTAAGTTTCAAGTCGATTGGCGGTTCGAGCTATTCGGAAGTGCACCCATTATTTTCTCCATCTTCTTTAACTGAACCAACAAATAGAAAAGTTGATTTTGTAAATAGGAGGAGTTTGAATCTTTTTTATTGGCTAATAGCAGTCTATTTTTTTGTGAGGGGTTGGGACTAAATTTTATATTTTTTAAATATTAATATTTTCTCCATTTTGTTCTATTCAACCCATGAATAAAAAATAGCTTTTATTAAGAGGGAGGAGCTTAAAATTTAATTTATTTAATCTTAAAAATCAATTTTATCTTTTGAGGGTTGAGACTAAATTTTATATTTTTTAAATATTAATATTTTCTCTATTTTGTTCTATTGAACTCACGAATAAAAAAAAGATTTTATTAGGAGGGAGAAGTTAAAAATTTAATTTATTTGATCTTAAAAATCCATTTTATCTTTTGGGGGTTGGGACTAAATTTTATATTTTTTAAATATTAATATTTTCTCTATTTTCTTCTATTGAATTCACGAATAAAAAAAAGATTTTATTAGGAGGGAGGAGTTTAAAATTTAATTTATTTGATCTTAAAAATCCATTTTATCTTTTGGGGGTTGGGACTAAATTTTATATTTTTTAAATATTAATATTTTCTCTATTTTGTTCTATTCAACTCACGAATAAAAATAGCTTTTATTAAGAGGAAGGAGTTTAAAATTTAATTTATTTGATCTTAAAAATCAATTTTATCTTTTGGGGGTTGAGACTAAATTTTATATTTTTTAAATATTAATATTTTCTCTATTTTGTTCTATTGAACTCACGAATAAAAAAAAGATTTTATTAGAAGGGAGGAGTTTAAAATTTAATTTATTTGATCTGAAAAATCCATTTTATCTTTTGGGGGTTGGAACTAAATTTTATATTTTTTAAATAATTATATTTTCTCTATTTTGTTCTATTGAACTCACAAATAAAAATAGCTTTTATTAAGAGGAAGGAGTTTAAAATTTAATTTAATTGTTCTTAAAAATTCATTTTATCTTTTGGGGGTTGGGACTAAATTTTATATTTTTTAAATATTAATATTTTCTCTATTTTGTTCTATTGAACTCACGAATAAAAAATAGATTTTATTAGGAGGGAGGAGTTTAAAATTTAATTTATTTGATCTTAAAAATCAATTTTATCTTTTGGGGGTTGGGACTAAATTTTATATTTTTTAAATATTAATATTTTCTCTATTTTGTTCTATTGAACTCACGAATAAAAAATAGATTTTATTAGGAGGGAGGAGTTTAAAATTTAATTTATTTGATCTTAAAAATCAATTTTATCTTTTGGGGGTTGGGACTAAATTTTATATTTTTTAAATATTAATATTTTCTCTATTTTGTTCTATTGAACTCACGAATAAAAATTGATTTTATTAGGAGGAAGGAGTTTAAAATTTAATTTATTTGATCTTAAAAATCAATTTTATCTTTTGGGGGGTTTGGACTAAATTTTATATTTTTTAAATATTAATATTTTCTCTATTTTGTTCTATTGAACTCACGAATAAAAAATAGATTTTATTAGGAGGGAGGAGTGTAAAATTTAATTTATTTGATCTTAAAAATCCATTTTATCTTTTGGGGGTTGGGACTAAATTTTATATTTTTTAAATATTAATATTTTTTCTATTTTGTTCTATTGAACTCACGAATAAAAATAGCTTTTATTAAGAGGAAAAAGTTTAAAATTTAATTTATTTGATCTTAAAAATCAATTTTATCTTTTGGGGGTTGAGACTAAATTTTATATTTTTTAAATATTAATATTTTCTCTATTTTGTTCTATTGAACTCACGAATAAAAAAAAGATTTTATTAGGAGGGAGGAGTTTAAAATTTAATTTATTTGATCTTAAAAATCCATTTTATCTTTTGGGGGTTGGAACTAAATTTTATATTTTTTAAATAATTATATTTTCTCTATTTTGTTCTATTGAACTCACAAATAAAAATAGCTTTTATTGAGAGAAAGGAGTTTAAAATTTAATTTAATTGTTCTTAAAAATTCATTTTATCTTTTGGGGGTTGGGACTAAATTTTATATTTTTTAAATATTAATATTTTCTCTATTTTGTTCTATTGAACTCACGAATAAAAAATAGATTTTATTAGGAGGAAGGAGTTTAAAATTTAATTTATTTGATCTTAAAAATCAATTTTATCTTTTGGGGGTTAAGTCTAAATTTTATATTTTTTAAATATTAATATTTTCTCTATTTTGTTCTATTGAACTCACAAATAAAAATAGCTTTTATTAAGAGGAAGGAGTTTAAAATTTAATTTAATTGTTCTTAAAAATTCATTTCATCTTTTGGGGGTTGGGACTAAATTTTATATTTTTTAAATATTTATATTTTCTCTATTTTGTTCTATTGAACTCACGAATAAAAAATAGATTTTATTAGGAGGGAGGAGTTTAAAATTTAATTTATTTGATCTTAAAAATCCATTTTATCTTTTGGGGGTTGGGACTAAATTTTATATTTTTTAAATATTAATATTTTCTCTATTTTGTTCTATTGAACTCACGAATAAAAAATAGATTTTATTAGGAGGAAGGAGTTTAAAATTTAATTTATTTGATCTTAAAAATCAATTTTATCTTTTGGGGGGTTGGGACTAAATTTTATATTTTTTAAATATTAATATTTTCTCTATTTTGTTCTATTGAACTCACGAATAAAAAATAGATTTTATTAGGAGGGAGGAGTGTAAAATTTAATTTATTTGATCTTAAAAATCCATTTTATCTTTTGGGGGTTGGAACTAAATTTTATATTTTTTAAATAATTATATTTTCTCTATTTTGTTCTATTGAACTCACAAATAAAAATAGCTTTTATTAAGAGGAAGGAGTGTAAAATTTAATTTAATTGTTCTTAAAAATTCATTTTATCTTTTGGGGGTTGGGACTAAATTTTATATTTTTTAAATATTAATATTTTCTCTATTTTGTTCTATTGAACTCACGAATAAAAAATAGATTTTATTAGGAGGAAGGAGTTTAAAATTTAATTTATTTGATCTTAAAATTCAATTTTATCTTTTGGGGGTTGGGACTAAATTTTATATTTTTTAAATATTAATATTTTCTCTATTTTGTTCTATTGAACTCACAAATAAAAATAGCATTTATTAAGAGGAAGGAGTTTAAAATTTAATTTAATTGTTCTTAAAAATTCATTTTATCTTTTGGGGGTTGGGACTAAATTTTATATTTTTTAAATATTAATATTTTCTCTATTTTGTTCTATTGAACTCACGAATAAAAAATAGATTTTATTAGGAGGAAGGAGTTTAAAATTTAATTTATTTGATCTTAAAAATCCATTTTATCTTTTGGGGGTTGGGACTAAATTTTATATTTTTTAAATAATTATATTTTCTCTATTTTGTTCTCTTGAACTCACGAAGAAAAATAGCTTTTATTAAGAGGAAGGAGTTTAAAATTTAATTTATTTGATCATAAAAATCAATTTTATCTTTTGGGGGTTGGGACTAAATTTTATATTTTTTAAATATTAATATTTTCTCTATTTTCTTCTATTGAATTCACGAATAAAAAAAAGATTTTATTAGGAGGGAGGAGTTTAAAATTTAATTTATTTGATCTTAAAAATCCATTTTATCTTTTGGGGGTTGGGACTAAATTTTATATTTTTTAAATATTAATATTTTCTCTATTTTGTTCTATTCAACTCACGAATAAAAATAGCTTTTATTAAGAGGAAGGAGTTTAAAATTTAATTTATTTGATCTTAAAAATCAATTTTATCTTTTGGGGGTTGAGACTAAATTTTATATTTTTTAAATATTAATATTTTCTCTATTTTGTTCTATTGAACTCACGAATAAAAAAAAGATTTTATTAGAAGGGAGGAGTTTAAAATTTAATTTATTTGATCTGAAAAATCCATTTTATCTTTTGGGCGTTGGAACTAAATTTTATATTTTTTAAATAATTATATTTTCTCTATTTTGTTCTATTGAACTCACAAATAAAAATAGCTTTTATTAAGAGGAAGGAGTTTAAAATTTAATTTAATTGTTCTTAAAAATTCATTTTATCTTTTGGGGGTTGGAACTAAATTTTATATTTTTTAAATAATTATATTTTCTCTATTTTGTTCTATTGAACTCACAAATAAAAATAGCTTTTATTGAGAGAAAGGAGTTTAAAATTTAATTTAATTGTTCTTAAAAATTCATTTTATCTTTTGGGGGTTGGGAGTAAATTTTATATTTTTTAAATATTAATATTTTCTCTATTTTGTTCTATTGAACTCACGAATAAAAAATAGATTTTATTAGGAGGAAGGAGTTTAAAATTTAATTTATTTGATCTTAAAAATCAATTTTATCTTTTGGGGGTTAAGACTAAATTTTATATTTTTTAAATATTAATATTTTCTCTATTTTGTTCTATTGAACTCACAAATAAAAATAGCTTTTATTAAGAGGAAGGAGTTTAAAATTTAATTTAATTGTTCTTAAAAATTCATTTTATCTTTTGGGGGTTGGGACTAAATTTTATATTTTTTAAATATTTATATTTTGTCTATTTTGTTCTATTGAACTCACGAATAAAAAATAGATTTTATTAGGAGGGAGGAGTTTAAAATTTAATTTATTTGATCTTAAAAATCCATTTTATCTTTTGGGGGGTTGGGACTAAATTTTATATTTTTTAAATATTAATATTTTCTCTATTTTGTTCTATTGAACTCACGAATAAAAAATAGATTTTATTAGGAGGGAGGAGTGTAAAATTTAATTTATTTGATCTTAAAAATCCATTTTATCTTTTGGGGGTTGGGACTAAATTTTATATTTTTTAAATAATTATATTTTCTCTATTTTGTTCTCTTGAACTCACGAAGAAAAATAGCTTTTATTAAGAGGAAGGAGTTTAAAATTTAATTTATTTGATCTTAAAAATCAATTTTATCTTTTGGGGGTTGAGACTAAATTTTATATTTTTTAAATATTAATATTTTCTCTATTTTGTTCTATTGAACTCACGAATAAAAAAAAGATTTTATTAGGAGGGAGGAGTTTAAAATTTTATTTATTTGATCTTAAAAATCCATTTTATCTTTTGGGGGTTGGAACTAAATTTTATATTTTTTAAATAATTATATTTTCTCTATTTTGTTCTATTGAACTCACAAATAAAAATAGCTTTTATTAAGAGGAAGGAGTGTAAAATTTAATTTAATTGTTCTTAAAAATTCATTTTATCTTTTGGGGGTTGGGACTAAATTTTATATTTTTTAAATATTAATATTTTCTCTATTTTGTTCTATTGAACTCACGAATAAAAAATAGATTTTATTAGGAGGAAGGAGTTTAAAATTTAATTTATTTGATCTTAAAATTCAATTTTATCTTTTGGGGGTTGGGACTAAATTTTATATTTTTTAAATATTAATATTTTCTCTATTTTGTTCTATTGAACTCACAAATAAAAATAGCATTTATTAAGAGGAAGGAGTTTAAAATTTAATTTAATTGTTCTTAAAAATTCATTTTATCTTTTGGGGGTTGGGACTAAATTTTATATTTTTTAAATATTAATATTTTCTCTATTTTGTTCTATTGAACTCACGAATAAAAAATAGATTTTATTAGGAGGAAGGAGTTTAAAATTTAATTTATTTGATCTTAAAAATCCATTTTATCTTTTGGGGGTTGGGACTAAATTTTATATTTTTTAAATAATTATATTTTCTCTATTTTGTTCTCTTGAACTCACGAAGAAAAATAGCTTTTATTAAGAGGAAGGAGTTTAAAATTTAATTTATTTGATCTTAAAAATCAATTTTATCTTTTGGGGGTTGGGACTAAATTTTATATTTTTTAAATATTAATATTTTCTCTATTTTGTTCTATTGAACTCACGAATAAAAAATAGATTTTATTAGGAGGGAGGAGTGTAAAATTTAATTTATTTGATCTTAAAAATCCATTTTATCTTTTGGGGGTTGGGACTAAATTTTATATTTTTTAAATATTAATATTTTCTCTATTTTGTTCTATTCAACTCACGAATAAAAATAGCTTTTATTAAGAGGAAGGAGTTTAAAATTTAATTTAATTGTTCTTAAAAATTCATTTTATCTTTTGGGGGTTGGGACTAAATTTTATATTTTTTAAATATTAATATTTTCTCTATTTTGTTCTATTGAACTCACGAATAAAAAATAGATTTTATTAGGAGGAAGGAGTTTAAAATTTAATTTATTTGATCTTAAAAATCAATTTTATCTTTTGGGGGTTGGGACTAAATTTTATATTTTTTAAATATTAATATTTTCTCTATTTTGTTCTATTGAACTCACAAATAAAAATAGCTTTTATTAAGAGGAAGGAGTTTAAAATTTAATTTAATTGTTCTTAAAAATTCATTTTATCTTTTGGGGGTTGGGACTAAATTTTATATTTTTTAAATATTAATATTTTCTCTATTTTGTTCTATTGAACTCACGAATAAAAAATAGATTTTATTAGGAGGGAGGAGTTTAAAATTTAATTTATTTGATCTTAAAAATCCATTTTATCTTTTGGAGGTTGGGACTAAATTTTATATTTTTTAAATATTAATATTTTCTCTATTTTGTTCTATTGAACTCACGAATAAAAATTGATTTTATTAGGAGGAAGGAGTTTAAAATTTAATTTATTTGATCTTAAAAATCAATTTTATCTTTTGGGGGGTTTGGACTAAATTTTATATTTTTTAAATATTAATATTTTCTCTATTTTGTTCTATTGAACTCACGAATAAAAAATAGATTTTATTAGGAGGGAGGAGTGTAAAATTTAATTTATTTGATCTTAAAAATCCATTTTATCTTTTGGGGGTTGGGACTAAATTTTATATTTTTTAAATATTAATATTTTCTCTATTTTGTTCTATTGAACTCACGAATAAAAATAGCTTTTATTAAGAGGAAGGAGTTTAAAATTTAATTTATTTGATCTTAAAAATCAATTTTATCTTTTGGGGGTTGAGACTAAATTTTATATTTTTTAAATATTAATATTTTCTCTATTTTGTTCTATTGAACTCACGAATAAAAAAAAGATTTTATTAGGAGGGAGGAGTTTAAAATTTAATTTATTTGATCTTAAAAATCCATTTTATCTTTTGGGGGTTGGAACTAAATTTTATATTTTTTAAATAATTATATTTTCTCTATTTTGTTCTATTGAACTCACAAATAAAAATAGCTTTTATTGAGTGAAAGGAGTTTAAAATTTTTATTTAATTGTTCTTAAAAATTCATTTTATCTTTTGGGGGTTGGGACTAAATTTTATATTTTTTAAATATTAATATTTTCTCTATTTTGTTCTATTGAACTCACGAATAAAAAATAGATTTTATTAGGAGGAAGGAGTTTAAAATTTAATTTATTTGATCTTAAAAATCAATTTTATCTTTTGGGGTTTGGGACTAAATTTTATATTTTTTAAATATTAATATTTTCTCTATTTTGTTCTATTGAACTTACAAATAAAAATAGCTTTTATTAAGAGGAAGGAGTTTAAAATTTAATTTAATTGTTCTTAAAAATTCATTTTATCTTTTGGGGGTTGGGACTAAATTTTATATTTTTTAAATATTAATATTTTCTCTATTTTGTTCTATTGAACTCACGAATAAAAAATAGATTTTATTAGGAGGGAGGAGTTTAAAATTTAATTTATTTGATCTTAAAAATCCATTTTATCTTTTGGGGGTTGGGACTAAATTTTATATTTTTTAAATATTAATATTTTCTCTATTTTGTTCTATTGAACTCACGAATAAAAAATAGATTTTATTAGGAGGAAGGAGTTTAAAATTTAATTTATTTGATCTTAAAAATCAATTTTATCTTTTGGGGGTTGGGACTAAATTTTATATTTTTTAAATATTAATATTTTCTCTATTTTGTTCTATTGAACTCACGAATAAAAAATAGATTTTATTAGGAGGGAGGAGTGTAAAATTTAATTTATTTGATCTTAAAAATCCATTTTATCTTTTGGGGGTTGGGACTAAATTTTATATTTTTTAAATATTAATATTTTCTCTATTTTCTTCTATTGAATTCACGAATAAAAAAAAGATTTTATTAGGAGGGAGGAGTTTAAAATTTAATTTATTTGATCTTAAAAATCCATTTTATCTTTTGGGGGTTGGGACTAAATTTTATATTTTTTAAATATTAATATTTTCTCTATTTTGTTCTATTCAACTCACGAATAAAAATAGCTTTTATTAAGAGGAAGGAGTTTAAAATTTAATTTATTTGATCTTAAAAATCAATTTTATCTTTTGGGGGTTGAGACTAAATTTTATATTTTTTAAATATTAATATTTTCTCTATTTTGTTCTATTGAACTCACGAATAAAAAAAAGATTTTATTAGAAGGGAGGAGTTTAAAATTTAATTTATTTGATCTGAAAAATCCATTTTATCTTTTGGGGGTTGGAACTAAATTTTATATTTTTTAAATAATTATATTTTCTCTATTTTGTTCTATTGAACTCACAAATAAAAATAGCTTTTATTAAGAGGAAGGAGTTTAAAATTTAATTTAATTGTTCTTAAAAATTCATTTTATCTTTTGGGGGTTGGGACTAAATTTTATATTTTTTAAATATTAATATTTTCTCTATTTTGCTCTATTGAACTCACGAATAAAAAATAGATTTTATTAGGAGGGAGGAGTTTAAAATTTAATTTATTTGATCTTAAAAATCAATTTTATCTTTTGGGGGTTGGGACTAAATTTTATATTTTTTAAATATTAATATTTTCTCTATTTTGTTCTATTGAACTCACGAATAAAAATTGATTTTATTAGGAGGAAGGAGTTTAAAATTTAATTTATTTGATCTTAAAAATCAATTTTATCTTTTGGGGGGTTTGGACTAAATTTTATATTTTTTAAATATTAATATTTTCTCTATTTTGTTCTATTGAACTCACGAATAAAAAATAGATTTTATTAGGAGGGAGGAGTGTAAAATTTAATTTATTTGATCTTAAAAATCCATTTTATCTTTTGGGGGTTGGGACTAAATTTTATATTTTTTAAATATTAATATTTTTTCTATTTTGTTCTATTGAACTCACGAATAAAAATAGCTTTTATTAAGAGGAAGGAGTTTAAAATTTAATTTATTTGATCTTAAAAATCAATTTTATCTTTTGGGGGTTGAGACTAAATTTTATATTTTTTAAATATTAATATTTTCTCTATTTTGTTCTATTGAACTCACGAATAAAAAAAAGATTTTATTAGGAGGGAGGAGTTTAAAATTTAATTTATTTGATCTTAAAAATCCATTTTATCTTTTGGGGGTTGGAACTAAATTTTATATTTTTTAAATAATTATATTTTCTCTATTTTGTTCTATTGAACTCACAAATAAAAATAGCTTTTATTGAGAGAAAGGAGTTTAAAATTTAATTTAATTGTTCTTAAAAATTCATTTTATCTTTTGGGGGTTGGGACTAAATTTTATATTTTTTAAATATTAATATTTTCTCTATTTTGTTCTATTGAACTCACGAATAAAAAATAGATTTTATTAGGAGGAAGGAGTTTAAAATTTAATTTATTTGATCTTAAAAATCAATTTTATCTTTTGGGGGTTAAGACTAAATTTTATATTTTTTAAATATTAATATTTTCTCTATTTTGTTCTATTGAACTCACAAATAAAAATAGCTTTTATTAAGAGGAAGGAGTTTAAAATTTAATTTAATTGTTCTTAAAAATTCATTTTATCTTTTGGGGGTTGGGACTAAATTTTATATTTTTTAAATATTTATATTTTCTCTATTTTGTTCTATTGAACTCACGAATAAAAAATAGATTTTATTAGGAGGGAGAAGTTTAAAATTTAATTTATTTGATCTTAAAAATCCATTTTATCTTTTGGGGGTTGGGACTAAATTTTATATTTTTTAAATATTAATATTTTCTCTATTTTGTTCTATTGAACTCACGAATAAAAAATAGATTTTATTAGGAGGAAGGAGTTTAAAATTTAATTTATTTGATCTTAAAAATCAATTTTATCTTTTGGGGGGTTGGGACTAAATTTTATATTTTTTAAATATTAATATTTTCTCTATTTTGTTCTATTGAACTCACGAATAAAAAATAGATTTTATTAGGAGGGAGGAGTGTAAAATTTAATTTATTTGATCTTAAAAATCCATTTTATCTTTTGGGGGTTGGGACTAAATTTTATATTTTTTAAATAATTATATTTTCTCTATTTTGTTCTCTTGAACTCACGAAGAAAAATAGCTTTTATTAAGAGGAAGGAGTTTAAAATTTAATTTATTTGATCTTAAAAATCAATTTTATCTTTTGGGGGTTGAGACTAAATTTTATATTTTTTAAATATTAATATTTTCTCTATTTTGTTCTATTGAACTCACGAATAAAAAAAAGATTTTATTAGGAGGGAGGAGTTTAAAATTTTATTTATTTGATCTTAAAAATCCATTTTATCTTTTGGGGGTTGGAACTAAATTTTATATTTTTTAAATAATTATATTTTCTCTATTTTGTTCTATTGAACTCACAAATAAAAATAGCTTTTATTAAGAGGAAGGAGTGTAAAATTTAATTTAATTGTTCTTAAAAATTCATTTTATCTTTTGGGGGTTGGGACTAAATTTTATATTTTTTAAATATTAATATTTTCTCTATTTTGTTCTATTGAACTCACGAATAAAAAATAGATTTTATTAGGAGGAAGGAGTTTAAAATTTAATTTATTTGATCTTAAAATTCAATTTTATCTTTTGGGGGTTGGGACTAAATTTTATATTTTTTAAATATTAATATTTTCTCTATTTTGTTCTATTGAACTCACAAATAAAAATAGCATTTATTAAGAGGAAGGAGTTTAAAATTTAATTTAATTGTTCTTAAAAATTCATTTTATCTTTTGGGGGTTGGGACTAAATTTTATATTTTTTAAATATTAATATTTTCTCTATTTTGTTCTATTGAACTCACGAATAAAAAATAGATTTTATTAGGAGAAAGGAGTTTAAAATTTAATTTATTTGATCTGAAAAATCCATTTTATCTTTTGGGGGTTGGGACTAAATTTTATATTTTTTAAATAATTATATTTTCTCTATTTTGTTCTCTTGAACTCACGAAGAAAAATAGCTTTTATTAAGAGGAAGGAGTTTAAAATTTAATTTATTTGATCTTAAAAATCAATTTTATCTTTTGGGGGTTGGGACTAAATTTTATATTTTTTAAATATTAATATTTTCTCTATTTTGTTCTATTGAACTCACGAATAAAAAATAGATTTTATTAGGAGGGAGGAGTGTAAAATTTAATTTATTTGATCTTAAAAATCCATTTTATCTTTTGGGGGTTGGGACTAAATTTTATATTTTTTAAATATTAATATTTTCTCTATTTTGTTCTATTCAACTCACGAATAAAAATAGCTTTTATTAAGAGGAAGGAGTTTAAAATTTAATTTATTTGATCTTAAAAATCAATTTTATCTTTTGGGGGTTGAGACTAAATTTTATATTTTTTAAATATTAATATTTTCTCTATTTTGTTCTATTGAACTCACGAATAAAAAAAAGATTTTATTAGAAGGGAGGAGTTTAAAATTTAATTTATTTGATCTGAAAAATCCATTTTATCTTTTGGGGGTTGGAACTAAATTTTATATTTTTTAAATAATTATATTTTCTCTATTTTGTTCTATTGAACTCACAAATAAAAATAGCTTTTATTAAGAGGAAGGAGTTTAAAATTTAATTTAATTGTTCTTAAAAATTCATTTTATCTTTTGGGGGTTGGGACTAAATTTTATATTTTTTAAATATTAATATTTTCTCTATTTTGTTCTATTGAAATCACGAATAAAAAAAAGATTTTATTAGGAGGGAGGAGTTTAAAATTTAATTTATTTGATCTTAAAAATCCATTTTATCTTTTGGGGGTTGGAACTAAATTTTATATTTTTTAAATAATTATATTTTCTCTATTTTGTTCTATTGAACTCACAAATAAAAATAGCTTTTATTGAGAGAAAGGAGTTTAAAATTTAATTTAATTGTTCTTAAAAATTCATTTTATCTTTTGGGGGTTGGGACTAAATTTTATATTTTTTAAATATTAATATTTTCTCTATTTTGTTCTATTGAACTCACGAATAAAAAATAGATTTTATTAGGAGGAAGGAGTTTAAAATTTAATTTATTTGATCTTAAAAATCAATTTTATCTTTTGGGGGTTGGGACTAAATTTTATATTTTTTAAATTTTAATATTTTCTCTATTTTGTTCTATTGAACTCACAAATAAAAATAGCTTTTATTAAGAGGAAGGAGTTTAAAATTTAATTTAATTGTTCTTAAAAATTCATTTTATCTTTTGGGGGTTGGGACTAAATTTTATATTTTTTAAATATTAATATTTTCTCTATTTTGTTCTATTGAAATCACGAATAAAAAAAAGATTTTATTAGGAGGGAGGAGTTTAAAATTTAATTTATTTGATCTTAAAAATCCATTTTATCTTTTGGGGGTTGGAACTAAATTTTATATTTTTTAAATAATTATATTTTCTCTATTTTGTTCTATTGAACTCACAAATAAAAATAGCTTTTATTGAGAGAAAGGAGTTTAAAATTTAATTTAATTGTTCTTAAAAATTCATTTTATCTTTTGGGGGTTGGGACTAAATTTTATATTTTTTAAATATTAATATTTTCTCTATTTTGTTCTATTGAACTCACGAATAAAAAATAGATTTTATTAGGAGGAAGGAGTTTAAAATTTAATTTATTTGATCTTAAAAATCAATTTTATCTTTTGGGGGTTGGGACTAAATTTTATATTTTTTAAATTTTAATATTTTCTCTATTTTGTTCTATTGAACTCACAAATAAAAATAGCTTTTATTAAGAGGAAGGAGTTTAAAATTTAATTTAATTGTTCTTAAAAATTCATTTTATCTTTTGGGGGTTGGGACTAAATTTTATATTTTTTAAATATTAATATTTTCTCTATTTTGTTCTATTGAACTCACGAATAAAAAAAAGATTTTATTAGGAGGGAGGAGTTTAAAATTTAATTTATTTGATCTTAAAAATCCATTTTATCTTTTGGGGGTTAGAACTAAATTTTATATTTTTTAAATAATTATATTTTCTCTATTTTGTTCTATTGAACTCACAAATAAAAATAGCTTTTATTGAGAGAAAGGAGTTTAAAATTTAATTTAATTGTTCTTAAAAATTCATTTTATCTTTTGGGGTTGGGACTACATTTTATATTTTTTAAATATTAATATTTTCTCTATTTTGTTCTATTGAACTCACGAATAAAAATTGATTTTATTAGGAGGAAGGAGTTTAAAATTTAATTTATTTGATCTTAAAAATCAATTTTATCTTTTGGGGGGTTTGGACTAAATTTTATATTTTTTAAATATTAATATTTTCTCTATTTTGTTCTATTGAACTCACGAATAAAAAATAGATTTTATTAGGAGGGAGGAGTGTAAAATTTAATTTATTTGATCTTAAAAATCCATTTTATCTTTTGGGGGTTGGGACTAAATTTTATATTTTTTAAATATTAATATTTTCTCTATTTTGTTCTATTGAACTCACGAATAAAAATAGCTTTTATTAAGAGGAAGGAGTTTAAAATTTAATTTATTTGATCTTAAAAATCAATTTTATCTTTTGGGGGTTGAGACTAAATTTTATATTTTTTAAATATTAATATTTTCTCTATTTTGTTCTATTGAACTCACGAATAAAAAAAAGATTTTATTAGGAGGGAGGAGTTTAAAATTTAATTTATTTGATCTTAAAAATCCATTTTATCTTTTGGGGGTTGGAACTAAATTTTATATTTTTTAAATAATTATATTTTCTCTATTTTGTTCTATTGAACTCACAAATAAAAATAGCTTTTATTGAGAGAAAGGAGTTTAAAATTTTTATTTAATTGTTCTTAAAAATTCATTTTATCTTTTGGGGGTTGGGACTAAATTTTATATTTTTTAAATATTAATATTTTCTCTATTTTGTTCTATTGAACTCACGAATAAAAAATAGATTTTATTAGGAGGAAGGAGTTTAAAATTTAATTTATTTGATCTTAAAAATCAATTTTATCTTTTGGGGTTTGGGACTAAATTTTATATTTTTTAAATATTAATATTTTCTCTATTTTGTTCTATTGAACTCACAAATAAAAATAGCTTTTATTAAGAGGAAGGAGTTTAAAATTTAATTTAATTGTTCTTAAAAATTCATTTTATCTTTTGGGGTTGGGACTAAATTTTATATTTTTTAAATATTAATATTTTCTCTATTTTGTTCTATTGAACTCACGAATAAAAAATAGATTTTATTAGGAGGGAGGAGTTTAAAATTTAATTTATTTGATCTTAAAAATCCATTTTATCTTTTGGGGGTTGGGACTAAATTTTATATTTTTTAAATATTAATATTTTCTCTATTTTGTTCTATTGAACTCACGAATAAAAAATAGATTTTATTAGGAGGAAGGAGTTTAAAATTTAATTTATTTGATCTTAAAAATCAATTTTATCTTTTGGGGGGTTGGGACTAAATTTTATATTTTTTAAATATTAATATTTTCTCTATTTTGTTCTATTGAACTCACGAATAAAAAATAGATTTTATTAGGAGGGAGGAGTGTAAAATTTAATTTATTTGATCTTAAAAATCCATTTTATCTTTTGGGGGTTGGGACTAAATTTTATATTTTTTAAATAATTATATTTTCTCTATTTTGTTCTCTTGAACTCACGAAGAAAAATAGCTTTTATTAAGAGGAAGGAGTTTAAAATTTAATTTATTTGATCTTAAAAATCAATTTTATCTTTTGGGGGTTGAGACTAAATTTTATATTTTTTAAATATTAATATTTTCTCTATTTTGTTCTATTGAACTCACGAATAAAAAAAAGATTTTATTAGGAGGGAGGAGTTTAAAATTTAATTTATTTGATCTTAAAAATCCATTTTATCTTTTGGGGGTTGGAACTAAATTTTATATTTTTTAAATAATTATATTTTCTCTATTTTGTTCTATTGAACTCACAAATAAAAATAGCTTTTATTAAGAGGAAGGAGTTTAAAATTTAATTTAATTGTTCTTAAAAATTCATTTTATCTTTTGGGGGTTGGGACTAAATTTTATATTTTTTAAATATTAATATTTTCTCTATTTTGTTCTATTGAACTCACGAATAAAAAATAGATTTTATTAGGAGGAAGGAGTTTAAAATTTAATTTATTTGATCTTAAAATTCAATTTTATCTTTTGGGGGTTGGGACTAAATTTTATATTTTTTAAATATTAATATTTTCTCTATTTTGTTCTATTGAACTCACAAATAAAAATAGCTTTTATTAAGAGGAAGGAGTTTAAAATTTAATTTAATTGTTCTTAAAAATTCATTTTATCTTTTGGGGGTTGGGACTAAATTTTATATTTTTTAAATATTAATATTTTCTCTATTTTGTTCTATTGAACTCACGAATAAAAAATAGATTTTATTAGGAGGGAGGAGTTGAAAATTTAATTTATTTGATCTTAAAAATCCATTTTATCTTTTGGGGGTTGGGACTAAATTTTATATTTTTTAAATATTAATATTTTCTCTATTTTGTTCTATTGAACTCACGAATAAAAAATAGATTTTATTAGGAGGGAGGAGTGTAAAATTTAATTTATTTGATCTTAAAAATCCATTTTATCTTTTGGGGGTTGGGACTAAATTTTATATTTTTTAAATATTAATATTTTCTCTATTTTGTTCTATTGAACTTACGAATAAAAATAGCTTTTATTAAGAGGAAGGAGTTTAAAATTTAATTTATTTGATCTTAAAAATCAATTTTATCTTTTGGGGGTTGAGACTAAATTTTATATTTTTTAAATATTAATATTTTCTCTATTTTGTTCTATTGAACTCACGAATAAAAAAAAGATTTTATTAGGAGGGAGGAGTTTAAAATTTAATTTATTTGATCTTAAAAATCCATTTTATCTTTTGGGTGTTGGAACTAAATTTTATATTTTTTAAATAATTATATTTTCTCTATTTTGTTCTATTGAACTCACAAATAAAAATAGCTTTTATTAAGAGGAAGGAGTTTAAAATTTAATTTAATTGTTCTTAAAAATTCATTTTATCTTTTGGGGGTTGGGACTAAATTTTATATTTTTTAAATATTAATATTTTCTCTATTTTGTTCTATTGAACTCACGAATAAAAAATAGATTTTATTAGGAGGGAGGAGTTTCAAATTTAATTTATTTTATCTTAAAAATCCATTTTATCTTTTGGGGGTTGGGACCAAATTTTATATTTTCTAAATATTAATATTTTCTCTATTTTGTTCTATTGAACTCACGAATAAAAAATAGATTTTATTAGGAGGAAGGAGTTTAAAATTTAATTTATTTGATCTTAAAAATCAATTTTATCTTTTGGGGGGTTGGGACTAAATTTTATATTTTTGGGTCAAAATAAGTGAAACCGGCCACTTGAAAAATTTTTATCTCCAATTTTCAAGTTATCTATGATTTTTGGTAGATATTTGATTTGATTCAGGAACTCAAAAATAGCGTGTAAAATAATTTTTAGCAAAATTCATCGAGCCGTTTTTAAAAAAAATGTTTTTTTATGTCAAAAAATCAATTTTTTAAAAATTAAATATTCACAATTTTTTTTTACAATGTCGTAATACCAGGAGCACCGAAGACAAATTATGTAGTTGTAATTTATGTAATTTAGTGAGAAAACCGGGGCACATTAACTTCGAAAAAAATAAACCAATAACAAAAGAAAAGAAGAAATATTATTGCGCAAAGTGCCGATCAGAAATATTTGTAGGAAAAACGCATTTTTGTTGTACACAGAATTTGGAGAAGCATATTATAAATGATTTATTTACAAAGGAAAAAGAACACTTAGTTTGTCATTTAATTAAAGATATTTTAAGTGCAAACGCTGTAAAAACAAAGTCTTCCTTTAAGCCCGAAATTTGTCTTTGTTCAAGATGTAAACGGAAGTAGACCGTGTTGGCTGAATGTCAGTAATGATTAGAAGTTTAAAAAGAATTCTCCCCTATTGATACAAGTATGGTGTTAAGTGGACTGAAATTCAACTGTAAGCAAGTAAATTTAAGCCTAAATTTCAGTCTAAATTTCAGAAGACTAAATTAAAGTCTTCTTACTAGCTTACAGTTGAATTGTAGTCCATTTAACACCTTACTTGTATCAATAGGGGAATATTCTTTTCAAACTTCTAATTAATACTGACATTCAGCCAACATGGTCTACTTCCGTTTACACCTTTCATATTCTTGAATTTTATTAAAATAAATATAAGTCACATTTAATTTCTTATTACAAACAACAATTACACAGGTTTATAAATTAAAAACTTTTTTTTTGCCAATTGAACAAAACATTTTTTTTTCGAATAGTAGGTGTTTGTTGAGTAAGAAAATCATAGTTTTAATTTTTTTCCCTCGTACAGTTTTTCTGTAGCTTCAAATTTTATATTTTCGAGGTGCGGCGCCACTTAAACTTACCTGTAGGAAAATTAGCTTGTCAAAATATAATAAATGAGGTATCAATGGAATAGTTATTAAATTACCTTTTGATCCATAGGTCACAGAATAAAATTCAACAAAAATTGAGAGAGTTACAGTCGATTAAAGATGAAATTTCATGACAATTTTGATGATTTTTAGACATTTGAGTAACTTCTACTATTTTTTTCTACATCAAACAGGGAAGAATGTTTAGGTTTTAACTTTTTATTGATAGACTATATCATAACAAAATTTTTGAGCCCTTGTAAACCTCAATTGGATTAAAAATGACAATTCTGCACTAAATTTAGTGAACGAAACTACATTCTTCATTTTTAGTATCCCTTAAAGATTTCCAGCAAAAATTCAAGTAATAAAATTTGGTTAAGTATTAAAGTTACTGAAATCACTAATCAAGAGTTTCTGAAGTCGTAGATTTCGAATGCAATGTTAGTTTTGCAAATTTTAAAATGGCGGATCCAATATAATGGACAAGTTTTTGAAAATCGATGAAATTCGTCTCAAATTCGTTACTCGGAGGTTTTTGGGGTCGCTGAATACGAATCCGATGTCAGATTTTAAAAATTAAAAATGGCGGATCCAGTAGGTGCGAATTCAATGGATTTTAAAAAACTTGTTCACCATTATGAATCCATCATTTTCAATTTTCGAAATCTGACATCGGATTCGTAATCAGCGACCCCAAAAGCCCCCGAGTAACGAATTTGAGACGAATTTCATCGATTTTTAAAAACTTGTCCGCCATATTGGATCCGCCATTTTGAAATTTGCAAAACTATAATTGCATTCGAAATCTACGACTTCAGAAACTCTTGATTAGTGATTTCAGTAACTTTAGCACTTAACCAAATTTTATTACTTGAATTTTTGCTGGAAATCTTTAAGGGATACTAAAAATGAAGAATGTAGTTTCGTTCACTAAATTTAGTGCAGAATTGTCATTTTTAATCCAATCGAGGTCCACAAGGGCTCAAAATTTTTGTTATGATATAGTCTATCAATAAAAAAATTAAAACCTAAACATTCTTCTCTGTTTGATGTAGAAAAAAATAGTAGAAGTTACTCAAATGTCTAAAAATCATCAAAATTGTCATGAAATTTCATCTTTAATCGACTGTAACTCTCTCAATTTTTGTTGAATTTTATTCTGTGACCTATGGATTGAAAGGTAATTTAATAACCTTTCCAATAATACCTTATTTATTATATTTTGACAAGCTTATTTTCCTACAGGTAAGTTTAAGTGGCGTCGCTCCTCGAAAATGCAAAATTTGAAGCTACAGAAAAACTGCACGAGGGAAAAAAATTAAAACTATGATTTTTTTACTCAACAAACACCTACTATTCGAAAAAAAAATGTTTTGTTCAATTGGCAATTTCACTGTAAACCAGTGTTATTAAAACTATCAGTCGAAATTTTTCTCTTTAAGATAGAATTAAATACTAATGCACATATATATTCGGTGAAATTAAGATTATAAAATGTTTATAAACTTATTTATAATCGAATAAAAATATTAATATACGCGCTATTCAGACTTTTCACGTTTGCAAATTGCGTCTCTTGTGACGTAAGAATCAACTGTTTCAGCCTCGCCAGACTTACAGTCAGCTGTAGGCGTACCTTATTAGAAGTTAATTGTATCTAACTTTTTATTAATAGGGGAGACTGGGGTAAACCCGCTCACTAGCGATTTTACGCCATGAACTCAACTTAAGATGAAGATATTGGTACTGTGAATAGTACTTAACATTCAACTTATATTAACGAACTTTCGTTTAGTTTAATGAACTCAACATAGAATCAGAGACGATTAAATGTTTTTAGAGGTGTCAGAAAAAAACGTATTTTGGATATTTTTAAGTTTTTCGATCATTATTTTTGAATCTTAATTTATCTAGCAAATTTTTTTTGTTTCTATTGAATGTCCTTCTTCGAAGTACATATATAGTTTTGTCTTATTTTAAAAAGATTTAATTAAATTTATTCTGAAATGTGAGGAATACACTCGGGGTAAAGCCGCTCACTTAGTTTTAAATTTAAAATTTAGAATAAAATAATTTCACGTATTATATTTCAACAATAACACAATTTATGACTTATTAAAACCAAAATTGTAACTACATTTCACTTTCTCTTAATAAAATATAACACTATTTAAATCCATAGTTGTAATTCATGAAATCTATGTTCATTATTTATTAAACCAATTTGTTGTTTATAGAATTGTTATAAAACTCATAAATTATCAATAATAATTCATACTTAAGACGGGAATAAGACGAACTTTAATATTTAAAAAATAAAACTTTTCCGTCTTGAAAAGATAAGGTGAGCGGGTTTACCCTGGAAAATTGTGATTTCGAAATTTGGTATATGTTTATTAAAAAGTTTCTCTAAGTAAAACTAAAAATATAAATCAAAAACTCTTTTTAATTTTTTTAGTAGAAATCATAAGCTTTCAAATGATATAAATTAACTTGGATTTAGAGAATAATTTCCTAGATTTTAGCCGATCTGAAAAAAGTGAGCGGGTTTACCCCAGTCTCCCCTACCATTGGATCTGAAATTAAGTCCGGTGTACTACAAATAAATTACAAAATAAGTTTTATTTTAGTAAGAGTACAACTAACTTTAATTTTCAGTTAGTTTTTATGATTGAATAAAGTTGTTTGCTTAAGATAAGTCAAAAATTAAAACTAGCCACCATTAAATTTAAGACTTTGTTTTTACTGTGAAAATGTTACGCCTATATTTAATATAAAGAAATTTGAAATATTGAAAATTATTTTATTTAAAAATTAATTAAAACTTCCTTCGAACCAAGTTGAAGGAAGTCAAAGATCATATTGCAATAAGGTATTTTGGTGTCAGCGAAATGGTGCAACTCGTGAGACAATGACACTAAAATAATTTTATATTTAAAATTTTATTCAACTCATGAGGCAAGCCCTTGGAACCCACATAAGTAATAAACTATCAATTATTAATAAAACTATATTGATAAATATCGATTAATAAAAGGGTATTATTTTATAGAATTTATAATTTTTAAAACAACAACAGCTATGGTTTATGTATGTACGTACATATATGTGTATTATCCATTTTTTTATTAACAGTAACATTTAAGAGGAAAATTATTAACTATTAGAATTAAAATAATGAAATGCATATTGTATACACATATATATATATATACACGAAGAATAGACGAGAGGCTCCACTCAACGCGTTGAGTGAAGGCTCCCCGCGCTTCCCTCGACATTGTGCGAGAGAGAAAGAAGATTATGTTTAGCAATGGAGTATACAACAACGGAGTGTTCTCTCTCGAACATATTGTACTATGTCGCACTCTTTCTCTCCCATTGTGTTTCTCTCTCGAACCATCGCCAACGGCAATACATTATGATGTATTTTCTTAGTTTCCTGGACCTTAGAAATAGGGTGAACAATGACCCGGTCATAATTTAAAATTTTATTTATAATTAGCCATTCTATATTATTTATATGGACGGAACGTTTTGGGTTATTATTATTATTTTCTTTTAAAAAAAAAAATTATCCTTTACCTTCCAATAAAAACTTAACTTACAAACCTTGCCCGCCATAAAATTGCATACTTGCGGAAAGATTCGATGCAATACTGAGATGATTCCTAGTACAACCGATTGGATTTGTAACAACATTTAAGGGTTACAAAATAGAATGGAATTTCTATTTCTGAAATGTCCATTAATCCGATTTACAAAAACAATGAAAAATAAGAATTAATTTGAAAAATAAATAAACAAATTAATATTTGTTTCCACAATTAAAATTTTAAAAAAATGATCTTTTCTAAGAATAAAAGAAAAGGAATGCATTTCAACATAGTGCACTGAACTTACACCTGAAAAATTGCAAGTTCAGCAATTTCAGGATGGCAACAGGTCCAACGCCCTGTCCCCACCTTTCCATATTTCTTAAGGAAGTAAAACTATAAAAGCACATTAATTAAACATCAAAATTGTTCAGTACGGTTTCCCACGGCACAGAGACTCAATCTCTGTCGGAATAAAAATAATATTATCCGTAACGTTCCCGTCCGGTATACAGGATCCAAATTGGTTGTATGTTTATACAAGCAATTTGGCCGGACGAAAATAAAATTCTTAACTCGAAATCCGCGGGGCCACCTAAAGCTAAAATAGTGAAAGGGGAGATTTTATTTAAATAAATTTAAAATTTTCTTTCTTGTCAAATGACCGGCCGGTTTTACGGTGTAGCCGCGTCCGCCCTATTTTAGTGGTTTAGGAAACTAAAAAAAAAAAAACAATAAGTTGTGCACGTGTGAGTGTGTGGTGAATTGTCTTCGCCCGTCGGAAAGTTCTGGCGGTAGATTTAATATCCAGCAACGGTAAGTACTGTATCGTTCTGGACTAATCAAATTTCATCCCCCCCCAAATTGTATGAGAGGTGGATGGAATTATTTTCCTTTTTATTATAATAAATTTATAATTATTATCCTTAATTTTCTCTCTATTAATTTCTTTATCTTCCTTACCCCCCCTCCTCTAATTAAAATTCTAAATGTTAAAAGAAACCAGGAATAACGTGTCCCAATAAGATAAACAGAGCTTACGCTCTGGCAGTTTGGTCTCCTTCGCCGAACTATAAAAATAGGGCCACACTGAGAGAAGACCGATACGTAATAGTTCCCGCTAGACGTCGCTATGAGCTACTCTGCTTGTCGTGTTTGAGTTGTTCCGAATCGGGTGCTGAGACTCCCCGATCCAGTCAAACATTGTTCTCGCATGTGAGAAAACAACTGGTGGCAAACACTGAAAGTTCTGCGTAATCTCGCTTCAGATCGTTCCACGTTTCGCATCGGGGCTTGAGACATCCCGATTCGAGGGTTCACATAAAAACATTCAAAAGTACAACTCAAGGCTCGCACGGGACGTATTAGTTCCCGGACTTCTCTCAGTGCAGCTCAAAAGCCCAAAAATAATTTTTATAATAAACAATTATTCAAATTATTTAAAACATTTTTATCGGTTCGTAACAGAAAAAGAGAATTAATTCTGAAGAAAATGAATCAGGTAAAATTTAATATAAAAACTTAAATAATTAAGTGAAATGTAATGAAATATTTTCCTCTCTCATCTAGGTAAAGATACAATTGCTATATCTCAGAAACATGGAAAGCCATTAAAAATTTCTTTGAATATTGATCAAGAATCGAAATTTAAAAAAAGAAAAACTTTTTCTGCTGAAGATATTTCAAGAATTGAAACAGATTGTGGCCTTTCAACTAATACAGTACACAGAATTACAATTGCCCTTCGTGTAGCTACAAATGACAGAAAGCTGTTTGAACCAAATTTAAAAGAAAAAGTAAAAAATTTTAATCATATCCTTGATTCCTATTTCAGTGTTAAAGAATGTAACGTGACCAAATCGAAGAACAATCAAATTACAACTGCATCAGAAATTTTAGTTTTTTGAAATAATGTCAACGAATTGATTCATTTTGTTAAAGAGAAAAGGGAAGTTAATGAAGTGCATTTAAAGATTGGAATAGATGGAGGCGGAGGATTTTTAAAAGTTTGTCTTTTGATACAGTCGTCTGCGATCATTGAATCAGAGATTGAAAATATAAAATGTAGACAGAAATATTCGGATGGTCCAGTGGCGAAGAATTTAAAGGACTCAGGTGTAAAAAAATTGCTACTGCTAGGAATAATTGCACATACACAAGGAAACTATAAAAATGTTTCATTATTATTGTGGTCATTACTGAATATTCAAAATTTAAGAGCAACCATAGCTACCGATTTAAAACTTGCTAACATTTTAGCGGGAATTATGTCACACCCAAGTAGTTTTCCTTGTACATGGTGCACTGCTTTGAAAAATGAATTTAAAAAATGTGGAGACTACAGAACTATTGACACTTGTAAAGAAAATTATTCAGCTTGGCAGAAAAGTGGAAGTCAAAAATCAACAACGAGAAAGTACAATAGTTCTATTCATAATCCCATTATTTCTTCTGAAGATCCTTCTACACGGATATTAGAAGTAATTCCTCCACCGGAATTACATCTAATGCTGGGAGCTGTAAAAAGGATTTATAAAGACATGCTGTTAGAATTTGAATGTGACAGTATAAAATGGGCCCAGGCGTGCAATGTGTCTCGAGAATTTGTACATGGAAGTCCTCCGTTTACCGGTAATTCTTGTAAAACTCTTTTAAACAAAATTGACTTACTACGTAGCGTATGTTACATTGGTTGCTTAAAGTACGTTAAATGTTTTGAAGATTTTAAATCTGTTATAAATTCATGCTTTTCTTTGATTCTAAAACCGAATTATTTAAAATGTATTTCTGCGTTTCAAAAAAGCTATTGTGATTTGAACATCCCTATCACTCCTAAAATTCACCCCATATTTTTTCATGTCGGTGAGTTTTGTAGCAAAGCAGGAAGGCCATTGAAACGGCACATTCTGACTTCACAAAAATTTGGGATAAATATATATATAATATAATATTTCATATATATATTTCATATATATATATATAATATATATAATATTAATATTATTATATATATAATATTTCATATATATATATATATATATATATATATATATATATATATATATATATATATATATATATTTATCCCAAATTTTTGTGAAGTCAGAATGTGCCGTTTCAATGGCCGGTTCACTAAAAAATTCAAGGGATCTTCCTGCTTTGCTACAAAACTCACCGACATGAAAAAATATGGCGTGAATTTTAGGAGTGATTGGGATGTTCAAATCACAATAGCTTTTTTGAAACGCAGAAATACATTTTAAATAATTCGGTTTTAGAATCGAAGAAAAGCATGAATTTATAACAGATTTAAAATCTTCAAAACATTTAACGTACTTTAAGCAACCAATGTTACATACGCTGCGTAGTAAGTCAATTTTGTTTAAAAGAGTTTTACAAGAATTACCGGTAAACAGAGGACTTCCATGTACAAATTCTCGAGACACATTGCACGCCTGGGCCCATTTTATACTGTCACATTCAAATTCTAACAGCATGTCTTTATAAATCCTTTTTACAGCTCCCAGCATTAGATGTAATTCCGGTGGAGGAATTACTTCTAATATCCGTGTAGAAGGATCTTCAGAAGAAATAATGGGATTATGAATAGAACTATTGTACTTTCTCGTTGTTGATTTTTGACTTCTACTTTTCTGCCAAGCTGAATAATTTTCTTTACAAGTGTCAATAGTTCTGTAGTCTCCACATTTTTTAAATTCATTTTTCAAAGCAGTGCACCATGTACAAGGAAAACTACTTGGGTGTGACATAATTCCCGCTAAAATGTTAGCAAGTTTTAAATCGGTAGCTATGGTTGCTCTTAAATTTTGAATATTCAGTAATGACCACAATAATAATGAAACATTTTTATAGTTTCCTTGTGTATGTGCAATTATTCCTAGCAGTAGCAATTTTTTTACACCTGAGTCCTTTAAATTCTTCGCCACTGGACCATCCGAATATTTCTGTCTACATTTTATATTTTCAATCTCTGATTCAATGATCGCAGACGACTGTATCAAAAGACAAACTTTTAAAAATCCTCCGCCTCCATCTATTCCAATCTTTAAATGCACTTCATTAACTTCCCTTTTCTCTTTAACAAAATGAATCAATTCGTTGACATTATTTCAAAAAACTAAAATTTCTGATGCA
Source organism: Leptopilina syphax (assembly GCA_032872505.1). Lineage (NCBI taxonomy): Eukaryota > Metazoa > Arthropoda > Insecta > Hymenoptera > Figitidae > Leptopilina > Leptopilina syphax. Next base: position 24,087,056 of record CM065472.1, on the reverse strand, counting down.
GTTGTAATTTGATTGTTCTTCGATTTGGTCACGTTACATTCTTTAACACTGAAATAGGAATCAAGGATATGATTAAAATTTTTTACTTTTTCTTTTAAATTTGGTTCAAACAGCTTTCTGTCATTTGTAGCTACACGAAGGGCAATTGTAATTCTGTGTACTGTATTAGTTGAAAGGCCACAATCTGTTTCAATTCTTGAAATATCTTCAGCAGAAAAAGTTTTTCTTTTTTTAAATTTCGATTCTTGATCAATATTCAAAGAAATTTTTAATGGCTTTCCATGTTTCTGAGATATAGCAATTGTATCTTTACCTAGATGAGAGAGGAAAATATTTCATTACATTTCACTTAATTATTTAAGTTTTTATATTAAATTTTACCTGATTCATTTTCTTCAGAATTAATTCTCTTTTTCTGTTACGAACCGATAAAAATGTTTTAAATAATTTGAATAATTGTTTATTATAAAAATTATTTTTGGGCTTTTGAGCTGCACTGAGAGAAGTCCGGGAACTAATACGTCCCGTGCGAGCCTTGAGTTGTACTTTTGAATGTTTTTATGTGAACCCTCGAATCGGGATGTCTCAAGCCCCGATGCGAAACGTGGAACGATCTGAAGCGAGATTACGCAGAACTTTCAGTGTTTGCCACCAGTTGTTTTCTCACATGCGAGAACAATGTTTGACTGGATCGGGGAGTCTCAGCACCCGATTCGGAACAACTCAAACACGACAAGCAGAGTAGCTCATAGCGACGTCTAGCGGGAACTATTACGTATCGGTCTTCTCTCAGTGTGGCCCTATTTTTATAGTTCGGCGAAGGAGACCAAACTGCCAGAGCGTAAGCTCTGTTTATCTTATTGGGACACGTTATTCCTGGTTTCTTTTAACATTTAGAATTTTAATTAGAGGAGGGGGGGTAAGGAAGATAAAGAAATTAATAGAGAGAAAATTAAGGATAATAATTATAAATTTATTATAATAAAAAGGAAAATAATTCCATCCACCTCTCATACAATTTGGGGGGGATGAAATTTGATTAGTCCAGAACGATACAGTACTTACCGTTGCTGGATATTAAATCTACCGCCAGAACTTTCCGACGGGCGAAGACAATTCACCACACACTCACACGTGCACAACTTATTGTTTTTTTTTTTTTTAGTTTCCTAAACCACTAAAATAGGGCGGACGCGGCTACATCGTAAAACCGGCCGGTCATTTGACAAGAAAGAAAATTTTAAATTTATTTAAATAAAATCTCCCCTTTCACTATTTTAGCTTTAGGTGGCCCCGCGGATTTCGAGTTAAGAATTTTATTTTCGTCCGGCCAAATTGCTTGTATAAACATACAACCAATTTGGATCCTGTATACCGGACGGGAACGTTACGGATAATATTATTTTTATTCCGACAGAGATTGAGTCTCTGTGCCGTGGGAAACCGTACTGAACAATTTTGATGTTTAATTAATGTGCTTTTATAGTTTTACTTCCTTAAGAAATATGGAAAGGTGGGGACAGGGCGTTGGACCTGTTGCCATGCCGAAATTCAATTTAATATTGATATTTTTGAAGAAATTAATTATAAATCATCATTTTCTATGTAAAATAATGATAAATTATTATTTTCCTCAAAAATTCCCATGGTCCCACTCTGATTTTTACATGGCTCATAGGAAAAAAGGTAAGCTTTCGATTGGGATAGGTTAGAAAAAAATAAAAAACATCGATTTTGAGATATATTGAAATTAAGAATTTGACCTTGAATTTCAAGGTCAAATTAAAAGAAAACAACTTTTTTTTCATCACCAGCTTATAGCCCGTGAAAACCCCTTTAAAAATCACTATTCATACTTTAAATTTGATTAATTTTACTTATCAATATATTAAATTGAAAAAAAGATATTTTCAAAAAAATCAAAATTTTGAAACTCCATAACTCAAAAAATATTTTATCAAATTCAAAAAAAATTTATATTTACACTTCTACTAATAATAGTAACATTTTAGCAAAGTTTAGAGAAAATTCATTTTTTGACCTGGACAGTTGAGGAATTTTGCCCCATATATAAATATTTATATATATATATATATTTATATATATTTTCATAAATATTTTATTAATTTCATTTATATATATTTATATTTATATTTTTTTTCATATATATACATATTTCATATATTTATAACATTGTTTGTTAAAAAAGATTAATTTGATGATATTTCGTATTTCACGATTTGAAAACACTGGATTTCTTTATATTTAAAGAATAAAAACTCTTATTTTTAGTTAGTTTGCAACACTTCTTTTTTCCATAATATTTTTAAGAAAAATTATTTTATTAACCGACTTGTTTTCATTATCAATTAATCGATATAATATGTTTATCATATTTAATTTCTCAAAATTTTTGTTTGACATGAAAAACCATTTTTTTAAACGGCTCGATGAATTTTGCTAAAAATTATTTTACACACTATTTTTGAGCTCCTAAATCGAATGGAAGAAAAAAATTTGAAGTAAAAAAAGTTTTGATTTAAAGTTGGTAAAAAACTTTTAAAATTGATTTTGAAAATGGGAGGAGTTTATTTTTATTAGCCAGGAAGTATTTTTTTCTTAATTGGTTAATACTAAATGTAGCTTTCGAAAAATTAAATATTCACTCCTTTTTTGTAATGTTGAACTAACGACTAAAAAATTGCTTTCTTAAAGTAGGAGGAGTTAGAATCTCATTTTAATTCGTCTAAAAAGTAAATTTTCTTATAATTTTAGAAAAACGGTAGAAAATTGCCTATTTTATTTTTCTTAGTATAATTATTTATTTTCTGTTTTTTTATTTTTTATATTCTATTAAATATACTAATAAATGTGTTTGTAATTGATTAAATTAAAAAAGGTTAATTTCAATATACAAATTCTAGAATTATATTGTTATATTGTACAGAATAAAAATTATGTTTCCTTTTTTTATTTTTCTGTAATAAAGCATGCAATTTAAAGACATGGAAAAATGTCAGCTCCGCCATCTGTCGCGCAAAATGCGCGGCGACATATCAACAGTTTATTCTAATATCGATCTGACACACACATTTATATCCTACACTAAAACTGACATTTCCTACTTTAAACATTAATTTCTCAATAATTTAACGTTAATTTATACTAAAAAATAGATAAATTTCATCCTAGAATATTCCTTTATTTATTTCAATATTTTTCTTTACCTGTTTTTACCTAATTATCGAAATATTCTAACGAAATACGAAGTGACGACGAAATTACGATGAATTCGTCGTATTTTCGTAGTTCACCCATCCTTCAGGGTGGTTTCGAGGGTCAACGTAAATCTTGCGCAGTGAAACGTTTCGCGTTCCTTATTCAACGAAGTAATAGCAGAAGTACATTTTATATGAAAATTGAAAAATGTGTTCTTAGTGATTGCTGCTGATCGTTAATTTTACAGTTTTGTTGTCCTGTAAAACATTATGTATTATATGTAGTATTTAATACTTGTTGCTGTTATAAAAAGATAATATTTATTTAATAGTAATATTATATCAGTTGAAATTTATTGCATTTTTATTCGTGTTTGAATGTTTAAGCACCATGTGAAAATTGTTAAGAAAGATTGTGTTGTATAAAGTCCGCCTGAAAATCAGTCGGAGTTCGAGCGATTCTTATAAGAAGAATCTAATCTATTTTTACAGATAGAAAAACAAATAAGTTACTGTGTGTATTGAAAGTGATAAATATTGGGAACAAATAAATCAGAATATATGTACTAATGTAAATAAATGTAAAGCAGTAATCAGTTTATAAAAATGAGTGGCAAATGGAAATAAGTTCAATAGTGCCAGGCGAAGTGCCTGGCACTATTGAACTTATTTCAAGTAACAAATAAGTTACTGTGTGTATTGAAAGTGATAAATATTGGGAACAAATAAATCAGAATATATGTACTAATGTAAATAAATGTAAAGCAGTAATCAGTTTATAAAAATGAGTGGCAAATGGAAATAAGTTCAATAGTGCCAGGCGAAGTGCCTGGCACTATTGAACTTATTTCATAATACGAAGTGTATTATGCAGTTTTTATTACTTACTCATTAATTTAAGATTTTAATTTCATTGTTTCTTTTAAAAAAAGAAAAATACCTATTTTATGAGCTCTTTACAAAAGTTTTAAATTTCTGTCAATTCTGACAGTTTCTTGCATCATTAACAAAATTAGCTTTTTGATGATAATTTAAACTTAAACAAAAAACTAGTGAATATAGTTAGATATTCATAAAAAAATAAGCAAAATGTAAAAATATAAAAAAATTTATTGAATGTGTTACGGTCTAATTTATTAAATAGGCACACTTTACATTTTATCACTTCTGAGAGTGACAATTTATTATGATAATTAATATTACACTTTACTTTTGTCAAATAGGTAATTCGTAGCTTACATTAATGTTTACAATTTTGTTTAATGTTTGTGTAGTTGGAAGATACAATTCTGTGTTTTCTAAAAATACTTTACATTTTGAACCTTGTATTAAACTAGCAAGGTGAATTGTAATAGTTTCAAGTCCGTCGTCACAATTAATGTTGATAGTTATTTGTCGGAGTGGGAGTAATATATACCCATTAGTAACTGTTCACTCCAATTGGTGATTTCAAGTTGAATTAATTAATAAACAAGTAATGTATGGTGAAAATTTGGTTTATTTCAACTGCGCGTCACTTTAGTCGACATTAGTAGATTTTGTTGTATAGTGAGATAGTTTTTTTATACGGGTGAATATAGCAATGGAAAAGATACATACAATATATGCGCATGCGCGCTGCTTAACGTGGCAATTTACAAACATTAAAACAATTTAACTAAAAAGAAATTCAATAATTATTATGAAAATAAACATTTGAAACTTGTTGTTAACAGTAACAGAGATATATGTTTCTCAATGTAATAAATATGGGAATAGATACAATTTGCTAAAGCGTCTCTTCTTAACAAAGTAGCATCACATCCGTTAGATTTACCTAATAAATAATTTGGTTGTTTCCTTTTACAGATTTTATATTCTATTATGTTTTTACAATTAGTTTGATACTCATTTTTTAATGTAGTGTATGATCCTTTAAATTTTATGAAATATTCATGTTCAGGTGTATATCCTAAGTAAGTGTCTTTTATTTTCTCTGGGATTGGTATCAGTCGAATAATATTTCCTTCTCCTTTCTCGATTACTCATATTCTCAAAATATAAGTCTATTGACTTTTATTATTGCTACTTCAACTTCACTTAAATCAATAATATATTGATAACATTCTACAGTATTTTCAAAATGATATCTCGTTCTATGGACTTGTTCAAATTCTTCTATAGTATTTTTTAATATTCTTTGTGTTAATTTGCTAATGATGTACACTACCGGTCAAAATTGAGAGACCACCCATTTTCAGGTGATTGAAAAACATAAAATGTATGGAAACTAAAATACTTTTCTTTTTCTTTTTTCGAAGTAAATACAATTTTGAAAAGAACAAGATATTTTAGAAGTCATTTGGTCAATATTTTATTTAGATATTTTTAAAAAATCGTCATTTTCAATGTCTTACAAAAATTTGAATAACTTCTGAAATAATGAACGCTTTGTAATGATCTTAGGTTTATTTTAAAGGTCATTTGCTACACTATAAGAATTACTTATAGACATTAACGTGTAATTTTTTTCTTAGAAAATGCAGGGCGTCAAACTTGGACCAAAAAAATTTAAAATATTTGGAACAATTTTTCTGTACTAAAAACTATTTTGTGAGGAATAGAATTGTCAAAGTATAGGAACGAACGAACACGAGAATTTGGAGTTATTGTAAGACGACTAGATGGGTGTGAGTGGGGGATTGAATGAACGATAGGAAAAGAATGAGATACCAAAATTGTTAGTCGGTCGCTGATCGTATTAAAATTGGGCAAAAATTTTTAAAGTATTTTTTTATAATTCATCTTATGACTATGAAAATTAAGTTTTATGGAATGGTTTAAAAAAACTGTTTTTATTTCTTAAACCGAAGTACGCACATGCTAGAATAAATAATTACGCTCTCGGTTTTCAATTTTTTCATTTTTTGATTCTACAAAAAACATATTTTTTAAATTAAAATCGGTTGAGCCGTTTTCGAGAAAAATCAATTTTTTGATTTTGCTTTCCCCCTCTATAACTACTGTAAAAATGCATTTTTTCAAAAAATATTTGGTGGAAATTATCATCTCATTAGTACCAACTTTTAGTAATAATTTAAACTTTTTTGGAGCAAAGGCAGATTTCCCATTCTTATTCCGCTATACCCTTTGTCTGCAAAAAAGAAATATTTACAAAAAAATGTCTATTTGTTAATTAACATTGTTTGCAACAATTTAAATTAATTGTATTATACATTATTATTTGTCTAGTGGTCATGCTGGTCTAATTTCAATTGATTCCAATCATCTGCAATGAAAAAATAAAAAAATAAACATTATTTTTTCTAAAAATATTGTAAATTGTTAACTTTGAATAACAAAAAAAATATAAACAATTTAAAATTCATAAATTCGTTTATCTTTTAGAAATTTTATCCCCTTTAATTTAAGACCAAGTTCTTCGAAATTCGATAAAATTTGTAGGTTCCAGACAATTTTAAACAGTAAATTGTAAAAACTGCCAATGTGCGCGGGGCGAGTTTATCGTCATTTAAAGCTCTACACAGCTGCAGTTTTTATTTAATAACTTTTTTTCTAATTAAGGCTTATTTTTTTTCGAAACAGTTTCACACTCGGAGACATTTAAGGAATAGAATACAATTTTAATTTTTTTGTTAGGACGTAAAGAACATATTTGTTTATTAACATTTTATAAACAAATTATATAAAAAATTATTGAAAATAAAAAAATTTAAAAACAAAAAATATATTCAAATAGTGAAATTCAAGACGAAAAAAACCCATATTTTAATTTTAAAATACGTCAACTGGGACTCGAGAAAAAAATTTGTTAATTAAGCAGTACTAAAAAATTCAATTGTTAATAACTTTTCCAAAAAAATTTTTGGCTTTTTTTAGGGATTCTTCTTCACGATATTAAGATTAAAAAAACAAGTAGTAGATCTAGACAGGTTCTGGCCCAGTTACCGACCGTCGGTAAGGTAGATTTCCTAATAGCTCACTTTCAGGTGGGCTAGAAGGGGTGTTCTACTTTACCGACCAAGTATTTAGTACCGGCTGCCACTGCTAGATGGCGCCAGCACTCAATTTAAACCCTTTTAGAAGGGTATTTAAATTTTTATTTTCGAACTTTCAAGTGGGTTAGAAGGGATGTTCTACTTTATCGACATCTGAGTTTCGGCTGCCACCGAGAGATGGTGCCACTGAATAATTCAAACCCCCTTGGCGGGTTATTTATATTTTTATTTTTAAACTTTCAAGTGGGTTAGAACGGATAAGTTTAAATTTCGCGCCACTAAGTAAAAGTTGGTTGGTATTCTACTTTACCGACTTTAATGATAATGCTCCTATAAAAATGCCGGCAAATTACCGACTGATCGTAAGTTACCGACCGATGGTACGTGTTACCATCAGTCGGTAATGCAGATTTCTTCCACAATTTTTGGTCGGATCGGTATGACAGGGTTCTGCATTACCGACCGATGACCCACTTGAGTTATGTTAACTTCAAGTTATCCCGGTAGTCGGCGTTAACTACATTGTGGTAGGAGAGTTGCGCGCGCCTGTGTAGTAGTGGGGAGTTGCGCAGTGGGGAGGTGAGTATTGTGGGGACTAGGGTATAAGTTACGGAGCGCGGGCCACAAACATCAGTTGCATCTTGAATGGTGCAGAAGTCTACTTCCAGTTTTTCAGGGTTCCAGAGTTTTTAGAGTTTCTTTCCAGAGTTAATTTTCAGAGTTTTTTTTTCGTTTTGAATTTAGGAGTTATTAATTTTTTATTATAGGTTTTTTTTATTTTTGTGTTCTAGTTTGCATTAGTTTTAAGTTGGTGGTAGTTTTTTCCTATTTTAGGGTTTTTTGTTCTATTTCGTATTAGTTTTTAAGGTGGTGGTGGTTTTTTTCTATTTCAGGATTTTTTTTCAGTTTTAGTAGTTTATTTTCAGGATTTTTCAGGTCTTTCTTAATTTTTAAGACGTATTTTTTAAGTTTTATTTTCAGATTTAGGAATCAAGATGCCAAAGTGCAAATCGCGAAAGAAGTCTCGTCAACGTATTGACATGGAAGAATACAATGAAATGTGCCAAGAATCTGACAATTTCATTACAACAGCGGAACGTCAGCTCATTTCAACGATGGCTATGACTGCCGAGGAAAAAATGGTTACAGCATTCCAATGGCAGAACAAGTGTCAACGGTATATAAACATTTTCCAAAACTTTTTACGTGAGTCTGATTTTTCTTCATCTCAAAGATCTAAGTGCTTAAATTTAAGACAAAAAATGGAATACTTGCTCTACCATTTTGATACTCTAACGAAACGTGGTGCAAGTGTTGAAGTAGTGAATGAAGGAATAAAATAGGTGGATTTTGAAGAAGCGTTTGAGGGTCGTTTACAAAATAGTGCTGTAATGAATTTAGATTACAAGGATATTAATGAATTCCTTGATGATGCCTTTAGTTTATTTAAAGTTAACATTGAAAAAGCTTTAAACAGGTTTGGTCCGCTAAAAGTTTACAACGTATTGTTTGCGAAATTTGTTAAAGATTCCATTGATGGTAAAACCCAAGAAATATCAGATTTAAAGACATTCATCGCGAAAACCGGTGACATTTTAGTTACAACCCCATTAGATGACTGGTACAATGTTTATGTTAAACAAGTAACCTTAAAAAGTATGGAGAAATTCCAAGAGAAAGATTCTAATTGGAGAATTCATTCTATTGAAAGGTTGGAGGTTAACATTAACAAGTACAATCCTATGCGCGCAAGTTCTTATATCAATTTGCCAACTTCTATCAATCGAAAGCATGCCTGCATTAATGTCCAAAATGCTGATAATCACTGTTTTAAATGGGCAATATTGTCAGCACTGTACCCAGCAGACAAACACGCAGATCGAGTTTCAAAATATAGACCCTATGAAGATACACTCAATTTTAGTGGTATCGAATTTCCTGTTTCTCTCAAAGACATTTCTAAATTTGAAACCCTAAACAACATTTCTGTCAACTTGTATGGTCTTGTTAAAAGAGATGAGAAGTTTACAGTTTCACCTCTTCATCTTTCATCTCAAAAGAAGATGAATCACGTCAATCTTCTTCGAATTGAAGATCACTACATAAATAAAAATCTAAGTGAAGACGATGATGTTGAAACCGATATACCTCTCATATCGTTTAACTACCATTATGTCTGGATAAAGGACTTGTCGATTTTCAAAAATTTTTATCCGCCATATTGGAACAGCCATTTTGAATTTTTAAAATTAAACTTCATATTTGTGATCAGCGACCCCGAAAACCCCCGAGTGAGTAATTTCATGCAATTTTATCAATTTTAAAATAATTTTATCCGCCATATTGGATCCGCCATTTTGAATTTTTAAAATTAAACTTTATATTCGTTATCAGCGACCCCGAAAACCCCCGAGAAGTAATTTTCAGATGATTTAAATCAAGTTTTGAATATTGATGATGCATTTGCTATTTATCAAGTATTTTGCTCTGATTTTTCTGCCATTTTGGATCTGCCATCTTGAATTTTTAAGTTGTCAAGTACACAGTTCAAAAGTACAACTATTTTATCCACTTATAGCATACATGAGACCCGCCCAAAAAAATCTTATTGATGTGAAAAGCGTGTTTAAAAAAAACATACGATTTTTTCGGTATTTTTTCCATTTTGGGCGCCATATTGGTTTCCCTGATGGTCGAAATGCTTTTTTGACCCCGGATTCTGAAAGAGCGGACTTCAATACCTCCTAGTACCGAAGGGCTTTTAAAAGTCAATCATTTAGAATAAAAATTCTTACCTTGAACTTCAATAAAAAATTTTGGACATTTGGGCGTTAATGGGTTAAAAAAATATTTAATGTATTGAAATTTCCTGAAATATATTATCGAGATTTTAAACCAATTAATAGTATTCCAAAATATTTTGCAAATCCGTTTAATTAATAATAATATTCCAGACTATTTTACATATCCGTTTAGAAGTTTACACCGAAAAAAAATATTCTTGTTTTGAGAGGACAATTCCTCTTCTGAAATCCTCTTACATTCTATTCTTGAATTAAGAATATTACTCTTCATTTAATTCTATAAAAGTATCCAAAATATTGAATAACCTTATCATAATTCTTTCTATTATCATTATTTATCCAACAAAAAAAAGTAAGAATCCAACAGTAATCGGCCACTTGAAGCAATCTTTTTAATTAACACTATTTTAAAAGTGCAATTTATATTTTTTATCTTATACGGTTTATAGCTATTCAAAATTAAAATGTGGCCGACTACTGTCTGGTTTACCCTATACACGGTTTTTAATTTTTAATCAGCGTCAATTTTCTACCACGAATCTTGATATAATTTTCTAAATTGTTTTTTATTATTTTTATAATTCTTTTACGTATGGAAATGGAAAAAGATTCATTTCTTTAACCCTTTAACGTCCAAATGTGCTGATTTTTAACTTCGGTTTCAAGCTTATAATATTAAAAGAAAAAAATTATTAAAAATTCTACAAGGACATGTCCATATGGTTTTGGGGTCGCTCTTTTGAATGGCATGGTCAAAATTTCCAAAAAGTGACGTTTAACCCTTATTTTTTTCAAAAATACTTAAAAAATATAAAATTTTAGGAAGTAATTTTTTTTAAAATCCAATTTTAGTTGTGATACCGATTTTTCCAAGCCATATAAAGTTTAAAAACATATTCCCGATAGTTTTAGTTTAAAAATATGCTTTGCGATTAAAGATGTTTGGTATTCTTTGATTCTAAAGGGCGGCTGAAAGTGAAAAATTTTCCAAAATTTAACACAGAATGGAAACAATTTTCCAAAGTTCTTGAAATCGCTTGAAATCTGTTACTCGGGGATTTTTGAGGTCGCTGATTACGAATCTGAAGTCAGATTTTAAAAATTCAAAATGTCGAATCCAATATGGAGGACAATAAAATTAAAAATGCATAGTATTCGCTTAAAATTTGTTACTCAGGGGTTTCCGGGGTCGCTGATTACGAATCTGAAATCAGATTTAAAAAATTTAAAATGGCGGACGACAAAATTAAAAATGCATCGCATTCGTTTAAAATTTGTAACTTGGGGGTTTTCGGGGTCGCTGATTACGAATTTGAAGTCAGATTTAAAAAATTCAAAATGGCGGACCACAAAATTAAAAAGCATCGTATTAACTGCTCATGCCCTGTTAAATATTCTAACATACGATAACGTCCTTGTAGCCAATACGATGAAGTTTTAATTTTTTTATCCAGCTATATTGAATCCGTCATCTTGAATTTTTAAAATCTGATTTCAGATTCGTAATCAGCGATCCAGAAAACCCTTGGTCCTACAGCGTCCGCTGAGCGAGGCATTTATCTGACTGAGCTAATCTGTCGGTTTAAATGGATATCATATTAAATGCCATTTATGCTATATAAATTGTATGTTTAATGAAATGTATGTCAAATAAATTGCAAATTAAATTTTTTTTATACGAAATAGATTTTTTGTCAAATGAAATTTATGGTAAATGGTTTTATGTCAAATAACTATTATTTCAAATAAGATTTCCGGAATAATCATGCGTCTCTCAATATCATCCTGGAATATTACTTCGAAATTACTGTGGAACATTCCCTCAATGTTATTTTGGAATATTCCTGTGAGGCGGACATTTTAATATTACTTTAAGATCCCTGAAACATTCCACTAGAATATTCCGAATATGAAATGTAATATTCCCTTCATTTTAAGGTTATATTCCGTGCTGCTTGGGTATAAGCAAAACCAAAATTTTGTCGGTGCATAGAGCCATGGAACGCCCCATATAGCATTTTAAGATGATTCACATTTTGGACAAGTTAAAACCTACGATATTGGCTGGTTTTAATAAAAAATTTAGGGGGAAATGGGTCAAAAGTACCTACTAAAAGATGGGCAAATATTATTTTTAAAATATCTTTTTTACTTTTTGTGTATAACAATTTGTGTTTAAAGATTTTCAATGCGATAAGAGCAATTGTTTAAAAGATAAAAAAACACAAACTGTTAGAGGCAAAAAATGAGATATTTAAAAAAAATCCTTTTTTCCCCACTTAATTCACATGAATATCAAACATCGGAAAAAAACCTCGATACATCGAAAATATTGAAATTAAAACATCGAGGTTATAAACAACGATGTTTCCGATGTCGATGTCCTATCATTACAGAAAATCCTATTAGTAAGAAAAGAATAGACGTACACTACCGGTCAAAATTGAGAGACCACCCATTTTCAGGCGAATAAAAAACGCTTTAAAACATAAGATTTATTAAAACTAAAATTTTTTTCTGTTTATTTTTTGATAGATGATAAAATCTTGAAAAGAACAAGATCTTTCAGAAGTCATTTAGCCAATATTTAATTTACACTGCAAAAATAAGTGTCTTATTTGATATCTTAAAATAAGATGTAAGATGGAAAAATGGTATCTTACATCTTAAAATAAGATGTTTTCTAAAGTATCTTACTGATTTTTAAGATGTTTTATACGTCTTAGATAAACTAAGACTATCTTAAAAAAGTAAGATACTTCTGTAAGTTTTTTAAAGTATCTTAAATTAAGATGTTTCTGTCTCAATAAGATATTTAGCGATAAGATACTTGTGAATTGTAAGATGCGAAAAAAATTTAAGTTACTAAAAACTGAGATGCATAAAATGTCTTACATATAAGCCCATAGTTAACCTCAAAACTTTTTTCCCAAAAAATATGAAGAAAATGTGTACGAAGATACTTTTAACATCTTAAATTAAGATATTTGAAATAACTTAAAAATGACTACCAAAACATCTTAGAAATGACTACGAAAACATCTTAAATAAGATACTTCTTTTTGCAGTGTAGATATTTTTAAGAAATCTTCATTTTCAATGTTTTACAAAAATTTGAATAACTTCTAAAATAATGAACGCTTTTAAATAATCTTAGGCTTATTTAAAAGGTCATTTGTTACTCAATCAAGATTCGCGGTAGAGAATCGCCGTCAAGTAAAAAGCAAAAATCGCGAATCAAAATTCGCGGTAGAGAATCGCCGCCAAGTGATATACATTTCATGAAATTTTAATTCACTTCGTATTTTTTTTAAAATTTGGATTTTTCTCAAAAAAATTGAATTTTTTGACATTTAAACAAACGCAGAGGCTAAACTTCTAAACGGTTATGTGAAATATTCTAGAATATTATTAATTGGGTTAGAATCTCGATATGTATTCCAGGAATTTTTAATGCACTCCATATTTTTTGAAAAATTTTAACTTTTCTCAAAAAAATGGAATTTTTTGACATTTAGACAAACGCAGTGATTAAAATTCTAAATGGATATGTAAAATATTCTAGAATGTTATTGATTGGGTTAAAATCTCTATATATATTGCATAAACTTTCAATACATTAAATATTTCTTGAAAGACTTTTGTTTTTTTTTAAATTTGTTTTTTTGACATTTATACAAACGTAGAGACTTAACTATACTTAACAGATTTGTTAAATATTTTTAAATATTATTATAAATTGAAAGCTAGAAATTTATTTTAGAAAATTTAATACATTATTTTTTAATTTTTAATTTATGTTTAAAAAAATTTTTTTAGTTTAATCAAAACATCAATTTTCTCTTCTATTCTTTTTTCATTTTTTTATTATGTAAAAATTTCTGTAAAGAATCATATCTTAAATAAATTATTATTTAAAACTTAATTGTATTTTATTTTAAATTATTAGATCAAAGACCACAATATTTTTACAATTAATTATTTCATTTATTAAAAAGTTGAGATGACGCAAAAAGTTTTAAAATCCCAACAAAAACATCTTTGATGCAAAAAGTTCCGCCAAGTAAAAGATTTTGTGACTGTCCAAACAATTAGTGAAATAAAAGTTTACCAAGTAAAATTTATAATTAAAATTTTAATAATGATTGATTTTAAACATTTTCTCTCCTACACAACTCAAAGTACATATTGCAGTTGAAAAAAACAACCCGGGCTTAGCTGTTGTTATTCTACATTGCGGCTTATTACATTTTCGAATTAAGTCAATGTTCTTCATAGCATTTTGAATTGTAACAAATAAAATTTAACTTCATAATTAACATTCACAAAAAACGAAATCTAATTACTCGTCATAATAAAAAATTTCTATTTCAGCAATTTAAAAATCTTGGTGTCAATAATGCTTCTAACTTGTAATTAATGAAAGTATTGACGCCAAGATTTTTAAATTGCTGAAATAGAAATTTTTTATTATGACGAGTAATTAGATTTCGTTTTTTGTGAATGTTAACCCTTAAACCGCACCCTGGGTGTGCGACACCCATATTCTAGCTTTTTACTCTAATATCTCGTTTAAAGTCGTAAAAATTGAACATATGTCGCTATTGTACGACACATTTTGTACTTAACTTTATGTTCCGTAAGGGACATTAGTCTCTGTAGTGTCTTTGTGTATTTGATAACTTTATGAAATTAACAGCGAAAAATTTCTGGGTGTCTGATACCCAGTTTTCGGTTTAAGGTGATTTCAATAGTTTTAAAAAACATTTTTTTAATTATTAAGATTAAATAAATCATTCTGAAACTTATTTTCCTTCAAAATAGATGTACTGAGCTACATAAGAGAATTTTTCTGAACCATAATATCCTTTTCCAGCTTGGAAAACACACTTTAAAGTCCCCGGGTATCGCACACCCAGTGTGCGGTTTAAGGATGGATTCGGAAGTGTGCGGTTTAAGGGTTAATTATGAAGTTAAATTTTATTTGTTACAATTCAAAATGCTATGAAGAACATTGACTTAATTCGAAAATGTAATAAGCCGCAATGTAGAATAACAACAGCTAAGCCCGGGTTGTTTTTTTCAACTGCAATATGTACTTTGAGTTGTGTAGGAGAGAAAATGTTTAAAATCAATCATTATTAAAATTTTAATTATAAATTTTACTTGGTAAACTTTTATTTCACTAATTGTTTGGACAGTCACAAAATCTTTTACTTGGCGTAACTTTTTGCATCAAAGATGTTTTTGTTGGGATAAGAATTACTTATAGGCATTAACGTGTAATTTTTTTCTTAGAAAATGCAGGCCGTCAAACTTGGACCAAAAAAATTCAAAAAATTTGGAACAATCTTATTAACAAAAAAATAATTTTTAAAATTCAAACGTACTTTTTAAAATTTTTTTTTAAAAATCTACACCATATGGTGTTTTATATATTTTCAAGAATCGTTTTTAGTACAGAAAAATTGTTCCGAATTTTTGGAATTTTTTTGGTCCAAGTTTGACGGCCTGCATTTTCTAAGAAAAAAAACACGTTAATGCCTTTAAGTAATTCTTATATTGTAACAAATGACCTTTAAAATAAGCCTAAGATCATTAAAAAGCGTTCATTATTTTAGAAGTTATTCAAATTTTTGTAAAACATTGAAAATGACGATTTTTTAAAAATATCTAAATGAATTATTGGCGAAACGACTTATGAAATATCTTGTTCTTTTTAAAATTTTATCATCTATCAAAAAATGAACAGAAAAAAATTTTAGTTTCAAAAAATCTTATGTTTTAAAGCGTTTTTCATTCGCCTGAAAATGGGTGGTCTCTCAATTTTGACCGGTAGTGTATCTTCATCCTTTTCTTACTAATTATCCAGAGAATCAGGCTAACATTCAAAACCTAACCTTCTAAGTTTAATCCTCCATTTTTCTCCGTGTACTAATAAATATTTAGTTATTTCAAAAAAATTATTTTATTGGTGCAAATAAATATTTATTTTAATTAAAAACTATGCATTATTGAATCAAGTAATTTTCATAATTGATTTCAAGCAATATTTGTTAGATCAAATTATTCCATTTAATTGATTTATAAATTAATTTGTATTTGGTTTAAATAACTATTTATTTGATACCATAAATTAAAATATTTATATCCAGTTAATATTTACTTAGTTCAAATAAATAAAAATAAATAAATAAAAACAAATAAGTTTAAATACAACCGAACGAGCGTAAGCGAGTGAGGTATATGTCGCTAGTAATTATTAATACCCAAAATTGTCAGAACAAAATGTATTATTCAAAAACAACAAAAATTTAGATGAGTTGAAATTTCAATGGTCCCTCACTTTAATTTATTTTTAATTACTTTACTAGTAAATTAATTTGCCTAAATGTTTATTACCTGATGTATTTTCTGTCGCTTGTATTTTCTGTCCCGTAAACATCATTGTCATTTTTTGAATAAACTCGAGCTGTACTATCTACGTAATTCGAAATAATTATAAATTTTACACATTTTATTAGGAAATATTAATTCAATTATTTTACTTTCAATTAATTATTAATAATTAGTTAAACCTCGCAGCTAACCTAAATATTGAATGTTATTTAACATATTTCTCGTTTGCTTTCTATATTTTCTAGTTATTTATTTTTTTAATTAATTAATAAATAGGAATATCCATTAAAAAAATCATATTTTACTAAATTACCTAATTGTTTTCTTTCCTCTAATAAACTTTTTATTCGTTTCTTTCCTGGTGCAAATTCTAAAAAACATTTTAAAAATTTTTAAATATAATACAAAATTAAATCTTTTCACCTGATTATGTTTTAAAAAAATATATTTTTTTAATTTTCTAAAACTCTAATTAAAATTTGTTAATATTATTACCATGATTTTTGTTTATTACAATTTTTTCATATTCTTCATCGTCTGTTGTTCGTTTGGAGCATGGTGTGAATATTCGAGTGCACTGGATATTAGAAACTATTGTTGGTTTGCTTTTAATTTTTTCCTTTCAAAAACATAATTTTTAAATAATAGGCATAAAAACTCATATAATACAGGAAATTAACAAAATTAAAAACATCTATTCAAAATTGAAAAAAAATCTATTTAGTTTAATAAATTTGTTCAATGTTTAATTAATGTAAAGTTTTTAAAAATTTAATAACAATTTATAAAAAATATTGAATGAATTGTTTAACATAACTGATAAGACATTTTTAAATGAAAAATCTGCAAAATTGGAGATGGTCTTTTAAAACTTGGTCTACACCTATAAAAATTCTATCTAATAGCGGCGAGTACCACCATTTTGGTTTAAAACGTGCTTTTAACTCAATGTTAAAAAATTATAAATTAAATCAAAAAACTGTTGATTTAATAATTAATATTGACTGTTTACCGGTATCTAAATCGCCTGCTACATCATTATGGACAATTATGTGCTCGGATTATATCACAAAAAATGTCTATTTGATAAGAGCATATCATAACTCTAGTCATCCTGAAGATTCCAACGAATTTTTGCAAGAATTTACGGATGAAATATCCTTCTATTGCGCCAATGGTTTTAATTTTAATGGGAGAAAATACAACGTCAATTTTTAAGCATTAGTATGTGATGTACCAGCTAAAAAATTAATTTTAAAAGTGAAAGGTCACACCGGCTATTATAGTTGTCTGACATGTGAGATTAAAGGAGAAGGACTCCGACCTAAAAATTGGAACAAGAAGAAGAAAAAAAAGAAAAGAGTATGCTTTCCAGGTACAGGTCCTTTCAATGCGAGAACAGATGAAAAGTTTAAAAATCACGATTATAAAGGCACCTTGCAAGAAAGTACACAAACAATTTTGAACAATATTCCTGTATTTGGACCAGTATCGAAGGTTCCACGTGATTACATGCATTTAGTATTGCTAGGGATAGTTAAAAAACTGATTTGGTTCTGGATATTTGGTCCTTCCGGTGTTAAATTAAAAGAAGAGCAATTGAATCGAATTACTGAAAACCTTTTAGAATTAAGAAAAACACAACCATCGGATTTTAATAGACAAGCTAGATCAATTCGAGATATTAAAAATTAGAAAGCTACTGAATTCAGGACTTTTCTACTATACAGTGCAGTGGGCCTGTTGTATTGCAGCGGATTTTGGATGAAAAAATGTATGACAATTTCTTGTCCCTTCATGTAGCCATTACTATACTTTCAAGTCCGATTTACATCAAGGTTGCCAGTAACATTGACTATGCTGATCAACTGTTAAAGTACTTTATAGAAAGTTTTCAACATATTTATGGTAAGATATTTATGTCTCATAACTTTCACAATCTTCTACATCTTTGTGAAGACGTCAAGACATACGGATTCTTTCAGTGCCTTCCGATTTGAAAATTATATGACTATTATAAAAACTAAATTGAAAAAGAAAGGTAAACTATTAGGTTATCTAAATCTGTAACAAGATATACATAAACATTTTATCTCCCTACACTTAAGTATAAGTTATTTCTCAGTGTGATATCACAAAAACATATAATTAAACATGAAAATAAATACAATAAACGTCTAATACAACTAATAAGGACAAAATTACAATAAAAAAATTAAAGAAAATTTTTTACGTATAAGTATTTAAATTATTAACATGAACTTTTCTAATTATTTGATTGGCTGAATTGTTTTGAAAAAATATCGAGGATCTTAATTTAACCTTGAAAAAACACTAACAGTTTCATGAACGTATAATAATAATAAATAAATAAAAATTACTTAAGTGCCTTCCGTTGATAAATTTTTCATTCTGCATTTCCTTTTTCTCGCTTTTTATTTTCTTTTCTTTGATTTTCTTTCATTTTGTCACTTTTTATTACATTTTTGGGTACTTCGTGATAAATAACATGGAACAAATAAATGCGAAACTTCAGATTGATTGGAAAACGATTGATTTGACCAAGCGACATATTTGACGAGCGACAATTTGAATATCCACGTAAAAAAATAATTAAATAAGAATTAGAACAAATAAAAACATATGGACAGTTTTAAATACATCTAAAGTAATATGTGCCCCAATTTTGGAGCAAATTAAATAAGAAACTTTGGAGAAATTAATGATTTGACCAGCGACATATTTTTCGTACTACACCAGTATCACAAGTATCCAACAATTATTTTGCTTAAAATATAGTGGAAAATAAAAATAAAAATCACGCACATAAAATTTGAATTACAATTCAATTGTGCCTCTTATTTCAAATTTTTTCATTTAGTTTTTTAATGTTTACTTTATAAAACCATTTTGATTTGACCAGCGACACAAAAACTAAGGGACACTTTTTAGAAGATTATATCTTTTATAATTTTTACTTTTTATTTTTTTTTAAGTTTGTTTATGGAATTCTTAAGATATTTTTAAATAGTTTATAACAGTAAAAAACGTGTTTTCCAAAAAAATGTTATTTAAACAGTTAAAATACTTTTAGAAAAAATGAAAGTGACACTTGCAAAATCATGGTATTGTGAACTTTAATAAAGAAAAACATAGAAAAAATAAACAAAATAATTTATATTAATGGTTAAATCGTAATTCTTATTTTCTTTTTAAAAACATGTAAATATTTAAAAATCATTAGTTTTTATATTTAGGCTGTTTAAGTGAAAATAATGTGAGGGCATAAAGGTTAAAAGTTCCAGAGATTCGCCCATATTCCTGTGGAATATTAATTACATGTTTCATTGGAATTATTTTTGAATATTCCACTGAAATATTTCAGAAATGTCCCAAAGGAATGTTCCAGTAGTCAGACATTTTCTCATTCCTGGAATATGAATGGAATATTCTTTCGGAATGTTCCTAATGTTCCAATAAAATATTCTAGGAATGTGAATGGAATATTCCCGTTCTATTTGGGCAAATTTTCATGTATTTTATTTCCGTACACATACTTTTCACGAAATCAATTTTCTGACACCTTTCTTCCCGAATCTAGTTTCACAACAAGTATTTTTCCCCACAAAAAACAATTCGTTTTGGTGGCTATGGAAAAAGTTAAACAAATAGATTGTCATTGTTTTTTAAAATTCGAATGTGTCAAAATTATTGTGAAATAATAACTCAATACACATAAAAAACGAAAGTATTCCGATTTAAAAAGAAACTTATGTTCCCTCACAGCACGGGATATCCCGCGATTATCCCATTTCCATCCCGTGATATCCCTAGGATATCTCAGGGATATCCCATGAGATATCTCACGGGACGGAAATTTATAAATAAATATATTTATAAACTCAGCTTAAAGTGTACGATTTTTTAGTTACTTTTTTGGTAGATAATATATTAAATTATTCAAATATTTATTTAAACTACATTCTAAACAAATAATGCATGAATTACTAGATTAATTACTGAAAATCCAGTATATTTTTCCCTTTAAACAAGAAAGAAATAAAACTCTATATGTATGTACTCATATAATCTTACATGCGCAGGCGTCGACCTTCCCAGCTGTTGAGTGTCATGGCGACCATGGCGTCGCGTCATTAGATCAGAAGCGTGTGTTTTGCAGTGTGTGATTATAAGTGTTGCTGTTTAATATGTTTAACTTTCACATTTTTTTAGTTTCTTGTAAATATCTTTAACCAATAAATATTTATCAGTAATAGACAAAATGAATTGACCAAAATTAGTTTAAACCCACACACAATAAATGTTTAGCGTTAAAAAGACATTTTATTGAATTCAACTAATGTTTATTAAATCACAAAAAAATAACTTTGCTATTAGTCAAATATAATCTTTTATTTTTGAAATAATTTTTTTCTCATTCTAGTTATAATTTAATAATGGTTTTTCAACTCTTTAAAGCTCTAATTATTTTTCAACATATTACTATTTCTCACGTAGCATATCCCGTGTGGAGAATATTTGGATATCTCGCGCGAGTCTCCGATGGGATGGAAATTTGGTAATCCCAGGGATATCTCTGAGATGTCACAGATATCCCAGGGATATCTCAATATCCCGCGAGATATCTCTAGGATATCCCTGGGATATCCTTTTGCTCAGAGGGTTATTGGTGAAACTTAGCAAATCTGTTTCTATTTACCCCAACTGATCATAATTTTTTAATTTATTCAATTTTACAGTTCCCTAGTAGCACGTAATGTTGGGAACATTCCAGCAACATTGAGGCAATATTGGTAATGTTAAGGTTAACGTTTTCTCAAATTGCGGACAGTTTATCTCTGAATCTACTGAACCGATTTTAATAAGTGATAACTCGTTTTGTTTGTTAGCATATCCTGTGTGAGAATTTACCAGAAAATTGTCAAAAAATTAAAAAAAAAACATTTTTGCAGACTAGAAAAATACTGAAAAACATAGTGTATTTTTAAACAAATTCTTGAGACATCTGCTATTTTTTTATTATAGTCGATTTTTCATTATTGGTAGTAGATTTCTATGCAAGACACCTTCCTTTTTAAAAAGCAATTTGGATTTTTTGTTTCCGATTTGTCAATCTTGAGATAAACTGTCCGCAATTGGACAACTAACTTTTTGGAGTTTCGATCTGAATGCTGTCTGCAGATTATGATATTAAATAAAAATTAAAAACAAACCATTATTTTTATTCTCCAAATATGTACTAATATAGGCAAAAAAGTTTTTTAAATATTTATAATAAAAGACCTAAGAAAAAAAATTTTTAAATTTGGTCTTTTAAGAGCCTTCTAAAGTGTAGTAGTACCTTAAGGCAGTGTTCTCAATATTGCTGTAATATTACGTGCAACTGGGGTTTATTTAATTTTTAATAATTTCAATTTAATTATTAATTCTTTAATTTATTCAATTTTACAGATAATTTAATTTTTAATAATTTTAATTTCATTATTAATTTTATTTTATTATTTCTTAAGGAGGTTCTATCGATAATTGATTTAATGAACAGATTTTGATAAAATTTAATGAGCAGCTAGATAAAGTTAATATAAAGGCGTAGTTAAATTTTTGTGACCTCTAGGTACCTATGAAAAAAGTTATAAACATTTTTGGTTTTCAACATTTAACATTGAGTCTTATGAGAATTGAGTAATTTGTCATATATATGGGGCAAAATTCCTCAACTGTCCAGGTCAAAAAATGAGTTTTCTCTAAACTTTGCTAAAATGTTACTTTTATTAGTAGAAGTGTTAATATAAATTTTTTTTGAATTTAATAAAATATTTTTTGAGTTATGGAGTTTCAAAATTTTGATTTTTTTGAAAATATCTTTTTTTCAATTTAATATATTGATAAGTAAAATTAATAAAATTTAAAGTATGAATAGTGATTTTTAAAGAGGTTTTCACGGGCTATAAGCTGGTGATGAAAAAAGGTGTTTTCTTTTAATTTGACCTTAAAATTCAAGGTCAAATTAAAAGAAAACAACTTTTTTTTCATCATCAGCTTATAGCCCGTGAAAACCCCTTTAAAAATCACTATTCATACTTTAAATTTGATTAATTTTACTTATCAATATGTGACGCGATCTGAAGAAAGGGACCTTAGAAGCAAAAAATTATAGGTTATGTTTTCAATTTTTTAAATGAAAATACAAAAAAGGGATCAACTGTCAATATAAATCATTGATGTTTAAGTCTTCATTACAACTAAAATATTTAATAAACACTGATTTTAATTCGAAATAAATAAAAAGAAACTTTCAAACAAGAAAAAAGTAACTCTAACCCAACCTTAAAGTGATTTGCTTCTAAGGTTCTTTTCTTCAGATCGCGTCACATATATTAAATTGAAAAAAATATATTTTCAAAAAAATCAAAATTTTGAAACTCCATAACTCAAAAAATATTTTATCAAATTCAAAAAAAAAATATATTTACACTTCTACTAATAATAGTAACATTTTAGCAAAGTTTAGAGAAAATTCAATTTTTGACCTGAACAGTTGAGGAATTTTGCCCCATATTTACATACTGCAAAGTATTAAATGAACAGATATTGTTCTAAATTTTTTAAATACTAAACCGATATGCAATAATTATATATCTGTAAAAACAATTGTCAATATGTACCTGTGAGATTTACAATAAATCAATTTGTAAACAAAATTTACGTTTCATCTGATAACACAGGCACACAAAAAGAAAGTTGTCTGTTCATTGAACCAGACCTACATGTCTTATAGTATTTTGGCCCCCTGAATACGAATATGAAGTCAGAATTGCTCCATCACCCTCTGTTTTTTTTTAAATCGAAAAAACTACCCTTAAGTCTAACATTCAAGAACTAAATTTAAAAAAAATGAAATAACCGCGGTTTTCTTCTGATTAGAAGAATATATTTATGCGTATTCTTCTTTCAACAACTTAGAAATAATGTCAAAAATGCTCCATCACCCCCTGTTTTTTTAAATCGGAGAAACTACCCTTAAATCTAAAATTCAAGAACTAAATTTAAAAAAAATGAAATAACATTATTTCTGAGTTGTTGAAAGAAGAAAACGCATAAATATATTCTTCTACTCAGAAGTTAACCGCGGTTATTTAATTTTTTTAAATTTAGTTCTTGAATTTTTGATTTAAGGGTAGTTTCTTCGATTTAAAAAAAACAGGGGGTGATGGAGCAATTTTGAAATTATTTCTGAGTTGTTGAAAGAAGAAAACGCATAAATATATTCTTCTACTCAGAAGTTAACCGCGGTTATTTAATTTTTTTAAATTTAGTTCTTGAATTTTTGATTTAAGGGTAGTTTCTTCGATTTAAAAAAAACAGGGGGTGATGGAGCAATTTTGACATTATTTCTGAGTTGTTTGAAAGAAGAAAACGCATAAATATATTTTTCTACTCCGAAGGAAACCGCGGTTATTTCATTTTTTTTAATTTAGTTCTTGAATTTTTGATTTAAGGGTAGTTTCTTCGATTTAAAAAAACAGGGGGTGATGGAGCAATTTTGAAATTATTTCTGAGTTGTTGAAAGAAGAAAACGCATAAATATATTTTTCTACTCCGAAGGAAACCGCGGTTATTTCATTTTTTTTAATTTAGTTCTTGAATTTTAGACTTAAGGGTAGTTTCTTCGATTTAAAAAAACAGGGGGTGATGGAGCAATTTTGAAATTATTTCTGAGTTGTTGAAAGAAGAAAACGCATAAATATATTTTTCTACTCCGAAGGAAACCGCGGTTATTTCATTTTTTTTAATTTAGTTCTTGAATTTTAGACTTAAGGGTAGTTATCTCGATTTAAAAAAAACAGAGGGTGATGGAGCAATTCTGACTTCATATTCGTATTCAGGGGGCCAAAATACTATAAGACATGTAGGTCTGGTTCAATGAACAGACAACTTTTTTTTTGTGTGCCTGTGTAATATATACAACACTTATAACGTTTGGCAACATTGCATGCACTATACACATTAAATTTGAGCGCGAAATTTAAATGATAATTTTCATCACAGGTTAAAAATAATTCGGCGTTGCCAAACGTTTTACGTTACCAAGTGAGTCAAATCATTAAATATTTGTCACTGTTTTGACTAGCTGCGTCAAGCGATAGAACCTCCTTAAAGAGGTCGCTCCGACTATTTTTACACAATTGTTTACCATCTTGGGATTGGTTAAGAAAAATCGACGAAATCCTACAGCTACATCTGAATATGTTGCGTTGCATTTCCTTTCGTTTATGCCTTGCTCTCCTCCAAGGAAACTTCGAAAATTTAAACTTTATCTACACATGATATTGTTTTAAAATTATTTGTCGGGATTTATATTTGTCAGGAAATACGTGTCGGGAAATTGCTTTCGAGAAAAAACATTTGTCGGAAATATAGTTGTCGGGAAACTGCAGTCGGGAAAACTACCGGTAATCATTCTATAACTAACTAGTAAAGGGGCTTGTATACCTTCTCCGTTCTAAGTATATCAGAAACGTCCAGCGTTTTGATTGGCTATGCTCATAGAGAATTTCCAAAAAATTTAATGTTTTGGAAATTCTCTATGAGCATAGCCAATCAAAACGCTGGACGTTTCTGAATATACTCAGAACGGAGGAGGTATACAAGCCCCTTAACTATGTTCTAGAACTCTGTTACAATAAGGTTATGTAACAGATTTGTAGCTAGTTTGCACGGAAAGAAGGTTTCACCCTTAACGACAGTGCCTCGTTTGATAGGATAGAACAGTCTGACAAGCACGGCGAAATCCAGTGAAGGCACGGGATTTTATGGTGAGCGTCACCGAAAATTTCGGTGCATTCATAGTAATATCTCATGTGTGTACCCTCTTATCTTCTTACGTGCACCGTCAGAGAGCGGTAAAAGGCACGAAAAAAGATACTGCTAACTTTGCACCGTACTTCTATGTGTCACAAACGTAGAAATAAGGTGCTTGTACAGAGTTTATATGGTGAAACCTTCTTTCCGTGTGGAGAATATGTTCTATAACAGTGTGACATCACTATTATAGAATAATTATATAACGTGTTTGCTGGGTATTGTGAAATAATATTCCTAAAAATTATAAATTAACTGTTCGTGATAAAGTTCAATATTCGTTTTTTTAAAAAGTGTACATACCCACATAGCACCATATTTTGCGGGAAGCTAACGGGAAACTAACCATGTTAGCTTCTATAGCTAACATGGTTAGCTTCCCGTTAGCTTCCCTTGGCCTATAAATGTCCTACGCTTTTTAGTTTTCCGTGTTAGCTTGCAGAAAGTTATCTAAGAAACTTTTCTGAAAACAAGTAGAGAAAAGTTCTTTAAAACTATCTCTGGTAAGTATCTGTAAGCATTAGAAGTTAGTTTCAGGTAAGCGTCATAAGGTAAGTAATATAATATAAATTGATATTATACAAATAATCATTTACGGAATTTCCGTAATTATCTATTTAATTTGCACTTAAACTTATTTAATATTTCAGTTTACTTATAGCTAAAAAAATAGTATTTATAAATTTAATAAATAAAATAAAAAATATTTCTCTCTATAATTTATTTATTGCCGCGAACTGATTACTTATTTATTCCTCAATATCAATATTATATTATTGAAGAATAATTTTGAAAATAAATTTGGAGGGACTGGGGATAGAACCCGGGTTCGCAACGCAGAAAGAAACAACCTAACCAACTAACCTAATCAACCATGTGTAGGGAAGAATATTTCAGGTCCTTTTAAGCTTCAAGTGATCTCATTGGTTGGCGTCACTAATGGCGGGATAATTTAAAAAAGGATTCACAAAGATATTTGAATTTTCTCATTACAATAAATAATTTAATTTCTAATATTATTTATTAATTAAATCTTCAAAAAATAAGAATAAATAAATTATTAAAAATGAAAATATTAAATTAGAAAGTTAACAGATAAGCATTAAACTAAACTTTATTTTTTTCCTTACTTAATTTGACTTCACATCTATTCGCAATTTGAAGTTAGTTGTTTCTGTTTGCATTTTGTTCTCTAGTTTTTTTTATAATTAATTATTCTTTTTAATATTTTAATATTTAAAATTAATGAAAATTCTAATGTATAATAAAATGCTTTCAATATTAGAAAAGCAATTAAACAAAATTTTTGTCAATTAAAAATATTCCTTATGCGTTATTCTTACTTAATTTTATAATTTTTAACCTGCAATAATTTAATTTTTACAAAAAAATAAATCCAAAATTTTCAAAATAATTAAATTTTTTGCGAAAAATTAAAATAAAATCTTTTAAAAAAGTTTATTCTTACGCAAAATTTAATTAGAATAATATTTAAAATATTTAAATTTTTATAAAGAGTTTTATCAAAATTTCTTATAATAATTTAATTCTTTTGTGAAATGTTATTAATTAATTATGAAACTAATTGAATTTCTAAGAAGAATAATTTTATTAAAATCTTTGAAAATCCTAATTAAATTCATTTGAATTTTTTTTCAAATAATGGAGTTTCTTTAATAATTTCAATCGAAGATTTTGAAAGTAATTGAAAATTTATGAACATTTTTATTTTGTTATTTGCATAATAATAGTAAATCATTCCGTGCATAACATTTGCTGATTTATTGATAACTTTTGCAAAATGAAATTTGTAAATACGTTAAGAATATTAAAATTTGAAAAAAGAATAGCAATTTTTATTAATAAATTATTTAATATTACAGGGTTGCCACAAAAAATTAATTTACTTAAAAAATTATTAGATAAAAAAAATATTCTATTACATTTACTTTTTTTTTTTTTTTTTGCTTAGGGACTTTTGGGAAATCTGCCTACAGATACCTTGGATTCCGCACTCCAAGGTTATGTGGGGTTGGTACAATGAAACTAAAGGAAATATTAAAAAAAAAGATAAATACATAAATGTTATAATAAATTTAATAAACTGGCGACCTACTACCAGCCCGACCCACTAAAACCCATAATCCTTCTTCTGGAGCCCTTTACCCTCCCTCGGAACTGTCGTAAGACTTTAGCCTTCGAGAGTGGCGCTCCAACTCTGTCGCTAGTAGATATACAGGGAGAGTTCTAACCCACTAAAATTGAACTGCGCATGCGCATACCTGAGTTTTGGCGCGAAAATTTAAATTTTGAATCTAAGTATATACGCTATTTGGATATGTGTGAACATGATCATTTGGTATGAGATTTTTGATGCACTTTGATCAGCATGTGATAAGAGGTAAGTATTGTGATGCTAAGGCGGATATCACATCACAAGGGGGGGTAATATTCAGACCATGATTCTGAGGCGGATATGACATCATGGGTGAGAGTGCGATTCTGAGGCGGATATGATATCACGGGGAGGCCACGATTCTGATGCGGATATGACATCACGGGGAGGATACGATTCTGAGGCGGATATGATATCACGGGGGGAGGGGGGTCAGACCATGATTCTGAGGTGGATATGACATCACGGGGGGCACGATGCTGAGCCGGAAATGACGTCATACTTCCTAGAATTTTGACATGTGTAATTTGATAGATTCTTATCTAAGGAATTTTTACCATCTACTTGTTTATAATATCTTTGATTTATTGCTTCCGGTTTGTGATTTATCTAAAGAATTTTTCCCTCGAGTAATTTGATACCTATTTATTTCCTGGAATTATTTTCTTTATTTAAGCTATTGTTTTACATGTAATTTGATATCTTTGATTTATTGCTTTCGGTCTGTTTTATTATACAGTTCATTTATTTTGTTTTGACTAAGTTTTATCTAAGGAATTTTTACAAACATTTTCGGTACTTTTCATAAGAATGCTTTTGATCTTACCGCAATTCCACGAAATCTATAATTAACTTCAAGGTCAAATAGGTCATATCTTGTTTATATAAAGAGAGCAGTTTTTCTCAAATGTCAAATATTCAATATATCAATGGTAAATTATTGTAAAGAGAGGATAAATAAATACAAAAATGCATACAATTCAATTTATTTTTATTTTAACCTTCCTTAAATACATTATAATTCATATTCGTTTATCCAACTGTTATGAGAATTATCAAAACCCAACCATTTTACAAATACATTAGATCCTCGTTTTTTTAATACTTTTTCAACTAAATATACATCTGGATATTTAACTTTAGAAAGTTCTTGTTCGTAAAAACATCCACTTATTGTATTTTCCTGATAATCCTTCAAGATATATGTTATTGGATTAGTATTTTTTACATCGCTTATAGTAAATATTTCTGTAGTCCAATTTGGTGTATAACCTTTCTCAAAAACATGTTTAACTTTACTTATACGTACTCTATCTCCAACTTTAAATTTCTTATTATATTGCCTGTTTACTGCAACTTTTTTAAATACATTAAACAACAAATTATTTTCATTTTCAGCATTTACATCTATTGGTTTCATTTTTATTGTTCGATGTTTACTATTATTATACGCATTTACTAAATCACTTAATATATCTATCCATTTGTAATTACCGCGTAAACTAAATTGCATCCACATTTTATTCTTCAAAGTACGATTAAATCGTTCACAAATTGACGCTTTCAAATTACTATGAGTAGAATACAAATTAATGTTATAATTTTTAATAAGATTTTCAAAATGTGAATTATAAAATTCTTTTCCTTTATCTACTTGCAAATTTTTCGATATGCGTTTTTTAATTAAAATAGATTTCATTGCCGCAGTCACATCTTCACCTTTTTTAGACTTTACTGGAACAGCCCAGGCAAACTTTGAAAATGTATCAATGACGGTTAACAGGTACTTGTAACCTTTATTTTCTCTCGCATAAGGTTGCATTTCAACAAGATCAGCTTGCCAAGTCTCGTCAAAACCTCGAATGTCAACACTTCTTCGCTTATAATTTTTTCTCGCTGGTTTATGTAACTCTTTCACCAACTGTAGTTTTTGATCCTCCATTGCTAATTATCTTCAAGTGTGCGCAGTCTGCTGTCTAATTGTAAAATAATGTCTTTGTTGGTAGACATCATCTCTATATTTCTTTCAATACTGATTCTTAGATTTTCAAAATATTTTTTTATCAAATCTTCTAAATCTAAAATCTTTACTACATTGTCATTTACATCATTTCTCACGGAACCGATTACATCATAGATGGCGTTCGCTTTAGATTCAATAACTTTGTTTACAATATTCAAGTTTACTGCATCACCGTTGCTCTCGGCATCAGCTACGTTACAAAGTTTCTTATTTTCAATAGTAAAATCTCCTTCAGCAGTCAACTTAAAACCAAGTCCTGGTGGACCTCGATTTGAAGTTTCTGTGCTTTTAAACTGACGTCCGAATATGTCGATACTCATCATAAAAATGATAAAAATTTCTACAACTGTTAATTAATAAACAATTCCAGCTTCTCTCAACTCTTCAATAATTGATATAATCTCATTATTATGACTGGGATTTCCAGCTGCTTGAGATGCCAAGAGCAATCTTAAACGATCAACCAATTCATTAGGATCATCCCAATAAACATAATCAATTTTTGCATCTTCTTGTTGAGTCATATATTCTGGAATTAAACCTTCACCAGAATGTACTGCTATATAGTTTAGATATTTTAAACTCTTTTTATCTCTAACAGCGCTATCTGCTTTGTAATATTTTCTATGAGCATTAGTTGATATTACAATATTTTTATAATTTTCCCGATCAACTACACTTAAAACAGCTTCTTCTGGAACTTTTTTGAATAAAAGCTCAAGTAAACCTTTCGTTGCAGGATATGTTTTATTACCTACACTAATATTATTTTGTTCAAAATTTATTCCTGAATTACCAATCATTAATTGGCCTTTAGATAATTTACGAACTCCATATGAAGGATCTAAATCTTTTCCCTTTTCATCCAACATTTTAAGATATAAAATAGCACCATCTTTCTCTGATTTATCTCCATCTCCATTATCATCTCCATCATCATCATCGTCATAATCACCGTTATCATCATCATCAGCAGCTGTTGCAAATGATAAGTCATCTCTTAAAAATGAATCATTCTCTCTCTTAACTTCTTGATCTTCTTCAAACTCTAAAGGAAGGTCTCCCTCTCTTTCAATTTTTACTGGTCGAATTTGTTTGACAATTTCAATGTCGTCAACTAATTTCTGAATTGGTGTCACTATAGGTTTAAAGGTATTATTTAAAGTCTGTTCAATTTCTTCCTTGCCCAATTTCATCAGTCTATGCTTTCGTCGAATAGCATCACTGGCTTTTGCAATTTGACCAAGAATATCTTTTTGTTTTCGCAAATGTTTCAAGTGTGTAGAAGACATGTTGATTGACCAATGTCTTGAATGAAACTGTTTATAAAGAATATCATTTCTCTAATTTTATAAAACAATCAAAACACTTTCTATATCTGCCTTCATTGATATCACGATCTTTATCAATCACTATAAAATCATGCTTATTTTTCCAACAAGAGTTGCAAAGTTTTTTAAATTCCATAAATGTCATATCAGTATTTACATGATCATCATAAATATGTCTAAGATTCATTTCATCTTGTTTGAATAAAACTAGTAAATTAACATTGTCACGTATTAAATGTTTTGGAATGCGCGCATATGTTTGACATAAATAAAAGCAATCCACAGCTTTGTGTCTTCCCATAGCAAAAAAGGCCTTAATATTATCTTGTTTTTCACATGCTACGTCATCAAATATAAATATTGAGTTTGGTAACGCATTGTTTGGTTCTACAACATTCACATGTTCATTAAATGGAAAGTAGCCAACACCCTCTACTGGTTGCAAAATGCTTTCTAAAAATTTGTATTTTGGTTGATATAACGATTTTGAGTACACGTAAACATTTTCAAATCGTAATCCATTGGGATGTATTAGAAGAGCAAGTAAAGCATTTGTCTTTCCACAATTTGACGGTCCACAAAATATTGCTCGCACACTATTTGGCAATAAATTACCATGACGATTATCTGTTTTTTTATTACAATCTTGAACAAGAGTGTCAAAATTGTAAACTGGTAATTTAATCGATTGTGCTTCGAACTCCATTCTTACGATAACTGAGGTTAAAACTATAAATACAAGGTTTTTAATAGTTTCAATGTCAGTTCACTGTAGACGCTTGTAACGTTTGCATGCAAGTCCAAAAATAAGGTCCATGCTACTTTACAGCATCTGATTGCTAGGTCTAGTTTTTTAGGAGAGGTTTGCGATTTGGTGTCGATCGTCAACTCTTTCATGCTTTGGGCAAGGTCCACGTTTCCTACTGTCGGAGGCAATTGGGATAATTGACTATTACTGTGATAATTGACTATTACTGTCATAATTTTTTTGTTAGATCATTAAAGGTTGACTGTTTGTAGTCAAATGACAAAAAACTATAAATACATTGGTTATATAGATTTCCACTTTAGTCTTGAAAAAGTTTTCCTACCGAAAAGAATATAAATATGGGTGTAAATAAAAAACAAATTAGTTTAAAGAAAACTTCGAAAAGAGTAAGACGAGGTAGAGGTGTCTTGAATAAAATTATCAATAAATTACCTTTCGAACTTCATATACCTGGCTATCAATACTGTGGTCCAGGAACAAAATTAGCAAAGAGATTAGCACGAGGTGATCCAGGAGTCAACCCTCTTGACGCTGCTTGTAAAGAGCACGATATTTCTTATTCAAAAAATAGGGAAAGTGTAGAAGCGAGAAACGCAGCTGATAGAGTACTTGCTGATAAAGCTTGGCATCGTGTGTTTGCTCCTGACGCAAATTATAGTGAAAGAGCCGCAGCTTACGCAATAACAAATGCAATGAAGGTCAAATCAAAATTGGGTATGGGAATCAAGTCAAAAGAAAATATGAAGAAAAAGAGAGAAAATAAAAAATCAACGTTGAGGAAGATTGTAACCGCAGCTAAAAAATCTATGAAATTGGATACAAATGCCCAGTCTACTATTAAATCAGCACTTGAAGGTGCACGTTTGGCAGTTAAAATTGCTGGTGGCAGGCGAAAAATTAATAAACCTCGCATTTTACCGATACCTTCTAAAGTGGGAGGAATTTTACCTTTTCTTATTCCTTTGTTTGCGGGTTTAAGTGCAACAGGGGCTCTAGCAGGGGGAGCAGCTGGCATAGCAAAAGCTGTAAATGATGCAAATTCTGCAAAACGTCAACTAGAGGAAAGCAAGCGACATAATCAAACAATGGAATCTATTGCCTTAGGAAAAGGTCTCTTTCTAAAACCATATAAAGCAGGACTAGGCCTTCATCTAAAGCCATATAAAGTAGGGCAAGGATGCAAGTCAAAAAACTTGAAGTAAAGCTACCTCACTGTGCGCTAACAGATTTAGATTTACTAAAATTTGCAAAACGTTTAAAAATTCCATATTTTCGAGGAGTTTTTTATGCGAAATGAACTACCTATGCGTGGTCCTAAAGAAACTGAATTTGCAATTATTAATCTAGATGATAAAAATGGTCCCGGTACACATTGGTTTGCATATAAAAAGAATAAAGATAAAATCATATATTTTGATAGCTTTGGTAATCTTCGACCACCTTCGGATCTTGTTAAATATTTTGGTGTTGGTAGCATAAAATATAATCATAAACGATATCAAAACTATAATACATATGTATGCGGACATTTATGTCTTAAATTTTTATGTAAACAATTGAATATTCCTGATTTGTATACTCTGCATATAAATAAATGATATTCTTAGTTTAAACGTTACTTATTACTTTGACCTCATCATGGACGATTCACTTATTTTAACGTTGTCTGGAAATTCTTCCATCTTAGAATCTCAATTTTTCCCACCAATAGAGTTGTCTAATTTTAAAAATTATGCTCTTGGTCTTGTTGAATTTTTAACTTTTAATTCTATTCCTAATATAGATGTTGGAAAGAATAAATTTTATGTAGGAAATGAAGAAATTATTATACCCACAGGAAGTTATGAAGTTATTGATATTGATCAAGTTTTGCATTTAATTTTAAAAAATAAAGGAATTAATTTTAGAATCAAACCAAACAATAATACATTGAAATGTACAGTTTATTGTGATGAAGAAATTAATTTTAAACCCAATGATTCTATAGGTAGTTTGTTAGGATTTTCTCCTCGCAAATTAAAAGCTCAAGAATACCATGAGTCTGATCAACCAGTATCAATCATTAAAATAAATTCCTTAAGAGTAGAATGTAATATAACAACGGGAGCATACATTAATGGTGAAAAAGTGCATACAATTCATGAATTTTTTCCTATTGTTCCACCAGGATATAAAATAGTGGAAGTACCAAATCACGTCATTTACTTGCCAGTCGCTGTCAAGACAATAGACTATATTCAATTGCGAATTGTAGACCAAGACGGAAATTTAGTTAATTTTCGAGGGGAAACTTTAACAATAAGGCTTCATATTAAATCCTTAAAATAATGGGTATTGTTTTTAATAATAGAAAAAGGATTGGTTTTGGTTATAAAATTAAGACACCATGCCAGAAGCAAATCAGTCGTCGGCGAATCTTGAAGAGATTAACACCTCAGAACCTGCAACTACTGAAAAATCTCGGTCTAAGGATTGTAAAAAAAGGAAGAGAGTAAAAAAGAGATTTAAGGTTATTTTTACTTGTATTTGTGCATTTGTATTTCAACGTATTATTTTTTGCTATGGAAGGGGAAATTTTAAATATTGATTCACCAGTAATTTTTGATGAATCTATTGCTCATTATGAAGTTCATGCGCAACAACCATACACCTCATCAACATACAACAATAGTGACGAAATCCGCATCACGGTACAGAATCAGGATCATTGCTTATTTCCAAGCAAAAGCTCGATTCACATCACTGGAAAACTTGTGAAACCTGATGGAACAGCTCTAGAGCGTACAAATTTAATTTCTAATGGCATATGTCATTTATTTGAAGAAGCAAAGTATGAACTTAATGGTGTAGAAATTGATAAAAATAAAAATGTTGGTCTTACAAGTTTAATGAAAAATTATATTTCTCTGGATGCTAGTTAAAATAAATTTCTTGAAAATGTTGGCTGGTTAGAATTTACAAATGAACCAACCTTAACAAATGCACAAGGTTATTTTGATGTTTGTATTCCTTTAAGTATGATTTTTGGTTTTGCTGAAGATTACCAAAAAGTTATTATTAACGCTAAACATGAGCTTATTTTAATCAGATCAAGAACGGATGCTAACGCAGTGTTGCAAGTAGCACCTTTAGAAGAGTTTAAAATTGTTATTGAAAAAATTGAATGGTTATTACCATACATAAAATTATCAGATGCTCGAAAATTTAAATTATTAAAATATATTGAAAAAGATCCATCTATTCCAATAAGTTTTAGAACTTGGGAATTGTATGAATATCCTTTATTACCAATTACTCCTAAGCATATTTGGAGTGTAAAAACTTCAAGTCAATTAGAGAAACCTAGATTTATTGTATTAGGATTTCAGAGAAACAGAAAAAATAATACAGTTCAAAACTCTAGTTGTTTCGATCACTGTGATTTATCTGATGTAAAATTATTCTTAAATTCACAATGTTATCCTTATGGTAACATGAATCTCAATATTGGTAGAAATCAGTACTCTACTTTATATGAAATGTTTACAAATTTTCAAGCATCTTATTATAGTAAAGAGTCTCAACCAATTTTATCAAAAAAAGAATTTTTACAATATGCTCCTTTAGTTGTAGTAGATTGTTCAAAACAAAATGAGTCTTTAAAAAGTGGACCAGTTGATATCCGCTTAGAATTTGAATCAAAAGAAAATTTTCCCGCCAATACTTCAGCTTATTGCTTAGTTTTGCATGACCGCATCGTTGAATATAAACCAATCAGTGGAATTGTCAAAAAAATTGTTTAACTTTAAGCTTATATATATTTAACTCTTTACGCGTAATGAGATTAGTTGATTTAAAAATGCAGTACTTGATAGATGTGCAAGGATTCAAATTGCCAATTAATAAATTTGTTTTAAAAGAATTAGCTATAGTTTCTGTAAATAATGATTCAATACCAATAAATATGGTTTTCCAACCTCCTTGTCCATGGAATTGCGTCACAAACAAATATAAATGTATCAATCGTTGGTTAGAAAATAATTTCCATGGTATTCGTTGGAATGCTGGTGATGTACCGTACGTTTATTTAAAAGAAATTTTAGAAAATGTGTTTAAAGAAGCAAAGACAATTTATGTTAAAGGTTTAGAGAAGAAAAAATGGTTAAAAAGCTTAATCGATGAAAAATATTGTATCGAAATTATCGACATGAATGATTTAAATTGTCCTTCATTAAAAAAGTTAAACATTGAAACATGTATTGGAACTTGTTCGAAACATTTAATCAACAAGAAAACATTTACTTGTGCTCTTCAGAATGTTATAAACTTAAAAACTTGGTTCTGCAAAAACTGTAATATTTAAGTATTTTAGTTTAAAATGTGTATTCAATTTTTTTCCTCAATAAAATTACAAAATATCAATTGGACTGTAATTATTATTCCTAACCTAACCCTATTATTTTCAGGTATAAGAAACAACAACATTTATTTTGATTACATTCATTTATTACAATATTTTTAAGTATAATTTATTGTAAAAATTGTATAAAGCGAACAGTAGAGAACTAATACAAACTAACATTTTATACATCAATTTCATCTATTTCCATTGGATCATGCTGTTGGTAACCCCAAGGAAAGGTGTCAGTTTTCCCTGGTATCAAAATTCTTTTATCATCCTGCCAACTGAGAGCAATTTTATTTTGTTTGACAGTAAATACTTCATGTTTTTTGCTGCGTATAAAGTGCTGAGATCGGATTAGGTTTTCATTTTCATTGAGAGTATGCTTAAAATCATCGAATCCTATTTTTTTTAAAGTTGAATATTTTACCCCTTTTGCTTTCTTTTTAGCTTCCTCATCACCCCATAACTTGAATGCATATAGTTTTGATCTTAAACCTATAAATTCGTCTACAATTTTACCGTTATTTTCGTCTTTCATAAGACCCAGGATTTTCTTGTTTGCAAGTGGTATATTATAAATGTTGTTTTCAGGATAATCGGATGTGTCAAATTTATGTAAATCTCTTTTAATATAATCATAAAAATTTGGCACTGTAATATGATAAACAAGACTGTCAGTATCTGTGTAGAGTAATTTTGCAGAATCACTGAAAGTCTCTTTAATGTAATTGTAATGAAAGTCATATGTTATTATTTTTGATATGTCTAGAATAGTGAATCCTATGTAAATTGGTTTGTTAAAGTATACCTTTGTTTTATTCATCTCAATAATGACCATATCTTTATCGAATATGGTGCAACTATGAAAGTTTGGTTCAGCAATTAAATTTTTCGCGCAATACCTTCCCTCCCATTTTGTTACTAATCTAACATCTTTGTGTTTTCTAACATTTTCCATTGTCTTGCCAAATACGGAATTGTTCATTAGCTTGTAAAAATTCTTCTCAAATTCATTACTCGATTTTTTTCTAAGCTCGGTATTTAAATCAATGTAGGGTTTTAACCACTGCTTTTGCTTAAATTTTAAAACTCTATGTATTTTAGTTAATTTCATTCCCAAAGATAAATATAGCTTTAAATTTCTATAGTGAATTGTATAGTTCTTCTTTGGTAATAAATTTGGAATTAATTTAGGAATTGTACATTTTGGGAGAGGAGGTATGAAATGTTCAGGACATAAGGGCAAGTCTTTATGTGAATCATGAAGTTGAGTTGGATAATCTAAATCTACTTCAAGAATATATCCTTCTGGAGAATCATCTGGAATATTCAAGAAAAAGTCATTACTATAATTTTCTAACCATTCAAAATCTGTATATGGCAAGCTCTCGCTCATAGAAGCACCATACTGATTATTTATATCGAAATACATGATATAAGATTCTGGTATTAAGGGATTAAAATCTTTTTCCATAAATCTATTATTAGCTTTCGCGTATCTGTTTGAGCATTGTTAAACTCCACCTCTTATACCTTTTTCAATAAAAAGCAACATTTCCACATCTGTCAACAATTCAAGTTTTATGTCTGTGTACTTGAGCATAGCGTCAAATGCCAGTCCTGGGGCAGTATAGTAATGTAACGCGTCCAAGTTATAAGTTGTAAAACAAGTTTTTCTAAAATTTTCAAAAATATCGGCAAGTAGTAGAACGTCAGTCTGTAAGTACAAGTCAGAGTATTCTCCTATTGTTTTTAAATTAAACGTTTTCCATACGTTACATGCATGCTCATAGTCTTCGT
Organism: Leptopilina syphax; assembly: GCA_032872505.1. NCBI lineage: Eukaryota > Metazoa > Arthropoda > Insecta > Hymenoptera > Figitidae > Leptopilina > Leptopilina syphax. The sequence continues at coordinate 24,049,271 of CM065472.1, read as the reverse complement.
CTGAAATATGAGCGTCATTTAATTTAGAGTAGAAAGAGTCTTTTACTGGCAGTTGACCTTCTTCTAATTTTTCCCAGCTACTAACATATTCGTAAGGAAATATTCCTTTTCTTGTCAATAAATTAAACTCTTCGACATTTTTACAATACTTTATCGTAATTTTTTTCTCATCATTTTCAAGATAGGAGGATAATTTGTCTAAACTACTTGGCATAAATCTAAATGAATCAAGAAATCTTAATACTACTTTGGTACCCTTCACATATTTTGAAAATGAAATGTACTTTTCCTTGTTTATTGGTAACAGTTTTATTTCACCCTCAAAAGACGTTGCTAAAGCTTTAATAATGAAATGTGCATCATATCCTGACAAGTTGTGAAAAATTATGGGAACAACATGTGAATCTTTATAATTTACATTGCAACCTTGATGTGCTGGACCACGATATTTTCCCGTGAAATGACAATGATCGCGGTGTTTAATGTCATCTTTTTTAAAAGGTTTTTCACAAATATGACAAACTGTTGCTGTGTCAAATTGAATTTGTTGTATAAAAGTTAAATTTTCCATTGGAATAATATTTGTAAAATAAGAGTTTGCTTTTTCAGCTAATTGTTTTAATTCAGCCATGAACCAATCAACACAATCTGGACCTCGATATGATTTAAATTCTGAAAGAGAGTCATCAAAACTACACTTTAGATAAAATGCAACGCTAGTAGGAATATGTTTCTGATATGTTGATGTGTTGGTGTGTGTACTTGCTATCGGTTCTAAGAGACTTTCAGTGTCAGCATACACGACAAAGGGAACATTTTCTTTATTTCTGTAATTTTTAAATTTTAAAATTTTGTCCTCTTCTTTAGGTAAAATTACTCGACACTGGTTTATTTTATCACAATCCAATTTATGATTATTAAATGATTTTTCATATTTAAAATGACATAAACATCTATCACAAAGTATGGTTCGATTATGGTCTTTTGTTATTTGAGATTTTACTAAACGAGATAAATTTTTAATCCAAGCAAAGTGGTAAAATTCATTGTTTCCTTTAAACTGAATTTCATCATTTTTAATCATTAACAAATGAATTGTTGGTTTATCTGATTTATTTTTACTTAAATAAATTGGAATAATTTCATTCTTTGTATTCCTTTTGTGAACTCCGTAAACATTAATACTTAAATTGTTTAATTTTTCAAATTTTGGAACATCATTCAGAGAAATTGGGAAATTTATACCCTCATACTTTAATACTTCATTAAAATCTGGATATGCATTTGTTCTACTTGAATGCTTTTCAGCAGGAAAAAGAGCAGCTATTACAGACCATAAAAAGCAAAATTCATCATCATTTTTTATATTTACAACAGCTCTTTTATTCTTTATAAACTTTGGCATTCTTATAAAAGTTGAGTACCCAGCCGCAAGAGGGACATATTTATTTATATTAATACTTAAATTTATAATTTTATTTAAAGACCAACCTGACTTTTTTTGTTGAAAATCATCAATCTTAACTAGAAGCTTTTCACGTATTTTATGATCAAACCATTCGTCAAAATTTGTTGATTCTAAAATTTTTGAATTTTTAGTATTGAAATATTTAATATCTTCAATTTCCCTACCCTCTTCTAGAGCACTAAAATTTGCCGCAAGAATAACATTAACTTTCATGTTTCCCGTCTTTTTAAATGCATTTTTTAATCGAGAAATAATCATTTTTTTGCATCATTAAGAAAACTGTCTATATTTTTATGTTTTAAATTAATAATTACACCTGTTCTAATTCGATTCTCAAAAGCATTCTCTAATTCTTCCCACCTGATCCATCTTTCATCCTTTTTAAATAAGCCCGTTCCTGTTCTTCTTAGTTTCTTAAACTTTCTGCTATTCGCTTTCAGTAGTCCAATAGTTGATAAAATCTTTCTTTTCTCTCCACATGACACGGATCCATTTCTTAACAATTTATTTAATAATCGAATTTTCTTTACACTATTATTTATCCAAAAATTTAATTCCTCCGTTGTAGTTTTTTTTACCTAATGTTTTAAGAGCATTGTTCATAATTGTCACAAAATCTTTACAATAACTGGAGCTTTTATTAGTTTCCAGAACTTTAACTGCTTTGTTTAATTTTTCTAAATTCATTTTTATCACTTGAATTGAAACGATTAGTTCTTTGCTAAAATGATTAACTCCGATCAAACTATAGTTGAACTTTTAACGTTAGCAATTTCTTACAGTAAGATGTTTAAGCGCACTTGAATTTCACTATGCTTTGCTAATAATATGTTCATCAGCCAACTTAAACTGCAGGAATGATTTCGTTCAGAAAAATTGCCCTCTTTATATACACAAGATATGACCTATTTGACCTTGAAGTTAATTATAGATTTCGTGGAATTGCGGTAAGATCAAAAGCATTCTTATGAAAAGTACCGAAAATGTTTGTAAAAATTCCTTAGATAAAACTTAGTCAAAACAAAATAAATGAACTGTATAATAAAACAGACCGAAAGCAATAAATCAAAGATATCAAATTACATGTAAAACAATAGCTTAAATAAAGAAAATAATTCCAGGAAATAAATAGGTATCAAATTACTCGAGGGAAAAATTCTTTAGATAAATCACAAACCGGAAGCAATAAATCAAAGATATTATAAACAAGTAGATGGTAAAAATTCCTTAGATAAGAATCTATCAAATTACACATGTCAAAATTCTAGGAAGTATGACGTCATTTCCGGCTCAGCATCGTGCCCCCCGTGATGTCATATCCACCTCAGAATCATGGTCTGACCCCCCTCCCCCCGTGATATCATATCCGCCTCAGAATCGTATCCTCCCCGTGATGTCATATCCGCATCAGAATCGTGGCCTCCCCGTGATATCATATCCGCCTCAGAATCGCACTCTCACCCATGATGTCATATCCGCCTCAGAATCATGGTCTGAATATTACCCCCCCTTGTGATGTGATATCCGCCTTAGCATCACAATACTTACCTCTTATCACATGCTGATCAAAGTGCATCAAAAATCTCATACCAAATGATCATGTTCACACATATCCAAATAGCGTATATACTTAGATTCAAAATTTAAATTTTCGCGCCAAAACTCAGGTATGCGCATGCGCAGTTCAATTTTAGTGGGTTAGAACTCTCCCTGTATATCTACTGTCGCTAATGCGACCTTCTCCCTTTCTCTGCGGTCCTCCTGCGTCCGTAGTTAAAAAATGATTAAAACTATTACAAAGTCCAAGCGGAATTCACAGCACAAAAATAATAAAAAAAACAAATATTTTAAGAAGTGTAAAAAGTCAAAAGATAAAATTGTAAACGGATATAAAAAAGAAAAGAAAAAAAAAGTAAACACGTATATAATGTTGAAAAGATAAAACTGTTTAAAGACGAATAAAAAACACAAAACAAATTAAACAAAAAAATGTATAAGGACAAATAAATCACAAAATAAATTAATAAAAAACAAACAAACAAATTAAAAGCTGTTTAAATCACGCTTTTTGGCTCCTTTTAATACTTCTTATTTGCTTTTAGTTCTTGCGAGAGTCTTCTTCGCCTCCTCAAGGGCCGTCCTGAAGACTCCGCATCCTCCGCTGCCTGCAATATGGGTGGTTGACACCTTATTGCCAATCTTTTCCTTGCACAAAAAGCAACTTGAGTTGTTTTTACAGTTGGAGAACCTGTGACCGGCCTCACCGCACTTAAAGCACGCAGCCGATCTGTCCTCCTTCTGGCATTTGGCTCCAATATGGCCGTATCCCAGGCATCGATGACACCGGACGACCATTACTCTTCTTTTGATTGGGCAACACATAAAACCAATTTTTACGTGTCCCAATTTCTTCAGCCTGTTCGCCTCTTCCAGGTTGGTGACTACAACCGCGAGCTTCATCCCTCGGCGGTTGGGTCCTAAGACCGTCACTCTCCTGTTTACTGGCTTACCCATTGCTTCAGACAACACTTGTTGCACCTCAGCTTCTTGGGTAAGGCAATCCAAATCACGGATCTCGAGTGTAACTCTTCGATCCAATGACTGCACCTTACTATTACATTTACTTACGAATTTCTTAAATTGTAAAATTATTCGCAAACATCAATAACTAAATTTTTAAATAAACATTTAATTATTATTTTCCCATAGAAATTAAAATTCTTCAAAACATTCAAATTCAAACATTTTTAAAATTCAACAACTTATAAGAATATTATTATAAAACATAAATTTTAATATAAATATATATAAAACATATTATTTTTAAAAAAATATAATTTAAACAATAAATTATTTCTATTACAGGATCGCCAGAGGCAAGGGAAATCACGGAAAAGTCAGAGATTTTTTTTTAAGTACTGGAAATAATTAAATTTTGGAGAAATTACAAACGATTGCAGAAATTCAATTATTTTTAAAAGTAATGAAATTCTTCGCAAAAATTCAATTATATTCAAAAATTTAAAAAAATTCTCCTCAAAATTCAATTATCTTTAAAAATAATAAAATTCAATGATTTTCAATATCTAATATTTTAATAAAATTTTTCAAAAGAATTCAAATATTTATAAAAAAATAATCATAAAATTCTAAGCAAACATTAAATTATTTTCATAAATAATAAAAATTTCACAGCAGTTTAACTATTTACAACTTTTTTTATAAATTTCTTTGCAATAATTCAGTTATTTTAATGAATAATAAAACTCATCATAGATTTCAATTTTTTAATACAATTTTAATTGAATTTCTCGAAAAAATTAATTATTCTTGAAAATTTTATTAAAATTCCTCAAAAAATTCAATTTTGTTGATAAAATTCTTTATGATAATTCAATTTCGAGAAACATTCATTTATTCAATAAATTATTTATTTTTATATTTAAATAATTGAATTCTTGTAGAATTTTTCAATAAAAATTGATTAAATGAATATCAGTTAAAATTTCAGATATAATTGAATATTAAAAGCATTATGGCATGAATTTTTAAATATAATTTATAACTGAATTCTTTTGAAGAATTTTAATCAAATTTTTGAAAATAATTACATTTTTCGAAGAATTTACTTAAAATTGTAAAAAAAAAATTGAAATCCTGTAAAGAATTTTATTTATTTAATCAAAGTAATTGAATTCTTGCAATTAATTATTTCAAATTTTGTTTAAATAATTGAAATCCTGCGAAGAATTTTATTATTTAGGGAAATTCGTAAGTAAATGTAATAGAATATTTTTTTTATCTAAAATTTTTTTAAGTAAATTAATTTTTTGTGGCAACCCTGTAATATTAAATAATTTATTAATAAAAATTGCTATTCTTTTTTCAAATTTTAATATTCTTAACGTATTTACAAATTTCATTTTGCAAAAGTTATCAATAAATCAGCAAATGTTATGCACGGAATGATTTACTATTATTATGCAAATAACAAAATAAAAATGTTCATAAATTTTCAATTACTTTCAAAATCTTCGATTGAAATTATTAAAGAAACTCCATTATTTGAAAAAAAATTCAAATGAATTTAATTAGGATTTTCAAAGATTTTAATAAAATTATTCTTCTTAGAAATTCAATTAGTTTCATAATTAATTAATAACATTTCACAAAAGAATTAAATTATTATAAGAAATTTTGATAAAACTCTTTATAAAAATTTAAATATTTTAAATATTATTCTAATTAAATTTTGCGTAAGAATAAACTTTTTTAAAAGATTTTATTTTAATTTTTCGCAAAAAATTTAATTATTTTGAAAATTTTGGATTTATTTTTTTGTAAAAATTAAATTATTGCAGGTTAAAAATTATAAAATTAAGTAAGAATAACGCATAAGGAATATTTTTAATTGACAAAAATTTTGTTTAATTGCTTTTCTAATATTGAAAGCATTTTATTATACATTAGAATTTTCATTAATTTTAAATATTAAAATATTAAAAAGAATAATTAATTATAAAAAAAACTAGAGAACAAAATGCAAACAGAAACAACTAACTTCAAATTGCGAATAGATGTGAAGTCAAATTAAGTAAGGAAAAAAATAAAGTTTAGTTTAATGCTTATCTGTTAACTTTCTAATTTAATATTTTCATTTTTAATAATTTATTTATTCTTATTTTTTGAAGATTTAATTAATAAATAATATTAGAAATTAAATTATTTATTGTAATGAGAAAATTCAAATATCTTTGTGAATCCTTTTTTAAATTATCCCGCCATTAGTGACGCCAACCAGTGAGATCACTTGAAGCTTAAAAGGACCCGAAATATTCTTCCCTACACATGGTTGATTAGGTTAGTTGGTTAGGTTGTTTCTTTCTGCGTTGCGAACCCGGGTTCTATCCCCAGTCCCTCCAAATTTATTTTCAAAATTATTCTTCAATAATATAATATTGATATTGAGGAATAAATAAGTAATCAGTTCGCGGCAATAAATAAATTATAGAGAGAAATATTTTTTATTTTATTTATTAAATTTATAAATACTATTTTTTTAGCTATAAGTAAACTGAAATATTAAATAAGTTTAAGTGCAAATTAAATAGATAATTACGGAAATTCCGTAAATGATTATTTGTATAATATAAATTTATATTATATTACTTACCTTATGACGCTTACCTGAAACTAACATCTAATGCTTACAGATACTTACCAGAGATAGTTTTAAAGAACTTTTCTCTACTTGTTTTCAGAAAAGTTTCTTAGATAACTTTCTGCAAGCTAACACGGAAAACTAAAAAGCGTAGGACATTTATAGGCCAAGGGAAGCTAACGGGAAGCTAACCATGTTAGCTATAGAAGCTAACATGGTTAGTTTCCCGTTAGCTTCCCGCAAAATATGGTGCTATGTGGGTATAAACCTTAAAAACAAACTGAAAATTTGTTTAAAAACCTACACAATCAACCTGTACAACATCTGAGTAAGGCAGGTTGCTGTTCGAATTTATTGTAAAATTACACATTGTAAATAACTAATTAGAATAAAAAAATAGTATTTAATAAAAGTTCATTATTCAAGATGAAATATGCATTATGTATTTAACAAGAACCCATAGTTCTTATAAATTAACATTAATCCACACAGAAATAAACGTCAAGACTTGCCAACTTGACTAATCAGCTACTTGTCTCTATTTTATTAATCATTTAATAAAAAATACCCTCACCCTTGCTTGGATCGTAACATTCGTGACCAAAAGAATAGGTGCCACGGGCGTCGATGAAATTTCTGGAGAAGGAGTAAGTCAATTGAGATTCTTGACCATTAACTTGTAAATTAGGTCCATTAGTGTTCGACTCTCCTCATTTTGCGGACATAATTGGTTAGTAATAATGATTATTTTCTAAATGCATAAATTCCGGAACGGCAAAAATTTGATTGTAGATGCACATAAAGTTTACAGTCACAAATTGCACAAAGTGATTTTTATTTTATATGTTCATAAATTTAACGAAGCGCAAGCGTTTAAAATTTTAAAACGCACAAAGCGTTCAGGAACATAAGATGTACAAAGCGTTTTAATCATAAATTGCACTAGAACATCGCTAATTAATAATCACGTTAAACGGAGTAAATTATTATTGCACACGTAATTGACGAAACAAAATAATTCTTGCACTCGCACTGAAATGGCGGGTTCCGTACACTAGTATTTAGATAATTTGGTTTTTCCTTGTCAACTCTATGGCAATTATTACATTGCAAGTTCTCTATATTTTTTCTGTAATATTCGCGTTAAAATACACCAGTATGCGAAATTTTTGCTCTCCATGTTTTATAGTTTAGAAGTTAAGGGGGGAAATGGTCACTTACTATACATTTTTGGCCAACAATCATGTTATTTCCTTGACAACGCTATGCCCATCACCTCCAATCACATTCGCTATATTTTTCCTGTAATCTACGTGTGAAAATACATATCTGTACCAAGTTTAACACGGTGTAATAATAAGGAGACTGAACTCCAACGTATCTCCTAGTTAAACTGGTGCCAGATTTCTGCCTTGGTTCACTGAGTAGTAATGACTTCTCAAAAATAATGCGCATGCGCAGTATGCAACTATCTTCGTCACTCTTGAAAAAACGATGAGAGAGATCATTATTTTGACGTGTGAGTTAGAAAGTGTGGTTATGTTTTATTGTTGACAATATATATTTATACTATTAAATAATATTAATAAATTGTAATATAGGAAATGTGTGAGTATATATATTAATTATATTATCATTATAACGATTATAGCATTATATTATATTGTATTCATTTAATTTATCATACAAAGAAAAGAATTACTCCGGTTCGACAAAAAGAATCTTTTATTAATATCTACTCACACCTATATTACAACTTATTAATATTATAATATATTGTACTTACTCTTCTCTTTGCAGTTTGTTAATTAATATTTTTTCTTATTTAAATCTTGATTTTCCCGTATAGTTGCTGTTGTCAACAATAAAACATAATCACACTTTCTAACTTGCACGTCAAAATAATGATCTCTCTCCAAGTAAAAAAAATTCGATACACGGACCGCGGAGTTCGTATACGAGCTCGGTAGCTCGTATAAGAAATATGAGAAATCTCTCATACGAGCCTTTTCCGTAATGAAAAGTGTATAGATGCTTGTATACGAGGTGACTTTTAAAGCATTTTTCTTAATACCCTACTAAAAATAAAATCACAAAACGACAGAAATTTAGTCAGAATCTCTGACGTTTTTAGGCTGCATTTGTTACGATTGCAGCCACAGAACGTCAGGCTTGAGTCATGTTTAATCAGAAAGCTTCAAAAGTAGTCAGGTTTTTTATACAAAGTCGACACCCTTTTTTACCTGGAAAAAGGTCAACTGACCGTCATAAAATTGAAGGGAAATCTTTTTATTTGTTTATATTCATATTTATTTAAACATTATACTTGTTTTTCATCGACTTAGAATTCATATAACAATATGCTCTTATGCATGCAGTATATCCTTTAGAACTTAAATTCAAAAATGATATCCTTTTTTATTTAACAATTACGGTTTTCGAGATACGTTACAGTTTCCTTAAAAAAATGTTTTTTATAATAAATTTTAGATATTATTTGTAATTGTGGAGATTTCTAGATTTTGAATTTATATTCATTTTACTTGAAATTATAAAATTGCAAAACTTTTGAGCAATAAAAATTAGGTTGGAGACCCGAACCTCCTAACAATAGACCCGCAATTCTATTGTGAAAAAAGGGCTACGCACAAATTTCAAGTTTTAATGGTACTTTACATTTACCGGCTATATTTCCGTGAGGGGCTGTAAATAAAAAAAAAGATTTCAATGCTCATTAAACACAATCCATAAACATCAGGATTCAACAGGAGCATAAAAAATCCTTTAGTCAGAATTAACCAAAAGCTTCAGGAATCGTCAAAGTAGTCACAAAACATCAAAATTTCTGAAGTTTTCTCTTTATTTCTGATTTTATTTTTAGCAGGGTATAACACTATTTTAAAGTAAATGTAGATAATAGAAATGAATTTTCAAAGTAAAACGAAGCTAAATTTATAAAGGAAATGAAGTTTTAAGAAAAAAAGGATAATTTTGTTCAAAAAAAAATTATTCACACTGAAAAAGGTTAGAATTTGATAATTCCTTGTTAATCTAACTTACCGACATTAGATATTTCTCGGATGCGGTAAGCACGATTTTGTATTGGCGGTAGAATAAATAAGTTTTTCTTCATTGCTAATTAATAATATATTATTATTTATTTATTAAATAAATGTTCATATAAAATAATTAAATTTAATACAAAATCGTGCTTACCGCATCCGAGAAATATCTAATGTCGGTAAGTTAGAGTAACAAGGAATTATCAAATTCTAACCTTTTTTCAGTGTGAATAAATTCTTTGAACAAAATTATCCTTTTTTTCTTAAAACTTCATTTCCCTTATAAATTTAGCTTTGTTTTACTTTGAAAATTCATTTCTATTATCTACATTTACTTTAAAATAGTGTTATATTAAGAAAAATGCTTTGAAAGTCACCTCGTATACAAGCATCTATACACTTCTCATTACGGAAAACGCTCGTATGAGAGATTTCTCATATTTCGCATACGAGCTACCGAGCTCGTATACGAACTCCGCGGTCCGTGTATCGAATTTTTTTTACTGGGCTCATCGTTCTTTCAAGAGTGACGAAGATAGTTGCAAACTGCGCATGCGCGTTATTTTTGAGAAATTAAGTACCACTCAGTGAACCAAGGCAGACATTTGGCAGGGAATCTCACTGGTAGTACAGTCTCCTTATTATTACTCCGTGAAGTTTAAGCTCTCTAGATCAAATAGTTTAGCCGCTAGGGGGCTAGGCACAATTTGGCTACGGACGCAAGAGTCTCACTAATAGGGTTCCGTCGGTACACCGTAGGTGTACGGAACCCTAAAAAGAACAATACCTTATTATCACATTGTCCATTATTAATATTGTTAAATTGTTTCTATGAAGAAGAATTTAATTCATATTACCTGAAAAAACTCATTTCCTTCCAAACTGACTGAAAGACGAGTATAATTTTCCATTAAAGTATTCTCTGGTATTATACCCAAAGAGGAAGCCATTCCCATACTTTCGGGAACATGAATTAATGCCGTTGTAGACTTGGATTCTTCCTTGCGAAACATAGCTGAAACATTTAGTTGTCATATTCTGCAAATTATTTCGTTATGAATTTGATTTATCTAACGTAAACACATAGAAATAAATAGAAATTGGGTATCATTTAATATAAAATTCATAGAACACCTTAAATTGTTAAAAAGAACTTTGGAAATTACGAAATAGACTATTTAAAAGTCGATTTATTTATTATTTATTTAACTTTAAATCCAAAAAGATGAACTTTATTTGGTTGCAATAACATTAATGTATTTTTATTTATTACAAAATTAATATTAAGAAACCTTTGTTTTATTGAAAATTTTTTAATCTCAATCTTGACTCGTTCTGTATCTCAGAAAAATTAAAGGGAAATATTAAAATTGAGGCGCTGAAAAGTAAAAGTACATTAATATTTGTACAGGCGTTTCTGTTGGCTCATAATGGTTGCAAAATCGATAATCATAAAAAAAATTTTCTAAAACAGAAAGTTTTGAATATTTTTTCATGAAATTCACAGGAAATATAATTTAAACCATTTTTTTAAATAACAAACAAACATCCCTGATCCTAGTTTTAACGAAATTCTTAAATTGTTTAAATTTACAGTGGTTAGCTGCTGTTTTAGATCTAATAGCAATTCTACGAAGCTTATTTCTTTGTTTAATAAGAGATCTTAATTCATTAGTCATCCAGAGCGATAATAGTTTTTTATTGCTGGACAATCTCAGTGGGTCAAACTGATCAAATGCAGATATCAAATATAAAGTAAGCATGTGAACCTTAACATTAACATCAGATTCAGCGTGTATACTCGCCCAATCATAATTCGACAGATGAGAAAGAAATGCTGTTTCTGAAATATTATGCACATTACGCACCAGTTTTGAATCATGGGTGTCCTTTATCGCTATCTCCACTAAATTCAAACTGAATATAAATTAAATCGTGACTACATAAAAAAGCCACTGGATGTTGACCGAAAGTTATAACCAGATACAAGTCACTAACAAACATGGAATCTATTCTTGTACTGGAATTGAGCAAACGATGTATTGAATTGTGAGGTACCGTTGTCAAACCTGCAGAATAAACTGTGGAAGTAAGATAATTTGTACATGAAAAAGAACCATTCAAATTACAGTTAAAATCTCCCATAATAACAATTTTGTCAAAATATTGAAGTAAAGAGAATAGCTCCTCCTCAAATTCATTACCAAATGATGCATTAAGCTGCCTGTAAACAACTCGTAAGAGTACATTATCTACATCTGATTGCATTTTTAGAAACGAAAATTCAGACGTAGGATAACTCCGTTCAGAACTTATACATACCAAAGAACAATTACACGGAGAAAAATGATGCTGAGTTTCTAGTAAAAGTTATATTAAAAATTACCATTCATAGTAAAATGTACTTCGCATGAAGTAAATATTACTATTTCTGGTAGTAAAAATTACTAATAGTAATTATTACATTAGTCACTTTTAAAAATTGCTTTAAGAATTTTAATTTTTACATCGTCATTGTAAATTTTATTAAATTTTGTATTACTTTTTACATTCGATATGTTGTAAATATTACTCGTAGAAATTCTACTAATTACTTCTGCAAGAAACAACTTTTACTATGGCTTCGTCCATAAATTACGTCACACGTTTTTAGCCCATTTTTGACCCCCTCCCCCCCTTTGTCACACTACGTAACATCTGAAGGAACCCCCTCCCTCTAAATTACGTCACAATTCGTAAACCCCCCTTTAATAAATTTTTCCAAAATGAATCACTGTCAATATCTAATTTTACCGAGGGGGTATTTACTTGTGTATTAGCGTGTACGCTCTTCACGTAATAGTCATGTAATAGTCACGTAATAGAGCATTATTACGTCAGTGTAATACCACATAATATAGAGGTAATATTCTATAATAATCAATAATGCCCTGTAATAGTTCTGTAATACCCTGTAATACTGGATAATACGCGTAATAACAGAAAAATGTAGTGTATTAGAGTGTACACCATTTTAATCAGTAATTACCCCCTCGATTTTTTTTATAAATAAAGTTACTTATATAATAAGTACAATTTTTAATATTTTAAAAACAAGCAATATATTTGATATTTTTATTTATTACAATTTTCTCATTATAATAAATAGAGTATAAAGTGTGACATAAAAAACTAAAACGTCCTAACCCCCCCTTTGTCACAATTAGTCACATTTTCATAGACCCTCTCCCCCCCTAAAAAGTGTAGCGTAATTTATGGACGAAGCCTAATTGAAAATTTAGGAAATAATTAAATTAGACAAAGAATTTTTTTAACTTTTAAAAAATAATCTTGTCTGTTTATAATTATAATTGAAAATTTTATTTTTCAATTTTATTAAAATTATATTGATAATAATTGATTTTCTGCAAAGAATTTGACTATATTTTTTATGCAAGTAATGGAATCCTTTCAAAGAATGCTATTATTATTTATGAATATAATTTAATTCTTGCGAAGAATTTTATTAAAATTTTTGACAATACTAAGCAGTACCGAATAATTAATTATTTATTTAATAATAAATCGTCCAAACGCCCGTCCTGCCGGAAGGACGTCCCGAAAAAAAGGCTTTTAAAAAAAGGGAATTTATCTTTTCTTTTCTGGCACTCCTTGGCATTAAAGTAGACGAAAAGACGAAAAAATCCATATATTTTTGACTTTTTAAAATAGCAATTTAAACCATTTTTCAAAGCCTTCAAACTTGCTATGTTTCTAAACAGTGAAAAAAACATTTTTTCGTAAATTTAATGTAAAATCCCCAAAAATCAATATTTTTTGACCGGACGAGTCTCTTTCTCTTCAGAAACGTTCAAAGAATGAAACCTAATTGTTCAATTAAAAAAAAATCATTTTTAATATTGTTCAGTATATCTGAGTAATACTCAGGCGCGAGTCCCTTCGAAATTGCTCTATAAAATTAATATAGAAGCAGACAAATATAAAACTAAATATATCGTTGGAAAGGTAATGAAACAAGCTTTCAAATGATGTAAATATCGAGTCTTTAAATTTATAAACCTGGGCTAGGTAGTCTCTTAAATAAAGCAAAAAGCGTCCTGCCGGCAGGACCGGGCTTCGTCATTCTGTGACTTAAAATTATGTAAACTAGAACCAAAAGGGCGCGCGTTGCGCGCCCACTTCTGGTCCTTTCCCACAACAAAAACCTTAATATATCCTTAAATTAAATCTTAATTAAATAAAAACATATGTTTATATTTTAAAAATTATTTCTCTGTTAATAAGATTGTTTAAAAGTTTTTTAATTTTTTAAATGTAAGTTTGACAAATTGAATTTTCTAAAAAAAATTACACGTTAATGCCTATAAAATATTCTCATTCTGGAGAAAATCACCTTTAAAATAAGCATAACATCATTAAAAAGCATTCAGTATTTTAGAAGTTATTAAAATTTTTGAAAAACATTGAAAATTATCATTCTTTTAAAAATGTCTAAATAAAATATTGATCAAATGACTTTTAAAAAATCTTGATCTATTTAAAATTTAAACATCTTTTAAAACTTAAAAGATACAAAAATTTTAGTTTCCGTACATGATACGTTTTAAAATGTTTTTCATTCTCCTAAAAATGGGTATGATCTCTAAATTTTAACTGGTAGTGTATATTATATTTTTATTAGAGTTTTTCTTATATTTAATATTGAAATAATATTATATATATACACTGGAACCCCCGAGGTTTGGACTCCCGAAGTTTGGATTGTTTTGATATAGAGTATAGGCAAAGTAGAGTGTGGGGGTCGGTGGGAAGCACGGACAAACGTTGAACTAGAAGCAGTAGCGTCTGCATAAAGTGTACCGTCTTGTGGCTCTTTATAAAAAGTTTTTCATAAATTATGTAAATCATGAATCGAAAAAAATACGTTTGTCTAGACACGGAAAAAAAGCCGAAGTGTTAGAAAAAATAAAGGAATCAATATGTAATATGTATTCATTAAGCGCATCTTCGTTTTAATGAAGCGTACGGCCCTGCATGTTTATACTTTCAGGCGTCAAGGTGTCCCCTCCGAAGTTTGGACACCATTACATAGCAGTCCAAACCTCGGGGGTTCCAGTGTATATATATATATATATATATATATATTAGGGTGGTTGTTAAAAACGACATTTTGGAATTTTGTCCATTTCCGGGTCTCATTTTGTCACAAATTGAAAAATATTAGATACGTATTTTTTTATTTTTTTTAAATTAATATTTAATGGTGCCTGTAGGCTGGTGAAATTTTGCATGTATTTTGCATGGAAAAAACTTTTTTTCGGAGATTTCCTGTAAAATCGTTGAAAATTAATATTTTTTGACCGGACTACTCTGTTTCTCTTCATAAATGTTCAAAGAATAATATAAAATTTTTAACAAATGTAATTTGTTAAGTTAACTATTTTTTACAGGACCCAAAAGTTGACCAATAAAAACCAAAATAGGTTATTATTAGCAAAAAATATTAATTCTAAAAAAAACGAGAAATTTAAACTGCTAATCATGGTTTATATTGTTTTTAAGGTATCTGATTACAAATCTGAAGTCATATTTCAAAAATTCAAAATGGCGGATCCAATATGGCGGCCATGAAAATTTTAAAATTAATCAATTTCTAGGAAACTTTGTATCAAGGGGTTTTGGGGGTCTCTGATTACAAATCTGAAGTCAGATTTTAAAAATTCAAAGTGCCGGATCGAATATGACGGCCATGCAAATTTTAAAATTAATTAATTTTAAGAAACTACGTATCAAGGTTTTTTTGGGGTCCCTAGTTACAAATCTGAAGTGTAAAATTTAAACAGGACCTCGCTGCTAATCAGAAAGTAGAAAGTTAGTATTTATTAGCTAGATAAGGTTCATTCACAAATTAGATGATACGATTTTATATATATTATATATATTTGACAAGTATCAGCTTCTCTATTTATAAGTTTATTGACAGTTTACTGCAACATCTTTTAAACACTATTAATAATACATAATTTTTCCTTCTTAGAATTTAAAAAAACATTTGTTTTCGTAAACAAAATTATATAAACATAAGTTATTCAAAATCTTTGATAAGTGTAGATTTTCGTGAATCCGGAAATTGTTTACGATACTCAGTAACAAGCTGCAGTAGGAATTGTTTTTGGCTTTTATTTCTTGTGATGATATTATTATATTGGTCAATTAGGCGCACTGCTCTTCTCGGCACAATCATTTACAACTTTCAGTTTTCGTACTATATTAAGACCATGTTGAAAACTCTTCTCCTGACTCCAAAGTGAGGGGTCAACTGCAAGGAAGTTTTTATTTATTCCAAATCGTTCAAAAAATCTTGAAGATTGTGGTGTAATGAAATGATCCATCTCTTTGTTACATATTGCGAGAATGTCTTTAGGCTTAATTTAAAATCGCTTAAGACAACTGTCGTTGACGTCATCCAGATCCGTATCCAACTCGAGAACCATCCTTCTTTTCACATCATCTGAAAGTGTGACATCAAAAAAAGCCAGTGCTGCTACTTCTGGACTCAAGTACCACAAGTGACTCGAAAATTTTTTTAATGTAATTTGTGACATGGTTGGATCAATGGATGAAAATCCATGGAGCTTTTTTACAAATTCTAAATCATGATACGGAGCTCTCGAAGCTAAAGGAACTGTAAACCATGCTTCCAAATAAACATCCAAAATAAATATGCAAATTTCAGCAAGAGCTTTTTCATCCCTTGATGATAATTTGAACTGCTCTCTAAACAAATATATCTTTAAGGAATAAATGGCTTTGCTCATCCAACGAGCATGATGGTCAGCTCCAGGAAAACGTAACTTGATACCACGAGCTGGAACAAATCCCAAAAATATTTGCCCTAATTCCAGTAACTCTCTATAGTCTTCTCTGAGTTGAGAACGTTCGACTGTTTCTTTGGCAAAAGAGTTGATGGTTTCTGCACGATCTTTTAAAGCTTCTCTCACTTTCTTATTATCAAGTCCAATTTTAAATTCAGAGTGATTTAATTTTGGCCACGACTCTTTAAACCTTTCAAATAAAGGCACTCTTGGACCACTTGTTGGGGGCATTTTACATTCAAAAACGCATCTTAAAATTAATTCGAAAATATGATGGCGACAAGGAAGCCATAAAAGTTCTCTTTTTAAAATTTTTTCCAAAAAAACACATGCACCATTCCAACAGCCAAGATTTGATCCTGTAGTGTCACAGCAAAGCGCTTTTATAGAGTCACAAACGCCCCAGTCCAGAAGAACTTCGTAAATTGCATTTGCTTGGTCAGCTCCACATCCCGACTCTAATTCTGGTATCCCTAACATTTTTTCTTCGTCACCATCAGTGATAACCACTGGTAACCTGTCTAGTATTTCTCGCTTTGCCAAATTAAGGAGTAACTTCCCATCCCAATGCAAAACCGTAGCATTCAACTGGGTATTTTTGAAAACTTTTTTAATGTTCTCTGCTTTAAGTTCACGTAGCTGTTCTCTGTAATTATTAATAGATGTTCTATTAACTATTAAAGAATTGACATCATGCCCCAAAGATTGAGCAATAGCAATAATTAAATGTACAGCTTTTCTATCACTTAATTGACACTGATCCATAACTGCTACTACTTTTTCATTTAATATATTTACAGTACCACGTGCTTTTTTGGAACAGATGGACCAGCTTCGTTTGGATCAATGTTAGGAACAGCATATTGAAGATCTTCCACTGAAATATTGGAATACATACCAATACTTTTCTGACTCAAATTCTGAGGTGTTGATTCTTCACTAGACTGCAGCTCTACGATTGTACCTTTAAAGAATTCAGTACCATTAGTAATTTCACACTCCTTGAATCTGAATCAGAAGTTTTCTACTAAAGAAATATTTCGAATTCGTTTACCAAGTTAGTACTCTCTAAATCTGAATTAGTGCGGATTCGTTTACCAATTTGAATTAGTAACATTTTTTACTAATTTTTAGTAGTTTTTTACTAATTGCTAGTGAAAAATTACTAATTCAATTAGTAGATCGTATTTTTTACTATTTTAAAGTAGTAAATTTTCTACTAATAATTATCAAAAAGCTACTAAAAATTAGTAAAAACAGTTACTAATTCAATTGGTAAACGAATCCGCATTATTTCATTAGCAGAAAACTACTAATTCAGATTTAGAAAATAATAATAAATCTTTTTCCATTTCACTTTTTTGTAATCTTCTCACAAAAATCTCTTCCCTCTCTGCTTCTTTTCTTTCTTGAATATCGTAAATGGATTCCAAATTTGCAATATAACCAACGCGACCAGGTTTCCTTTGATTAAACAAAAATTCCCTCTGTTTTTCATCAATTTGATTTAATATATCCCCAGAAGAAATGTCGAATAAATTTTTCATTTCAGACGTGAATTTGTCTTCCTTTGGAGTATTAAATGATAGTCCTGAATTTTTTTGCAACTTTCTCCACTCTTCGTATAAAGCTTCAATCATATATGCACTCTTATAGATGGTTTTAGTTTTCAAACGGGCTTTCTCCAAAAAAATAATAACTTCTTTGGCAACCAAAATAGCAGCATCCCGTAGACTCAATTTAATTTCACGAAGATTAAAAAATAGAACCTTCAGAACTTGCAATTTAGATGGAAGTTTATTCCCGTAGATTTGAGTTTCAAAGTCACCAATTAAAAAAATGTTGTGTCGTAACTTAGGTAAACTCGATTGTTCATCCATAATAATTAATTTGTTAGAAAGTTATTAGATAATAACAAAACACTATCAAGTGAAATAGAGCACTGTAACATATTTCATCACTGATATATGTAAATTTTAAGGTTATAAATAAACTTTAATAATATCAACAAACCAATTAAATTTACCGACACACGGTAACATAGGAATTTAGTTGACCAGGCGCGAGAAGTCGATTATTATCGACTGATAATATTTAAATACCACTATTTATTATCTTTGAGAAAAAAAAGAATAAATACAGTTATTAACACTCCCGTACAAAATAAAAAAGTCTATAACTGTCATTTGCTTTTAGGTTGATGTTAGCTTGTTTGTATACGGACATAAAATTGATTATTAGTTCACTTTAACTAATCGATTTATTACAAATATTACTATTTGAATCAGAGATCGACTTTTTGTTATCAAAATAGTTATTTCTAAGTAACTTAAATTTGGATAGAACTTAAACAAAAATTTTGTTGGCTAATGGGATAAGATATTCCATAATTAGGTTTCACAAAAAATTATTAATTTTTTAAACATTATGCCCGCCATATTGGATCCGGCACTTTGAATTTTTAAAATCTGATTTCAGATTTGTAATCAGAGACCCCCAAAACCCCTTGATACGAAGTTTCCTAGAAATTGATTAATTTTAAAATTTTCATGGCCGCCATATTGGATCCGCCATTTTGAATTTTTGAAATATGACTTCAGATTTGTAATCAGCTACCTTAAAAACAATATAAACCATGATTAGCAGTTTAAATTTCTCGTTTTTTATTAGAATTAATATTTTTTGCTAATAATAACCTATTTTGGTTTTTATTGGTCAACTTTTGGGTCCTGTAAAAATAGTTAACTTAACAAATTTCATTTGTTAAAAATTTTATATTATTCTTTGAACATTTATGAAGAGAAACAGAGTAGTCCGGTCAAAAAATATTAATTTTTAACGATTTTACAGGAAATCTACGAAAAAAAGTTGTTTTCCTATGCAAAATACATGCAAAATTTCACCAGCCTACAGGCACCATTAAATATTAATTTAAAAAAAATAAAAAAATACGTATCTAATATTTTTCAATTTGTGACAAAATGAGACCCGGAAATGGACAAAATTCCAAAATGTCGTTTTTAACGGCCACCCTAATATATATATATATATATATATATATATATATATATATATATATATATATATATATATATATATATATATATATATATATATATATATATATATGAATTGTGTTCATAATATAGAAATTACAAAGTAAAAACGCTACAGATATTTTCCATCAGTTTATTATATTTTTACTTATATTAGGGCCAAAAAAAATGAAACCGGCCACTTGAAAAATTATGGCAAAACTTCAAGGATTAATTATTTAAAGAAAGAAAAATCAGTAACCTTCTATATTATAGAAATTGTGTAGATTTTTCTGCCAAAATACAGGCGAAAATTTTTTTAAATTAATACTTGGAGTTTTGCACATCAATACATGGTAATTTAATTTTCCCAAAATATTAAGAACATTCTTAAATTTGCAATTCTTTATAAGAATTGTTAATAACAATTTATAAAAACAATTGAATCCTTCCAAAGAATGCTATTATTTATGAAAATAATTTAATTCTTGTGAAGAATTTTATAAAATAATTTAATTCTTGTGAAGAATTTTATTAAAATTTTTGAAAATAATAATCATTAATAATTAATTATTTACTTATAATAAGTAATAAACATTTAATCAGAAATTTAAAATTATAAAATTTTAAGAGAAGTTTAATAATATTTTTAGAAGCAAAAAATTGATTTAAAACTGTAAGAGGGATTTTAAATTTTAAAAATTAAATTATAATTACGGTCACTAACTTCCCTTAATTATTTTCGAAAAATTTAAATAAAATTCTTTAAAACAATTCAATTATTTTTAAAAAAATGTAAACAAATTTCAATTATTTGTTTAGAAAAATTCAATTATCTTGAAACAATAGAATTAAAAAATTACAACAATCTTATTTTTCAGAATTAAAAAAAAATTTGCGAAAGTTCAATTTTATTAAATAATTTTAAGTATGTATATTTTTTTAAATTAACTAATAAAAATTTTAATTATTAATCATCGCAGTAAGAAACATGAATACATTAGAATTTAACTTTTTATAATATTCAATTATTAATGAATTATTAAATTAAAATACTTTGAAAATTCTATTTGTTAAAAAGGTTCTAATGAAATTCTTTAACAAATTTAATTACATATTTTCAGTCGAATTGATTTTTCACTATCAAATTAATTATTTTTAACTAACTTAAATTTAGAGAACAGTATAAATACCTATAAAAATTGAAATAAAAAGTGATTTTTGAAAAACAAATTAAAATAATAAAACTTTTTTAATTTTGGTAAAAAAATTCCCGGTTTGGTATAAAATTCCTGGCTAATTCCCTGTTTTCCCGGAATTACCGGTTAGTAGACACCCTAAAAATTATTACTTTTTTAAAATTTATTAAATTATTATTGTTAAATATAAAACTGTAAAATGCAGAGATCAGTTAAAAAATAATTAAAATTATCATAAATAGTAATAAAGATCTTTTTGACAATCTAACGCGTTATCGGCGTGTGATGCCTGGCGCGCCGGGTGACCTGCGGTCGGAGCGCGCGGGGTATTTATATATAATTTTTGCAAAACCGTTCAAGGTCCCACTCTGGTTTTTACATGCCGTATTCCTATACGGCAAAAGGGTAAAAAGGTAAGCTTTCGATTGGGATAGGTTAGAAGAAAAAAAACGTCGATTTTGAGATATATTGAAATTAAAAATTTTTTTTGTCACCACCAGCTTGTAGCTCTTGAAAAACCCTTCAAAAATCATTATTCACACTTTTAATTTCATTAATTCTACTTATCAATATGTTAAATTGAAAAAAAGACGTTTTCAAAAAAGTCAAAATTTTGAAACGATGTAACTCAAAAAATATTTTATAAAATTCAATAATATTTTATATTTACAATTCCACTAATAATAGGTTACTATTTTGAAAAAATTCAATAACATTTATTTTTTGACCTGGTCAGTTAAGGAATTTTGCCCCATATATATATATATATATATATATATATATATTGAAAAATACGGGATATCCATTTTTTCTATGGATGTGTCAACTAAAGAAATGGATGTGGTATATGGATGTGATAACCTTAAAAATGGATATCCCTTTTTTTCAATATATATGGTTGTCCCAACCATGCAGTTTTCTCCGTGTATATAAATGCAT
Organism: Leptopilina syphax; assembly: GCA_032872505.1. Taxonomy (NCBI): domain Eukaryota; kingdom Metazoa; phylum Arthropoda; class Insecta; order Hymenoptera; family Figitidae; genus Leptopilina; species Leptopilina syphax. Next base: position 24,027,532 of record CM065472.1, on the reverse strand, counting down.
CATAATAAATTACATACAACCCCCTATCTGTATTTTTTATATTTATTTTAATTTTTAAAAATTTCAAATAAAGTTTTTTTAATATGAATGCATCATAATAAATTACAATAAGTATATGACAAAGTATACATGGATTTTAAAGTAATGAAACAATCGTTATTGACCTTTTTTTAACCTATATGTGAAAAATTAGATTAAATTTTGACTTATATTTTGACTCTATTTAATTTTAAAGTTATGTTTGCTTTCTTACCTATTATTTTGACCTAATTTTGGTGTTTTATTTTTACTCTCTCACCTGTAACTTTTAAACTAAGTTTGAGATTGTTTTCCTCTAAAGGAAAATAAATTTTAATAAAATTTTTAAAAATAGATGTCAGTTTATAACATCTTTTATTGATTTAAACTTACTATTAAAATTTAAGTCAAGCTTCTTTTAACCTATAGGTAAAAAATTTTGTCAAATTTTAATATAATTTGCTTTTTTGATAAGTAGGTTAAAAAATATGTCAAATTTGACCTAATTTATGAGGGAAGGTCAGGTCAGAAGAAGTTTTCTCGACAATTTTTGCGGTGTAGATAAAAACTGCTCTTAAAATTGACCTAAATTTTTGAGGACAGAGGGAATTGTTCGTCAATTTTCTCCGTTTACGTCAAAATCTTTTAAAATTGACCTACATTTTGAGAGCAGAGGGAATTGTTTGTCAATTTTTTACCTGTAGGTTAAAACTACCCTTCAAATTGACATGAATATTAAGGACAGAGGGATTAGTTTGTCATTTTTTGACCTGCATGTTGAATCTGCCTTTAAAATTAAACTAAATTTTTCAAGCAGAGGGAATTGTTTATCAATTTTTGACCTGTACATAAAAACTGCTCTTCAAAATGGACCTAAATTTTGAGGGTAGAGGGAATTGTTTGTCAATTTTTGACCTGTTTCTTAAAACTGCCCTTATAATTGACCTACATTTTGAGGGCAGAGCGATAAGTGTGTCAATTTTTGACTTTTAAGTCAAAACTACCCTTAAAATTGACTTAAATTTTGAGGGCATAGTGGTTAGTTTGTCAGTTTTTACCTGTAGGTTAAATCTGCCCTTAAAACTGACCTAATTTTGAGGGCAGAGGGATTAGTTTATCAATTTTTGACCTGTAGGTTAAAACTGCCCTTAAAATTGACCTGAATATGGGTCAAATGTAAGTTATTTCTGACGATGGGCCTACCTTAACAGTGGGCCAACCTTGACTATGTGCCCTTTCTAAGGAGCCCTTAGAAATGACTGAATCAGCGGCGGCGGCGAAATAATTTTATATTATAGGGATATATATATATATGAATTGTGTTCATAATATGGAAATTACAAAGTAAAAACGCTACAGATATTTTTCATCAGTTTATTATATTTTTTCTTATATTAGGGCCAAAATACAGGCGAAAATTTTTTTAAATTAATACTTGGAGTTTTGCACATCAATACATGGTAATTTAATTTTCCCAAAATATTAAGAACATTCTTAAATTTGCAATTCTTTATAAGAATTGTTAATAACAATTTTAAATTTTAATTTTTTAACAATCTTTTTATTTTATCATTAAAGTATAGATATTAAGCTTTATTTAAAAGAAATTACTTTATTATCATTATTTGTTTCAAAGTAATAATAATATGAAAATAAAATGATCCAGAACTTCAACACCAAATTACTTTAATAATAAAATTTTTTAAAAATTGTTTTACTTATTTTGACCCATTATATTAAACATCAAAGATGTTTTTTGTTGGGAATAAATTAATCTCTGATAAATGATTTATTAAATCAATTTTAATTAATTGAACACTATCTGAGAAAATTGTGTAAATACTTCATGTTAGTGCTATAAATAATTTTTTCATTTTGCAAAATGTAGGGGAGACTGAGGCGAAAAGTTAAATTTTGCATAAATGATTTTTTTAGACAATATAATCCGCATAGATGCAAATATTTATATATCAATATTGTAGGGCAACTTGTCCCCTACAACTTTCAATAAAGAAGTTTCTGATATTTTCGCATACAATACATGTTTTGTTCTTTCTTGAAAATTTTGTTTTTTTAACTTTTCGCCCCATGCTGGGGCAAAAAGTTAAATGGCTGGGGCGAAATGTTAAATTCTATTTCTAGCCTACTAAAACTATTTTCTGATAGGTGTTAAGTAGTAGGTAAGTTAAAGTATTTATAAACAAGTAATTTAGTTAATAAAAGATCTGTGTTTATTGAACAAAAGCTTTAGAACAGTTATAAAGTTAAAAAAAATTTAAAAAAAAAATTTTTGGTTTATTTTACGTGAACGGTCTTGTTTTTTGACAGAGTACTTCCCTAATGTCAAATAAATCATTTTTAAACCAATAAGCCCAAAAAACAAAAAAATAAAAAAAAATTTTAACAACATGTAAAAATACATTTAACTTTTCGCCCCAGGGTGTGTTTTTGGCTTTAACAACAAATATAAAAAATCTGACTAAAGATATTTAGCAAATACCTTTAGTTATCTCTTCAGGGGACCCAAATAATGAAGTAAAAAAATCGCGGTGAGAATAAATGCAAAAAATATACTTAAAAGTTGATATTTTCTTTTACGAAAAAATTTTCAAAAGTAGGGTGAAAAAAAAATTTAAATATGGACACCACAAAAATTAGCAGAATGTCACATAACTTTGGACATTTATTTAGGGTGATAACACCCTTCTATAATTAAAATTGCAATGGTCTAACTATTTCCGTTCGAAAGATAATGAATTTTAACTGTTTTCACAATTTAACTCTTCGCCTCAGTCTCCCCTATTAATTAACTTCTTTCTTGTCTAAGGCACTAAAACTCAATATAATTATTTAAAAAATAATTTAAAGCTATGAAAAAATGTGAGACTAACTCTGCTGGGGCTCGAAACCCAGGACCTATCAATTGCCGGTTGATTGCTCTTTCACTGAGCTACAGAGGTCCACCTACAACAAATTTTCATAGCCTTATCGACTCAATAGTCAAGATGGTTCGCATTCTTCTGCATATTAATTTTGAATTTTCCCAGAATTTTTCACGAAACAATTATCAACTCATTAATAAATTCCTTCACTAAACGTGAAGCTGAAACCTACCATATCGACCAAGTTTCAAATTCTAGAAGTACCGGTATCTAAACCTAGACGTCATCGCTAAATCAATAAATAATTGAAAAATAAATTTAAAGCTATGAAAAAATGTGAGACTAACTCACATTTTTTTTCTCACATTTTTTCATAGCTTTAAATTTATTTTTCAATTATTTATTGATTTAGCGGTGACGTCTAGGTTTAGATACCAGTACTTCTAGAATTTGAAACTTGGTCGATATGGTAGGTTTCAGCTTCACGTTTAGTGAAGGAACTTATTAATGAGTTGATAATTGTTTCGTGAAAAATTCTGGGAAAATTCATAATTATTTAAAAATTAAACTTAAAAGTAATATTTAACTAACTTTCTAAAATCATTAAAAAGATACTTGAGTTTGTCTTGTATTAATAAAATTAATATAATTTTAGAAATACTTTACACGTGTGTATGTTCTTTGGATAAGGCTGAAATATGCATTCAGTTTATTTTAATACAATTAATGTTTTTTAAAGATAGTATTTAACATTAAAATTTACAAGTAAATATGTAAATAAAAAAGCCGAACAAGACAGAACTTTATGTAGAAACCTAACTTCTATGCTTGGCCAATTCTGGTTAAAAAAATATCAAGCTAAAACAAAAATTGTGCCTTTTTTAAAACATTTACAATAAAATTTTTTTTAATTTCTCATTTTAACTCATAGTAATCATAGTAATACAACACTATCCTACCTAATTTTTTTACACAAAAAACATTTTTATAATAAAGTTCAAAAATTTAGAAATTAAAAAATTATATTATTTTATTATTATTTTATTATTATATTATTTGTATTAATTTATTTTTATATTTATAAGAAAATACAAAATTTTTATAAATAAAAAGAAATTTAAATTTTAGTCAGCTAAGTAGTTTTTAGTTTTATTTAAGTATTTCAACATTAAATACTATTATAAAAATACTTTAAAATGAACAGTACAGATGGTCACTTTAAGCTTTAATTTTTTACCAATTTTTAAAAATTTAAAGTTAAAAATCAGTAATCAAAATTACTTCTAAAATAAGTCAAAAACATGATTCTGAAACTGGCACCTTATTATTATGGCACCTGTTTATTACCTTCAAGACTCTAATTTTGAACTGAAATAAAAAATATTCTTTTTTTTAAGACAACATAAATTTTTTTATAATAAAAAACAGGGTACTTGTTTAAGATTCATTTCAAAAATATTAAACCATGTACAATTTTTTAAAACTGACCTCCTTATCCTTATTTTTAATCACAAAATTTTTTTTCTCTTATTTTTTTTTAATTTTGAAGAGAGAAAGAAACGTGTTCTTAACTTTGCACTTTTATTTTTCTGTATTATATACTGTAAAAATCTGTTAATAAACTGTAACTACTGTTGAAGCTCTTGTAAACATGAAAATACACCAATAGCAAGCGTCTCCGCTGGGTTTTCTGACCAATAGCGACCGTCATCATCGGTTTTCAGCCAATAGCGACCGTCATCATCGTCTTTTAACCAATCGTGACCGTCACCATGATATTTTCAACCAACAGCGACCAACATCATGAAATTTTAGCCAATAGCGACCGTCATCATCGGATTTTAACCAATCACGACCGTCATCACCGTATTTCAACCAATCGCGACCGTCATCATGTCATTTTCACAACTAATCACGACCGTCACTCTCAAACTCAAGCCAAAAAAAAATAGCTGTTTTTCTATTAAGGATTTTTGGAACATGTAACTTCTTCAAACTACCCAGCTCTTAGTTTTAAGCTTACAAGCTGGATATTTATATGCGCTGTAAGCTTGTTTCGTTACCTTTCCAATGATATATATCATTTTTTATTTATCTGAATCCATGTTAGTTTTCTTTTGTGATTTCGGAGGGACTCACCTGAGTCTTTTTCGTCCTGCCGGAAGGACGTTGGACGATTTATCATTAATAAGTAAATAAATAAAAATAATTAATTAGTAAATAAATAAATAAAAGTCTTACTTTCAGCCTAATTTTGAGGCTGAATTTAAAATGTAAACGGAGTCAGACTGATTTTATCCTGTGAAATAAAAATTTAATTTGCTCAAGATATAAATAAATATCATTTATTTGATCATTCAGAAATTTAAAATTATAAAAATTTAAGAGAAGTTTAGTAATTATAATTATTGAATAATAACTTAATAATATAGGAGACAGTGGGGCAAACTCGCCAGGTGTTAATATCTCTGAAATGGCGAAATTGTCAAAAATGCTATTTAGAAATTTGAAACAACCATGTGTTGTATACCTTATTTTTTCAATTTGACATTTTTTACTTTTGGGCAATTCCACGTGAGATTTCAGTCGACCTCTTAAAATCGGCCAAAAATATTTTTTTTCTATTCTGTATTGAAAAAAAACAGATACGTATTTTTTTATTATTTTTTTGGAGGGCAAATTTTTGAGTTATGAATTTTCAAAATTTTCGCTTTTTAAATGTAGGTATATTTTTAATGTCAGATAACTAAAAAAATATTGCTTCTTTTCATTTTTTGACAAGAGAAAAAAGTTTTGTTTTTCTCTCTACTTTTGAATAATCATAACAAATAATTTTTTTTTTATTAAAAAAATAAAAAAATTTTATAAACAAATTATTTTTTTTTAACTTTGGGTATGATAAATTTTTAATTTTCTTTTTTTAAAACATACCTGGAAATGATAAGAAGGTTTTGCAAAAAGTTTCAGAGTAGGCCTGACAAGTTTGATGGGTCCAAAAAAATAATTAAGCTGTCCGTGCAGGTCGCACGCACGTGGCACAATGGGATTTTTTTACAATTTATTATTAAAAATTGTTTAGAGCCTTAAAATTCAATAATAATCAAAATCCGATAAAATTTGTAGGCTCTAGACAATTTTTTATAATAAATTGTAAAAAAAATCCCATTGTGCAACGTGCGTGCGACCTGCACGGACAGCTTAATTATTTTTTTGGACCCATCAAACTTGTCAGGCCCACTCTGAAACTTTTTGCAAAACCTTCTTATCATTTACAGGTATGTTTTAAAAAAAGAAAATTAAAAATTTATCATACCCAAAGTTAAAAAAAATTAATTTGTTTATAAAATTTTTTTATTTTTTTAATAAAAAATGAAAAAAAAAATTTTTTTGTTATGATTATTCAAAAGTAGAGAGAAAAACAAAACTTTTTTTCTCTTGTCAAAAAATGAAAAGAAGCAATATTTTTTTAGTTATCTGACATTAAAAATATACCTACATTTAAAAAGCGAAAATTTTGAAAATTTATAACTCAAAAATTTGCCCTCCAAAAAAATAATAAAAAAATACGTATCTGTTTTTTTTCAATGCAGAATAGAAAAAAAAATTTTTGGCCGATTTCAAGAGGTCGACTGAAATCTCACGTGGAATTGCCCTTTTGTAAAAATATTTACTTTCAATGAAAAATAATTATCTTCCAATGAGAATTAGATCCTTTAATATTGTTTCTTTGATATTTATAAATTTTTCTTGTTATTTAAAAAGATTATTTATTTAATTAAAATTTAATCCTGTATTATTATTAACATTATTACAACCATTGTTTACATGACTCTTTATGTTTGTCGTTATTGTAGATTATACAAAATGCAATATTATAGATAAAAAAAACCCAACTTGCCGGTTTACCCCAGGGGGAGGGCAAACCGGTCTGTTTGCAAATTTTTTTTTAAATTTAACACATCAACTAAACAGTAAAAGATAAAGTATAGGTGCCTCTGGGAAAAAGTTGCGCAATTTTTTTTTGCGCAATTTTTTCAAACAAGCCATTGAAAAATGAAATCGATTAATTCGTTTAGTCACAAGAGTAAAAAAACCGCAGGTATGGCCGGTTTGACCCACTCTCCCCTAATGTAAATAAAATTCTTTAAAAGAAATTCAATTGTTTATCAATTATTAAATTAAAATACTTTGAAAATTCTATTTGTTAAAAAGTTTCTAATGAAATTCTTTATTATTTTTAGTTGAATTTCACAAAATTTCTATTAATTCGATAATTTTTAAAAATTTATTTACATACTTTATTTAAATCAGTGACTGTTTATTTTTTATCAAATAAATTATTTTTAATTAATTCAAATTTAGAGAACAGTATAAATATCTATAAAAATTGAAATAAAAATCGATTTTTTAAAAACAAATTAAAATAATAAAATTTTTTTTAATTTGGTGAAAAAATTCTCGGTTTGACATAAAATTCCTGGGGGCCGTAGGGGAGACTGGGGTAAACCCGCTCACTTTTTTTCAGATCGGCTAAAATCTAGGAAATTATTCTCTAAATCCAAGTTAATTTATATCATTTGAAAGCTTATGATTTCTACTAAAAAAATTAAAAAGAGTTTTTGATTTATATTTTTTAGTTTTACTTAGAGAAACTTTTTAATAAACATATACCAAATTTCGAAATCACAATTTTTCAGGGTAAACCCGCTCACCTTATCTTTTCAAGACGGAAGAGTTTTATTTTTTAAATATTAAAGTTCGTCTTATTCCCGTCTTAAGTATGAATTATTATTGATAATTTATGAGTTTTATAAACAATTCTATAAACAACAAATTGGTTTAATAAATAATGAACATAGATTTCATGAATTACAACTATGGATTTAAATAGTGTTATATTTTATTAAGAGAAAGTGAAATGTAGTTACAATTTTGGTTTTAATAAGTTATAAATTGTGTTATTGTTGAAATATAATACGTGAAATTATTTTATTCTAAATTTTAAATTTAAAACTAAGTGAGCGGCTTTACCCCGACTTCACGTGAGCGACTTTACCCCGAGTGTATTCCTCACATTTCAGAATAAATTTAATTAAATCTTTTTAAAATAAGACAAAACTATATATGTACTTCGAAGAAGGACATCCAATAGCAACAAAAAAAATTTGCCAGATAAATTAAGACTCAAAAATAATGATCGAAAAACTTAAAAATCCAAAATACGTTTTTTTTCTGACACTTTTAAAAACATTTGATCGTCTCTGATTCTATGTTGAGTTCATGAAACTAAACGAAAGTTCGTTAATATAAGTTGAATGTCAAGTACTATTCACAGTACCAATATCTTCATCTTAAGTTGAGTTCATGGCGTAAAATCGCTAGTGAGCGGGTTTACCCTGTGAGCGGGTTTACCCCAGTCTCCCTCCCCCTATGTCACACTTCGTCACAAACTTTAAACCCCCCCTCCCCCTACAACGTCACGGCACACACGTAAATTTCACTGTAAATTTTATACATTGAACATTATATATTATATCCTATACTCTAAATTATTGAATCAGTTAAAAATAACTGATTAACTCTTTGCCGTACATAAGTTTAGACACTTACATACTCACACATAACTAACTTATCAACACAAGCATAAACGCCTCTTCTCATTGGCTGTTCCCCCAAAAAGGACTCTAGACGACATTTCGTAACATATCAACGGCAAAGGGTTAAGAAGCAAAAAGTCAGTCACTAATTCAAATAGTAATATTTTTTCTGACAATTAGTTAAAAATAACTGATGTTTCAATACAATTTTTTTTGATTGATTTAATTAGTCACGTTTAACTACCTACATAGCACAGAAACTTTCCTAAAAATTTATTAAAGATTTACTCGCAAGCTTCGAAATATTTAAATGCAAAGTTTAGTGGAAATTGTGTAAAGATTTAAATATCCCACTTTAATAAATCTTTAGCGCGAAACTTTCCTGAAAATTTTTACGAAAGTGAAAATGTAATTCAAATGTTCAGGAAAGTTTCAAGCTATATGTTTAAGAAAATTTGACGATAAACATTTATTGGAATGCAAGCAAATCTTTAATATACATATTTAGAAAAGTTTCGGTGTTTTGTGGATAATTTTTCAGTTATTTTTAACTGATTCAGAAGCAAAAAGGCAGTTACTGCTAATTGTCAGTTAAAACTATGATTTTTAGCTGATTCAAATTAAGAGAATATATTATTTATCATATTATAAATAATATACCAATAGATGTTAAACAGGTACATAATAGATATTAAATAGTTTAAAGCATTTTTAACTTGTTTTATTTAGAAAAAGTGACATTGTCACATATAATTTTTTATAATCTTTGATTTAAAAGATTGTGACGTAACACATGAGTTTACCCCCCTCCCCACTAAGTGTGCTTAGTCACAATTCTTAGACCCCCTCCCTCCCCCTAGCCGCGTGACGTATTATGTGTACGGTCCCCTGGCATATTTCCGGTTTTTCCCGGTTAGTAGACCAAACAGTAATTTTTCACTGATTGGCCAATTAAAAAGTTACTAGAAATTTCAGTCACGAATATATAAAATTTTAGTTACTTTTTAAATTGGTCAATCAGTGAAATATGACTGAAATTTCAATCATTTTTAATTGATTTTCAGTGAAATTTCAATGATTCAAATCGCGAGAATAGAGTCACTGAAAATCAGACAAATTTTACTGATTCAGTTTTAGATAGTGTAGAGAAAAAAGTACCAAAGGGTACTTTTTCATGGTAAAATTCAGTAAAATTCGCTAAAAATTAACATTATTTTAACAGAAAATTATTTTCCAGATGTTTTCTCATTTTTCCCTGACTATTCCCTGACTTTTCCATACAAAATCAAATTCCCTGACATTTCCAGGTTTTCCAGGTTTCCAGACATTGTAGCAACCCTGGGCTGCCATATTAAGAAAAATTTCTTAATGAAAATAATAAGAGAATAATTAAAAACTATTATATAAAAATAAATACTACAATAAAATAATAAAAATTAAAAATTTTTAAAACAATCAAAATTTTGCTCCAATACATAGACAGTTGGTAAGTAAGGGAGCGAATAAAAATAAGTTTATAATTTTTATTTTTCGTTTAGCAATTTTGAAATTGTATATAATTAAGATGCTAAAAAATTATCGTGTTTAAAATATACAGTTTTTAACTATTTTTCTCTATTCGAAAAAATTTAATTGAAAAAATTATGTTACCAAACTTTTATCGATAATATGTCAATATTATTTCTACTAGCACAATAACGCGCGCGTGAAGTTTCTTGTTTTACTTTTAACATATATATACACTGAAAAAAAAATTCGGCAGAATGTGCTTTTTACTCAGGCAATTTTTGCCTAAGAACAAAAGCAATACACGTAAAGCAATTGTTTCTTTTAAAAAAAGGCAATTTTTGCTTTTAAAAAAGGCAAAAATTTTAACTAAGGCAATTTTTACCTTTTTAAAAGACAAAAATTGCCTTTTTTAAAAGAAACAATTGCTTTACGTGTATTGCTTTTGTTCTTAGGCAAAAATTGCCTGAGTAAAAAGCACATTCTGCCGATTTTTTTTTTCAGTGTAACAATAATGTAATTTTTACATTACATGTCACATGAAAATTAATGAAAGCGTGAATGCCAATAAGACGATAATAAAAAATATGTTCATTACATTATTTTTGAATTATTAATTATCAAAAATAAATTACATTTAATTACAATTAATTATTTATTTGTTATTTTGTTTCTAATAGTTTTGTAGTCAAAATTAATTAATATTATTTTCATATCATTAACGTTCAAAAATTCAATCCCACATAGCACAATATCTTGCTGTAAGTTTGTGGTGTGGATTACACGTATGGTTTGTAAGGATAGGGTTGTATACTTGTGGTGAACTTAAGGTAAACTTTAAATTTCCGCCATTACGGTATATAATAATCACTTTATTTGCCAATGGGCCAATTAATAAAAATACAAAAGTAAGTTACAAGAAATAATAAAATTTAAAAAAAAAATTCATACACATACATATTCACAAGCAATAACGTTCTAACATAATGTAAAAATTAAAAGTACAAAATCACTCCCCATTTCTCAATTTACACATCTAAACAATTACTCTCGTCGACCTAACCGTAAACATTTCAAAAACAAATTTACAAAATTTCTTTAGCTCTCTCACATCACAAGAACAAAGAATACTTATCCAGAGCGACTCATGTACTTCATACGCTATTAATTCCGGGTAGTTATCAATTCTAATATTCGTAAAAAAGGGACACTCTATTAAAAAATGATGAAAGTTTTCCTCTTCTACATCACAAAACAGACAATGCTCACCCCTAGGTAAACTAAATTTAACTCCATTGATCCATATTGAAACAGTGTGATTATTTAACAATCTAATCTGGCTAACCGTTCTTTTTAATTTTAAGGGTAAGCTTTTGTAAAGATAAGGCTGAGGCCCATTTTGCAACGTTAAGTGTGGCCATATTTGAAGGCTTTTACTCCTTTCTCTATCAGAAAGATCTTTTAAAATTAGTGCTTTCCCCATTTCATTCAAAATGGAGTCAGCATTGTTAACTATTACCTGCAAATCAGGTTCAATATTCAAAATGGAGGTTATCCCATAACCTTCCCAAATTCGCCATAAATCCCTAAACCAATCTCCCCTACTCCATAATTTCCCACTTCTAGATAAATCGATTAGACGAAACAGGCAACGTCTTGGATACCTTGTATCCTCCATATTGTATACTTTAGTGATCCAGGACAAAACGTTCCTCATCACAAAATACAATAGCGACGGTCTTTCTGTTTCCAATCGAACCGCGTAATTTGGGGAGTTCTGAGAAAGAAATAGGAGGCTTTTAAGAAAAGAAAGCTGAACCCTTTCAACAGCGTCTAAAAAGTTAAGACCCCAGATAAATATTCCGTAGAAGAGAACACTAATTACCAGACTATTAAGGAGTTTAGCCTATGTTGACCAAGAGTCGGCCCCTGTTACATTGATTGTTTTTAAGGTCGCTCCCATCGCTACTTTCGCAGAGCCAATTGCCTTGCGAGCAGTATATAAAAAAGAGCAATGGTTTGAAAACACAACGCTGAGATAATCATATTGAGATACTACCTGAATTTTACTATTCCTATATTTAAAACTTTTAAAATCATTTACTGCAGAATTATTACCTTTATTAAATATTACTATTTTAGTTTGATCAACGTTAACAGTTAAATTATTTTGAGCACAATATTCCACCAATGCCTTGAGCTTTCTAACCAATTCTGCAGGGGTATCAGACAGCAAGACTAGATCATCCGCGTAAGCTAACATTGGAATCTCACATGAACTTGTTATCGAGACGCCCCTGCAACCAAATTCGAGAAGAAATTTTTCAAGGTCATAAATAAAAATAAAGAATAAAATGGGACTCAGGACCTCACCTTGAAGTACCCCCTGAGTAACCTCGACGTCCTCCGTTTTCTCACCATTGCTATTAATACAGGCAAAGGCGTTCTCATAGAAATTTTTAGTTATTCTTATTAATTTTGTACTCAATCCCACCTTATACAGCTTTTTCCATAATAACTTATGAGACACCGAAGGAAATGCGTTTTTGAAATCAACAAAGATAGCAAAAACAGCACTATTCGGATGCCTCAGATGTATTTGGATCGTAGTCAGAAGTGTAAAGAGATTGTCTACACAACCTCTCCCCCTCCTAAATCCTGCCTGAAATTCTGGGATTAAGTTACGTTCCTCAATCTAAGCATTTATTCTGCTCGCCAGAATCTGTGAGAACACCTTAGCAATACAATTAATTAGAGAAATTAGTCTGTAACCATTTGGATCATTCGGATTTCCTTTTTTATACAACATACAGAACATCAACTTCCCCCAATCATCTGGGACTCTTTCACTATGCATAATTACATTGAACATATGCTCTAGGTATAAATACCAATTCTCTGGAAGATATTTTAAGAAGCTATAATCAATCTTATCTCTATCTTATCTCATCTAAAGAAATGTCAGAATCTAATAAAGGGTGTACAATGTCATTAAAAAAATCTTATCATCTTATCATTATACACTTGCTTTTTATTAGATAACAGGTTCTTATAATTTTTCTTTTCAAATCGGTATTGTGACGCTACATTAATCTCAAAGTCGCTCAACTTAACCCTATCATACGATTTAACAAGGCTAAGCCTGGCTGACCGACATTCGAAATCGAACCACGGTTTATCTCCCGGAACAAGACCACCCTTCCCAAAACTCTTAACCATATTCAACTCCAAAGCGACACTTTTAATAGTATTAATCAGATTATTGTTCAGATTATTAGGGTTATTCGACAAAACAGAAACCTAATTTCTCCATTTCATTTTCTCCGCGTATTCTTCTCCCTTGTTAGGATCGAACTTAAAAAACATTTGACTATCACTATTTGGTATGTCCTCACCCAACATTAAATCAGAGTCCAAGAAAAGGGACGCAACAATAGGGTAATGGTCGGATAAAGTATGAAGAGGCATAACCTTGAAGTCCGAGACTTCAATCACGCTACTGCCCATTGGCCCACGGAACGTAAAATGTGCAGGGTTATCACTTAAAGATCTACCATTACAAACAATAAAACCGTTGTTCTCCATGAAAGACACAAGATGTTTACCTTTACTGTTCAGAAACATATCGAAACTCATTCTGTCATGAGCAAGGCAGTCATAGTGAATAAAATATTTCGAGTCAATAATTGTAGAACAATGACAAATTTTATTGTTTGTTGAATTTACCACAATTCTCTAGGAACTTTCTGTCGGTAAAAGTAGATTTCTTTTAGTCCATTTAAACTTACCACTTCATTTATTCACATGGTAAATTCAGTCGCGCTTGTCAAACTTTGCTTTTACCAATTTTTAACAAATATTCATTGTTTCTTATCGAAATCGGCATTTTTACATTCCAGGACAATTGTGCTTTCAATTGATAATGTGTACTCTGCTCATGTGATTTTAATTTTAATGCTAAAATAAGACCGTATTCGGCGGATGAAAAAAAGATTGAGTCAAACGTCCCAATACGGTTTTTACTCGAATCCGTATTGGCTCAGAGCTTCACTCAATTCCTAAACGCTCCACTCAATACTTCTTTTTTTACTGGGATGGTAACCATACACGTTAAGGTTGAGGTAACGTTACATGTTAAGGTTGAGGTAACGTTACATGTTAAGGTTGAGGTAAGATTACATGTCAAGGTTGAGGTAAGGTTGTGATAAGTTTACCAGTTATAGAAAATATTGAAAAAATAAATAATAAATAAATATTCAATTAAAATGTTAAGTTTGTTGCTCTTCTCTATTTTGGAAACCTGACATGAAGCAGAAAATTTTGAAAACAAATTTGGGGGGACTGGGATTTGAACCCGGGATCGACGCACATAAACCTATCATTCTAACTAACTGAGCTAAGTAGAGAACTGGCAGAAGGAAAATTAATGTTGCCTTTAAGGTGAACCAAGAAGATGATTAACTCCTTAAAGGCAACATTAATTTTCCTTCTGCCAGTTCTCTACTTAGCTCAGTTAGTTAGAATGATAGGTTTATGCGCGTCGATCCCGGGTTCGAATCCCAGTCCCCCCAAATTTGTTTTCAAAATTTTCTGCTTCATGTCAGGTTTCCAAAATAGAGAAGAGCAACAAACTTAACATTTTAATTGAATATTTATTTAATTATTTTTTCAATATTTTCTATAACTGGTAAACTTATCACAACCTTACCTCAACCTTACAACTTAATAATTACCTTACCTCAACCTTGACATGTAACCTTACCTCAACCTTAACATGTAACGTTACCTCAACCTTAACATGTAACGTTACCTCAACCATAACGTGTAACGTTACCTCAACCTTAACATGTAACGTTACCTCAACCTTAACATGTAACGTTACCTCAACCTTAACGTGTAAGGTTACCATGGCCTTATCATATATAGTCACCACACCCTAACATGTAACCTTACCTCCATGGCTTTTAGTTTTTAGTTCACCTTAGGTCTACCACAGCAATATCGTGTAACCTTATGTGCCTTACGATTAGTATTCAACATAACCTTACCTCATACTATTGTGCTATGTGGGTAGTAGACGGAGCAAGATATATTATACACAATACAAAATTTAAACTGTTTCTAAAAATATTTAAAATGATACAGTCATGAGACACTAGAACAGAAGTCGCTTTAAATTTATTTTTATTTAAAATCACCAATAGGCCACCCTTTGCCCTACCTTTAGTTGCATCCTTTATAGCATCCGAAGAAAAAACACTTAAGTCATTAGAAAAACGAGGTAAGTAGTCCCTTGAAGAACTCACCCATGTCTCACATAAGCAGATTATATCCTCACTCAAAATTGAGTTCGACAAGTCACGCAAATTTGAAATGCCATGTACATTCCAAAATATAACTCTGGTGTTACTATTAGATCCACAGGATGAAGAACTAGAGGGGGAAATGTAAGGAGAAGGCTGCCAATCTGATTTGGGGAGAGGGAAACGTTATTCCTTTTCGGCATCCATAATTCGGGAACTTCTCCTAGGAGTTGAAGAGGGGGGAGCCTCTCTAATTAAAAATTTGTCCAGAAGATTATTTCCCATGACATTTTTAGTGCCATCTTTCTTAGGACGGCCCTTCCTCTTAGTCTCAGTAGATTCTACAGGAACTTTAGATGACGAATCTTGAACAAAATACAGCTGTTTATCATTTCCTTTATTACAAGTCTCCATGTAGGCTTTCAATTTCTCGTGCTCAATGATATTACCATCGACAATTAGATGTGTATTCTTAATCAACACATCTTTACCCATGCTTCTAAGTCTGCCATTACGGTAAGCTTACAAATAAAGGTTATCGTAAGCTTACAAGTAAAGGTTACTGTAAGCTTAAAAGTAAAGGTTATTGTAAGCTTACAAGCAAAGTTTACTGTAAGCTTACAAGTAAAGGTTATTGTAAGTTTACAAGTAAAGGTTATTGTAAGCTTACAAGTAAAGGTTATTAAATTTTTTTTAAAAATTTTTTATTTATTTTTTAATTATATTATAAATTATTTTGTAAAGATTTACCTTATTTAGTAAACTTACTACAACCTTACCTCAACCTTACAACTTTATAGTAACCTTACCACAACCTTACCATTTAAGCTTACAATAACCTTTACTTGTAAGCTTACAGTAAACTTTACTTGTAAGCTTACAATAACCTTTACTTGTAACCTTACAGTAAACTTTGCTTGTAAGCAAGCTTAAAATAACCTTTACTTTCAAGCTTACAGAAACCTTTACTTGTAAGCTTACGATAACATTTACTTGTAAGCTTACCGTAATGGTGGAAATTTAAAGTTTACCTTAAGTTCACCACAAGTATACAACCCTATCCTTACAAACCATACGTGTAATCCACACCACATTCTTACAGCAAGATATTGTGCTATGTGGGATTATTCAGAAGAATTCTACACAAAATCACTATTTTTCTAAATTTATTTAGGGAAATCAGGAAAAAGTCAGAAAATTTTGTCAAAAATGCTAGAATAATATTCAATTTCAAGAATTTATAAGAAAATTCTGAATGTTATTCTTCAGCATTGAAAAGATTTTATATATTTCAAACTTTTCCTGTTTTTAACAATAATTAGACTTTACAGATTTAAAATTGATTTTCTTAAATAATTTAATTTTTGAAAAACTATCGAGAAAAAATTATTTTTTATTAATTATTTTGGAATAATTTTTTATTTAAAAATTAAAAAAATAATTGAATTTTATGAAATTTGTATTTAAAATTTTTTTATAAATAATATAAATAAGTAGTAAATGTCACGCCCGCCAAACAAAGTATTTAATTTATTATTATTATTATCATTACTCAAAAGAAATTCGATTATCTTTACAAAATTTAAATAAAAAATTCTTCGAAAAATTTATGAAAAATTACAAAAATGTTATCTTTTGAAATTATTACAGGTGACAGCTAAAAAACGCGCGCTAAAGCGCGCGTGTAGTTTTTCCTAGTATTAATAGATAATTAATAATAATGCCTATTAACAATAAAAACTGGTACTTAATCACTTAACTACTTAATCACAAAATTAAAAAATTTTTAAAAATTTCGTTAAAAATTGAAATTTACAAAATATATCAGTGTTTTGCTAACTTTGCATAAAATTTTATATTTGTGCCTTCAAAAAATGAATTTAAAAATGTTTTCATAAAATTTTTTATCAGACTTTTTTAAGAAATTTTAATTATTCAATAAATTATTTATTTTTGCATTTAAATTATTGAATTATCTAATAAAAATTTATTTAAAAATGAAATTCAGTTAAAGTTCTACATAATAATTGAATATTAAAAGCATTATAGCATGAATTTTAAGAAATAATTAAATTTTAAAATGGTCCCAAATCAAATTCTTTAAAAATTTGTATTTTTCATACTTATAACTAACAATTCTGTAGAATTAATTATTTTTAAAAAGTTTAATTGAATTTTTTTCTGAAATTATTTGAAGTATTTATTTTTTAATTCGTATTTAGTTGAAGAATTTCTGAATAATTTAAATTTCGTAAACAAATGGATTTTAAAATTCTCAAAGAACTTTTTTCAAAAATTATTAAAAATAATTTATTCCTGTGGGAAAATAATAATGATTAAAATTTATTTAGAAAAGAAGTTATTGATGTTTTCAAGTAATTTTAGAATTGAGGCTCCGGATCTTTAAAGGGCACACGCGCGAACACACGGCAAATTCCA
The DNA here is from genome assembly GCA_032872505.1 of Leptopilina syphax. Taxonomy (NCBI): domain Eukaryota; kingdom Metazoa; phylum Arthropoda; class Insecta; order Hymenoptera; family Figitidae; genus Leptopilina; species Leptopilina syphax. The sequence goes on along the minus strand of CM065472.1, from coordinate 24,009,787 downwards.
AAAGTGAAACAATATTTGGAAATTAAAAAAAGAATTGTATGTCAAGGTAAATAATTATTTAAATAATTTTGTCGGAAAAATTATTCTCCTATTTTCAATTGAAAAAGTTAAGTGACGAATTTTCGTTTTCGGAAAACTTTCAGCGACAAAAATGTTCATTAATATGTTAGGAAGTTTTTTGGAAAATATCTCGCCATTTGATAATAAATTAAAGACAATAGAGCAATTTTAACATCGTCGCGCTCTGCTGTAAACGTAAACAATGTCTAACTATATACATTGGTCTTGTAATGGCGGCCATGCTACACGTGCGCCGCAATTTTACAGCAGAGCGCGACGATCTTAAAATTGTTCTATTGTCTTTAATTTATTATTAAATGGCGAGATATTTTCCAAAAAAACTTCCTAACATATTAATGAACATTTTTTTGCTAAAAGTTTTCCGAAAACGAAAATTCGTCACTCAACTTTTTCAATTGAAAATAGGAGAATCATTTTTCCCACAAAATTATTTAAATAATTATTTACCTTGACATACAATTTATTTTTAAATTTCCAAATATTGTTTCACTCTTGGAATAGTTTAAAGAATATTGTGTGTAAATTTCGTGGAAAAATATTAATATTTAACGAAGTAGTCACGAGTTGAAGTCAAAAATTCATTAAAATTTCTTAACTCAAAATATCACGTTTTTTTCAATTTACGTGAAAACGAGAAATTATATAAAAAATTTTTATTAAAAAAAAAGTTTCACCTTGAAATTTTGTACAAGAAACAATAATTTAAAATTCATTTTGAACAACTTCAAAATTTTATCTCCAGGGGAGTAGTTAGACAATGTGAGTTCTACGCGGTAGTTCGCAAGGCCGCCGCTAGAGGCGCCACTAGCGCTGCAGTCGGTAAATGGCGCGCGTTTTTGAAATTAGTTTGCGAGGCCGCCACTAGCGCTGCAGTCGGGTATGGCGCGTATATTTGAAATTGTTAATTTCGTGGGCATTGCTCTCTACTATATTTTTCTACATAGTTTAAGGTCAACCTAATAGATGGGTCCACTAAAATTTACAAATATTTTATTTTAACCCTCTGCTGATGCTAACTTATCCCCACTCTATCGCCAAAGAACGTAACTCCTATAGTCCCCACCAGGCGTCCAGAATGACGATTTTTGACGATAACGGTCGTTAGCATCAGCAGAGAGTTAAAGATTCTTGAAAATTTTGTTCTACAAGACATGTACATATCAGGATATTTTACTTTAAGAGCTTCCTTATTATATAATCATTATAAAATATACATTACAATTAAATGTAAGTAGTTTTTTATCAGTTGATATTAATTCATTGTTGAATCATAGTTGATGCATTAATGACTCATTGTTGATTCGTTAATGATTCATCGGTGATTAATTAATGATTTATTATTGATTCATTAATGGTTTACGGTTAATTCTTTAAAGATTCATTATTGATTCATTTCTTATTAATTTTTCGAATAATAATTTATTAGTTAATGATTTGTCTTGTTTATATAACTGCACAGAGAAAAACTAATAGTCGAAATTACACTGAGAGAAGTTTAGCACAGCATCTGAACTCAGATACAGCAGCCGCGCGAAATGAGGGTTAGATATTGTTCCCTGATTTTATTTAGATGCTGAGATAAAATAGAACAGCATCTGTGCTAAAACTTTAGTATATGTGTTAAAAGTTTAGTTTCTGTAATTCTGTACACCAGAACGAGAAGTCTTTAAAACCGTGGGACCGATGTTGCGCGGAAGGTTAGGTACAGAATCTGAAACATGCGCAATGCAGAATATGCACTGTAAAAAAAGCCATGGTAATTTTACTATGTCCGACGTTGGAAATTAGTTACACCACGTATTATATAGTAACTTTACTATGTAATATATGGTAATATAACAACCTTTATGTTTTTTTACACACTCAGTATAGTATTGACAATTTAAAAAAAACATGCCGAATGTAATTTTACTAATGCGTGCAACATAACCCAAAAAGTATAGAATTTTAATGCTTTTTCAGAATAGAAATATTATATATTTAATATCGATGAAAATTATAGTAAAAAATTAGCAAAAGTTAAAGGAAAAAGAGAACAAAGTCTACTAATAAGTCCATTAAAAAGGTTTTCACATTTTTCTGATATCTTAAAGTTGTATATTTCTAAGTGAATAAAGAAAATGGCAATTTAAAAAATTATGTTGAGTTGAATCGTCGGTAGAATTACACATTCGGTGTGTTATTTTACTGCATCAGACGTGGGAAATAAGTTACACCACGTAAAACGTAGTAAATTTACACAGCAATGGTAAAAATACTATGTAATACCTTATAAACTTACTACGATATGTTAAAAATACCTAGTTTCGTAGTATTTTAACTCGTGAGACATAGTATTTAGATATATTCATTTACTTAGGCCAAGTTTTAATACACTGTCTTTTTTTACAGTGTGTGCTAAACTTCCCTCAGATATCAGATCATGGACGAATATACGTTGAAAGACTTTTCATTTCAAAAAGGGGAAAATGATGTTTTTATGTTACTTAATCGTATGAACGTATCCACTATTAATACGGTTCAAACTAATAAGTGGGTCTCTACTAAACGAAAAATAATATATTTTTCTCATCTAAAAATTGCGCGAAATTATAGTTGAGGTGGGGGGGTGAATCTCAAAAAAACTACATGGCATCATTTGGGAACGCTTCCTAACCAATTGACAACACTCCAAAAAATGGCGTCTAAAAATAAGACGTATAGACGTTTAGACGTTTATAAACGTCTTATGTAAATAAGCGTCTTATTTGAGCGTCTTAAATGAAAAACATAACCTCCAAAGACATGCATTTTAGAAGGCAAATAAGACGCTTATAAACGTCTAAAATGTGACCACGTAAACGTTTTAAACCAAGACGCTCTTTTTTTACAGTGAAATATTTCAGTTCATTATTGGTTCATTAACAGGGTGTCTAACAAGGATTGAGAAAAAAATTCCCTGACTTTTTCATGACTTTTCCATAACTTTTCCCTGACTTTTCCCTGACTTCCCTGACCGTTATACACCCTGATTAATGACTCATTGTTAATTCATTGTTGAATTCTTAATGATTCATACTTGATTTATTTATGATCCATTGATGATTCATTAATGTCTCATTGTTAATAAATTAATGATTGATAGTTGATTTATTTATAATTCATTATTGATTCATTGTTAATTCATAGTTGATTCACTAATGACACATTGTTGATTCATTAATGATTCATAGCTGATTTTTTATGATCCATTCTTGATTCATTAATGACATATTGTTAATTAATTGTTGATTTATTAATGACTCATAGTTGATTTATTTATAATTAATTGTTGATTCATTAATTATTCATAGTTGATTTATTAATGGTTCATAGTTGATTTTTTATGATTCATTCTTGATTCATAGTTGATTTATTAATGACTCATTGTCGATTCATTAATGGTTCATAGTTGATTCATTATTGACTAATTGTTGATTTATTAATGCTTCAGTGTTGATTTATTAATTATTTACTGTTTATTCATTAATAATCTGTCTTAAATATCCAACTTTTATGAAAAATGAATGATAAAATGTTAGTAGTAGTGAATAAACTCCATACATTAGGTTGAAAAAATTATCGATATCGAGTAAAAATGCTTGGTATTGTGGATTTAGTAGATTAGTAGATTTTAGTAGATTTAGTAGAAATGATATCTTATTTTAAAATAAATAGATATTTTCTCTAAATATTTTTGGGCTGTTCCTGTAGAGAATAAAAATGAAAAAGATGTTGCTGATGCAATGTAATATTTAGTAAATAAATGTATTCCAAAATACGTGCATTCAGATAATGAAAAGAAAATAATTTTGCAATTAACAATTTGAATCAGAAACGAAAATGAATAAAATTACTTTTAATCAACATGCAGGAATCTAAAAAATGTCAGTTGTTGAACGATTTAATAGAACACTTAAGAGAAAAATGTGGATAAATTTTAGTTTACAATGAAATTTTAAGTAGTATGATATATTATCCAATCTAATTGTTAATTACAAAGATACCAAACATCAAACGATTGGAATGAAGCCTGAAGGTGTAAATTTAGAAGTTATTGACACATTAAAAGTACGTTTTTTAAAATTAAGAAAAGTACCGCAGTGAAGACCAAAGTTAAAAAAAACATGATAAGGTACGAGTCATCAAATTAAAAAACTTCTTTGAAAAAGGCTATAATCCAAATTAGCTAACTAAAACATTCACCATTGGGGTCGTCCATAAATTAATTAAAACATTTATGGGGGAGGGTCTAGCTAGTTCTTACGAACAATAGAAAAAATTGAGCTAATGTATGTAAAATATCTTACTAGGAGGAGGGGGGGGAAGGTTAAATTTTCAAAAAAATATCTTACGTAATTTATGGACGGCCCCATTGACAAAGTTGTATCAACTACACCTGTGACTTATAAGATCAATAATTACTATAGGACCAACCAATAAGTAAAATATCCTGGTACATATCTTGTAGAAAAAGTTGTCAAGTCTCGTGGAAGTAAAATTTTGATTAAGTAGTTAGACTTTAATTATTATCAAAACAGTTGGATAGATGAGACAAATCATTAATGAATCAACTAACAATTATTGTTGACTATTGACAACTACTTAAATTGTATTATAATGTATATTATATAAGGATTTTATAGAGAGGAACTTCTTAAAGTAAAATATTCTGATACATACATTGTATAGCAATAGTACTTAAGACTCATGGTATTAAAATATTTGTCAAGTGGTTAAAAGGCTTTGATAATTCTCATAATATTTGGATATATAAGACAAATCAATAATGAATTAATAATGTTTTATTATTTTATCAACAGTGAATCATAAATGAATCAACAATGAATCAAGTATGAATCAATAATGAATTAATTTTAACTACAAAAAAGACTAGTTAATTTGAATTGTAGTGTATATTTTGTAAGAATGCTAAAAGAGGAACAGTTCAAAGTAAAATATTCTGATGTATATCTTGTAGAAAAAGTTGTCAATTCTCGTGAGACTAAAATATTAGTCAAGCGCTTAGGCTTTGAAAATTCTCGTATTAGTAGGATATTTGTATAAGACAAATCATTAATGAATCAACTATCAATCATAAATAAATCAACTTCAAAACATTAATAAATCAACAATGAATTAATGTTAAATATTAAAAAGCTACTTATAGTGAATTATAATGTATATTTTATAAGAAATCTATAAAAAGGAACTTCTTAAAGTAAAATATCCCGATATATTTTATAATACAAATCAATAATGATAAATAATGATCATTAATGAATCAGTCATAAATCATTAATGAATCAACTAACTAATTAAGCAAGCCAACGATTTGTCAAAAAAAGGCAAAACGAGTCTTTGTCTTAGTCAAAGTGATAGTCAAAGTCTTAGTCAAGTTAACGTTCAAGTCTTATTCCAAGTCTTAGTCAACGTCTTAGTCTAAGTCTCGGTCAAAGTATTGGTCACAGTCCAAGTCTTAGTCATGATCAAAGTCTAAGTCAAAGTCTTAGCCATGGTGAAAGTCAAAGCCTTAGTCAAATTCGTGGTTAAAGTCTTGTCCAAAGTCCTAGTCTTAGTCCAAGTCAAAGTTTCAGTCTTTCACTTTGACCATAGTTAGTCTTAGACTTAGATTTACTTTAATTTTCTTTGATAAATCGTTGACTTGGTTTAGATTTTAAATAAAATTTCATTCGTAATTAGAAATAACAACATACTTTACCATTACAATATGTAATGCATGGATTTGGATGCATTTACATTAAGTTCTTGACAAGCAAGTAAAATGGTGTATATTTAATTATTCATTTCATGTTAAGTCATTGATGATTCTTTAATAATTCATTGTTGATTCCTTAATGATTCATAGTTTATTCATTAATAAATCATTGTTGATTTATAATGATTTATAGCTGATACAATAATGATCCATTATTTATTGATTCATAGTTGATTGGTTCGGTATAGTGGAAGATTACCCCAACCTTCCAGTGTTAGTTTGCTGCAATCTGATAAGGTGTAAGCTTTCGTTGTATAGCTTACTATACTCTGTGATCTTGTTTTAAGATTACAGTAACCTTGCATGTAATCTTATGTTAACATTAAGGTGTAAGCTTACAGTGATTTCATTATTATTATTATTATTAATTCATTGCTGATAGATTTGTAAACAAGACAGTATAATATTCCACTTGTTCCAAACGTTGTCATGCACGGCGCGCTGTCTGCTGTGAGTACGGCGCTGACGTGCAAATTACGTTTTCGGAAAAGGATTATATCTCTTAAAATTGTTAACAAAATGGCTTGAAAATTTCCACAAAACTTCTTCAGATATTAATTAACAAATTTGTCACTGGAAGTTCTCTCAACTCGAAAGTTCCCCACAGACTTTATTTCACTGAAGTTGAGAAATCGCACTTACCGACAGGTCCACATTTGCATTAACAAATAACTCAACAATAACATTTTTTTCAAATTTTAATCAACTTATCGTCGTTGGTAGATCCAAATGCGTAAGTATTCCAAATTTGAATTGATTTCATACAGATTTGTATGAGATACGACGATTTATGTTCCAAAATTCAATGAAATTACGGAATAAAAAATATTCAGTTTTTGGCCATTATTATTAAAAATAAAAATCCTACAAAAAAATTTCAAAGAAAAAAAAGTTGCGCATTTTTATTCTCTATATGGTAGTATGTTTTAAAATTAAAATTACCGACTTTTACTTTTTTAGTTATTTTGACGGTCTTGACTACCAATAGGGAAATCGTTCGAGCGTCGGGCGAGTTATTGGATCCAAGGCCTCAATTGAAATATTATTAATTGTTTAAACAATGGTTAAATAATATTTTTTTAGTTTTACTATTATACTTAAGTGTTTAAATTATAAAAAATTTCGGGCTTCCGTTTCCGGTATCGTTTCGGTGTACACGCGTTTGGAAAAAGTTAAGATTTTTTTTTGAGAAATCTAAAGGTTTTAAAAAAGGGTGGGTAGTGTGGAGTGTTGAGTGTGTAGTGTAATTGGCGATAGTGTAAAGGAAAGGTATGTTTGTATAGAGTAGTGAATGTATGAGTGATAAAAAAGGTATAAAAAAGAATTGTGATTTGTGAGGTTAGGTTGCATAAAGTGAGACAGAGGAGAGAGAGACAGTGGAAAAATTTTGAGCATTGGAGTGATAAGGTAGATTTCTGGAATGGCTGAGTTTGACTCAAGTAGTGATAGCAAGAGTGAGAAAAAGGCGTGAGTGTTTGAAAGGGGGATACGAAAGAATGGAAAAAAGATGACGTGTGAGGATTGCATGGATTTGTTGAAATTAGTATGGATGTTGAACGATGCGATAGAGGAAGGAGCTAAAAGAGTGAAGGGAAATTTGATGGATATCTGTGAGGATGAGGAATCAAAGGACAAAGAGATAGTGGAAATTGAAGAGAGGTTGGAGAAATTGCAGGAAATGTGGAATGAATGGGATAGTAAGTGGAAAACGGAAAAGGAAAGCATGTGGAGAAGAATGAATGGATTGGAAAAATTTATAAAGGAAGTGAATGAGGGGACGGAGAAAGTTGGGGAAAGTAAATATGAGAGGTTAAAGTGGAAAATGAGAGATTTGTCAAGACAAGTGGATGTAGTAGAAAATGAAAAAAGAATGTAGTGATCAGAGGTATGAATGTAGGTGTGTTGGAGGGTAAAAGAGCAGTGGAAAAAGTGTTGGCGTGAGTAGGGTTAATGTCTCAGTGAAAAGGGTACAAGCGTTAGGAGGGGGTGAATATGGTGTACCAAAGTTATGGTTGGTGGAGGTGGGTAGTGAGGAAGAGAAAATGGATGTGATGAGGGTGAAAGGAAGACTGAAAGGAAGTGTAATAAGAATAGATGAGGATAGAAGTTGGAGGGAGAGAAGAATGTTGTGGCTATTGAGAGAAAGAGCGTGGACGGAGAGAGTGAATGGGAAACAGGTAAGAATGGGTAAAGATTGTATTTTGGTGGATGGGGTAAAGTATGTTGTGAGGGAGGATACGGGTGGAGTTATGGAAGCGTGTAAAGTGTGATAGACAGGGATAGGCTGAGAAGGAGGTGAGAAGATTTTGCTTGGATGGATGTATGGATGGGTAAAAGTGGATGACTGGAGGGTGTACGAGAGGGGAGAAAGAAGTAGATGGTTTTTGAAAAAGGGTGGGCGAATTAGGTCGAAGCCAGCATGGGCAAAGAAGGAACTGGAAACGGAAGCCCGGCACTAACGATAGGTTAAGAGCGTAAGGTTGAGAGCGTGGAGAGAGTTGAGTTTAGGTTACGTTGTATTTAGAGAATGTTTAGTTGTAAGGATTTTTGTAAATATAGGTTAAGTTTATTATGTATGTATTTGGGGGTCTCGAACCCTACCTATTGTAGGGAGTGTAAATAAACTAATAATAATAAAAAAAATTCACAATTGAGAAAGACTAAGGAATTTCTAGTTAAGGGGTCGTCCATAAACTACGTTACCGATTTAGGGGGGAGGGGGTTTTGCACACAACTACGCTTTGTAAAGGGGGCCGGGGGGAGTTTCTTCAAAGTAACGTTACGCTTGTAAAGTAGACTTATAAAAAACTACGCAATATATAAAGTGTATTTTACCTTTTTTTATTATTGAATTTAGGGTAGTGGCACCAGTGAAAGAAAATTTAAGGAAATGTATACTTTCGATATTTTTTATTTTTAATTAACATTCTTGAATTTCCTTTTAAACATATGCAATGAATACCAAAATTTTAATAGAATTTGAAGCCTATGGTACAGAGTTTGTAAATATAACATAAAATATAAAATTTTAATCAAATATTGAAAAATGTCCATTTTACCAGTGACAGAATGTTGACCAGTAGAAGAACAGTTGTATTTTCCAGTGAAAGAACAAATCAAATTTATATTATTACAGTGTCTAAAAATAACAAAAATTATATGAAAAACGTTACAAATATTCTGAAACAATTTTGCAACTTACTATTATTAATATTTTCCTAATTACGCAACCAGAAATAATATTTAATTGCACCTGAAACTTGTAACCTTTTTCTGTTTATGCTTCATTTATTTGTCATGTTCATAACCCACTAAAACATTAAAAAATTATTTTCAGAAATAACTTGCATATTGAATCTATTTTTTTATCATAAACTATATTTTGAAGTATTAAGGAACTAAAACATATTTTTTTTATAGTGTTAAAAGTTATAATTTGTGAAATATCGTAATAAATAATCAATTTGTTCTTTTACTGGTGTCAATTATATCACTGGTTCAACTACCCTATATTTGTCTTTTACATTTTTTGAAATTGTGACACATTTGTTCGACAGATGAATTTCCTAATTCATGATGTCGCCTCATTTACAGAGGATTACCTCAGTGTTTATCAATCTGTAATTTTTATTTTTTGTACTTGGTTAAATATTTTATAGAAAAAACTTGATTATATTCTAATATATTACATTCTCTTAATTTAAAACTACGCTATATAAGTTAAAACAGTATTACTTGTGCCAAAAAAATGATTACTAAGTCTTATTTTCCATTGAATTTTCAATTATAATATACGTTACTTTCCTTGGGGGGAGGGGGGTGTAAAAGAAAATCAACGGTTGTTAACGAAGTGGGGAGGGGGTCTAAAAATGAGAAAAATTGGTAAAATTGCTAAAATGTTACTATTACACAGGCACACAAAAAAATAAAAAAGTCAAAACCCAGAGGTCACACCCCCCTATCCCCATGTTTTTGGGGTCGCTGAAACCGAATATGACCATGAAATTTTTTTTTCATCGGCCATTTTCCCGCTACCACCCCCTTACACCTGCTCCCGGGGGTTGGAATTTAAGTTTAAAAAAAAGTGGAGTAGGGTGTCTGTTCCTATGTTTTTTGGGTCGCTGAAACCAAAAAAGACTACCAAAAACAAATTTTTTCCTCCCTTAACCCCCTACAACCCCCTTAACAACCCCGGGGTGATGGGTCGAAATTCGAATTTTCACGAAAAGTCGATCACGGTGTCTAAACCTACGTTTTTTGGGCCGCTGAAACCTAAAAAGACTACCAAAATCAAATCCTTTCCACCCTCGACCCCCTACAACCCCCTGCAATAATTTTTGATAATTAATATTTAATTTTCAATTTCCCAAAAATCGGTTCGTTTTATTTGAAAAAAATTATTGCAGGGGGTTGTAGGGGGTCGGGGGTGGAAAGGATTTGATTTTGGTAGTCTTTTTTGGTTTCAGCGGCCCAAAAAACGTAGGTTTAGACACCGTAATCGACTTTTCGTGAAAATTCGAATTTCGACCCCTCACCCCGGGGTTGTTAAAGGGGTTGTAGGGGGTTAAGGGAGGGAAAAATTTGTTTTTGGTAGTCTTTTTTGGTTTCAGCGACCCAAAAAACATAGGAACAGACACCCTACTCCACTTTTTTTTAAACTTAAATTCCAACCCCCGGGAGCAGGTGTAAGGGGGTGGTAGCGGGAAAATGGCCGATGATAAAAATTTTTCATGGTCATATTCGGTTTCAGCGACCCCAAAAACATGGGGATAAGGGGGTGTAACCTCTGGGTTTTGACTTTTTTATTTTTTTGTGTGCCTGTGTTATTAGTAGAAGTGTAAATATAAATTTTTTTTTGAATTTGATAAAATATTTTTTGAGTTATGGAGTTTCAAAATTTTGATTTTTTTGAAAATATCTTTTTTCAATTTAATATAATGATAAGTAAAATTAATCAAATTTAAAGTATGAATAGTGATTTTTGAAGGGGTTTTCACGGGCTATAAGCTAATATTGAAAAAAAGTTGTTTTCTTTCAATTTGACCTTAAAATTCAAGGTCAAATTCTTAATTTCAATATATCTCAAAATCGATATTTTTTATTTTTTTCTAACCTATCCCAATCGAAAGCTTACCTTTTTTCCTATGAGCCATGTAAAAATCAGAGTGGGACCATGGAAATTTTTGAGGAAAATAATAATTTATCATTATTTTACATAGAGAATGATGATTTATAATTAATTTCTTCAAGAATTTCCATGGTCCCACTCTGATTTTTACATGGCTTATAGGAAAAAAGGTAAGCTTTCAATTGGGATAGGTTAGAAAAAAATAAAAAACATCGATTTTGAGATATATTGAAATTAAGAATTTGAACTTGAATTTAAAGGTCAAATTGAAAGAAAACAACTTTTTTTCATTACCAGCTTATGGGCCCGTGAAAACCCCTTTAAAAATCACTATTCATACTTTAAGTTTGATTAATTTTACTTATCAATATATTAAATTGAAAAAAAGATATTTTCAAAAAAATCAAAATTTTGAAACTCCATAACTCAAAAAATATTTTATCAAATTCAAAAAAAAAATTATATTTACACTTCTACTAATAATAGTAACATTTTAGCAAAGTTTAGAGAAAATTCATTTTTTGACCTGGACAGTTGAGGAATTTTGCCCCATATATATATGTGTGTGTTACGTACCAAGTCCGAATTTGTACAAAGCCCGATCTGTACAACGATTTTTGTACTAATCGCTATTGGTACAAGCTGTTTTGTACAGAGATATTTGTACTGAGCTAGCTCGGTACAGAGATGTTTGTACAAAATTAGCTCAGTACGATTTCTCCTGTACAATGTTGTCTATAACAGTTGATTTGTTTATTCTTGACACTTTGCCAACAATCAAATCAAAAGAATAATGATTAATAATTTCAATTATAAATTGGAAACGATTTCAGTATTAAAGCAAATTTATTCAAAGGTACACGTACTTTTTATAATATTTAAATCTTGAAAAATTTTATCATTAATTTTTACATCTTTTTTTAATGTTTTTTTTCTTTCAATAAAATAAATATATAGGTTTTTTGATTAAAATTATGAAATTGAAATTTGTTTTTGAGGTTGCAAACATGCAAGATTTTACATGGGAGCAATGGGAACAATCCCCTTGCCCCTCACCACCGCCGTGGCAATCCTTAATCGACTGCTATGGACAACATTGTACAGGAGAAATCGTACTGAGCTAGTTTTGTACAAACATCTCTGTACCGAGCTAGCTCAGTACAAATATCTCTGTACAGAGTCCGGAAATAACAGCTCTGTACAAAACAGCTTGTACCAACCGCGATCAGTACAAAAATCGTTGTACAGATCGGGCTTTGTACAATTTCGGGCTTGGTACGTAACATATATATATATATATATATATATATATATATATATATATATATATATATATATATATATATGTGTTTACTCCTGAAAAGTTGCATAATTGAGAAAAAACTAAAAATTTCTGGCCCTAAGTAAAGTTCATGAAAAAATAACAACAATTAATTATTTAAACAATTTTTAATTAATTAATTTTTTATCATTAGTAGATGTTTTACTCATTGAGAAATTGAGCAATTAAGAGAAGACTGGTAATTTCTAGCCCTAACTACTGTTTATGAAAAAATAACAACAATTAATTGTTTAAACAAATAAATAAATTGTTATAGTTTTTTTCCTTCATAAGAAACATTTAAACATTATTTTAATAGGATTTTTGATATTCCTCTGATAATCTATTATATTCCCGCGTCAAAGGACCGCTGCGCGTGACGTCACATGCAAATCTCGCTCTGCTCGGGATAAACAATGTTTAAATAAGTCAGTTGTCCAAGCCGTGCCATTTTTTTCTCAACGGAATATTTCTCAGTGGTAATCAAAGAATAATTACTATTTTTTTCATTTTAAGATTCGATTGCAAACATGGTTTTGTGCTAATTTGTTATAAATAAATAATTTGTTTATTTATTAAATTTCAATATTTTTTACGAAAAAAATTTTATTCAAAACTTTGACTCAAATAAAAAATAATGCCTCTTGGATCATTAAAATCGGTTAACAAGGTTCTTTTTAATTAATTTTAAAAAAACTGTCTAAAAACTTTAATCTATCTATCTATATATATAAAATCAGACTTTTGTCTGCACATTGCTCAGAACTTTAAATTTCGCACATAATTATTCGTTTTAGGCATCAAGGATTCCAAATATACCAATAAAAAATTTCGTGTATGTATGTATGTGTGTCGGTATGTCACTGAATCTTTGTTCGCGCATCACTTAAAAACTGCTGAACCATTTAAAACCAAATTTGGCAGAATGTTAGACCTTGGGCCAAGGAAGGTTTATAAATTTACAGATTTGAAAAATATTAATTAGAACGGGAGATATTCAATTTTTTCGAAAAATTCAAAAATCAAAAATTTTCAAATTTTACATTTTTTTGAAAAATGCTTTCAAACTTTCTATAATTGAGTATAACATGTTATTTAGTCACATTTTAGAATAGTTTTGCCAAAAATAATGTCCTATAACTAAGATGTAAGTATAAAATTTTTTTTTTTAAATTCAAAAAATCGAAATTTTTTAAATTTTATTATTTTTAAAGCCTTTTAATAAGGCTTCGTCCATGAATTACGTCACACTTTTTAGGGGGGAGGGGGTCTATGAAAATGTTACTAATTGTGACAAAGGGGGGGTGAGGACCTTTTATTTTGTTATGTCACACTTTATACTCTATTTATTATAATGAGAAAATTGCAATAAATAAAAATATCAAATATATTTCTTGTTTTTAAAATATTAAAAAATGTACTAATTATATAAGTAACTTTATTTATAAAAAAAAATTCGAGGGGGTAATTACTGATTAAAATGGTGTACACTCTAATACACTAAATTTTTCTGCTATTACGCGTATTATCCAGTATTACAGGGTATTACAGAACTATTACAGGGCATTATTGATTATTACAGAATATTACCTCTATATTATGTGGTATTACACTGACGTAATAATGCTCTATTACGTGACTATTACATGACTATTACGTAAAGAGCGTACACGCTAATACACAAGTAAATACCCCCTCGGTAAAATTAGATATTGACAGTGATTCATTTTGGAAAAATTTATTAAAGGGGGGTTTACGAATTGTGACGTCATTTAGAGGGAGGGGGTTCCTTCAGATGTTACGTAGTGTGACAAAAGGGGGGAGGGGGTCAAAAAGGGGCTAAAAACGTGTGACGTAATTTATGGACGAAGCCTAAATTGCTTTTAAACTCTCTATAATTGAGTAGGGTGATGTGGGGTGATGTGCAACGTTTTTTTTTGTTGGACGAAAAACATGTCAAATAATTAAATTTTTTAATATTTCAAAATTAAATGACTTAGAGGCAATATAATAGAATATTTCTGCATTATTAGATTTTCAGAATTTTAAATTTTTCCTACAAATTTTTCGCTTTTTCAAAAACGTCTGTTTTTGCATTTTCCACAAAAGTTGGGGTGATGTGCAACACCTGTAAAATTCAGGTATGTAATGCATAAATATCGATGGAAATCTCTTTGCTTATTAATTTTAGGCTTTTTCAATGCAAACTAATCAAAAACTGCTAATAAAAAATTTACTAAGGTACAGTTGAGCTCTAAAAAGTGGAGATTTCACCGAAGAAAAAAAATATTTTTTTGTTTAATTTTTTATTTATCCATAACTGAATAAAGAATATAATTAAAGGAAAATAACTCAGAATTTGTTATTCATCATGTGAATTACAGTTATTGCACGTAAAGTATGAAAAAGATAAAAGTGTTGCACATCACCCCAAATATGATATTTTGTGAAAAATGATTTGTACGCAATACAATGCAATGGAAACACAAAATATAAACAGATATTTAAAAACACCTAAAAAACCAACAATAAACACATTCTTATCTATAAAATAAATTAAAACCCTTCACGAAACATGTTACATGTTATTTAGTCAAATTTTGGCATAATCTTTAAAAAAGTACTGTCCTATAACTAAGACGTAAGTATAAAAATGATTTCGAAAAATTCAAAAAATCGCAAATTTCCAAATTTTATATTTTTTAATGGACTGCTTTTAAACTATCTATAATTAAGTATTAAATGTTATTTAGTCACATTTTAGCATAATTTTAAGATTTAAGTAAAAAAAAGTTTTCAAATAATTAAAAAATTCGCAAGTTCACAAAGGTTACATTGTTTAATGAATTGCTTTTAAACACTGTATAATTGAGTATTACATGTTATTTAGTTACATTTTCGCATAATTTTGCACAAAAAATGATATGACTAAGATGTAAGTATAAAAATATTTTCAATATCAAAAAATCGAAAAAATTATAATTGTTATTAATTACTATCAAGTTTAATTCAGTAGTATTTTTAAGGTCTCTGATTAAGATTTTAAAGTCAAAATAATGCAATTCATAATTATTTATCCAATTCATTCAGTATTCTTTAATTGAAAGAAGTTCAGAGACTTTAAAAATGGAGATGTTTTATAATAAATATTTTATGATAATTTTCCATAATTTTAGATTTTTTGCCAAAGAATGGAGACTATTAAACGGCGTTTGACCCAATATGCTATAGTGAGTGCTGTTTTCGATGATGTTAGAGAAATCTGTAAAAATAACTTGAAATTGACATTGGCGTAGATATTTGGAGAATGCAGAGAACAATATGAGTGTTAATTAAATAATTAATTAATTATTAATTAATTAAGTAATTAGTTAACAATTTCATGTAAAAAATAAATAACATGCACAATTATTTTTGATTGAAAATCAATTATTATTATTATATTTAGTAGAATATAAAAAATAAAAAAGCAGAGAATAAATAGAATTAATGCTACATTTGTTAAACTGAAAACAGGGTCCGCAGGTAATTAAATAAATAAGAGCAAAGTTTTAGATCACACAAAATGAATGTTTTATTAATGAACTTGTGAATATGAGATTTTATAAACGATAAGCTGAGCGGGGAGAATTCGCTAACTATTAGAGTTACCAATTACTAAATATAAAAAGAGTGTTGACACTCTAAGAAAGATAAAAGTATAAAAGGCGCGAAATTATAAAACTTACACTCTCCCTATAATGAGAGCCTAAAATTAAACAAATAAGTCTCACATTAAACCGAGTCCTTTTACACAAAAATAGTGTTCAGGTCCTGGTAGCGGCTTCGTCAAGACATCAGCAATCATAAGATCGGTGCTCAAATACACTAGTTTGATCGGTTGATTATTTAACGTTTCACAAATAAAGTGATGCTTAACGTCAATGTGTTTTGACCTAGAATGGAAAACTGGATTAACGGATAATTTACCAGCACTTTGATTATCGTTAAAAAGTTTAACACTGGAGAATTTTGAAAGCCTCAATTGATTTAAAAAGGCAATTATATGAATGACTTCCTTAGATGCGTGGGTGAGGGCCATATATT
Organism: Leptopilina syphax; assembly: GCA_032872505.1. Lineage (NCBI taxonomy): Eukaryota > Metazoa > Arthropoda > Insecta > Hymenoptera > Figitidae > Leptopilina > Leptopilina syphax. The sequence goes on along the minus strand of CM065472.1, from coordinate 23,993,374 downwards.
CCGCCTTAGTGGAAGATAAGGCGATGGTGCAGTTGCCCGAGTCAGAGTCGACATATCCTTTTAGGTGACTGACATCCTTCTTGAAGGTCAATTTTAGGTCCATAATATTTTTAAGATACTTAAAACACGTTTGGCAGCTACTTAGTGAATTCGTTCGTAGGAATTGTTATATTGGCTCAACATGTCAACCGAGTGAGCGATGTCAGGACGTGTTCCAATGGCGATGTACATTAACGCCCCAATGAGCTCTCGAAAAGGAAAAGCGGACTTGCTTTCCTTGTTATTAACAGAGTTCATTGACAATTTGTTTCCTAAAACCAAAGGAGTGGTGGTTGGCTTGCTGTCATTCATTCCGAATTTTAAAAGAACATCACGGATATATCCTACTTGAGAAAGACTTATTTTCTCGTGGTCTCGAGTGATTTCTATCCCCAAACAGTACGAAGCATCGCCATGTCGAATGCTTGAGATAACGATTGCTTAGTTTGTCGCTCCCTGCTCTTATTCTTGGTGATGATTAGAATGTCGTCCACGTAAACCAATAAATAAGATTGTTCACACTTGTCGACGTAGACACAAGGATCAGCTTCTGTAGTGGTAAATTCCATTTCTCGAAGAGTTCTTTCGAGTTGTGTGTACCAAAGACGGCCTGATTGTCGCAAACCATATATATTGATTTGACGAGTTTACAAACTTTGTTTCCTCCTTGTAGATTTATTTACATGTTGGCTGCTCGTTGTAACAATTCGGCGTCCTCTTCTTCTTCGACGATTCTCTGTAACATTTCGTTCAACAAATTTGGTACCTCCATATATGGAGATCTATAGATCTCGGTGTCGATCTTTCCGTTCAGATATGCAGTCGTTACGTTGAGTTGTGAGACGTTTAGATTCATTTTTGCAGCCAATCCGATGAGAAGTCTCAGTGATCCAAGTCGTGCAACTGGTGCGAATGTGTCGTGAAATTCAATACCGGCGCGATGAGAAAACCCCTGGTCGACAACTCAAGCCTTTCGCCGTTCCAGGTTTCCCTCAGTAGTATATTTTTTTCGTAGAACAGTTCGGCTTCCGATCACCTTTGCTCCAGGTGGTCCAGCCAAAGTAAATCCAAGTTTTTTTTTTTTTTTTTTTTTTTTTTTTTTTTTTTTTTTTAATGACTTCAGGCTTAGCCAACTGTCAGAACACACACTCTTATATACCAACTTGTTTTTGCGTTTCTACAGAACGACTTTGAGGTTAGGAGTACTCGCATTTGCCTGGACCACCCGTCAATGGGTTTTCTCGCCAGTGGAGAGGGAAACTGTAGAAAACCTCTCCGAGTACAACCGGTTTATCGACAGTCGAATTCTAATGGTGTGTACCGGACAATAATCGACGGTGCACATCATTATACTTCGACGTCAAACCTCCCGCTCAGATTTTATCTCACGTGCCGGAAAAAGCCCAGGCTAATGGGCGCGAACCAAGTACCCTTGGTCCGCCCACCGAGCTGGCTCGGTGGGCGGACCATTTATCCGACCGAGTAAATGGCATCCTTCCAAAGATTGCAATCCGGTCCGCTGAGAGCCTGAGAAAATAGAATCTCAAATGCGTTCATGGCTGATTCAGCATCGTGCCATTCCATCTCTTCGTTGTCGTTCGGTTGTTAATTGTTATTTCCTTCCTCTTCCACATGAATTTGGATTGGATCATCGTGAGGTATCTTAACTTCGTCGTGAGTGGCTTCGGGATTCTGCCCAATGGGAAGTAAACGATTGGATCAATAATGGGACATGCTTGGCGAACTCCGTTCCATTATTGGAACATTAATGGCAACCATCATTGGACCACCAATGGTTTAAACTTGGGATGATCACGCTACTGCCAATGATGATCGGTAGCCAAGCATCGGGCCAATATTAGTTGCCAAGGAATTGCCAAGGAAACAAAATCGATTTTCCAAAGCTTGGTTTTTTGTTGGCTGCCAATAAAAAATCAAGCTTTTGAAAATCGATTTTGTTTCCTTGGCAATTCCTTGGCAACAAATATTGGCCCGATGCTTGGCTACCGATCATCATTGGCAGTAGCGTGATCATTCCAAGTTTAAACTATTGGTGGTCCAATGATGGTTGCCAATTGTTTTGCCAAGAAAAAACCATTGGGCACCAAGCATGGCCCATTATTGAACCAATCGTTACCATTGTCAACTTCTCGTTGGGTGTTCATCTTCGTTATATTGAGCTTCTTCGTCGATTATCAATTTGCGTTGCTTTTTAGGCCTACCTGGCATTCCGGTTCGAAATAATGTTGGTCGTCCTCGACCAAACTTAGTTAAAACTTCATTTCTTGGCCGTAACATTCGATCAGCATTATTTTCGTTGACGATTCCCAGAGGATAATTCTCAGCAGGTGCTTTTGGAATGTTCTGTTGGTTCTGACCGATTATGGTTTCAGTCGCTTCGGATGTTCCATCAGCATCTTGAAGAAATTTCGATCTTGCATTAATGGTTTCGTTGCTGATGAAGTCCTCCAATTTGTTGGTGTTTTCGAATTCGTCGTAAAACACGACGTCTCTCAACACTTCGATTCTTGACTTTGTTGGAACCCAGATTCTGTATCCTCTTGATACTTCGGAATAACCGACAAAATTCCCTTTTATGGTCTTGGGTGCGAGTTTATCTTTAGTTCGAGTTTTGTCTAAAAATTCTACTTTGCATCCAAAATGTTCTGAGATGACTTATGTCAGGCTTCTTACCCGCCTATTTTTTGTAGAGGGTACCTTGATCCAAACTTTTTGAAATGCACCTATTTTTTACGTAGTTTGCTATTTTTTATTTGTTGGTTCAGTTGAAAAAATGAAAGAATAAACAGCCACACAAAAAAATAAAGTTTCTTGATCTGGGGTCGAGACATATGTATTCCGATGTATTTCGATGCGCTGAATCTGAATCCGCCATCAGAATTTGGCCAATAGGTCCTGGTTTTGCCCTAACCTTAAAAAATACCCTAAAATTGTTAAAATGGTCACTTTTGATTTATCAAAATTGAATCAAATTGAATCTAACTGCATATTGATAATTTTATCAGATTTCTTAATTTAAATAAACTATTCTTTAAGCTTTTCAATTGAAAATTTATATAAAACATTAAATATATCAAACCTAACCTCAAAAATACATCTAAGATTCTAAACAAACAAATTATACCATACACAGCGCAATAAAAATTATGTAAACTTATGAAAGTAACAACTCAGGTGTTTTTATGATTGCTGATTACGAATCCGGTGTTAGTTTATCAAAATTCAAAATGGAGGATCCAATATGGCGAACAATATAATAAAAATTTGTTTGGATTGGCTTGAAAATTGTTACTCGGGGGTTTTCGGGGTCGCTGATGACGAATCCCATGTCGGTTTCTAAAAATTAAAAATGGCGGATCCAATATGTCGGTCTTTATTATTTTAACGATTTTTTTAAATTTATTACTCGTGGTTTTTCAGGACCTTTGATAACAAATCGTATATCAATTTTTATAATCTTAAAGTCTTAAGAATTATCTAACAATTCGTAAGACTTTAAGATTATGTTATGTTTGCTGTTATGTTTGCACATGGGAGAAAATGGACGCCATTTTCATATGGTCGAACAAATGAGTGACTTTACTCCCTGTCGTCAGCTATCTAAAAACGCCATTTGTGTGCATGTGGGATAAAAAGTCAATTTGACTCTCTTTCCAAGTAAAAAAGGATGAGGACAGGAGCGAAGCGGGGCTTCGCCTGGCTCTGTGGTGTTTTGTCCTACCAGGTACTTTAAAAAGGGCTTTTTTAAAGGGACACGTTGGAGGGGGATTGGGTCTGGGTTGAGTACCTTCTAATACCAACAAGAAAGTCAAGTTTACTTTCTTTCTACGTAAAAAAGGATATAATATATAAAGACAGTCAAATTTATTTTCCTTTATATATTAGAAGGTAAATATATTATAAAGCATCAGTCATAAGATATTTTTATGGTTCAGACAAATTTATGATATTTTTTGGTTTTTTATGATTTTCTCAAAAAGTATTTAGTATTGGAAAAAAATGTATAGCAGAAAAAAGTTGTGTTTTACTAAGACCTACAACTTTTGTTTGAAGAATTTTTTGAAATTTTGCGTTTTTTCGGACTTAAACGCAGAAAACAACATTTTATGGTGTTTTTATGGTTTTTACCATAAAACCCATGAAAATAAATGTTTTTACCATAAAAAGCTCATAAATATGAGCTAGTAGCCAATTTTCACTACGATTTCCGTAATCAGCGTACAAAAATACATGAAGACACTTTATTTTGTTGCATAATTATGCATTATTTAAAATATCTGAAATGACAATTTAATACTTTGGATAATCTCGAACTTATTATTATGAATTTTGTGAGTATTAATTTCTCTTTTAAAACAAAAATTAATGAAATTACTCAGCAATGTTAAACTGACAGGTGAGCAGTTTATACTTTATATATTAATATTTAATTATTTATAACATAATTTATAAAAAATACTAGATAAATCTACTTTTTAAATACTAATTTATTAATTTTAATAATGGTTTCCCCATTTTATTCGTTTTCAATGAGATTTTCCACTTGGTACCGAGCAGAACGGAACTGGTACCGAACTTGGTCCTTTTTTAATTCCTCCAGTCTCGCCAGGGAGGCTAGAAATTTCTAGTCTTCTCTCAATTGCTCAATTTTTCAATGAGTAAAACATCTATTAATTATAAAAAATTAATTAATTAAACATTGTTTTAACAATTTGTTACTCACCGGGATTAATATTTATAAAAAGGGGGGGTTGGACCAATAAATTCACGTATAATATCAATGAATATAATATTATATTTATTTAGCACAATAACAACTAAGTTTTATTTAGTACACTTAATCTTGATTTAACGAACTTTGACGAATTATAAACTTTTTTAATCATTACATGTTTGAAGAACAAAAAATATGAGAACAGAGAGAACTCGCTAATTACCTAATTTAATTGAAAATAAAAACTTACATTTGAACAAAGATTACAAAGCCTATTCAAATTCAGGCTATTTCTTCATCCAATTAACAATAAAAAATTGAGGAACTAAACAGATGTGCCTATTCAAATTCAGGTCACTCGGTGAGCCTTCTATTCACTTTTAGGAGTATTTTTCGATCAACAAATTTTCGCCTCTTCTAAGTCAGGCTTCACTCGCGATTACAATTTCTCGTGACCCTTTCCGGTCGAGTCGTAATTCGTTACTACTGCCCAATTTATTACCTCCCTTTCCTCTCATTTCTTCTTTTCCCCTTCCATACTTTTTCTATTGAATTGTTCTTAGGGTTTCATCGTCAACATCCTCCTCCCCGGTACGGAAGTGTTGCACTTCTGTACCTAAATCCATAGGCACGAGAACAACCATTTTATTCGCTGCTCTTTTGATGATTGCAGAATCGGCCGTTAATGACGACACAAGTTCGAGATGAACAGCACGCGTCGTCAAGCAAGTAAATAGTGCTCCCCAACGTTTTTAGCGTCTTCGTCCTATTGTGACATACATCGGACCAAAATAATCAAGGCCACAAAAGGTGAATGGTCCTCGGTGATGACCAACTCCAGCTTGTGGAACGTCTCCCATGCGTGGTTGTTCTGCTTTTGTGGATAGAATACAACAGACTTGACAACGAGAAGTCACATTTCTTACCGTAGGACGAATTTTAATAATCCAAAATTTCTGCTTTAGTTCATTTATCACGGATTCCGGAGATCCATGATGAAACCGTTCGTATTTATCTTGGATGATGAGTCTTGCGAAATGGTGTTTTTCGTCTAAAATTATCGGATTTTTCACGGATTCTGGAATTCCTTCAATGTGATTTAATCTTCCACCTATTTTTAAAATTTCGTCTTCTCCAATAAATGGATTTAAATTTTTGATTTGAATGTTTTTAGGTAGAGTTTTCCCCTTGCGGATGTTTTGAATTTCCTCAGCGAAGCATTCCTGATGAATCTTTCTGATCAAATGATTCTCGTCTCGTATCAAGTCTTCAGCTGTTAATTTTCTTGTCCTGTTGCGCTTCTAAATTTCGGCTGTTGATAAAACTTGTGCTGTACTGCGAATTAGACGCAGTAATTTGCTAAAATTTGTCATTTTTGGTGACTCGATAAGGTTTTTTGTAGATATGGCTGCTACAAATTCCTTTTTTATTTCTTCAGTGGGCGGGTTTATAGTACTCTTCTGTGTTTGCTTCGGCCGATTGTGTTCCTCAGATTTCAGGAATTCAGGTCCCTCTAACCATATCTTCATTAAATTTTCTGTCTTGTCAGCTTCTTTCGTAGCACAATCGGCGGGGTTATGCTTTCCAGATATCTAGTTCCATTCCTCAGCATCCGTTAATTCGTCTATTTCCCCAAGACGGTGTGCGACAAATGAATGATATTTTCGAGGGTCCGATTGGATCCAGCCTAACACTGTGCGTGAATCCGTCCAGAAAATTCGTCTTTCGATTTCTATGTTGAGTTCATTTATGATCGTATCTCCCAAACGGCTAGCAAATAACGCCCCTTGTAGTTCCATGCAAGGGATTGAGACTGGTTTCAACGGAGCTACTTTGGCTTTTCCGGCAACGAAGGAGATTGTCACGTTATTTATCTTATCACGTGTTAGTAGGTAACCTACCGCAGCGTATGCTTTGTCACTGGCGTCGCTGAATATATGGAGTTCTGAACTTCTTTCGACGCTTCTTGCTGTGCTGTAAGCTCTCAGAATGTGGTGTTGTTTTATTCAATTCAAGACCAGTATCCATTTGGTCCATACTGTAAATTTTCGATCTTTCAAGTTGTCGTCCCAACCGATTCCACTGCGCCAGACGTCTTGTAATAGTATTTTTTCTTGTATTGTGAACGGTAATATCATGCCCAACGGATCAAATATCGACATTTGTATGCGTAACATTTCACACTTCGTTGGTCGTTTGTTCCTTTCGATATCTTTAGGTATCTTATTCCAGTTAAATCCAAATGAAATCGTGTCCGTCGAGCAATTCAATTGCAACCCCAAGGTTTTTTAAATAATTAATAATTTGATAATTTCGTTTGAAGTGAGATCTATAGGTCTTTCTTTTCGAGATTAAAAATGACAATTCTACACTAAATTTAGTGAACGAAACTACTTTCTTCCTTTTTAGTATCCCATAAACATTTGCAGCAAAAATTCAAGTAATAAAATTTAGTCAAGCCCTAAAGTGACTAAAATCACTAATCAAGGGTTTCTGATGTCGTAGATTTTGAATCCAATGTTAGTTTTTCAAATTTCAAAATGGCGGATCCAATATGGCAGACAAGTTTTTAAAAATCGATGAAATTCGTCTAAAATTCGTTACTCAGGGGTTTTCGGGGTCGCTGATTACGAATCCGATGTCAGATTACAAAAATTCAAAATGGCGGATCCAATAGGTGCGAATTCGATGGATTTTTAAAAAACTCGTTCACCATTATGAATCCGCCATTTTTAATTTTTGTAATCTGACATCGGATTCGTAATCAGCGACCCCGAAAACCCCCGAGTAACGAATTTAAGACAAATTTCATCGATTTTTAAAAACTTGTCTGCCATATTGGATCCGCCATTTTGAAATTTGAAAAACTAACATTGGATTCAAAATCTACGACATCAGAAACCCTTGATTAGTGATTTTAGTCACTTTAGGGCTTGACTAAATTTTATTACTTGAATTTTTGCTGCAAATGTTTATGGGATACTAAAAATGAAGAAAGTAGTTTCGTTCACTAAATTTAGTGTAGAATTGTCATTTTTAATCCAATCGAGGTCCACAAGGGCTCAAAATTTTTGTAATTATATAGTCTATCAATAAAAAAATTAAAACCTAAACATTTTTTCCTGTTTGATGTAGAAAAAAATAGTAGAAGTTACTTAAATGTCAAAAAATCATCAAAATTGGTATGAAATTTGATCTTTAATCGGCCAGTGTAGTGCAGTTAATACCTTCTTTCACGTCGTCGAAGCTGTCTAAATAATCATCGACGTAGTGATTATTTAATATCGCCTTAACCGCAGTTGGATGAACTGATTGAAAATTTAGTGCATTTTTACGCATTATATACTGAGCTGTAAATGGAGAAGATGCTGAACCGAATATCATCGAAATCATTTCATAAGTGTCAGGATCTCTATCCCTATCTATTCCTCGCCATAGAAACATTTGTGCGCATCGATCTTCCTTTCGGATCCTAATTTGTAGGAACATTTCGCGGATGTCACCTATTACAGCAACCCTTTTTTGTCGAAATCGAATTAATACTCCTAGAAGAGAATTCGTCCAATCTGGTCCGGTTAAAAGATTTTCATTTAAACTGGTCCTCTTTGTTTTGGCAGCCCCGTCAAAAACGAGGCGAAGTTTCTTCGGCTTGTTTGCTTGAATCGCTCCGAAATGAGGTAAGTACCACGTTTTTGGATTATCATTGGGCACCTTTGACAACTTTCTTGCATACCCAGATGAAAGTAGGTGTTCAACTAATGCACAATATTTTTCCTTGAACTCATCGTTCTTATCCATTTTCTTTTCTAACGATTTTAGGCGGCTCAAAGCATTTTTTCGGTTGTTAGGCAATTTTATGCCATCAGTTTTCCATATCAAACCTACTTCCTAATGTCCATTTTTAAAAGTGAGCGTATTATTTAATATCTGCTCTGCTTTTTCTTCCATTTTGTTTTTCCTCTGAAGGTTCGTGATTCCTATACTGTCGAATTTAAAGTGAAATTTGATTAATTTATTTAGATCTGCGTCAGACACAGGATCCCAATCAGTTCCTTTTGATTCCTTCGTTATAAATAAGTTCCTTTCTTCCTTCTCAGGTTGTCTGGTAGATATCCGTCCATGAACGACCCAACCTAACCGCGTAAGTGAAGCTATGGGGTAATTTCGTGTGGTGTAGCGTTTTCAAGTGGCGGTGATTAAGTCCCAATGGTCTTGGCCGATCAATATTAAAGGTTTAGCGTTCGCGTAGTATTCGAGAGAAATCGAAGATAAATGCTTATATTTTTTTATATCTTCTTCTGTTATTGACTGCGAAAAAAGATTTAAGTATTTTATTGTGGAAGCGCGTGAAATTCTACATATTGTGTTGCTATCTAATGCACTTATTCCGAAACTTATTGTCTGACTATTCTAATCTTTAGCCTCTACGTTCTTAATACTATTTAAACTCAATGGAAGGCAAGGACCTGTGATGCCTAAAGATCCTGCTGTTTTTGCATCGATTAACGTGATTGTCGACCCTTCGTCCATAAATGCAAAAACTACTGCATCATCATCTATGTCGGTCCATAGATTTTGACGGGGACTACTTTTAGTAATACTTTTGTGTTTTCGATCTGTCATAATTCTTCGCTTTGAAGATTATGTGATTCCGCGTGTTGATTTATTATGTTAGTTGTTTCGCTGCGTGCGATCCTTTTTTTTCGCTTGGTATCGATGTAATGATCGACGATGTTTTGCGAGCATTCCTCGATTCCGCAAGGTGCTTCTGAGCAATTATTTTGATGATGATCAGAAACTTTTAAACATTTGAAACACATTTTATTTTCTTTCGCCCAATTCCAGCGATCCGTAATCGACAAGTTCATAAACCGCCCGCAATCTCCTATATCGTGTGGCTCTAGGTTACAGTAACAACATATTTCGTTATTCTTTTTTCTTTTTGACGCAAGTGTTTCTTTTTCATCATTCTTAGAGGTCCCGAAAACTTTCTCTTGTCGTTGATGCGGACGTTTGATTCCCCATGGATCATCTCTTCTATTTCCAAGCTTACGGTTTTTCGATTGCGTGATTAAATCGCGTTTATTTTGAGACGTACTACAAGACAGGTCAAAGGTTCCGGCTTTACACGCAATTGAGTCCCGAGCAACCTTCACAGCGGGGGTCGCTCAGACCCTCAAACCCTCATTAAGGAAAGCTGCTAATGACTTTTCTACTAATAATAAAAAATATAAATTTTTAAATAGTAACATTTTTAATTTTTAAATTAACATATTTAAATTCCTTCCTTTTCAAGATTTTATACAAATGTTGTCTACCAAAAAAATGTTAAAATTTAAAAATTAAGTTAAATGGTATTTGCTTTAAATACTGCAAATATTAAATCAAATAGCATTAAACTGATTTAGATAAAACCTATGTGATACAGTAAATATTTATTTAATAATAGGTATGGTTTTTGGTAGAGTTAACTTTATTCTATGTATCTTGAAAAAATAATACATTTTTTTAATTTTAACTTTTTTTGGTAAACAACATATACATTTAATAAATTCAGCCTGAGGACGTTGGCAAACCTTAGCCAACGAAACGTCGCTATACTGATGATACACATTAGATTTTTTATTCAATATTCCACCTTCCCATGATCATTTATTTAACAATAATATCAACTAAACTATGGAAAGATTTAACTCTACTCAATCATTATCATTTATTATTTCCCAGCATAAATCTGTCCCTGTTTTCTCTCCCATTCGCAGCCACGCGAAGCTAGAATCGAGTCGTCACAGTTAAATTCCAATGCACCAATCGTCAAAACTTCACATTTTCAATGATATATCGAAGACAAATTAACCTTTTTTAATTTTCAAAGGATTATTTTAAAGCTGAAATTCTAACGAAGATTTCTGTGATTTTAGAAAATGTTATCTAAATTTTTCTAGATTTTTGAAAAAGTTGAAATCAAGAGACAAAAATGAGAAAATTTGATAATTATTTTTATTTCTTTCTCACTCTTCAACTCAAAAAATAGTTAACGAAATGACTTCAAAGACGGCTTATTTTACGCAAAATTTAATCAGCTTTCTAACCGTATTTAAGTTTTTTTGTATCTCCTTTTATTCACGAGATGTGTTTGAAAAAGTGATGGCATGTTTTTTCATAGAGTCGCTTGTAATCGTCCTGATACTCGTGAACAGTAGTATATTTTCCAAAATTTGTTTATTTTCCAACAAGATGGGGCTAGTAAATTATTTCATAACTTTTAATTGTGATTATTGCAACAAATTATTATTATTATTTAACATTACATTATTTAATATTTAATTAAAAACTATACTATTTATTCTTTGATTATTTATTATTTAATAGAAGTTTCTATTAACTAACCACAAAAAGTCACTCAAAAATGTTAACATTATAATTATTAAAGAAGAATTTATGATTTTATTGGTTATTTACTTGAATAATCATTATATTAAATTTTCATTTCAATTAGCATTTTATAGCACGCAACTTCAACGAGCATTTTATTACACAAACAATTGAATTAGATTTATATTCCACAAAATTTTTAATTAACATTTTATTCCACTGGCTTTCCAAATGACATTTTATCAACGGGGGGCTTCTTTAGAAAGTTTTCAACAATTTTTTAGAATAATACCCTTATCTATATTTGTAAATTTTTCTAAATAATTAATGGAATTTGCTTCCTTAATTTTTTTTTTGAAATTTCCAAATTTTTTCTTACAGTGTATTTACTTAAAGAATTTTCGAATAATTGAAATTTCGTAAAATTGAATTTTAAACAAAAAAATTTTAAAATTCTTAAAGAACTTTTTCAAAAATTATTAAAAATAGTTGATATATTATTATTATTATATATTATATATATTATTATTATTATTATTATTATTATATATATATATATATAGTTAATATATTATTATAGTTAATTATAGTTATAGTTTAACAATATTCTTAATAAAAAATAATGATAATACTTTTATAAGCTGTTTAATTTCAAAAAGGATTAAATTTGAAATTTTTGAAAATCTTAATTTCATTATAAAAATTGAGAATTTTCTACAAAAATATTAAGAAATGGAAATATGTAAAGTTTTTTCCCCATGAGAAAAGAATGAGTTCGTGAACAATATTGTTATTGAGAAATAAAAATTACGCATAAAATTGATACAATTCCTATTTCTTAATCATAATTTTTAAACAATTAACAATCTTATAATATGTTTAAGAAATAAAAAGGAAAAAAATTTTATAATTTAGATCAGTCAAACGAATCACAATTTTTAAAAATTTTCTTATTAAAAATATTATTTTATTATAATCATGAAAAATAGCTGCATATTTTCGATTTGTCAAACAACCTATTTTCTAAAGAAAAAAAAACCGGACAAGTGCGAGTTGCACTCGCACTGAATTGGCGGGTTCCGTACACAAATACAAGAATAATACTAGTGATATTGTATAACAGAAAATAGTAGAATTTTTCAACTTTTGCATTATTTTGAAAATTGAATTTTCGACAATAGGTTAAAAATAAAAAAAAGAAAAATTGAAGTATTATATTTGTTTTATATTGTAAGCATTAAGCAAAGAAACCAATATTTTGAAAATTTGTTCCAAAATTGGTTCCTCTGCTTATTGCTTATAATATAAAACAAATATAATACTTCAATTTTTCTTTTTTTTATTTTTAACCTATTGTCGAAAATTCAATTTTCAAAATAATGCAAAAGTTGAAAAATTCTACTATTTTCTGTTATACAATATCACTAGTATTATTCTTGTATTTGTGTACGGAACCCGCCAATTCAGTGCGAGTGCAACTCGCACTTGTCCGGTTTTTTTTATTTAAGAAATTATAGGGAGAAAACAGTCATTTAAAATCAACAAATATTTTAAATATTAAATTTTATTTATTTATTTTTATTTTAAATAAATACATTTCCTAATAAATAAATCCACAATCCAACGTTAAAAAAAAATTATTTTTGCTGTTTTTACTTATATAATTTTGATATTTCTTTTTTTAATTTTTGTAAATAAATTTTTACAAAAAAATTTTATTAAAAAAAAATTTTTTTTTTTAATTTTATTTAAAAAAAAAATTAAAAAAAAATTTAAAATTTTAATTTTAAAAAAATTTTTAAATTTAATTTTTGTAATGACTTTTTGAAAAATTTTTAAAAAAATTAAAAAAAAAATTTTTTTTTTAATTTAAAAAAAAAAATTTTTTTAATTTTTTGTATTTAGCCAGTGAAAATATACTAATAAACCAATTTTTAGTTAATTAGATCAAATAATATGGAAATTAAAAGTTTTTCATGGAAATGATCTAATTATCTATCTAATTATCTAATTATCTAATTATCTCATTATCTCATTATCTAATTATCTAATGGAAATTAAAGCGTTTTTCCTTGACAACGCTATGGCTATTATTACATAGAAAGTTCTCTATATTTTTCCTGTAATATTCGCGTTAAAATACACCAGTATGCCAAATTTCAGCCCTCCAGGTTGAATAGTTTAGAAGTTAAGGGGGGGGGAATGGTCACTTTTTATGCATTTTTGGCCAAAAATCTTGTTATTTCCTTGACAACGCTATGACCATCACCTCTAATCACATTCTCTATATTTTTCCTGTAATCTACGTGTGAAAATACGTATCTGTACCAAATTTGAGCTCTCTAGGTCATATAGTTTAGCCGCTAGGGGGGGGGGACACGATTTCGCTACGGACGCAAGAGTCTCACCAATAGGGTTCCGTCCATACACCGAAGGTGTACGGAACCCTAAAAACAAAAGCATACATAAATAAAACCTAACTTCAGAATGTGAGGGCAGAAAAAGTGAATGAATTTAGGAATGAAAGAACATTCAAATTCCCAAGTGCGAAAACCAACGCGGCCCAACACTGGCCCAGTATTGGCAAAGCTGGCATCGAGACTTGGCAGACAATATTGGCCCGACTTTGCGCCGACTCTTGTGGTGTTAACAGCGGTTGGACGTCGGCAGCCAGATCTCGGCAGACATTAATGGCCCAATATTGGCACCAGATCTCGGCAGACATTAATGGCCCATTATTAGCAGCCAGATCTCAGCAGACATTAATGGCCCAATATTGGCTGCCATTACTCCCCCAGTGTTGACAAAATTAGAAAAAATAAAAATAAATTTTTTTTATTCAATTAACTAATTAATTTATAACATTTATACGGCTTATTTCCCTAAATTAAACGCAAACTTACAAATATTTGAAAAATTCTTACCTCTCGCGGGGATCGATACCTGAACCTGACGCACCACAGCCTAACACTCTGACCACTCTGCTACTCTGACTTGAAGTCGAGGAAGCAAAAGGGTTCTAAAAGCTACATTACACTGGCCGATACTGTGCCATTATTGGGCCGAGCTACGACCCAATATTGGCAATTATAATTTGCCATTATAGATACAAAGTGATAGACATTAATGTGCCATTCCTGGGCCAAGCTATACCCCAATTCTGGCAATTATATTTTGCCATCAAAGATACAAAATTTTTGCCATTAAAGTGCCACTAATGAGCCATTAATGGACCGATCTTCGTCACATCACTGGCAATCGAATTTTGCCATTAAAGATTGATCAACTTTACCAATATTGTGCCGTTATTGAGCCAAGCTACGTCCCAATACAGGCAATTATAATTTGCCATGAAAGATACAAATTTTTTGCCATTAAAGTGCCAATAATGAGCCATTACTGGGCCGATGGTCGGCACATCACTGGCAATTGTCTTTTGCCATTAAAGATTGATCAACTTTGCCATGAATGTGCCATTATTGAGCCGAGAGCTGGCCCAGTCTTAAAAAATTTGAAATTCTGACCATCGGCGCCATCATTGGCCCCGTAATGGGACGTTTTGAACACCAATAATGGCCCAGTAACTACTGCCAATTCTCGGCAGACATTACTGCACCAATGATGGACCGTTTTTGCAGTCTCGGCATTTCGCACTTGGGTTATTATAGATAATTAATTAATTCAAATAATATTATTTAAACAATTTTTGGAGTCTATTATTATCAAATTTGGTCTTTTTTTAATCAAATTAGATGTTTTTTTATTAAAGAAGAGCTTTTTCCAAAACACGGAGATACTCAGAACTCTTTCAGAATTTACTTCCGATCCAGAAAAAATTTGTGTCTTGAAAAACGATGCTGGCGATAACAATTTTTTTCCTAAAAAAGCATTTTTTAGAAAAAAAATATGTTTCTTTATTTTTAATTCTTCTAGTTTTTATAATTCTTTTCTAAAATTTTCCACTTTAATAATTTATTTTTAAAAATTTTAATAAATTTTTATTTATGAAAAATAGAAATACAAAAAATGTATGATAAAATTTTGATCTGAAATTAGTTAGAAATATAAACAAATGATTTTCCAAATACAAAAATTGAATAACAATAGTATTTTTTAGCATTTTTAGCCTAAAAAATCGTACAAGTGCGAGTTACACTCACACTAAAATCGAGGGTTCCGTACACCAAAATTAAACTCCTTTTTTATAAAAAAATATATGGGGAAGAAATATGATTGATTAAAAGAAATAAATACAAATTAGGAAAGAAAGAAATCGATTAAATAACAATATCCCCCCCTTTTAAATACTACATATGGGCAATTCTACGTGAGATTTCAGTCGACCTCTTAGAATCGGCCAAAAATATATTTTTTTTATTCTGTATTGAAAAAAAACAGATACGTATTTTTTTATTATTTTTTTGGAGGCCAAATTTTTGAGTTATGAATTTTCAAAATTTTCGCTTTTTAAATGTAGGTATATTTTTAATGTCAGATAACTAAAAAAATATTGCTTCTTTTCATTTTTTGACAAGAAAAAAAAAGTTTTGTTTTTCTCTCTACTTTTGAATAATCATAACAAAAATTTTTTTTTTCATTTTTTATTAAAAAAATAAAAAAATTTTATAAACAAATTAATTTTTTTTAACTTTGGGTATGATAAATTTTTAATTTTCTTTTTTTAAAACATACCTGGAAATGATAAGAAGGTTTTGCAAAAAGTTTCAGAGTGGGCCTGACAAGTTTGATGGGTCCAAAAAAATAATTAAGCTCTCCGTGCAGGTCTCACGCACGTGGCACAATGGGATTTTTTTACAATTTATTATTAAAAATTGTTTAGAGCCTTAAAATTCAATAATAATCAAAATCCGATAAAATTTGTAGGCTCTAGACAATTTTTAAAAATAAATTGTAAAAAAATCCCATTGTGCCACGTGCGTGCGACCTGCACGGATAATTAATTATTTTTTTAGACTCATCAAACTTGTCAGGCCCACTCTGAAACTTTTTGCAAAACCTTCTTATCATTTCCAGGTATGTTTTAAAAAAAGAAAATTAAAAATTTATCATACCCAAAGTTAAAAAAAATTAATTTGTTTATAAAATTTTTTTATTTTTTAAATAAAAAATGAAAAAAAAAATTTTTTGTTATGATTATTCAAAAGTAGAGAGAAAAACAAAACTTTTTTTTTCTTGTCAAAAAATGAAAAGAAGCAATATTTTTTTAGTTATCTGACATTAAAAATATACCTACATTTAAAAAGCGAAAATTTTGAAAATTCATAACTTAAAAATTTGGCCTCCAAAAAAATATGTAATAAAAAAATACGTATCTGTTTTTTTTCAATACAGAATAGAAAAAAAATATTTTTGGCCGATTTTAAGAGGTCGACTGAAATCTCACGTGGAATTGCCCATATATATAAACTTATTGAGATGAAATTCATATACATATTCTCACATCAAGAATACAAGAAAAATAAAGTATTATTCTATTATGTATGTAATATGAATATTCTGTAATGTAACAAAATTCAGCCCAATAGGTCCCGACATGTAGAAGTTAAGGGGGATATGGTGATTTTTGTGAATTTATTTTTAAAACAAGTTTCTTTCATTTCTAGTTCGACAGCATGACCTCCAATCAAATCCGCTATATTTTTTCTGTACTCTACAGGTAAAACTACAAATGTGTACTAAATTTTAGCTCACCATGTCCCAAAATGTTAAGGGCAGGTATTAATTTTTTAAATTTTTGTAGAAAAAAATTGTTTTCATTCCTTTCTACTTCGGAAATATGACATCCAATCAGGTTCGCTATATTTTTCCAATAATCTACACTTAAAAATAAGTATGTGTACTGAATTTCAGCTCACTAGGTCATAATATGTAGAAGTTATTGTGGGAAACATGGTAATTTGTCGTAATTTTTTCTGAAAAAATCGATTTCATTCAGTGCTAGTTCGTAACCATGACTTTTAATCGAGTTCACTATATTTTTCCTGTAATCTAGACGTGAAAGTACGTATCTGTACCGAATTTCAGCTCACCAGGTTGAGATATGTAGAAGTTCTGGGACGGACACACAAGTGATTTCATAAAGGTTCCATTAGTACACCTACGGTGTACGGAAACCTGACCACGATTTTTTTTTGAAAAAATGCGTGTATATAATTAGGTGGTTTTTCTTAAAGTGCTACTTTTGAACTTCAACTTTTAAATTTATTTTTTTTAATTATATGGTTTTTTCTATTGAAACTACTTTATTTCATACTCAAGAGTAAGATTTTTGAGTTGCGCAAAATTAATTGTTGAAAATATTAAAGTTTTTCTTCTTTGAAGAAGATTGTTGCTTCATTAGATTTGTTTTATTTGATTCGCAAGTTTTTCTATTAAACTTACACGCTAATATCGTTCACGTAATCCAAAATAAAATTACACGGCTTTAAAAAATAATAATTTGCATATTTTAACACCAAATATATCCAGTTAAATTAAAATATAAATCTAGTTAAAGTACACTTGGAGAAATTAAATAAGTTTAAATAACTATTTATTAAATAGGGTTGCTAACTTCAGAATTGTGATATTCAGGACAAAAACTGTTTAAATTGCAGGACAGGCATAAAGAATTCAGGACAAACATGAAATATTACTATTTTTAATATTTATTTAGTTGTTACTTAAAATAAATTTTATAGTAATTTTTATAGTAACATTAAATAAAATATTTTTTTTTCTGGGATTAAATTATATAAATAAAATTTATATTATTCAAAGCTATAAAATATTTTATAAAGCACATATCACAATGTAATTCGCTGAAATTCTTTTAAACATAACAGCAATATATATATATATATATATATATATATATATATATATATATATATCACTTAAAAAAATTTTATGTTATTTTAAAAGTGTATTTTTTCTCTGACTTATAATTAGCAGCTTGTAGTAACGCTATATTCTTAAAAACCTTGTTATAGAATTCTTGTCAATTTTCAGAATAATTAACTTTAATTTGCAATTCTGCTTTTATATGATCTACTGTCAAACAATTGCGAGTGTTTGTCCAAGAAGCAGAACACATTGAAAAAATTCGTTCAGCATCAGCGTTTAAACCAAATATGGAAAAGACAAATTAAATAATGACGAGAAAGTTTTCAAAACCAGGTTTCAGTTTAAAAATTTGTGTTCATTTATCTAAAGGAGATATATTTTCAGCTAATGCCAGTAATCTTATTGACTCTTTAATTGAAGAAAACTCTTTATACTCTCCATGTCAATATTATCTGTTAAACCCAAGTCAATAACAGTTTGTAATATTTCTTGATAAGTGTTTAGTTCCGTCAAAGAAAAAATCTTTAGTTTTGAAAGTTGATTATTCTCCGAAAAATCAAAATGCGATTCTAGATAGTTAAGAACATCACGATAAAATTTCATGCATGTTTGTTTAAGAGGGGAAACCACATTAGGTGGCTCATTTTAATGGATTTTAAAAAAAAAATTTTTGGGGGGGAAATATAAATTAAAATTCAATCACATTTAGGCATTTTTTTTATAAGTGTTTTGAACAATGTTTATAAATTCTTTTGATTTATTTTAACCAGAAATAAGGCAGATTCAATTTCGTAAATTAGTTTCAACACATTGTAGAAAAAAGTTAAATAAGATTCTGTGACTATGCTTTGAATTCCATCTACTTCTTCCGACAGGTAAAGCTTAATGCTTTCTGGATAAGCTTCTTCATCTATCGACGAGAAATTACTTTTTAACGCTGGAAATATTTTTTCTAATCTATCCACGGCTGGATACAGAGAAAGCCATCTTGTCGGAACAGGACGAAGAATATCTTTTCTAAACACCTTGCGTCAAATACTCAACTAAAGTGCCGTTTTAGACTCACTAGTGCGAGAAAAGAGGGAAGGTAGAAGATTCTCGCATAGTTCACCCCACCTTCCATGCTACTGAAGCACTGTTACCAACCTAACATAAATATTTGTTAACTAGCAAATATAAAGAGATACCACTGCGAATGCTTTTGCATGTTGTTGGCAGCAGTTGATGCTTAATCTCAATTTTCCTCGAGATCACTAAAAACGTGAAACGGAAATTATGAAGAGTGATTAATGTCATAAAGTATTGAGATTTGAATAATGGTGATTGTGAACGGGGGGCTTCGCCCCCCGAAGCGTTGTTCTGCTTGTTGGGCACACTAATGTAACTTGCTTAAAATGGTCCACATGGACATTAATTTCGTGGCAAAGTGGGCGAAAAATAATGCTCTTGTTTTAAACTCTAACAAAACTCATGCAATGGTATTTACTTCTTCAACCTCACCTACAATGGATACGTTACTGGCCCTTCCTCCTCTTGTAGTAGAGGGCATTCATATTTTATATAGAGAAACTGTGAAGGATCTTGGTTTGGTATTAAACCGTACGTTGACATGGAAGGAGCAAGTAATAATATTTCGCGTAAAACATTCATAAATTTACAGCAACTAAATAGAAGTAAAGATTCTCTCCCATTTTCTACTCGTTTAGTATTAAGGCAGTAGTCTCCTTTATAAGCTTAAAGAAATCGAATTTTTTATTTTGTCTTAAATCTATTCCAAAACTATCCAAGAATATGTCTTTAAAATTTTAGAGGCCAATTTGACATATTTTCGAAGATAGATCAGATTTTGTGACCAATCATCGAGCACGTGTGAGAATGCTCGGGCAGACCCCAATGCGCGCGCACCGCCCATTCATGCGTTATATTGTTTACCTAACCTTGTATTGTTATCGGTCAGCAATGCAAAAATTTTGCCGATAATATCGATGTGGAGCGCATAACGAGGGAAAACCGGCGCTCGTCATTTTCAAGCAAGGAGGTTCGGACAGCTCGACGAGAAAAAAATCTTCGACAAAATGAGTTCTTCGAGGAAGAGGAAGGACTACTATATGGGCCAGGAATAGCTGATTAAAATTTAATTAATGTAAATATCCTAAAAATTGTATTTTTTGGACCTAATACTTTAAATCGCTTTTTCTCGAATTTTCATTTTCACACGTCACAGAAAACGTTGCCGGTAATAACAAAAAGAATTTTTCCCCGATTGAAAAAAATCAAAGTGTTCTCGCTTCAGTATTAAATTATCTTCTATTTGAACCAAAATAGTTGGACAAAAGTATTATTTAAACTATTTTTTTGCACCTTAAAGTGGATTTTAAAAAAAAGTGAACTTTTTTTAAACTTCGAAAAAATTTGTAATTTTTTAATTTCTTCGGTATTTTTTTAGTTCAAATAGAAAAGACACTTATAAAAAGTAAAAAAAAAATTGGTTTGACTGTTTCAGATGCATCGTGCGACCTCCACCACCGGCACCGTTTTAAAAATACAGACTCCAGCGCTCCACAAAAATCGTTTTTACTAAGAAGAATTCAAATATTTTTTCAAAATAAAAGTTGGTTTTTTAAGCTCAAATACAGTAGAATATCACCCAAAAATTTCGTTTACCGCAATCATTTCCTTCCCTTTAAAAAAAATTCCTGAAATAACGCTTTTTTCGCCTTCTAAAAGAAACTACTGCCTTAATAAAACCACTTGTTCTTCCCATCTTCGACTACTGTTGTCAGGTTTATGATGATATTACAGATGAACTTAACAGAAAACTAAAAAGAGCATTGAACGCCTGTATTCGTTTTGTGTATAATCTACCAAAAACTGAGCATATAACTTAATATAGAATTCAATCGGGTTTATTAAATATTGCTACTAGAAGGGAATATTTTATTGGTAATTTGTTATATTTAATTATTAATAATAAGACTCCTTTATATCTTTTCTGTTTTGTAAAATTTAAAAATGTTAATCAAGTTATGCTAAACTTCGAGAAAGGAAAAATATTTTAGGTATACATCGTACTTGTATCATGCAGAGATCATTTATTGTCAGAAGTGCTAGATTATGGAACAAACTTCCAAATGTTATTAAAGAATCTCATAATCATTTTGTTTTCAGGAAATTATTCTTCGATTTTTTGTTTAAAAGTAATAGGTAAATAAAGTAATTTGTAAATAAAGTAACAGGTTTTTTTTATATTGCGTATTGGTAATTGTTATTTTCACTAAAATTTACGTTTTAAATCATTGTTTATCAGGAGTTAGAATTGTTTTAGGGTTATTTTATTATATTAGATATAAGTTATAAATTTTGTTGTTTAACTTTAAGAATTATACTATTATTTACATAATTGTGAATTCTTGTATGCAGTTCCTTAGTGGGCTCCAAGCCCTAGGAACTTGATCTCATTAAAGAAATAATAAATAATGTTGTTTCGACATTATTACTGAGACAAATTGTTTACTTTTTGCATGTTATTAAAAATTAATATTTTGAGTTGGTTTTTTTGTTGTGGAGGCGAAGCCCCTCGAACCCCGTCGGAGGGGGGGGGCACCCCGAACCCCCCCGCTACCAAATAGCGGCGTACGTTTGATTGTATATCGGTCGGTACACTAGCTTGTGTGTCTCGTATATATTCCAAATCTAAAAATTCAAAGAATTCCTTAAGTTCCTTAGTTCTCTTTGTTTGTGATAAAAAGTGACCATAAACTTTTAATACAAGATTCTCAAGATCAAATTTATGTTTCTCCAAACTATTTCTTATACTATTATTTACCATATGAGCTAGACAACCTGATTTTATTATATTTGGATTTTCTTCAGAAAGTAATTAATAAACTGAATGATTACAGCCAAAGTTTACATTTGCATTATCTGCCGAATAGCTAGAAATTTTTCGAATTTCTAGTCCATGAGATATAAT
The DNA here is from genome assembly GCA_032872505.1 of Leptopilina syphax. Classification (NCBI taxonomy): domain Eukaryota; kingdom Metazoa; phylum Arthropoda; class Insecta; order Hymenoptera; family Figitidae; genus Leptopilina; species Leptopilina syphax. Next base: position 23,971,406 of record CM065472.1, on the reverse strand, counting down.
CCTTTTTTTAAAATTATTAAAAATATAATTTGGTAATTCATTAGGATCTTTGAAGAAGTCAAGTAAGCAAAGTAAGCAAACAGTGTAGAAGAATTGGAAATAATTTCGAACTGCTGTGATTCGATGCGTCTGTAGAAACACTAAAAAATATTTCAGATTTTAAGGCAGACAACGAAAATTCTAGAGATGCTGGTGCAAGCACATTAAATGCTATAGAACTTCCTGGAGTCGGCCTAAACGCAGATTTCTGGCGATTTCAGAATTATTATAAATAATTGACGCCAGATCAGCAGAACAATTTAATGATTTATATATGAATGACTGATTAACATAACAGTATGATAAACGTTGGTTACCTGGGCTGCAATCACTTTTAATCTTTCGAACTCAGTTTATCTTTATCGGGGAAAAAATTTAACATCAATTGGTTTTGTTTAATATGATTAGATTTCTTTTTATGATCGTGATTTGTGTTTTCTAACATCACTTTTACCACCGTATGCAACAAGTAAACTTTTTCTACATATCGTACAAAATCCTTTCGATAAATTTGAGGACTCTAGCGAAGTTTTGTCTTCAATTAACCAAAAAAATTCATTTTCCCATTGTTATATGTAATTACATAGGCGTTTTCGTTTCTTTGAAGGTGTTATGCAAGTTTCAGAATCCGGACTATCCATGACTTTCAACATGTAGTGTATTTTAATTACGTTAAATACTAATTAAGTTCATTATTTATCTATAACAATTAAGACATAATTTACTTTACTTTGTTTACAAATTTACGAAATAAACACAGTGTTGTTTAACATCAAATACAAATCAACCAGAATAGGTTATGTAGTTCTATTTTGACACTCAGAGTTTGGCAGTTCAAAATACACTTTCAATTTAAAGCAGGGTTGGGTACAGCAACTATATACACGGAAAGAATATTGGTAGTGCAGGTCACTTCCAGAATATTTCGCGGTGCTACCCACTGTGAAGTCGCGCGGCGCACCCAAAAAGGGGCGACTGAGACTCCCTTTTTTGAATGAGCGAGATTTCAGAAATTATAGATAACAGTTTATTGAAATACAGAGCTTAACCAAAAAAAGAACACCTATTATCGTACCGTGACAGGTAGATAGTTTTTATAATTAAATATATAATTACTAATGTGTTTATAAAAAATAATAAACAAATGTAAATTTTTTTAGGTTATTAAATTAAATTTTCTTAAAATTAGAAAAATATGATATTGTATTAGCAGCAAATATGTCTAAAATAATAACAAATTGTTAACGTTTACGTCAAAAATGTTATAACGATTCATTTGTTTTTAAAAATGCAAGTTAAGAATTTAAAAACTTGTAAAAATAAATATTTCAAAAAAAAATTCTCCTGATTGACAGAATGGTTTAGCATGCTTGAAATTCATAGGAAATGTTCATAATTATTTTAAGAACTTGTAGTAAAAATTTTATAACAAAAAATAAGAGCCAAATAAGAGCCCCATAGTTTGCACCACATTTCCGGTTGCGAAAAATGGTGTAAACAATCGTCAAAGTTCGAAAAACATGGTTTTTCGATTACTGTTGCTTCCGGTTAAATTTTAGGGGAAAAAGTTGTGATAGAAGGTTATAAAGCTTGGAAATAGCTTTCAAATGATTGGTCGCAAGTTAAAAAACCTTAATTAGTTGAGTTGCAAATGAATTTAAACCATTAAAAATAGCACTTTTTTAATTGTTTAATAACTTTGTTAATGATTATCGAATTTGTTTCTAACTTTCCAGAAGTATTCCCCTTGCGAGGCTGAATAAATACCAAAAAAAATCAACTTGATCGGGTAAATAGTTTATGAATAATTCCATTTGTTAACTAAAAACATGTAATTTTTCAACGGAATTTTCCCACTTTTGGACCTGCGAATTTCGTTTTTTTTTCTTGGAGAGTACAGTTAAGGAGTCTAACTTTAATTCCATTTAAATGGGAAATTGATTTTTTTTATTTAAGTGCATAGTAATAGACGTTAAAAAAGGGTATGTTTTTTTGACATAAACAAATGGAATAACTCGGCCAATTTCCACTTTATCGATTTCTTAAAAAGGGTATTTGATTTCATTTGTTTTCACAAAACTTTTTCAAAAAAAAATCCGATCTAACTTCAAGAGGTGGAGAGTTAACTTTTTTTTAAAAAAAAATTCCTGACAAGTTAATTATTAATGTTTTTTATTGAAATTTGCACCACTTACAGTTCGATACATGTATTTTATGTAAAAAAATTAAACATAAGGTTTTGTGCATTTATTTTTAATTTATAACAAGTAAAAGTAAATGTATCCATTTTTCAACCTCTGAACGGCGGAGTGGGGGTACTCGAAGGAGCGTGATTCTCGCCGCCACAACTGAATTCAGCCGTTTAAGTTTGCAAAAATAGTCATAACTTCGTTAATTATTTACCGATTTTAATCTTTCTTTTTTTAATTTGATGTATTTTTTTACGCTGAATCCAAAAATGATTTTATATGTTTTCAAATTACAATATTTTTAATAATAAAAAAAAAATTTTTTTTAACAACAAATTTTTAATTATTATTTAAGGTCATGTTATTCAGTGGTCACGTGTTCCCATAGTAAAGTATATGGGGCACGTGACCACTGAATAACATGACCTTAACATATTTGACAAAAAATTCTTTTTGTACATATAATTCCATTGAATTTAAAATAATATTATGACCTAAAAAAATTCAAATTAATTATATATAAGCTTGTAGCATCAGGTTCACATATGCACGCCTGTTCAACTATCAATACAACAATGCTACACACTCATGAGTAAATAATTTGAATTTTTTTATGTCATAATATTATTTTAAATTCAATGGAGTTATATGTACGAAAAGAATTTTTTGTCAAATATGATAAATAATAATTAAAAATTTGTTGTTAAAAAAAATTTTCTTTTTTATTATTAAAAATATTGTATTTTGAAAACATATAAAATCATTTTTGGATTCAGCATAAAAAAATACATCAAACTAAAAAAAGAAAGATAAAAATCGGTAAATAATTAACGAAGTTATGACCATTTTTGCAAACTTGAACGGCTGAATTCAGTTGTGGCGGCGAAAATCACGCTCCTCCGAGTACCCCCACTCCGCCGTTCAGAGGTTGAAAAATGGATACATTTACTTTTACTTGTTATAAATTAAAAATAAATGCACAAAACCTTATGTTTAATTTTTTACATAAAATACATGTATTAAACTGTAAATGGTGCGAATTTTAATAAAAAACATTAATAATTAACTTGTCAGGAATTTTTTTTTAAAAAAAAGTTAACTCCCCACCCCTTGAAGTTAGGTCGGATTTTTTTTTGGGAAAAGTTTTGTGAAAACAAATGAAATCAAATGCCCTTTTTAAGAAATCGATAAAGTGGAAATTGGCCGAGTTATTCCATTTGTTTATGTCAAAAAAACATACCCTTTTTTAACGTCTATTACTATGCACTTAAATAAAAAAAATCAATTTTCCATTTAAATAAAATTAAAGTTAGACTCCTTAACTGTACTCTCCAAGAAAAAAAAACGAAATTCGCAGGTCTAAAAGTGGGGAAATTCCGTTGAAAACTTTCATGTTTTTAGTTAACAAATGGAATTATGCATAAACTATTTACCCGATCAAGTTGATTTTTTTTGGTATTTATTCAGCCTCGCAAGGGAAATACTTCTGGGAAGTTAGAAACAAATTCGATAATCATTAACAAAGTTATTAAACAATTAAAAAAGTGCTATTTTTAATGGTTTAAGTTCATTTGCAACTCAACTAATTAAGGTTTTTTAACTTACGACCAATCATTTGAAAGCTATTTCCAAGCTCTATAACTTTCTATCACAACTTTTTCTCCTAAAATTTAACCGGAAGCAACAGTCGTCGAAAAACCATGATTTTCGAACTTTGACGATTGTTTACACCATTTTTCGCAACCGGAAATGTGGTGCAAACTATGGGGCTCTTATTTGGGGCCCTCAAACTACAAGAAACTGCTTCGACTTTTCAGGTTGCACTTATGTGCACTTTTTGCACTCACCGACTGGCCTATTAAAAACATTAGTGATAAAGATCAAACTTATTGTATTAATTGCATAAAAATGAGTCATCTTGCATCGTATAGGGGCTGCCCCAAACTTATTAAAATACAACAAATATATATATATATATATATATATATAAAATAAATAAGATTAAAATGTCGAGAGAGAATAAAATTAAACTTTATGAGAGAATGACTGATCCATTATTATCATACGCAGCGGTGACAAAGAATCAGGAAAACAAGAGATAAACACAAACAAAAACAAATAATCAATCAAAAAATTTAGTACCAGAAGTAGAATTATCTAACACAAAAAAATACCTAATAATAAATTAGATGCGATTGATAAAAATTTGAGAAACAAACCAAATAGTTATGTAAAAAATCATGATTCTGCCCTTGGATAGCGACCATAACGCTATTTGTGCAATAATCAAATTAGAAAATACAAATTAATTTTTATTTGAATCGGTTCAAGAAAACATAAAATATAATTATAATGAAACAAATTGGAATAAATACAAAAAAAATTTAGAAAAAATAAAAATAAGCATACAAAATGATAAAAACTTAAATAATGAAGAAATAGACAAATCTCTAAATGAACTAATTGCGAGCGTCACGAGTGAATTACATAAAATAACACCAACACTCAAAACATTTGATTTAATTGAAAGATATTTAAACCCACAAATTAAAAAATTACAAAAAATCAAATTAAAAATTCTAACTGAAATTCATAAATATAAATATTATATAAATGAAGAGGCAACAGACTCATTAAAATTGTTGTTAAAAAAGTAAAGACAAATTCAAAGTGATTTTAATGACTATGTCAACAAGTATTAGCAAAAAAAAAATTGGAAGCATAGACCCACAAGATACAGAAAATAAGTTTCCCCAATTAAATGTCATTTTTAGAAATAAAGAATCATTAAACGTGCCAAATCTCACACTCGATACAAACCGAGAGGATTAGATTAATAACATAAATTTGAATGTCAGAGATTGCCTTTCACTAAGTAAAAAAAAGTATTCAGAATAGAGAAAAAGTATTGATGGAGACATTCGGTGAATGCGTTTTCGCGACAAAACCGTATTGGTGATTTACGGTGAATACATTTTGCTTACCGTGAATACATTTTTTTAAACTTTCAATTTAAAGATTCCTAAGCAAAGTTGAAAATATTTATAAAGAGCGTAAGTGACCTAAAGTATAAAAATGACGATTGCGAGAAGGAAGTAAGAAATTTTGAGAAAAAACGAAATATTAAATGTGTCAAACCTTCAACGTATTGAATCCAAGTTTAATGAACTAAGATCACACCACGGTTAAAATGCAAAGTATGCAAAAAGCACGGGTCGACGACCAGGTGTTTCAAAGAAAACGATTTTCCCACTTTGGATCTTCGGTGCACGAAATAGATCGAAAAGTGGAAATCGGGGAGTTGGTCTTTGACTTTCCAGAAGGAAAGTTGTGAGTGTTTTCTTTAGTTGGAGATCTGAAATAAATAGGTCGCTTTGGGTTAATTTGATAAGTTAAAAGAAATGGATAAAAGTTCTTAAGCTGAAAAGTTAATTAATAAAAGTGTGGAAGGTTTAAGGGTTTTAGAATTTTATTCCGTGTAACATTCTTTTAAATTTAATAAAGTAAACAATTTAATTTGTTTATCACAATAACTTTTATTATTTTTGCTGCTTACGTACATTCCTACTCTACCACGCAAACGGTGCAACCTGATATAGTCGGCCATCTCCAACCTCTCACATTGAGCTGTCAGATCGCTGTTGTTTTGTAAAACGCGGATTCATATTTACGCTCGTAGAAACATCTAATCGTCATAAGTAAACTTGTTTTATATTCTCTGTTAAATATTTTTTTCTTAAATCGCCCTTTTTTGCATTTTCTGCCTGGATCTTTTTAACCCCTTGGCTGTCAACGAAATTCCCACTGTTTGGGCCAAAAGTGTGTTGAAAAAAATTTTAACGGTTTTTTATGAAACTTAGTACCCTAAGGTTTCTGGGGTCGCTGATTACAAATCGAAGATTTTTCTAAAATTTTTTAAAATTCAAAATGGCGGACGACAAAATAAAAAATTAATTATAATATAATGGCTTGAAACTGAATACTCGGGGGTTTTTAGGGTCGCTGATTACGAATCTGACATTAGTTTTTTAAAATTCAAAATGTCGGATCCAATATGTCGGAAAATTTTTTTAATTGGTCAAATTCGCTTGAAAATGGTTACTTGGGGGTTTTTAGGATCGCTAATAACGAATCTGACATTAGTTTTTCAAAAATTCAAAATGATTAATCTGACATCAGTATGATAATTTTTGGTAAAATCAAATTTAGTTAAATACCCTGACATGTAGAATTTAATTTTTATAGTTTATTAAATTTTTAAATTCACGACCCCAGAATGTACCACAAGAAGGCTGCCATAGGATTTTACATTCCATTTTTTTTAAATTTTTATATATTTTTTTAATTTTAAATTTTTTATATTTTTAAAAATTTTTAATTTTTAATATACTAGATTATATACTAGACGCGTCTTTTCATGCAGCTACGTAATACTAAAACCCTCAAGTAACTTTCAAGACAATTCAATAATTTTTTATTTTGTTGTCTGACATATTGTATCAGCCATTTTGAATTTTGAAAAACTGACTTCATTTTCGTAATCAGCAACCCTGAAAATCCCCGAGTATTCAGTTTCAAGTCAATCCACTTAATTTTTTATTTTCTCGTCCGCCATATTAGATCCGCAATTTTGAATTTTGGAGAATGAATGTCATATTTGTAATCAGCGACCTCGAAAACCTCCGAGTAACCGGGTTCAGGAACATTTAAGAAGTTTTTAGTCACCTTTTTTAAGTTGCGCATATATATGTGTCATGAACACTTTTGACCAGCCTTAGTTTTGCGCAGATACAGTGTCGCTTAATAACTTTTGCCCACCCTATAGCGATTAAACACTTTACAAAAAGTTTTGTATTTTGTTTATTAATAAAGTTCAAAAGTTCAAAAAGGTCTCCTTTTAAAGCTCTTTTCCTGTGCTTAAACACTATAAAAAACAGAAATTAAAGAAATTAATTTGTTAATGCATAAAAAATATTATTGCAACATACAATTTTTTTGGTTTTTTTTCTAAAGTGATACAGTTTTTTAGAAAATCATCGCATGTGAATCACAGTTATATCATTTAAAAGCTAGTTTTAACACCTTTAAAACGCATTTTTTAAAAATTTTTTACGATATTTTTTAAGAATAATATGATTATTTGTTTAAAAAATTAGCCATTTTTTTCAATTCTTAATAACTCAAAAACAGTTCGTTTAAAAAAAATTTTTTTAAACATAAATTGTTCATTTTTACATGTAGAATCAGAAAAAAATATACAACATTTTTTTAGAGAAAAATTTTTGCATTTTTAATATTTTTAAGTATTAATTGTAGAAATTTGCAACTTTTACTTACCACAACAAACAAATAAATTTATTATCTTATTTATGTAATTATTTTTAACTAAGCAATTATTTAAATAACATTTCATCAGTTTACAAACAATAAACTTAATTTTTGAAACAAATAATCATATTATTCTTAAAAATTATCGTAAAACATTTTTTAAAAATGTGTTTTAAAGTTGTTAAAACTAGCTTTCAAATGATATAACTGTGATTCACATGCGATGATTTTCTAAAAAACTGTATCACTTTAGAAAAAAACCAAAAAAATTGTATGTTGCAATAATATTTTTTATGCATTAACAAATTAATTTCTTTAATTTCTGTTTTTGGGGTCGCTGTTTACGAATCTGAGGTCAAATTTAAAAAATTCAAAATGGCGGATGAGTTTTTTAAAAATTCATCCAAATTTCTTGAAAATTTATAATCGGGGGTTTTTGAGGTCGCTTATTACGAATCTATGGTCAAATTAGAAAAATTTAATATGGCGGACGAATTTTTCAAAAATTGTTTGATGTTATTAAAAAAAAAAAAAAAAAAAAAAAAAAAAAAAAAAAAAAAAAATGTTATTAAAAAATTTCAATGAAACTTGGTGTCTAGGGTTTTTGAGGTCACTAATTACGAAGCTGAGATCAGATTTTAAAGAAAAAGAAGATCAGAGCTAATATGGCCGCCAGATTTAGAAATTTTTTAGATTTTTTATACATATATTGGTATTTTACGAGTCGTTCATAAACAACGTCTCTGTTATATGTAACAATGTGCATTTTTTAGACTTCCTAAGCTGAGTAGTACTACATAATGATGTTTTATGAATATAACTATTTAACACATATTTAAACAAATAATTATAAATGTTGATTACCTCCTTGCACAAAAGACTAATTAGAAACATGCTTTTTCCAAATCTTAAAATTTAACAAGATCAGTATTATTGTAAGATTCATCTTTTTCAATTGCAAAATTCTAGGTATATTATTCAGCTTAGTTAATTGCAAAATTAGAAAAAATTGCATGCTTCTAGATGTTTTTTGTAAAAAGTTAGTAAATAACAACATTATTTGTTTAAACAATTAAAGAATCGTTCAATTTATGAAGAATCTTCATGTAATATTACACAGCTTAGTTAATTGCAAAATTAGAAAAAAAATTGCATTTTTCTAGATGTTTTTGTAAAAAATTAGTAAATAACAACATTATTTGTTTAAATAATTAAAAAAAACCCTAGATACCAAGTTTCATTAAAATCAAACAATTTTTTTAAAATTCATTCGCCATATTGGATCCGCCATTTTAAATTTATTAAATCTGACCTTAGATTCGTAATCAGTGACCTCAAAAACCACCGATTATATATTTTCAAGAAAGGATGAATTTTTAAAAAACTCAACCGCCATATTGGATCCGCCATTTTGGATTTTTTAAATCTGGCTTCAGATTCTTAATCAGAAACCCCAAAAACCTTTGAGATAACAAGTTTTTTTTTAAATCAAACAATTTTTTTAAGAGAAGTATGTATTTGCAACTTTTATTTTATGACCTATCCTCTACTTTTTATAACAAATATTTAATACTTTGTTTATTAACAAATACTTTAATTGGAAACTTTATTATGTATGTATCATTAACTATGTACCTTGCACTGTAACTTGCACTTTGTCTCATGTGTTAAAGTTAACTTGTTTAAAAGTTATAAGAAAAAATATTTGGACGAGTATACTCGTCACGGTACGCAGGATTTTTATTTTATTATTAATAAACAAAATACAAAACTTTTTGTAAAGTGTTTAATCGATAAAGTGTGGGCAAAAGTTATTGAGCGGCACTGTATGCTTCAGCGACAGTCAACGGGTTAAACTAATTATCAAAGTTAAAAATTACACCAATCTGCCACCGTGCAGCGTCCTTAACATAACAAATTTCTATACTCTAAATATATTATTTATCGTAATTATTTTTGTAGCAAAATTATTAACCTTTAATTCTCTGAATTTTTCTCGGTGTCAGTTCTTTCCTGTCATTTTGTTCATTTTTAAGGCTATTTTTCTTCAGCCATATCTCACATAGCACATCATTTGTCCAATTAATTTCTGCCAGCTCTCTTACAAATTTGGAATCATATTTCCTTCCCATTAATTCAAAAATGTCCTTATAAATAAAACGCCCTTCTACAAGTTCCTAATTTTTCAGTATTTTTTATTTTTCATCAACAAAAATTATGATCAGAGACCTACACTTTGTGCAAAGCGCATAATCCCATAATTTTCAAAAATTGAAATTTAACGTCGCATCAAAACGCATAATTTTTTTTCATCGCACAATTTTTGAATTCTCGCATAATTGTGCATAATTATATTTTTTGTGCAAGAAATACAAAAATATTTCATAGTCTAAATCTGCATTAACGAAATATCCGTTTATAAATACATTTTATTATAAATTTATGAATAAAATTAATCATCCATAATTAAAAGGGCAATCCTAGTTGTAATTTTCAAAAAATCGGTTTTTCTTTTCTTGTATTTTTTCTAAGTTTACCCACACAACACCGAAAATTTCCTAAATATTTACTAAAAATTTACTTGCAAGCTTAGAAGTATTTACTTGCAAAGTTTAGTGAAAATTCTGCAAAGATTTAAATGTCCCTCTTCAATAAATGTTAAGCTAACTTTGCAAGTAAATTCTTCGAAGTTTGCAAGTAAATCTTTAATAAATTTTTAGGAAAGTTTCGGTACTGTGTGGGTAGGGTCTTAGACATATGTTTGTGAAATAATAAGTTGATATTTTAAAAATTGAGTGAGATATAAAGCTTTAAAGATCTGAAGTGAGGTTCAGTTAAGTCTGGCTTCCTGTAGTCCGGAACAAAATTTCGTCTAATAAAAGAGTATGATAAAATTTTAAACTCGTTTTTCTTAAAACAGCATTTTGCAAATCATTGATCGCACTATTTCTCAAAAACTACTGCACTGAATCTCCGATTTTTTTTGAGTTTAGTGGGCTTTTTTAATACATAAAAATCTACTCCTCACCTTAATAGAATGATTTCTGTTTTTAAGAAAGGGGTCGTCCATAAAGCATGTGATATTTGAAGGAGTAGGGGGGTCCATAAATTATCATGCTTCATATTAATCATTAATGGAAAAAGTATCAAGATGGGGGGGATAAAATTTCGGAAATTAGGTATGCTTTATAGATGACCCCAAACAATATCTTTTTACAGCTGAGAACCCACATCATTTTTTTATCTTTTACTTTAACTAAATTCGTTTGAATTTTGTATTTCTGAGAAACCAGCTCCTTGTTACCGTGGTCATCGCAAAACATATTTCTTATGATGACCTTTACTTTATATTTATAGAGAATAAGTTGCTTTATTTAAAAATGTCATTGGTTTTTCTTAAAAAAATTAATATAATGTTAAAAGCTTTATTTGGGTCCTTAATAACGTTTTTCTTTCAAAAGCATCAATCTGCACTTTTTAATTTTTCAACGCATAATTTCGCATAATAATCAGTTTTTCAGGGCATAATCCAGTAATTTTCAGCGTCATAAAATACTGTCCTTATATATATGTTACCGGCAAAACCTGAATTGCCTAGGCAATTCGGGTTTTGCCAAGGCCGTTTTAAGGAAATTAAAAATCAAACTAAATTGAATTAAATTAAATTAAATTTATTGCAAAAAATATTACTATGACGCAATTGATCATAAGAAAATAGTCTTAGTTGAAAGAATTTCTTTTTCAATTTACCAAATGGCTTGTATTGAGTCATGCATTGATGTAAACAAATAGTAAACGAACTGTTCTTCATAGCTCACTATTAATTAGTGTCTCTTCTGACTTTAAATTGTACTTACCATTCGAAATAAGTAACGAGAATTTTATTCAAAAATGGAAAAGCAATTTTTATGCGGCGGTTAATTTTTTTTAAAATCAATTTTGTAACTCCCGCAACTTCTAAAATGTCATATCTTTTTAACCTTCTGTACTTAAGGCTACTTTTTACTCCATTTAATTTTCCACTTTTCACATCCTTTAAAATCTCATCATATTTCTCTTGCACAATTATTTTATAATTTGCAGATTTATTAACCGCCGCATGAAAATCGCTTTTCCATTTTTGAATGAAATTTTCGTTACTCATTTCGAATAGTATGTACAATTTAAAGTTAGAAGAGACATTAATTAATAGTGAGCTATGAAGAACAGTTCGTTTACTATATGTTTACATCAATGCATGACTCAATACAAGCCATTTGGTAAATTGAAAAAGAAATTCTTTCAACTAAGACTATTTTCTTACGATCAATTGCGTCATAGTAATATTTTTTGCAATAAATTTAATTTAATTTAATTCAATTTAGTTTGATTTTCAATTTCCCTGAAACGGCCTTGGCTAAACCCGAATTGCCTAGAAAAATCGGGTTTTGCCTAGGCAATTCGGGTATGGCCTATGAATCTCTAGGAAATTCGGGTATTTCCTAAAATCATAGGCAAAACCCGAATCGCCTAGGCAATTCGGGTTTTGCCTGGACTTCGGGTTTTGCCGGTAACATATATATATATATATATATATATATATAATTTATTATTTATTATTATACTTACTTTTAAAAATATTATAATGGAAAGGATAAAAAAATAATGTAAATTTTTTATGAAAATATTATTAAACATAAATTTTGTCATCAAATTGGATCTTTTTTTATGAAAGAAGTCCTTTTTCCGAAACACCGAGGTACTTGAATTTTTTTAAAATTTATTTTAATATCATATCAAAAAGGATTTGTGGTTCACAAACGATTTTCATCTTGACAATTTTTTAGTCGAATATCAAATTTGAGCTATTTTCATCAAATTGGAGTTTTTTTTATTAAAGAAGAGCTTTTTCCGAAGCTCATTATTTTTTAAGAATTTATTTCAATAACATATCAAAAAGAATTTGTGGTTGAAAAACGATTCTCATCTTAACAATTTTTTTTTAACAATTTTCGGAGTCGATTATTAAATTTGGGCTTTTTTTATTACATTACAGCTTTTTTTATTAAAGAAGCGCATTTTCCGAAATTTATTTTTCTACCTAATTTCAGATCATAATTAAGGACAGTATTTTATGACACTGAAAATTACTGGATTATGCCCTAAAAACTGATTATTATGCGAAATTATGCGTTGAAAAATTAAAAAGTGCAGATTGATGCTTTTGAAAGAAAAACGTTATTAAGGACCCAAATAAAGCTTTTAACTTATTCTCTATAAATATAGAGTAAAGGTCATAATAAGAAATATGTTTTGCGATGACCACGGTAACAGGGAGCTGGTTTCTCAGAAATACAAAATTCAAACGAATTTAGTTAAAGTAAAAGATAAAAAAATGCTGTGGGTTCTCAGCTGTAAAAAGATATTGTTTGGGGTGATCCATAAAGCATACCTAATTTCCGAAATTTTATCCCCCCATCTTGATACTTTTTCTATTAATTAATATGAAGCATGATATTTTATGGACCCCCCTATTCCTTCAAATATCACATGCTTTATGGACGACCCCTTTCTTAAAAAAAGAAATCATTCTATTGAGGTGAGGAGTAGAGTTTTATGTATTAAAAAAGCCCACTAAACTCAAGAAAAATCGGAGATTCAGTGCAGTAGTTTTTGAGAAATAGTGCGATCACCGATTTGCAAAATGCTGTTTTAAGAAAAACGAGTTTAAAATTTTATCATACTTTTCCATTAGACGAAATTTTGTTCCGGACTATAGGAAGCCAGACATAACTGAACCTTACTTCAGATCTTTAAAGCTTTATATCTCACTCAATTTTTAAAATACCAACTTATTATTTCACAAACATATGTCTAAGACCCTACCCACACAGTACCGAAACTTTCCTAAAAATTTATTAAAGATTTACTTGCAAACTTCTAAGAATTTACTTGCAAAGTTAGATTAACATTTATTGAAGAGGGACATTTAAATCTTTGCAGAATTTTCACTAAACTTTGCAAGTAAATACTTCTAAGCTTGCAAGTAAATTTTTAGTAAATATTTAGGAAATTTCCGGTGTTGTGTGGGTAAACTTAAAAAAATACAAGAAAAGAAAAACCGATTTTTTGAAAATTACAACTAGGATTGCCCTTTTAATTATGGATGATTAATTTTATTCATAAATTTATGATAAAATGTATTTATAAACGGATATTTCGTTAATGCAGATTTAGACTATGAAATATTTTTTTATTTCTTGCACAAAAAATATAATTATGCACAATTATGCGAGAATTCAAAAATTGTGCGATGAAAAAAAATTATGCGTTTTGATGCGACGTTAAATAAATTTTATTTTATTCATAAACATTATAATACATAAAACTTTAAACTTTCTTTCAATTTTTGAAAATTATGCGATTATGCGCTTCGCACAACGTGTAGGTCTCTAGATATATAGATATAATAATAATAAATAAATAAACAAATCATAAATAAATATAATTATTTATGTTATATTAAATAATAAAATAAGGACTTTTTTATTTTTGTTATTCATCTACATCCCTATATACTGTACCATAGCGTTATCCCTTTCGGCGCGTAAACGGTGCAAACATGTTATGGTCATGGATGTCCTACATTGAGCTGTCAGTTTGCTGTTTTGTAAAAAGCGGATTCATATTAGCGCTCCTAAGAACGTCTAATCGTCATAAGTAAGTTTTATTTATATTCTCTATTAAATATTATTTTTTCTTAAATCGCCCTTTTTTCATTTTCTGTCTAGATTTTTTAAAATTAATTATCAAAGTCAGGGCCGGATTTACTTGACAGGGGACCCTAGGCAACCCTGGTGGGGGCTCCATGTAAGGAAAGGGTTTTTTCGGAATTTGTATGCAACAGTACGTTTAATTGTATAGTTTTTGCACTATTAATTAAGTTTTAAATCAATACCGTTTTTAATAACTATTGAATCCGTAATTAGTCCGATTTATTCTGCAGTTAGTCAGATCTTATGCAACTAGTAAATGCAGAAGTAATCCTGTTTGGTTTAAGCAGTGAATGCGCAGCTAATCCGAAACAGTTTGATAATGGACAGGTTTTTGTCATACCAAATTATAATTATAGTTTGAATTTATCTGCATCTAATACAAATTGTTTTTAATATACATACAAACTCAATATTATACAAAAATCATTCCGGATTAAGTCTTTGAATTGGATTGAATATGGTTTGTTTTGGACTCTCTGTGGATTGTATATATATATATATATATATTTACAAATTCCATATTATTATAATAAGACTTATTTTCGGACTGGGGTGTTTTGATCGGATATTATTCAGATTGACGCTGACAATTACCGGATTCTTTGCATACAGATTTTGGATTGTTCCATACTTGTTTCGGATTAAATCTTTTAAATGGATTAAATTCGGATTATTGCGGACTGATTTCGTATTCTTTACATATTGATTTCGGATTATTTCGTATTTATTTTAAATGAATTTTTTTAAGGACATAATTTCGGATTGTTGCGTAATGATTACGGACTTAATTCATAGACATTTAAGATTACTCCAGACTGATTTAGGATTCACAATTTCACTCGGATTGATGTTAGATTAACGCGGATTATTTTCGTACAATTATCGGACTAATCCACACTAATATACCCGGATTTAATCCGGATTAGTCCGAAATTTTTACCAGGGATATAATATGATTCGGGTGACCGTCTATTACCGGATTCTTAGCATTCATATTTCGGATTATTTTGTATTTGTTTCGGAATATGATTTTACCACACTAATTCCGAATTGAAGCGGACTAATGTCGGATTCTTTGTGTACAGATTTCGGATTATTTCGTATTTGTTTCGGATTATACCTTTTAGTTTCGTACTTCTTTCGGAATAGGATTTTGCCATACTTAATTTCAAATTGTTGCGAACTAATACCGGATTTCTTGCTTACAGAGTTCGGATTGCTCCGGACATTTTGAGGATTAAGTTTTTTTTAACTAGATTAAACTCGAATTGATGCGGACTGATTCCGTATTCTTTACATATTGATATCGGATAATTCCGTACTTATTTTAGAAGAATTCTTAAACGGTCATAAATTTGGATTGTTGCGGACTAATAACGGACTGAATTCGTAGACATTCAGGATTACTCCGGAGTGTTTTCGAATTTAAATTTTCGTTCGGATTGATATCAAACTAGCGCGGATTATTTTTGGACCTTTTTCGTAAAATTTTCAGACTAATACGTACTAATCTGTCCATATTTAATCCGGAATTTTTACCAGATATTATGCAACAAAAAGGGATTAATGTTTATAACTTTATTTAATTAAAATATATGTAATACTTGTAGTAAATGGTTTAAATGAAATTTAAGTAAAAATTATATATAGCGTTTTTATTAAATATAAATCATTAAAAGCAACAATTAATATTTTTAATACTTAAAAAAATTAATGCTAAATACACTGGCTCATTTATTTTTTTAATTATATTTTTATTATTATTTTATTATTATTATCGGTGTGCCAGAATTGCGTGCGGAAATCCAGGTATGACCCATTTTTGATCGAATTGCGTCCCAGTGGCTACGGGGGGTCAATCGAATTGCGTGCCGGTCGATATTTGCCTATGAGTTGAGAACCACTAGCAAACTGATTCCCCCATATTTTCCTCTTTCCGAAATGTGAGCAATTAAATAAATTATTCGTTTCAAAATCAGTTGTCAATTAACGTGCGTGTGTTTATGTTATGCTGTTTATCATCCTCCTGTTCAATTCATTTTTGTGTCATTTTCATTCACTACTATGGATACATTAAATGTGATAATTGAAGAGAAAGGTAAGCCATTAATAGTAATTGAAGGTTTTAAGTTTTCTTTCCAAAAAACTTTAAAAAATGATATAAAAAGATGGGCTTTTTAAAAAAACTGTAAAGCATATTTAAAAATTACTTCTCAAAATCAAATCATTGTTGCTTTTATTCATTTCTCATATAAAAGTTAATGCCAACTCACATTTTTTTGTTTTGTCTGGGACGCAATTCTACATATACCTGAAATCATTGGGACGCAATTCAACTTGTACCTACTAGCCCTTGGGACGCAATTCGACCGTCCGCACGCAATTCGGGTTCAGCCATTATTATTATTAATTATAATTTAAGAATGTCTTGGTGTTAAAAGTAACTGATTAATGATTAAAGAGTGCATAAGGTAAGAAAAAGAATTATTCCCAAATTCTGATTGTAGCGACGATATAATATCCTATGTAAGTTACGATTTCATATGTCATGCCGTTTACGACATTTTATTTGACATCTTTTACGACATATTTTTCTACATATTTTCCGATGTCGCTTTTTTCAATAGAAAAGCCATTTCTTTGAAATGTGCGAGTTTTTCTTTTGTTTTCAGTATTTACCTGCAATGTTTTGAAAAAATTAACCCAAATAACCATCAAATCATTTAATTCAACTAGATTTATATATATTGTAACCGAAATGAATATATTTGGTATTAAAATATGCATAGTATTATTTTTTAAGCAGTGTAATTTTATTTTGGATTATGTGAACGATATTAGCGTGTAAGTTTAATAGAAAAACTTGCGAATCAAATAAAACAAATCTAATGAAGCAACAATCTTCTTCAAAGAAGAAAAACTTTAATATTTTCAACAATTAATTTTGCGCAACTCAAAAATCTTACTCTTGAGTATGAAATAAAGTAGTTTCAATAGAAAAAACTAAATAATTTAAAAAAAATAAATAGAAAAATTGAAGTTCAAAAGTATCACTTTCAGAAAAATCACTTTTATGTAGTATCATTTTTTTCTCTTATTTAGAAGAAAAAATAAAATCTCACGTTAGGGCAGGGGGAGGGGTTTTCACAAAATTTCATCAAATCTTACCAAAGGGGAGGTAGAGGGTCTAAATTTTAGAAAAAACATCTCACGTAATTAATGTACGTCCTCTTAGTAACTGATGACTAAATTTACTTAAATCATAATATTTGGTAACGAATTATGAAAGTTACTAAGTACATTAGGAAGCGAATATATTTAATACAAAAAGGTAAAATTTTTAAATATTTAAAAAATCTTTCCAAATCAAAATTTATACATTTAACCCTTAAAGCGCACAATTACTAAGCCATTCTTAAACTGCACACTGGGTGTGTGACACCCGGGGACTTTAAATTGTGTTCTCCAAGCTGGAATAGGCAGGATATTATCTTTTGGAAAAATTATCTTATGTAGCCCAGTACATCTATTTTGAAGAAAAATAAATTTCATAATGATTTATTCAATCTTAATAATTAAAAAAAAGTTTTTTAAAACTACTAAAATTACCTTAAACCGAAAACTGGGTGTTAGCTACACAGATATTTTTAGCCGTCAACTTCATAAAGTTATCAAATACACGAAGACACTTGGGAGACTAATGTTAATCACGGAACATAAAGTTAAGTACAAAATGTACCGTCCGATAGCGACACATGTTAAATTTTTACGAATTTAGACGAGATATTAGAGTAAGAACCTAGGGGTTTTCGGGGTCGCTGATTACGAATCTGATGTCAGATTTTGAAAATTCAAAATGGCGGATCTAATATAGCGGACCGAAATTTTAAAATTTGGTGAATTTTTATAAAACTTTGGTATCTAGGGGTTTTCGGGGTCGCTGATTACGAATTTTAAGTAAGATTTCAAAAATTCAAAATGGCGGATCCAATATGGCGGACCGAAAATTTAAAATTTGATGGATTTTCATGGAACTTGGTATCTAGGAGTTTTCGGGGTCGCTGATTACGAATTTTAAGTCAGATTCTAAAAATTCAAAATGTCAGATCCAATATGGCAGACCTAAAATTTAAAATTCGATGGATTTTTATGAAACTTGGTATGTAGGGGTTTTCGTGGTAGCTGATTATGAATCCGATGTAGCTTGGAACTAGTAGCTTACTACGTCCACGTCGTTAGTTTTGGGTCACGCAAAGTGTAAGTTGATTCGTATTTAAAAGTTATTAAAGACCTAACACAGTTTCTAAAATTTATCCATTATCTTTAAATGCGACATTTTGAATATTGAAAACATGACATCAAATTCGTAATCAACTACCACGAAAACCCCTACATACCAAGTTTCATAAAAATACATCAAATTTTAAATTTTTCGATTCGCCATATTGGATTCACCATTTTGAATTTTCACAATCCGATATCAGATTCGTAATCAGCGACCTCGAAAACCCCTAGATACTAAGTTTCATGAAAATCCATCAAATTTTAAATTTTCGTCCAGCATATTGGATCCGCCATTATGAATTTTTAAAATCTGACATCAGATTCATAATCAGCGACCTTGAAAACCCCTACATACCAAGTTTCATGAATATCCATCAAATTTTAAACTTTTCGGTCCGCTATATTGGATCCGCCATTTTGAATTTTTAAAATCTGACATCAGATTCGTAATCAGCTACCACGAAAACCTCTACATACCAAGCTTCATAAAAATCCATCAAATTTTAAATTTTTCGATTTGCCATATTGGATTCACCATTTTGAATTTTCAAAATCCGACATCAGATTCGTAATCAGCGACCTCGAAAATCTCTAGATACCAACTTTCATGAAAATCCATCGAATTTTAAATTTTCGTCTGCCATATTGGATCCGCCATTATGAATTTTTAAAATCTTACATCAGAGTCATAATCAGCGACCTCGAAAACTCCTACATACCAAGTTTCATGAAAATCCATCAAATTTTAAACTTTTCGGTTTGCTATATTGGATCCGCCATTTTGAATTTTTAAAATCTGACATCAGATTCGTAATCAGCTACCACAAAAACTCCTACATACCAAGTTTCATGAAAATCCATCAAATTTTAAACTTTTCGGTCCGCCATATTGGATCCGCCATTTTTAATTTTCAAAATCTGACATCAGATTCGTAATCAGCGACCCCGAAAACCCGTAGATATCATTTTGTAATTAAATATATTAACCCTATTTGAAGATAGGTTTTTTATTTCTTTATGGTACAGCATATGTACCGCTGGACGTTAAAGGGTTTTAAAACATATTTGTGGCATTTCACGTCAAGTGATCAGGGTTCAAATTTACATAGAATATTTGAAAAATTTGTAGTTTCTTTAAAACTAAGCGAGAAGATGTTTTCTATTTTGGGTTTTGTAGTTGTTTTTCTTCACTTTATAATGGTGAAAAAAAATTTTTTTAAAAAATTTTGACCTTGAAAAATTAAATTAAAAAATAAGATTTCATTTTTATCATCAAATGGATATTTTTTATTTATTTTTTTCATAAAGGTGAGGTTTTTTCCTAAAAAAACGTATAGGTCAAAATGTTGGACAGGAACTTTTAACTGATCAAATTAAGCATTTACTTCTGCAGTGCACTGGCCCACAGTAGAATTTTTTCTACGATTTACTGTTAAAAAATGTCTACAGCTTACAATTTTAACCGATTTGAGTGTTCTTTGTTTTCAATTAAAGAGGAATAAATTCTTAAGACATCCCTCGAGGCCGATTTTTAAGATTTTAATTATTTATAATCAAAGTTAATAAATTTTTAACACTTTTTTAAAAAAGGACGTTTATTTTCTTATTCCGTTGCTGCAGATGATCTAAATTAACTCAAATTTATCTAATATTACCACCAGATAATTAGTAAAGAATAAAATGATTTATTTCAATTGTTATAAACAAAATACAGCTTAATAACGCGCAGGGACGGTGGGCTGCAGAAGTAAACGTTTATTTTAACCAATTAAAAGTTCTTGTCCTACTGTTTGAGCAAACTTTTAACCCGATCCCAAACATTTCAAATTTGGACTCGGATCACTTGAGGTGAAATGCCACATTTTCGAAAAGTAAAATAGGGTAGACCGGGGGGTAATGGCTAACTTTTCACTCTTTGTTGTTTTACGCGGACATTTTTGTTTTAATTAAATGTTTATCTCCCAGAAAAGTTACTCTGTTATCTCAGCTTTCTTTTAAAACTAGGTACAAACGTCCTGATATGAGTCTTACTTTTTTTGCTGATATGGTTTTTCTGGAGCAATGCAGGGCTCCAAAATACGCCCTGAGCCGGGGCGTATTGGATAACTCCCGGGACGTAATGAATAATGATTGCTAATTGTTATCTACAGTTTCCAATCTTATTGTATATTGTAAATCAAGGTTCCTAGGAATTCCGTGAATGCCATTTTTATTTAGCAATACTTCTCCTATCGCTTTTTCAATAATATCCTGTGATATTGTCACTCTCTCCATTTTTTTGTAATTGATCATTATAATCGTAGCTTGAAATCTACTATTCGTAAATTTTAGACCAAAACTTAAGAATTATGACAAAAACACCAAAACATACTTAAACTAAGTGCCAAGAACCGCGAAAACGAACCTACACTTCGCTAATATGGTAGGTTGCTCTTTATACATAGCGTATTGCATTAGCCAACACGCCCCGGGAAAAACTAGCCATTGCGCCCCAGGGGAACTTGGAAAATATTTTGTGATTTTTTATCAATACAGTAAGTGTGAATCAAAAATCTTCATTTGGCCTTTAAAAACAAATGTTTTAAGCTCAAAACGTGATTTTAGTTTTTTTAAATCTATTTTTGAAAAAATTAGAACGAAACTTCCTACAAACTTGCAGTATACCAAGTACATAAACTTGTCTATCGAGTGAAATTATTTCGATTTACGGTTTTAAATAAATTACAATTATTCATTACGCCCCTTAGCCATTACGCCCCGGTCTCCCCTAAAAACAGAAATCTGCCTTCTGACACATTAGACATTCTAACACATATTAGAAAAAATTCTTTTAAAACTTACATTCTAAATTAAATTTAAGTCCCCATTTTTGGCATTCGTACTGCAACCAAGTATTTTCTGCTTCTTGAGACAACTTTCCTGCAAATTTAAAATAAACATATAAACAAAATTATGTAATTTAAGCATAGGATATAAAAAAATTCGTCATTGTGATTTTAATTTTAGTTATTTAGATAAGATTGGAGTATGGTGAGTCGTCAGAATAACGGTTTAACACATTTGGTTTACACCTATTTTATAAAAATCGATTCTACAAGATATTAAATTCTACGCAGACCGACTTTACGAAGGCTAACTCTGCATAATTTCCATCCATTTACTAAGTGAATATTAAAAGTGTCAAGGCTCGTTTCTCCACAGACCAAACACTAACTTTTTTTAAATACTGCTTCACAACAGAACGATTCTATATAGGTCAGCTTTTATATAAAAAGAAAGACTTGAAAACAGTTTCTTAAGATATTGGTAGCATATCCTAGAACTCTAGGAAATTTTAGGAATATTCTTGGGGAGAAGTGTCTAAAACGGCGAATTTGCATTTACAAAAATTAAGCAATTTCAGGGAAAGAAGAATATTTTTACATTTAATATTTACAATGTATTTCATGAAAGTAGATGCAAAAATTTTTTAATTTTCATCATTAAGTTAATATGTATTATAAAAAGTTACTTTTTTAATTTTAAATTTGAAAGAAGTTAACAATTTTCCCGAATCAATCTACACAAATAAATTAAATATCTTAAATAAATCTCGATAAGCTCATGGGCTTCAATGTATCGACAGCACAGCTGCCCTAATACAGAAACCTGCTTAATTTGAAAAATATTTTCGAAATAAAAAAAAATAAATAAATAAAAAACCGTAGCATGGTGGCATACGAGCCCACGACCTTTGTATGGGTCGTGGGCTCGTATCCCACCATGCTAAAGTTTTTTTCTGAGTTCTTTGATAATTTTGAAATTATTATTTAATTTCGAAAATATTTTTCAAATTAAGCAGGTTTCTGTATTAGGGCAGCTGTGCTGTCGATACATTGAAGCCCATGAGCTTATCGAGATTTATTTAAGATATTTAATTTATTTGTGTAGATTGATTCGGGAAAATTGTTAACTTCTTTCAAATTTAATATTTAATCACCGAATGATAAATTCACTTCCTTCAATTACTTTTTTAATGTTTGCGTTTATTTTTAAGGCCGTAAAAAAATGTGCAAATATTGTATTATTTTTTCTTTAAACTTTTTTTACAGAATTTTTATCATCATTATATTAATTCTACTTTTATAGAAAGAAAAAAAATTATATATATATGTCGTCGGCCGATAGACTTTCCAGGCTCTTAGCTAAAAGCCTAACTTATTTTCTAATGGCCGGCCAGTAGACAAAACTAGGCCAATAGCCGAAGAACTCGCTGATAGCTACTAGCCTGATCAATTTTAGGCAGATAAAGTATGCACTGTTTATATGATTAATTAATTAATTTTATTTATTACAACATGGAAAACTTGAGTGACAAGGAGAATTACATAAAATATGAGCCTTAAAACAGGCACATCTTTTTGTCTGGCACTGTTTGTCACCAGTTTTACAGCTACATTATTTGAACCTTGTCGTAATAATCTTCAATTTCTAAAAAAACGCATGCGCAGTAGATTAAAAAACTACTTTTTTAAAAAAAATGTATAACTCAAAAACACCTTTTTCGATTTGGCTCAAATTTTTAGGTAATATAGTTGAAAAGCCATACTTTAAAATGATTATTTCGGAAATCTGGGTATTTTAAGTTTATAGCCATATTTTTGCAAAATAGAGAGATAATTCGATTTTTTTCAATGTTTTCTTACGGTTTTTGCCTTTTTGTGCTTATACGCAGCTATATAGAAAAAATCTAAGCCCAAATTCACAATCCTTGGAAAATTTCCAATCAATTATCCATATAGTCCGGGATCTAGCGACCAAAACAACTATCTCATTTTATACTGGCTGAAAATTTGAGTATAGATTACTTAAGACATGTAATTAACAGCAACCCACGTCTGGCAGGCCGGCGCTGGGGCAGGGGGCGGCGGCGGTGGAGCGAATAGGTGAAAAATAATGTAAAATTTTCTCATTTGATACCGCTTAAAACCTTCATAACTCGAAAGTTGACATCCACACGAGTGTAAAAATGTGCGTCTGGCAATTCCGGGGTGGGGCAAAGTACGTCTGGCAAAGGGTTAAACACGCAAAAAAATCGAAAGATTTTTCTGATTTCATACCGATTAAAACCTTTAGAAATCGAAAGTTTATATCCATACGAGTGTAAAAATGTGCGTCTGGCAGTTCTGGGGTGGGGCAAAGTACGTCTGGCAGCCCTTCAAAGATGCGGCAAATCGGTCAAACGGTGAAAAAAAAGTAAATTTTCTCATTTCATACCGATTAAAACCTTCATAACTCGAAAGTGCACACCTACACGAATGTAAAAATATGCGTCTGGCAGTTCTGGGGTGAGGCGAAGTACGTCTGGCAGCCCTTCGAAAATGCGGCAAATGGGTCAATAGGTGAAAAATAATGTAAAATTTTCTCATTTCTAAAGCTTAAAACCTTCATAACTCGAAAGTTTATATCCACACGAGTGTAAAAATGTGCGTCTGGCAGTTCTGGGGTGGGGCAAAGTACGTCTGGCAGCCCTTCGAAGATGCGGAAAATCGGTCGAGAGGTGAAAAATAATGTAAAATTTTCTTATTTCTAAAGCTTAAAACCTTCATAACTCGAAAGTTTATATTCACACGAGTGTAAAAATGTGCGTCTGGCAGTTCCGGGGTGGGGCAAAGTTCGTCTGGCAAAGGGTATCGAAAGTTTAAATTTAAACAAATGTAAAAATCTACATCTTCAAAAGGCCGCCAGACGTACTTTGCCCCACCCCAGAACTGCCAGACGCACATTTTTACACTCGTGTTGGTGTGCACTTTCGAGTTATGAAGGTTTTAATCGGTATGAAATGAGAAAATTTTACATTATTTTTCACCTATTCGCCCCCCTCTGCCCCAGCGCCGGCAAGCCAGATGTGGGTTTCTGTTATTTACATGTCTTCAGTAATCTATACTCAAATTTTCAGCCGGTATGAAATGAGATAGTTGTTTTGGTCGCTAGCTCCCGGACTAATATTGAAACTTAATTTTATTTATTTTAGACAAATTTTAACAGCAAAAACAAATATAAGTTATAATTAAAAGTATTTAAAAAATGCGCATGACGATTAGGGTAGCGCAAAAAAATTTTTGAGTGGAAAAAAGCAAGAAACCCCTACAATTTGTTCCAATGCCAATAAAAATAAATACGTATTTTTATTTTAAAAAATATTGATATTAACAGGTGCCACCGAGCACTTCAATTTTCCCATATAAAATGCATAGAAAAAATTTAAATTTTCGAAAAGTCATAATCATTTGCGAGGGTTTCAAAACAGTTAACTTTAAGCTTTTATGATTTACAGAGGGCTCTCCGCCAAGTAACTTGACCTATATAACTTTTAATTTTTACCACAACTACCTTCTACAGCACTGCCCTAAAGTTACCCTTTTTTGGATATTTATAATTTAACGTGTTTTGTCCTACAACGGAAAAAGATACGTTAGCGACAAATAGGTCGAACAGAGATATTTGAGAAAAACTGTTTGCATCAAAAACTTCATTTAGAGCTCATTTTTCATGAATAAAAATATCCTTACTAGGGTAAATAACATGTGCTTTTTCAAATTTTACAATAAAAAATTTATTATTTAAACAATCTCTATTAAAAAATGCACTTGTGAATTTTTTTCATTACAAATCCAACGTAAATCTTTTCAACGTAAATCTCGCTTGCGGAGTTTTTCGTTGTAAAGTCATCGAGCGGAGCAAAGATGTCCAGCGAAGAAACATTGGGTAATGTCACCTTGAGTGGACCGACTGAGCTTTTAAGTTATCTGACAGCGGAAACGTGAAATAAATAGTGCGAATAGCAGCACCGCATTTAGCAACTGTAAGAAATTAAGTTCCGCGTTAATAATATACGTTATAGTTTGATGTAACGAATTTTTAAGAACACAAACCAAAAAACAAGTCGCTCTTACAATGAGTAAAGTGATTCGGAAGTGTAAATGTAGTGTAAAATTTAAGTTTTAGAAGGTAACTTATTTTTTTCCTACTACTTTGAACATTGAAATTGATTGTCTTAGTTTTATTAAGTGATTATTTTGACTCAAAAAAAAATTTTGGTGGCTGCCATAAAAAGTTGCATGTCACAATGAGTGGACCACTGTTTATAACCATGAGTGGACTACCTGTTTTTTATATTTTTAATGTCAGTTTACCATTTTTATGGATATAAATTGACAATAAATTGTTTTGACACTATGTTTTATGTTCTTTATTAATTTGTTTGTGATATTGATATGATATGTGCCAAAATTATTAAAAATGGTTTCACTTGCAATCATTGCGACACACACATGGTCTGACGCTGCATAAGCATAAATTTTGTATTAATATATCAGAAATATTAAATACCTTAAAAAATTTAGAATAACTTTAACAATTTTTTTGGAGTGGTCTACTCAAGGTTACACTTTTTTAATTCCTTAAAAATTAGCTTTTTTTAAAGTCAATTTTTTTCCAAATAAAGAAAAATCAAAGCTATTATGGTATAAACACTTGTCTAGGGATCTAAACTAAAGCTTGGAATAGAAACCTTCGATTAATTAGCTTTCATAAAGAATTTTTTAGAAAAAAAGTTTAGGCGGTCCATTCAAGGTGACATTACAAAATGAAAAAAGGGGTGTCCATTCAATTGTGGACGGTAGTGTACATGTTGGTAAAATCAAAACTCCAAAAATTGAATTCTTCAATGATTTGATAATTATTTTCCAAATTTACTAAATTAATAATTGTAATTGTAAATCTTAAGTGATTTTGTTTGTTAGTATATTCTGCAGATAAATACATTAGAAAATTTGCAGAAAAGAAACATTTTTATTAACTAGAAATATGTGTATGTTAGCATGAAAAGGGATCACTTTTGCACTATTGGATTTATCCATGATACAAAATTCCTTGTTTTTAGAAAATTTTGAGGGATGTTATGTACATTTTAGTGCAAAAATCGATGAGTTACCGAATTTT
This sequence comes from Leptopilina syphax, assembly GCA_032872505.1. Lineage (NCBI taxonomy): Eukaryota > Metazoa > Arthropoda > Insecta > Hymenoptera > Figitidae > Leptopilina > Leptopilina syphax. Next base: position 23,944,828 of record CM065472.1, on the reverse strand, counting down.
AAAGTTTAGAATGCCACAAATTTCATTTTGAGAAAACAAATTCGAAAATTGTAACGCAAATATATCTAGTTCTTCTAAGAATATTAAAAAAACTTTTACGTCCGAGTTTATTTTATTAAATTAATAGGTAAAATAACTTTTTACACGAATACATTCGGACAAGTGGTTTTTAATGTATAAAATGCTCCAACGTTTCGAAATCAATACGATTTCCTCATCAGGGAGTCTACAAAATAATACAAAAAACAAAAATATAAAATGAAAACACGAAGACATTAAATAATAATTTATAAACATTAAAACAATAAAAATCAAAAAAGAAATACACGAAGACTTAAAATGATAATTTAACAGAACATAAATAAATAAAACAAAATTGATAAATAGAACAAAAATTAACAAAAAATAAAACAATAATTAAAATAAACATAAAAGTCACTATAAAGAAAACAATAAAAATATCTTACCAATAAAATGTTTTACATTACATATCAAAAAAATTAAAGGATTTTTAATCCGAAAATTGGAATGTAACATTTGCAGTTATTAACTGAAATTTATATAAAATATTAATTAATAAAAATGTTAATGTTAATGGGAATTTACGTTAATTAATAAATAAAAAAATTGAATAAAAAAAAATTTTTCTAAATTAAATGAAAATACAATAAAAAAGGATAATAGAATTAAAAATTAAATAAAAGACTAATAAATAAACAATTATAGTAAAATAAGAACAATATTTACTATAGGATTAGAAATAAAAGTTAGAAATAATTAGAAATAAAATTTAAAAAACATACCAAGGAAACGTACTCCATTGTTAAAAACAATAATATAAATAATAAAAAATAATACACAAACAAGTAAATAAACAATAAAAGAATTAACAATTTACAATGAGAAAAACCACTGAAAACAAAATAAAATAAATGAAACCGGTGTAAATTGTGAAGTCAAGATTGAAACTAAACTCCAAACGTCAACGATTCCTTACAAAGGTTAATGAGAAAATATAAGAACAGAGAAAAAAATAAAAATAATAATAATAAGAAATAGAGAAAAGCAAATGAGAACTTTCTTATGTTAAAATATCTGTTGAAAGGTTTAGAATCATTTCATACGATTTATCAAAATTGTCTAAATCATTAATTTTATTTAAACTATTTTCTCCTTCCTTTTTTATAAAAAACATTTCTGCAAAAGTCTTTTTCCCAGATTGGGTTCAATATGTAAAATTTCACATTCATCCCACTTTATAAAATGTGAAAAACTGTCATTTTTTAAGCTTGTAAAATGAATACTAATTACGTTATGATATTTCTCATCCAAATTAATGTTTTTAATATGTTCCTGTCTACGAATAAGTAGTGGTCTCTTTGTATGTCCTATATACGATTTACCACAACTACACACAAATTTATAAACACAATTACATTGGTCTAGTCCATCAAGACTATCTTTACCAAGTTTGATAAAGTTATCAAATTTTGAATTAACACTAAAAACTGTCTTTAAATTAAAAGGTTTTAATAATCTTTTAATATTTTCTGAAATTGTTCCATAGTACGAAAAAACAACTTTTTTTTGTATATTATAATTTTTATTATTATTCAATTTCAAGTCAGTTTTTATTAATTCAATATTTTTCTTGTGGAAACGTTTGTCAGAAAGCATTAAGGCAGTGTCAATAAGATTTTTAATAATCGCAATTTTATTTTGAATGGGATGATTTGAATAAAAATTAAGAAATCTTCCAGAATATGTGTCTTTTCTATACCAATCTGTTAAAATATTGTTATTGTCTGTTCTAATAATTTTAATGTTTAAAAAATTAATATCTTAGTTATGTTCTATTTCCTGTGTAAATTGTAATCTGTGATGAAAATAATTAAAGGCATCAATAACTTTAGTGATTTTATTGTTTGGAACACATAGAAAAGTATCTTCAACATATCTTTTTTACGAAACAATATCAAATTCCAAACTTTTCATCACGTTTTCTTCTAAATCTTGCATAACAATGTCAGCTAAGATAGGTGAAATAGAAGAGCCCATGGGTTTACCAAATTTTTGTCTATAAAATTTTTTATTAAATTGAAAAGAAGAGTTTAAAAATAACATAGTTTTTGTTATTAAGGAAGATTTAAACCATATTCCCAATTAGAAAAAGTGATTTTCAAAATCACCAACCTCCATGTATCAACCCCTATTTTTCAAAAACATGACTCAAACCTCTTGAAAATAGTTCAGAGCTTTTATAGATTTTTTTACATTAAAAACTGACTCGAAATGCATTCTAACACTTTCTTAACATTTTCCCAATTAGGAAAAGTGATTTTCAAAATCAGCAACCCCCATGAATCAACTTCTAACTAAGATGAAGTTCTTAAAATAATTCAATGACATTAAGATTATTTAAAGACTTTATTTTACTCCTAAGAACGACTAAGGAAGCTTTAAAACATATTCCCAATTAGAAAAAGTGATTTTCAAAATCACAAACCCTCAACCCTCATGTATTAACCTCCATTTTTCTAAAACATGACTCAAACCTCTTGAAAATAGTTCAGAGCTTTTATAGATTTTTTTACATTAAAAACTGGCTCGAAATGCATTCTAACACTTTCTTACCACTTTTTTAATTAGGAAAAGTGATTTTCAAAATCACTAACCCCCATGTATCAACCCCCATTTTTCAAAAACATGACTCAAACCTCTTGAAAAAAGTTCAGAGCTTTTATAGATTTTTTTACATTAAAAACTGACTCGAAATGCATTCTAACACTTTCTTAACACTTTCCCAATTAGAAAAAGTGATTTTCAAAATCACCAACCCCCATGAATCAACCCCTAACTAAGAAGAAGTTCTTAAAATAATTCAATGACATTCAGATTATTCAAAGACTTTATTTTACTCCTAAGAACGACTAAGGAAGCTTTAAAACATATTCCCAATTAGAAAAAGTGATTTTCAAAATCACCAACCCCCATGTATCAACCCCCATTTTTCAAAAACATGACTCAAACCTCTTGAAAATAGTTCAGAGCTTTTATAGATTTTTTTTACATTAAAAGCTGACTCGAAATGCATTCTAACACTTTCTTAACACTTTCCTAATTAGGAAAAGTGATTTTGAAATTCACCAACCCCCATGAATCAACCCCTAACTAAGAAGAAGTTCTTAAAATAATTCAATGACATTCAGATTATTCAAAGACTTTATTTTACTCCTAAGAACGACTAAGGAAGCTTTAAAACATTCCCAATTAGAAAAAGTTATTTTCAAAACCACCAAAACGATTCGACGTTTCTAATCGTCGTTTATAACATGACGTGTTTATAAGTGCTTCTCGAAACTTTTATTATATTTTACTAGTTATTTTTATTTTGTTTCTGTGATTGGTATTGTCTGAAAAAGGAACATCTGGGACATAATAATTGTGAAGTGAGTTTATAATTGCAGCTGTATTAATTTGTTATTATTGTAACAAATTTTTATTATTGTTGTTCACTTGCTGGTTGACTGTACTCCTGAGAAATGGTTTTTTGTTTGCCTTTATAAGATTGTGTGAAGTTGCTAAGTGCAATAGGATTTTGCACAGTCATATCTTTTAATTTTGTGTTTGATTGTTTTACAAACTGAGTTTTAAAGTGTTTTATTATTAACTTTTTTATTTTGTGACTTTGTTTGTGACGTCATAAACCTATGGACTAATAGATAATTGCCATCTGTTGAGTAATCTTATTATTACTGATTGACTTTGTTATCTTGATTATCATCGGTATCAGTGCAATAAGTGGGATTCTTATATGTCATTTTGGTTGCCTTTTTTCAGGGGCTTACTTAATGTCTGAGATGTACCTATGGTTGCATACTTTTTAGGAGTGATATTGTTCAGATAATTTTGACTTTTTCTTTTAACTGACATAGTTTCGTTTTTCTAAATTGAAATGCCAACAGAGTGTAGATTTTGTAAGAAAGTTATTGTTAAGTATGCTGCGTATTGCAGAAAGTGCGATAAATACTTTTATACTAATGCAACTTGCTATACTCATAAGGTTTATAATGGAAAAAATGAACTTGTGACGTGTAAAGAACAGGCTATTAAAATTGATTTAAGAGTCTTATCTATACAAGTTAGTCAGTTTGACTCCGAGATGTCTGATATGTCTGCTGGTGGTAATAGTGATACCGATTTAGGAATGGAGGTCTCATCTACTCAGTTTGATCAGCTCATGTTGGCTATTGTGCAGTGTACGAATGAAGTTAAATCTCTAAGGTCAGAGCAAAATGTGTTAAATGCTGAATTGTCGGAAATTAAAATGAAGGTTGAGTGTCTTCCTAACCTTCAAAAAATAATAAATGAAAATTCAGAAAAGCTAAATGACATATCTCGGCGTACTCAGGATTTGGACTTGAGAGTTTCTCAAATTGGTGATGAGAATATTGTTCTTGGTGATCATATAAGGACTATTAAGGATGAACAAAGCAAAATTGACCAACGATTGATAAGGGCAGAAATAAGGCAGTGTGAAAACTTGATGATTGTTGCTGGTTTACCTGAAACTGATGGGGAAAATCTGAATCAACTCATCTGTAAAATAGCTTCTATATTAAAAGTTCAGTTAAATGCTGCTGATATTACTGCGGTTAATAGGATGTCATCAAATAGTTCTAATGCTTCGGAGGATGGTCGGAGTAGGAGACATCGAAGTATATTGGTCCATTTTTCTTCTAGTAGAATAAAAAATGACTTTATTTTCTCCATGAAGAACAAAAAGCAACTTCTTTCAACTGAAATTTTCCCACAGTTGGAGAAATCACGAGTCTATATAAATGAGTATTTACCTGCTAACTTTTATAGTCTTTTAATAAAAACTAGAAATAAGGCTAAACAGCTCAACTACAAATATGTTTGGCATAAAGAAGGCACAATTTTTGTATGACGTCAGGATAAGGAGGATATTATACGTATTCACTCTATTGAAGATAGATTGGGTAAAAGGGGGGGGGGTGGGGTGGTAATATATGTAAGTGCAGATCTTAATTATAGGGTGTTATTATCTTCTCCTGAAAAATTTGATAATAAACCAGAATATGTTTACATTGAAGTTTCTAATCCTAATCTTAAACCTTTGTTTTTTGCTGTGGTCTACAGAAGACCTGGTGGGGAGAATCTGGATGATTTTGAAAACAATTTTAATAGATTTTATAATTCTTATGATAATGTTATAATTTGTGTCAATTTTAATTATGATCTCAGTAAGTCATCCAATGACTCAAATTATCTTAGAGATTTTTTTGAATCCCTAAATTTATTTATTGTACCATTTGCTTCAACGCACCATACTTTTCATTCTGAATCTTGGCTAGATTTGTTTGTGGTAGATGAGGAGGATAAATTGAAGGGGATTTTTCAATCAAATGTTCCTTTTGTTGCTGGGCATGAACTTATATCAATATCTTATGAATGGAATTTTAAAAAACAATCATGCCCAACTAAAGGTTATAGAAATTTGTCACAGATTGATGATAATGCTTTTTTGTTTACTTTGGATACTGTTAATTGGTCTGAATTTTATTAATTAAACTCGGTTGATGATAAACAATCTTTTATTTTTAATGTTATTATTAAGGCGCTAGATGAGCATGCCCCTCTGTGTAAAAATGTAAACAGGGGAAAAGTATGTCATTGGATGAATGAAGATATTAGTGGTATTTTACGGCAAAGAGATTCTGCTTTTAGAGCTTGGAAGAGAGTTGGTGGTGAATCAAAGCGAGGTGAATATAAAGTACTAAGAAATAGAGTAAAATTATTGATGAGGGAAGCGCGTGATAAATACAACGCTGACAGGCTAAAGGGTGTTAATGATTCGAAAAAATTATGGGGGGAACTAAGACGTATTGGTCTTGCTAAAAGTAAAAAAACGATTCTCCTCTCCTTTTTAATGTAAATGAAATCAATGATTATTTTCTATCTGTTTGTGGAAACTCGTCCTTCAATATTACACCCTCCTTTCTTTTAAATGTAGTTGACGATGATGAGTTTGATGACACTCTCTTTTATTTTAAAGATATATGTCCTTCTAAGTTGCTTGAGGCTTTCAACAGTATTAAAACTGAAGCGCAAGGAATTGATGGACTGTCAATAAGTGCAATTATGAAGGGAATGCCGGCGTTGTTTTCTCGGGTGCTTGATCTCTTCAATTTGTCCTTGCAGACATCTATTTTTCCGGATGACTGGAAAAAGGTTATTATTAAACCAGTGCCTAAAGTGAAGGTTCTGGGGATCACAGAACTGTTGCTATACTGTGTTCTTTGTCTAAGGTTCTTGAGAAAATGGTACATTATCAGTTGACAGATTATATTGAGTCTAATGATGCATTGAGCCCTTTTCAGTCAGGCTACAGAAAAGGTTTAAGCACCCAGACTCTTTTGGTTAGTTTAACGGATGATGTATGTAAAGCAATTGATCAAAGGATGGTCACAATAATTGTTTTCTTTGATTTTAGTAAGGCCTTTGACATGGTGCCTCATACTCTTTTGCTATTGAAACTTAAATCTTTTGGTCCCTTATTATTTAACCTTTTTACGAATGACCTAAGGGATGTTTTAAAATACTCTAAACATATGTACTTCGTGGACGATTTACAAATTTATATTTATTCTAGTCTAGATAATTTAAACGAAAATCTGGCTTTAATGAATAAAGATGTGAAGTCGGTACTAGATTGGGCATCAACAAATTTTCTTAAAGTAAATACTGATAAAACTTATTCTATGATAATTGGATCAACTTGGTATACAAATAATATCAAACTAGATGGTAACTTATTAATTAGGATTAATGATATTACCATACCTTTTGTTGATTCAGTTAAGAATTTGGGTGTTATATTTAGACCGACTCTCTGTTGGGACAAGCAAGTTGGTAAAATTTGTAAAAGTGTTTATGCAACCTTGTCACAATTTTAAGGGGGATAAAGGAGCTCTTACTGTTGACATTCGAATAAAACTTGTTACTTCGTTGATTTTTACTCATTTTGACTACTGTTGCGCTGTTTATAATGATTTAACTGATGAATTAAATCAAAAACTTGAGAAGCTTCTTATTACATGTATAAGATTAATATTCAACTTAAAGAGGGATGAACATGTAACACCATATAGGTTAGGACTTGGATGACTTAGTGTTAGGAAAAGAAGACTTTGGTTTGTTGGTTGTTTTACACAGGTTATCCTGTATACTAGAAAACCTTTATATTTGTATAAGAAATTTATTTTTAGAAACGATGTTACTTCGAGAGAGGTGAGGTGTCCTAATTTATTTAGGATACCATCACATAGAACTGAACGATATTATAATTCTTTTATGATAACTGCAATAAATTTGTGGCATTCTCTTCCTGGTTCTATTACTACTCTCGAAAGTCCAAAAATTTTTAAGCTTAGATTATATAAATATTTATTTTTATTGGATGAGTAGAATCTTATTATTCTAACACTTTCTTAACACTTTCCCAATTAGAAAAAGTGATTTTGAAATTCACCAACCCCCATGAATCAACCCCTAACTAAGAAGAAGTTCTTAAAATAATTTAATGACATTCAGATTATTCAAAGACTTTATTTTACTCCTAAGAACGACTAAGGAAGCTTTAAAACATATTCCCAATTAGAAAAAGTGATTTTTAAAATCACCAACCCTCATGAATCAACCCCTAACTAAAAAGAAGTTCTAAAAATAATTCAATAACATTCAGATTATTCAAAGACTTTATTTTACTCCTAAGAACGACTAAGGAAGCTTTAAAACATATTCCCAATTAGAAAAAGTGATTTTCGAAATCATCAACTTCCATGTATCAATCCCCATTTTTCAAAAACATGACTCAAACCTCTTGAAAATAGTTCAGAGCTTTTCTAGATTTTTTTTTACATTAAAAGCTGACTCGAAATGCATTCTAACACTTTCTTAACACTTTCCCAATTAGAAAAAGTGATTTTGAAATTCACCAACCCCCATGAATCAACCCCTAACTAAGAAGAAGTTCTTAAAATAATTTAATGACATTCAGATTATTCAAAGACTTTATTTTACTCCTAAGAACGACTAAGGAAGCTTTAAAACATATTCCCAATTAGAAAAAGTGATTTTCAAAATCACCAACAACCATAAATCAACCCCTAACTAAGAAGAAGTTCTTAAAATAATTTAATAACATTCAGATTATTCAAAGACTTTATTTTACTCCTAAGAACGACTAAGGAAGCTTTAAAACATATTCCCAATTAGAAAAAGTAATTTTCAAAATCACAAACCCTCAACCCTCATGTATTAACCTCTATTTTTCAAAAACATGACTCAAACCTCTTGAAAATAGTTCAGAGCTTTTATAGATTTTTTTACATTAAAAACTGGCTCGAAATGCATTCTAACACTTTCTTAATTAGGAAAAGTGATTTTCAAAATCACCAACACCCATGTATCAACCCCCATTTTTCAAAAACATGACTCAAACCTCTTGAAAAAAGTTCAGAGCTTTTATAGATTTTTTTACATTAAAAACTGACTCGAAATGCATTCTAACACTTTCTTAACACTTTCCCAATTAGGAAAAGTGATTTTCAAAATCACTAACCCCCATGAATAAACTTCTAACTAAGATGAAGTTCTTAAAATAATTCAATGACATTAAGATTATTCAAAAAATTTATTTTACTCCTAAGAACGACTAAGGAAGCTTTAAAACATATTCCCAATTAGAAAAAGTGATTTTCAAAATCATCAACTTCTATGTATCAACCCCTATTTTTCAAAAACATGACTCAAACATCTTGAAAATAGTTCAGAGCTTTTCTAGATTTTTATTTACATTAAAAACTAACTCAATATGCATTCTAACACTTTCCCAATTAGAAAAAGTGATTTTTAAAATCCCCAACCCCCATGAATCAACCCCTAACTAAGAAGAAGTTCTTAAAATAATTCAATGACATTAAGATTATTCAACGACTTTATTTTACTCCTAAGAACGACTAAGGAAGCTTTAAAACATATTCCCAATTAGAAAAAGTGATTTTCAAAATCATCAACTTCTATATATCAACCCCCATTTTTCAAAAACATGACTCAAACATCTTGAAAATAGTTCAGAGCTTTTCTAGATTTTTATTTACATTAAAAACTAACTTAATATGCATTCTAACACTTTCCCAATTAGAAAAAGTGATTTTCAAAATCCCCAACCCCCATGAATCAACCCCTAACTAAGAAGAAGTTCTTAAAATAATTCAATGACATTAAGATTATTCAACGACTTTATTTTACTCCTAAGAACGACTAAGGAAGCTTTAAAACATATTCCCAATTAGAAAAAGTGATTTTCAAAATCATCAACTTCTATATATCAACCCCCATTTTTCAAAAACATGACTCAAACATCTTGAAAATAGTTCAGAGCTTTTCTAGATTTTTATTTACATTAAAAACTAACTTAATATGCATTCTAACACTTTCCCAATTAGAAAAAGTGATTTTCAAAATCCCCAACCCCCATGAATCAACCCCTAACTAAGAAGAAGTTCTTAAAATAATTCAATGACATTAAGATTATTCAACGACTTTATTTTACTCCTAAGAACGACTAAGGAAGCTTTAAAACATATTCCCAATTAGAAAAAGTGATTTTCAAAATCATCAACTTCTATATATCAACCCCCATTTTTCAAAAACATGACTCAAACATCTTGAAAATAGTTCAGAGCTTTTCTAGATTTTTATTTACATTAAAAACTAACTTAATATGCATTCTAACACTTTCCCAATTAGAAAAAGTGATTTTCAAAATCCCCAACCCCCATGAATCAACCCCTAACTAAGAAGAAGTTCTTAAAATAATTCAATGACATTAAGATTATTCAAAGACTTTATTTTACCCCTAAGAACGACTAAGGAAGCTTTAAAACATATTCTCAATTAGAAAAAGTGATTTTCAAAATCATCAACTTCTATGTATCAACCCCTATTTTTCAAAAACATGACTCAAACATCTTGAAAATAGTTCAGAGCTTTTCTAGATTTTTATTTACATTAAAAACTAACTCAATATGCATTCTAACACTTTCCCAATTAGAAAAAGTGATTTTTAAAATCCCCAACCCCCATGAATCAACCCCTAACTAAGAAGAAGTTCTTAAAATAATTCAATGACATTAAGATTATTCAAAGACTTTATTTTACTCCTAAGAACGAATAAGAAAGCTTTAAAACATATTCCCAATTAGAAAAAGTGATTTTCAAAATCATCAACTTCTATGTATCAACCCCCTTTTTTCAAAAACATGACTCAAACATCTTGAAAATAGTTCAGAGCTTTTCTAGATTTTTATTTACATTAAAAACTAACTCAATATGCATTCTAACACTTTCCCAATTAGAAAAAGTGATTTTTAAAATCCCCAACCCCCATGAATCAACCCCTAACTAAGAAGAAGTTCTTAAAATAATTCAATGACATTAAGATTATTCAAAGACTTTATTTTACTCCTAAGAACGAATAAGAAAGCTTTAAAACATATTCCCAATTAGAAAAAGTGATTTTCAAAATCATCAACTTCTATGTATCAACCCCCTTTTTTCAAAAACATGACTCAAACATCTTGAAAATAGTTAAGAGCTTTTCTAGATTTTTATTTACATTAAAAACTAACTCGATATGCATTCTAACACTTTCTTAACACTTTCCCAATTAGAAAAAGTGATTTTCAAAATCGCTAACCCCCATGAATCAACCCCTAACTAAGAAGAAGTTCTTAAAATAATTTAATAACATTTAGATTATTCAAAGACTTTATTTTACTCCTAAGAACGACTAAGAAAGCTTTAAAACATATTCCCAATTAGAAAAAGTAATTTTCAAAATCACAAACCCTCAACCCTCATGTATTAATCTCCATTTTTAAAAAACATGACTCAAACCTCTTGAAAATAGTTTAGAGCTTTTATAGATTTTTTTACATTAACGCTTTAAGGACCAAATGTACAAAAATGTTATCCGAAATTTGGGAGCAATTTTTAGTATGAAAACGGATTGCTAAAAATTTTGCAAAAGACATTTCTTGAAGCTCAGGAACTGCTCTTTCGAATGCTGCAATAACAAATATTTAAAATTTATAAATAAACAAATTACATACAGTTATTTAAAAAAAAACACAATTTTTTCAAAATTTTTTTTTGAAAATCAAATTTTTTTTATTATTTATGGCGAAGGAATACGTCTCAAAGGTAAAAATATCGCGTCAAAAATGTCTAACCTAAAATGTTGTAAAATAAAAATTTGAAAAAAACAAAATGGCGGATCAAAAATGGCGTTCAAAGCTGGCTTTTTAATAAATAATATACAGCAAGTGCACATTTTTTAAAAACCTCACAGATTCGCTTAAAACTGGTTACTCTGGGGTTTTTGAGGTCGCTGATTAGAAATATGATAATAGTTTTTAAAAATTCAAAATGGCGAATCCAATATGGCGGACACTTTTTTTAAAATTTCATCGGATTCGCTTGAAACTGATTACTCGGGGGTTTTTAAGGTCGCTGATTACGAATATGATAATAGTTTTCAAAAATTCAAAATGTCTAATCTAATATGGCGGACACTTTTTTCAAAATTTCATCGGATTCGCTTAAAACTGGTTACTCGGGGGTTTTTGGGGTCTCTTATTACGAATATGATAGTAGTTTTCAAAAATTTTAAATGGCGATTCAATATGGCGGATACTTTTTCTAAAACTTTATCGGATTAACTTGAAGCTGGTTACTCAGGGGTTTTTGGGGTCGCTGATTACGAATATGATAATAGTTTTTAAAAATTCAAAATGGCGAATCCAATATGACGGATACTTTTTTTAAAACTTTATCGGATTCACTTGAAACTAATTACTCGGTGTTCTTGGGATCTCTAATTACGAATATGATAGTATTTTTCAAAAATTTTAAATGGCGATTTAATATGGCGAATACTGAAATTGAATCTTCCTAATTTTGTCTCCATTGTTTCTCCAGCTTCCAGGATCAACTCATTTGGTAGGGCCAAGGGCGGTCTGCTTTTGGCTTACAACTCTAATATCTATAAAGTGAAGCAACTGTTAATATGTAATAATTATATTTTTGTTAAGGTAAAGTCTAATGTCATTTGTTTTATTATTGGTTTAGTGTACATTCCTCCTGATGTTGATATGTTATATTTTTTGGACAATTTAAATTTATCTTTGAATAATATTTATAAAAAATACCCTGGAATCCCGTTGATAGTGGGAGGTGACTTTAATTCTAGACTAGCCAATTTAAATCAAATTAACCCTGATATTTTAACTTCAGATCTTTTTTTTACTTCGGAAAGATTTTCTTGTGACACAATCTTAATTCTCGGGGGCGTTTGCTTGTTGAATTCATGGAAGTCTCTGATTTTATTTTATTAAATGGGCGGTCACCTGGTGACACGCCTGCTAATTATACTTTTACTGGATCCCAGGGTTTCAGCGTAATAGACTTGGTATGGTGTTCGCTTATGGATTTGTCTTTATTCTGTGATCTTCAGGTTTTATATCTCCCCACTCTTTCCGATCATTTACCAGTCGCGTTAATTCTGGACGATTCGTATAGTACAAATGATACTGATTCTAGTTTAAAGGTTGGGTTTCGCTTTGATAGGTCTAAAGCAGATGATTTTACCTCTGCGATGGAATGGAGAGGGGAGGTGACAAAACTTGAGCGACGACGTTAATGCTTTAAATGAAGTCCTTACTTCAACGATAGGTTTGGTTGCTGCGGATTTGGGCATGTGCCGTCCTCCCAGGCGCTCTAAGTTTAATAACAATAACAATAATAAGCCGTGGTACGATCAGGAATGTAGAGAGGCCAAGGGGCGGTTACGTTTAACATTGTGTGAGGCTTAGAAGGATGGTTTCAGGACACATCTCAAGAATGAATTTTTAAATGTAAAAAGAAATTATCGCCATGTTCTGAAAACTAAAAAAAATAGTTACCGAGAGACGCAGATTAATTTACTTGCTAGTTGTAACAATTCAAGTGTTTTTTGGAAGATTATTAATTCGACTAGGAGAAAGCGATATCATGATTCATATATTGACCTTCCTACGTGGTTGGAATATTTACATTCTTGTTATCCTAAGCCTTCTGCGTCTAATATTCTTTTTGATTTTAATGTGTTAAACCCTCCGCATCCATTTTTGGATACAGAGATTACTTTCGAAGAGGTTCTAAAGAGTATAAGGCATTGTAAGGATGGAAAGGCTCTTGGAGTTGATGGGATTGCAAATGACTTTTACAAGAATTTACCTCAAAATTGGATGCTTTATATTACTCATTTTTTTAATGCTATTTTAAATAAAGGAACGGTGCCTGAAAACTGGGGTAAAATGTCTACTTCTATGTTATATAAGAAGGGTGACATTTCAGATCCTGAAAATTATTGATCTATAGCTTTAGTTAATAATATTGCAAAACTTTTTACTCAAATAATTTACAATAGAATGGTAACTTGGTCTGAAGAATTAAATTTAATTCCGGAATCCCAATCAGGATTCCGGAAAGGTAGAAGTTGTTTAGACAATCTTTTTACACTTCTTTCAGTTATTCAGATTCATCTAAGTAGACCTAATGCAGTTTTGTACGCGATCTTTATCGATTTCAAGGGAGCCTTCCCATCTGTCTCTCATTCGCTTTTATGGAGAAAATTGGCTGACCTTGGCCTAAGTTTTAAATTAATTAATATATTAAGAAGTTTTTATGCACAAGCATCTACCTGTATAAAATGTCCCAATGGTGCAACAGAGTTTGTAAGGGTTCCGCAGGGTGTGTTACAGGGTGAAATTCTTAGCCCCCTACTTTTTTTGTTATTCAATAGCGATTTAGAAAATTATTTAATTCAGAAGGGATGTAGGGGTATTTCAATTAATCACCTCACGGAAATTTTAATGCAAGGCTATGCTGATGACTATGTCATGCTGTCTGATTCTCCTATAGAATTGGGAAAAAAGTTAGATGCGCTTCGAGCTTATTGTATGGAGAATGAGTTGACTGTTAATACTAATAAGACGAAAGTAGTAATTTTTACGAAGGCTGGGAGGTCAGTGGCGAAAAAGTTTAGTTCTTTTAAGTATGGAGAGGAGGTTATCGAGGTGGTGAAGGAGTATAATTATTTGGGAGTTATTTTTTCAAATTCAGGCTCATTTGCGCAGCAGATGGCTGTGGCGACGAGTGGTGCGCGCTCGGCGATCGGTGGGATCTTAAGGTCTATTTTCTCTCTAGGTGCTGACTCTTGGAATACGTATACTAAACTCTTTCAAAGTTTGGCAATTAGTGTGTTATTTTATGGGGTTCAGGTTTGGGGTCCGCAATTTTTACATCAGATTGAAAGAATACACGTGTTGTTTTATAAGAAGCTTTTGCTTTTGCCATTAAACACACCAGATTATGCAGTTCGTCTAGAGACGGGTTCTTTACGCCTGGCTCATGGAGTCCTCTCATTGACGCTGAACTGGATTAAAAAAATTTCGAAAATGCAATCTCACAGATATCCCAGGCAGTGTTTTGAGAGGCTTAGGAGCTTGGCGTTGAGCGACCCTTCGAACGGTTTTAATTGGTTCGCGCAGTTAAGGGTTTTTTTTGTGGAATATAATATGATTGATTTGTGGTCGGACATCTCCCTGGACTCTATCGAGAATTCTATTGGTCTAATCCTGGAGAGATTTGGGCGTTCCCTTCGATCCTTGGATGAGGCGCGGTGCTCTACGTCAAGTAGTCTTTGTTTTTATTCTTCTCTTACCCTTCAACCAGTTGCACAATCATATTTAAAATGTAGATCCTCTTTGGCACTTAAGAGAACTATCGCCCAGATCAGGTTGCTCAATAAGTATGTTTGTCGAATTATAGCTGAGAATTTTGTGCACTGCTTTAAAATGAATCGTGTTTGTGCATTTTGTAAAACAGATTATGACTCTTTGTTCCATTTGTTAATTGATTGTCCTGCTTGTGTGCATATTTGTAAATTTTATTTTCCGGAAGTGATGAATGTTGCAGATTCATTTCAGGCTTGGCTCAATATCATGTCTTCAGAAAATGTTAATATAATAAAAAGATTTGTACAATTGATAGTTAAAATTTTGAGAGAGCGTATAAGTAGAACTTTGTAATTGTCATTAACTCTGTATTCGGCGTAAATATTTTTAGACTTTCTGTTATGAGGCTCCGCTTGTATAAACCTTCGGGTTCAAAACGAGTTTAAATAAATTAAATATATAGTAGTTTTCAAAAAATAAAAATTTCAGACCATATGCATTAATTTTTGTAATATTTTACAGTAGTAACTTCAGAATTGCGTTAACTTTATTTTGTTGTAAAATATTTCAATTTTTATTAATTAATTAATTACTAATTCGAAAAAAGCTTTTTTTTTCGTTTTAGATATTGAAAGTACACATCTTAAGCTTTCTTTTGGTACAAGAAAAAGAAAAAAAGGGTCCTTCTTGAAAGAAAAACCAAAAAAAATATTATACCAAAAAAATATAGGTGTATATTACGTGGTAGTTAATTAGTCATACATATTACTAAATACTGTGAAAATATTAGCCCGATACAACAACTTGCAATTTTGACTTTGGTACACTCGAGAAAATTTGCCCCTTAAACATAATTAATCTTTATTTATGAGGCTTTAAAGACAGACAAAACTCGATAATAACAAAGAACAGTTCCTATTAGTATTATTATTATAACAAAGAAATAGTTATGATTAGTATTATTATTATTAAGTTTCATATTACTATTATATTTTACACAAATTATTTAAAAGCAAAAACGGTTTAAATTTTTATAATTTCTAACCTGAATAATGTACATGCTCCGAAATTTTTATTTTTTAAAAACTACTATCATATTCATAATCAGAGACACCAAGAACCCTTCCTAATCAGTTTCAAGTGAATCCGATGAACTTTTAGAAAAAGTATCCGCCATATTAAATTAACCATTTTGATTTTTTGAAAACTACTATCATATTCGTAATTACAGACCCCAAGAACCCCCGAGTAACCAGTTTCAATCGAATCCGATGAAATTTTGAAAAAAATGTCCACTATATTGAATTAGCCATTTTGAATTTTTAAAAACTATTATCATATTCGTAATCAGCGACCCCAAAAACCCCCGAGTAATTATTTTCAAGTGAATCCGATAAAGTTTTAGAAAAAGTATCCGCCATATTAAATCGCCATTTAAAATTTTTGAAAACTACTATCATATTCGTAATAAGAGACCCCAAAAACCCCCGAGTAACCAGTTTCAAGCGAATCCGATGAAATTTTAAAAAAAGTGTCCGCCATATTGGATTCGACATTTTGAATTTTTGAAAACTATTATCATATTCGTAATCAGCGACCTTAAAAACCTCCGAGTAATCAGTTTCAAGTGAATCCGATGAAATTTTGAAAAAAGTGTCCGCCATATTGGATTCGCCATTTTGAATTTTTAAAAACTATTATCATATTTCTAATCAGCGACCTCAAAAACCCCAGAGTAATCAGTTTTAAGCGAATCTGTAAGGTTTTTAAAAAATGTGCACTTGCTGTATATTATTTATTAAAAAGCCAACTTTGAACGCCATTTTGGATCCGCCCTTTTGTTTTTTTTTATTTTTATTTTACAACTTTTTAGGTTAGACATTTTTGACGCGATATTTTTACCTTTGAGACGTGTTCCTTCGTCATAAATAATAAAAAAAATTTAATTTTCAAAAAAAAATTTTGAAAAAATTGTGTTTTTTTTAAATAACTGTATGTAATTTGTTTATTTATAAATTTTAAATATTTGTTATTGCAGCATTCGAAAGAGCGGTTCCTGAGCTTTAAGAAATGTCTTTTGCAAAATTTTTAGCAATCCGTTTTCATACTAAAAATTGCTCCCAAATTTCGGATAACATTTTTGTACATTTGGTCCTTAAAGGGTTAAAAGCTGACTCGAAATGCATTCTAACACTTTCTTAACACTTTCCTAATTAGGAAAAGTGATTTTCAAAATTACAAACCCCCATGAATCAACCCCTAACTAAGAAGAAGTCCTTAAAATAATTCAATAACATTCAGATTATTCAAAGACTTTATTTTACTCCTAAGAACGACTAAGGAAGCTTTAAAACATATTCCCAATTAGAAAAAGTGATTTTCAAAATCACCAACCCCCATGTATCAACCCCCATTTTTCAAAAACATGACTCAAACCACTTGAAAATAGTTCAGAGCTTTTATAGATTTTTTTTACATTAAAAACTGGCTCGAAATGCATTCTAACTCTTTCTTAACACTTTCATAATTAGGAAAAGTGATTTTTAAAATCACCAACCCCCATGAAACAACCCTTAACTAAGAAGAAGTTCTAAAAATAATTCAATAACATTCAGATTATTTAAAGACTTTATTTTACTCCTAAAAACGACTAAGGAAGCTTAAAAACATTCCCAATTAGAAAAAGTGATTTTTAAAATTATCAACCCTCATGTATTAACCCCCATTTCTTAAAAAACATGACTCAAACCTCTTGAAAATAGTTCAGAGCTTTTATAGATTATTTTACATTAAAAACTGGCTCGAAATGCATTTTTACACTTTCTTAACACTTTCCTATTTAGTTAAAATTATTTTCAAAATCACCAACCCCCATGAATCAACCCCTAACTAAGGAGAAGTTCTTAAAACAATTGAAAATCATTCTGATTATTCAAAGACTTTATTTTACTCCTAAGAACGACTAAGGAAGCTTTAAAACATTCCTAATTAGAAAAAGTGATTTTCAAAATCATTAACCCCCATGTATCAACCCCCATTTTTCAAAAACATGACTCACACCTCTTGAAAATAGATCAGAGCTTTTATAGATTTTTTTTACATTAAAAACTGGCTCGAAATGCATTCTAACACTTTTTTAACACTTTCCCAATTAGGAAAAGTGATTTTTAAAATCACCAACCCCTATGAATTAACCCCTAACTAAGAAGAAGTTCTTAAAATAATTCAATGACATTCAGATTATTCAAAGACCTTATTTTACTCCTAAGAACGACTAAGGAAGCTTTAAAACATATTTCCTATGTAACAAAGTGATTTTCAAAATCACCAACCCCCATAAATCAACCCCTAACTGAGGAGACGTTCTTAACCCTTTCACGCCCATGGGACATAGACGTCCCACCTACAAAAACCTCAATATCTTTGAAGAAACTTAATATTTTTGAGTCTTATTTAGTGCGTTCTCTTCAGGAAAAATAGGGCTTTAAAAATACGTAACCTAGATCATGTTAAAAAATTTCTATTGTTCAAAAAAATTCATAAGTTATTGTTAAAAATCATGAATTTTTAAAATATTTTAAAATCGCCTAAAAATTGTTACTCGGGGGTTTTCGGGGTCGCTGATTACAAAGTCGGTGCTAATTTTTTAAAATTAAAAATGGCGGATCTAATATGGGGGACGACAAATGTAAAAATTAAACGGATTGGCATAAAACTTGTTACTCGGGGGTTTTTAGGGTCGCTGATTACGAATATAATATCAGTTTTTTAAAATTGAAAATGGCGGATTCAAGATGGCGGACGATTATTTTTAAACATTTTAATTTCACCTGAAAATTGTTACTCGGGGTTTTTCTGAGTCGCTGATAACGAATTAAGTGTTAATTTTTAAAAATTCAAATTGGCGGATCCTATACGGTGGACGACAAATGTAAAAATTGTTTGGATTAGAGGGAAACTTGTCACTT
Source organism: Leptopilina syphax (assembly GCA_032872505.1). Lineage (NCBI taxonomy): Eukaryota > Metazoa > Arthropoda > Insecta > Hymenoptera > Figitidae > Leptopilina > Leptopilina syphax. The sequence goes on along the minus strand of CM065472.1, from coordinate 23,925,993 downwards.
AAGGGTTTTTATAGTCTCTGATCACGAATTTGTAGTTTATTTTGAAATTGCGATTGTGTATTTATGTATTTCTGTCAGTAAAAAGTAAAGTATGATTTCATTGTATGCCCTTTCGGGCCTTTACAATCTCCTCAACATCACTATACTTAACACTTCTAACTCACAAACTCTTATTTCGTGTCCATACTTTTGCGGCTGCAGCCGACTTAGGTTAGGAGTACTCGCATTCGCCTGGACATTCAGCCAGGGGAGAGGAAAACTGCAGAAAATCTACTTCCCGCCTACAACCGGTTTATTGACGTCGAGTCATGAATGTACATTTGGATAGCCATCACAAATGCACAAACATAACCTTGGCATCAAACCTCCCGTTTGATATATCTTATCAGTGAAACACACCGAAACTGTAGCGATTCACAGAGAGTTACCCTTCCAAATACTAACTGCACTCAAAGTGGCCTAACCTCTGTGATCGCAAGCAACGGGATTCCACCAACCGAGCTATACCATCGGTTATTTTTATTTCTGTCAGTAGATGGACTTGTTTCTTTCTACTCTCACTGGATTCGTAATCAGCGACCCCGAAAACCCCCGAGTAACAAGTTTCTGGTGAAACTAAACGATTTTAAAAATAACGTCCGCCATATTGGATCCGCCATTTTGAATTTTAGAAATATAACACCGGATTCCTATTCATCGACCCTGAAAACCCCCGAGTAACAAGTTTCTGGTAAAACTAAACGATTTAAAAAAAAATCTTTCGCCATCTTGGATCCGCCATTTTGAATTTTTAAAAAATGATGTCATATTCGTAATCAGCGACCTCAAAAACTCCCGAGTAACAATTTCCAAGCCAATCCGATCAATCTGTAAAAAAGTTGCCCGCCATATAGGATACGCCATTTTGAATTTAAAAAATTTTGTAATTCTGATATCAGATTCGTAATCAGCGACCCCGAAAACTATGAATAACGTTACACTTACGTTTTTTTAACCGTCCAGTTATGCCTGGGTGTGAAAGGGTTAAAACAATTGAAAATCATTCTGATTATTCAAAGCCTTTATTTTACTCCTAAGAACGACTCAGGAAGCTTTAAAGCATATTCACATATGTCACTTTTGAATCTAGAAAAAATGTTTTTTTAATTCACCAATCCCGATTGATTATCTTCTTTTTTAAAAAACTATCTTGAACCTTTTAAAGTAATTCCTATTGTTTATTATGACGATATGGTTGCATGATTTTTAACACTTTTGAAGCAGTTGATTTACATTACTGTAGAAAAGCTGGTTTTAATATATTACGTTGAATCTTGATATTTTGTAGCATGATGGTACAAATATTAATGCCCTGAAAAGGGCTGATTGTTATATTTTATGTATTTATTCCTTGAATAATGTAATTTGTTTATGGACCGTAAATGTATTGTATATTTATGCTAATTGAAGTATAATTTACTTATTCTTTTCTACTGTCTTTCTGATTATTGTAGCCCTGAAAAGGGCTGATTGATAAATAGTATTGATCAGGATAGATTATTGATCTTTTTTATTGTCTGTGACCAGCATCTTGAAGATTTTCTAATAGAGTTGTAGTAGGATATGCAATGTTTGGTTGATGGCGAGCGAATCCAAGATACTAAAGGATACTTGTAACATGCTGTCATGTTCCTAGTGTTCGTGCTCCCGATTTGCATGTGCAATAATATCCATGAATTGGTTCATTATCGTTTGGTTCTTGATTCTCGTTTTGTGGCGTGTATGATATCCAGATTTGGTACTTTGTTTGACGTCTGAATCGCGAATACACCCTTACTCTCATTAAACCTCTTTCATCAAGAAGTTCATCGACTTCCAGGTCTTCGGTACCTTTCTCTATCGAACCTATCTTGTATATACCCAGGTGAAAGATGAACTTGATAGATTCCAATCGTTAGATCCTTTAAATAGTCAATATCGAGTATTGGAAAGTCAAGCACTTGGCGTTCATGAAGTCGAATCCATCTTCCGTTTCGCGTACCTAAGTTGTCTAATTCAACTCTTGCTTGAACGACATTCGGAAGTTGAGATCGACGAATCATTTCTTGTGCCAATTCTACATTTGCTCCTTTTATCTCTATCGTATTTCGGTACTTGTTTATTATTGCGCCTGCAATTTTGAAAAGGTCTCCAATGTGAATTGCGTGATTGATCGAAATTGTGTTTGCAAAGAATTTGAACATAGTTTTTAAATGTCCATTTCTACTCTCTACAATGCACCGCGAATTGGTAACCTTCCTCGTTTCGTTTGCTTGTTCAGTGTTCAACTGTCTTTCACCACGTTCTAAAAATGCTGGCATTTTTCAGTGATTACCAAGATTCTGAAGCAGAGGCAGGGCATCACGATAACCACAATCAACGATGAAAATATCACCTTTTTCAACTTATTCCAGCAATTCACTGTTTTTAGCTTGAAGTTTGTTGATTAGCATTGCTGCATCGTTGTTTCGGGAATCTGTGAAGTAAGGTGCGTGGATGTCGAAAATATATCCATCTGGAGCGACAAGTAGGACAGGTTTCTCTAAGTGACGACCTTTATGTAGAGAATATGTCTGTCTTAGTGATCTAAAATTGCTTGACTTTTGGATATATACGTATGTACCATCTATGCAGATGATAGGTTTCTTGTTCTCGGGATTCGGATTATAAAGTACATTTGCAAAATCTTAAACATGTCTTTAAATGTACTGTTCTCTGGTTATCGATCTTGGACCTATGTTGTCAGGAACAAAGCGTTGCATTAATGCAATTCTAACGTTCGCAATTATTCTGCTAACATTTTGTCTGCTACTGTAGTCGAAAATCAATTTTAAAATATCATCACTAAGTCCTTGCCGAATTCCACTTTTCCCGCATTCGACTTTTCAGATTCCGCATTCCAATTTTCAAATTCCACTTTTCAGATTCCGCATTCCACTTTTTAAATTCCGCATACCACATTCCACATTCGGCATTTTACTTTTCACATTCTGCATTCCAACTATTCAGGTTTTACATTTTACTTTTCACATTCCACATTCGGCATTACACTTTTCAAATTCCGCATAATAAAAATAGACGAAAATCAAGATAAGGAAAGTAAAATACTGTTTTTTTTTAACAAAGTATGAGGTACGAAAAATAGGTTTGATCTGTGTTGGTTGGTCGTTCTTACACCGAAAAAAAAATATTCTTGTTTTAAGAGGACAATTCCTCTTATAAAATCCTCTTACATTTTATTCTTGAATTAAGAATATTACTCTTCATTGGAGACTATTCCTCTACTTTTAAGAGGAATAACTCTTAAGTGGAGAATAATCCTCTTAAAATAAGAGGACGTTTTTTGAACTATATACAAGAGGCAAATATGCATTGAAATAAGAGGAATCTTCTTAAAACAAGAATATTTTTTTTCAGTGTAAGAGTAAAAAAAAGTCTTTAAATAATCAGAATGATTTACAATTGTTTTAAGAACTTCTCCTTACTTAAGGGTTGATTCATAGGGGTTAGTGATTTTAAAAATCACTTTGTTACATAAGGAATATGTTTTAAAGCTACCTAAGTCGCTTTTAGAAGTAAAATAAAGTCTTTGAATAATCAAAATGATTTTCAATTGTTTTAAAAACTTCTCCTTAGTTAGGGGTTGATTCATGGGGGTTGGTGATTTTGAAAATCAATTTTCGTAATTAGGAAAGTGTTATAATGCATTTCGTGTCTGTTTTTAATGTAAAAAAAATCTATAAAAGCTCTAAACTATTTTCAAGAGGTTTGAGTTATGTTTTTAAAAAATGGGTGTTGATACATGAGGGTTGGTAATTTTAAAAATCACTTTTTTACATAGGGAATATGTTTTAAAGCTTCCTTAGTCGTTCTTAGGAGTAAAATAAAGTCTTTGAGAAATCAGAATGATTTTCAATAGTTTTAAGAACTTCTTTTTAGTTAGGGATTGATTCATGGGGGTTGGTGATTTTAAAAATCACTTTTCCTAATTGGGAAAGTGTTAAGAAAATGTTAGAATACATTTCGAGTCAGTTTTTAATGTAAAAAAATCTATAAAAGCTCTAAACTATTTTCAAGAGGTTTAAGTCATGTTTTTGAAAAATGGGGGTTAATACATGAGGGTTGAGGGTTTGTGATTTTGAAAATCACTTCTTCTAATTGGGAAAGTGTTAAGAAAGTGTTAGAATGCATTTCAAGTCAGTTTTTAATGTAAAAAAAAACTATAAAAGCTCTGATCTATTTTCAAGAGGTTTGAGTCATGTTTTTGAAAAATAGGGGTTGATACATAGGGGTTTGTGATTTTGAGAAACAGTTTGTTACATAGGGAATATGTTTTAAAGCTACCTTAGTCGTTCTTAGGAGTAAAATAAAGTCTTTGAATAATCTGAATGTTATTGAATTATTTTAAGAACTTCTTCTTAGTTAGGGGTTGATTCATGGGGGTTGGTGATTTTGAAAATCACTTTTCCTAATTGGAAAAGTGTTAAGAAAGTGTTAGAATGCATTTCGAGTCAGTTTTCAAGGAAAAAAAAATCTATTAAAGCTCTGAACTATTTTCAAGAGGTTTGAGTCATGTTTTTGAAAAATAGGTGTTGATACATGGGGGTTGGTGATTTTAAGAATCACTTTGTTACATAGGGAATATGTTTTAAAGCTTCCTTAGTCGTTCTTAGGAGTAAAATAAATTTTTTGAATAATCAGAATGATTTTCAATAGTTTTAAGAACTTCTTCTTAGTTAGGGATTGATTCATGTGGGTTGGTGATTTTGAAAATCACTTTTCCTAATTGGGAAAGTGTTAAGAAAATGTTAGAATACATTTCGAGTCAGTTTTTAAAGTAAAAAAAATCTATAAAAGCTCTGAACTATTTTCAAGAGGTTTGAGTCATTTTTTTGAAAAATGGGGGTTAATACATGAGGGTTGAGGGTTTGTGATTTTGAAAATAACTTCTTCTAATTGGGAAAGTGTTAAGAAAGTGTTAGAATGCATTTCGAGTCAGTTTTTAATGTAAAAAAAATCTATGAAAGCTCTGATCTATTTTCAAGAGGTTTGAGTCATGTTTTTGAAAAATGGGGGTTGATACATGGGGGTTGGTGATTTTGAGAAACAGTTTGTTACATAGGGAATATGTTTTAAAGCTACCTTAGTCGTTCTTAGGAGTATAATAAAGTCTTTGAATAATCTGAATGTTATTGTATTATTTTAAGAACTTTTTCTTAGTTAGGGGTTGATTCATGGGGGTTGGTGATTTTGAAAATTACTTTTCCTAATTGGGAAAGTATTAAGAAAGTGTTAGAATGCATTTCGAGTCAGTTTTTAATGTAAAAAAAATCTATAAAAGCTCTGATCTATTTTCAAGAGGTGTGAGTCATGTTTTTGAAAAATGGCGGTTGATACATGGGGGTTGGTGATTTTTAAAATCACTTTGCTACATAGGGAATATGTTTTAAAGCTTTTTTAGTCGTTCTTAGGAGTAAAATAAAGTCTTTAAATAATCTGAATGTTATTGAATTATTTTAAGAACTTCTTCTTAGTTAGAGGTTGATTCATGGCGGTTGTTGATTTTGAAAATCAATTTTTGTAATTGGGAAAGTGTTAAGACAGTGTTAGAATGCATTTCGAGCCAGTTTTTAATGTAAAAAAAATCTATAAAAGCTCTGAACTATTTTAAAGAGGTTTGAGTCATGTTTTTGAAAAATGGAGGTTAATACATGAGGGTTGAGGGTTTGTGATTTTGAAAATCACTTTTTCTAATTGGGAATATGTTTTATAGCTCTTTAAAGCTCTGAACTATTTTCAAGAGGTTTGAGTCATGTTTTTGAAAAATGGGGGTTGATACATGGGGGTTGGTGATTTTGAAAATAACTTTTTCTAATTGGGAATATGTTTTAAAGCTTCCTTAGTCGTTCTTAGGAGTAAAATAAAGTCTTTGAATAATCTGAATGTCATTGAATTATTTTAAGATCTTCTTCTTAGTTAGGGGTTAATTCATGGGGGTTGGTGATTTTGAAATTCTTTTTTCCTAATTAGAAAAGTGTTAAGACAGTGTTAGAATGCATTTCGAGCCAGTTTTCAATGTAAAAAAATCTATAAAAGCTCTGAACTATTTTTAAGAGGTTTGAGTCATGTTTTTGAAAAATGGAGGTTAATACATGAGGGTTGAGGGTTTGTGATTTTGAAAATTACTTTTTCTAATTGGGAATATGTTTTAAAGCTTCCTTAGTCGTTCTTATGAGTAAAATAAAGTCTTTGAATAATCTGAATGTTATTGAATTATTTTGAAAACTTCTCCTTAGTTAGGGGTTGATTCATGGGGGTTGGTGATTTTGAAAATAACTTTTCCTTTATCTGTCATGTGAATCAAAACATTCGTAGACATTTTGAGAATCAGGAAAAAATGTGTTGATTTTTTTCATTGGCTTTGTATTAGGGGAACAATGTAAACTTTGAGTTAACTTTATGGGTTGGTGTTACCGCTGTATCTTTGAACCAGTTGACTTTTGAGAAAAATTGTTATAACACTTTTTGATCGAGATATTAAAAAGTAATTATTCTTAAAGTTACAGACAATTCTGACCGGGGCCGGATTTCCTATATGATTGTGCGGGGTCCTTTCAGTTAATAACTCCAAATGTTACATTCCAATTTTCGGATTAAAAATCCTTTAATTCTTTTGATATGTAATGTAAAACATTTTATTGGTAAGATATTTTTCTTGTTTTCTTTATAGTGACTTTTATGTTCATTTTAATTATTGTTTTATTTTTTGTTAATTTTTGTTCTATTTATCAATTTTGTTTTATTTATTTATGTTGTGTTAAATTATCAGTAGATATATAGGGCCGGTTCTGGATACAGATTCCTTTACCGACATTTACCGACATTTGAAATAAAAAAATGGTTTTAATCCATTCTATTCGAGAAACTTCTAAAGAAAAAAAAAGAAGAGCAATTTCTTCTAAAAATTTTTCCAAAAAAAAACTTATTCAAAAAATTTGCAAAATTTTTTTCAAAACTGAGAAACGAATAAATATATTCATGATGTATAGATTAACATACAGAGTTTTATTATATTTTAAGATTTAACAGTAAGTAGAAAATATTTTTTCAATAAAATTTTGAGTTTATAATGTTTTAGATAAATTGTTTAATTATTTAATAGAAAAATAATTACATACATATTATAATCAGAATGTGAAGGCATCACCTGTTAATATTATGAGTGGTTTTTGCATGGATTATAAAAATAGTCACATAAATTTCAGAGAGAAGTCATCTAAAGTGTAATATGATACATGTCAGCACATTGTATTATTTATAAATATACATATAAAGGAACATATGTTATGTAATGTCTGCATCATTCCCAAAGGTAGACAAAAATATGTATATATTTTTATTAGGAAATTTAATTTTAATTTTGCAAACTTATCTACATCAATAAAGAAGGAAATAATGTATTACCTAAGGATAACACAAAGATACTGCGAGGTATTAGTTACTCCACTAAAATCTAGGACGGCATTGTGATCTTCATATGCACTTGCAACTTCCAAAATTTTCGGATAATTCCGCCTTATTTAAAGTGCCAAAATAACGCGGTTAAACTCAAATAGATTAATTTCAATGACAATACTAAACAACTATTAGAACTAAAAAAATAAAAATTGCACTGAAAAAAATGATATTGTCGATTTTGTCATACGAGTATAGTAAGGATGTATAGCTGAAACAGCAATACTGTATTTCTATTCTTCAAATACAGTATTGGTGTTCTTCACATACATATTACTGTCTCTCACATACATATGGCTGTTCTACATTGCGTATGGCTGAAACAGCAATACTGTATGGCTGTTCCATATCCACCAATATAATATGTGAGTATTGGCCATATTTATGGCAGCATCATAAATATATTTTTTCAGTGTAGCAATAAAAAAGTTTTTTTCGAAATTAAATTATTTTCAAAAATTTTATAAACTTCTTTGGAAAATTTCAATTATTTGCAAAAATTTTCTTCAATTCAGTGATTTTCAATATCTACTATTTTAATGAAATTTTCCAAAAGAATTCAATTATTTAAAAAAAATGTTAAGAGAAAATTTTAGGCAAACATTTAATGATAATTTTGTAAATCTTAAAAATTTGAGAGGAATTTAATTATTTTCAAATTTTCTATAAATTTCTTAGCAATAATTCAATTATTTTCATAAATGATAAAAATTTTAACAGAAATTCAATTATTTACATATTTTTTATAAATTTCTTTGCAAAAATTCCATTATTTTTTAATAATAATAAAATTTGTCACAGGGATTGAATTATTTTAATAAATAATAAAACTCATAATAGAATTTCAATTATTTTTAATACAATTTTAATCTAATTCCTTGAAAAATGTAATTATTCTTTAGAATTTTACTAAAATTCGTCAAAAGAATTCAATTATTAAAAATTTATTTGTAAATTCTTTATAAGAATATTAAATTTACTTAAAGGAACTTAATTGTATAAATATAATAATTATAAAATAAATTTAAAGCTATGAAAAAATGTGAGACTAACTCTGCTGGGGCTCGAAACCCAGGACCTATCAATTGCCGGTTGATTGTCCACAACCAACAAATTTTCGTGTAAATTCTAGGAAAATTGAAATAACAATTGTAATTTTTTGTGGCTTTTGGTCCAAGAAGTGGAAATTATTTCATGAGTTATTCATTAGAACTACACAGAAAGATGTCAACATTGTTACATATTTATAACAGGATATCATTTTCAAATATAGAAGATAACAACTCACCGCATTATTTATGAAAAATTTTTAAAACAAATTAAAATCTTTGGAGATAAAACATAAAAGTAATTTAGAACATAACCTCAATTTTTTCTTTATAAATATTTAATCTCAAGAAACATTCAATTATTCAATAAACTATTTATTTTCTTATTTAAATAATTGAATTCCCTTAGAATTTTCTAATAAAAAGTGAATCAAAATGAATTTCAGTTAAAATTTTAAATAATAATTGACTATTAAAAGAATAGCAGGAATTTTTAGAAATAATTGAATTTATAAAAGGTTTCAAATTAAAATCTTTGAAAACTTGAATTTTTCAAACTTTTATTTATTTAGTGATACAGAATAAGAAGAAAATTGTAGGGGTGGTTGGGTCAAATTTTGACTTTTACCTGTAACTTCCGTTATATTTCGAATTTCGTGTGTTCTCGCATATATCTGGAAAGATCGTCTGAAATGCAATGTTTTTCCTAAACCTTGTAAAATTATTAGATCATAAGTGTAGAAGTTATAGGATTTTAAAAAAAGTCGTTTCGTCAGGGTCAGGTGTTGATGGTTGGGCCACCGTAGAAAATCAATGAAATATGAAAAAAAAATTACTAGATATGTAATGTAGATAATAAAAAAAGGCTGAAATAAGATTAAAACTGAGAGAATAAAACCTAAAATTGAGATAAACTGCCTTCTGTCAATTTTTAAACGAAATTTGATGTTTTATTTTATTAAAGATTTAAAAAAAATGAAATTTTCCCAAATCTTATTATAATTTTATTATAAGTCGATAAAGAAACATAGAAATGACGTTTTTGATACATTCCTATGTCAAAAAATGAATTTCCGATGTCAGAACACATTGATATTGCAAAAAATCAAGCGTCCCAACCGTCAACACCGCTGTAGCCCAACCAGCATTTACGTGTCGTTTGTCGTCGTATCACACAAACAATAAACGCATGATACGAACACTATATAAATTATCATATATTCTTAGTATACTTTAAAAAAGAAATTAGTCAACCTGACTTTATTTTTTGCATCCTATTTGTTTGTTTCTTTTCGTTTTTCAAATTTTTTATAATGTTTTTTGGCAGCCTTCTAATCACATTATTAAAACAATTATGAGACTTTCATACATAAGAACATTGATTAAGTAGTTACTAGAGGAATAAAACTGAGGAAAATGTAAACATACAGTAAAAAATGCTTCATGTCAATTATAGTAGGGAACAGAGTTCTGTCAGTGTTACATAACTAAATTCCGATAATAGAAATACAAAAATGTTATATAACATGGGTTATGTAAATGTATCACAGTAAATAAACAAAAATCTGTATTTGTGCCATAACATTGATTCAAAATGAATATCTCCCTATATTACAAAAATATATCGCTGTCGCCGCTGTCGCCGCTGTTTCAAGATTCCATCCCCCCTCCTCAAAGGTCAAAGGGCAAACATAACCTCAAAACCCCTTCCCACTCAAGGTCAAAGGGCAAACATAACCTCAAAACCCCGTTCCCACTCATAGGTCAAAGGGCAAACATAACCTCAAAACCCCCTTCCCACTCAAGGTCAAAGGGCAAACATAACCTCAAAACCCCGTTCCCACTCACAGGTCAAACATAACCTCAAAACTCCCTCCCTACCCTTGCGGATTGAGATCACCGTAAAATCACTGTATCGGTGATTTTACGGTGAAAAGTAAATAAAAACTGTAAAACATTAAAAAAAGACAAAGTAAAATAGAAAAATTGAAAGAGGACAATTTATTGAAGAAATTTGTATTAGCACTTTATTAATAAATATTCATTATTAATGTGAAAATAATATTTAAAGTTGAAGTCATCTCCGGTGATATTTTACACTGTCACGGTGATTTGAAAAATACTCGTGTAATTGCACTTTGTTCATACCTAAAAGTGTATAAAATTAACAGCCATTGATATATAGAACACATTTAAAACGAAAAATATCTAATTAACTTTGTAATTATAATAAAAATAAATGAAAAAAGTAAAAAGTTTGCTTTTGGGTGTCATACGAAGAATGAGTAATTTGCTTTGTAGATAATACGTGGTGCACATTTACCATAAGCGCTCGGTCGATAAAATGAAAGTGTTACCATAAAACAAATTTCGACGTTCTTTCCTCCAGTAGATGGCGGAATGAAAGAATTCTAAAATACAAATTTGTATTATTCTGTAAAGTGTTTAATTTAAATTTTTAATATTACATTCAAAAGGTAAGTGTGATAATATTATTTATGAATTCATGACATGACATTTATTATAAATTCTAAAATAATTAAAAGTAAATTGCATTTGAAACAATTAAATAACAGATAATTATTTAGTTGAACAATGATAAATAAGATAATTTTTAAGCAAAAAAAATTTCACATAATTACAAATTTAAAAAGTCAATATTCTTTAAAAATTACTCGATCACAATGAATTTGTTTATTTTCTTATAAAAAAATTAAAAGTTATTTATTCATGATGGCGGACTAACTAATTCTTTTATTTCGCTCTAAAGTTATGAATATTAATATCTTAAAGTATTTTTTCTTGCCAATAATAAATTTGTACTTTTTTTATCAAAATACTAAACAATTAAAAATTCAAGATGGCGGACTAACTAATTTTTTTATTTTTGCTCTAAAATTATGAAAATTAATATCTTAAAGTATTTTTTCTTGCCAATAATAAATTTGTACTTTTTTTATCAAAATACACGGAAAAAAAGTACGTGAAATTTTCATTGACTCGGTACTTGACTTTTGGATACGACACAAAATACTAAAAACAGTCTAGTACTTTTGCATGAGAGTTATTCAAAAGCAGTCAATGAAAATTTCTAGTACCTTGCTTGAGAATTTCATTGACTTTCAAAAAAATTGTAAAATAAAAAAAATAATTTCCACTTGTTCACACAGTTTTTCTGAAATTCACTCATTCATTCACATATTTGGATAATTATTCACACAAACAAAGAATAATTATTGTATCACTTTTCGACGTTCCTCAACACTTATGAACTAACCTATAACACACACATATATTCGCGTATAACTTAAATATAAACACACACTTAACACTTAAAAGCACATTTCGAATTGTTCTTATATACCACATGGTGAAATTTTTCACGACTTCTGAGACATGCTATTTCACTGAAAACTGATACTTACATAACATTCTGTTTTGTGAAAAACACAAAATAAAAAAAATATTTTTTTGAAAGTCAATTCTTGAAGACAAATATATATTAACACTATTTGTTTTTCATAAAATAATAGCCCAAGCAGCACGGAATATACCCTGAAGATGAAAGGAATATTACATTTCATATTCGGAGTATTCCAGTGGAATGTTCCAGGGATCTTAAAGTAATATTAAAATGTCCGCCCCACAGGAATATTCCAAGATAACATTGAGGGAATGTTCCACGGTAATATCAAAGCAATATTCCAGGATGATGTTGAGGGAATGTACCACCGTAATATTAATAGAATATTCCAGGGTCATGTTGAGGGAATGTTCCCAGGTAATATTAAATATGTTGAAAATGCCATTGAATCTCATTTTTACTAAAGAAAGAAGAAAAAAAGAAAAAAAAGTCAAATTTTTTCAAAGTATGAAATTTTGGAATGTTCCCAGGGAATATTCTTGGAATATTCCCTCAATATTCCCTCAACATGAACCTGGAATATTCCATTAATATTACGATGGAACATTCCGTCAACATCATCCTAGAATATTGCTTCGATATTACCGTGGAACATTCCCTCAATGTTATCTTGTAATATTCCTGTGGGGCGGACATTTTAATATTACTTTAAGATCCCTGGAACATTCCACTGGAATACTCCGAATATGAAATGTAATATTCCCTTCATCTTCAGGTTATATTCCGTGCTGCTTGGGAGTATATTCACATCTGAAATTAACACAAATGGAAACAGACGATCAGCTGGCATTTACCTTGGGTAGAAACGCTCAACGCACACTGCGCATGCTCCACAGAATTTTCAAGCGCAGTCAACTAATCTTTCACGTACTTTATAAAACTTAACAAATGACTTTTCGTTAAAATTTAAAAAACACTGTTGCCCATACTAGTACTAGAATAACTCTAGGACTTTTCTATATTTTTTAATAAAAAGTACATGATACAGCCTTGAATTTTGTGTCCTATCCAAAAGTCAAGCACTTTCAAGGAAGGATTCACGTACTTTTTTTTCCGTGTACTAAACAATTAAAAATTCAAGATGGCGGACTAACCAATTTTTTTATTTCGCTCTAAAATTGAGAATATTAATATCTTAAAGTATTTTTTCTTGCCAATAATAAATTTGTACTTTTTTTTATCAAAATACTAAACAATTAAAAATTCAAGATGGCGGACTAACCAATTTTTTTATTTCGCTCTAAAATTGAGAATATTAATATCTTAAAGTTTTTTTTTTTTGCCAATAATAAATTTGTACTTTTTTTATCAAAATAATAAACAATTAAAAATTCAAGATGGCGGACTAACTAATTTTTTTATTTTTATCATGGCAACAATAAATATATTAATTTTTTTAAAAGTTAAAAATTTCTGATTTAAAATGTCGGATTAATAGATATTTAAAATTTTTCTCTTAATTTATATAAAAATAAATACTTAACTTTTGTTTGATACGTAAAATATCTCTAGATGTAAGTAAACATTCATTGTTTCTTAAGTAGGAATTCTTACATTTTTAGTTATTGAACCAATTTACTTGTTTTATCGATATTCAGTGAAAAAAATTTACTAATTTTTTAGAAAATAATAAATTTGTACTTTTTTCATCAAAATGCTAAAAAATTCAAGATGGCGGACTATCTAATTTTTTTAATTTTGCTCTAAAATTATAAAAATTAATATCTTAAAGTATTTTTTCTTGACAATAATAAATTTGTACTTTTTTCATCAACATACTAAAAAATTAAAAATTCAAGATGGCAGACTAACCAATTTTTTTATTTCGCTCTAAAATTGAGAAAATTAATATTTTTAAGTTTTTTTTCTTGCCAATAATAAATTTGTACTTTTTTTATCAAAATACTAAAAAATTAAAAATTCAAGATGGCGGACTAACTAATTTTATTATTTTTGCTCTAAAATTATGAAAATTAATATCTTAAAGTATTTTTTCTTGCCAATAATAAATTTGTACTTTTTTTATTAAAATACTAAACAATTAAAAATTCAAGATGGCGGACTAACTAATTTTTTTTATTTTTATCATGGCAACAATAAATAAATTAATTTTTTTAAAAGTTAAAAATTTCTGATTTAAAATGTCGAATTAATAGATATTTAAAATTGTTCTCTTCATTTATATAAAAATAAATACTTAACTTTTGTTTAATACGTAAAATATCTCTAGATGTAAGTAAACATTCACTTCAGTAGAACTTCTCAAATTTTTAGTTATTTAACCGATTTAATTGTTTTATCGATATTCAGTGAAAAAAATTTACTAATTCTTAGAAAATAATAAATTTGTACTTTTTTCATCAAAATGCTAAAAAATTCAAGATGGTGTACTATCTAATTTTTTTAATTTTGCTCTAAAATTATGAAAATTAATATCTTAAAGTATTTTTCTTTGACAATAATAAATTTGTACTTTTTTCATGAACATACTAAAAAATTAAAAATTCAAGATGGCAGACTAACAAATTTTTTTAAAGACCCTAAAGTTTTTTTTTATTTCTAAACTTTTCTGCAATAATCTTGTTCAGAGTAGTAAATACAACAAATATCAATCAAAAAATTATCGAAATTTTAATATTGGGGGTAAAAAACAACCCCTTTCCAAATAACTATCTTTTGCAAATTTACATAATATAGATAACATATGTCTTCAAAAATAAATAGCTGTAACCGAAGTACAATAATGTCCCGCGACTACCGACATTAAAAAGCGTCGGTAGTGGCGGGATATTACTTTAAATCGCAAATTTTTCAATTACAATGTCTTTTACGGCTTTCAATTTCAAAGCATTTGGGTTCCTTTGTGTCCCTTTTAAATTGTTTACGTTTTTTACCATCTAAGAAAAGAGTTAAGATTATTATTTTTATTATTACAGATTATTTGAAAATACATTCTCAACTTTAAGATTAGGTTATTGTTATGAAAAATATTGCCGAAAAAACTTAAAAAAAATAATACGGAAGTCATTTAGAAATGTACTATTTTATTAGATGTAAACAAGCAGTGTCCGGACACTGCCGACAATAAGTGTCCCGCCATTGCCGAAACAGTGATTTACGGTAATAACGATCTACAATCCCACACAGCACATGATATTTCCTGAATACTTCCTGAATATTTCACTGAAAGATTGAAATATTTCATTGCAAGATTCAGGAAATATTTCTGCAAACAGGAAAATGTCCGCTTATGTGGGAATATTGACGCGAAAGTTGAGAAAATATTTCATTGAAATATTTTGGAAATATTCAACTGAAATGATGCGCACTGGTCGAACTCAGTTTCTATGGCCTGTAGAGTTGCGCAGTAGTTTTTGGCTTACTATATCCTATGGGTTTTAAAATATTTCAGAAAATTCCTATTGATTTGAGGTGTTTAACAAATTTTTCCATTTTTTGAAATATTTTCACAATATTGCAGAATCTTTATGTGTAATATTGCAGGAATATTTCAATGAAATATTTTCTCAATTTTCGCGTCAATATTCCTACATAAGCGGACATTTTCCTGTTTGCAGAAATATTTCCTGAATCTTGCAATGAAATATTTCAATCTTTCAGTGAAATATTCAGGAAATATCATGTGCTGTGTGGGATTGTGTCTATCGCACTATTATACATAATGTTCTAGGAATTTTGAAGGAATCTTACATACTAATAACTTAAAATATTTTCCGTTCATCAAATTTTGAAAAGTTTAATTTTATAAACACTTTTTCTTACGAAGAATAAAATTTTAATACTTGCTTAAAACTATTGACAGCATTATAGTGACAGATTTTACATCCAGAAAGTGTGTATCATATAAAAAAGCTTCAACAGAATAAAACTTTACTTTTACACCAAAAAAGCAACACTGTCAACTCAGCTGTTTGAAATATCGCATAGGTGGTCTCGCTATACCCGCTGTCCCACCACTGCCGACAACGCCCTACGTAATAATGAAATACAACATATCACTATTAGGCGTTCGAATTCATTCCAAAATCAACGCCGAAAATTCTCAAAAAATATACTAAACAATTTCCCATAGTTAAGAACCGGCGGTCGAACCCCTAAAAACCACCCCTAATTGAAAACTGATAAAAATACACTGAAAAAAAACTAGTAGATTTGACTACTTTTTAACTACTCTACGTAATTCAATAGGTCCTCAACTGAATTCAAATAGTTGTACTAACTATCATAAAAGCAGTTAAGACAACTAAGAATGTAGTTGGTTGAATGTGATTTAGTAGTTTATTTGACTAACTTTAAAGTAATTATAACAACTAAGATTTTGGTAGTAGATTTTACTACTTAAAGTAATTCGATAGGCTTTAACGACATTTTTGTTGTAGAATTAACTATTATTTTGTTTTTAAATCTACTACTTTAAGTAGTAGATTTTACTACCTAAAGTAATTCGATAGGCTTTAACGACATTTCTGTTGTAGAATTAACTATTAAAAGTAGTTAATGATCTGTTTTATCAAGTAAAAATTAACATCTTTTTGTTTTTGTCAGCAACTACTTAAAAGTAGTAGAATTATTTATTATTATTTATTAATTATTATTATTACTGAAATTCATTTTTTCATCTCCTCTAGCATTCCTATTGGTCACATATACTTTATAATTTTCAACACCTATGTACATAATGGAGAAAAATCCTCAAACGCCGGGGATTGAACGCACGACCCTAACATTCGCAAACCGATAACCTAACCACCTAACCACGCTCGCACGCTACGATGGTCTGCATGAAACCTGATGACATTCTTGACATAGATCAACCGACAACTGTAGTTCATTTTACAATGTAATGTAGTAGTATTTACTACTTTTACTAGTTCTTTTTATCTTCTTTAAATTCTTATTTCTGAACTTTGCTTTATTTGAAAATGCTGTTTAATCCTTTCTAATTACTTTAAGTAGTACAATCTACTACTCAATGTAGTAAAACTTAAGTTCAAAAAGTTAAAATTATCTATTATTTTCTCACCAAAACTACTGCATTGTGTAGTAGATTTTGCTACTTAGAGTGGTTCGATAGGCTTCAACAATATTATTCATTTATTTTTATTACTCTAATGTTGTAGTCAAATCAACTACTATAACTACATAAAAGTTGTAAAGTCTATTACACAAAAAAAGGTTTGACTAATAAAAAAATTAGTTCCCTCTACTACTCACGTGTTGTTTCAAATTCAACCGTATAAATTCTTTAATTCAACAATTTAGTGTGAACTATATTAAAGTAGTAAAATTTACTAGTTAAGAAAGTGTTACGTTACTTACAAAAGTAGTCCCTTTTACTACTTTCTATTTATTACTATAAAATTGTTAAATTTACTACTTATGAAATGTTGAGTAAACTATTATCTTAGTTGTTCTTACTTCAGCACTGTAGTCAATTCTACAACTTACCTGTTGTTAAAATTTAACTACATATATTAGTAGAATCAACTACTATTTATCAACTACATAAAAATAGTTAAATTAACTACGCAAACCGGGTTAGACTAACTAAAAAAGTAGTTGTTTTTACTACTTTTCACTTAACTACCCAAAGGTAGTTGAATTTGTCAGCTTAATTTTTTTCAGTGTAGCATATAAGTGTCCAAAACTGCCAAAAGGCATGCGAATTTCTTTCTCAGAGTATTTTTAAAAATTCCCTAAAAATATACCAAGCATTTTCCAAAAGGTTAGAACACGCGGACCCCCAAAACCCACCCTTAATAAAAAATATTGTATATCAGCCCCAAATCACAAGAATGCGTTCGGCTTTTGTTCTGAAAATATTTTTAAAAATTCCCTAAAAATGTACCAATTAATTTCCAAAAGGTAAGAATGCTCGCACGGCCCACCAAAACCCAGCTCTAATTAAAAATATTATATATTAGCACCAAATCTCAAGAATGCGTTCGGCTTTATTTCTAAAAATATTTTTAAAAATTCCCTAAAAATATGCCAACCAATTTCGAAAAGGTTAGAATGTTCGTACGGACCCCCAAATTAAAAATATTATATAATAGCACAAAATTACAAGAATGCGTTCGGCTTTATTTCTGAAAATATTTTTAAAAATTCCCTAAAAATATACCAATCAATTTCCAAAAGGTTAGAATGCTCGCACGGACCCCCAAATCCTACTACTGATTTTTTTTAAAGTGTAGAATATTTTTAAGAAAACACATTATTATTATAATTTATTAAAAATGACTTAGTTTCTTAGTATAAATGGGTATAAACTATTAATAATAAGAAATATTAAATGAAAAATGATTTTAAAGTTCTGCGGGTAAATAACCTTATTTTGCAAATTTCATTCACTACATGTGAGAAAGTGAATTTATTAAATTGAATAAAACCTTATCAAATATAACGTACACGGAGAGAAAAAAAGAGAGCTGTTTGATTTGGCATGAGAACGCTGTTTTCCCTTTATAAAACGCAGCAGTTTAATGCAACTGATCTACCGACAGGTAGAGCAGTTTACTTTTTTTTTCTCCGTGTACCTGTGATTAACTTTTGGTTTTTCTTATACTAGAAAAAATTTTCTTTGGTTCCTAAACTTTTTTCGGAATTAATATGTCAGTGGTAGTCAAACCTTTGAAATCATTCCTGGAAAATATTGTAATATTCTAAAATTAGTCGGCAACGACTTTAGTCGAAATATAATTGAATGACTCAAATATAAATTTAATAATGGGCAGTAATGAATATTACTTTCCAAAAAATATATTTTTTTAATAATTCCTAGAATTTTTCATTGTAATTTTTTTAAAATTTAATTAATATGATTAAAAAAGATTTAAATAATTGTCTGAAAATTTATTAAAATATTTGAAAATAATACAGTAGAACCTCGATTATCTGAGGTAATGTGGGGAAGAGGTACCTAGGATAATCAAAAACTCGGATAACACGGAACCAATGAAAATTTCAAAATTTTAAATTATTTTTCATGTGTTTAAAGTGTTAGAATAATATTAAATGACAAAAATGGACGAAATTTTAAATGCAATGATCACAAATAGTGGTTTTGTAAAATTTATTTTTCAAATTTAGTCGCTCGATCCGTTTTATCCGAGTTATTCCGCATTACTATTCCGCATTGTTATTCCGAGCATGTTTAGTGCCTCGGATAATACGGAATCTCGGATAACCGAGGTTCTGCTGTAATTTTAAAAAAATTTAAGAATTTAAAAAACTAATTAAGTTTTTATATAATTTAAAATTTTGAAAATATTTTATTACTACAAATGCTGAAAACAATTTTTATAAAAAATTTTAATTTAAAAAAATTGTAAAGTAAGGGGCCGTCCATAAACCACGTGGACACATTTGGGGGGGGGAATCAGGGTGGCCAGACGGTCGAAGCACAATTATGTATTCGGCTTTACAAAACTATGGTACATGTACGCACGTGTAATACGCATGTGTAGCGGGAAATTTAAATTTAAACTTGGTAACTACAAAAAGAATAATAGTAATATAGTATGATTTATATGTAACACTAACAAAAATTAATTAAACGTTAATAAATAATAATAATATATTGAACTATGATAAAAATGTAGGTTTTTAAGTAAATTTAAAATAAAATAGTATACTAAATCTAAATGTTCAAATACACCATTGACAGATATTCGTGCCAATTCTCTTGGAGGGAAAATGAGTTTATAACAGAGGGACAAATTAACCATCTTGAGAAATCCCTTCCTTATCCGGCGCGAAATGAATAAATATGGCAACCTAACCCCTAAATTAAATACATAAAATGTCAGAAAAATAATTTCGCGCGCATCAGATCGTACACATTTTCTGCGCAACTTTTAACCCTCAGATATAATGGGAGAGAATATACAAGCAGATTTCCATTACCAATTCAAAATTTATTTTAGAAGGACTATTTAATTCTCTTCATAAGCAAAGGAAACATACACTTTTTGAACCTCCGAATTTGACACTCCAGTTTTCTCAGTGTAGTTACCAAGTTTAAATTTAAATTTCCCGCTACACATGCGTATTACACGTGCGTACAATAGTGTACCATAGTTTTGTAAAGCCGAATACATAATTGTGCCTCGACCGTCTGGCCACCCTGATATCAGTCGGGTGGCAGTGACAGGCCCAGAGGCACTCACTGACACTCGACTGATATTAGCGCGTGCATTCCGAGCGAAGAGCCGGTTATAGAATCCAGCTCCTCAATTGAAAATATTGAATTTTAAAAAATTAGAAGCTAATTTTCATTAATTTTCATTTTTAAATTTACCTTTAAGGGGATCCCACTTATCGACATTGCAGATCTAAAATAATTAAAAATGTGCAACGACCGTTTCTTGTAAAATATAAGATATTATTACCTATAAATTTGGAAAACTCATTTTTTATCATGAATACACAGGATGAGTATTTTATTTGTTGTAATTATTTGAAAAAAATTATTGTTAGAAAGTTAAATATGGGCAGTTTCCCTGTAACAAATCTTTGACAACTAGTTCAAACTGCAACGACCATTTCTCGAAAACAACGAAACAAAATAATTTTTCCATTTGGGAAATTTAATTTTGTAGGAAAATACGGAGGATGAGACTCATTTGCCATTCAGGAAAAAATAAAAACTTTATTTTTTGTAAAGTGTATATGTGACAGCTGTTCGGTGACACTTGATATTTAATTTACTAGCATTATTTTTCTTTAACAATTTGAACAAAATAAATGTCTCACATTGTGTGTCTTTCATCACTAATGAATTTCTACTCGAAAAGAAAAAATTATATTTTATTGTTGTTAATTTAAAGCTAAAAATAATCAAAATTTGTCAGTTTTGGAACCTTTGGCGCCATCTCTTGGTTCTATGAACTACTAAAAGCTGTCACATGTGTACTTCTTGTTGTAAATTGCTATACAAAACAGTTTACATAAATTAAAGTTTTTTATTGTTGTTTTCATATGTAATGAATCTTATTATGTGTATTTTTTATTAAAATTAAGTTTGCTAAATGGAAAAATTATTTTGTTTTGTTGTTTTCAAGAAAAGGTCGTTGCAGTTTGGGCTCTTGGAAACTGACAATATTTAATTTTCTAACAATATATTTTTTTTAATAATTACAACAAATAAAATACTCATCCTATGTATTTATAATAAAAAATGACTTTCACAAATTTATAGGTCATAATTCCTTATATTTTTCAAGAAACGGTCGTTGCAGATTTTTAACTATTTTTGATCTGCATTGTCGGTATGTGGGATCCCCTTAAAGACTTTTTATTCTTCAAAAATTGTAACAAAAGACTTGAAATAAATTAATTATTTTCAATTAAATTTTACAAAATTTCAACTATTCAAAAAGATTTGTTTATACATAGTTATTTTTCACATTATAAAAATCAAAATAACTTGTACTTTTTTTTTACTGAAAATTGTGGTATTTTGTCGCAGTTTTTTTAAATGAGTCGAAAAAAGTCACAGTTTTCTTAATTTCCCTGATAAACAATTTTTTCCTGACATTTCCCTGACTTTAATGACATTCTTGCTTTGAAATATGTTCAAAAATAATCTTTTTTATTTTTTAACATAGAGGAGTACAAAAAAAACTTATTTTTTAAATTTGCAATATCCACGTGGACAATTGTATAGGGGAGAAGAGGGTTTGACAAATGTTCACGAGTGTCCACAATGGTTTATGGACGGCCCCTAATTATTCAGTGTATAGATATTTAAATTTTCGGAAGTTTGTTATTAAAAATGTTAAAAATAATTGAATCCTGCATTTCAAAAAGAGCTCATTTCAGATTTTTTCATATTTGCCTTTTATCAAGGGTTGCCACGCTTTTCTTCATTTCAAATTCCCTGACTTTTCCAGGTTAAAAAACGGAAATCCAGGTTTTTAAAACTATACATTTATATTTTATCAAATTTTATTTTTAATTTTAGTTTAAGTTCAATTTTTAATTTTATTTTTAATTTTACCTAACTCCCTGATTTCCAGACAAAACGACTTTTTCCCTGTTCTATTACATTTATTTACGAATTTCTTTAATTGTAGAAAACTCGAAACATCTTCAATAACTTCGTTTTAAAATGAATACTTATATCATCATTATTTTTTACAGAAATTAAGATTTTCAAAAATTTTTAATTCAATAACATATAAGAATATTATCATAAAACAAGAATAAGGTATCGGAGTGATCGCTTTCTTCATGGTTTATAATAATTAGAACTTGATACTATCATTATTTTATACTATAAAAATATTATTACTGTAATTTCTTTAAAATTATTTTCATTTCAATTCAATTATTCATTATTAGAATTTTTAACTCAAATTCTTCTTTAAATCAATTATTTTTAATAATTTTTGAAAAAGTTCTTCTTTGGGAATTTTTAAATCCATTTGTTTAGAATTCAATTTAACCTAAAATTTCGATTATTCTGCGACATTCTTCAATGAAAAAAATAAGAAATTAAAAACTTCAAATAATTAAAAAAAATTCTATTAAACTTTTTGAGAAAAAGTGATACTAAATTTCCTTAAAAATCTTGTTAACAATTTAATTATTTTTATAGATAATAAAATTATTCGCAGGATTTAATTATTCTCAAAAATTTGAATAACATTCTTCGAAATAATTCAATTATTTTTAAAATTGACAAAATTCTTCGCAAGAATTCAATTATTATCAAAATTGATAAAATTCTCAGCAAGAATTCAATTATTTTCAAAAATGATAAAATTCTTCGTAAATATGCAATTATTTTAAATATCAATTTTTACGTAATTTTGATTATTCTGACACTCTTCAATTAAATATATATTAGAAAATAAAAACTTCAAGAATTAAAGAAAAATGTAATTAAACTTTTTTAAAAAAATTAATTCTACAGAATTTTTAGTTAAAAGTATGAAAAGTTCAAATTTTCCAAGATTTTAATTTGAAACCTTTTCAAAATTCAATTATTTCTAAAAATTTACGCAATATTTCTTTCAATATTCAATAATAATCTAAAATTTTAACTGAAATTCATTTTTAAATCAATATTTACTAAAAAAAATCCATGAGAATTCAAATATTTAAATACAAAAATAAATATTTTATTAAATAATTGAATGTTCCTTCAAATTAAATTTTCATAAAGAATTTTATAAACAAATTTTTAAATAATTGAATTCTCTTGACAAATTTTAAGAATAAGTTCATTTTTCGGAAATTTTATTAAAATTTTAATTAAAAATAATTTAATTTCTCCAAAGAATTTTATAAGAGTTTTTGAAAATAATTGAAATTTTGCCAAGAATTTTATTAAAATTTTTAGAAAATAATTAAATTTTGGAGAAAAATTTATAAAGATTGTTGAAATTTTGACTAGAATTTTTGTAAATTGTTGAACACAATTAAATTTCTGCGAAGAATTATATTAATTTTTGAAAATAATTAAACTCTTGAGACGAATTTTATTAAAATGTCTTTTTAAATAATTGAATTCTTTTATGAAATTTTATTGAAATAGTAGACATTGAAAATAATTTAATTTTCACAAATTTTTGAAATTATTAAAATTTCTACGAAGAATTTTATTAAAATTATTTTGAAAAAAAATTGAATTATTACAAAGAATTTCATTAAAATTTTTCAAAGTAATTTAATTTTTTGAATAAATTTAATTAAAACTTTATAGAAAATAATACTTAAATTCTAATAAATAAATTGTAGCAAAGGTTTTAAAAATAACTGAATTTCTTTGAGGAATTTTAATCAAATTTTTAAGAATAATTTCATTTTTCGAGGAATTCTATTAAAATTGTATTAAAAATAATTGAAAGTCTGCGATGAGTTTTCTTATTTAAAAAGATAATGAAATGTTAAGATTAAATTTTATTAAAATTATTTTTAAATAATTAAATTCCTTTAAAAAATTTTATTAAAGTAGTAGATTTGTTAAAAATTATTGAATTGATAAAAGTTTTTGAAAATAATTGAAATTTTGCCATGAATTTTATTAAAAATTTTGAAAATAATTGAATTTCTCAGAAGAATTTCACTATACTTTTGAAAATAATTGAATTTCTGCAATCGAGGGTCCCTATATCAAAGAACCGGTTATAAGTTTTTTAAGCTCGAAATCATTGCCCTGTAAATAAAAAATTAAACTGTTTTTAATCCCAATTTCTTGAGAAACATTTGGGTAATCTTTATACCAATATAAATTGTTTTCAAGAAATTAAAATTTAAAATCCTTTTTTATTTAGAGGTCGAGAATTTTGAGTCTCAAAAACTTATAACCGGTTCTTTGATAGGGACCCTCAATTATTTGTAATTACTTCAAAATTCAATTTTTTTTAGTGTTTTTAATTAAAATTCTTCTATAAATCCATTATTTTTAATAATCAATTAAAAATATATATTAAATAATTTAACTAATTTCAGAAGAATTGGAATAATTTAAATTTTTCAAAAATCCACGTTCTTTAAGACGATTTCTAATTAAATTCATTCAAAATTAAAATTTTACAAAATTTCAAATTAAAATCTTTTAAAAAACATCTGTACTTATGAAAATTGTAAACGCAACTTTTTTAAAATTTAATTAATTTTTAAATATTTATGTAAAAATAGATTTCAAGAATAAACTTTAAAAAATAACAATTTTTCAGGATGTCGATCAAAATTCCCTGACTTTTCCAGGTTTTTTTAAAGTTTATAAAATTCCCTGACATATTCAGGTTTTTCAGGTTGCGTGGCAACCCTGTAAAGTATTTTATGCATTATTACGTATTTATTGCCGTTCTCTTAACAGGAAATTTAATCTGATTTATTTTTAGTGAAGAAAAATGTATTAAAGTGTGTTTTCCTTTGACAATTATTGTTTTTAAGTTAAAAAAAGTTTAATACATTTTAAAATTAAATACATATAAATAAATTGTTTCTCGATAGTAAAACATTTCATTAATATATTTTTATGATCAAAACGATTAAACTTTTTTCAAGAATTTCGATAAGAGCTCAACTCTTGCAACTACACATATTTTCTATTTTTACCGGTTTTTAATTAAGGGTGGTTTTTTTTGGGGGGTGGTCCTCATGTTCTAACCTTTGGAAAATGCTTGGTATATTTTTGGGGAATTTTTAAAAATACTTTGAGAAAGAAATTCGCACGCCTTTTGGCAGTTTTGGACACTTATATACTATTTTTATCGGTTTTCAATTAGGGGTGGTTTTTGGGGGTTCGACCGCCGGTTCTAAACTATGGGAAATTGTTTGGTATATTTTTTGACAATTTTTGGCGTTGATTTTGGAATGAATTTCGAACGCCTAATAGTGATATGTTGTATTTCATTATTACGTATAATATATGTGATATTTGGAAAGGGGTTGTTTTTTACCCCCAATATTAAAATTTCGATAATTTTTTGATTGATATTTGTTGTATTTACTACTCTGAACAAGATTATTGCAGAAAAGTTTTTAAATAAAAAAAAAACTTTAGGGTCCTTAAAAAAATTTGTTAGTCTGCCATTTTGAATTTTTAATTTTTTAGTATGTTGTATGTTGATGAAAAAAGTACAAATTTATTATTGTCAAGGAAAAATACTTAAAGATATTAATTTTCATAATTTTAAAGCAAAATTAAAAAAATTAGATAGTCCGCCATCTTGAATTTTTTAGCATTTTGATGAAAAAAGTATAAATTTATTATTTTCTGAGAATTTGTAAATTATTGTTACCATGATAAAAATAAAAAAATTAGTTAGTCCGCCATCTTAAATTTTAATTGTTTAGTATGTTGATGAAAAAAGTACAAATTTATTATTGGTAAGAAAAAATACTTTAAGATATTAATTTTCATAATTTTAAAGCAAAAATAAAAAAATTAGTTAGTCCGCCATCTTGAATTTTTAATTGTTTAGTATTTTGATAAAAAAGTACAAATTTATTATTGTTAAGAAAAAAACCTTAAAAATATTAATTTTCATAACTTTAGAGCGATATAAAAGAATTAGTTAGTCCGCCATCATGAATAAATAACTTTTTAATTTTTTTTATAAGAAAATAAACAAATTCATTGTGATCGAGTAATGTTTAAAGAATATTGATTTTTTAAATTTGTAATTATGTGAAATTATTTTAGGTTAAAAAATTATTTTATTTATCATTGTTCAACTGAATAATTATGTTATTCAATTGTTTCAAATGCAATTTACTTTTAATTATTTTAGAATTTATAATAAATGCCATGTCATGAATTATTCATAAATAATATTATCATACTTACCTTTTGAATGCAATATTAAAAACTTAAATTAAACACTTTACAGAATAATACAAATTTGTATTTTAGAATTCTTTCATTCCGCCATCTACTGGAGGAAAGAACGTCGAAATTTGTTTTATGGTAACACTTTCATTTTATCGACCGAGCTCTTATGGTAAATGTGCACCACGTATTATCTACAAAGCAAATTACTCACTCTTCGTATGACACCCAAAAGCAAACTTTTTACTTTTTTCATTTATTTTTATTATAATTACAAAGTTAATTAGATATTTTTCGTTTTAAATGTGTTCTATATATCAATGGTTGTTAATTTTATACACTTTTAGGTATGAACAAAGTGCAATTACACGAGTATTTTTCAAATCACCGTGACAGTGTAAAATATCACCGGAGATGACTTCAACTTTAAATATTATTTTCACATTAATAATGAATATTTATTAATAAAGTGCTAATACAAATTTCTTCAATAAATTGTCCTCTTTCAATTTTTCTATTTTACTTTGTCTTTTTTTAATGTTTTACAGTTTTTATTTACTTTTCACCGTAAAATCACCGTTTAGTCGGTGACAATACAGTGATCTCAATCCGCAAGGGTACTCATAGGTCACATGGCAAATATGACCACAAACCCCCCTCCCCACTCATAGGTAACATGACAAATGTAACCTCGAAACCTCCTCAAAACATTACCTTAAACCCTCATTTATATTATTACATTACACCCCTTCTTCCCACTCACAGGTCACAAGACAATCATAACCTCAAAATCTCCCCTCTCCTCTATTCTCACTCACATGTCACACGTCAAATATAACCTCAAAATTGCCCCTCCCTCTTTATCCCCAAGGACAGGTCACAGGGCAAGTATAACCTCAAAGGCCTCTTGCAAGTGAAAGCTATAGTATATTCAAAACAACCTTTTTTACTTTTATATTAATTATTAATAAATTATAATTATTATAATTAACAATAATAATAAAATTCATAATTTCAACATAGAATTTTATGTTATTTATGTTATTTATTTATGTATTTTATGTTTTTATTTTTTTTTAAACCAATAATTATAATTTTTAAATATTATAAAATACTATTGACGTGAATTATTAAAGAAAGAAGAAGAAAAAACAAGGGGGTTGGCGCGCGAAGCGCGCAGGGGGGCGGAGCCCCCCTAGTATATATATATATATATATATATATAACTGGTAAAACCCGAAGTCCAGGCATTTTGCGAAATGCCTAGGCAAATCGGGAAATACCTAAAAGTGGCCAGGAAATTCGAGTTTTACCTAGAAATTTTAGGCATTTCGCGAAATACCTGGTCATTTCGCGAAATGCCTAAGTCGATTTAGGCAAAATAAAAAGTTGATCATTTGTAAGCCGCATACTAATGTAAACAGATTGTTTACAAAATTATTAGTCTATTACACTGTTCGACAAAATGTTGCTACAAGAATACGTCTCAATTTTGAGAAAAATGGGGTCAAAGTGTCAAAATATGCCATCTTTGGCACTTTTTAAAGCACTATAAAAAAGAACGCGACGTGATAGAAAGCTCAAATATGTCTTAAATGAGAGCTCGGACCCTCAACTTTAACATCCAAAAGCAAAAAACCATGTAGAAATAACTCAAAATTGTGGGAAACAACATTTTATTAATTTACCCTATATGATCGCTAACTAAAATAATAGCTGCTGGGCGCGCACGCGGTAAAAAGTTGTTCCCCACAATTTTGAGTTACTTCTACATAGTTTTTTGATTTTGGATGTTAAAGTTGAGGGGTCGAGCTCTCATTTAAGACATATTTGAGCTTTCTATCACGTCGCGTTCTTTTTTACAGTGCTTCAAAAAGTGCCAAAAATGTCCAGTGAATTAGTACGGATAGAAGATTCGGAAGTTCAATACAGTTTCACGAATTCAGGAAAATTGCATCATGGATCCAATTCGTATTTATCACAAAGCGGGATTCACGAAAGCTCTTTGTGAATTCTTTTTAATTCATTTCAATTAGTTTTCGTTTACTGGGAAACTTCCCCAAAAATTTAATGATTTAATTGCAAAATTTTGTGACAATTAAGTAAAGATTTAAGTTAATGATTTAAATACGTATTATTTGTAATTTATTTACATGTTCAAATAGAACAAACTATTAACTCTATATAAATAAAGAATATTATAAGATCAATATGCACATAACTTTGGTACTATAGAAATGTTACGTAACATTGTTGCAGAAATGTTTTTACAACAATGTTACAACAATTACAATTATCTTACAGAAATTGAACTGCAACAGAAGTTTAGAACAGCTACATAACAATGTTTCTACACAGTTCTAAAGCAAGGTTAGAACAACAATTACAGAAAATTTATGACAAATAACTGTTACATAGCGTTGTTATAGAACTGTGACATAAGCAGAATATAGAACTATTCTGTAACTAACTTGTATAACTATGTTCTAGAAGTAGAACGCTGTTTCAATCAGGTTATATAACAGATTTATAACTATTTTGGAACAGATGTTCTATAACACTGTGACCTCAATGTTTTGGAATAGTTATAGAACGTGTTTGCTGAATAGGATTTTCGGAAATTCCCATAATCTTCATATTTTTCTAAAAACCGTCCAAAACTGCAAAAAGACTATTTTTGTCAAATTTTAATGCCAAAAAATTTCTTGAAGACCACACTAAATTTAAAAATAGTTTATTAATGAATTGATGATTTAAAGACACAGAATATAGAGAAAATAGAATGAATGAATTTTCGGAACAGCCCAGTTTTCATCTTTTTCCCAAAAATGAAACAAAAGTGTAAAATAGGCTATTTTTGTCAAACTTTGAAGCAAAAATAATATATTAATGAAGTGTTTATTTAGCGATACATATTGTAAAAGTGTCTTATTTACATGTCTTAGATAAGAAACAAATATTTTAAAATGTACACTGAAAAAAATTTTTTCTTTAAATTCAACTATACCCCAGTGAACACGTACTATAAATGTACTAGAACATAAAAAGAACACTGTTCTAGAACATTTGCTCCTATTATGTTATGTATACTTATTCTAAAATAAACTTGTAACATAATTATAAAACAGTGTTCTTATCATGTTACATGTATATAATTGTTTTAGATTTTTGTTGTAGAACTTTTCTGTTACAAATGTTTTATAATTTTTCTAGAACAATTCTATCACCAATGTTCTCAATATTGCTGTAATATTACATGCTACTGGAGATATGATTAAAATGTCAATTTTTTGAAATAATATTTATTTTCTTAATCTTAAATATGTTTAATGAGGAGTTTTATTATTTAGAAAAATTGTAAATTATTTAACTCTCTTTGACTAATTGTTAATATAAAATTTTTTAAAACAGTCTAAAAGTTATATTATATTTATTATAAGTTACATATAAAATAAACTAAAAAAAAAAATCTAAAATATACTAAACTGTAACATTTAGATCAAATAACTGTAACAATTAGATCAAATAACTGTAATAATTGGGTCACATAACTGTAACAATTGGGTCAAATAACTGTAACAATTAGATCAAAAACTGTAATAATTGGGTCACATAACTGTAACAATTAGGTCAAATAACTGTAACAATTAGATCAAATAACTGTAATAATTGGGTCAAATAACTGTAACAATTAGATCAAAAACTGTAATAATTGGGTCACATAACTGTAACAATTAGGTCAAATAACTGTAACAATTAGATCAAATAACTGTAACAATTGGGTCAAATAACTGTAACAATTGGGTCAAATAACTGTAACAATTAGATCAAATAACTGTAATAATTGGGTCACATAACTGTAATAATTGGGTCACATAACTGTAACAATTAGGTCACATAACTGTAACAATTAGGTCAAATAACTGTAACAATTAGATCAAATAACTGTAACAATTGGGTCAAATAACTGTAACAATTAGATCAAATAACTGTAATAATTGGGTCAAATAACTGTAACAATTAGATCAAATAACTGTAATAATTGGGTCACATAACTGTAACAATTGGGTCACATAACTGTAACAATTAGGTCACATAACTGTAACAATTGGGTCAAATAACTGTAACAATTAGATCAAAAACTGTAATAATTGGTGTGAACCAATTAGACTACATAACTGTAACAATTTACTGTTGTTCATGAACAAAAAAAAATTATCAATTCTCAAAATAATTTTTAGTTTGATATTTAAACTCATGTATTGTTCTATATTTAGATATGCAGAGAAATTTAGAACAGGTAGAATGAAATCTAATTCATAAAAATTTAACTATTCTGCAGGTTCAGAAATCGCTTATTGTAGCCTACAGTAAGATATGCAAGCTTTACAAGTAAAAAATAGGCACATTGGTTTTAGAGGCCAAAAGTAAATATTTCTCTGCTTGGTATTTTTTAAATAAATAGTAGACC
Source organism: Leptopilina syphax (assembly GCA_032872505.1). Lineage (NCBI taxonomy): Eukaryota > Metazoa > Arthropoda > Insecta > Hymenoptera > Figitidae > Leptopilina > Leptopilina syphax. The sequence continues at coordinate 23,895,205 of CM065472.1, read as the reverse complement.
TTTCTACTTAACAAAGTAAATTTTTTAACATCCAATTCTATTTTTCTTTTCTACATCCAATTCTTTAAAAAAATGCCTTGGTTGTCCATATTTAGTGTATACTTTTTTAATAAAGTGATTTATTGTAAAAAATGTTCCTGTTGTGCAATTGTTACAAGTGATGATAAGAACGAATATTTTTTCGAAAATTCAGCAGATTCGTTTGAAATTTAAAATATTTTTTAAAAATGAAATCACACTCAGATTTGATGTAAAATATCATGTTTTCTTTAAATTCGACTTAAAATCAATGAAAAAACAAATTTTTTTTCATTTTAAAACAATATTAGTGTTACCATCTCTATAGAACTGTCACGTACTACTACGTCGAGCCAAAAATCATAAATAATTAATAAAAATTGCTATAAAAAATTAATTGTCTTCAATTTAGAAATGTTATAGATGATTCTTGGTATTGATACTTATAAATTCACAAGTTCTAACCTAAAAAATTTTTTCAATTCTGTGTATGTCATGTTATAAGCCCAACGCAGAATAAAAAAGTAACGTGAACGTAAGCATGCGATAGAAAAGGAAAAAACTACTTCTGTCCTTTTCTATCTCATGCTTGCGTTCGCTTCCCGTTTTTTTCTGCTTAGGCCTATAGTTGTAACAGTTTTCCAAGTGTTCTAGATTCACTGTAAAAACAGTGTCTCAATGTAAGACGTTTTTGTCCCTCCCCACTTTTGAAACATTTGAGGTGTTTTACCTCAATAATTTTGAGGTTCTGATATGTTACAATAAATGTAAACTAACTAACAAAATTATTATTAGCCTTTTTGCAGGAATATCTATATCACGATTCGAACCCTCAGCCTCACACTGAAAAAACCTAGGTTCGAATTGAATAGTCTTTGCTACTCAATTTGAAGTGCAACAAAAATGAACCTCATAGGAGGCGCCACGTTATATGGAGTTTAACATGGGCTCATTTTGAGTTGCAACAAAAATGAGTCCAGGTTTTTTGTGTGAATATTTTACTATATATAGTACTGTACATTGAGATTTTAAGTTGCAACAAAAATGAGTCCAGGTTTTTTGTGTGAATATTTTACTATATATAGTACTTTATATGGAGCCTTCAACCTTAACAGCTGCGCCGAGACGCGCTCGACCAAAGGAAGCTATAAAAATCTATTGCAAAGTAACAGTTATGTAAGAAACATGCAGATTGTACTCTGTTCTTTTTGGCTTCTTTGAAATTTCCGAAAAATTTAATCTTTTTCAAAATTTTCACCAACTGATTCATAATACTGTTTAATTTTTTCCCATTTCTGTTAAATTTATGATATATATTCAGATTTTTGAGAAATAGTTAAGAAATGCTTGTATATACACATTCACATTTTTATGGGCAAAATATTTTTCTATTTTTTTAAAATTTCAGTCAGTAAAAGATAACTAATCATTAATCTCGACATCTAAATAAGAAGTGAAAATTCACTTAGAATACCGCGAAAGTATTGCATGTAAGAAAGTACGTTTATACATATATATACCTACATTTATTTATAAATGACTTTTCATTTAGTTTTAAGTGTATGCATATACTTATAATTATTATCTTACGTGGAAGATTATTGACGTATTCTAAGTAAATTTTCACCTATTCAGATATAGAGAGTATAGTATATAAATTATAACAGCTGATTTTTTTCTTCATCAATTAGTGGAAAAAAAACGCTCACTAAAAATAATTGTAAATTATAAGAGAAAAATAATCAATGCGTTTTTAAACATTTTTTGTTGGTTATGTTAATTTTAAAAAAATTATAAAGACTTTCAAAAAATAATACAAAAAGTGAATTTTTGAAAAAAAATTTAATTGTAAAATGTCAATAACTCTGAATAAAATAAAACTAGAATGTATGCTAAATTTTTAAAGTTACCTGTAAGGAAACAGTATTCAAAAAACTGTAAACTGTAAAAAAATAGTTAATCTTGATTTATTTGGGTGATTTTTAATATTTGTGACTTATAGGGTAAACGTACCAATTGTCGAGGATGGTTCCTGTTGTCGAGTAAACAAACTTTGAATTTTATTTAAACAGTGTAGCACATTGTAAATGAAAAAAAGTAATAAATATTAATTTTTTCATGCGTTATAAATGTGAAAAAAATATATTAATATTATATAAACAAACAAATGAGACATTTTAGACAATATTTTTTGGTTATTACCATGGTAACATCGACAAATGGAACACCCTCGGCAATTGGTACACTTACCCTATGTAGACATGAAATAAAAAAAAATTAGAAGGGCCCATTTTGGCACTATTGGAGTTATCTATATGGGCGTATTCCTCGCAAAATTGGAAAAATTTTGAGTGGTCTTAGAACTTTTTTGGTTAAAAATTCGCTAAGTTACGGAATTTTAAAGTTTAGAACGCCAAAAACCTCATTTCGAGAAAAACGGAATTAAAGATTGCGATACCAACTAATTGTTGTATCTCTGGTTCTTCTTGAAAGTTATTCAGATAAAAATTGTTTACAGTCCAGGACACCTCAAAGATGAAAAATCAAGAGGTTTTTAATTTTTCCACACCTCCATTTATAAAATACGGATTTTTTGCAAATGACCGACAAAATGGGCCCTTTTCATTCTTCTAAAGAACCAATGAAATCAAACAGTTAAATTATCGATAAATTAATGAAAACCGCATGATTTGACTTGTCAAAACATGTAGATTGATATAATAAAAACTAAAAAAAATTAAGATTTTGCTTCAAAATTACAAAATTGCGATTATTTCGAAAATTAGAACCGACAATATAGGCCCATTTCATGTGGACGTCCACATATGTTCTGGTTTTATAATAGAATATTATAAAATAGTCTTAATATTTATGGTACAACAAAAAGAGAACGTTTTTCTAGATTTGTTATATACCAGAGGTACATCATATAGTTATAGAACAAAATAAGAACAACATTTTTAGAACATTGGTGATAGAATTGTTCTAGAAAAATTATAAAACATTTGTAACAGAAAAGTTCTACAACAAAAATCTAAAACAATTATATACATGTAACATGATAAGAACACTGTTTTATAATTATGTTACAAGTTTATTTTAGAATAAGTATACATAACATAATAGGAGCAAATGTTCTAGAACAGTGTTCTTTTTATGTTCTAGTACATTTATAGTACGTGTTCACTGGGGTATAGTTGAATTTAAAGAAAAAATTTTTTTCAGTGTACATTTTAAAATATTTGTTTCTTATCTAAGACATGTAAATAAGACACTTTTACAATATGTATCGCTAAATAAACACTTCATTAATATATTATTTTTGCTTCAAAGTTTGACAAAAATAGCCTATTTTACACTTTTGTTTCATTTTTGGGAAAAAGATGAAAACTGGGCTGTTCCGAAAATTCATTCATTCTATTTTCTCTATATTCTGTGTCTTTAAATCATCAATTCATTAATAAACTATTTTTAAATTTAGTGTGGTCTTCAAGAAATTTTTTGGCATTAAAATTTGACAAAAATAGTCTTTTTGCAGTTTTGGACGGTTTTTAGAAAAATATGAAGATTATGGGAATTTCCGAAAATCCTATTCAGCAAACACGTTCTATAACTATTCCAAAACATTGAGGTCACAGTGTTATAGAACATCTGTTCCAAAATAGTTATAAATCTGTTATATAACCTGATTGAAACAGCGTTCTACTTCTAGAACATAGTTATACAAGTTAGTTACAGAATAGTTCTATATTCTGCTTATGTCACAGTTCTATAACAACGCTATGTAACAGTTATTTGTCATAAATTTTCTGTAATTGTTGTTCTAACCTTGCTTTAGAACTGTGTAGAAACATTGTTATGTAGCTGTTCTAAACTTCTGTTGCAGTTCAATTTCTGTAAGATAATTGTAATTGTTGTAACATTGTTGTAAAAACATTTCTGCAACAATGTTACGTAACATTTCTATAGTACCAAAGTTATGTGCATATTGATCTTATAATATTCTTTATTTATATAGAGTTAATAGTTTGTTCTATTTGAACATGTAAATAAATTACAAATAATACGTATTTAAATCATTAACTTAAATCTTTACTTAATTGTCACAAAATTTTGCAATTAAATCATTAAATTTTTGGGGAAGTTTCCCAGTAAACGAAAACTAATTGAAATGAATTAAAAAGAATTCACAAAGAGCTTTCGTGAATCCCGCTTTGTGATAAATACGAATTGGATCCATGATGCAATTTTCCTGAATTCGTGAAACTGTATTGAACTTCCGAATCTTCTATCCGTACTAATTCACTGGACATTTTTGGCACTTTTTGAAGCACTGTAAAAAAGAACGCGACGTGATAGAAAGCTCAAATATGTCTTAAATGAGAGCTCGACCCCTCAACTTTAACATCCAAAATCAAAAAACTATGTAGAAGTAACTCAAAATTGTGGGGAACAACTTTTTACCGCGTGCGCGCCCAGCAGCTATTATTTTAGTTAGCGATCATATAGGGTAAATTAATAAAATGTTGTTTCCCACAATTTTGAGTTATTTTTACATGGTTTTTTGCTTTTGGATGTTAAAGTTGAGGGTCCGAGCTCTCATTTAAGACATATTTGAGCTTTCTATCACGTCGCGTTCTTTTTTATAGTGCTTTAAAAAGTGCCAAAGATGGCATATTTTGACACTTTGACCCCATTTTTCTCAAAATTGAGACGTATTCTTGTAGCAACATTTTGTCGAACAGTGTAATAGACTAATAATTTTGTAAACAATCTGTTTACATTAGTATGCGGCTTACAATAGATCAACTTTTCATTTTGCCTAAATCGACTTAGGCATTTCGCGAAATGACTAGGTATTTCGCAAAATGCCTAGGCAATTTAAGAAATGCCTAAAATTTCTAGGTAAAACTCGAATTTCCTGGACACTTTTAGGTATTTCCTGATTTGCCTAGGCATTTCGCAAAATGCCTGGACTTCGGGTTTTACCAGTAACATATATATATATATATATATATATATATATATATATATATATATATATATATATATATATATATATATATATATATATATTCATTTTGAATCAATGTTATGGCACAAATACAGATTTTTGTTTATTTACTGTGATACATTTACATAACCCATGTTATATAACATTTTTGTATTTCTATTATCGGAATTTAGTTATGTGACACTGACAGAACTCTGTTCCCTACTATAATTGACATGAAGCATTTTTTACTGTATCTTTACATTTTCCTCAGTTTTATTCCTCTAGTAACTACTTAATCAATGTTCTTATGTATGAAAGTCTCATAATTGTTTTAATGATGTGATTAGAAGGCTGCCAAAAAACATTATGAAAAATTTGAAAAACGAAAAGAAACAAACAAATAGGATGCAAAAAATAAAGTCAGGTTGACTAATTTCTTTTTTAAAGTATACTAAGAATATATGATAATTTATATAGTGTTCGTATCATGCGTTTATTGTTTGTGTGATACGACGACAAACGACACGTAAATGCTGGTTGGGCTACAGCGGTGTTGACGGTTGGGACGCTTGATTTTTTGCAATATCAATGTGTTCTGACATCGGAAATTCATTTTTTGACATAGGAATGTATCAAAAACGTCATTTCTATGTTTCTTTATCGACTTATAATAAAATTATAATAAGATTTGGGAAAATTTCATTTTTTTTAAATCTTTAATAAAATAAAACATCAAATTTCGTTTAAAAATTGACAGAAGGCAGTTTATCTCAATTTTAGGTTTTATTCTCTCAGTTTTAATCTTATTTCAGCCTTTTTTTATTATCTACATTACATATCTAGTAATTTTTTTTCATATTTCATTGATTTTCTACGGTGGCCCAACCATCAACACCTGACCCTGACGAAACGACTTTTTTTAAAATCCTATAACTTCTACACTTATGATCTAATAATTTTACAAGGTTTAGGAAAAACATTGCATTTCAGACGATCTTTCCAGATATATGCGAGAACACACGAAATTCGAAATATAACGGAAGTTACAGGTAAAAGTCAAAATTTGACCCAACCACCCCTACAATTTTCTTCTTATTCTGTATCACTAAATAAATAAAAGTTTGAAAAATTCAAGTTCTCAAAGATTTTAATTTGAAACCTTTTATAAATTCAATTATTTCTAAAAATTCCTGCTATTCTTTTAATAGTCAATTATTATTTAAAATTTTAACTGAAATTCATTTTGATTCACTTTTTATTAGAAAATTCTAAGGGAATTCAATTATTTAAATAAGAAAATAAATAGTTTATTGAATAATTGAATGTTTCTTGAGATTAAATATTTATAAAGAAAAAATTGAGGTTATGTTCTAAATTACTTTTATGTTTTATCTTCAAAGATTTTAATTTGTTTTAAAAATTTTTCATAAATAATGCGGTGAGTTGTTATCTTCTATATTTGAAAATGATATCCTGTTATAAATATGTAACAATGTTGACATCTTTCTGTGTAGTTCTAATGAATAACTCATGAAATAATTTCCACTTCTTGGACCAAAAGCCACAAAAAATTACAATTGTTATTTCAATTTTCCTAGAATTTACACGAAAATTTGTTGGTTGTGGACAATCAACCGGCAATTGATAGGTCCTGGGTTTCGAGCCCCAGCAGAGTTAGTCTCACATTTTTTCATAGCTTTAAATTTATTTTATAATTATTATATTTATACAATTAAGTTCCTTTAAGTAAATTTAATATTCTTATAAAGAATTTACAAATAAATTTTTAATAATTGAATTCTTTTGACGAATTTTAGTAAAATTCTAAAGAATAATTACATTTTTCAAGGAATTAGATTAAAATTGTATTAAAAATAATTGAAATTCTATTATGAGTTTTATTATTTATTAAAATAATTCAATCCCTGTGACAAATTTTATTATTATTAAAAAATAATGGAATTTTTGCAAAGAAATTTATAAAAAATATGTAAATAATTGAATTTCTGTTAAAATTTTTATCATTTATGAAAATAATTGAATTATTGCTAAGAAATTTATAGAAAATTTGAAAATAATTAAATTCCTCTCAAATTTTTAAGATTTACAAAATTATCATTAAATGTTTGCCTAAAATTTTCTCTTAACATTTTTTTTAAATAATTGAATTCTTTTGGAAAATTTCATTAAAATAGTAGATATTGAAAATCACTGAATTGAAGAAAATTTTTGCAAATAATTGAAATTTTCCAAAGAAGTTTATAAAATTTTTGAAAATAATTTAATTTCGAAAAAAACTTTTTTATTGCTACACTGAAAAAATATATTTATGATGCTGCCATAAATATGGCCAATACTCACATATTATATTGGTGGATATGGAACAGCCATACAGTATTGCTGTTTCAGCCATACGCAATGTAGAACAGCCATATGTATGTGAGAGACAGTAATATGTATGTGAAGAACACCAATACTGTATTTGAAGAACAGAAATACAGTATTGCTGTTTCAGCTATACATCCTTACTATACTCGTATGACAAAATCGACAATATCATTTTTTTCAGTGCAATTTTTATTTTTTTAGTTCTAATAGTTGTTTAGTATTGTCATTGAAATTAATCTATTTGAGTTTAACCGCGTTATTTTGGCACTTTAAATAAGGCGGAATTATCCGAAAATTTTGGAAGTTGCAAGTGCATATGAAGATCACAATGCCGTCCTAGATTTTAGTGGAGTAACTAATACCTCGCAGTATCTTTGTGTTATCCTTAGGTAATACATTATTTCCTTCTTTATTGATGTAGATAAGTTTGCAAAATTAAAATTAAATTTCCTAATAAAAATATATACATATTTTTGTCTACCTTTGGGAATGATGCAGACATTACATAACATATGTTCCTTTATATGTATATTTATAAATAATACAATGTGCTGACATGTATCATATTACACTTTAGATGACTTCTCTCTGAAATTTATGTGACTATTTTTATAATCCATGCAAAAACCACTCATAATATTAACAGGTGATGCCTTCACATTCTGATTATAATATGTATGTAATTATTTTTCTATTAAATAATTAAACAATTTATCTAAAACATTATAAACTCAAAATTTTATTGAAAAAATATTTTCTACTTACTGTTAAATCTTAAAATATAATAAAACTCTGTATGTTAATCTATACATCATGAATATATTTATTCGTTTCTCAGTTTTGAAAAAAATTTTGCAAATTTTTTGAATAAGTTTTTTTTTGGAAAAATTTTTAGAAGAAATTGCTCTTCTTTTTTTTTCTTTAGAAGTTTCTCGAATAGAATGGATTAAAACCATTTTTTTATTTCAAATGTCGGTAAATGTCGGTAAAGGAATCTGTATCCAGAACCGGCCCTATATATCTACTATTATCATTTTAAGTCTTTGTGTATTTCTTTTTTGTTTTTTTATTTTTATTGTTTTAATGTTTTTAAATTATTATTTAATGTCTTCGTATTTTCATTTTATATTTTTGTTTTTTGTATTATTTTGTAGACTCCCTGATGAGGAAATCGTATTGATTTTGAAACGTTGGAGCATTTTATACATTAAAAACCACTTGTCCGAATGTATTCGTGTAAAAAGTTATTTTACCTATTAATTCTTCTAAGAAGTTCTTCTGATGAGAGTTGTTTTAAGTCAAGTGTACCTTTAAGAGGAAAAATTAACAGCCTTAAAATCTTGCTTAGAATTTTTCCACCCTTAACCCCTTCCGTGTGGAGCTGAAATATTATAAACAGGGCCAAAAATGTGTAACACCTTTTCATCAATTAAATCACTTGAAACTTGTTACTCGAGGGTTTTGGGGTCGCTGGTCACGAATCTAAACTCAGATTTTTAAAATTTAAAATGGGGGATTCATTATGGCAAATAACAAATTTTTAAACTATTTGTATTCGTTTAAGACTCGTAACTCGGCACGTTTTGAGTCCCGAGTTACGATTACGAATGTCAATTCGGATTTTAAAAATTTTAAATAGTGGATCCAAGATGACGGATAACGAATTTAACAATTAATTGTATTTGCTTGAAATTCGTTACTAGGGGTTTTTGGGGTCACTGATTAAGATTAAAATGTCGGATTTTCAAAATTTAAACTACCGAATCTAACATTGGAATAAATTGGATTGTTGTGATATAAAAATTAAATTTTTTATACAAGAGATTTTAAAAAACAATGTATACTTCCTTTTTGAGCTAATAAAAAAAACTGCATTTCTATAAGCGTAGGAAGAAAGATGTTAGTAATTAATAATAATAATTTCTTTAAACAAATAAAGTATGTCCCTTACAAAAATGTTTGACACGTAAAACATGTCATGCGCGCATGGCATTATTTTCGTGACGTTTTTTCGCGAGGCCACGCAAGTCATGTCATGAAAGTTGTGACATAAATCATGCGTAAAACGCCACTATAAAATTGGTATTTGAAGTTTGTAAAGATTATTATTTAAAAAATTAATGATATGCAGATTAACTATATAAGTTTTTAAAACCAGGAACACAATTTTTATAGTGTTGTTATGAATTTTTAAAAAAATATAGTACCCAAAAATAGAATTTAAAGACAACTTAATTTCTATGCAATTTTTCACTAAAACTTTATAATAATTTGTAGCTGTAATAACCACTGTTTCAAGGTAATAAAATATTTCATAAAGAATAAATGGACAAGAAAATTAAAATCAATCATAAAGTTAAATTAAAATAAACTTAAATTTCTCGATAATGTGCAACTAATACACTACCGGCGGAAATTGTGCGATTGCTAACACCTAGAGCTATTAAAAACACACCCGCACAGAAAGAGTGATAACTCCGTTAAAAATTAAGTTAGATGCTTTTTTCAAATTGCATTGGAAAGCTTATTTAATTTCCAATGAAATGACACTATTTCATTTTTATTGCATTAATAGGTAGCGAGGTATCAGGTTATAAACACAAAAGAATAATTCTATTTTTTCGCAATTTCTTACCCCGACTTTGACACCTGACAAAATTTAGAAAAGTTGATGAAAAAAATTGTTACTTTCACAGACTATTGCTTGTAATCTAAGCTTTAAATAGAGACCAAGAACAGCAAAAAATATTTACGGGTTCCCAAGATATTACAAAAAGAGTCGGACCGTGCGAATCAGAATTGTCAATCATCGATTTCTCTAATTCGCCGTTGAGTCAATTGCGTGGCTGTGAAAAAAGTGTCGAAAATTATTTTTACCAAGTACATTCCTACTGGGATCCATTTTTTAATTTAAATTATTATATAATGATATTTAAATTATTATATAATGATATTTAAATTATTATATAATGATATTTAAAAAGTGGATCCCAGTAAGAATGTACTTTGTAAAATTAATTTTCTACTCTTTTTTCACAGCCACGCAATTGACTCAACGGCGAATTAGAGAAATCGATGATTGAAAATATTGCTTCGCACGGTCCGACTCTTTTTGTAATATCTCGGGAACCCGTAAATATTTTTTGCTGTTCTTGGTCTCTATTTAAAGCTTAGATTACAAGGAATAGTCTGTGAAAGTAACAATTTTTTCATCAACTTTTCTAAATTTTGTCAGGTGTCAAAGTCAGGGTAAGAAATTCCGGAAAAAAAAGAATTATTTTTTTGTCTTCATAAAATGATATATCGCTCCCTATTTATGCAATACAACTTAAAATATGTGACCTTTTGAAATTCAAAATGGCGTCTTCAATATGTCGGTTAAATTAAAAAGAAAAACAATAAAAGCAAAAGAAAATGTTTTAAACTTGTTACTCGGGGGTTCTTGAAGTCGCTGAATACGAATCTGAGGTCAGATTTTTAAAATTAAAAATGGCGGATTCAATATGGCTGACGAAAAAATTTTAAATTCATTAAATTTGTCAAAATTTTGTTACTCGGGGGTTTTTGGGGTCATTAAAGACGAATCTGACGTTAGATGTTTAAAATTTAAAATGGCAGATCCAATATGGCTGACGATTTATTAAAAAATGCTTGAATTTTCCTGAAACATGCTACTCGGGAGTTTCTGGGGTCGCTGAAAACGAATTTGACATCAGATTTTTAAAATTCGAAATTATGGATCCAATATGGCTGACGATTTATTAAAAAATTCTCGAATTTGTCTAGAATATGCTTCTCAAGGATTTTTAGTAAAAATTTATAAAAGAATAATCTGATTTATCTGAAACAAGATACTCAAGATTTTTTTAAAAAGCTTAATCAGATTATTACATTTTAAAATGATGTCTTTTATAAGTCAGTAAGAATAAATCACAAACCATTTGCAAACATAATTTTGTGACAAGTTTGTTGTATAGTATGTTTTTTTTGTTTTTTTAGTTTGTTTTTGTTTTTGTTTGTATTGTTTGTTGTATTTTTGTTGTTGTTATATTTTGTAAGCAATTGATAATCCTGTAATAGCATTAGAGTATCTTTTTATAAGCAGTTCTCTATTTTGGTTTGGAATAAAGTAATGATTTTTAAGTATCCCTGTCACAGGTGGAGCTTTCTCAAATCTTCTTTTTAAGAATCGTTCGACTTTTTCGTGATCTTTACGACTGTAAAATAATATCGTTATATTTTTGAAATGATTCCGACTCCACTCAAAGAGTTTTGTCTGCTGATAATATTGCATCAGATGGCTTACACAAGAGGCTCATTCGCGCAGCTTCTCTTTTGAATAAAGCACCAATTCCATCTGAAGCACCTTTTCCATGCGCTGTTGCATAAACATGTCATTCAGCGCTAACTTTAAACTCTTCTTCATGAAGTTGTAAGTTTATCATCTGGTACATATTTTTGAAATGTTGTTTTGCTCCATCACTAAAATATATCATTTTCTTTACGTCTAGGGTCTTTTTTATGTGAGGAATCAACATTTTTTTGTACCGTATAAATGGCAGCTGTATCGTGGCGCGTGCTGTCTGACAAAAATACGATACTTTAATGCTTAAATTCTTGATCCTCTTTGTAATAATAAACGACAGGAAAGACTGTACATTGATCGTTATTTAAATAGAAGGCCTGAGACGCATCTTGAACGACATATTTGTAATTTTCAGAGAAATCTAAAACGACAAGTACTTCCCCCTCATTTAAATTATCTCTCTTGTTTTGAAAAAATTCCGACTGCTGTTTTGCTATAAACGAATGAGGTCTCAAAAGCAACAACTTGATTCTTAATTCTTCTAAATATTCTGCAACAGGCAAGATTTGAGTTTGTAGCGTTGATCTGTCTGTACCAGTCCACGAACTAAATTGATGTTCGTGAATGTCTTGTTCTTCCAATAACTCTTGTACATGCATTATAAAATCAGAAATGTCTAAACATTTGTCGCATTCGCCAAGAAAACATTGTTCAGTAGGATTGGGACAAGTCATTTGCTCTAATCAATCTTTATAATCACAAATTGGCTTTTCTGAATTTCTAGTAAGTTTCTTAATGTCAGCAGCGTCCAACAACAACTTAAACTACCGTCCACGAGTATCAGGACGATTACATTCGACTCTATGAAAAAACATGCCATCACTTTTTCAATCATATCTCGGAAATTAAAGGAGATACAAAAAACTTAAATACGGTTAGAAAGCTGATTAAATTCTGCATAAAATAATCCGCCTTTGAAGTCATTTCGTTAATTATTTTTTAAGTTGTAGAGTGAGAAAGAAATAAAAAAAATTATCAAATTTTCTCATTTTTGTCTCTTGACTTCAACTTCTTCAAAAATCTAGAAAAATTTAGATAAAATTTTTCTAAAAACACAGAAATCTTCTTTAGAATTTCAGCTTTAAAATAAGCCTTCGGAAATTAAAAAAGGTTAATCCGTCTCTGATATATCATTAAAAATGTGGAGCCGTGTTTCGACCGATTGGTGCATTGAAATTCAACTGTGACGACTCGATTCTGGCTTCGCGCGGCAGCATATGAGAGAGAAAACAGGAACGAATTCATGCGGGGGAACGATAAACTTTTGAGATTCTTTATATTACTCGTGAAACATCATTATTTATTATTCTCCAGCATAAATTCGTTCCTGTTTTCTCTCATTCGCTGCCGCGCGAAGCCAGAATCGAGTCGTCACAGTTGAATTTCAATGCACCAATCGGTCGAAACACGGCTTCACATTTTTAATGATATATAGGAGACGGATTAACCTTTTTTAATTTCCGAAGGCTTATTTCAAAGCTGAAATTCTAAAGAAGATTTCTGTATTTTTAGAAAAATTTTATCTAAATTTTAAATTTTTTCTAGATTTTTGAAGAAGTTGAAGTCAAGAGACAAAAATGAGAAAATTTGATAATTTTTTTTATTTCTTTCTCACTCTACAACTTAAAAAATAATTAACGAAATGACTTCAAAGGCGGATTATTTTACGCAGAATTTAATCAGCTTTCTAACCGTATTTAAGTTTTTTGTATCTCCTTTAATTTCCGAGATATGATTGAAAAAGTGATGCCATGTTTTTTCATAGAGTCGAATGTAATCGTCTTGATACTCGTGGACGGTAGTGTACAATTTTGGTAAATAGTGCAAACACAGACGGAATGTGTTCCACTACCACCAGCGGGTAAACACTGTTGTGGACGAAGTTCGGCAAACTTTCTGAAACTAACTGGACAGTCCGGCTTTTCTTCTTGAAATTTAAGAAAAAGGTCTCTTAAATCTTAAAGAAAGCGTTTTTGCATTAAGAAACGTCCATTCTCATTCTTTACAGAAATTACATCTTTTATGCCAGGCATTATCCTGCTGTTTGCATCACTGTTATAAAAATCCACAATTACTTCAACAGTAGATTCGGGTTTACCACTTTTCGCAGTAGTTTCTGCTAAAATACCCTTTGAATCTCTAAGATCTTTAGCTTTTTTTGCGAGTTTTCAACTGCAATCAAATTCTTCTGATAACTTTTTAGCAGACCATGATTCAGGAGTAATAGTGAGAATTTTTAATTTCATTGGATCATGTTTCTGCAAGGTGGTAAATTTTTATTTTAAATCATTAAGCAGATCTTCCAACTCAATTTCTCTTTCTGAGCGAATATCTGAGGAATTTAATCCAGATGATGTTTCATTAATATAAGCAGATACATTTTGTTCTACGTCTACGTCCATCTGGTTTACATTTGATATTCTCAAATGCCTCAGATCAGAGTCACCATTGCAAATTTAAGCCGCACTACTTCTTTTTCTACATTCAAAACAAATTTTTGCATTGCCAGGAAGATAAGGGGATTTTTGCTTTAGATTTGAGGACACATTTCTCAAATTCTTACCTGTGTGACCTATGTTTTGATATAGATTGCAACATCTGTCGGAGTGAACGTAACCTTTATTCGGCATTTTGAATTTTAAAACGAAAAATCAGTATTAATAGCACACTTATCACCAAAAAATTTGAATATACTATTCACAAAAACAATAAGCTTTTTTTATGAAGGAAGAAATATTAAATAACCTGAACAACATGAAAATTAAACAAAAAGTAATTAAACGTTAAAAAATAATTTCTGCAACTGCGACAAACAACTAGTAAAAATATGAAAAATTAAACAACGACATACAATAAAAATTAAACCGTTAAATTGCAACTTACTCTTATAAAAGTATATGCTCAAATCAGGACAAAAAATGCAAAATTTGAAACGACTAATGAATAGCGACAAAACTAAGATTAATTTTCTTATAACTGAAGAAAAATAATAAATGCCAAACAACTATAGTAAAGCGTGAAAAAACTGTAACACACGATGAAAATGAAAATGTGGAATCAAAATTTAATTTCCTAGAAAGTATTATCTGATTTGCAAAGAAAACTGCAACATTCTATCACTTTTAGAATGTCAAAGTCTTACAGAAATAACATGACAGCAATGACAAATGAATATAACGAAATAACCGATATTCATTTGACTGAACATTCATTTGTTTGTGAAAAGTACCTAAGATCAGTTGATTCGCTATTTATTGGTTTTTTCGTTTTATTATAAATATCAAATTATTCTCAGACATGTTGGATCCGATATTTTGAATCTTGATAATCTGTCTAATTGCAGATTTGTTTTTAGCAACCCCAAAAATCCTTGAGAAGCATATTCCAGACAAATTCGAGAATTTTTTAATAAATCGTTAGCCACATTGGATCCATAACTTCGAATTTTAAAAATCTGATGACAGATTCTTCTTTAGCGACCCCAGAAACTCCCGAGCATTCAAGCATCTTTTAATAAATTGTCAGCCATATTGGATTTGCCATTTTGAATTTCAAAAGGTGCCATATTGTAATTGAAAGTAGACATAATAACCTACATTTTAAGCCATATTAGAACTTTTTTTATTAAAATAATTTTTGAACGGAGGGAGTTTTCCTCTGACGGAGAGTGCCCCAAATATATCTTGAGGTGCACTTTGCGAAAACAACACTAGGTTGAATTGAGATTGTCTATTTAAAGCTTAATTATAATCTCTAATTAATTTTAATCTCGACTCTTCGCTCTTGTCAGAGTATAATGAATAGGCAAGGGTGATTACTCTTTACATTAGGTCGAGGGGAGAAAGAGACGAGGAGAGCGGTTTCTTATGGGAGAAGAGAAGAGGAAGATGGCGGAAAGAGAGAAAGTATGAAGAGCGCATTAACGATGCGAAATTTTAACTGGGGTGTTTTCCTAACATTTCTCCCCCGCAATGGCAACTGTGTTGTCAGAATTTGGAGAGGTCTACGTTGAATCACTGATGTCGTCTTGCCATACTACCGTATGGCGAGCTTGGCAATTGATCACTTTAGAGAAGTGGATGCAGTCTGAATAGTCACGACCCTCGTTAACCCATCGCTACCAGGGTGTAACGTGATTACCCGTGTTAAGGGCCATTTTGAAGGTGGCCCTTAACATGAACATACGCCATGGCGTATGTTCATTGGTGATTAACACTAACGAGCCAACTTTTATTTCGTTTCGTTGATGAAACCATTTTGAGCTTGAGAGATGACGTTGAAGGCATTCCGATGACCAACGAGACCAGGAGTATTGCAGACGTTGCTGTAGCCAATGGTCTAATCGAAAAGTAGAAGTGTCGACCAGTGAAGATTCCGGGATCGTGTTGAGAGCTTGTCCAATGAGAAAGTGTCCAGGGGTGAGTGCGTTGAGATCGTCAGGGTCCTCAGAAAGGGGTGATAGTAGCCGCGAATTTAATACAGATTCGATCTGTATCAGTGGAGTGGTCAGTTCCCAGTAAAAAGAATTCGATACACGGACCGCGGAGTTCATATACGAGCTCGGTAGCTCGTATGAGAAATATGAGAAATCTCTCATACGAGCCTTTTCCGTAATGAGAAGTGTATACACGGAGAGAAGGTTGAACCTAAAATCACGGTGTGATCAGAGTCTTAGACGATGAATGGAAACTCATCATAATTTTCTACAAGATGTAGCGCTCTCTGACGGTGACTGTCACTGCCACCTGCGATTCGTGAATGGAAAAACTCGATGAGATCACTCAGATTTACCGTGATCTTTCCCCCTCTTTTAACCTTCTGAATTGGACACTGTGTTTTATGGTTCAAATTTCTCTCCGTGTAGATGCTTGTATACGAAGTAACTTTCAAAGCATTTTTATTAATATAACATTATTTTAAAGTAAATGTAGATAATAGAAATGAATTTTCAAAGTAAAACAAAGCTAAATTTATAAGGGAAATGAAGTTTTAAGGAAAAAGGATAATTTTGTTTAAAAATTTATTCACACTGAAAAGGTTAGAATTTGATAATTCCTTGTTACTCTAACTAACCGACATTAGATATTTCTCGGATGCGGTAAGCACGATTTTGCATTAAATTTAATTATTTTATATAAGAACATTTAAACAATAAATAAATAATAATATATTATTAATTAGTAATGAAAAAACAACTTATTTATTCTACCGCCAATACAAAATTGTGCTTACCGCATCCGAGAAATATCTAATGTCGGTAAGTTAGAGTAACAAGGAATTATCAAATTCTAACCTTTTTTCAGAGTGAATAAATTTTTTGAACAAAATCCTTTTTTTCCTAAAACTTCATTTCCTTTATAAATTTAGCTTTGTTTTACTTTGAAAAATCATTTCTATTATCAACATTTACTTTAAAATAGTGTTATATTAATTAAAATACTTTAAAAGTCACCCCGTATACAGGCATCTATACACTTCTCATTACGGCAAAGGCTCGTATGAGAGATTTCTCATATTTCTTATACGAGCTACCGAGCTCGTATACGAACCCCCTTGTCCGTGTATCGAATATTTTTACTGGATTCCTCAAGGTCATTGGCGTATCTCCAATGGTGCGACTGAGGTGAAACTTAACCGATTTAACGGCGGACTCCCATTTACCACCAAAATGAGGGGCTGCCGGAGGGTTAAATTTCCACGAGGCACCGTTGTTCAAAAGAAGTGGCTTAAGATGATCATGATCTCGAGAAGCGTCAAAGAATGGTTGTCTTAATGTAGAGTTCGCTCCTTAAAAAGTAGTGCCACAGTCGCTGTATAGAACTTGACAAATTTCACGTCTACTAACTAGTCGTCGATAGGCAGCCAAGAATGCATTGGATGAATAGTCCGAGATTACGAATTTAGGGTTATAAACACAATTGTGTTGACAGCTGTCAAAGCAACTGACAACTTTTATAAAAATGATTTATTTTTTATTAAAATGACCGTCAAAAGAATTTGGAGTCGCTGATTACAAATTTAGTGTTAGAATCACAATTTGACAGTTGACAGTTATCAATCGAACTGTCAACTCTTATAAAATCTTATAAACTAAGGTTCTGTTACAGATGCGTTAGATTTTGCTAGCTTTGGCTACAGACTTTTTTATAAGTAATAGTGGAATTTATTCTACGGTCTATTTAGTTAATAAAATCCAGTAATTTTATCAGTGATTTAGTAAGTTTTAATATTTTTCATGTCAAACGTAACTAGTTAGAATTAGTAAATGTGAATTAGTAATTACATTTACAAAAACAATTGGCTCCCCCATTTTCGTTAGTAAACGAGAAAAGAAAGATGTCGGCAGAAGGTGCGTGCTGTTTCGCACGTGTGCTTGGTATTTTGCATGCCATGATCTTACATTTTGTTATCTGGGTATTTATTTTCTATTCTCCTTTACGAACACTTTTATATAAACAAATTCACTTCTCACAAAAGATAACAGTTGTTTTAACAGTCTGTCAATTGTCAAATTGTGTTTATGACTCTAAATCCATAATCAACAACACTAAAAAAGCCTGTTATGATTATTTATCAAAAACAAATTACTTTTATGAAAGTTGACAGTTGGTCTGACAGCTGTTAACTGTAAAATTGTCAATTGGACACCAAATTAAAAATCAGCAACTGTAAAAAACCCTTTTATGGACACTTTTGCATTATCCAAATCACTTCTTATAAAAGTTGACGGTTATTTTGATAGCTGCAAACTGTCAAATTGTTCATTTAAGTTCAAATTCGTAATCAGCGATCCTACAAACCCTTTTTCGGTCATTTTTATAAAAAAATAAGTCATTTTTATTAAAGTTGACAGTTGGTTTGACAGCTAAAAACTGTTAAATTGTTAATTTACAATAGTAACTGAGATTCCCCGTTAATATTTAAATCATGGAGTCTAGTTTGGATGTTTGGGCAAAATCTTATCTTATGACTATTAGGAAATGGTTTTGGTATAAACATGGATATTCTTTGCAGCGAAAGTTTCATTGATTGGTCAATTAATCAATGAATCAATAAGATGATTTCTAAACTCTTTATCTTTTTTTTATTGTTTGTCCCAATTTTTAGTAATAAAATTGTAATATGCGAATCCTATGTGAACTGCTCATATCTCAATCTTGCGTATCAGAATTCTATAAGTTTATGACACCTGGTCTACGCGTCTAATGAGACGAACGACGAACTATGATTCGCATACTACAAAACTTGTATCTTATGAAATTCTTTCTACCCTACAATTTATTATAACAAAAAATTAAATATGTTTTCTTATCTTTACTAAAGTTTCCTTTACAAGTATCAGAAAATTTCCGTGGTGGTGAAATTTTGATACTCTATTCTCGAATACACTGTCTATTTTATAAAAAAAAGAATGTGCAATGTGTACACATACACGTATTTGTATCAAGAAAATTATTAAATGCCTTTTCAAAGTAGTTTTGTAAGGTCACTCTTCTTAAGTTAAGAGTAAAAAGAATCTTACTCTTTATACACATACTAACAATAACATACTAGGCGAAATGAAATAATTATTTTTCAAATTTTACTTATAATTCTTTAAAAAATAATATTAGAACAAAATATAATTTTTAAAATGAGAAAATAGAATTTTTCTGAAACTAATTTTGTTTAAATTCAATACATATCAAAAGTTTTATAAGAATTCAATGATTTGAATAGAAAAATAATTGATAAAATAATTAATTGTTATTAAGAAATTGCAACTAGACCTCTACTTATGGATTTTTTTGAGAAGGAAAATTCAGACTAAAATTTTAATAATTTGATTTTCATATAATTTATAATGTGTGTTGTAATATAATTATTAAATAAATTAAAATGAGTAAAGATAAATTTAAAAAAAAGATAAGGCTTAGAAAAACAAAATTTCACTATTATGGTACCTAAAGAATATCGATTTTCCGGCGCCCAACTTTGGAGCCAATTTTGAGGCATTTGCGATAAAAATTCGCGAAAAGTGACCATACAGAAAAAGTTGTAGCTGTGGCTCTAGGGAAAAATTTTCTATGCCCTAAACAAAAATCGCCTTCATTTTGGGGCACTTATTAACAATTTCTCAGTAGCACCATTCGTCGAGCGCACGAATGTTTAATGAAGGTCGCCGCCGTCGCCGACCATAGTAGCCGCCTGACGGACAGCCTTTGCGCGGTGGTTGAGAAAGTAAACCTATAGACTTTACCAATCTTACGCAGGACGTAGATTTTATCACTAACAATAATTGCTTTAGTTATTATTATTCTACTTTATAGTTAAAATATGTATCCACACGTTCACTGTTAAAAATGTTGATTTCCGGAGCGCCCCAACTTTAGAGTCATTTTTGAGGCATTTCCGTTAAAAATTCGCGACAGTCGAGAGTAAGGAAAAATGTTGAAGCTATGAATCCAAGGAGTAATATAGTGCTCGTTAAAGAAAAATCGGTTTATTTCTGTGGTATTTGCGACCAATTTTCCCGATCGTGTCGTTACCGAGCGCGCGAAGTACTTGCCAGCGGCCACCTCTGAGCATTGCAGTCACCGCCGACCACGCGGGAACACCACCGAACATACATTGTAGACTGTATGGACTAAAATTAAACTAAGGTTATGACGTTAAACCAAGTTCACATTCTTTTATAGTAAAGTATCAACCATACTTAACATTTTTTTACAAGGAATTTTTAAATTATTTTGTATTCCTCTTTATAAATAAAATTGTTATTTAAAAAAAAGCATAGTCCAATTTCAGTTAGCAGCAATAAACAATTTTAAAATTGTTAATTAACAATGCAGTCAAACATTCTGAATACTAAACGTTATAAAATTATTTAATAAAAATAAAATTTAATTTGAATTTTATTAAAATTAATTATTTGTTTATTTATTATATTTATTAATTATTGGAATTAATTAATTTTTTTAAAAAAAGGTTAAATTGGTAAATATTGGAAAATTTTATATGTAACTGTTTGTTGTAGAAGTTTGAGGTTTGGAAAATTTTCAATTTCAATTGATGTATTTTAAATTTTGTTTGACATTGAGTGATTCTAATATTAATAATACCCAATTAATAGTTTTGATTATTCATATTAGTAATTATTAACCTAATAATTAATATTATAATAGTAATTTAAACCATTATCATTTAATGGGTATTGAATAGGAAATAAACAAATATTAAAATTCTAAAACAACTATTAAGGCGGTTATAGAGAGCAGTTAAAATAATATCTAAATCATGGGTATTCATCGCAGAAGACGCTTATCACCTCTCGCGTATCAGGTTACCGCGAGTGACCATAACTCCTTAGACGTGAGTCTGTTGGAGACAACTGACAACGTCCTTGAAATAAGAGCCCTTTTGCATACCTTTAATTAAAGACAAGCCTTAAGTATTTAAAACGTAAATAAGTAATAACATGAATTTTGATCATGATCATTTTGATAATATGAGTTCTAAATGTTAAATTTAATCGGGCTGTTGCGCAAAACAACAAATACGATAACTAAATTAATAAAAAGAATTTTTTGTATTCTTCTTAAGAAAATGTGTTTTTCTGTGTTCATTCTATTTTCCAATTTTCTTTCTTTCCAACAAATGTTCTTATATTAAAAGAATTTTAATAAAAAACTATTATTCGTATATTATGGATTGTTAGAAAGGGTTGCCTTGAATAAAAGTATTCTATTTGACCATGTTTCGAGTAATTTAAAAAAAAATTCTTTAAAAAAATTTTTTAATGAAATTACCAAACTTTTAATTACTTCAATTAAAAAATATATTATTTATTTAATTCACTTACATTAAAAGAAAATTAATTACATTTTTCAATAAATAATTTTTGCAATCTCCAAATAAAATTTTTTCAAGTCACAATGAGTTTAACCCTTTAAAGCCCGAATTATTCCCACCGATTCGATTTCAACCACACTTGGTATATAATAGTTTTTTGGGGTCGCTGATTACGAATCTGAAGTCAAAATTGCAAAATTCAAAATGTCGGATCCAATATGGCAGACTAAAAAATAAAAAATAATGGGATTTATATGAAACTTGTCACTCGGGGGTTTTTGGGGTCGCTGATTACGAATATGAAGTCGAAATTGCAAAATTTAAAATGGCGGATCTAATATGGCAGACGAAAAAATAAAAATTAATGGGATTTATAAGAAACTTGTCACTCGGGGGTTTTTTGGGTCGCTGATTACGAATATGAAGACAAAATTTCAAAATTCAAAATGGCGGATCCAATATGGCGGATAAAAAAATAATAAATAATAGGATTTATATGAAACTTGTTACTCGGGGGTTTTTGGGGTCGCTGATTGCGAATATAAAGTCAAAATTGCAAAAGTCAAAATGGCGGATCCAAAATGGCGGACGAGAATTAAAAATTAAATAGGATTTACTTAAATATTGTTACCAGCTGACTATCATTTGTTTTTTTTATTCAAGTCATGCGATCCAGGGTTGTCAATTGTTTTTATTGATTGGCCAGCTGATTTTCATTTGTTCTTTTTCATTCGAGTCAAGCGTTCCAGGTTTCCTTTTACAAATGGATTAAATTTCTTACTTTCCCCCCATGTAACGCAATGTTGTATACATTAGCGCCATTTTTTCTGCTGACCGTAACAAATAGCTTGACCCCCCTCCCCCCTAAAGCGTTACGTATTTTTTAAACGGCCCCCATTATGATTCTTAACATTTTAACCTCCGAAACCCTAAAAACCCAAAGCATCAAATTTAATGTAAACCCCATTAATTTGTTATTCTTTTGTCTTTCACATTGTATCCGCCATTTTGAATTTTGCAATTTTGACTTCATATTCGTAATCAGCGACCCCAAAAACCCCAGAGTGACAAGTTTCTTATATCTCCCATTATTTTTTATTTCTTTTGTCCTCCATATTGGATCCGCCATTTTAAATTTTGCAATTTTGACTTCATATTCGTAATCAGCGACCCCAAAAACCTTCTAGTGACAAGTTTCATATAAATCCCATTATTTCTATTTTTTTCGTCCGCCATATTGGATCCGCCATTTTGAATTTTGTAATTTTAACTTCATATTCGTAATCAGCGACCCCAAGAACCCCCGAGTGACAAGTTTCATATAAATCCCATTATTTTTTTATTTTTTCGTCCGCCATATTGGATCCGCCATTTTGAATTTTGCAATTTTAACTTCATATTCGTAATCAGCGACCCCAAGAACCCCCGAGTGACAAGTTTCATATAAATCCCATTTTTTTTATTTTTTTCGTCTGCCATATTGGATCCGCCATTTTGAATTTTGCAATTTTGACTTCATATTCGTAATCAGCGACCCCAAAAACCCCCGAGTAACAAGTTTTAAACGAATCTGATTATTTTTAAAAATTTTTTTGTCCGTCATAGGAGAAAATTTATTTTGACACTTCTTTTATTTATTATTATTTTAATTATTTATTATTATTTTTTTTTACTTTTTTCTCAATTATCTGCTGGAAGAGTTTTTCTAGAGCTAAGAATTTAACATTTTTAGTAATATGTATTAGTTTCAAAGTTATGATGACTTTAATGCATTTGTGGTACAGCGTATGTACCACTGGGCGTTAAAGGGTTAACTCATTGTTTTATGTTTAAATTCGATTGTTTATGATTTAATTATTATTAATTTGAAAGATTTTATAATTGAATCGAATTCGATCTTAACTGTATTAAAAAGAATTTTTAATAGTCTTAAATCAATAAAACACTCAGTATTTTATAGTGAGAAATGGATGTTAAATTTATTTCAAAATAAATACTGTTATTAAAAATTTAGGATCCCCCCTTCAAGTACGTTATTTGTTCAACGTCTCCGATTAGACGGTATTTTAGTTGAAAGAAAAAAAAGGAAAAGGTGGCAATAGTAAGGTAGAATTTGAATAAAAACACTGAATAATATGTGTAATATGATGTTACAAGAGTCTATTTATTCAATACTTTTAAAAAGATTAATGTTAATTTTATTACAATTGATATTGTCTTATCATTATTACAATGTGCACCCTTTTTAATTTATGATAATTTATGTCTTAAAAAACATACCCTTTATAAAATTACATTTGATAAAATAAAGTCCAATACTTAGAATTATGACAATAGAAAAATTATAACTTATGAATATACTTTTGTTTTAGACAGATATTGATATTTAAAGAAATTAACTAATAAGTGTGTGTTTGTAAATGTGTAAAAGTAATTACAGTATAATTATTAATTAACTCACCAATTATAACTTATTAAAATTTATATCACTTTTTTTTAAAGACAGAAAAGTCTCTTATTTCTATGTTTTCCAGTTACACCTGTAGTAGTATTCGCGTATTCACTTTTACTTCTCCTTTTTAGTTTATCTCTTATATTCTTTCTTTTACTGGTCTTTTAATAAATTCCTTTTTTTATCTTTAGAAAAACTCAAAAAGATCAAAATTGATTTTAATATTTAAATTTTTTGGGTCACCAAATTTTAAATTTGTAATCAATTCTGAAGTTCTTTATTATACGTAGAATGAAAGAAACAAATCTTCAAACCACAAAAAGAACGAGGTTCACAATTTTATTACTTTTCTTTGCTTTTAAAATTCTCTTTTTTTGTTAATAATCCTTATTAATTTATTCTTTTCTTCACACAAACCGTTTTCTCAAATATTTTCCACTTTTAATTCTATTTATCTCGAATAACTTCTTTAATATTTCCTTTTATCTTTATATTTTCAAATAAATCACTTTGTTTCAATTATAATCTTCTATAATCAACTTTAAATAATCATTACTTTACTCAATATGATATATTTTCACAATAGCAATCAATTAAACTCAATTCATTCAAATTATATAAAATCAACCCTTAAAATTAGGGAAATAAAATACAAAACCTCCGCCTTTTTGCGGGAAAAAATCACAAAATATAAAAAATTGGTAACGTCCGCTCTGCGGAAAATACTCATTAAGACTCCTCGATTAATTATCGTGGACAATCGGTCACACTCTGGAAAATCGACTAAAATCGGTAAAGTGGGAGAATCCGTTGCACACGGCCCACCAAACCTTGCTGTTGCCAAGCAAGCTTTTAGCAAACTTGCAAATTCCTCAAGAATGGCGTGATATAGTTTGATACTTTGTATCCTGTTTCGCCAATATGCATTCAATTTAGGTATTCTCCACAATATTATTTAAGAAAAGAAACTCCTTTCTTTAGAGAAATATCTTTTTAATTTAAGGGAGTCGATAAATTACCAAGGGTTGTAGACGATTTCCATACTTGATAACATTTATTTTGTATTTCCCAATCACTCAATATTTAGGTAAAAACCATTAAAAAAATGTTTAATTTCGAATTTTCTCAAATTCAGGTATAATAAATAAAATATTTGATAAATACAAGTAAATAATTGATGAGAGAATCATATAAAGAATTCTTTTTACCCCATTTTTATGTGTATGTGTTATTTAATTTATATTAACAAGCTTACCCATTTATTAGATTCTATATAATCTTAATAAAATTAAAATGTATTAATACAAAAATTAAAGTAGTTGCGTTTTGAACGTAACACATTGTAACTTGTAAAAATAAAATAACATTGTTTAACTGTAAAATTCAATTATTAACTTAAAAAAAATATTTTTATTAATATTACTTAATATTTTTATCTTTAAAGAAACGTACAAATCAATAATTTTATATCTAGTTTTGCAATGATTAAAAAAATTTTAATTTTGTTTCACAAATTTTATTCTTAATTTATAGATAATGTCAGTAGTTAATAGTATATGAGAAATTAGAACTTCTACACAGAAACAAAGGCAGAATTAAAATATTATAGATTAGAGAAATTGAAACGAAGAGTCATTATTATTTATAATGAAAGTAATTCCATGAATACCTAAACACTCCTTAAAACGTTTTAATTTTGTATAATCGTTTATTAAAAGAAATTAATTTTGTTATTTATAATAAAATCGAATAAACAAAAATCATAAGCATTTTATTTATTAACCAATTGGTAATTAAGAGGGTTTTCCTTTGCTGTTCGCATTTTGCATACACTACATTGAGAGACTTTTCGTTTTCAGGTTTAGTGTACTATCATCTCAAAGTGGAAAAATCTCTGTTAATATGCTGTTTAGTAATATTGTAATTTAAAAGTTTTATTTTAATGTACCAATCTCTGACAATTCATAAAAAAATATACCTATATAATACAATATAAAATTAGGTTAACAACCAAACCTTTTTTGATGATTTTAGTTATAATAAATGTTTTTCTTGATCTGTAAATGTGCATCTGTAAATTGATTTCAATCACTTGAATATCAATCACTTGATTTTAAGAAGAGCTTTTTCCCCTACTAAATACTCGTCATTTTTAAGTATCTTAGTTTCTTATAAGGGCAAATAACTGACACTCCTGAAATAGAGCTTTTTGAAATATTTTAAACTATCATATCAAAGTCAAATAGATTCATTCCATTCATTAGAATAATTATATTGTAATCTTAATTCTTGTAATATTAGAATAGCATCATATCAATTAAAAAAGAATCCAGGGTTTCCCAACTTTCGAACACTGCTATATTGAATTTGATATGGTTCTACATCTACATACTTAGGAGAAGGATGTCTCTCGGTGTACACATTTTTCATTTGGATAACAAAAAAAAACAATCTTAATATTAAATTTTTAATTACAACACGGTTATAAGTTTTAAATTGCATTTTCCTTCAAATAATTTTAATATTGCATTTAGAATTTGTAGTAACAAAATTTTAAATTGATAAAAAAAGAACATTTAATAATTCTTCCAAATTTTGCTTTAAAGTTTTAAAAACTTGAATACTATAGGCCTGTAATTTGTATTTCTAAAATATTTATGATTATCATTTATTCATCTAAAAAAAAACTCAATCGATAGAGGTTAACAGTCGTAACTACAAACGTAACGATTTGGTACTTAAAAACAAAAGATTAATCCGACTAAACAAGTATAGACTGTATTAAAAATCAAATAAGGTTAAACAATTTAAAAAAAAAATTTTTATCAAATCCAACTCTAGATACCATTTTTAAAGTAATTTAAATCGGTATTTATTCTCCATTATTTTGTTATCTTGTATATTTAAAGACTGATATAAAATGCTGAATGAGAGAAAAGCACTCATATGCGTGTATGTGTATATCGCTGTCACATTGCTAAAACTGTTTTCTTATTAATCCTCCTACTGTTTTGTCTTTATCAGCAACATAAATTTTTCGTTACATGTAACAGAAAATTTCCGTGGTGGCGAGGAATATTACAGTCAACTTTTAATATTACAAAACAATTGTTAAATACAGTAACCTACGTTTAAATTGAATATACCCAAGCCTTATTATAAATAATAATATTTTATAATAATTTAAGATAGACTTGCACATGTTTACCTCCTATATCTTAACATAATCTCTGTATTTTATTTAGGCCAAAATAACAATTATTGATGCATGACATTAAACAGTGACAAGAATATATAAATTTTCTATTTTTAACTCGATGAAAATTATAATAAATACTATTGATAACAAACAGGGATCGACACAAAATTTTCGTTTTGTTCATTTATGTTTTTTTATTAAATAAAATAAAAAATTGATTATGTTTTGTTTTCGATTTTTAACAAATTTTAGTTTATGTAAAATAACATAAAAAGAAAATTCCGTTTCATGAAAACATTTGTCATAAAAAAAGAAGTGCAATAAAAATTATTACATTATTGTTGTTACTAGTATTTAATTTTAAGAAATCATTGTTTTAAAAATAGCTTATAATTTTATTATTAAAAAAATAATCTATTCAATTTAAAAAGCAAATGTATTAAATATATTATAACATTCAAAATTTTTTTATGTTTGAAGTAAGATTTATTTCGGGTTATTTAGTTGATAAAGTTAGTAAGCTTGAAAAAAAGGATTTGTTTAAATGATACATGTTTAATTTAAAGGAAGGAATTTTATTCTGAAAAAAGTTAAATTTATCATGATCTTTATACTTAATGTTTTTTTTTAATTTTGATAGTAATAACAATTTTGTAAGTGAAATAGAAATATAAAATGTTTAGTCCTTGACCTTTTGAGATGCTAGCACCGAAAATTCATTCAGATTTTCAAGTTTAAAAAAAATGAAATTAAATGTGATAATTTGCTACGATCTGAAAGATGAAATTTAAGTGTTTTAAATTTGCATTTTTATATGATTAAACAAAGGAAAATTTAATTTAAATTTTGTTTGGTTTCGGTTATGGTCCCTGATAATCAATAATTATTTGTTAACAATATTGTTAATTAAAAATTAACAATATTGAAGATGATTGATTTAAATAATTTAATTAACTACTAAAATTATCTTAATTTTATTGTTATTCTTTCTTCTATTATTCTATTTTCAAATATTTATTTATATTCTAATTAATTTTCATTAATTAGAAATCCATTAAATTATTTAATATTTGAGAAATAAAAAGAAACGATTCTTGTGCTGGTATGTATCAGTAGTTGAGATAAGCGCTACTTTGCTGTGTCATATGATACACCATGCTAATTCAGCAAGGTTGATTTCAAGGATACAGCTGGTATGGAGAAAGTATTCGGTAAATCTAATATTCACCTTAGGCAAAAGGTGACGTCGATTGCGAAAACTCCATCTTATAAGAAAAGGTGAATTATTAAGAAAAAGGAAAAGACTAAGGCAATGTTGTTTCCTGTAAGTTCTTTTTTGGATGGACAAAGTTATTTACAGAGATATTATTACCTACTTGCCATACTTATTAATTGCAATAACTAAATGTAAGGTTATTTTAAACATTTTCTGAAATTCGATGATCTCCGATAGCAACATAAACTTTTTTTGAATCTGTCCTTATTTCAAGCAATATGTACACCTTTATTTCAAAAGATTGCAAGCTGTTCTTAATTTAATATAAATAACATGTGTCAGAATATTGATTTTATTCTAATGTAGTCAATTTTAGATTTTAACTTATTTTAAACATATAAATCTATTTTGTCACTATATGTATTCGAGCTGTATTATAACTTTAAATACCTCATATGTACATGTGATAACCAAATATTAGAGAGTAGTAGAAAAAAATATTCTAAGATGGACTATACTTTTATTTTCGCAAAATAGTGAATAATTGATGAAGATAAAAGTATTTGAAAAAGTAAAAATTCAAAAATTCTGAATAAAATTTAAACGTCATATTAAAACAAAAGATAATCAATTTGTTGGATCTAAAAGAAAATTAGCGGTAAATTATTATTTATATAATTTACAAAATGTTTTAAATAATTATTATTTTTAATTAATTATTATTAATTATTTAAACGATTTATTATTAATGAATTATAATTAATTAATTTTTCTACGAAATAGGATTAGGTGAAATGTTTTTAATTATTTTTAACCATAAATGGAAATTAATTAATTAAATAATAATTAATTAATAAAAATAATAATTTATATTATTATTGTTGAAGAATAATCTGTTTTAAATTTATAATGAACGAAATTAAGTTAAAATTTCTTAATTTCAATAACCATCAAAAGGTAAGTAAATTTTTTAGTTGAATTGAAAATTTGTCAAGAAAAGAAAATAATTTTATACAATTTAAATAACTTTCGAAGGTAAGTAAAGACAAATTTTAATACTTGTTAAAATTGATTGAAATTAAATAAGGTTATGTCAGATTTTTTTTTCATTTTAATAAATCTTTAATTCAATTTTACAAAAATTTTCGACCACTTCACATGATTATTACGAATATTTTATTGCTCACACATAGTCTAATGTTTACAAACATGAATTTAATTTATCAATCTATAAAAAATTTTCATTTTTCAAAAATATTGGTAATTTATTAATAAAAAATTATCAATTTAAAATTAATTAATTTTTTAAAAAAAATTTAACAATTTACTACAAATAAAAATTTAATATTAAATAAAATAAGTTATTTTTATTCTTTTTATTCAGAAATAAATTTCAAAAGCCTTATTTAGTTTAAACATTTTTTTAATGGTCCGTCCGCAGCTGCCATCTTGTGGCGCTTTTTATCATTGCAAATTTATTTTTTTTCTTTAGAAATAATTATTTCTGTTTTCAATTGATGAAAACAAGAATTTTAAATTCCTTTTAATTTCAGTCTATTCATAAATTAAAAAAAATTGATCCTAAAATTAATCCGTTGATTAATTTCAGGATCAATTTTTTTTTGGTCTGCCAAAATGAATTTCACATAAATATTTCATCACTGTCAAAGTAAACACCACTTGAGATGGCTTTGTGGCGACCATAACAGACTTGTAAATTTGAAGTCTGCGTTCGACTCCCCGGTCGGTTGAAATTTTTTTTTGTTTCTTTTTATTAAATTTTGCATTTAATTTTTCAGTAATAAAAATAATCATTTATTAACAAATAATTTAAAGTTATTTTTCTTCATTAATTTTAAATTATTGGTTAATGAACAATTAACTAATAATTAATAATATAAGTTATTTCTACTATTTTCTCATTTTATTATATTGAAAAATGATTTTCAATAGTTTACTTTTAAATGAATATTTTTTTAAATGTCAATCAACAGCTGCCATCTTGTGGCGCTTTTTATAACTGCAATTTTTTTTTAATAATTATTAATTTAATTAATTAATTAATTAGAATAAATAATTAAACAATTAATTAATTCAACAAAAAAATTCATTAATTAATTTAACTATTTATTCATTCTTCAAATTCTCTATTATTAATTAATTTTCATTAATTAATTATGTTAAAAATTTAATTACAATATCATACTCATGAATAAATATTTTTCTAATGGTCCATCAGCAGCTGCCATCTCGTGGCGCTTTTTATCATTATAAAAATTATTTTTTCTTTAGGAATAATTATTTCCGTTTAAAACCATTTAATGAATGAAAAAAGAATTTTGATTTCCTTTCAATTTCAGTCTATTAATAAATTGAAAAAAAATTGATCCTGAACTTAATCCGTTGATTAATTTCAGGATCAATTTCTTTTTTGGTCTGCCAAAATGAATTTCACATAAATATTTCATCACTGCAAAGGTTAACATCACTTGAGATGGCTCAGTGGCGACCATAACCGACTTGTAAATTTAAAGTCTGCGTTCGACTCCCAGGTCGGTTGAATTTTTTTTTTTCTTTTTATTAAATTTTGTATTGAATTTTCCAGTAATAAAAATAATTATTAATTACCAAATAATTTGAAGTTGCTATTGTTAATTAATTTTAAATGATTCATTAGAAACAATTAATTAATAATTAATATTATTAGTTAGAGGAGACTGGGGCGAAAAGTTAAATTTTGTATAAATGATTTTTTTAGACAATATAATCCGCTTAGTTGCAAATATTTATACATCAATATTGTAGGGCAACTTGTCCCCTACAACTTTCAATAAAAAAGTTTCTGATATTTTCGCATACAATACATGTTTTGTCCTTTTTTGAAAATTTTGTTTTTTTTATGGCTGGAGCAAAATGTTAAATTCTATTTTTAGCCTACTAAAACTATTTTCTGATAGGTGTTAAGTAGTAGATAAGTTAAAGTATACGTTAACAAGTAATTTAGTTAATAAAAGATCTTTGTTTACTTAACAAAAGCTTTAGAATAGTTATAAAGTTAATAAATTAAAATTTCAAAAAAAAAAAAAATTTTGGTTTATTTCATGTGAGCGGTCTTATTTTTTGATAGAGTACTTGCCTAATGTCAAATAAATTATTTTTAAACAAATAAACCCAAAAAAACGAAAAATAAAAAAAAAATTTTAATAACATGTAAAAATACATTTAACTGTTTGCCCCACACATTATTTAACTTTTCGCCCCAGGGTGCGTTTTTGGCTTTAACAACAAATATAAAAAATCTGACTAAAGATATTTAGCAAATACCTTTAGGTATCTCTTCAGGGGACCCAAATAATGAAGTAAAAAATTCGCGGTGAGAATAAATGCAAAAAAATACTTAAAAGTTGAAATTTTCTTTTACGAAAAAATTTTCAAAAGTAGGGTAAAAAAATTTAAATGTGAACACCACAGAAATTAGCAGAATGTCACATAACTCCGGACATTTATTTAGGGTGATAACACCCTTCTATAATTAAAATTGCAATGCTCTAACTATTTCCGTTCGAAAGATAATGAATTTTAACTGTTTTCACAATTTAACTTTTCGCCCCAGTCTCCCGTATTTCTATTATTTTCTTATCTTATTATGTTGAAAAAATAATTTCAATAGTTTACTTTTGAATAAATATTTTTTTAATTCAGTGGCGGATCCAGGGAGGGTCATGAACCCCCCCTGGGGCGAAAAATTTACATAAAAAAAAGGTCAGCTAATTATGGTCGTTGCTCGACGAATCTATAAATGACCCCCCCCTGAAGTAAATTCTGGATACGCCACTGTTTTAATTCTCCATCAACAGCTGCCATCTCGTGGCGCTTTTTATCATTACAAAATATTTTTTTCTTCTTTAATAATTATTAATTTAATTATAGAATTAATTTGCCATGGTTAACCCACGCTATGCCCATGGTATTCCGACGGTTGACCCACGTTCAAGCCACGGTAGGCCCACGCTATGCCCACGGTATTGCCACGTTTGACTCACGCTATGCCCATGGTATTGTCACGGTGGAACCACGCTATGCTCACGGTATTGCCACGCAATGCCCACGGTTAACCCACCATTTGCCCACTGTGTTGCCACGCTTAAGCCACGGTTGAGTATACTGTATGTGCATGGTTTTCTTTCGACTGACCAACACTCAAGCTATTACATTATCATGACATTCTTTAAGTTATTTATTACTAGCTGTCGTACCCGTCTTCGACGGGTTTTAGTTTCTACTAATATATTTGAAGAGGTGTCTACGAATCGGGAATTTAATTTGATTGGGAAAAACTAATAATTAGTTACATTAACTACTTCATTAGAAAAATATTACTGTTTGAATCAGTAAATGACTTTTCCTATCAAATACTATTTTCAACTAATTCAGATTTACAGAACAGTATTTGTCAGTTTGTAGTACTTTATGCGTTTGTAGTATTTTAATTAATGTATTAAAAATTAATCCTAATTTTCCACCAGCTTTTGGAGTTATGTAGAGTCTAATTCGAACTAATTTTATCGCAAGTATAGACCCTACGCCTACGTTACGACTGCTAAAATCTAAAATAAGACCTATATTATAGTCTGAATGTAGGGCTTAAATTTTGACAAATAAAAATATGACATCAATAAAAAGTAAAGCAAAAAGCAATTTTTAAAAACGAATTAATATAATAAAACATTTTTTAATTAGATAAGAAAATTCCCGGTTTGGAAAAAAATTCCCGATTTTTCCTGGTCGAATTAAATTTCCTGCTATTTCTCGGTTTTCTTTCGCGGTTGATAGACACTCTGTTAAATGTATTGGTATAAACTATAACACGTTTTCGATTCCTACATGGGAATCTACATGGGATCCACTTTCATAAAGGAAACCATTTGGATTCCCATCTAAAACCGTATGGTAAATTGCGACACGATTTTGAGTGATAATTATACCTTAAATAAACCCAAAAAGCCTATATTTATTTAAGAAAAAATCCCATGTAAAATCTATTTTTATTTTTCAGGTAGGTATAATTTTTTCATATCCCTATTGAAAATTTCCATATGGGATTTTACATTTTACCCGTTTTTGCTTAATGCCCAGATAGAATT
Source organism: Leptopilina syphax (assembly GCA_032872505.1). Lineage (NCBI taxonomy): Eukaryota > Metazoa > Arthropoda > Insecta > Hymenoptera > Figitidae > Leptopilina > Leptopilina syphax. The sequence goes on along the minus strand of CM065472.1, from coordinate 23,861,595 downwards.
TTGGAAAGCAACAACATACCCCAAACATTTCTAAAATTAAAGAAACAAAATTTTAATTCATAAATAGGAATTTGTTATTTATTTTTATAGTCATTTTTAAAACATTTCTAGAATTCAAAAATAAGAAAATTTTGATTCATAAATCCCAATTTGCCCTAATGGCGTTTTAAGGACTTTATATGTTACCGTACCCGCTGAAGTTAAATTTCAGTTTTATTGATGCTTTTACTGTACCCTTTATATTGAACATATACATATATTTTATTTTCTACGTTAAATGAAATATGAAAATACATGCTATGAAATTTCCAAACTTAAAACATTAAAATAACAATACACAAATTATTTGCAAACTCACGTTAATTGATTTTAGACAATTTGTAATAGACATCAAATTCATTACTCTAAACTTGTTAATAAAATAAATGTAATGAATGTAATTTAAAATTTTAAAACATGAACCGATATCAATACCAACTTCATAAAAAATTAAACAATATTGAAAAAAAACTCATTAAAAATTTGGTCGAAAATCAGAAATATGATTTTGGCTTAAAAATTCGGATTAATTATTTATATTTCATTTTTATAGTGAAAATTAGTTGTATTTATATTAAAAAGTAGCTACAAAAAGTGTAACATAAATTTGACAAAAAATTAAAAAATTTGCATTTTTTCAATTTTTTGAAATTTGTGAAAAAAGCTATAACTTTCGTTCAGCTTAATATTTTTCAATCGGATATGGATAGAAATTTAAGTTAGACCAACACCTAAGAGACTGTAAAGTTTCGTTTTAATCGGTCAAGTAGTCTTTGTGTCTATTCCAGACAAAATATCGCGCACAGACATACATACATACATAATTTTTTTTATTGGCATTTTTGGAATTCTTACTACTTGAATAGAAAAACTAAATAGGAATTTTCAATTTCTATGCAATGTACAGACAAAAGTCAGATCTTATTTATAAAGATTACATATTATTTAACAAAAAAGTTAATTAAAATTTTTTTTCAAAAATTAAAAAAATTAATTAAAAATTTACATTAATTATTTTTTTTATTTTATTGCAAAAAGGAATTGTATTTATCTAAAAAAAATTAACTACAAATAGTATCGCATCAATCCGTCAAAAATTAAAAAATATGAATTTTTTTCTATTTTTCATATTTTTTGAAAAAGTCATAACTTTTGTTCAGCTTAATATTTTTCAATCGGATATGGCTATAAATTTAAGTTAGACTAATACCTAAGAGCCTGTAAAGTTTCGTTTTAATCGGTCAAGTAGTCTTTGTGTTTATCCCGGACAAAATATTGCGTACAGACATACATACATACGGTTAAAGTGCGAAGTCTGGTGAATGTGCACATTAACCGGCGAATGTGCACATTTACCGGGCTTTTTGGTAAATGTGAATAATCTATCATTCACAGAAGAAATTATGTACATTTCCCAAGTAAATTGGTGATTGTACACATTGACCAACGTTAGTTGGTAAATGTAGAAATTGAAAGCAAGTAATTTGTTCAGTAATTATAATTGAGGGTCCCTATCAAAGAACCGGTTATAAGTCTTTCAAGCTCGAAATCATTGCCCTATAAATAAAAAATTAAACTGTTTTTAATCCCAATTTTTTGAGAATCATTTGGGTAATCTTTATACCAATACAAAATGTTTTCAAGAAATTAAAATTTTAAATTCTTTTTTCATTTAGAGCTTGAGAATTTTGAGTCTCAAAAACTTATAACCGGTTCTTTGATAGGGACCCTCAATTATTATAAAATATGATAATGTAAGGAATTATTATAAATAAATTAATTCTTAATATAAGTAATTAAATAATATTTTTAAAAAAGAAATAAAGGTATAAATAGAACGAATAATGTATAGAAATACAAATGTAACAAATGGAAATTGAAATGTCAATTGTTTAAGAATCAAAGACAGCATGATTTTGAAAATAATGAATAAAATATTTCTTGTTTAATTATTTTGTAAAATAACACTATTTTCATAAAATACATACTTCATACATTCGTCCAGTATATTACTTTAAAGTAATTATCGCAATGCATTATTATTTATTTGACAAAAAACATGAAAGTGTCCGACCACCGGTACTGTCCGACTATACCTGCACTACCCTACCATTTGTTCGAGGTATACTAATTTTTCACTTTGACCAAAACGATTTGGTGAATTTGTACATTTACCGGTTAAAGTGCGTAGAAACACAAAATTCATATGCTATTCTCACATTCACCATCCAACTAACGCCCAATTCGGGTAATGTGCACATTCACCAACTTCGCATATTAACCGTAACACATACATACATACATACATACATACATAATTTTTTTTATTGTCATTTTTGGAGTTCTTACTACTCGAATAGAAAAACTAAACATGAATTTTCAAATTCTATGCAATGTACAGACAAAAGTCTGATCTTATTTATAAAGATTAATGAATTATTGTTAAAAAATTTAATTAATTTTGACTAGTTAATTATTTCTAATATTTTCTTAATTTAATATGTTAAAAAATGAATTTCAATAGTTTACTTTTGAGTAAATATTTTTTTAATGGTCCATCAGCAGCTGCTGTCTCGCGGCGCTTTTTACCATTGCAGATTTATTTTTTCTTTCTTCTTAACGAACAATTATTTCTGCTGAAAACCATTTAATGAATTAAAACAAGAATTTTAATTTTAGTCTATTTATAAATTTAAAATAAATTGATCCTGCAATTAATCTGTTGATTAATTTCAAGATTAATTTTTTTTGGTCTGTCAAAATAAATTTTACATAAATATTTCATCACTTTAAAGGGTAACATCACATGAGATGGTTTAGTGGCGAACATAACAGATTTGCAATTTTGAAATTGCGTTTAATATTTTTTTATAAAGTTTTGCATTTAATTTCCCAGTGATTAAAATAATTATTAATTTCCAAATAATGTAAGTTATTATTACTAATTGAATTACTTATCTATTAGTTTCATTGGTTATGATTATATTAATCTTAAATGATTTGTTAATAAACAATTGATTGTTAATTAATTAGTTAATTAATTTTTAAAAATATTTTATTTAATAACAGTAATTAAGAAATTTAATATTAATTTAAATTAGTAAATTCTATTATTTTCTAAATTTATTATGTTGATAAATGGCTACACCCACGGTAATGTTATTTTTAAAGAATATTATATCTGCGCTTTTGCCACGCTTTATCCACGCTTAGTCATTTTAAAACAATTTTATATTCACGGTATTGCCTTGGTTGACCGCTAAGGCATTTCTTGAGAATTTATTCTTTATTAGGAATTTTAGAACAATATTATATTCACGGTATTGCCACGCTTCAGTCATTTTTGAAAAATTTTATGTCAACAGTATTGCCACGGTTGACCCACGCTTATGTCATTTTTCAACAATTTCAGTCATCTTTGAAGAATATTATACCAACGCTAAAGTCATTTTTGAAGAATATTATATCAACGGTATTGTGACGCTACACCTACGTTAATGTTATTTTTAAAGAATTGTATACAACTGTATTGTCATGACACATCCACACTTAGTCATTTTTGAACAATTTTATATCAATGGTATTCCCACGGTTGCCCAATGCTAGTGTCCGTTTTGAAGAATATTATATTGACGGTATTACCATGCTATACCCACGCTAATGTCATTTTTTAACAATTTTTTATCAACGGTATTGCCACGCTACACCCATGCTTTAGTCATTTTTTAAAAATATTATATTGACGGTATTTCCACGCTAAACCCCACTTAGTCATTTTTAAACAATTTCATATCTACGGTATTGTCATGGTTGACACACGCTAATGTCATTTTTAAACAACTTCAGTCATTTTTGAAGAATATTATATCGACGGATTTGCCACGGTACACCCACGCTTATGTTATTTTTAAAGAATTTTATAGAACAGTATTGCCACGCCACACCTACACGTACTGGCTTTTAGAACAATATTTTATTTACGGTATTGCCACGCTACACCCACGCTTCAGTCACTTTTGAACCATTTTATGTCTACAGTATTGCAACGGTTGACCCACGCTAAAGTTATTTTTTAAGAATTTTATATCAACGGTATATCCACGCTACACCCACGCTTCAGTCATTTTTTAACCATTTTATATCAACGGTATTGCCACGGTTGACTCACGCTAATGTAATTTTAGAACAATTTTATTTGAACGGTATTGCCATGGTTGTCCCACGCTAAAGTCATTTTTAAAGAATATTATATCGACGGTATTGCCACGCTACACCCACGCTTAATCATTTTTAAAGAATTTTATAATTTATATTAACTGTATTGCCGGGTTTTCCCACGCTAATGTCATTTTAGAACAATTTCAGTCATTTTTGAAGAATATTATACCAACGCGAATGTCATTTTCAAAGAATATTATATCAACGGTTATGCTACGCTACACCTACGCTTTAGTAATTTTTAATGAATATTAAATCGACGGTATTGCCAGGCTACAACTCCGCTTAGTCATTTTTAAACAATTTTATATTTACAGTACTGCCACAGTTGTCCGATGCTAATGACATTTTTGAAGAATATTATATCAGCGTTATTACCACGGTTGAACCACGCAAATGTCATTTTTGAAGAATATTACACTACCGTCCGTGAGTATCAGGACACAACATCCTCGATTTCATTTTTGATTCCAGGACAAATGTGATCACAACCTTCGGTTAATAATAACTCAACAAACATGTCGATCTGTTCTTCTTTATTACGTCCTTCGATGGAAAATGGAGGATTTGAACACTTATCTTAAATGAATGTAGGATCCGTGTTGGGAAACATGCTTCTAAGTTTGTAAATGTCTTTGCAGGGAATATTGTCCGTTTTGGGAGAGCTCGCAATGGGAATAGTTTCGACAGGTGGTAATTGTATTTCATTTAAAGAACTATTTGGCTTGCTGATTATTTGCCTGCTCGATTTCATCTATCAAAACGAGTCAATTTCAAGATTTGCAAAAGTTTTTAATACATAATACATTTTTGGGACTCAGAAAATGATTTTTAAATGTCATTTCTATCAATTTTTAGCTATAAATCTAAGTGTCCCTGGAGACGAAAGTTCAAATGAGTTCTTTGGCTTGCTGATTATTTGCCTGCTCGATTTCATCTCTCAAGACGAATCACTTTTGACATTTGTAAGATTTTTTAATGAAAAATAAATTTTTGGGACCAAAAAAATGATTTTTATTTGTCTTTTTTTCAATATTTCGCTATAAATGTAAGTGTCCCAGGAGACGTAAGTTATAGTAAGTTCTTTGGCTTGCTGATTATTTGCCTGCTCGATTTCATCTCTCAAGACGAATCACTTTTGACATTTTTAAAATTTTTTAATAAAAAATAAATTTTTGGGACCAAGAAGATGATTTTTAAATGTCATTTTTATCAATTTTTTAATAAAAATGTAAGTGTCCCTGGAGACGAAAGTTCAAATGAGTTCTTTGGCTTGCTGATTATTTGCCTGCACGATTTAATCTCTCAAGACGAGTCACTTTTAAAATTTTAAAGATTTTTAAATAAAAAATAAATTTTTGGGACCAAGAAAATGATTTTTAAATGTCAGTTTTATCAATATTTCGCTATAAATGAAAGTGTTCCAGGAGACATGAGTTGAAGTGAGTTCTTTAGCTTGCTGATTATTCGCCTGCTCGATTTCTTCTCTTAAGACGAGTCAGTTTTAAGATTTGCAAGTGTTTTTAATAAATAATAAATTTTTGGGACCAAGAAAATGATTTTTATTTGTCTTTTTTTTCAATATTTCGCTATAAATGTAAGTGTCCCTGGAGACGAAAGTTCAAATGAGTTCTTTGGCTTGCTGATTATTTGCCTGCTCGATTTCATCTCTCAAGACAAATCACTTTTGACATTTATAAAATTTTTTAATAAAAAATAAATTTTTGGGACCAAGAAAATGATTTTTAAATGTCATTTTAATCAATTTTTCGCAATAAATCTAAGTTTCTCTGAAGACGTAAGTTGAAATGAGCTCTTTGGCTTGCTGATTAATTCCCTGCTTAAAAAAAGAGGGGAAAGTAGAAAAGTCAAGAATAACCTAAAACTATGAAATTGATAATTTCGAAAAAATTTTAAATATCAAACTTCACTAGAACTGATAGTAATTTTAATATTTTCGATTAGTTTAAATTGTCACTAGCTCAGAAAAAAGAGGGGAAGGTAGAAAAGTCAAGAATAACCTAAAACTATGAAATTAATAATTTTGATAATTTTTAAAATATCAAAGGTCACTCGAACTGTAAGGAATTTTGTTATTTTCGATTAGCTTAAATTGTCACTAGCTCAGAAAAAAGAGGAGAAGGTAGAAAATCAAGAATAACCTAAAACTATGAAATTGATTATTTTCATTATTTTTTAAATATCAAAGGCCACTCGAACTGTAAGGAATTTTGATATTTTCGATTAGTTTAAATTGTCACTAGCTCAGAATAAAAAGGGGAAGGTAGAAAAGTCAAAAACAACCTTAAACTATGAAATTAATAATTTTGATAATTTTTAAAATATCAAAGGTCACTCGAACTGTAAGGAATTTTGATATATTTGATTAGCTTAAATTGTCACTAGCTCAGAAAAAAGAGAGGAAGGTAGAAAAGTCAAGAATAACCTAAAACTATGAAATTGATCATTTTCAATATTTTTTAAATATCAAAGGTCACTTGGACTGTAAGGAATTTTGATATTTTCGATTAGTTTAAATTGTCACTAGCTCAGAAAAAAGAGAGGAGGGTAGAAAAGTCAAGAATAACCTAAAACTATAAAATTGATAATTTTCATAATTTTTAAAATATCAAAGGTCATTCGAACTGTAAGGAATTTTAATATTTTCGATTAGTTTAAATTGTCACTAGCTCAGAAAAAAGAGGGGAAGGTAGAAAAGTCAAAAACAACCTAAAACTATAAAAATGATAATTTTTATAATTTTTTAATTATCAAAGGTCACTCGAACTGTAAGGAATTTTGATATTTTCGATTAGCCTAAATTGTCACTAGCTCAGAAAAAAAGGGGAAGGTAGGAAAGTCAAGAATAACCTAAAACTACGAAATTGATAATTTTTCTTATTTTTTAAATATCAAACTTCACTAGAACTGATAGTAATTTTAATATTTTCGATTAGTTTAAATTGTCACTAGCTCAGAAAAAAGAGGGGAAGGTAGAAAAGTCAAGAATAACCTAAAACTATGAAATTGATAATTTTGATAATTTTTAAAATATCAAAGGTCACTCGAACTGTAAGGAATTTTGTTATTTTCGATTAGCTTAAATTGTCACTAGCTCAGAAAAAAGAGGGGAAGGTAGAAAATCAAGAATAACCTAAAACTATGAAATTGATTATTTTCATTATTTTTTAAATATCAAAGGCCACTCGAACTGTAAGGAATTTTGATATTTTCGATTAGTTTAAATTGTCACTAGCTCAGAATAAAAAGGGGAAGGTAGAAAAGTCAAAAACAACCTTAAACTATGAAATTAATAATTTTGATAATTTTTAAAATATCAAAGGTCACTCGAACTGTAAGGAATTTTGATATTTTTGATTAGCTTAAATTGTCACTAGCTCAGAAAAAAGAGAGGAAGGTAGAAAAGTCAAGAATAACCTAAAACTATGAAATTGATCATTTTCAATATTTTTTAAATATCAAAGGTCACTTGGACTGTAAGGAATTTTGATATTTTCGATTAGTTTAAATTGTCACTAGCTCAGAAAAAAGAGAGGAAGGTAGAAAAGTCAAGAATAACCTAAAACTATGAAATTGATAATTTTCATAATTTTTAAAATATCAAAGGTCATTCGAACTGTAAGGAATTTTAATATTTTCGATTAGTTTAAATTGTCACTAGCTTAGAAAAAAGGAGAAGGTAGAAAAGTCAAGAATAACCTAAAACTATGAAATTGATCATTTTCAATATTTTTTAAATATCAAAGGTCACTTGGACTGTAAGGAATTTTGATATTTTCGATTAGCCTAAATTGTCACTAGCTCAGAAAAAAAGGGGAAGGTAGGAAAGTCAAGAATAACCTAAAACTATGAAATTGATAATTTTCATAATTTTTTAAATATCAAAAGTCACTCGAACTGTAAGGAATTTTGTTATTTTCGATTAGCTTAAATTGTCACTAGCTCAGAAAAAAGAGGGGAAGGTAGAAAATCAAGAATAACCTAAAACTATGAAATTGATAATATTTATTATTTTTGAAATATCAAAGGTCACTAGAACTGTAAGGAATTTTGATATTTTCGATTAACTTAAATTGTCACTAGCTCAGAAAAAAGGAGAAGGTAGAAAAGTCAAGAATAACCTAAAACTATGAAATTGATCATTTTCAATATTTTTTAAATATCAAAGGTCACTTGGACTGTAAGGAATTTTGATATTTTCGATTAGTTCAAATTGTCACTAGCTTAGAAAAAAGAGGGGAAGGTAGAAAAGTCAAGAATAACCTAAAACTATGAAATTGATAATTTTCATTATTTTTTAAATATTAAAGGTCACTCGAACTGTAAGGAAATTTGATATTTTCGATTAGCTTAAATTGTCACTAGCTCAGAAAAAAGAGGGGAAGGTAGAAAAGTCAAGAACAACCTAAAACTATGAAATTGATAATTTTTTTTATTTTTTAAATATCAAAGGTCACTCGAACTGTAAGGAATTTTGATATTTTCGATTAGCCTAAATTGTCACTAGCTCAGAAAAAGAGGGGAAGGTAGGAAAGTCAAGAATAACCTAAAACTATGAAATTGATAATTTTCATAATTTTTTAAATATCAAAGGTCACTCGAACTGTAAGGAATTTTGTTATTTTCCATTACTTTAAATTGTCACTAGCTCAGAAAAAAAAGGGGAAGGTAGAAAAGTCAAGAATAACCTAAAACTATGAAATTGATAATTTTTATTATTTTTTAAATATTAAAGGTCACTCGAACTGTAAGGAATTTTGATATTTTCGATTAGCTTAAATTGTCACTAGCTCAGAAAAAAGAGGGGAAGGTAGAAAAGTCAAAAATAACCTAAAACTATGAAATTGATAATTTTCATAATTTTTTAAATATCAAAGGTCACTCGAACTGTAAGGAATTTTGTTATTTTCGATTAGCTTAAATTGTCACTAGCTCAGAAAAAAGAGGGGAAGGTAGAAAATCAAGAATAACCTAAAACTATGAAATTGATTATTTTCATTATTTTTTAAATATCAAAGGCCATTCGAACTGTAAGGAATTTTGATATTTTCGATTAGTTTAAATTGTCACTAGCTCAGAATAAAAAGGGGAAGGTAGAAAAGTCAAGAATAACCTAAAACTATGAAATTGATAATTTTCATAATTTTTTAAATATCAAAGGTCACTCGAACTGTAAGAAATTTTGATATTTTCGATTAGTTTAAATTGTCACTAGCTCAAAAAAAGAGGGGAAGGTCGAAAAGTCAAGAATAACCTAAAACTATGAAATTGATAATTTTGATAATTTTTTAAATATCAAACTTCACTCGAACTAGAAGGAATTTTAATATTTTCGATTAGTTTAAATTGTCACTAGCTCAGAAAAAAGAGGGGAAGGTAGAAAAGTCAAAAATAACCTAAAACTATGAAATTGATAAATTTAATTATTTTTTAAATATCAAAGGTCACTCGAACTGTAAGAAATTTTGTTATTTTCGATCAGTTTAAATTGTCACTAGCTCAGAAAAAAGAGGGGAAGGTAGAAAAGTCAAGAACAACCTAAAACTATGAAATTGATAATTTTTTTTATTTTTTAAATATCAAAGGTCACTCGAACTGTAAGGAATTTTGATATTTTCGATTAGCCTAAATTGTCACTAGCTCAGAAAAAGAGGGGAAGGTAGGAAAGTCAAGAATAACCTAAAACTATGAAATTGATAAATTTAATTATTTTTTAAATATCAAAGGTCACTCGAACTGTAAGAAATTTTGTTATTTTCGATCAGTTTAAATTGTCACTAGCTCAGAAAAAAGAGGGGAAGGTAGAAAAGTCAAGAACAACCTAAAACTATGAAATTGATAATTTTTTTTATTTTTTAAATATCAAAGGTCACTCGAACTGTAAGGAATTTTGATATTTTTGATTAGCCTAAATTGTCACTAGCTCAGAAAAAGAGGGGAAGGTAGGAAAGTCAAGAATAACCTAAAACTATAAAATTGATAATTTTCATAATTTTTTAAATATTAAAGGTCACTCGAACTGTAAGGAATTTTGTTATTTTCCATTACTTTAAATTGTCACTAGCTCAGAAAAAAAAGGGGAAGGTAGAAAAGTCAAGAATAACCTAAAACTATGAAATTGATAATTTTCATTATTTTTTAAATATTAAAGGTCACTCGAACTGTAAGGAATTTTGATATTTTCGATTAGCTTAAATTGTCACTAGCTCAGAAAAAAGAGGGGAAGGTAGAAAAGTCAAAAATAACCTAAAACTATGAAATTGATAATTTTCATAATTTTTTAAATATCAAAGGTCACTCGAACTGTAAGAAATTTTGTTATTTTCGATTATCTTAAATTGTCACTAGCTCAGAAAAAAGAGGGGAAGGTAGAAAATCAAGAATAACCTAAAACTATGAAATTGATTATTTTCATTATTTTTTAAATATCAAAGGCCATTCGAACTGTAAGGAATTTTGATATTTTCAATTAGTTTAAATTGTCACTAGCTCAGAATAAAAAGGGGAAGGTAGAAAAGTCAAAAACAACCTTAAACTATGAAATTAATAATTTTGATAATTTTTAAAATATCAAAGGTCACTCGAACTGTAAGGCTGGAGTCCCATGACAGCGTTTTGCGTTGCGTTTTGTAACTAGGCCATGAGTGTGAGAGAGATACAGATATAGGTTTGCTCTATTTGCACTAATTGCCTAGTTACAAAACGCAACGCAAAACGCTACCATGGGACTCCAGCCTAAGGAATTTTGATATTTTTGATTAGATTCAATTGTCACTAGCTCAGAAAAAAGAGAGGAAGGTAGAAAAGTCAAGAATAACCTAAAACTATGAAATTGATAATATTTATTATTTTTAAAATATCAAAGGTCACTCGAACTGTAAGGAATTTTGTTATTTTCGATTAGTTTAAATTGTCACTAGCTCAGAATAAAAAGGGGAAGGTAGAAAAGTCAAAAACAACCTTAAACTATGAAATTAATAATTTTGATAATTTTTAAAATATCAAAGGTCACTCGAACTGTAAGGAATTTTGATATTTTTAATTAGATTCAATTGTCACTAGCTCAGAAAAAAGAGAGGAAGGTAGAAAAGTCAAGAATAACCTAAAACTATGAAATTGATAATATTTATTATTTTTAAAATATCAAAGGTCACTCGAACTGTAAGGAATTTTGTTATTTTCGATTAGTTTAAATTGTCACTAGCTCAGAAAAAAGAGGGGAAAGTAGAAAAGTCAAGAATAACCTAAAACTATGAAATTGATAATTTTCATAATTTTTTAAATATCAAAGGTCACTCAAACTGTAAGAAATTTTGATATTTTCGATTAGTTTAAATTGTCACTAGCTCAGAAAAAAGAAGGGAAGGTAGAAAAGTCAAGAATAACCTACAATTATGAAATTGATAATTTTGATAATTTTTTAAATATCAAACTTCACTCGAACTGTAAGGAATTTTGATATTTTCGATTAGCTTAAATTGTCACTAGCTCAGAAAAAAGAGAGGAAGGTAGAACAGTCAAGAATAACCTAAAACTATGAAATTGATCATTTTCATTATTTTTTAAATATCAAAGGCCATTCGAACTGTAAGGAATTTTGATATTTTCGATTAGTTTAAATTGTCACTAGCTCAGAATAAAAAGGGGAAGGTAGAAAAGTCAAAAACAACCTTAAACTATGAAATTAATAATTTTGATAATTTTTAAAATATCAAAGGTCACTTGAACTGTAAGGAATTTTGATATTTTTGATTAGCTTAAATTGTCACTAGCTCAGAAAAAAGAGAGGAAGGTAGAAAAGTCAAGAATAACCTAAAACTATGAAATTGATAATATTTATTATTTTTAAAATATCAAAGGTCACTCGAACTGTAAGGAATTTTGTTATTTTCGATTAGTTTAAATTGTCACTAGCTCAGAAAAAAGAGGGGAAAGTAGAAAAGTCAAAAATAACCTAAAACTATGAAATTGATAATTTTGATAATTTTTAAAATATCAAAGGTCACTCGAACTGTAAGGAATTTTGATATTTTCGATTAGCTTAAATTGTCACTAGCTCAGAAAAAAGAGAGGAAGGTAGAAAAGTCAAGAATAACCTAAAACTATGAAATTGATTATTTTCAATATTTTTTAAATATCAAAGGTCACTTGGACTGTAAGGAATTTTGATATTTTCGATTAGTTCAAATTGTCACTAGCTTAGAAAAAAGAGGGGAAGGTAGAAAAGTCAAGAATAACCTAAAACTATGAAATTGATAATTTTCATTATTTTTTAAATATTAAAGGTCACTCGAACTGTAAGGAAATTTGATATTTTCGATTAGCTTAAATTGTCACTAACTCAGAAAAAAGAGGGGAAGGTAGAAAAGTCAAGAATAACCTAAAACTATGAAATTGATAATTTTCATAATTTTTTAAATATCAAAGGTCACTTGGACTGTAAGGAATTTTGATATTTTCGATTAGTTCAAATTGTCACTAGCTTAGAAAAAAGAGGGGAAGGTAGAAAAGTCAAGAATAACCTAAAACTATGAAATTGATAATTTTCATAATTTTTTAAATATCAAAGGTCACTCGAACTGTAAGGAATTTTGTTATTTTCGATTAGCTTAAATTGTCACTAGCTCAGAAAAAAGAGGGGAAGGTAGAAAATCAAGAATAACCTAAAACTATGAAATTGATTATTTTTATTATTTTTTAAATATCAAAGGCCATTCGAACTGTAAGGAATTTTGATATTTTCGATTAGTTTAAATTGTCACTAGCTCAGAATAAAAAGGGGAAGGTATAAAAGTCAAAAACAACCTTAAACTATGAAATTAATAATTTTGATAATTTTTAAAATATCAAAGGTCACTCGAACTGTAAGGAATTTTGATATTTTTGATTAGATTCAATTGTCACTAGCTCAGAAAAAAGAGAGGAAGGTAGAAAAGTCAAGAATAACCTAAAACTATGAAATTGATAATATTTATTATTTTTAAAATATTAAAGGTCACTCGAACTGTAAGGAATTTTGTTATTTTCGATTAGTTTAAATTGTCACTAGCTTAAAAAAATGAGGGGAAGGTAGAAAATCAAGAATAACCTAAAACTATGAAATTGATTATTTTCATTATTTTTTAAATATCAAAGGTCACTCGAACTGTAAGGAATTTTGTTATTTTCAATTAGTTTAAATTGTCACTAGCTCAGAACAAAGAGGGGAAGGTAAAAAGAAAAGTCAAGAATAACCTAAAACTATGAAATTGATAATTTTGATAATTTTTAAAATATCAAAGGTCACTCGAACTGTAAGGAATTTTGATATTTTCGATTAGCTTAAATTGTCACTAGCTCAGAAAAAATAGAGGAAGGTAGAAAAGTCAAGAATAACCTAAAACTATGAAATTGATCATTTTCATTATTTTTAAATATCAAAGGCCATTCGAACTGTAAGGAATTTTGATATTTTCGATTAGTTTAAATTGTTACTAGCTTAGAATAAAAAGGGGAAGGTAGAAAAGTCAAAAACAACCTTAAACTATGAAATTAATAATTTTGATAATTTTAAAATATCAAAGGTCACTCGAACTGTAAGGAATTTTGATATTTTTGATTAGCTTAAATTGTCACTAGCTCAGAAAAAAGAGAGGAAGGTAGAAAAGTCAAGAATAACCTAAAACTATGAAATTGATAATATTTATTATTTTTAAAATATCAAAGGTCACTCGAACTGTAAGGAATTTTGTTATTTTCGATTAGTTTAAATTGTCACTAGCTCAGAAAAAAGAGGGGAAAGTAGAAAAGTCAAGAATAACCTATAACTATGAAATTGATAATTTTGATAATTTTTAAAATATCAAAGGTCACTCGAACTGTAAGGAATTTTGATATTTTCGATTAGCTTAAATTGTCACTAGCTCAGAAAAAAGAGAGGAAGGTAGAAAAGTCAAGAATAACCTAAAACTATGAAATTGATCATTTTCAATATTTTTTAAATATCAAAGGTCACTTGGACTGTAAGGAATTTTGATATTTTCGATTAGTTTAAATTGTCACTAGCTCAGAAAAAAGAGAGGAAGGTAGAAAAGTCAAGAATAACCTAAAACTATGAAATTGATAATTTTCATAATTTTTAAAATATCAAAGGTCACTCGAACTGTAAGGAATTTTAATATTTTCGATTAGTTTAAATTGTCACTAGCTCAGAAAAAAGAGGGGAAGGTAGAAAAGTCAAGAACAACCTAAAACTATAAAAATGATAATTTTCATAATTTTTTAATTCTCAAAGGTCACTCGAACTGTAAGGAATTTTGATATTTTCGATTAGCCTAAATTGTCACTAGCTCAGAAAAAAGAGAGGAAGGTAGAAAAGTCAAGAATAACCTAAAACTATAAAATTGATCATTTTCAATATTTTTTAAATATCAAAGGTCACTTGGACTGTAAGGAATTTGGATATTTTCGATTAGTTTAAATTGTCACTAGCTCAGAAAAAAAGGAGAAGGTAGAAAAGTCAAGAATAACCTAAAACTATGAAATTGATCATTTTCAATATTTTTTAAATATCAAAGGTCACTTGGACTGTAAGGAATTTTGATATTTTCGATTAGTTTAAATTGTCACTAGCTTAGAAAAAAAGGGGAAGGTAGAAAAGTCAAGAATAACCTAAAACTATGAAATTGATAATTTTCATTATTTTTAAAATATTAAAGGTCACTCGAACTGTAAGGAAATTTGATATTTTCGATTAGCTTAAATTGTCACTAGCTCAGAAAAAAGAGGGGAAGGTAGAAAAGTCAAGAATAACCTAAAACTATGAAATTGATAATTTTCATAATTTTTTAAATATCAAAGGTCACTCGAACTGTAAGAAATTTTGATATTTTCGATTAGTTTAAATTGTCACTAGCTCAAAAAAAAGAGGGGAAGGTCGAAAAGTCAAGAATAACCTAAAACTATGAAATTGATAATTTTGATAATTTTTTAAATATCAAAGGTCACTCGAACTGTAAGAAATTTTGTTATTTTCGATTAGTTTAAATTGTCACTAGCTCAGAAAAAAGAGGGGAAGGTAGAAAAGTCAAGAACAACCTAAAACTATGAAATTGATAATTTTTTTTATTTTTTAAATATCAAAGGTCACTCGAACTGTAAGGAATTTTGATATTTTCGATTAGCCTAAATTGTCACTAGCTCAGAAAAAGAGGGGAAGGTAGGAAAGTCAAGAATAACCTAAAACTATGAAATTGATAATTTTCATAATTTTTTAAATATCAAAGGTCACTCGAACTGTAAAAAAATTTTGTTATTTTCCATTACTTTAAATTGTCACTAGCTCAGAAAAAAAGGGGAAGGTAGAAAAGTCAAGAATAACCTAAAACTATGAAATTGATAATTTTCATAATTTTTTAAATATCAAAGGTCACTCGAACTGTAAGGAATTTTGTTATTTTCGATTAGCTTAAATTGTCACTAGCTCAGAAAAAAGAGGGGAAGGTAGAAAATCAAGAATAACCTAAAACTATGAAATTGATTATTTTCATTATTTTTTAAATATCAAAGGCCATTCGAACTGTAAGGAATTTTGATATTTTCGATTAGTTTAAATTGTCACTAGCTCAGAATAAAAAGGGGAAGGTAGAAAAGTCAAAAACAACCTTAAACTATGAAATTAATAATTTTGATAATTTTTAAAATATTAAAGGTCACTCGAACTGTAAGGAATTTTGATATTTTTGATTAGATTCAATTGTCACTAGCTCAGAAAAAAGAGAGGAAGGTAGAAAAGTCAAGAATAACCTAAAACTATGAAATTGATAATATTTATTATTTTTAAAATATCAAAGGTCACTCGAACTGTCAGGAATTTTGTTATTTTCGATTAGTTTAAATTGTCACTAGCTCATAAAAAAGAGGGGAAAGTAGAAAAGTCAAGAATAACCTAAAACTATGAAATTGATAATTTTCATAATTTTTTAAATATCAAAGGTCACTCAAACTGTAAGAAATTTTGATATTTTCGATTAGTTTAAATTGTCACTAGCTCAGAAAAAAGAGGGGAAGGTAGAAAAGTCAAGAATAACCTACAACTATGAAATTGATAATTTTGATAATTTTTTAAATATCAAACTTCACTCGAACTAGAAGGAATTTTGATATTTTCGATTAGTTTAAATTGTCACTTGCTTAAAAAAATGAGGGGAAGGTAGAAAATCAAGAATAACCTAAAACTATGAAATTGATTATTTTCATTATTTTTTAAATATCAAAGGTCACTCGAACTGTAAGGAATTTTGTTATTTTCAATAAGTTTAAATTGTCATTAGCTAAGAAAAAAGAGGGGAAGGTAGAAAAGTCAAGAATAACCTAAAACTATGAAATTGATAATTTTAATAATTTTTAAAATATCAAAGGTCACTCGAACTGTAAGGAATTTTGATATTATCGATTAGCTTAAATTGTCACTAGCTCAGAAAAAAGAGAGGAAGGTAGAAAAGTCAAGAATAACCTAAAACTATGAAATTGATCATTTTCATTATTTTTTAAATATCAAAGGCCATTCGAACTGTAAGGAATTTTGATATTTTCGATTAGTTTAAATTGTCACTAGCTCAGAATAAAAAGGGGAAGGTAGAAAAGTCAAAAACAACCTTAAACTATGAAATTAATAATTTTGATAATTTTTAAAATATCAAAGGTCACTCGAACTGTAAGGAATTTTGATATTTTTGATTAGCTTAAATTGTCACTAGCTCAGAAAAAAGAGAGGAAGGTAGAAAAGTCAAGAATAACCTAAAACTATGAAATTGATAATATTTATTATTTTTAAAATATCAAAGGTCACTCGAACTGTAAGGAATTTTGTTATTCTCGATTAGTTTAAATTGTCACTAGCTCAGAAAAAAGAGGGGAAAGTAGAAAAGTCAAGAATAACCTAAAACTATGAAATTGATAATTTTCATAATTTTTTAAATATCAAAGGTCACTCCAACTGTAAGGAATTTTATTATTTTCGATTAGCTTAAATTGTCACTAGCTCAGAAAAAAGAGGGGAAGGTAAAAAATCAAGAATAACCTAAAACTATGAAATTGATAATATTTATTATTTTTGAAATATCAAAGGTCACTCGAACTGTAAGGAATTTTGATA
Organism: Leptopilina syphax; assembly: GCA_032872505.1. NCBI lineage: Eukaryota > Metazoa > Arthropoda > Insecta > Hymenoptera > Figitidae > Leptopilina > Leptopilina syphax. The sequence continues at coordinate 23,844,182 of CM065472.1, read as the reverse complement.
TTTTTGATTAGCTTAAATTGTCACTAGCTCAGAAAAAAAGGAGAAGGTAGAAAAGTCAAGAATAACCTAAAACTATGAAATTGATCATTTTCAATATTTTTTAAATATCAAAGGTCACTTGGACTGTAAGGAATTTTGATATTTTCGATAAGTTTAAATTGTCACTAGCTCAGAAAAAAGAGGGGAAGGTAGAAAAGTCAAGAATAACCTAAAACTATGAACTTGATAATTTTCATTATTTTTTAAATATTAAAGGTCACTCGAACTGTAAGGAATTTTAATATTTTCGATTAGTTTAAATTGTCACTAGCTCAGAAAAAAAGGAGAGTGTAGAAAAGTCAAGAATAACCTAAAACTATGAAATTGATTATTTTGATAATTTTTTAAATATCAAACTTCACTCGAACTAGAAGGAATTTTAATATTTTCGATTAGTTTAAATTGTCACTAGCTCAGAAAAAAAGGAGAAGGTAGAAAAGTCAAGAATAACCTAAAACTATGAAATTGATTATTTTCATTATTTTTTAAATATCAAAGGTCACTCAAACTGTAAGGAATTTTGATATTTTTGATTAGCTTAATTTGTCACTAGCTCAGAATAAAGAGGGGAAAGTAGAAAAGTCAAGAATAACCTAAAACTATGAAATTGATTATTTTCATTATTTTTTAAATATCAAAGGTCACTCAAACAGTAAGGAATTTTGATATTTTCGATTAGCCTAAATTGTCACTAGCTCAGAAAAAAGGGGAAGGTAGGAAAGTCAAGAATAACCTAAAACTATGAAATTGATAATTTTCATTATTTTTTAAATATCAAAGGTCACTCGAACTGTAAGGAATTTTGATATTTTCGATTAGCCTAAATTGTCACTAGCTCAGAAAAAAGGGGAAGGTAGAAAAGTCAAGAATAACCTAAAACTATGAAATTGATAATTTTCATTATTTTTTAAATATTAAAGGTCACTCGAACTGTAAGGAATTTTAATATTTTCGATTAGTTTAAATTGTCACTAGCTCAGAAAAAAGAGGGGAAGGTAGAAAAGTCAAGAATAACCTAAAACTATGAAATTGATAATTTTCATAATTTTTTAAATATCAAAGGTCACTCGCACTGTAAGAAATTTTGATATTTTCGATTAGTTTAAATTGTCACTAGCTAAAAAAAAAGAGGGGAAGGTCGAAAAGTCAAGAATAACCTAAAACTATGAAATTGATAATTTTGATAATTTTTTATATATTAAACTTCACTCGAACTGTAAGGAATTTTATTATTTTCGATTAGCTTAAATTGTCACTAGCTCAGAAAAAAGAGGGGAAGGTAGAAAATCAAGAATAACCTAAAACTATGAAATTGATAATATTTATTATTTTTGAAATATCAAAGGTCACTCGAACTATAAGGAATTTTGATATTTTCGATTAGCTTAAATTGTCACTAGCTCAGATAAAAAGGAGAAGGTAGAAAAGTCAAGAATAACCTAAAACTAAGAAATTGATCATTTTCAATATTTTTTAAATATCAAAGGTCACTTGAACTGTAAGGAATTTTGATATTTTTGATTAGCTTAAATTGTCACTAGCTCAGAAAAAAGAGAGGAAGGTAGAAAAGTCAAGAATAACCTAAAACTATGAAATTGATAATATTTATTATTTTTAAAATATCAAAGGTCACTCGAACTGTAAGGAATTTTGTTATTTTCGATTAGTTTAAATTGTCACTAGCTCAAAAAAAAGGGGAAGGTAGGAAAGTCAAGAATAACCTAAAACTATGAAATTGATTATTTTGATAATTTTTTAAATATCAAACTTCACTCGAACTATAAGGAATTTTAATATTTTCGATTAGCCTAAATTGTCACTAGCTCAGAAAAAAAGGGGAAGGTAGGAAAGTCAAGAATAACCTAAAACTATGAAATTAATAATTTTGATAATTTTTAAAATATCAAAGGTCACTCGAACTGTAAGGAATTTTAATATTTTCGATTAGTTTAAATTGTCACTAGCTCAGAAAAAAGAAGGGAAGGTAGAAATGTCAAAAATAACCTAAAACTATGAAATTGATTATTTTCATTATTTTTTAAATATCAAAGGTCACTCAAACAGTAAGGAATTTTGATATTTTCGATTAGCCTAAATTGTCACTAGCTCAGAAAAAAGGGGAAGGTAGGAAAGTCAAGAATAACCTAAAACTATGAAATTGATAATTTTCATTATTTTTTAAATATCAAAGGTCACTCGAACTGTAAGGAATTTTAATATTTTCGATTAGCCTAAATTGTCACTAGCTCAGAAAAAAGGGGAAGGTAGAAAAGTCAAGAATAACCTAAAACTATGAAATTGATAATTTTCATTATTTTTTAAATATTAAAGGTCACTCGAACTGTAAGGAATTTTAATATTTTCGATTAGTTTAAATTGTCACTAGCTCAGAAAAAAGAGGGGAAGGTAGAAAAGTCAAGAATAACCTAAAACTATGAAATTGATAATTTTCATAATTTTTTAAATATCAAAGGTCACTCGCACTGTAAGAAATTTTGATATTTTCGATTAGTTTAAATTGTCACTAGCTAAAAAAAAAGAGGGGAAGGTCGAAAAGTCAAGAATAACCTAAAACTATGAAATTGATAATTTTGATAATTTTTTATATATTAAACTTCACTCGAACTGTAAGGAATTTTATTATTTTCGATTAGCTTAAATTGTCACTAGCTCAGAAAAAAGAGGGGAAGGTAGAAAATCAAGAATAACCTAAAACTATGAAATTGATAATATTTATTATTTTTGAAATATCAAAGGTCACTCGAACTATAAGGAATTTTGATATTTTTGAATAGCTTAAATTGTCACTAGCTCAGATAAAAAGGAGAAGGTAGAAAAGTCAAGAATAACCTAAAAGTATGAAATTGATAATTCTCATAATTTTTTAAATATCAAAGGTAACTCGAACTGTAAGAAATTTTGATATTTTCGATTAGTTTAAATTGTCACTAGCTCAAAAAAAAGAGGGGAAGGTCAAAAAGTCAAGAATAACCTAAAACTATGAAATTGATAATTTTGATAATTTTTTATATATCAAACTTCACTCGAACTAGAAGGAATTTTGATATTTTCGATTTGTTTAAATTGTCACTAGCTCAGAAAAAAAGGAGAGTGTAAAAAATTCAAGAATAACCTAAAACTATGAAATTGATTATTTTGATAATTTTTTAAATATCAAACTTTACTCGAACTAGAAGGAATTTTGATATTTTCGATTAGTTTAAATTGTCACTAGCTCAAAAAAAAGGGGAAGGTAGGAAAGTCAAGAATAACCTAAAACTATGAAATTGATAATTTGATAATATTTTAAATATCAAACTTCACTCGAACTATAAGGAATTTTAATATTTTCGATTAGGTTAGATTGTCACTAGCTCAGTAAAAAGAGGGGAAGGTAGAAAAGTCAAGAATAACCTAAAACTATGAAATTGATAATTTTCATTATTTTTTAAATATCAAGGTCACTCGAACTATAAGGAATTTAAATATTTTCGATTAGCCTAAATTGTCACTAGCTCAGAAAAAAAGGGGAAGGTAGGAAAGTCAAGAATAACCTAAAACTATGAAATTAATAATTTTGATAATTTTTAAAATATCAAAGGTCACTCGAACTGTAAGGAATTTTAATATTTTCGATTAGTTTAAATTGTCACTAGCTCAGAAAAAAGAAGGGAAGGTAGAAATGTCAAAAATAACCTAAAACTATGAAATTGATTATTTTCATTATTTTTTAAATATCAAAGGTCACTCAAACAGTAAGGAATTTTGATATTTTCGATTAGCCTAAATTGTCACTAGCTCAGAAAAAAGGGGAAGGTAGGAAAGTCAAGAATAACCTAAAACTATGAAATTGATAATTTTCATTATTTTTTAAATATCAAAGGTCACTCGAACTGTAAGGAATTTTGATATTTTCGATTAGCCTAAATTGTCACTAGCTCAGAAAAAAGGGGAAGGTAGGAAAGTCAAGAATAACCTAAAACTATGAAATTGATAATTTGATAATATTTTAAATATCAAACTTCACTCGAACTATAAGGAATTTTAATATTTTCGATTAGGTTAGATTGTCACTAGCTCAGTAAAAAGAGGGGAAGGTAGAAAAGTCAAGAATAACCTAAAACTATGAAATTGATAATTTTCATTATTTTTTAAATATCAAAGGTCACTCGAACTATAAGGAATTTTAATATTTTCGATTAGCCTAAATTGTCACTAGCTCAGAAAAAAAGGGGAAGGTAGGAAAGTCAAGAATAACCTAAAACTATGTAATTAATAATTTTGATAATTTTTAAAATATCAAAGGTCACTCGAACTGTAAAGAATTTTAATATTTTCGATTAGTTTAAATTGTCACTAGCTCAGAAAAAAGAGAGGAAGGTAGAAATGTCAAAAATAACCTAAAACTATGAAATTGATTATTTTCATTATTTTTTAAATATCAAAGGTCACTAAAACTGTAAGGAATTTTGATATTTTCGATTAGCCTAAATTGTCACTAGCTCAGAAAAAAGGGGAAGGTAGAAAAGTCAAGAATAACCTAAAACTATGAAATTGATAATTTGATAATATTTTAAATATCAAACTTCACTCGAACTATAAGGAATTTTAATATTTTCGATTAGGTTAGATTGTCACTAGCTCAGTAAAAAGAGGGGAAGGTAGAAATGTCAAAAATAACCTAAAACTGTGAAATTGATAATTTTCATTATTTTTTAAATATCAAAGGTCACTCGAACTGTAAGGAATTTTGATATTTTTGATTAGCTTAAATTGTCACTAGCTCAGAAAAAAGAGAGGAAGGTAGAAAAGTCAAGAATAACCTAAAACTATGAAATTGATCATTTTCAATATTTTTTAAATATCAAAGGTCACTTGGACTGTAAGGAATTTTGATATTGTCAATTAGTTTAAATTGTTGCTAGCTCAGAAAAAAGAAAGGAAGGTAGAAAAGTCAAGAATAACCTAAAACTATAAAATTGATAATATTTATTATTTTTGAAATATCAAAGGTCACTCGAACTGTAAGGAATTTTGTTATTTTCGATTAGTTTAAATTGTCACTACCTCAGAAAAAAGAGGGGAAGGTAGAAAAGTCAAGAATAACCTAAAACTATGAAATTGATAATTTTCATTATTTTTTAAATATTAAAGGTCACTCGAACTGTAAGGAATTTTGATATTTTCGATTAGCTTAAATTGTCACTAGCTCAGAAAAAAAGGGGAATGTAGGAAAGTCAAGAATAACCTAAAACTATGAAATTAATAATTTTGATAATTTTTAAAATATCAAAGGTCACTCGAACTGTAAGGAATTTTAATATTTTCGATTAGTTTAAATTGTCACTAGCTCAGAAAAAAGAGAGGAAGGTAGAAAAGACAAGAATAACCTAAAACTATGAAATTAATAATTTTGATAATTTTTAAAATATCAAAGGTCACTCGAACTGTAAGGAATTTTGATATTTTCAATTAGCTTAAATTGTCAATAGCTCAGAAAAAAGAGGAGAAGGTAGAAAAGTCAAGAATAACCTAAAAATATGAAATTGATTATTTTGATAATTTTTTAAATATCAAAGATCATTCGAACTGTAAGGAATTTTAATATTTTCGATTAGTTTAAATTGTCACTAGCTCAGAAAAAAGAGGGGAAGGTAGAAATGTCAAGAATAACCTAAAACTATGAAATTGATTATTTTCATTATTTTTTAAATATCAAAGGTCACTCAAACTGTAAGGAATTTTGATATTTTTGATTAGCTTAATTTGTCACTAGCTCAGAAAAAAGAGGGGAAAGTAGAAAAGTCAAGAATAACCTAAAACTATGAAATTGATAATTTTCATTATTTTTTAAATATCAAAGGTCACTCGAACTGTAAGGAATTTTGATATTTTCCATTAGCCTAAATTGTCACTAGCTCAGAAAAAAAGAGGAAGGTAGGAAAGTCAAGAATAACCTAAAACTATGAAATTGATAATTTTCATTATTTTTTAAATATCAAAGGTCACTCGAACTGTAAGGAATTTTGATATTTTGGATTAGCCTAAATTGTCACTAGCTCAGAAAAAAAGGGGAAGGTAGGAAAGTCAAGAATAACCTAAAACTATGAAATTGATAATTTTGATAATTTTTTAAATATCAAACTTCACTCGAACTAGAAGGAATTTTGATATTTTCGATTAGTTTAAATTGTCACTAGCTCAGAAAAAAAGGGGAAGGTAGAAAAGTCAAGAATAACCTAAAACTATGAAATTGATAATTTTGATAATGTTTTAAATATCAAACTTGACTCGAACTAGAAGGAATTTTGATATTTTCGATTAGTTTAAATTGTCCACTAGCTCAGAAAAAAGGCGAAGGTAGAAAAGTCAAGAATAACCTAAAACTATGAAATTGATTATTTTGATAATTTTTTAAATATCAAACTTCACTCGAACTAGAAGGAATTTTGATATTTTCGATTAGTTTAAATTGTCACTTGCTTAGAAAAATGAGGGGAAGGTAGAAAATCAAGAATAACCTAAAACTATGAAATTAATAATTTTGATAATTTTTAAAATATCAAAGGTTACTCGAACTGTAAGGAATTTTGATATTTTTGATTAGTTTAAATTGTCACTTGCTTAGAAAAATGAGGGGAAGGTAGAAAATCAAGAATAACCTAAAACTATGAAATTAATAATTTTGATAATTTTTAAAATATCAAAGGTCACTCGAAATGTAAGGAATTTTAATATTTTCGATTAGTTTAAATTGTCACTAGCTCAGAAAAAAGAGGGGAAGGTAGAAAAGTCAAGAATAACCCTAGACTATGAAATTGATAATTTTCATTATTTTTTAAATATTAAAGGTCACTCGAACTGTAAGGAATTTTAATATTTTCAATAAGCTTAAATTGTCACTAGCTCAGAAAAAAGAGGAGAAGGTAGAAAAGCCAAGAATAACCTAAAACTATGAAATTGATAATTTTCATAATTTTTTAAATATCAAAGGTCACTTGAACTGTAAGGAATTTTGATTTTTTCGATTAGCTTAAATTGTCACTAGCTCAGAAAAAAGAGAGGAAGGTAGAAAAGTCAAGATAAACCTAAAACTATGAAATAATTAATTTTGATAATTTTTAAAATATCAAAGGTCACTCGAACTGTAAGAAATTTTGATATTTTCGATTAGCTTAAATTGTCACTAGCTCAGAAAAAGAGGGAAAGCTAGAAAAGTCAAGAATAACCTAAAACTATGAAATTGATAATTTTCATAATTTTTTAAATATCAAAGGTCACTCGAACTGTAAGAAATTCTGATATTTTCGATTAGTTTAAATTGTCAATAGCTCGGAAAAAAGAGGGGAAGGTAGAAAAGTCCAGAATAACCTAAAACTATGAAATTGATAATTTTGATAATTTTTAAAATATCAAAGGTCACTCGAAATGTAATGAATTTTGATATTTTTGATAAGCTTAATTTGTCACTAGCTTAGAAAAATGAGGGGAAGGTAGAAAAGTCAAAAACGACCTTAAACTATGAAATTAATAATTTTGATAATTTTTAAAATATCAAAGGTCACTCGAACTGTAAGGAATTTTGATATTTTTGATTAGCTTAAATTGTCACTAGCTCAGAAAAAAAAGGAAGGTAGAAAAGTCAAGAATAACCTAAAACTATGAAATTGATCATTTTCATTATTTTTTAAATATTAAAGGTCACTCGAACTGTAAGGAATTTTGATATTTTCGATTAGCTTAAATTGTCACTAGCTCAGAAAAAAGAGGGGATGGTAGAAAAGTCAAGAATAACCTAAAAGTATGAAATTGATAATTCTCATAATTTTTTAAATATCAAAGGTAACTCGAACTGTAAGAAATTTTGATATTTTCGATTAGTTTAAATTGTCACTAGCTCAAAAAAAAGAGGGGAAGGTCAAAAAGTCAAGAATAACCTAAAACTATGAAATTGATAATTTTGATAATTTTTTATATATCAAACTTCACTCGAACTAGAAGGAATTTTGATATTTTCGATTTGTTTAAATTGTCACTAGCTCAGAAAAAAAGGAGAGTGTAAAAAATTCAAGAATAACCTAAAACTATGAAATTGATTATTTTGATAATTTTTTAAATATCAAACTTTACTCGAACTAGAAGGAATTTTGATATTTTCGATTAGTTTAAATTGTCACTAGCTCAAAAAAAAGGGGAAGGTAGGAAAGTCAAGAATAACCTAAAACTATGAAATTGATAATTTGATAATATTTTAAATATCAAACTTTACTCGAACTATAAGGAATTTTGATATTTTCGATTAGGTTAGATTGTCACTAGCTCAGTAAAAAGAGGGGAAGGTAGAAAAGTCAAGAATAACCTAAAACTATGAAATTGATAATTTTCATTATTTTTTAAATATCAAGGTCACTCGAACTATAAGGAATTTAAATATTTTCGATTAGCCTAAATTGTCACTAGCTCAGAAAAAAAGGGGAAGGTAGGAAAGTCAAGAATAACCTAAAACTATGAAATTAATAATTTTGATAATTTTTAAAATATCAAAGGTCACTCGAACTGTAAGGAATTTTAATATTTTCGATTAGTTTAAATTGCCACTAGCTCAGAAAAAAGAAGGGAAGGTAGAAATGTCAAAAATAACCTAAAACTATGAAATTGATTATTTTCATTATTTTTTAAATATCAAAGGTCACTCAAACAGTAAGGAATTTTGATATTTTCGATTAGCCTAAATTGTCACTAGCTCAGAAAAAAGGGGAAGGTAGGAAAGTCAAGAATAACCTAAAACTATGAAATTGATAATTTTCATTATTTTTTAAATATCAAAGGTCACTCGAACTGTAAGGAATTTTGATATTTTCGATTAGCCTAAATTGTCACTAGCTCAGAAAAAAGGGGAAGGTAGGAAAGTCAAGAATAACCTAAAACTATGAAATTGATAATTTGAGGAAAGTCAAGAATAACCTAAAACTATGAAATTGATAATTTGATAATATTTTAAATATCAAACTTCACTCGAACTATAAGGAATTTTAATATTTTCGATTAGGTTAGATTGTCACTAGCTCAGTAAAAAGGGGAAGGTAGAAAAGTCAAGAATAACCTAAAACTATGAAATTGATAATTTTCATTATTTTTTAAATATCAAAGGTCACTCGAACTATAAGGAATTTTAATATTTTCGATTAGCCTAAATTGTCACTAGCTCAGAAAAAAAGGGGAAGGTAGGAAAGTCAAGAATAACCTAAAACTATGTAATTAATAATTTTGATAATTTTTAAAATATCAAAGGTCACTCGAACTGTAAAGAATTTTAATATTTTCGATTAGTTTAAATTGTCACTAGCTCAGAAAAAAGAGAGGAAGGTAGAAATGTTAAAAATAACCTAAAACTATGAAATTGATTATTTTCATTATTTTTTAAATATCAAAGGTCACTCAAACTGTAAGGAATTTTGATATTTTCGATTAGCCTAAATTGTCACTAACTCAGAAAAAAAGGTGAAGGTAGAAAAGTCAAGAATAACCTAAAACTATGAAATTGATAATTTTCATTATTTTTTAAATATCAAAGGTCACTCGAACTGTAAGGAATTTTGATATTTTCGATTAGCCTAAATTGTCACTAGCTCAGAAAAAAGGGGAAGGTAGAAAAGTCAAGAATAACCTAAAACTATGAAATTGATAATTTGATAATATTTTAAATATCAAACTTCACTCGAACTATAAGGAATTTTAATATTTTCGATTAGGTTAGATTGTCACTAGCTCAGTAAAAAGAGGGGAAGGTAGAAATGTCAAAAATAACCTAAAACTATGAAATTGATAATTTTCATTATTTTTTAAATATCAAAGGTCACTCGAACTGTAAGGAATTTTGATATTTTTGATTAGCTTAAATTGTCACTAGCTCAGAAAAAAGAGAGGAAGGTAGAAAAGTCAAGAATAACCTAAAACTATGAAATTGATCATTTTTAATATTTTTTAAATATCAAAGGTCACTTGGACTGTAAGGAATTTTGATATTGTCAATTAGTTTAAATTGTTGCTAGCTCAGAAAAAAGAGGAGAAGGTAGAAAAGTCAAGAATAACCTAAAAATATGAAATTGATTATTTTGATAATTTTTTAAATATCAAAGATCACTCGAACTGTAAGGAATTTTAATATTTTCGATTAGTTTAAATTGTCACTAGCTCAGAAAAAAGAGGGGAAGGTAGAAATGTCAAGAATAACCTAAAACTATGAAATTGATTATTTTCATTATTTTTTAAATATCAAAGGTCACTCAAACTGTAAGGAATTTTGATATTTTTGATTAGCTTAATTTGTCACTAGCTCAGAAAAAAGAGGGGAAAGTAGAAAAGTCAAGAATAACCTAAAACTATGAAATTGATAATTTTCATTATTTTTTAAATATCAAAGGTCACTCGAACTGTAAGGAATTTTGATATTTTCCATTAGCCTAAATTGTCACTAGCTCAGAAAAAAAGAGGAAGGTAGGAAAGTCAAGAATAACCTAAAACTATGAAATTGATAATTTTCATTATTTTTTAAATATCAAAGGTCACTCGAACTGTAAGGAATTTTGATATTTTCGATTAGCCTAAATTGTCACTAGCTCAGAAAAAAAGGGGAAGGTAGGAAAGTCAAGAATAACCTAAAACTATGAAATTGATAATTTTGATAATTTTTTAAATATCAAACTTCACTCGAACTAGAAGGAATTTTGATATTTTCGATTAGTTTAAATTGTCACTAGCTCAGAAAAAAAGGGGAAGGTAGAAAAGTCAAGAATAACCTAAAACTATGAAATTGATAATTTTGATAATGTTTTAAATATCAAACTTGACTCGAACTAGAAGGAATTTTGATATTTTCGATTAGTTTAAATTGTCACTAGCTCAGAAAAAAGGCGAAGGTAGAAAAGTCAAGAATAACCTAAAACTATGAAATTGATTATTTTGATAATTTTTTAAATATCAAACTTCACTCGAACTAGAAGGAATTTTGATATTTTCGATTAGTTTAAATTGTCACTTGCTTAGAAAAATGAGGGGATGGTAGAAAATCAAGCATAACCTAAAACTATGAAATTAATAATTTTGATAATTTTTAAAATATCAAAGGTTACTCGAACTGTAAGGAATTTTGATATTTTTGATTAGTTTAAATTGTCACTTGCTTAGAAAAATGAGGGGAAGGTAGAAAATCAAGAATAACCTAAAACTATGAAATTAATAATTTTGATAATTTTTAAAATATCAAAGGTCACTCGAAATGTAAGGAATTTTAATATTTTCGATTAGTTTAAATTGTCACTAGCTCAGAAAAAGAGGGGAAGGTAGAAAAGTCAAGAATAACCCTAGACTATGAAATTGATAATTTTCATTATTTTTTAAATATTAAAGGTCACTCGAACTGTAAGGAATTTTAATATTTTCAATAAGCTTAAATTGTCACTAGCTCAGAAAAAAGAGGAGAAGGTAGAAAAGCCAAGAATAACCTAAAACTATGAAATTGATAATTTTCATAATTTTTTAAATATCAAAGGTCACTCGAACTGTAAGGAATTTTGATTTTTTCGATTAGCTTAAATTGTCACTAGCTCAGAAAAAAGAGAGGAAGGTAGAAAAGTCAAGAATAACCTAAAACTATGAAATTAATAATTTTGATAATTTTTAAAATATCAAAGGTCACTCGAACTGTAAGAAATTTTGATATTTTCGATTAGCTTAAATTGTCACTAGCTCAGAAAAAGAGGGAAAGCTAGAAAAGTCAAGAATAACCTAAAACTATGAAATTGATAATTTTCATAATTTTTTAAATATCAAAGGTCACTCGAACTGTAAGAAATTCTGATATTTTCGATTAGTTTAAATTGTCAATAGCTCGGAAAAATGAGGGGAAGGTAGAAAAGTCCAGAATAACCTAAAACTATGAAATTGATAATTTTGATAATTTTTAAAATATCAAAGGTCACTCGAAATGTAATGAATTTTGATATTTTTGATAAGCTTAATTTGTCACTAGCTTAGAAAAATGAGGGAAGGTAGAAAAGTCAAAAACGACCTTAAACTATGAAATTAATAATTTTGATAATTTTTAAAATATCAAAGGTCACTCGAACTGTAAGGAATTTTGATATTTTTGATTAGCTTAAATTGTCACTAGCTCAGAAAAAAAAGGAAGGTAGAAAAGTCAAGAATAACCTAAAAATATGAAATTGATAATTTTGATAATTTTTAAAATATCAAAGGACACTCGAAATGTAAGAAATTTTGATATTTTCGATTAGCTTAAATTGTCACTAGCTCAGAAAAAGAGGGAAAGCTAGAAAAGTCAAGAATAACCTAAAAATATGAAATTGATAATTTTGATAATTTTTAAAATATCAAAGGTCACTCGAACTGTAAGAAATTTTGATATTTTCGATTAGCTTAATTTGTCACTAGCTCAGAAAAAAGAGGGGAAAGTAGAAAAGTCAAGAATAACCTAAAAATATGAAATTGATAATTTTGATAATTTTTTAAAATATCAAAGGTCACACGAACTGTAAGGAATTTTGATATTTTCGATTAGCTTTAATTGTCACTAGCTCAGAAAAAAGAGGGGAAGGTAGAAATGTCAAAAATAACCTAAAACTATGAAATTGATTATTTTCATTATTTTTTAAATATCAAAGGTCACTCAAACAGTAAGGAATTTTGATATTTTCGATTAGCCTAAATTGTCACTAGCTCAGAAAAAAGGGGAAGGTAGGAAAGTCAAGAATAACCTAAAACTATGAAATTGATAATTTTCATTATTTTTTAAATATCAAAGGTCACTCGAACTGTAAGGAATTTTGATATTTTCGATTAGCCTAAATTGTCACTAGCTCAGAAAAAAGGGGAAGGTAGGAAAGTCAAGAATAACCTAAAACTATGAAATTGATAATTTGATAATATTTTAAATATCAAAGGTCACTCGAACTGTAAGGAATTTTGATATTTTCGATTAGCCTAAATTGTCACTAGCTCAGAAAAAGAGGGGAAGGTAGGAAAGTCAAGAATAACCTAAAACTATAAAATTGATAATTTTCATAATTTTTTAAATATCAAAGGTCACTCGAACTGTAAGGAATTTTGTTATTTTCCATTACTTTAAATTGTCACTAGCTCAGAAAAAAAGGGGAAGGTAGAAAAGTCAAGAATAACCTAAAACTATGAAATTGATAATTTTCATAATTTTTTAAATATCAAAAGTCACTCGAACTGTAAGGAATTTTGTTATTTTTGATTAGCTTAAATTGTCACTAGCTCAGAAAAAAGAGGGGAAGGTAGAATATCAAGAATAACCTAAAACTATGAAATTGATAATATTTATTATTTTTGAAATATCAAATGTCACTAGAACTGTAAGGAATTTTGATATTTTCGATTAGCTTAAATTGTCACTAGCTCAGAAAAAAGGAGAAGGTAGAAAAGTCAAGAATAACCTAAAACTATGAAATTGATAATTTTCATTATTTTTTAAATATTAAAGGTCACTCGAACTGTAAGGAAATTTGATATTTTCGATTAGCTTAAATTGTCACTAGCTCAGAAAAAAGAGGGGAAGGTAGAAAAGTCAAGAATAACCTAAAACTATGAAATTGATAATTTTCATAATTTTTTAAATATCAAAGGTCACTCGAACTGTAAGGAATTTTGATATTTTCGATTAGCTTAAATTGTCACTAGCTCAGAAAAAAGAGAGGAAGGTAGAAAAGTCAAGAATAACCTAAAACTATGAAATTGATCATTTTCAATATTTTTTAAATATTAAAGGTCACTCGAACTGTAAGGAAATTTGATATTTTCGATTAGCTTAAATTGTCACTAGCTCAGAAAAAAGAGGGGAAGGTAGAAAAGTCAAGAATAACCTAAAACTATGAAATTGATAATTTTCATAATTTTTTAAATATCAAAGGTCACTCGAACTGTAAGAAATTTTGATATTTTCGATTAGTTTAAATTGTCACTAGCTCAAAAAAAGAGGGGAAGGTCGAAAAGTCAAGAATAACCTAAAACTATGAAATTGATAATTTTGATAATTTTTTAAATATCAAACTTCACTCGAACTAGAAGGAATTTTAATATTTTCGATTAGTTTAAATTGTCACTAGCTCAGAAAAAAGAGGGGAAGGTAGAAAAGTCAAAAATAACCTAAAACTATGAAATTGATAAATTTAATTATTTTTTAAATATCAAAGGTCACTCGAACTGTAAGAAATTTTGTTATTTTCGATCAGTTTAAATTGTCACTAGCTCAGAAAAAAGAGGGGAAGGTAGAAAAGTCAAGAACAACCTAAAACTATGAAATTGATAATTTTTTTTATTTTTTAAATATCAAAGGTCACTCGAACTGTAAGGAATTTTGATATTTTCGATTAGCCTAAATTGTCACTAGCTCAGAAAAAGAGGGGAAGGTAGGAAAGTCAAGAATAACCTAAAACTATGAAATTGATAAATTTAATTATTTTTTAAATATCAAAGGTCACTCGAACTGTAAGAAATTTTGTTATTTTCGATCAGTTTAAATTGTCACTAGCTCAGAAAAAAGAGGGGAAGGTAGAAAAGTCAAGAACAACCTAAAACTATGAAATTGATAATTTTTTTTATTTTTTAAATATCAAAGGTCACTCGAACTGTAAGGAATTTTGATATTTTTGATTAGCCTAAATTGTCACTAGCTCAGAAAAAGAGGGGAAGGTAGGAAAGTCAAGAATAACCTAAAACTATAAAATTGATAATTTTCATAATTTTTTAAATATCAAAGGTCACTCGAACTGTAAGGAATTTTGTTATTTTCCATTACTTTAAATTGTCACTAGCTCAGAAAAAAAAGGGGAAGGTAGAAAAGTCAAGAATAACCTAAAACTATGAAATTGATAATTTTCATTATTTTTTAAATATTAAAGGTCACTCAAACTGTAAGGAATTTTGATATTTTCGATTAGCTTAAATTGTCACTAGCTCAGAATAAAAAGGGGAAGGTAGAAAAGTCAAAAACAACCTTAAACTATGAAATTAATAATTTTGATAATTTTTAAAATATCAAAGGTCACTCGAACTGTAAGGCTGGAGTCCCATGACAGCGTTTTGCGTTGCGTTTTGTAACTAGGCCATGAGTGTGAGAGAGATACAGATATAGGTTTGCTCTATTTGCACTAATTGCCTAGTTACAAAACGCAACGCAAAACGCTACCATGGGACTCCAGCCTAAGGAATTTTGATATTTTTGATTAGATTCAATTGTCACTAGCTCAGAAAAAAGAGAGGAAGGTAGAAAAGTCAAGAATAACCTAAAAACTATGAAATTAATAATATTTATTATTTTTAAAATATCAAAGGTCACTCGAACTGTAAGGAATTTTGTTATTTTCGATTAGTTTAAATTGTCACTAGCTCAGAAAAAAGAGGGGAAAGTAGAAAAGTCAAGAATAACCTAAAACTATGAAATTGATAATTTTGATAATTTTTAAAATATCAAAGGTCACTCGAACTGTAAGGAATTTTGATATTTTCGATTAGCTTAAATTGTCACTAGCTCAGAAAAAAGAGAGGAAGGTAGAAATGTCAAGAATAACCTAAAACTATGAAATTGATTATTTTCAATATTTTTTAAATATCAAAGGTCACTTGGACTGTAAGGAATTTTGATATTTTCGATTAGTTCAAATTGTCACTAGCTTAGAAAAAAGAGGGGAAGGTAGAAAAGTCAAGAATAACCTAAAACTATGAAATTGATAATTTTGATAATTTTTTAAATATCAAACTTCACTCGAACTAGAAGGAATTTTAATATTTTCGATTAGTTTAAATTGTCACTAGCTCAGAAAAAAGAGGGGAAGGTAGAAAAGTCAAAAATAACCTAAAACTATGAAATTGATAAATTTAATTATTTTTTAAATATCAAAGGTCACTCGAACTGTAAGAAATTTTGTTATTTTCGATCAGTTTAAATTGTCACTAGCTCAGAAAAAAGAGGGGAAGGTAAAAAAGTCAAGAACAACCTAAAACTATGAAATTGATAATTTTTTTTATTTTTTAAATATCAAAGGTCACTCGAACTGTAAGAAATTTTGATATTTTCGATTAGCCTAAATTGTCACTAGCTCAGAAAAAGAGGGGAAGGTAGGAAAGTCAAGAATAACCTAAAACTATAAAATTGATAATTTTCATAATTTTTTAAATATCAAAGGTCACTCGAACTGTAAGGAATTTTGTTATTTTCCATTACTTTAAATTGTCACTAGCTCAGAAAAAAAAGGGAAGGTAGAAAAGTCAAGAATAACCTAAAACTATAAAATTGATAATTTTCATTATTTTTTAAATATTAAAGGTCACTCGAACTGTAAGGAATTTTGATATTTTCGATTAGCTTAAATTGTCACTAGCTCAGAAAAAAGAGGGGAAGGTAGAAAAGTCAAGAATAACCTAAAACTATGAAATTGATAATTTTCATAATTTTTTAAATATCAAAGGTCACTCGAACTGTAAGGAATTTTGTTATTTTCGATTAGCTTAAATTGTCACTAGCTCAGAAAAAAGAGGGGAAGGTAGAAAATCAAGAATAACCTAAAACTATGAAATTGATTATTTTTATTATTTTTTAAATATCAAAGGCCATTCGAACTGTAAGGAATTTTGATATTTTCGATTAGTTTAAATTGTCACTAGCTCAGAATAAAAAGGGGAAGGTATAAAAGTCAAAAACAACCTTAAACTATGAAATTAATAATTTTGATAATTTTTAAAATATCAAAGGTCACTCGAACTGTAAGGAATTTTGATATTTTTGATTAGATTCAATTGTCACTAGCTCAGAAAAAAGAGAGGAAGGTAGAAAAGTCAAGAATAACCTAAAACTATGAAATTGATAATATTTATTATTTTTAAAATATCAAAGGTCACTCGAACTGTAAGGAATTTTGTTATTTTCGATTAGTTTAAATTGTCACTAGCTCAGAAAAAAGAGGGGAAAGTAGAAAAGTCAAGAATAACCTAAAACTATGAAATTGATAATTTTCATAATTTTTTAAATATCAAAGGTCACTCAAACTGTAAGAAATTTTGATATTTTCGATTAGTTTAAATTGTCACTAGCTCAGAAAAAAGAAGGGAAGGTAGAAAAGTCAAGAATAACCTACAACTATGAAATTGATAATTTTGATAATTTTTTAAATATCAAACTTCACTCGAACTAGAAGGAATTTTGATATTTTCGATTAGTTTAAATTGTCACTTGCTTAAAAAAATGAGGGGAAGGTAGAAAATCAAGAATAACCTAAAACTATGAAATTGATTATTTTCATTATTTTTTAAATATCAAAGGTCACTCGAACTGTAAGGAATTTTGTTATTTTCAATTAGTTTAAATTGTCACTAGCTCAGAAAAAAGAGGGGAAGGTAAAAAGAAAAGTCAAGAATAACCTAAAACTATGAAATTGATAATTTTGATAATTTTTAAAATATCAAAGGTCACTCGAACTGTAAGGAATTTTGATATTTTCGATTAGCTTAAATTGTCACTAGCTCAGAAAAAAGAGAGGAAGGTAGAAAAGTCAAGAATAACCTAAAACTATGAAATTGATCATTTTCATTATTTTTTAAATATCAAAGGCCATTCGAACTGTAAGGAATTTTGATATTTTCGATTAGTTTAAATTGTCACTAGCTCAGAATAAAAAGGGGAAGGTAGAAAAGTCAAAAACAACCTTAAACTATGAAATTAATAATTTTGATAATTTTTAAAATATCAAAGGTCACTCGAACTGTAAGGAATTTTGATATTTTTGATTAGCTTAAATTGTCACTAGCTCAGAAAAAAGAGAGGAAGGTAGAAAAGTCAAGAATAACCAAAAACTATGAAATTGATAATATTTATTATTTTTAAAATATCAAAGGTCACTCGAACTGTAAGGAATTTTGTTATTTTCGATTAGTTTAAATTGTCACTAGCTCAGAAAAAAGAGGGGAAAGTAGAAAAGTCAAGAATAACCTATAACTATGAAATTGATAATTTTGATAATTTTTAAAATATCAAAGGTCACTCGAACTGTAAGGAATTTTGATATTTTCGATTAGCTTAAATTGTCACTAGCTCAGAAAAAAGAGAGGAAGGTAGAAAAGTCAAGAATAACCTAAAACTATGAAATTGATCATTTTCAATATTTTTTAAATATCAAAGGTCACTTGGACTGTAAGGAATTTTGATACTTTCGATTAGTTTAAATTGTCACTAGCTCAGAAAAAAGAGAGGAAGGTAGAAAAGTCAAGAATAACCTAAAACTATGAAATTGATAATTTTCATAATTTTTAAAATATCAAAGGTCACTCGAACTGTAAGGAATTTTAATATTTTCGATTAGTTTAAATTGTCACTAGCTCAGAAAAAAGAGGGGAAGGTAGAAAAGTCAAGAACAACCTAAAACTATAAAAATGATAATTTTCATAATTTTTTAATTCTCAAAGGTCACTCGAACTGTAAGGAATTTTGATATTTTCGATTAGCCTAAATTGTCACTAGCTCAGAAAAAAGAGAGGAAGGTAGAAAAGTCAAGAATAACCTAAAACTATAAAATTGATCATTTTTAATATTTTTTAAATATCAAAGGTCACTTGGACTGTAAGGAATTTGGATATTTTCGATTAGTTTAAATTGTCACTAGCTCAGAAAAAAAGGAGAAGGTAGAAAAGTCAAGAATAACCTAAAACTATAAAATTGATCATTTTCAATATTTTTTAAATATCAAAGGTCACTTGGACTGTAAGGAATTTTGATATTTTCGATTAGTTTAAATTGTCACTAGCTTAGAAAAAAAAGGGGAAGGTAGAAAAGTCAAGAATAACCTAAAACTATGAAATTGATAATTTTCATTATTTTTAAAATATTAAAGGTCACTCGAACTGTAAGGAATTTTGTTATTTTCGATTAGCTTAAATTGTCACTAGCTCAGAAAAAAGAGGGGAAGGTTGAAAATCAAGAATAACCTAAAACTATGAAATTGATTATTTTCATTATTTTTTAAATATCAAAGGCCACTCGAACTGTAAGGAATTTTGATATTTTCGATTAGTTTAAATTGTCACTAGCTCAGAATAAAAAGGGGAAGGTAGAAAAGTCAAAAACAACCTTAAACTATGAAATTAATAATTTTGATAATTTTTAAAATATTAAAGGTCACTCGAACTGTAAGGAATTTTGATATTTTCGATTAGTTTAAATTGTCACTAGCTCAGAAAAAAGAGAGGAAGGTAGAAAAGTCAAGAATAACCTAAAACTATGAAATTGATCATTTTCATTATTTTTTAAATATCAAAGGCCATTCGAACTGTAAGGAATTTTGATATTTTCGATTAGTTTAAATTGTCACTAGCTCAGAATAAAAAGGGGAAGGTAGAAAAGTCAAAAACAACCTTAAACTATGAAATTAATAATTTTGATAATTTTTAAAATATCAAAGGTCACTCGAACTGTAAGGAATTTTGATATTTTTGATTAGCTTAAATTGTCACTAGCTCAGAAAAAAGAGAGAAAGGTAGAAAAGTCAAGAATAACCTAAAACTATGAAATTGATAATATTTATTATTTTTAAAATATCAAAGGTCACTCGAACTGTAAGGAATTTTGTTATTCTCGATTAGTTTAAATTGTCACTAGCTCAGAAAAAAGAGGGGAAAGTAGAAAAGTCAAGAATAACCTAAAACTATGAAATTGATAATTTTCATAATTTTTTAAATATCAAAGGTCACTCAAACTGTAAGAAATTTTGATATTTTCGATTAGTTTAAATTGTCACTAGCTCAGAAAAAAGAGGGGAAGGTAGAAAAGTCAAGAATAACCTAAAACTATGAAATTGATAATTTTGATAATTTTTTAAATATCAAACATCACTCGAACTAGATGGAATTTTGATATTTTCGATTAGTTTAAATTGTCACTTGCTTAAAAAAATGAGGGGAAGGTAGAAAATCAAGAATAACCTAAAACTATAAAATTGATTATTTTCATTATTTTTTAAATATCAAAGGTCACTCGAATTGTAAGGAATTTTGTTATTTTCAATTAGTTTAAATTGTCACTAGCTCAGAAAAAAGAGGGGAAGGTAGAAAAGTCAAGAATAACCTAAAACTATGAAATTGATAATTTTGATAATTTTTTAATTATCAAAGGTCACTCGAACTGTAAGGAATTTTGATATTTTCGATTAGCCTAAATTGTCACTAGCTCAGAAAAAAAGGGGAAGGTAGGAAAGTCAAGAATAACCGAAAACTACGAAATTGATAATTTTTTTTATTTCTTAAATATCAAAGGTCACTCGAACTGTAAGGAATTTTGATATTTTCGATTAGCCTAAATTGTCACTAGCTCAGAAAAAAAGGGGAAGTTAGGAAAGTCAAGAATAACCTAAAACTATGAAATTGATAATTTTCATAATTTTTTAAATATCAAAGGTCACTCCAACTGTAAGGAATTTTATTATTTTCGATTAGCTTAAATTGTCACTAGCTCAGAAAAAAGAGGGGAAGGTAAAAAATCAAGAATAACCTAAAACTATGAAATTGATAATATTTATTATTTTTGAAATATCAAAGGTCACTCGAACTGTAAGGAATTTTGATATTTTTGATTAGCTTAAATTGTCACTAGCTCAAAAAAAAAGGAGAAGGTAGAAAAGTCAAGAATAACCTAAAACTATGAAATTGATCATTTTCAATATTTTTTAAATATCAAAGGTCACTTGGACTGTAAGGAATTTTGATATTTTCGATAAGTTTAAATTGTCACTAGCTCAGAAAAAAGAGGGGAAGGTAGAAAAGTCAAGAATAACCTAAAACTATGAAATTGATAATTTTCATTATTTTTTAAATATTAAAGGTCACTCGAACTGTAAGGAATTTTAATATTTTCGATTAGTTTAAATTGTCACTAGCTCAGAAAAAAGAGGGGAAGGTAGAAAAGTCAAGAATAACCTAAAACTATGAAATTGATAATTATCATAATTTTTTAAATATCAAAGGTCACTCGCACTGTAAGA
Organism: Leptopilina syphax; assembly: GCA_032872505.1. Classification (NCBI taxonomy): domain Eukaryota; kingdom Metazoa; phylum Arthropoda; class Insecta; order Hymenoptera; family Figitidae; genus Leptopilina; species Leptopilina syphax. Next base: position 23,823,078 of record CM065472.1, on the reverse strand, counting down.
AATTTTGATATTTTCGATTAGTTTAAATTGTCACTAGCTAAAAAAAAAGAGGGGAAGGTCGAAAAGTCAAGAATAACCTAAAACTATGAAATTGATAATTTTGATAATTTTTTATATATTAAACTTCACTCGAAATAGAAGGAATTTTGATATTTTCGATTAGTTTAAATTGTCACTAGCTCAGAAAAAAAGGAGAGTGTAGAAAAGTCAAGAATAACCTAAAACTATGAAATTGATTATTTTGATAATTTTTTAAATATCAAACTTCACTCGAACTAGAAGGAATTTTAATATTTTCGATTAGTTTGAATTGTCACTAGCTCAGAAAAAAAGGAGAAGGTAGAAAAGTCAAGAATAACCTAAAACTATGAAATTGATTATTTTCATTATTTTTTAAATATCAAAGGTCACTCAAACTGTAAGGAATTTTGATATTTTTGATTAGCTTAATTTGTCACTAGCTCAGAATAAAGAGGGGAAAGTAGAAAAGTCAAGAATAACCTAAAAATATGAAATTGATAATCTTGATAATTTTTAAAATATCAAAGGTCAATCGAACTGTAAGGAATTTTAATATTTTCGATTAGTTTAAATTGTCACTAGCTCAGAAAAAAGAGGGGAAGGTAGAAATGGCAAAAATAACCTAAAACTATGAAATTGATAATTTTCATTATTTTTTAAATATTAAAGGTCACTCGAACTATAAGGAATTTTCATATTTTCGATTAGCCTAAATTGTCACTAGCTCAGAAAAAAAGGGGAAGGTAGGAAAGTCAAGAATAACCTAAAACTATGAAATTAATAATTTTGATAATTTTTAAAATATCAAAGGTCACTCGAACTGTAAGGAATTTTAATATTTTCGATTAGTTTAAATTGTCACTAGCTCAGAAAAAAGAAGGGAAGGTAGAAATGTCAAAAATAACCTAAAACTATGAAATTGATTATTTTCATTATTTTTTAAATATCAAAGGTCTCTCAAACAGTAAGGAATTTTGATATTTTCGATTAGCCTAAATTGTCACTAGCTCAGAAAAAAGGGGAAGGTAGGAAAGTCAAGAATAACCTAAAACTATGAAATTGATAATTTTCATTATTTTTTAAATATCAAAGGTCACTCGAACTGTAAGGAATTTTGATATTTTCGATTAGCCTAAATTGTCACTAGCTCAGAAAAAAGGGGAAGGTAGAAAAGTCAAGAATAACCTAAAACTATGAAATTGATAATTTTCATTATTTTTTAAATATTAAAGGTCACTCGAACTGTAAGGAATTTTAATATTTTCGATTAGTTTAAATTGTCACTAGCTCAGAAAAAAGAGGGGAAGGTAGAAAAGTCAAGAATAACCTAAAACTATGAAATTGATAATTTTCATAATTTTTTAAATATCAAAGGTCACTCGCACTGTAAGAAATTTTGATATTTTCGATTAGTTTAAATTGTCACTAGCTAAAAAAAAAGAGGGGAAGGTCGAAAAGTCAAGAATAACCTAAAACTATGAAATTGATAATTTTGATAATTTTTTATATATTAAACTTCACTCGAACTGTAAGGAATTTTATTATTTTCGATTAGCTTAAATTGTCACTAGCTCAGAAAAAAGAGGGGAAGGTAGAAAATCAAGAATAACCTAAAACTATGAAATTGATAATATTTATTATTTTTGAAATATCAAAGGTCACTCGAACTATAAGGAATTTTGATATTTTCGATTAGCTTAAATTGTCACTAGCTCAGAAAAAAGAGGGGAAGGTAGAAAATCAAGAATAACCTAAAACTATGAAATTGATAATATTTATTATTTTTGAAATATCAAAGGTCACTCGAACTATAAGGAATTTTGATATTTTCGATTAGCTTAAATTGTCACTAGCTCAGAAAAAAGGGGAAGGTAGGAAAGTCAAGAATAACCTAAAACTATGAAATTGATAATTTTCATTATTTTTTAAATATCAAAGGTCACTCGAACTGTAAGGAATTTTGATATTTTCGATTAGCCTAAATTGTCACTAGCTCAGAAAAAAGGGGAAGGTAGAAAAGTCAAGAATAACCTAAAACTATGAAATTGATAATTTTCATTATTTTTTAAATATTAAAGGTCACTCGAACTGTAAGGAATTTTAATATTTTCGATTAGTTTAAATTGTCACTAGCTCAGAAAAAAGAGGGGAAGGTAGAAAAGTCAAGAATAACCTAAAACTATGAAATTGATAATTATCATAATTTTTTAAATATCAAAGGTCACTCGCACTGTAAGAAATTTTGATATTTTCGATTAGTTTAAATTGTCACTAGCTAAAAAAAAAGAGGGGAAGGTCGAAAAGTCAAGAATAACCTAAAACTATGAAATTGATAATTTTGATAATTTTTTATATATTAAACTTCACTCGAAATAGAAGGAATTTTGATATTTTCGATTAGTTTAAATTGTCACTAGCTCAGAAAAAAAGGAGAGTGTAGAAAAGTCAAGAATAACCTAAAACTATGAAATTGATTATTTTGATAATTTTTTAAATATCAAACTTCACTCGAACTAGAAGGAATTTTAATATTTTCGATTAGTTTGAATTGTCACTAGCTCAGAAAAAAAGGAGAAGGTAGAAAAGTCAAGAATAACCTAAAACTATGAAATTGATTATTTTCATTATTTTTTAAATATCAAAGGTCACTCAAACTGTAAGGAATTTTGATATTTTTGATTAGCTTAATTTGTCACTAGCTCAGAATAAAGAGGGGAAAGTAGAAAAGTCAAGAATAACCTAAAAATATGAAATTGATAATCTTGATAATTTTTAAAATATCAAAGGTCAATCGAACTGTAAGGAATTTTAATATTTTCGATTAGTTTAAATTGTCACTAGCTCAGAAAAAAGAGGGGAAGGTAGAAATGGCAAAAATAACCTAAAACTATGAAATTGATAATTTTCATTATTTTTTAAATATTAAAGGTCACTCGAACTATAAGGAATTTTCATATTTTCGATTAGCCTAAATTGTCACTAGCTCAGAAAAAAAGGGGAAGGTAGGAAAGTCAAGAATAACCTAAAACTATGAAATTAATAATTTTGATAATTTTTAAAATATCAAAGGTCACTCGAACTGTAAGGAATTTTAATATTTTCGATTAGTTTAAATTGTCACTAGCTCAGAAAAAAGAAGGGAAGGTAGAAATGTCAAAAATAACCTAAAACTATGAAATTGATTATTTTCATTATTTTTTAAATATCAAAGGTCTCTCAAACAGTAAGGAATTTTGATATTTTCGATTAGCCTAAATTGTCACTAGCTCAGAAAAAAGGGGAAGGTAGGAAAGTCAAGAATAACCTAAAACTATGAAATTGATAATTTTCATTATTTTTTAAATATCAAAGGTCACTCGAACTGTAAGGAATTTTGATATTTTCGATTAGCCTAAATTGTCACTAGCTCAGAAAAAAGGGGAAGGTAGAAAAGTCAAGAATAACCTAAAACTATGAAATTGATAATTTTCATTATTTTTTAAATATTAAAGGTCACTCGAACTGTAAGGAATTTTAATATTTTCGATTAGTTTAAATTGTCACTAGCTCAGAAAAAAGAGGGGAAGGTAGAAAAGTCAAGAATAACCTAAAACTATGAAATTGATAATTTTCATAATTTTTTAAATATCAAAGGTCACTCGCACTGTAAGAAATTTTGATATTTTCGATTAGTTTAAATTGTCACTAGCTAAAAAAAAAGAGGGGAAGGTCGAAAAGTCAAGAATAACCTAAAACTATGAAATTGATAATTTTGATAATTTTTTATATATTAAACTTCACTCGAACTGTAAGGAATTTTATTATTTTCGATTAGCTTAAATTGTCACTAGCTCAGAAAAAAGAGGGGAAGGTAGAAAATCAAGAATAACCTAAAACTATGAAATTGATAATATTTATTATTTTTGAAATATCAAAGGTCACTCGAACTATAAGGAATTTTGATATTTTCGATTAGCTTAAATTGTCACTAGCTCAGATAAAAAGGAGAAGGTAGAAAAGTCAAGAATAACCTAAAACTAAGAAATTGATCATTTTCAATATTTTTTAAATATCAAAGGTCACTTGGACTGTAAGGAATTTTGATATTTTCGATTAGTTTAAATTGTCACTAGCTAAAAAAAAAGAGGGGAAGGTCGAAAAGTCAAGAATAACCTAAAACTATGAAATTGATAATTTTGATAATTTTTTATATATTAAACTTCACTCGAACTGTAAGGAATTTTATTATTTTCGATTAGCTTAAATTGTCACTAGCTCAGAAAAAAGAGGGGAAGGTAGAAAATCAAGAATAACCTAAAACTATGAAATTGATAATATTTATTATTTTTGAAATATCAAAGGTCACTCGAACTATAAGGAATTTTGATATTTTCGATTAGCTTAAATTGTCACTAGCTCAGATAAAAAGGAGAAGGTAGAAAAGTCAAGAATAACCTAAAACTAAGAAATTGATCATTTTCAATATTTTTTAAATATCAAAGGTCACTTGGACTGTAAGGAATTTTGATATTTTCGATTAGTTTAAATTGTCACTAGCTCAGAAAAAAGAGGGGAAGGTAGAAAAGTCAAGAATAACCTAAAACTATGAAATTGATAATTTTCATTATTTTTTAAATATCAAAGGTCACTCGAACTGTAAGGAATTTTAATATTTTCGATTAGTTTAAATTGTCACTAGCTCAGAAAAAAGAGGGGAAGGTAGAAATGGCAAAAATAACCTAAAACTATGAAATTGATAATTTTCATTATTTTTTAAATATTAAAGGTCACTCGAACTATAAGGAATTTTCATATTTTCGATTAGCCTAAATTGTCACTAGCTCAGAAAAAAAGGGGAAGGTAGGAAAGTCAAGAATAACCTAAAACTATGAAATTAATAATTTTGATAATTTTTAAAATATCAAAGGTCACTCGAACTGTAAGGAATTTTAATATTTTCGATTAGTTTAAGTTGTCACTAGCTCAGAAAAAAGAAGGGAAGGTAGAAATGTCAAAAATAACCTAAAACTATGAAATTGATTATTTTCATTATTTTTTAAATATCAAAGGTCTCTCAAACAGTAAGGAATTTTGATATTTTCGATTAGCCTAAATTGTCACTAGCTCAGAAAAAAAGGGAAGGTAGAAAAGTCAAGAATAACCTAAAACTAAGAAATTGATCATTTTCAATATTTTTTAAATATCAAAGGTCACTAGGACTGTAAGGAATTTTGATATTTTCGATTAGTTTAAATTGTCACTAGCTCAGAAAAAAGAGGGGAAGGTAGAAAAGTCAAGAATAACCTAAAACTATAAAATTGATAATTTTCATTATTTTTTAAATATTAAAGGTCACTCGAACTGTAAGGAATTTTGATATTTTCGATTAGCTTAAATTGTCACTAGCTCAGAAAAAAGAGGAGATCGTAGAAAAGTCAAGAATAACCTAAAAGTATGAAATTGATAATTCTCATAATTTTTTAAATATCAAAGGTAACTCGAACTGTAAGAAATTTTGATATTTTCGATTAGTTTAAATTGTCACTAGCTCAAAAAAAAGAGGGGAAGGTCAAAAAGTCAAGAATAACCTAAAACTATGAAATTGATAATTTTGATAATTTTTTATATATCAAACTTCACTCGAACTAGAAGGAATTTTGATATTTTCGATTTGTTTAAATTGTCACTAGCTCAGAAAAAAAGGAGAGTGTAAAAAATTCAAGAATAACCTAAAACTATGAAATTGATTATTTTGATAATTTTTTAAATATCAAACTTTACTCGAACTAGAAGGAATTTTGATATTTTCGATTAGTTTAAATTGTCACTAGCTCAAAAAAAAGGGGAAGGTAGGAAAGTCAAGAATAACCTAAAACTATGAAATTGATAATTTGATAATATTTTAAATATCAAACTTCACTCGAACTATAAGGAATTTTAATATTTTCGATTAGGTTAGATTGTCACTAGCTCAGTAAAAAGAGGGGAAGGTAGAAAAGTCAAGAATAACCTAAAACTATGAAATTGATAATTTTCATTATTTTTTAAATATCAAGGTCACTCGAACTATAAGGAATTTAAATATTTTCGATTAGCCTAAATTGTCACTAGCTCAGAAAAAAAGGGGAAGGTAGGAAAGTCAAGAATAACCTAAAACTATGAAATTAATAATTTTGATAATTTTTAAAATATCAAAGGTCACTCGAACTGTAAGGAATTTTAATATTTTCGATTAGTTTAAATTGTCACTAGCTCAGAAAAAAGAAGGGAAGGTAGAAATGTCAAAAATAACCTAAAACTATGAAATTGATTATTTTCATTATTTTTTAAATATCAAAGGTCACTCAAACAGTAAGGAATTTTGATATTTTCGATTAGCCTAAATTGTCACTAGCTCAGAAAAAAGGGGAAGGTAGGAAAGTCAAGAATAACCTAAAACTATGAAATTGATAATTTTCATTATTTTTTAAATATCAAAGGTCACTCGAACTGTAAGGAATTTTGATATTTTCGATTAGCCTAAATTGTCACTAGCTCAGAAAAAAGGGGAAGGTAGGAAAGTCAAGAATAACCTAAAACTATGAAATTGATAATTTGATAATATTTTAAATATCAAACTTCACTCGAACTATAAGGAATTTTAATATTTTCGATTAGGTTAGATTGTCACTAGCTCAGTAAAAAGAGGGGAAGGTAGAAAAGTCAAGAATAACCTAAAACTATGAAATTGATAATTTTCATTATTTTTTAAATATCAAAGGTCACTCGAACTATAAGGAATTTTAATATTTTCGATTAGCCTAAATTGTCACTAGCTCAGAAAAAAAGGGAAGGTAGGAAAGTCAAGAATAACCTAAAACTATGTAATTAATAATTTTGATAATTTTTAAAATATCAAAGGTCACTCGAACTGTAAAGAATTTTAATATTTTCGATTAGTTTAAATTGTCACTAGCTCAGAAAAAAGAGAGGAAGGTAGAAATGTCAAAAATAACCTAAAACTATGAAATTGATTATTTTCATTATTTTTTAAATATCAAAGGTCACTCAAACTGTAAGGAATTTTGATATTTTCGATTAGCCTAAATTGTCACTAGCTCAGAAAAAAAGGTGAAGGTAGAAAAGTCAAGAATAACCTAAAACTATGAAATTGATAATTTTCATTATTTTTTAAATATCAAAGGTCACTCGAACTGTAAGGAATTTTGATATTTTCGATTAGCCTAAATTGTCACTAGCTCAGAAAAAAGGGGAAGGTAGAAAAGTCAAGAATAACCTAAAACTATGAAATTGATAATTTGATAATATTTTAAATATCAAACTTCACTCGAACTATAAGGAATTTTAATATTTTCGATTAGGTTAGATTGTCACTAGCTCAGTAAAAAGAGGGGAAGGTAGAAATGTCAAAAATAACCTAAAACTATGAAATTGATAATTTTCATTATTTTTTAAATATCAAAGGTCACTCGAACTGTAAGGAATTTTGATATTTTTGATTAGCTTAAATTGTCACTAGCTCAGAAAAAAGAGAGGAAGGTAGAAAAGTCAAGAATAACCTAAAACTATGAAATTGATCATTTTCAATATTTTTTAAATATCAAAGGTCACTTGGACTGTAAGGAATTTTGATATTGTCAATTAGTTTAAATTGTTGCTAGCTCAGAAAAAAGAAAGGAAGGTAGAAAAGTCAAGAATAACCTAAAACTATGAAATTGATAATATTTATTATTTTTGAAATATCAAAGGTCACTCGAACTGTAAGGAATTTTGTTATTTTCGATTAGTTTAAATTGTCACTACCTCAGAAAAAAGAGGGGAAGGTAGAAAAGTCAAGAATAACCTAAAACTATGAAATTGATAATTTTCATTATTTTTTAAATATTAAAGGTCACTCGAACTGTAAGGAATTTTGATATTTTCGATTAGCTTAAATTGTCACTAGCTCAGAAAAAAAGGGGAAGGTAGGAAAGTCAAGAATAACCTAAAACTATGAAATTAATAATTTTGATAATTTTTAAAATATCAAAGGTCACTCGAACTGTAAGGAATTTTAATATTTTCGATTAGTTTAAATTGTCACTAGCTCAGAAAAAAGAGAGGAAGGTAGAAAAGACAAGAATAACCTAAAACTATGAAATTAATAATTTTGATAATTTTTAAAATATCAAAGGTCACTCGAACTGTAAGGAATTTTGATATTTTCAATTAGCTTAAATTGTCAATAGCTCAGAAAAAAGAGGAGAAGGTAGAAAAGTCAAGAATAACCTAAAAATATGAAATTGATTATTTTGATAATTTTTTAAATATCAAAGATCACTCGAACTGTAAGGAATTTTAATATTTTCGATTAGTTTAAATTGTCACTAGCTCAGAAAAAAGAGGGGAAGGTAGAAATGTCAAGAATAACCTAAAACTATGAAATTGATTATTTTCATTATTTTTTAAATATCAAAGGTCACTCAAACTGTAAGGAATTTTGATATTTTTGATTAGCTTAATTTGTCACTAGCTCAGAAAAAAGAGGGGAAAGTAGAAAAGTCAAGAATAACCTAAAACTATGAAATTGATAATTTTCATTATTTTTTAAATATCAAAGGTCACTCGAACTGTAAGGAATTTTGATATTTTCCATTAGCCTAAATTGTCACTAGCTCAGAAAAAAAGAGGAAGGTAGGAAAGTCAAGAATAACCTAAAACTATGAAATTGATAATTTTCATTATTTTTTAAATATCAAAGGTCACTCGAACTGTAAGGAATTTTGATATTTTCGATTAGCCTAAATTGTCACTAGCTCAGAAAAAAAGGGGAAGGTAGGAAAGTCAAGAATAACCTAAAACTATGAAATTGATAATTTTGATAATTTTTTAAATATCAAACTTCACTCGAACTAGAAGGAATTTTGATATTTTCGATTAGTTTAAATTGTCACTAGCTCAGAAAAAAAGGGGAAGGTAGAAAAGTCAAGAATAACCTAAAACTATGAAATTGATAATTTTGATAATGTTTTAAATATCAAACTTGACTCGAACTAGAAGGAATTTTGATATTTTCGATTAGTTTAAATTGTCACTAGCTTAGAAAAAAGGCGAAGGTAGAAAAGTCAAGAATAACCTAAAACTATGAAATTGATTATTTTGATAATTTTTTAAATATCAAACTTCACTCGAACTAGAAGGAATTTTGATATTTTCGATTAGTTTAAATTGTCACTTGCTTAGAAAAATGAGGGGAAGGTAGAAAATCAAGAATAACCTAAAACTATGAAATTAATAATTTTGATAATTTTTAAAATATCAAAGGTTACTCGAACTGTAAGGAATTTTGATATTTTTGATTAGTTTAAATTGTCACTTGCTTAGAAAAATGAGGGGAAGGTAGAAAATCAAGAATAACCTAAAACTATGAAATTAATAATTTTGATAATTTTTAAAATATCAAAGGTCACTCGAAATGTAAGGAATTTTAATATTTTCGATTAGTTTAAATTGTCACTAGCTCAGAAAAAAGAGGGGAAGGTAGAAAACTCAAGAATAACCCTAGACTATGAAATTGATAATTTTCATTATTTTTTAAATATTAAAGGTCACTCGAACTGTAAGGAATTTTAATATTTTCAATAAGCTTAAATTGTCACTAGCTCAGAAAAAAGAGGAGAAGGTAGAAAAGCCAAGAATAACCTAAAACTATGAAATTGATAATTTTCATAATTTTTTAAATATCAAAGGTCACTCGAACTGTAAGGAATTTTGATTTTTTCGATTAGCTTAAATTGTCACTAGCTCAGAAAAAAGAGAGGAAGGTAGAAAAGTCAAGAATAACCTAAAACTATGAAATTAATAATTTTGATAATTTTTAAAATATCAAAGGTCACTCGAACTGTAAGAAATTTTGATATTTTCGATTAGCTTAAATTGTCACTAGCTCAGAAAAAGAGGGAAAGCTAGAAAAGTCAAGAATAACCTAAAACTATGAAATTGATAATTTTCATAATTTTTTAAATATCAAAGGTCACTCGAACTGTAAGAAATTCTGATATTTTCGATTAGTTTAAATTGTCAATAGCTCGGAAAAAAGAGGGGAAGGTAGAAAAGTCAAGAATAACCTAAAACTATGAAATTGATAATTTTGATAATTTTTAAAATATCAAAGGTCACTCGAAATGTAATGAATTTTGATATTTTTGATAAGCTTAATTTATCACTAGCTTAGAAAAATGAGGGGAAGGTAGAAAAGTCAAAAACGACCTTAAACTATGAAATTAATAATTTTGATAATTTTTAAAATATCAAAGGTCACTCGAACTGTAAGGAATTTTGATATTTTTGATTAGCTTAAATTGTCACTAGCTCAGAAAAAAAAGGAAGGTAGAAAAGTCAAGAATAACCTAAAACTATGAAATTGATCATTTTCATTATTTTTTAAATATCAAAGGTCACTCGAACTGTAAGAAATTTTGATATTTTTGATTAGCTTAATTTGTCACTAGCTCAGAAAAAAGAGGGGAAAGTTGAAAAGTCAAGAATAACCTAAAACTATGAAATTGATAATATTGATAATTTTTAAAATATCAAAGGTCACTCGAAATGTAAGGAATTTTAATATTTTCGATTAGCTTAATTTGTCACTAGCTCAGAAAAAAGAGGGGAAAGTAGAAAATTCAAGAATAACCTAAAAATATGAAATTGATAATTTTGATAATTTTTAAAATATCAAAGGACACTCGAAATGTAAGAAATTTTGATATTTTCGATTAGCTTAAATTGTCACTAGCTCAGAAAAAGAGGGAAAGCTAGAAAAGTCAAGAATAACCTAAAAATATGAAATTGATAATTTTGATAATTTTTAAAATATCAAAGGTCACTCGAACTGTAAGAAATTTTGATATTTTCGATTAGCTTAAATTGTCACTAGCTCAGAAAAAGAGGGAAAGCTAGAAAAGTCAAGAATAACCTAAAACTATGAAATTGATAATATTTATTATTTTTTAAATATCAAATATCACTCGAACTGTAAGGAATTTTGTTATTTTCGATTAGTTTAAATTGTTACTAGCTCAGAAAAAAGAGGGGAAGGTAGAAAAGTCAAGAATAACCTAAAATTATGAAATTGATAATTTTTATTATTTTTTAAATATTAAAGGTCACTCGAACTGTAAGGAATTTTGATATTTTCAATTAGCTTAAATTGTCACTAGCTCAGAAAAAAGAGGGGAAGGTAGAAAAGTCAAGAATAACCTAATAAAACTATGAAATTAATAATTTTCATAAGTTTTTAAATATTAAAGGTCACTCGAACTGTAAGAAATTTTGATATTTTCGATTAGTTTAAATTGTCAATAGCTTAGAAAAAAGAGGGGAAGGTAGAAAAGTCAAGAATAACCTAAAACTATGAAATTGATAATATTGATAATTTTTAAAATATCAAAGGTCACTCGAAATGTAAGGAATTTTAATATTTTCGATTAGCTTAATTTGTCACTAGCTCAGAAAAAAGAGGGGAAAGTAGAAAAGTCAAGAATAACCTAAAAATATGAAATTGATAATTTTGATAATTTTTAAAATATCAAAGGTCACTCGAACTGTAAGAAATTTTGATATTTTCGATTAGCTTAAATTGTCACTAGCTCAGAAAAAAAAGGAAAGCTAGAAAAGTCAAGAATAACCTAAAAATATGAAATTGATAATTTTGATAATTTTTAAAATATCAAAGGTCACTCGAACTGTAAGAAATTTTGATATTTTCGATTAGCTTAATTTGTCACTAGCTCAGAAAAAAGAGGGGAAAGTAGAAAAGTCAAGAATAACCTAAAAATATGAAATTGATAATTTTGATAATTTTTAAAATATGAAAGGTCACTCGAACTGTAAGGAATTTTGATATTTTTGATTAGTTTAAATTGTCACTAGCTCAGAAAAAAAGAGGAAGGTAGGAAAGTCAAGAATAACCTAAAACTATGAAATTGATAATTTCGATAATTTTTTAAATATCAAACTTCACTCGAACTGTAAGGAATTTTGATATTTTTGATTAGCTTAAATTGTCACTAGCTCAGAAAAAAAAGGAAGGTAGAAAAGTCAAGAATAACCTAAAACTATGAAACTGATCATTTTCATTATTTTTTAAATATCAAAGGTCACTCGAACTGTAAGAAATTTTGATATTTTTGATTAGCTTAATTTGTCACTAGCTCAGAAAAAGAGGGGAAAGTTGAAAAGTCAAGAATAACCTAAAACTATGAAATTGATAATTTTAATAATTTTTAAAATATCAAAGGTCACTCGAACTGTAAGGAATTTTGATTTTTTCGATTAGCTTAAATTGTCACTAGCTCAGAAAAAAGAGAGGAAGGTAGAAAAGTCAAGAATAACCTAAAACTATGAAATTAATAATTTTGATAATTTTTAAAATATCAAAGGTCACTCGAACTGTAAGAAATTTTGATATTTTCGATTAGCTTAAATTGTCACTAGCTCAGAAAAAGAGGGAAAGCTAGAAAAGTCAAGAATAACCTAAAACTATGAAATTGATAATATTTATTATTTTTTAAATATCAAATATCACTCGAACTGTAAGGAATTTTGTTATTTTCGATTAGTTTAAATTGTTACTAGCTCAGAAAAAAGAGGGGAAGGTAGAAAAGTCAAGAATAACCTAAAATTATGAAATTGATAATTTTCATTATTTTTTAAATATTAAAGGTCACTCGAACTGTAAGGAATTTTGATATTTTCAATTAGCTTAAATTGTCACTAGCTTAGAAAAAAGAGGGGAAGGTAGAAAAGTCAAGAATAACCTAATAAAACTATGAAATTAATAATTTTCATAAGTTTTTAAATATTAAAGGTCACTCGAACTGTAAGAAATTTTGATATTTTCGATTAGTTTAAATTGTCAATAGCTTAGAAAAAAGAGGGGAAGGTAGAAAAGTCAAGAATAACCTAAAACTATGAAATTGATAATATTGATAATTTTTAAAATATCAAAGGTCACTCGAAATGTAAGGAATTTTAATATTTTCGATTAGCTTAATTTGTCACTAGCTCAGAAAAAAGAGGGGAAGATAGAAAAGTCAAGAATAACCTAAAAATATGAAATTGATAATTTTGATAATTTTTAAAATATCAAAGGTCACTCGAACTGTAAGAAATTTTGATATTTTCGATTAGCTTAATTTGTCACTAGCTCAGAAAAAAGAGGGGAAAGTAGAAAAGTCAAGAATAACCTAAAAATATGAAATTGATAATTTTGATAATTTTTAAAATATGAAAGGTCATACGAACTGTAAGGAATTTTGATATTTTCGATTAGCTTTAATTGTCACTAGCTCAGAAAAAAGAGGGAAAGGTAGAAAAGTCAAGAATAACCTAAAACTATGAAATTAATAATTTTGATAATTTTTAAAATATCAAAGGTCACTCGAACTGTAAGGAATTTTGATATTTTCGATTAGCTTAATTTGTCACTAGCTCAGAAAAAAGAGGGGAAGGTAGAAAAGTCAAGAATAACCTAAAACTATGAAATTGATAATTTTCATAATTTTTAAAATATCAAAGGTCACTCGAACTGTAAGGAATTTTGATATTTTTGATTAGTTTAAATTGTCACTAGCTCAGAAAAAAAGAGGAAGGTAGGAAAGTCAAGAATAACCTAAAACTATGAAATTGATAATTTCGATAATTTTTTAAATATCAAACTTCACTCGAACTAGAAGGAATTTCGATATTTTCGATTAGTTTAAATTGTCACTAGCTCAGAAAGAAGAGGGGAAGGTAGAAAAGTCAAGAACAACCTAAAACTATGATTTTGTTACTCTTGATTCTCTTATTGGTTCTCTTTTAATTCTCTTGTTTCTCTATTTATTCTCTAGAATATCTATTGATACACTTTCATTCTTTTAATCCTCTCCGAGTCAAAATTTAAATCCTTTTTTGGTTATCTCTTTTTAAACCTTTTTCGAAACTGAAAACTATGCAGAAAATTTCATATTCCGATGTTTAGAAGTTGAAAAGAGGGTTTAAAATTTTTTGAAAATTATTATTTTTTAATTCCATCTATCCTAATATAACTATGTGAAAAAAATTTTAAATTTAATTTTCGAAAAACTAAAAACAACTGTTTTCGAACCTCTTTAATGTTTAAAAGAGTTAAAGAGACTTAAAATTTTATTCACTCAGAAAAAAAATTTGTTCGAAACAACCAAATTTTGGTTGAATCAACCAAATAAATGAATTGCTATACAGTTAACTAAACTTTTGTTTGATTCAACCAAAAAATTTCTTCCAATACGTTTATTTATATTAACCAAATGGTTATTACACTTAACCAAACATTTTTATTTTATATAACCAAAAAATTTGTTTATTTTAAGAGAAAAGATTTGTTTGATTCAAATAAATAGTTTTAGTTAAACGTATTTGGTTGGTTTAAATACATTTTTTTGTTTGCTTAATTTTGTTATTTATTTTCCTCTAATAATGTTTGAATTTCCTAATTTAATATTTTCTGGAACATATTATTGATTAATTTATAATTTAATATATAAATAATGATATTTCCCAGGCAGAAAAATCGGTGGTGTGCCGATGCCTACGACCGGCCCGGTAGTAACGTCGAAAATTTGTAACTGCCGAATTACTAGACACCCTATAATAACTTTGTTCGATTAAAATAATTTTGGTCAGGTTTTATCTGATTTATTGTTATAAAATTTGATAATCTAACAAGGTATTATATTAATTTCATTATACTAAGTTTCTGCAAGTTTTTTCTATAAAGCCGGTACCGGGCCGGTACCATGCCAGCGGTTTTTCTTTAGCCTTAGGGTACGGTCCCATGATGAGCAGAAAACACAATGCAAAGCAGAATTTCGTGAGAGTAGAAAGGATAGTGATAACTGACTATCTCTTTTGCACTCACGAAATTCTGCTTTGCATTCTGTTTTCTGCTCATCATGGGACCGTACCCTTAGTCCCAACGTATAATGACATTAACAAATGTTATTATAATTATTAACTTTGACATTACATTTTTCAAACTGTCTTGTAGAAAATGTTTTTTCTATTAATTTAGAACATTTTGTAATTGGTTCTGGTGTCACACTTCATAAATAAACTTTCCATTTACTTTTCATAAGCAGGTTTAGGTTAGCGGATGCGGCGTCGACTTTGCAGCCCGAGGGTCCTGAGTTCAATTCCTCATGTCTTCAGATTTTTCGTTAATAATTAATAATAATTCATATGTTTCAGCATGCTATTGCTTCCTCGTGAGGAAGCTTTGTAGTCGTTTAATTTACAAAATTTTTAAAAATCCTTTTAACAAATTTTCTTCTATATGGGACTATGTTATATAAGACCCTGAACAATTGTCCAGATGTATGTATGTGTGTGTATGTGTGTGTGTGTGTGTGGATCCCGGTTTTTGTGAACACGATAACTCGAAGAGGTTTTAACGAATTTGGCTAAAATTTACCAGGTATATTTATCATAAAAATATCTCGAAATGGATTGATAGACTTTAAAAAATTCTCAAAAAAAAATTTTTTTTTGACTTTTTTCTAAAAAAAATTTTTTTTAAAAAAATTTTTTTTAAGTTGGTTATTGAAGTTAATAAATAATAAAATCTTATTCTTTGCATCAAGACGAATCGATTGGTATATAAAAAGTATAAATTATATGAGAATTTACAGAGTTAATCACAATTAAAGCTAAAAAATTCGCGTTTTTATCAAAAAATGAGTTCTTTCCGCAAAATTATGTTGCCGTATAAGAAAATCTTACTCATTTATTTCTAAAATCTTATTCTTTACACCAAGACGGATCGATTGGTATATATAAAGTATATATTGTATTTAAATTTATAGAATTAAAGCCAATTATAGACAAAAAATTTGCACTTTTAATAAAAATTCATTTTTTCTTAAAAGTTATGTTGCTGTACAATAAAATGTTATTATTTATGGAAAAATAAATCAAAAATCTTATTCTTTGCATCAAGACGAATCGATTGATGTATATAAAGTATATATTCTATTGAAAATTATAGAATTAATTACAATCAAATTTGAAAAATTCACTTTTTTACTAAAAATTTTTTTGTTTATTTAGATTCATATTACTGTATAAGAAAATTTTATTCTTTCTATTAAGACAAATGAATTTTATTTTATAAATGTTAAATTGTATTAAAAATGATTTAAAAATGAAATATATTTATCGTTAATGCTTCCTCCACGAGGAAGCAAATTTTTTTTGCTGATCGTAAAGAGGAAGCAAAATGTTCATGTAATGAACATCTGGATTTACAACTTGTTTAGTGTTTACAATTAAATTAATTAATAAATAATATTGTTTAACGTTTAATATATGTAAAAATGTGTTGTTAATAAAATATACTAATCTGACACCGTGCCAGCATAACGCCGGAAGAAAAGTAACAAAATAATTTTTTTTTTACTACCGGCCTGGTACCGGGCCGGTGGTTTACTGGCACCGGGGCGTATTTTTCCCGGGTTATCATTGTTGACTGGACCGGCTCCAGGCCGGCAGAAATACTGGCACCGGGCCGGTGTCTAAATTTCACTGGCCCGGTACGTCGCCGGTGGTGTGCCGGCAATAAACCGGTACGAAAACACTGAAAACAAGAACCTGCCCGGTATCGGGCCGATGGTTTACCAGCAAGGTGCCGGACCGGTGCACGCTAAAAAAGTTCTACTAAAGTAGATATAACAATCACTATAATAGCTATAAGTTTCGTTGATTTGGCTCCATCGATAATCCATTTTCGCTGATCCAGCGAAAATGATATTTCTTGCGTTATCTTTTGAAAACAACACAATCTCAAAATAACACTTGAATGAAAACATTTTTAAATTAATGTTCAAACAATATATTCAAATTTTATTAATTATATCTTTTACATTATGACTAATAAAATGTAAAATTAGTAAATTAATACGTATTTAGAGGTAAGAAATGTAAATTCGACATTTGTGATTTTTGAGAAATTTCTATGAGAATGGTAAACTGTGAAATATTTCCAATATGGCTGACCAGTTATATTCATTTTCTCTAAAACAGAGAAACAGTTTGACTACTGCATTGAAAATCATTTACTGAATTAGTTCCATAGATTCTTTATATTATTTATTTTCGAAATTAGTTGTTCCCCACAGTACCAAGCCGGTCTTTGATTTTTGCCTGGGTTTAAATATAATAAATTATAAATTAACCAATAATATGTATACTAGAAAATATTAAATTATAGGAAAATTAAACATTATTACAGGAAAATAAATAACAATTAAATAAAATGAATTATAATATTATTTGACTTAGTTCTTTTGTGTTTTTACAAATAGTCTTCTAAATATTATAATATAATAAACATAAACGTTTTGCGTTTTATATTAAGAAACACTTCAATAAGTAAACATTCAGCGTACATTTAACTTAACAATCACTATAAATTACAAATAATTTCCCTTTTGCAGATTTGTGAACTAAAGAAGGAAATTTATTAAATAAACTTTACACTCTTATTGCAATTATCTCATCAGTGAACACTTATCTTACTCATTTTAATAAAATCTAATAAATGAACATACAGAAATATGGTGCCGACAGACAAACAGAATTTTTTTATGGTATTTTTGTAACTTTTATTACTTGAGGAGAAAAGTAGAGCAATAGAAATAAAAATGTTCAAATTATTCCATTATTCTCAAAATTGAATGTTTGTAAATTGCTGAACTTTTCTAATTAAATAAAGTATTTTCTATTATAAAATGTTGAGCATACAATTCTCAGTAAAATTCACGTTGAGTAGTCTTCATTGGATCAAGTCTATCCGAGTCCGGATCAGTAAATTATAAACTTAAAGTTCCGGACTAGGATGGAAAAGGACCAGAGAAGTCTTCTAAACGTGGATATTACTCAGAATTATATGCTGGACATTTTTAAAAAGAATTATTAATTTTCAGAACAAAGAAAAAATTTAACAACAATTAATTACAGAGCAATAGAAATAATAATTTTCAAATTATTCCATTATTCTCAAAATTGAATGTTTGTAAATTGCTAAACTTTTCTAATTAAATAAAGTATTTTCTATTGAAAAATGCTAAGCATACAATTCTCAATAAATTTCACGTTGAGTAGTCTTCATTGGATCAAGTCTATCCGAGTCTGGAACATTAAATTATGTAATTAAAGTTCCGGACTAGGAGATAAATGGCCCAGTGTAGACCACTAAACGTGGTTATGGGTCGGAATTATTTTCTGAACATTTTAGAAAAAGAATTTTATAATTCTCAAAAAATATAAAAATTTAACAAGTTATAATTATACAGAAACAGAAATGTACAAATTTTTCCAATAATCTTAAAATTAAATGTTTGTCAATTACTGGACAATAGTAAAAACTGATTTTTAACAGCGAAATCTTTTTGGAAAGGGGCCGTACACATAATACGTCACGCGATTTTTGACCATTTTTAACCCCTCTCTCCCCCTATGTCACACTTCGTCACAAATCTTGAACCCCCCCTCCCCCTATGTCACGTCACACACGTAAATTTCACTGTAA
Source organism: Leptopilina syphax (assembly GCA_032872505.1). NCBI lineage: Eukaryota > Metazoa > Arthropoda > Insecta > Hymenoptera > Figitidae > Leptopilina > Leptopilina syphax. Next base: position 23,804,492 of record CM065472.1, on the reverse strand, counting down.
ATTTTATACATTGGACAATATATATTATATCTTACACTCTAAATTATTGAGTCAGTTAAAAATACCTGATTTAGAAGCAAAAAGTCAGTCACTAATTCAAATAGTAATATTTTTTTTCTGACAATTAGTTGAAAATAACTGATGTTTCAATACAATTGTTTTTGATTGATTCAATTAGTCACCTACATAACACCGAAACTTTCCTAAAAATTTACTAAAGATTTACTCGCAAGCTTTGAAATATTCAAATGCAAAGTTTAGTGAAAATTGTGTAAAGATTTAAATATCCCACTTCAATAAATGTTTAGCGCAAAACTTTCCTGAAAATTTTCATAAAAGTATAGTCGAAAATGCAATTCAAATGTTCAGGAAAGTTTCAAGCTATATTTTTAAGAAAATTTGACGATAGACATTTATTGGAGTGAGAAATTTAAATCTTTACATAATTTTAAAATAAACTTTGCAAGTAAATTTTTCGAATTATGCAAGCAAATCTTTAATATACAATATTTATAAAAATTTCGGTGTTTTGTGGATAATTTTTCAGTTATTTTTAACTGATTCAGAAGCAAAAAGTCAGTCACTACTGATTGTCAGTTAAAACCATGATTTTTAACTGATTCAAATTAAGAGAATATATTATTTATCATATTATAAATAATATGCCAATAGATATATGTTAAACAGGTACATAATAGATATTAAATAGTTTAAAGCATTTTTAACTTGTTTTATTTAGAAAAAGTGACATTGTCACATATAATTTCTTATAATCTTTGAATTTAAAAGATTGTGACGTAACACATGAGTTCACCCCCCCATGTCACACTTAGTCACAATTCTCAGACCCCCTCCCTCCCCTTAGACGCGTGACGTATTATGTGTACGGCCCCTAAAAGAACCAAGCCACTAAAAATCTTGTCACGTTTTGTAAATTTTTTCCATTGTTAATAACATCACACTGACTGGTGCAAGTACAGATACATTTAATCAAGTATCATTTATAAGGGACATTTTTATACATAATTGATTACAAATTAGGAAAAAAAATTTTTTCTATTTATGAATAGTCCGGTTTTTTAACTAGGGGAATGTTGTCAGTTCATACAACAGGATAAATTAAAGGATTTGTCGGAGTGTGCAATTGTAGCACCTAGAAACGTTCACGTTGATGATATTAATAAGAGAGTGGTGTGTCTCCTAGACAGTAAATGTGAAAAAATATATAAAAGTATTGATTCTACTAAAAATTGTGATAATGGAAAATTTACTGATGTATTCTTACCAGAATAATTATACACACTCTCTCCACCTTCTTTGCCTCCACATGAATTGTATTCAAGAATTAATTCTGTTGTAATGCTTATTAGAAATGTTAGTATTAATAACACTGGACCACAAAGGGAAATTAAGGTGGACATATTCTAAACATAGGTGGCCTTTATGTTTTTTGTGGTCGCTGATTACGATGCCAGTGTCCGTATGACACTATCATGTCAGCATCAAAATCAACTTAAGGTCGAACACCTTGTTTTGCAATATTTAATTTTTTGACCCCGGATTCGGAAAGAGTGGGATATTTTACGTCCGAATACGTTTTAACCATTTTTATAAACCAACCTTTGAAGATCATCTAGAAGGTCAAATCTTGATTTCATTCTCTTGTCCGGAAAGTCACCTAGAATGGATTTAAAAAAAATTGCTTTTTATGTTTCTGGGGTCGCAGATTACAATCCAGGTGATCATATGACTTTACTTCGTCAGCATCAAGGTCAAAAACCTTAATTCGAAATATTTCTTTTTTCCAACAACATCAACATGACTTTCAATTGACCTTTAAAAGTTGGTTTATAAAAATGGTCAAAACGTATTCGGACGAAAAAATTTTCTACTTTTTCCGAATCCGGGGTCAAAAAAATTAAATATTGCAAAATAAGGTGTTTGACCTTGAGTTTACCTTGGTGCTGACGTGATAGGGTCATACAGACACCGACATCGTAATCATCAACCCCAAAAACATAAAGGCCACCTATGCTTAGAACATATCCACCTCAATTTTTCTTTGTGGTCCTGTGTAAGGGATTATGTAATGAAACAGGGATGTTTGTTTTAGATTTATCACATAAAGTTATTAATTAAGTTTAGCTTGTTATATTTATGTCTTTCGGAATATGCAATGTGAAATATTTACAGTACCGGCCAAAATTATGAGTTTACCCATTTTCAAAGGAAAGAAAGAAATTTTTTAACATAAAATTTATGAAAACTATTTTTTTTTCGGTATATGTTTTGAAATATGATAAAATTTTGAAATGAATAAAACCTTACGGAAGTCATTTGGTCAATATTTTTTCAATATATTCTTAAAAAAATTCTCATTTTCAATGTTTCACAAAAATTTGAATAATATCTAAAATAATGAACTCTTTTTAATAATCTTTAGCTTATTTTAAAGGTATTTTTTTACAGAATAAAAATTATTTATAAGCATTAACTTGTAATCTTTTTCTTAGAATAAGCAGGACGTAAAAGTTGGACAAAAATATTCGAAAAATTTGGAATATTTTTTTGTACTAAAAACTATTCTAGAAAATATATAAAACATGATATGGTGTAGATTTATCATGAAAATTTAATGAAAATAAATATGTTTGAATTTAAAAAATTATTTTTTCTTTTAATAAGATTATTTCAAATTATTTCAACAACCAAATGGATTATATCAACTGATTAAAACTATCACTGAATGTAACTAAATACCATTGTTATTATAGTTCTCTTTTTTACTAAAATTTTTTTTTCTGTTTTCTATTTGAACCGCCGGCTACCAAAAGCGTATGCGCACGGTTTTCGTTGACCCCTCGCGCAGCCGTAGAATCGCTGTACGCGAGGCCAACGAAAGTCATGCGTAATTTAGGTATACAAAATTTAATCTTTTTAAGATAAAATGTTTTTAATAAATGTGTTCATGTTTAGAATAATGTTAGAAGCTTTTCAATGTTAAAATATTTCCATTTTGAATAGCAGAAAGAAAGACAGTCAAAAAATGGATGTACTCAAAGTAAATTTGAAAATTATATCCAATATACAATTTGAGCTAGGTATTTTTCCACATTCTGGAAAGTAGTAAATAAATATAGGATGAACAAGTGGTATGATTGAACAAGTAGTATTATTTTTTTAAGCAATTCGGCAAATTTGGCAGTTTTCTCTCTTACTTTTGAAAATATCTAAGCTATGACTGACATCAACCCCTTTCTGGAATCACAATTAACAATGAAAGAAGTAATAGTAAGCCTTAACATGAGCAAAAATTATAAAACTCCTGGTTTAGACAATATCTCCTTTTGAGTTTTTTAAAATCTTCTTTGCGAACTATATTGAATATTTAACAAATTTGTTTCATAGAATCATGGAAAGGGAAGAAGAACCTTACACCTGGTCAAACATATTATTAAAAATGATTTTTAAAAAAGGAGAAAAGGAAGATCCAACCAACTATCGTCCAATTGCATTGGTTTTAGGTAGACCAAATGACAGTGAAAATCCGAAAAAAAAGTTGAATCCGATTGAGGATTTATTAAGGAACTCAAACATTCTTTTAAGCAGTGAATTTAAAACAGGAAACATTAAATGCAACAATGCAATTATCTCCATCGACAGTCAAAAAATCGATTCACTCAAACTAAATTAAAAAAATATATCCATTATCCAATTCGGTCTATCATCTGTTAAAAGTCAAACGACTCTAAAAAAGTCAGTGGAAAAAGAATTGGAAAATCTAAATGTTCACTTTCTACATTATCTTGGAAAATTTAAAATAACCGTAAATAGGTATAAGTTTCATGTAAAATATGTATTGAGGATCCTCGAACCTTGCAGTGTGCAGGGAGAGTAAATAAAGATATCAATTTGTAACAACCGAACTTGGTACCGAATGTTAAGCGATTCCTTACAAATTCGTGATTTATGAAAAAATGATTTTTCTTTCATGAGCGAAAATATCCAACAACAAAATCTCAGTAACAAATAGATGCCAGTTCGTTAAAAAATTCAATAAAAACTCCTGGTTTAGACAATATCTCCTTTTGAGTTTTTTTAAATCTTCTTTGCGAACTGTATTAAATATTTAACAAATTTGTTTAATAGAATCATGGAAAGAGAAGAAGAACCTTACACCTGGTCAAACATATTATTAAAAATGATTTTTAAAAAAGGAGAAAAGGAAGATCCAACCAACTATCGTCCAATTGCATTGGTTTTAGGTAGACCAAATGACAGTGAAAATCCGAAAAAAAAGTTGAATCCGATTGAGGATTTATTAAGGAACTCAAACATTCTTTTAAGCAATGAATTTAAAACAGGAAACATTAAATGCAACAATGCAATTATCTCCATCGACAGTCAAAAAATCGATTCACTCAAACTAAATTAAAAAATTATATCCATTATCCAATTCGGTCTATCATCTGTTAAAAGTCAATCGACTCTAAAAAAGTCAGTGGAAAAAGAATTGGAAAATCTAAATGTTCACTTTCTACATTATCTTGGAAAATTTAAAATAACCGTAAATAGGTATAAGTTTCATGTAAAATATGTATTGAGGATCCTCGAACCTTGCAGTGTGCAGGGAAAGTAAATAAAGATATCAATTTGTAACAACCGAACTTGGTACCGAATGTTAAGCGATTCCTTACAAATTCGTGATTTATAAAAAAATGATTTTTCTTTCATGAGCGAAAATATCCAACAACAAAATCTCAGTAACAAATAGACGCCAGTTCGTTAAAAAATTCAATAAATTGTGACGAATAGGAAATAATCCAGGAAGACGATATCATAGTTATAGATTTCGAATTAGGATAAATTGATCCTGACATACGTTATTACATACGTTATTTTTTTTAAAATAACGTTTTCTCAAATTGCGGACAATTTATCTCTGAATTTACTGAACCGATTTTAATAAATGATAACTCGTTTTGTTTGTTTGCATGTCCTGTATGACAATTTACCAGAAAATGGTCATAAAATTTAAAAAAAACATTTTTGCAGACTAGAAAAATACTGAAAAACATAGTGTATTTTGCAAAAATTATTGAAACATCTATTTTTTTATTTTAGTCGATTTTTCATTATTGGTGGTAGATTTCTATGCAAGACATCTTTCTTTTTAAAAAGCAATTTGGATTTTTTGTTTCCGATTTGTCAATCTTGAGATAAACTTTCCGCAATTGGACAACTAACTTTTTGGAGTTCCGATCTGAAAGCTGTCTGCAGATTATGATATTAAATAAAAATTGAAAACAAACCATTATTTTTATTCTCCAAATATGTTCTAATATAGGCAAAAAAGTTTTTTAAATATTTATAATAAAAGACCTAAGAAAAAAATTGTTTAAATTTGGTCTTTTAAGAGCCTTCTAAAGTATAGTACTACCTTAATAATTATGTCAGATACGACTAAAATAGGAATGTTTCAAAAAAATAATTTTGAAGATTAGGGGAGAGTGGGGCAAACCGGCCCGGTGGGTAAACCGGTCAGGTGTCAATATTTCCGAAATGGCGAAATTGTCAAAAGTGCTATTTAGAAATTTGAAACAACCATGTGTAGTATACCTTATTTTTTCAATTTGACACTTTTTACTTTTGTTTGTGCAACGCTGGGAGCAAAAGTATTTTTTTTAGTTTTTTTCTGCACTTTTACGAATTTTTTCTTAAGGAAATTCTTAGTTTTCGGTGGGGCAAACCGGCCATAGGAAATTTTCATTGTATAAGAGTTTCAAGAAAATTATTATTAATTAGAATGTTTTTTTCATTAAAATATTTACTTTTAATGAAAAATAATTGTCTTCCAATGATAATTAGACCCTTTAATATTGTTAATCTAATAATTTTAAACTTTTTTTTTGTTATTTAAAAAAATTATTTATTTAATTAAAATTCAATCCTGTATTATTATTTACATTGTTACAAGCATTGTTTGCATGATTCTTTATGTTTGTTGTTATTGTAGATTATAAAAATGCAATATTATAGATAAAAAATCAAACGGTCCGGTTTACCCCAGGGGGTGGGGCAAACCGGCCCGTTTGCAAATTTTTTTAAAGTTAACACAGCAACTAAACAATAAAAGATAAAGTATAGGTGCCTCTAGGAAAAAGTTGCGCAATTAAATGATCTTTCAAACAAGCCATCGAAAAATGAAATCGGTTGATTCGTTTAGTCACAAGAGTCAAAAAACCGTAGGTATGGCCGGTTTGCCCCACTCTCCCCTATAATTACTTAAAAAAAATTTCTCTGTTCTAAAATTGTTTCTGAGTTATTACTCTTTAAAAAACAAGTATTGAAAAATTTTGAATTTAGTATTAAATAGCACCACCTGGACACTATCGGAAATACGGAAATACTCTGTGTGGCAACGTCAATGGATTGTTCTGACTGTTGGCTGGTCGCTAGGTTTATCGAGCTTTTAAATTTTTGTTAGATTATTCATCTTTAAAAAACAAGTTTTGAAAAATTTTTTAATTAATGTTTAATAGGGGAGCTTTACCCGTCCGCTATCAAAAACTCATAAATTAGAAATTTTCCGAAAAAAATTTATAAGTTCTATTATACCTAATTATTTTAAAAAAACTTTTTTTGTACTTAAATTGTTGCTAGATTGTTGCTCTTTAAAAAACAAGTAATAAAGAATTTTTAAAATAAAGCTTAATAGTTAGTTGCCCCACCCGTTCGCTATCGAAAAAGTATAAACTTGGAAATTTCTAAAAACAAAATTTATAAGTCGCATTATAATTTATAAGCTAAATGTATTTTATATTAAAACACTTCTTTTTTCTTTAATTACCTTAACTGAAGTGTGTTATTAATTTTGTGATTATCACTTGTTTATAAATTTATACGTACATTTTTATTTTGTCATTAGTGATTTAAATTTCTTTATTGGTTGTCAGTAATAAAGACAATTATGAATTCGATTTTGGAGACAAATAATAAATTATATAATAATTTATTATCATTCCTTATAAATGAAGGAGAAGACAAAAATTTTGTTAATAATAAAGGATATTTAAGTCCATATGTTTTGAAGAATATGATAACAAAAATTTACGGACAATTTAAATCGAAGCATATTAAGAAGATTCAAAAATTTTTAAGAGGGAAATATTTTTGTCAAATTAAAATGGATATCTTTCATTTTTTCTCAGATTTATTTTATTCATTGTTGTTTTTTTTAAGGTAAAATTTCTCATCCAAATGTCCAAATTGATGCTCCGCAGAAATCTGAGGATAATAATTATTTAAAATTGTTGTTAGGGGCAATTGAACAAAACTCAGATATTCTTTTAAAATTAGAAAATAATTTTAACACACTTAAAAAGAAGATGTTTTTAAGCGAAGCAGAATGCAGGAATCTTCTAAATGTAATGTTTCCTGGAAAAAATGTCAAAGCGACTGAAATTTTAAAATTACAAAACACTTTTAATCGAAAAATCCAGGATCTGAAGTTGATTTATGAAGGTTCTTTTTATAAAATCATTCAATTTTATAATAAATTTTAAAAAACGGTTTACACTCCTGTTTATTTTTACTACTACCTACAGTTTGAGTCATCAATTTCCTTTGTCATAGATAAAGAAAATTTTTTATCTGACTTAATAAGGTATAAATCGTAACCTGATTTTGAGGTAAAAATTCCCTGCATCAAAAATTCTCTTAAGTGAGAGCACTGCTCAATAGTAAAAAGCCATTACTTTACCATTGGCGCATTAATGGCTCAATATTGAGAACCATGGGTTTGCTCTTGGTTTATTGTTGGCAACCAATAATGGGTTACTACTGGTATATACTTTATTATTATTATTTTTAATTATCATCTTTGGGAATCAGTGTTTCGTAAAAAAGGCGTACAAAGGCCATCTTTTTCCTAAAAAAAGCTTATAATTAATAATATTGAAAAAATTGTAAATCTCCTCATCTTGCCCCACCGGCGGGTAAGATGGGGTACCCTAAGGGGTAAGATGTGGTACTAAAAAAACAACCTATTTCTGTCGACAAATTTTACAAGTGAAGGTTGCATTTTTATCTTTGACATCGACACCAGCACAACTGCTCAAAGCCCATTGGCCGCAGACAGAACAAGCAGCCCAGCCTTCATTTAAGTCTAAATAATAACCATTACAATAGAGACAAGGTGTATTTTCCACTTTACCATCGCTAATTGATGATTTAACCTAACAAACTTTTTTCTATTTGGTCACTGTTATTTTATTCAGTCTTGATTTAAGTAGTTTTCTTAACTTCTCTTATTTCTCTTTTCTTTTGCTTAATTTGTGCACCCCGTCTTGCCCCACTCTCTCCTACCCCATCTTGCCCCCACCTACGAAATTGAAGAAAAAGGGTAATTACTACAATTTACGATTCGACAAAGAAAAAAAACATATGCTTCCCTTTTTGTGTAACCCTTGCCAGTTAGAAAAAAATTTATACAGTTCATTAACTGTTATTATTAAGTAATAAACACCTCCTAAAAAAGTAAAAAAAATGACAAGAAAATCGTCGAAAACCGTTTTTTTTAGGAAAACAGATAAAAGATTTGTTCTCATGGCTTTTAGGTTTTGTAAACAAGAAACTATCGTCTCGGTGCAGTATTATGTAAAATATAATCGCGATTGGTTAATTCGTTTGTTAAATAGGGCCGGTACCTCGTCTTACCCGCAACCCCGTTTTGCCCCACTCTCCCCTAAGTTGTATTAATAAAATAATAAATTACTGATAATATTTGTTTATCGTATTAATTACAGCTACTTCTGATGCATCTTATTTTCCACAATTATCAACTTCACATCAAGATGAGACATCTTATTTTCCACCTCCCTCAGTTTCCTATTTCGATGACGGGCCTCATTCATCCTATTCTCATCAAAATGACGAATTTCCAAACTTAAACGAAGAAATAAAAAATGTCGAAATTCAACATACAAACAATGGTTAAAATTATTTAATTTATACTCATTTATTATAATTACATTTGATTTGCAGTGCTATTAAAAATTAAAGAAATTTTTTTTTATTTCATCATAGGTAATACTTGATTTGTTAAATAAAGAATAAAATGATATTTACTTATATTTTTTTATAATTTTTCAAATTTTTAGAATTCATTAAAAATTTCTGAAATGTGTCAACCAAAACTGTTAAATGTTAATTTTTTCTAAATGTTAATTTTCATCTAGCGTGTTATATAAAAAATCACTATATGTAAAAGGATTTTAAAATAGAAAAAAATTAACTGTTGTTAACTATTGGAATTTTTATATTCAAACAGAAAAATTTTTATTTTAAATTTGCATTCAAGACAAAAATAATATCTGTTAAATCATTGAAATCAGTCAAAAAAAAATTTTTTTCTTTAAATTAATTTTTAAATTGAAAATTAATCAAAATTTTCAATTTGTTAATAACAAGAGTAAAAAATTCTCTTTTTTTGAAAAATCTTTTAAGCATAGAATTTCCATATAAAGAGACGGAGGAAAATTAACATTAAGAAAAAAAAAATTTCAAATTTTAGGTATGACACGTTCAAGAAAAATTACTAATATAGTTCCTTTTTATAATAGATTTGATGGAAAAACGAAGTAATACAACAATACAAAAGAGAAAAACGTCTTTAGAATTACTTTTAAACCTGGATGACCGTTATAATAAATGGAAAAAATATTAAGTGTTAAGAATAAAAATATAATTTGTTTATATTTACATATTTTTATTTCTATATTTTTTTTACTTTAACTAAAAACGTTGTAAATAACTTTGTTTTTTAATGAAAAATAATAATAATAAATTTACCTTTTTCTCCATTTACTTTTTGTGTTAAATTTAGCCTTAAGGCTAAAGCTAAGCTAAGCTTCTCTTCTATACACTGTACGATATAAAAAGCCTCAGAGTGTCACATAAGAAGAGGATACGGGTAAAAAATGGTCAAAACTAGTTGTTTCAAAACTAGATCATGTCCTTCTTTATTCCGCTGTCAACAGCAAACGCAAAAAAACGCCCCAATTCTGGAAATTATATTTTGCCATCAAAGATACAAAATTTTTGCCATTAAAGTGCCATTAATGTGCCTTTAATGGGCCAATCTTCGTGACATCATTGGCAATTGAATTTAAAAAAATTTTAATATCAAAATTCATGCTATGTTTTTAATATTTAATTGTTATCTAAAAATTCGACTAGAATTCATTTTGAAATCAATTTTTACTAAAAAGTTCTACGAGAATTTAATTATTTAAATGCAAAAATAAATAATTTAATGAATAAATTGAAAATTTTTTAATTTTTAGATAATAAAGGAAAAACTTTACTCAAAAAAAGGTTTCTGTTACATTTATTTACGAATTTCTTTAATTGTAAAATTATTTGAAAATATTAATAACTTCTTTTTAAAATTAATACTTAATTAAACTTTTTCAAAAAAATTAATTCTTTAAAATTGACAGTTAAAAATATAGAAAATTTAAAGTTTCGAATATTTTAATTTGAATCCTTTTCGAGCTTATTCAATTATTTAAATACAAAATAAATAATTTATTGAATAACTGAAGGTTTCTTAAAATTAAATTCTTATAAAAAATTTTACCAAATTAAAATGCCATTAATATACCTTTAATGGGCCGATCTTCGTCACATCACTGGCAATTATCTTTTACCATTAAAGATTGATCAACTTTGCCGTGTAAGGTGCCATTATTGAGCCAAGCTGCGCCTTAATACTGGCAATTATAATTTGCCTTCAAAGATACCAAATTTTTGCCATTAAAGTGCCACTAATGAGCCATTAATGGGCCGATCTTCGTGACATCACTGTCAATTGTCTTTTGCCATTAAAGATTGATCAACTTTGCCAATATTGTGCCGTTATTGAGCCAAGCTACTCCCCAATACTGGTAATTATAATTTGCCATGAACGATAAAAACTTTTTGCCATTAAAGTGCTAATAATGAGCCATTACTGGGCCGATGGTCGGCACATCACCGGCAATTGTCTTTTGCCATTAAAGATTGATCAACTTTGCCATGAATGTGCCATTATTGGGCCGAAAGCTGGCCCAGTCTTAAAAAATTTGAAATTCTGACCATCGGCGCCATCATTGGCCCAGTAATGGGACGTTTTGAACACCAATAATGGCCCAGTAACTACTGCCAATTCTCGGCAGACATTACTGCACCAATGATGGGCCGTTTTTGCAGTCTTGGCATTTCGCACTTGGGTGTGTTTAATGACGATTCATATTGTTGGGTCCAGTACGATTCAGCTTACATTTTTTTATGAATTGCTTTCTTAATCAATTTTGATAATCCAAAAGAAAATTTTAAAATATAAGGAATTAATTTTTTTTTCATCGATTTAAAAATAGAGTTCAAAATTGCAAGTTAGCCAACTTTAAGGTTTACAGACGTCCGAAATGCGAATCCGCAATGATAATTAATTTTAGAGTAAATTTACACGATGTTCCAAATTTCATTTTTTTCACATATCTTGCTTTTTGTTTCATTTTTAATAGAAAAATAATTTTTCATTAAAAAAAATATATTTTTAATTAAAAAAAAATTTTTATTTCTTAATAAATTGTTTAAAAAATTTAAATTATTATGTTTAGAAACATAAAAATGTAAGTGAAATTCTATAACAGGGTGTCTACTAATTTCGTTTCACAAAATTCCCGGTTAATTCCCTTTTTTATTTTTACCGGTTTATCTTTCTAAATTTAAAATTAAGTTTATCTATTTACACAAATGTATTCAACAAAAATTTAAACAAAAAATTTTTTTTCTGAACAAATTAATTTAAAAAAATAAGTTTCTAGTAAAGTTAAAAAAAAATCCCGGTTTGGAAAAAATTCACGGTTAATTCCCGGTTTTCCAGGTTTTTACGGTTAGTAGACACCCTGAATAAATTATAAATTTATTCGAGTTGTTCCATATTATTATTAATTTCTTAAGGTGGGTCAACCTATACAAGCCTCAATTACGAAAAGTTGATTTTACATCATTTTTAAAATTGGATGTAAAAATTTTATTTCTTTACAATTTAAATTATCTATGGTATGTTCATATAAATTTATTTTCTTTTTTTTAATGATGAGTTGTGAGCAAAAAAAGTTTAGGTATGCAAGCCTTTCCCTAAAAAAATATAATTAATATCCCCGCGAGCGGTAAGAATTTTTCAAATACACGGAAAAAAAGAAATTAGCTGCAACAGTAAACAGATGTTTGCTGTGAAATCTTTGAAAATTAGCTACCATAGCTAAGAAGTTTGCAGTGGCAGCGAACATGTTAGCTGTGACAGCAAACATTAGTAAAAATTTATTCGAGTTTGCTGTCATAGCGAACTTGTTTGATCTCACAGCGAACTTGTTCGCTGTCCCTATTTCAACCTATTTCTATGCGTGTATTTGTAAGTTTGCGATTAATTTAGGGAAATAAACTGTATAAATATTATGAATTAATTAGTTAATTAAATAAAAAATATTTTTTTTAAAAATTTTTTCAACACTGGGGAGTAATGGCAGCCAATAATGGGCCATTAATGTTTACCGAGAATCGGCCGATGATTGGCTCCCAACGGCCTACCGCCGTTAACCTCCCGACAGTCGGGCCACTATTGTCTGCCAAGAGTAGGCACTGACTATGCCGTCACTGGGCCAGTTTTGGGCCGTTTTTAATTTCGCACTTAGGACTTAATGTATTTGTAAATTTTCTTAATTGAAAATGCTTGGTATCAAAAATTGAAGAGTTTTTGCACTGTTCCACAAAAATTACTTTATCCTAATCTGAAAAATCATTGAATTATAGTAATATAAGGATTTTTGAAGATTGTCCAGTAAGACTTTCGCGAAAATTAAAAAAATACTTTTTATTTTCACAACTTAGTCAATTCAGAATACTTGGCATTAAAAATTAAATAATTTTTGCACTATTCCACAAAAATCACTTTATCCTAACCAGAAAAATCGTTAAATTCTAGTAATTTAAGGATTTTTTTGTCCTCAAATACTTCCTCGTTTTCATTATTGAGTAAGTCCTCAAATACGTCCTCGTTTATATTATTGAGTTAGTCCTCAAATAAGTCTTCATTTTTATTATTTATATAGTCCTTAAATAAGTCCTCATTTTTATTATTGAGTTAGTCCTCAAATACGTCCTCGTTTATTATATTGAGTTAGTCCTTAAATACCTACAGCTGCGGTACGTAACTAAATTTACTTCTAATAGTTTTTAAAATTCTTTCCACATAATGTATAACAATGTTCTTAAAGAATTATGAGAAAAACTGTAATACTTTTTTCACAATAAAAGTTTTAGAAAGTGTGTTTTTTGTTAATTTTAAACCAGAAAGTATCCTTAAGTTCAAAAATATTTTTGGAAACTTATTAAACTATAGGAAAGTAGTTAAAAAGTATTTGCATTTAATAAGAAATTTTTTTAGTATACCTACATTTTAATATTATTCAAAAAATTACCCGAAAATTTTAATAAGGCACCAAATTTAAAATAAAAATTTTGAATTGATAAAATAATAAAGAAAATAATAAAGAAAATAATAATATTCAAGGAAATTTGACATATCGATTGAAAAATTTAATATTCAACTAACAATAACCCCACACAGATTCATTTCTAAAAACAATCGAAGATAAGTAAATCTGCTTACGAAAAAAAATGCTAACCGTTACTATAGTTACTTCAAAATTTGTTTATACAATAATTGTTAATTTAAATTCCTTCGTGAGACAAATTATTTTTTTTTAATTTAAGTTTTTTAATGTTGTTAAATTTACACGCGAGTTTTTTTTTTAAATATTAGTGAAAATGGTTGATTATAGCGCTCTTGAGTATGGTAACATGTTAACATGTTACGAACTAGCTAACCACAATGCGAGACATGCTGCCAGGATGTACCGTGAACGATATCCTGGTCGGCAACGATACCCAAGTCATAATGTCATACTGAATCTAATAAACAGGGTTAATCAACCAGGAGGTGAGCTGGTACCTAATCGCAGGAACAATCCGGGGCGACCAAGAGGTGTTCGGACAGTTCGGAATAATCCCCGGGTTGGGTTACGACCAGTTGGACGACGATTCGGAATGTCCTTAGCATCCGTTCAAAGGATTACAAGTGATGCAAGGTAAAATTATTTATAATTGAATAAGAATTTATTTAATTGTTTAAACAATTAATTGTTGTTATTTTTTCATAAACAGTAATTACGACTAGAGTTTCAAGTCTTCTCTCAATTGCTCAATTTTTCAATGATTAAAACATCTACTAATGATAAGAAATTAATAATTAATTAATTAAACATTGTTTAAACAATTAATTGTTGTTATTTTTTCATAAACTTTACTTAGGGCAAGAAATTTTTAGTTTTTTATCAATTATGCAATTTTTCAGGAGTAAACATATATTAATAATTAAAAATAAAAATTACTTATTTATTAAATTGTTTAAACAATTAATTGTTGTGGTTTTTTTCATAAACTGCAATAAATTAGGGTTAGAAATTACAAGTTTTTTTCTATATTATGCATTTTTTGTATTTAAAGTACTCAAGTATAAGAAAACTAAAAATTAATTATTTAAACAATTTATTTTGTTAATTTTTAAATTTCAGGGTTGCCACAAAAATTTAACTTTGTTTTTCCCTGACTTTTCCCTGATTTTCAGATAGAATTTTGATTTTAATAAAGAATTATTAAATGCGCAGTATTCCGCCAGTTGTGAATTTCCCATTGGGTATTTTCAAAACAATTTTAATTAAATTCTTCTTCCTAAAATTCAATTGCTTTCAAAATTTTCAATTAAAATTATTAAAGAAACTCCATTACATAGTTTAAAAAACATCAAAGAAATTTTTCAAAGAAATTTAATTAGGATTTTTAAAAATTTTAATAAAATTCTTCGCAAGAATTCAATCTAATATTTTGATAAAATTCTTTGCAACAATTCAATGATTTTCAATACATTAATTTTAAAATTCAAAATATTTGAAAAGAAAAATTATAAAAAAACAAACAACTAACTACAAACTGCGAACAGATCACTGGAACTTTGAAAAAGAATTTTATTAAAATTTCTTAAAATAATTGATTTTATGGGGAGAATTTTATTGTTTAAAAAGCTTAATTGAATACTTTTGCAGAATCATACTTAAAATTTTTTTTGAAAATAATTGATTTCCTGAGACTAATTAAGTTATTTTTGAAAATAATTGAATTTTTATGTCTAAAAATTATGCTATTTATAAAGATAATTGAATTCTTTACGAAATATTCCTTAAAATTTTTAATAATAATTGAATTTCTTCGAAGAATTTTATTACTTTTGAAAATAATTGAATTGTTGTGATGAACGTTGTTATTTATAAAAATATTTGAATTGTGCAAAGATTTTTTTTTAAATTCCTAAAAATAATTCGATCTTTGTGAAGAATCTTGTTATTTATCAAGATAATTGCATTAAAACTTTTGAAATCATTAAATAATATTAAAGAAATTTAATTTTTTTCCAGTGCTTTTAATCAAAATCATTGACTTCCCTGACCAATTCTACTTTCCCTGACTTTTCCCTGAATTCCCTGACCTGTGACAACCCTGAATTTACTGTACTTAACTAGAAATTCCTTAATTTTTCTCAATTATTGTGAAATTTTTTATAATTTAAACACTTAAGTATAATAGTAAAACTAAAAATATTATTTAACCATTGTTTAAACAATTAATAATTTTTCAATTGATTATAAATTTAGGGATAGAAATTCCTGAATTTTTATAAATTTTATTAAAAAATAACAACAATTAATTGTTTAAACAATGTTTAATTAATTAATTTTTAATTTCTTATCATGAGTAAATGTTTTACTCATTGTAAAATTCAGCAATTGAAAGAAGACTAGAAATTTCTAGCCCTAACAACTGTTTATGAAAAAATAATAACAATTAATTGTTTAAACAATTAAATAAATTGTTATAGTTTTTTTTGTTCATAAGAAACACTTAAACATTATTTTAATAGTTTTTTTGATATTCCTCTGATATTCTTTTCCCCGCGTTTCCCCTATGTTTTTCATTATCTATATTATTATTTTTAGGTTACACGATTATAGTTTTAATCAAGTACAGGCTCTCCGACCGGGGGACCCAGAGAGAAGACTCGATTTTTGTCGTTGGTTACTGAGGGAGAACAATATGAACAGAAATTTTCTCAGAAATGTTTTATTCACCGACGAGTGTTGTTTCGCGAGAGAAGGAACCTTCAACCTCAAAAACGAACACTATTGGAGTGATGTTAATCCATTCCTAACGATGCCGAGAGATAATCAAAGAAGATTCTCTATTCATTTGTGGGCAGGGATAATAGATGGACGCTTGGTAGGTTTGAAATGTTATTTTTTAAATACCTTTCGTCTGATTTTTTTGCTTCCCCAGCAAAAAATTTGTTGGCGTATGGATATATTAAAAACCATGTACTTTCCCAAGTGCGAAATTAAAAACGGCCCAAAACTGGTCCAGTGACGGCATAGTCAGTGCCTTCTCTTGGCAGACAATAGTGGCCCGACTGTCGAGAGGTTAACCGCGGTAGGCCGTCGGGAGCCAATCATCGGCCGATTCTCGGTAAACATTAATGGCCCATTATTGGCTGCCATTACTCCCCAGTGTTGAAAAAATTAAAAAAAAATATATTTTCTATTTAATTAACTAATTAATTTATAATATTTATACAGTTTATTTCCCTAAATTAATCGCAAACTTACAAATATTTGAAAAATTCTTACCGCTCGCGGGGATCGATACCTGAACCTGACGCACCACAGTCTAACACTCTGCTACTCTGACGTGAAGTCGAGGAAGCAAAAGGGTTCTTATAAGCACACACTGGCCGATACTGTGCCATTATTGGGCCGAGCTACGTCCCAATTCTGGTAATTATAATTTGCCATCAAAGACACAAAATTTTTCCATTAAAGTGTCATTAATGGGCAGATCTTCGTAACATCACTGGCAATTGAATATTAAAGATTGATCAACTTGCCAATTTTTGCCATTACAGTGCTACTAATGTGCCTTTAATGGGCCAATCTTTGTCACATCATTGGCAATTGTCTCTTGCCATTAAAGATTCATCAATATTGTGCCATTATTGAGCCAAGCTACGCCCCAATTCTGGCAATTACAATTTGTCATTAAAGATACAAAATGTTTGCCATTAAAGTGCCACTAATGTGTCATTAATGGGTTGATCTTCGTCACATCACTGGCAATTGAATTTTTCCTTTAAAGATTTATCAACTTTGCCAATAATGTGCCATTATTGGGCCAAGCTACGCCCCAATTCTGCCAATTATAATTTGCCATCAAAGACACAACATTTTTGCCATTAAAGTGCCATTAATGGACCAATGGTCGGCACACCACTGGCAATTGCTTTTTGCCATTAAATATTGATCAACTTTGCCATGAATTTGCCACTATTGGGCCGAGAGCTGGCCCAGTCTTAAAAAATTTGAAAATCTGACCATCGGCACCATCATTGGCCCATAAATGGGACGTTTTGAACACCAGTAATGGCCCAGTGACGACTGCCAATTCTAGGCAGACATTACTAGACCAATGATGGGCCGTTTTTGCAGTCTTGGCATTTCGCACTTGGGTTGCTGCAATCTTGCATTACAACCTTGCAACAGGCTTAAAGTGCTAACTTGCAAAATGAGGACACTTAAGTACTTACCAAAAAATTACCATGCAAGCTTGTAGCAAATTTGTGGTAAGCTTATGTTCTGATTAGTGAGAAACCGCTGAAAATTCAACTCATTTAAATGTTTGTTGTTTATGGGTGGACAATGTTTTATCTGACAAATTTTGGTTAATTTTTTAGTGTTATATGATTTCAAGTACTGAAAGTGTAAAAAAATTTTTGATACCCCTAAAAATAGCCGTTTTTGATTAGTTCAATTTTTACTACTACAATATCTTTCAATAGCGCAGTTCTGAACAGTGCAGTCATTAGTGAGTTGAGTAGACAAGGGGTTTCGGGGGGCAAAGGGAAAGGGAATCTATGACGTCAAATACAGTGCCGTTGCTCATTTGATTATTTAGTATCATTTAGTGGTGCCCGGTATTTAGTAGTGGGGGATCCTTCATTTTTTTGATACGGACCTGAATGTTTTAGTTTTTGCTTGTTTCAAACAGTACACAATATTCCCGACGACTGCACTATTAAAAGATCCTACTGAAGTACTTAAAAAAAAATTTAGGGCGAAAAACTGTATTGTAAGAATATTTTTAAATAAATTTATCAATAAATTATCATAATTTATATTTGATATTAAAAGATCATATGATTTAAAATCCTTGAACGTTCACTCACTAATAACATTTTAACGGACCTCCATACAGCGGAATCGTCTAATTGCATTTTGCCGTAGAGGGTTTGCCTGTATTTTATCCATTTTAAATTGAACTGTATATTTTCAATAAAATAGAATTGTGTATTTCGAAGGTGCTCGAAAAACCAAAAAAGCCATTTTTACTGCAATTCCTTATGCCAAAATGGCACTTTTGCTTTTTGAAATTGAGTCCTTTTTGAAATTCCCCAAGTGCGAAATGCCAAAACTGCAAAAACGGCCCATCATTGGTGTTCAAAATGTCCCATTGCTGTTCCAATTATAGCGCCGATTGTCAGATATTATAATTTTCCAAGACTGGGCCGATTCTCGGCCCAAGAATGACACGTTATCGGCAAAGTTGATCAATCTTTTTATTGAAAAGAGACAATTGCCAGTGATGTAATGAACATCGGCCAAATAATTGTTCATTATTGGTACTTAAATGGAAACAATTTTTCATCTTTCATGGAAAATTATAATTGCCAATATTAAAACGTAGTTCGGCCCAATAATGGCACATTAATGGCTAAGATTTTATATCAATGATAGGAAATTACAATTGTCAATAATGGGAGGTAACTTGACCCAATAATGGCACATTAATGGCTAAAATTTTGTATCTATTATGGCAAACTATAATTGCCAATATTGAGACGTAGCTTGGCCCAGTAATGGCACAGTATCGGCTAGGGTAGTGTAACTTATAAGAACCCTTTTGCCTTCTCGACTTCATGTCATACTAGTGGCAAAGTGGTCAGAGTGTTAGGTTTTGATGCATCAGCTTCAGGTATCGATCCCTGCGAGCGGTAAAAATTTTTCAAATGTTTGTAAATTTACGACTAAATTAATTAATTGGATTCACTTGAAAATGTTTACTCCGGGGTTTTCAAAGTCGCTGATTACGAATCTGATATTAATTTTTAAAAATTCAAAATGGTGGATTTAATATGGCAAACAATTTTTTTCAATTAATCCTATTCGCTTGAAAATGTTTACTTGGAGGTTTTTGGGGTCGCTAATTACGAATATGATGTTTGCTTTTAAAAATTAAAAATGACGGATCCAATATAGCGAACGATTTTTTAAAAATTGTTTAGTTTTAGCTGAAACTTGTCAGTCGGGGGTTTTAGGGATCGCTGATGACGAATCTGATATTACTTTTTAAAAATTAAAAATGGTGGATCCAATATGGCGGATGACGTTTTACAAAATTTATCCAATTAACCTAAAAGTTGGTTCTCGGGTGAACCTCGGTCACCGATTACAAATTCGGTGATAGGTTTTAAAATTCAAAATGGCGTTTGCAATACAGTTGATGAGATTTTTTAAAATTTATTCAGATTTGCTTGATACTTACTTTCAAGAGTTAATGCTTTTTATAAATCTAAGATCAATTGGATAATTGTAAAAACTAAGTTGCTGACTGATTAGAAATTTTTGTTATAAAATTAGCTGGCGACCAACCGCGGTTAACCTCCCAAGAGTCAGTCCAGTCCCAAGCAAAAATTGACAACTGGCGCAGTACTGCACCAGTACTGGCAGAGTACTGGCCGCCATGGTTAAACCAGTACTGGCATTTGACCGAAATGATAACGATTTTCAGTACTGGTTCAGTACTGGTTTAGTAGCCGTGTAAAAAAATCTTCTAGCGCTGGCCTGAATTAGACCAGACCGTCTATTTTTCAATCTAGTGGAAAATTTATTTAAATTCAATCTTAATATAATAAAAAAAAATCAATTTATATTTGCAAACATGTAATAATCCCCAACTTTTAACTTTTAATCAAATTAATGTTTACAACGCAGAATAAACGCAAACCTATAACGAAATAAAATTTGACACTGTGGGTAATCGAACCTACGACCTACGGACTTCTAGCCTAACACTCTAACCACTACCCTATCGAAGCTACAGGATAATAAATTTTAATTTTCGACACCTTTTACACTTACAATTAACAAAGAGCGTTTAACTGCTTAATTAAGTTAAATTATTATTTAATTGAACTAAATTAAAAAAAACAAATAAGTAAATTACCTAATAAATTTCCATAAATTACCTCTAAAATATCCATAAATTACCATAAATTACCGACAATAAATATTTTAGGTCTAATTTATGTTTTACATATTTTAATAAATTATCGTATAAATTTCCATAAATTACCGCAAAAATTTCCATAAATTACCAATAAATTAAATTTTTTAGTCAAAAATTTATCGTCAAAATTTTCATAAATTATCTCATAAATTTCCATAAATTACCGCGAAAATTTCCATAAATTACCGATGTTAATTTTTTTAGTTCTCGTTTGTGTTTTATATAGTTTTATAAACTATCGTCAAAATGATGATAGATTACCGCATAAATTTTCATAAATTACCGTAAAATTTTCATAAATGACTGAAATCCAAAATTTTAATGATAATTTTTGCTTTACATATATTTACGAATTATTGCGAAAATTTGTATAAATTACCGCAAAAACTTCCATAAATTGCTAAAATAAAAGTTTTTAATTGTAACTTATGTGGAACATATCTTTACGAATTATTGTGAAAATTTCTATAAATTACCGCATAAATTTCCATTAATTAGTTCCTAACTGACTATTGTCAGTTTACCGTGTAAGCAATACTGGCACAGTACTGGCGTAGTACTGGTTTGCCAGTGTTGTTTTCGCAATACTGGCACAGTACTGGCATACCTTTCTTAAAGGGCAGTACTGGCGTAGTACAGAAATTTTATTGAAGCCAGTACTGAACCAGTACTGGCAAGCCAACTGCTGGCATGCCAGTACTGGTGCAATACTGCGCCAGTTGTGAATACTGGCATTTGACAAAAATTTTTGCTTGGGGTACTGTCTGCCAAGATTCGGCACCAACTTTGTTAATACTTGTCCATTATTTGTCCGTTTTTAATTTCGCACTTGGGTCATGACTCAATTATATTCTTTGCATCGAGACGAATAAAATAACTCGTACAAAGTAAATAATTTATCTGTGCTTTTTATAATCTACTTTGTAAAACTGAATTATTTTTCTGGATTTATTTACTATTATAAACATCTATATTTGCAGGTTGGACCTTACCGTTTTGTAGAAACAATTAATAGAAACACCTACAACGATTTTTTGACAACCTTTCTTCCTCCATTACTACGCGCTGCTGGTATTGAGGAAGGTAGAGAGATATGGTATCAACAAGATGGTGCAACGCCACATCGGGCTGTAGAGAATATGGAAGAATTGCAGGAACAATTTGGAAATAGAGTAATTTCATTAGGAGCTAAAAGAGAGTGGCCCCCAAGGTCACCAGACCTAAACCCCCTAGATTTTTTTTTATGGGGTTTCATGAAAAGCCATATTTATAAAAATCCACTAGAAAATATAAATCAACTCGAGGAAAGAATTCACGAAGCTATTGCTATGGTTACACCTGAAATGTTGGACAGATGCATGAGTAATCTTCTTCTCAGGGCAAGATGCTGCATAGAAATGCAAGGCGAACATTTCGAACATTGCTTGCCAAGAAATTTGAGACCGGAATGAAATTTGAAGATTGGTTTAATTTTTGAAAATAATTTTAAATAATTATTGCTATTATTATTATTATTATTATTATTATTATTATTATTAATAATGTTATTATTGATTAATAATCATGGAGGGGGGGAACGCGACTTTGCATTACTATTGTTATTATTGTTCTTTTATAAAATAAGACATTAAAATGTTTGAAATTAAAAAAAATGTTATTAAAAATTGACTTAACATTATTTAACTGTAGCAAATAAAAACACTTAATTATATAATACAAAAAAATTTACTCTTGCACTAAAAACACATTTATTTCATTTACTACGATAAATTAGACAATAAACAAAGAATTTTCAAAATTTACACCATAAAATATCAACATAGAAATTGTTATCAAGCTCACGTTAATAATTATTAAAACGTTTAAAAAGACAACAAATTTAAAATTCAAAACTTTTTAATCGGGTAAAAATTATTCGTACGAATTGCGTACAGAAATCCAACCAAATTCGTACAGAATTCCAAACAAATTATTAATGGAAAAATTAAAAAAATTTTGCTTGGAAAATCGTATGGAATTTCGCACGAAATTTCCTTACGAAATTCGTACTTAATTCGAGTCAATTTTCTTTTAATTATTCATGACAAATTTAAAAAAAATTTTTTCTGCTCTGAAATTCGATTAGAATTCCGCAAGAAATGTCAGCTTAAATTTTCATTCAAATAATTTGGCCAAATTTCCTTACGAAATTCGTAAGAAATTTGAGCGAATTATTCATGGAAAAGTTATAAAAAATTCTGCTTGCAAATTCGTATGGAATTTCGCATTAAATTTCCTTACGAAATTCGTACTAAATTCGAGTCAATTTTCTTTTAATTATTCATGACAAATTTACAAAAAGTTCTGCTTTGAAATTCGATTAGAATTCCGCAAGAAATGTCAGCTTAAATTTTCATTCAAATAATTTGGCCAAATTTCCTTACGAAATTCGTAAGAAATTTGAGCGAATTATTCATGGAAAAGTTATAAAAAATTCTGCTTGCAAATTCGTATGGAATTTCGCATTAAATGTTAGGTAAAAATTTCTTCCAAATAATTAGTCCAAATATCCTTACGAAATCCTTACGAAATTCAAGCCAATTTTAACCCAATTATTCATGAAAAATTAAAAAAAAATTCTGTCTAGAAATTCGTACGGAATTTCGCACAAACTGTTAGCTAAAAATTTCTTTCGAAAATTTAAGCAAAATTTCCTTACAAAAATTGAGCGAATTATCAGCAAAATATTTAAAAAAAATTTGTAAAAAATTCTACTTGGAAATTCAAATGGAATTCCGCACAAAATATCAGCTAAAAATTTCTTTCAAAAATTTAGGCCAAATTTTCTTACAAAATTCGTACGAAATTTGAGCCAATTTTCTTTGAATTATTCATGAAAAAAATATAAAAAATTCTGCTTGCAAATTCGTATGGAATTTCGCATGAAATGTTAGCTAAAAATTTCTTTCATATAATTCGGACACAAATTAATGCCTTAAATAATTCGTACAAAATTTGAGCGAATTATCAATAAATTATTCATGAAAAATTTATAAAAAATTCTGCTTGGAAATTCCTATGAAATTCCGAAAGAAATATAAAATTAAAAGTTTTTTTCAAAAAATTAGGCCAAATCTCTTTACTAAATTCGTACGAAATTCGAGC
Organism: Leptopilina syphax; assembly: GCA_032872505.1. Classification (NCBI taxonomy): domain Eukaryota; kingdom Metazoa; phylum Arthropoda; class Insecta; order Hymenoptera; family Figitidae; genus Leptopilina; species Leptopilina syphax. Next base: position 23,780,795 of record CM065472.1, on the reverse strand, counting down.
CAATATTCTTTGAATTATTCATGGAAAATTTATAAAAAATTGTGCTTGCAAATTAGAATGGAATTTCGCTTTAAATGTTACCTGAAAATTTCTTTTAAATAATTAGTCCAAATTTCCTTACGGAATCCGTACGAAATTCAAGCCAATTTCAACCCAATTATTCATGAAAAATTAAAAAAAATTCTGTCTAGAAATTCGTACGGAATTTCGCACAAACTGTTAGCTAAAAATTTCTTTCGAAAATTTAAGCAAAATTTCCTTACATAAATTGAGCGAATTATCAGCAAAATATTTATAAAAAATTTGTAAAAAATTCTACTTGGAAATTCAAATAGAATTCCGCACAAAATATCAGCTAAAAATTTCTTTCAAAAATTTAGGCCAAATTTTCATACAAAATTCGTACGAAATTTGAGCCAATTTTCTTTGAATTATTCATGAAAAAATATAAAAAATTCTGCTTGCAAATTCGTATGGAATTTCGCATGAAATGTTAGCTAAAAATTTCTTTCATATAATTCGGACACAAATTAATGCCTTAAATAATTCGTACAAAATTTGAGCGAATTATCAATAAATTATTCATGCAAAATTTATAAATAATTCTGATTGGAAATCAGACATGTTGGAAATTCCTGTAGAATTCCGTACAAAATATCAACTAAAAATTTCTTTCGAAAATTTAAGCAAAATTTCCTTACAAAAATTGAGCGAATTATCAGCAAAATATTTATAAAAAATTTGTAAAAAATTCTACTTGGAAATTCAAATAGAATTCCGCACAAAATATCAGCTAAAAATTTCTTTCAAAAATTTAGGCCAAATTTTTATACAAAATTCGTACGAAATTTGAGACAATTTTCTTTGAATTATTCATGAAAAAATATAAAAAATTCTGCTTGCAAATTCGTATGGAATTTCGCATGAAATGTTAGCTAAAAATTTCTTTCATATAATTCGGACACAAATTAATGCCTTAAATAATTCGTACAAAATTTGAGCGAATAAATATAATCAATAAATTATTCATGCAAAATTTATAAATAACTCTGATTGGAAATCAGACATGTTGGAAATTCCTGTAGAATTCCGTACAAAATATCAACTAAAAATTTCTTTCAAAAATTTAAGCAAAATTTCCTTACAAAAATTGAGCGAATTATCAGCAAAATATTTATAAAAAATTTGTAAAAAATTCTACTTGGAAATTCAAATGGAATTCCGCACAAAATATCAGCTAAAAATTTCTTTCAAAAATTTAGGCCAAATTTTCATACAAAATTCGTACGAAATTTGAGCCAATTTTCTTTGAATTATTCATGAAAAAATATAAAAAATTCTGCTTGCAAATTCGTATGGAATTTCGCATGAAATGTTAGCTAAAAATTTCTTTCATATAATTCGGACACAAATTAATGCCTTAAATAATTCGTACAAAATTTGAGCGAATTATCAATAAATTATTTATGCAAAATTTATAAATAATTCTGATTGGAAATCAGACATGTTGGAAATTCCTGTAGAATTCCGTACAAAATATCAACTAAAAATTTCTTTCGAAAATTTAAGCAAAATTTCCTTACAAAAATTGAGCGAATTATCAGCAAAATATTTATAAAAAATTTGTAAAAAATTCTACTTGGAAATTCAAATGGAATTCCGCACAAAATATCAGCTAAAAATTTCTTTCAAAAATTTAGGCCAAATTTTCATACAAAATTCGTACGAAATTTGAGCCAATTTTCTTTGAATTATTCATGAAAAAATATAAAAAATTCTGCTTGCAAATTCGTATGGAATTTCGCATGAAATGTTAGCTAAAAATTTCTTTCATATAATTCGGACACAAATTAATGCCTTAAATAATTCGTACAAAATTTGAGCGAATTATCAATAAATTATTCATGCAAAATTTATAAATAATTCTGATTGGAAATCAGACATGTTAGAAATTCCTGTAGAATTCCGTACAAAATATCAACTAAAAATTTCTTTCGAAAATTTAAGCAAAATTTCCTTACAAAAATTGAGCGAATTATCAGCAAAATATTTATAAAAAATTTGTAAAAAATTCTACTTGGAAATTCAAATGGAATTCCGCACAAAATATCAGCTAAAAATTTCTTTCAAAAATTTAGGCCAAATTTTCTTACAAAATTCGTACGAAATTTGAGCCAATTTTCTTTGAATTATTCATGAAAAAAATATAAAAAATTCTGCTTGCAAATTCGTATGGAATTTCGCATGAAATGTTAGCTAAAAATTTCTTTCATATAATTCGGACACAAATTAATGCCTTAAATAATTCGTACAAAATTTGAGCGAATTATCAATAAATTATTCATGAAAAATTTATAAAAAATTCTGCTTGGAAATTCCTATGAAATTCCGAAAGAAATATAAAATTAAAAGTTTTTTTCAAAAAATTAGGCCAAATCTCTTTACTAAATTCGTACGAAATTCGAGCCAATATTTTTTGAATTATTCATGGAAAATTTATAAAAAATTGTGCTTGCAAATTAGAATGGAATTTCGCTTTAAATGTTACCTGAAAATTTCTTTTAAATAATTAGTCCAAATTTCCTTACGGAATCCGTACGAAATTCAAGCCAATTTCAACCCAATTATTCATGAAAAATTAAAAAAAATTCTGTCTAGAAATTCGTACGGAATTTCGCACAAACTGTTAGCTAAAAATTTCTTTCGAAAATTTAAGCAAAATTTCCTTACATAAATTGAGCGAATTATCAGCAAAATATTTATAAAAAATTTGTAAAAAATTCTACTTGGAAATTCAAATAGAATTCCGCACAAAATATCAGTAGTAGAGCTAGGACACTTCTGGGCCACTTACCTACAGTCGGTAAGGTAGATTTCTTAATTTCGTACTTTCAAGTGGCTTAGAGGGGGTGTTCTACCTTACCGACCGAGTTTTTAGTACCGGCTGCCACCGCTAGATGGCGCCACTAAATTTTTGCTCAACTTAAAAGCCGTTGGTGGGGTATTTGAAATTTTTTCGTACTTTCAAGTGGCTTAGAGGGGGTGTTCTACCTTACCGACCGAGTTTTTAGTATTGGCTGCCACCGCTAGATGGCGCCACTAATTTTTTGCTCAACTTAAAAGCCGTTGATGGGGTATTTAATTTTTTTCAAAGTTTAAATTGGCTTAGAAGGGGTGTTCTGTTTTAATGATTGATTTACCATCAGTGGTCTGATTAAAAGTAAATCGAGGTGTTGTTACCGATTTTAAAGAATCCTTACATTTGCAGTTTTTTTACTAAATTTACTAACATAGTTTATATTGGTTCCAACCAACCAATAGATTCCACCTGTTATTTTTCCACCCAATATTAAATCGCTTGGATTAGGAAGTTTTTATTTTTTTTAACTAAAATTCCAAGTATACTTACTTACTTTCAAGTTGCTTGATTGATGGATTTCAACTTTCCTACTCCTTCAGCTAATCTTTTTAGTACAGATCGCTGTTGCATAGCGGCCCTACTTTATTTAAAACAATTGTCAATAGTTAATAAAAACAACCGAGTGATAATATCATATAATAATTGTCAATAGCTTTATATCCTAAGTTTCAAATTTGTTCCATTTCTCAATTTCAAGTTTTTTAAATAAGAAAGTATTTTGAAATTTCGTGGGCTGTATTTCATGTTTCAATTTTATCATTATAATTTTCAAGAATATAATAATTCCTCTTCTTGAATATTTTTAATTTTTTTAATACCCCCTTAATTATACTTTATAATTAATAATATTCTTTTTATAACTTGTTCATTGTTCCCCAGACAACGTAATTTGTTTCAAATAAGGTAATTTAGACTTAATTATAAAAATGTGTTTGTCAAATAACGAAAAAGATAGTTACATTTATTGTTTTTCTATCTTACGTTTCACATGAATCAACATATTTCGTAAAACCATTGTGAATCAGCCTGTAATTTTCCACTGTAACAATAAATATTTTCTGATTGGTTTGATTGAATGTTTCTACTAGAAACCACCAATCAGACGGCAGAACGTCTGCTAGCTGTGGACACACTGTGAATATACGAACTTTGGTGAGACTGCCCCCTCTACTTCTTTACAGAAAATGGCTGCTCATTACTGAGATACATCGTGCATAGAGCGATTCTTTACAAGAAAGAAAAAATAACTAACAAATTTAAAAAAATGGAAAGGGATTCCAGAATTACGGAAAAGGTTGTTCACTTTATATGTGATAAATGTAAGAAAAGTATTCAAGTGTCAGCGTTTAATCCACAATTATCAACGAGTGGAAAAGTTGAAATGAATCAGGTAACTAATATTCAAGTGTCAGCATTGAATCCACAATTATCAACGAGTGGTCAAGTTGAAATGGAGCAGGTAACTAATATTCAAGTGCCAGCATTAAATCCACAATTATTAACGAGTGGAAAAGTTGAAATGGAACAGGTAACTAATATTCAAGTGCTAGCATTGAATCCACAATTATCAACGTGTAAAAAAATCTCTGTAAAATTTATTCACTGAATATCTAATGTTTCATTTTTGAATGTTATTTTAACCTTTATATATATATTGATCAGATTTTTTGGAAAATTTAGAATCTATTGAATAGAAGAATTAAATTCTTTCTCACATAATTGTTTCAGTTATCAAAGTCTTCAAAAAATCAATTGGAAACTGTTGAAGAGGAGTATGTTCCGGTAAGAGTTCGTTTCACAAGATGGGATGAACCCAGGTATATTGAGGTGCCTGAAACATCAAACTGGAATAGAGAGCACACTGTAAATTGTTACAAACCAACAGTGAAACCATTAATACAAGATGCTATCTCAAGCAATTCTTCATCTTTATTCGAAAATCAAAATTCTGTATCAGAAGCAGCACTTGAATTGGATGATTTCACATTTGATCCAAACCAATATGATCTCAATAATTTGACGTTTGATGCACACGAATTTGATCATTTATTTCAATTCGAAGATTCTGCAACCAGTACAGAACCAGATAGTTTAGAAGAATTGCCTTCAATTGAAGAATTATATGCTTTTTCAATCGATATCCAAAACCAGCATACAATGGAAAATCTGTCAACCAAGGAACAATTTGCTCTTCAAGAAGATGAAAATAACTTTCAACCCATGGATTTATCAATAGCAAATAGAAGTGAAAAAAAATGACCAGTCAGGTGAAAAACATAAGTTTTTTTCATAATGAAAAGTGATCTTAGCATTTCAAGTGTTTAAAGTGTTTAAAGTGTTCGCGCTACAATGCAGTTCCATATAAACCGAAAAGTTTAAAGTGATGTGCATATTTTGGTTCCATTTCAGATCCTACGAAGTATTAAAAATGCATGCATTATTTCGGGGATTACACTTTTTTTTGTTTTGTTTTTTAGTTTCATGTCTTAAATATTTTTTTTGTTTTGAAAATGCATTTTTCACATTCGTTTTTTTTGTTTTTTTAGTTTCATGTCTTAACTATTTTTTTGTTTTGAAAATGCATTTTTCACATTCGTTTTTTTCTCAGTTTTGCAAATGCAAGTATTATTTATTATTATTATCTTATATTTTACATAAAATGTATTAGAAAAAATATTGATATGTTTAGATAAAAAAAAAATGTGATGTTATCTAAAAGATTAAAAATAAATAAAAAATATACTTTTATGTTTCATAAATATATACTTTTATGTTTAATTTATTTTACACAATTATAACTTTTCTTTTGCTCGTAACGCTTGTAAAGTATTAACTGAACCTATGTACTTTATTAATTATTTTCTAATATTTGCTTTCTCATAATTGTATTTAATATATAAAATCATTTTAGAGTGATTTCAATTATATTACATAGAGATTTTAAAAAAAGGGAGGATACAAGTGTGGAGAGAGAGAAAATAGGCGGGGTTCGAGCAAGTAGATGAAAGTGAGTTCTTGCGAAGAGGGAGAAGATAGGCGGGACTCGAGTTGAAGTGAACTCGCATAGAGAACGAGGAGAGAAGCATTAAGCTGTCAGCTCTCACAGTGAACGGACCTTATTGTAAGCGACTTTATTGTAAGTTGACAATTTATTATAGTATTAATAATAATGATAATAATAATAATAATAATAATAATAATAATTTAGTAATAATAACAATATATTTTCTTTGTTAAAAATTAATATATTAAAATGTGTTATTTTAATTTTTAGAAAAAAAAAATGGATAATCAAGAAGAAAATGATCAAATTCCAACAGAAGTGGTTTCAATTCCAACAGAAGTGGTTTCAATTCCAACAGAAGTGGATTCAATGGAAGGAGAATTGACAGTTGACGTTTACGACAGTGAAGCGTCAACTGTCATTATTACCAGCTCATCAGAATCTGATTCAGATGATGACGCTGATGTTTTAATAATAAACATCAGCGATGAAGAGGTAAAAAAAATTCTTTTCTTTTATATTTCCATGCATGATCATTACATATTAATATATATATATATATATATATATATATATATAAATTTTTTCTTTTTTAGGTTGAAGAACTAATGGAAATTTTTCCAGACATTTATGATGAACTCAATTTAACGACACCGGAAACTCCACCACCATCATCCATGTCATCGTCATCATCCATGTCAGTCTCTTCATCAGAGACATCATCATCTGAATCAGATTCTGATGCCGACTTCTATCCTGACATTTCTTTTTGTCAAAACAGGATTGATCGATTAAAAGAAAAAAACAAAAAATTATAGCTCTCTCGAGCTTATTAATCTAAAGAAACATAAATATTTTTAAAAAATATACATAAATAATTTTAAAAATATATAAATATTTTTTTTATTTACATATGTTTTAGAAATATTTATTTACAGGTTTTAGATTACAACTCGGAGGAGTGGGATGAAGTCATACTAATATAAAGCAGGTTACAAGTGAGAGAATTTCATTTTATGTTTATTTTTCACATTGAAAAGTATGTAAGTATAACTTTTTCTTCAAAAACAAAATTTTTCTTTTTCTGTAATATTGTTCTTTCTACAAACATTATTTCTTTACTTTCATTTATTTTCAGGATTCTTCCATTTTTCTTCATGTTTTTTTTCTTTTTTTAACTTTTAGGATTTTTTTAATATTCAGGTTTTTGTTAACATTTATTTTCCGATTTATTTGTGCATTATTTTCAGATTTCCTTCAACAATATTTTGTTTTTTTACTTAAGGTTATTTATTTTTTCTTATTTTTTCTTATTTTTTCTTATTTTTTCTTATTTCAAGTATACTTTTAGGTTATTTTCTTTTTATTTCTGGTTTTGTGTATTATTTTCAGATTTCCTTCAACAATATTTTGTTTTTTTTTTACTTAAGGTTATTTTCTTTTTATTTCTGGTTTTGTGCATTATTTTCAGATTTCCTTCAACAATATTTTGTTTTTTTACTTAAGGTTATTTATTTTTTCTTATTTCCTTCAACAATATTTTGTTTTTTTACTTAAGGTTATTTATTTTTTCTTATTTTTTCTTATTTTTTCTTATTTTTTCTTATTTCAAGTATACTTTTAGGTTATTTTCTTTTTATTTCTGGTTTTGTGCATTATTTTCAGATTTCCTTCAACAATATTTTGTTTTTTTTTTACTTAAGGTTATTTTCTTTTTATTTCTGGTTTTGTGTATTATTTTCAGATTTCCTTCAACAATATTTTGTTTTTTTACTTAAGGTTATTTATTTTTTCTTATTTTTTCTTATTTCAAGTATACTTTTAGGTTATTTTCTTTTTATTTCTGGTTTTGTGCATTATTTTCAGATTTCCTTCAACAATATTTTGTTTTTTTACTTAAGGTTATTTATTTTTTCTTATTTTTTCTTATTTCAAGTATACTTTTAGGTTATTTTCTTTTTATTTCAGGTTTTGTGCATTATTTTCAGATTTCCTTCAACAATATTTTGTTTTTTTTACTTAAGGTTATTTTCTTTTTATTTCTGGTTTTGTGCATTATTTTCAGATTTCCTTCAACAATATTTTGTTTTTTTACTTAAGGTTATTTATTTTTTCTTATTTTTTCTTATTTCAAGTATACTTTTAGGTTATTTTCTTTTTATTTCAGGTTTTGTGCATTATTTTCAGATTTCCTTCAACAATATTTTGTTTTTTTACTTAAGGTTATTTTCTTTTTATTTCTGGTTTTGTGCATTATTTTCAGATTTCCTTCAACAATATTTTGTTTTTTTACTTAAGGTTATTTATTTTTTCTTATTTTTTCTTATTTCAAGTATACTTTTAGGTTATTTTCTTTTTATTTCAGGTTTTGTGCATTATTTTCAGATTTCCTTCAACAATATTTTGTTTTTTTTACTTAAGGTTATTTTCTTTTTATTTCTGGTTTTGTGCATTATTTTCAGATTTCCTTCAACAATATTTTGTTTTTTTACTTAAGGTTATTTATTTTTTCTTATTTTTTCTTATTTCAAGTATACTTTTAGGTTATTTTCTTTTTATTTCAGGTTTTGTGCATTATTTTCAGATTTCCTTCAACAATATTTTGTTTTTTTACTTAAGGTTATTTTCTTTTTATTTCTGGTTTTGTGCATTATTTTCAGATTTCCTTCAACAATATTTTGTTTTTTTACTTAAGGTTATTTATTTTTTCTTATTTTTTCTTATTTCAAGTATACTTTTAGGTTATTTTCTTTTTATTTCTGGTTTTGTGCATTATTTTCAGATTTCCTTCAACAATATTTTGTTTTTTTTTACTTAAGGTTATTTTCTTTTTATTTCTGGTTTTGTGCATTATTTTCAGATTTCCTTCAACAATATTTTGTTTTTATTTCAGGTTTTGTGCATTTTTTTCAGATTTCAGATTCTTTAGGTTATTTTTCTTTTTATTTCGGGTTGTGTGCATTATTTTCAGCTTTCCTTCAACAATATTGGATTTATTTTTTTTTACTTGATGTTATTTATTCTTTTCAGCTTACAGATTGTTTAGGTTATTTTTCTTTTTATTTCTGGTTTTGTTCTTTATTTTTATTTTATTTATTATTTTCAGAATTCGATTATTTTCAATAGTTTTTTTGTTATCATTACTGTATTACTGTATTACTTTTTTCTTCCAAAATTTCAGTTAATTAATTTCAGGTTTTTTTGTCATATTATTAAACATTTTTTTTTGCCAAAGTTTATTTTACAGATATTTTATTTTTAACTAGTTGTTTGCAAACATTTTTATTATTATTATTTTCATATTTTTTAATATTGAATTTCAAGAATTTTTGTATTTTAAGTAATTTTTTAAAAATTATTTCAGTATTTATTTTCCAGGTTTTATAACTATTGTATTTCCAAACATCTTTTAGTTTATTTTTTTTCTTTTTATATTTTTCGAAATTTTCATATATTTTTCCATTTTATCTTCTCATGTGATCTATTATTGTCTATTTTATTTTAGAAAAATTTAATCAAAAAGTAATGTTTTTTTCAGATAGAATGGAAAAATCTTATTCCTATTCATCTTATGACGATGACGATGACAATAATGATGGGGCAGAAAGAACATTTTTTTTTAATTTTGAAAGTGAAGATGAATTTGATGAGAACTCTGATAATCAAGAGTATGATAGTGAGGGCTCTGATGACGACGACAATGATGACTCAGATGACTCAGATGATGACGAGGACAATGAAGTTAATCTTATTGTTAGTCTGATTATTGTTATTACACAGGTTAATAATTTTTTATAATAATATTAATAATAATTAATAACTAATAATCTTTTCAATGATTGATAATAATAATAATAATTTTATTTTTCAGGTGGTGATAATAACACCAAATGTATCTTCACTTAATGACAATGAGAAAAAATAAAGTCATACAAATAATTATTTTGCCTAAAATTATTTTTAATATTGGCGTTGAATAACAGGACCTAATAATATAAATTTTAAAAATGGTGTGTTTATATTAGCAAGATAGAAACTGTGTGCGTATTTTAGCGATAATGATAGAGAGAGAAGTTCGCATACGCATTGCAGTGGTGGGGGTGAAAGTAGTGGGGGTTCTGTGGATATAAGGCAACTCATGGACTACGAGCGTCATTTTCTGTCGTTCAGATCCCCAGGTAACAGTAAGTATGAGCTTTTAGCATCACTTTTAGTTCCAGATTTTGTTTTTTTATTTTCTAAGATTTTTTTCAGGTTTCCTTATAGATTATATTTTCATTTATTTTCAGGTTTCCTTACAGATTTTATTTTCAATTTTTTTTATTTTCCAACATTTATTTTCAGGTTTCTTTACAGATTTTCTTTTAATTTTTTTTTATTTCCAACATTTATTTTCAGGTTTCCTTATAGATTATATTTTTAATTTTTTTTTTTTTATTTCCAACATTTATTTTCAGGTTTCCTTACAGATTTTATTTTCAATTTTTTTTATTTCCAACATTTATTTTCAGGTTTCCTTACAGATTTTATTTTCAATTTTTTTTATTTTCCAACATTTATTTTCAGGTTTCCTTATAGATTATATTTTTAATTTTTTTTTATTTCCAACATTTATTTTCAGGTTTCCTTACAGATTTTATTTTTAATTTTTTTTTATTTCCAACATTTATTTTCAGGTTTCCTTACAGATTTTATTTTCATTTTTTTTTTTATTTCCAATATTTATTTTCAGGTTTCCTTATAGATTTTATTTATTTTTTTTTATTTTCCAATATTTATTTTCAGGTTTCCTTATAGATTTTATTTTAGAATTAAATTATGTTATGAAGAATCTTTTTTTAATTTGTATTTTCTCTGTCATTTCTGTTTTAGATTTGTCTACGTAAACCACAAGAAAATAAAATGGATTTAGAAAAAGTTAATGCTGTTGGACGCATGGAAGCTACCCTTCCAACAAAGCCTCTTTCCGAATTGGTTCCCAAGGGTCGCTACATGATCAACAAACTTACAAAAGTGCAGACACGATTTGGATCCAGGATTATGACAGAAGTGGATAACGAGTTTATCACTTTTTTACCTGCAAGATTCGTGAAACTGTTTGATGAAGAGCCAAATACCTTCGAGATGATGCAAGAAGCTGCCTGTTCAAACAAGTTGTACATGAAGTACTTGGGTGGCACGTACAACGCTTTGGAATTTAAATTTCATTAAAATTATGGTGGATTTCTTTAAAAATATTGATGTTTATAAAATATAAAATTTTCACATTAATAATAAAAATATATATTTATCTATAAATTGGTTTTAATATTATTTTCTTCCCTATTTATGTTAATTTTCAGGAATTAGTTTTAAGTTTTATTTTCAGAAATAGTAAAAATTAAAAAAACTCAAGGAAAAGGTTTTTAAAATAATGAGAGCGACAGTTGTATTATTTTAAATTGTTCATGTTTATTTTTAAACTATTCAATTCTTGTTTTACAAAAAAGTTTCACAATTTTCATAGAATGATTGTAAAGTAGTAAATGTAGAATCAACTTCATCAATTCCTTTTACAGCAGCACTTATATAGCGGTTTGAAGGCTCTAGGAACCATTCTTGAAGAATTTTTACATTTTTCGCAGCACAATTTTCACAGTGAATTGTATGATGTTTACAAATGGTTGACAATTTAGTGTCAAGTTTTTTCAAAGATGGACAGTTAAAATCTTCTAAATTTTCAACATTCAACAAATATTTCTCCAACCAATTCTTTTTTTCTAATCCTTTAACATAGATAGCACTAGCACCACGTAGTATTCCTTGGAGAAGAGAAGGAAGTTCATCATATGGAACATCTCCAGCTGACCAATCAATTCCATGGTAATTATGCGTTAACCAACGATTTTCACTTTTGTAGCGTCCAGGCAATGTATTCCAGGCACAAGGAGGTTCAAACAGGAAGACGAGTGGTTGCGCATCTAACTGTAGAGGAAGTATCGCCAACTCTTTGAAGACAAATTCGTTATTGGGTTTTTTAAAACCTTGTACATCTACAATGAACTCCATTGTGAAATAAAACTGAAATTTGACTGAAAGCAGCTCTTTTTATACCCAATCACCCCCTTACATTATCCCCACTACAGCAGTTTCTTGACAACACCGCTGATTGGTTTATATTGTATGACGCGGTCATGGATGATTAAGCAATAGGCAGTAGTTTCAGCCGGCATGTTGATTCCTGCTTCAAATTCTAAACGCACATCAACTGACGCTTGTTTTAGAAACTCATTTTGCTTAGAACAATCAATAACAATTAGAGGAAACAGACTTTTAAAAATATCCTTTGTTAAAATAGGTTTTGAATCTTTACCATAATAGGATGATTGAAAATTAGCGTACATTTCATAAAGTAGAGAGTACTGATTTTGATCAAAATTTAGATTTAAATTTCCATAAGGATAATATTGTGAATTTAAAAAGAGTTTAACGTTTGTAATATTACAATGATCAAAATGACAAGCATATTTTTTACGTTTATCTTTTCTCGCTGTTTGAAATCCAACAATAACATAGCGTGGTTTCTCTAATTGCGTTGATGTTTTAATTTGCCACAAAACTTTTGAACTTGTAGGAATTAGAGGATATTCATACATTTCCCAAGATCTGAAACTTATTGAAATTAATGGATCCTTTTCAATAAATTTTAATAGTTTTATTTTATTATTATCTGCAGGTAGAACGTATGGAACCATCCATTCAAGTTTATTGATGAAAATTTTAAATTCTTCATCACTTCCTTGTCCTGTTTGAAATATAGCATTCATGTCAGAACGTGCTCTTGTTAAAATAAGTTCATGTTTAGCGTTCATAACGATTTTTTTATAATCTTCAGCAAAACCAAAAATCATGCTGAGTGGTATAGTGACATCAAAATAGCCATTTTCCAATACAAGTCTTGCATCAGCTGCCATTCTTGAATACCCAGCATTTTCAATAAAATTTAACTGTGTAGGAGTTTGCGAGACATAATTTTTCATAATTGTAGTATGTCCAACGTTTTTGCATCGATCTATTTCAATTCCATTTAGTTCATAGCGAATTTCATCAAACAAAAAACATACAGCATTATTACTTAAATGCACGTTTTCCGTAAGAGTAATTCCATCATTTTTAGCTAATCTGCCAAAAATATGTAATGAACTTTTACTAGGTAAAATGCACAAGTCTTGATGTTGTACTGCGATTCGAATTTCATCACTATTGTTAAAAGATGAAGAAGCATACGGTTGATGAGCATGAATTTCATAATGAGCTATAGACTCATCAAAATTCACTGCTGCTGGAATATTGAGAAGTTCGTCCATTTTTGTTGCAACAGCACCCACAAAATATGTAGATTAATTGTCTTGTTTTCGTTTTTTCTTTCCTTGAACTTTCAGACCTAGTTCTTGAAGAAAGAGACGATTCTGTGGTGTTAACACCTTGTAAGATGACTTTAGACTGATTTGACTCTTGCATGTTGGCTGACTTTTATAGTTTCCACCAACAACAACAGATCTTTGATTATAAACAATTCCCATTACAAAGACTTTATATGCAATCGAATAGTTATAGTTTCTCCTCTAAAATTTATTAAATCACCATCCTGGTCGACAATTCGCAGCTGTATATTATGTATTGTCTTGGTGGGAATCGGAAGATAAATGACGTGTGCAGGCACTTCCACAATCTTATATCCTGGTGGAACGCTAGGAAAGAATTCATGGATAGTGTGGACTTTTTGATTATTTATGTATGCTCCAGATGTTATATTACACTCAATTCTAACTGAATTGACCTTTAGAATAGCTACAGGTAAATCAGAAGTATGTGCTCTATGAGGTGCTAGATGCTGCGATGTAAATCCCAACAATTTACCAATCGAGTCAATAGGTTTAAAATCAATTGGCAAATTTGATTTATCTACACTGCGCAATGTATTATTATTCGGTTTTATACTAATGACAGTTCCAATTTCTACAGAATTTTGTATATAAGATTCAATGTCTTTAATTTCATAACTTCCAGTTGCAATATGAATTATTTGATTTCCAATGTAAAACTTATTATTTCCTCTATCGATATTAGGAATTGAATTAAAAGTCAACAATTCAACAAGACCAAGTACATAACTTTTATTTGAATTTAGTTCTATTGGAGGGAAATATTCAGCTTCAAGAACTGAAGAATTTCCCGTTAACGTTAAAGTAAATGAATCACTCATCTTGCTATCAGATTTTATACTGAAAGCTTACAATAGTTACACACTTTTATATAGGTTAAAGCTACTCTTAATATTTAGTTGATTACATAAAAATTTAAGACACAAGTGCCCACACACAAATGTATCATAATTTTGAAATCTTTCATGATTATATTTTATTAAGCTACCATCACCTAGATAAATGACAAGATCTGTTGGAGGAGCAAGGTTACCAAAACTATCAAAATACATTGTTTCACTTCTAAATTTTTTATATGCTACCCAATGTGTTCCAGCACCTTCTTTATTATCAAGATTAATTATTCCTGATTCACACTTATGAGGACCACTAATAGGTAGTTCATTTCGCATAAAAACACCGCGAAAATAAGGTATTTTGATAGTTTTGGCATACCTCAACAAATCAAAGTCAGTTAATGGACGATGAGGTAGCTTCAAAACAAGTTTTTTTTCCTTCTTGTTATTCTCTTCTTCCTTAATGCTCGTTTTTTCTTTCTTGGTGCTCGTTTCTTTCGTTTTCCAATTCCTTTTCCTTGAGTGTAAGGTTTAAGATGGAGACCAAGTCCTTGCCGATAAGGTTTAAGGTGTAATCCTTTTCCAAGCGATATAGCTTCCATTGTTTTATTGTGACGTTGAGCTTCTGAAAGCTGTTCACTGGCTGTTTTAGCCTTATTAACAGCCCTTGCAATTCCTGAAGCACCTCCAGCAAGTGCTCCTAAAGCACTAAGTCCAGCAAAAATTGGAACAAGCGGTAGAATTCCACCTACTTTAGTAGGTACAGGAAGAATTCGAGGTGATAAAATTTTAGATTTACCACCAACACTTTTTATTGCTTTTCGTGCACCAATCATAGCTGCTCGAATTGATTCTTCAGCATTATTACTGGGAACCATACTTTTTCGCGCAGCATCAACAATTTTCCTTAGTGCTGTTCTTTTCTTCTTACATATTGTCTTTCTTTTTTTCTTTCTTATGGATGATTTTCTCCTTCTTTTCATCCCCATACCTAATTTTGATTTAGCTTTCATGGTTCCGGATATAGCTAAAGCAGCTGCTCTTTCACTTACACTAGAATCTTTAGCTGTAACACGTTCCCACGCTTTCTTAGCTAATATTTTATCTGCTTCGTTTCTAGCTTGAATATTCTCTCGATTTTGCGAATATGCAATGTCGTGTTGCTTGCAAGCAGCGTCCAGTGGATTAATTCCTTGATCACCTCGAGACAAACGCTTTGCTAATTTTGTACCAGGTCCACAGAATTGGTATCCTGGTAAATGCAACTCAAACGGTAAACTATTGATTATACGATTGATTAAACCTTTTCCTTGATAGCGACCTTTTTTCACATCCTTATGCAGAATCATTCTTCACTCTACAATGGTTGTCGTGAAACTGACAAAATTACTATATAAGCTAGGTATTTATACATTTTAGGGTAGTTACTGTCAAGATGCAGTTCACGAAACAACCTGTCATGCTGCCAATAACTAGTATAGATATAGAAACAAACGAAAAAAAGATTAAACGTCATGGTAGTCTGTTTTCAGACAGCATTCGAGCTGTTTTCTGTGGTCCCTCAAATTGTGGTAAAACAAATGCTCTTCTTTCCCTAATAATACATCCAAATGGTCTGAGTTTTAAAAATATTTACCTCTACTCTAAATCTCTACAGCAACCGAAATATAAGTTTTTGGAAAATGTCATCGGTAACGTGAATGGTGTTGAGTACTTTCCATTTAGTGAACATGAAGAAGTAGTATCTCCAAAAGACGCTAAACCAAATTCAATATTCATTTTTGATGACATTGCTTGTGAAAAGCAAGATAATGTTAGAGCTTTCTTTTGTATGGGTAGACATGTAAACGTTGACAGTTTCTATTTGTGTCAAACGTACGCTCGTATTCCAAAACATCTAGTTCGAGATAATGTAAATTTATTGGTTCTATTCAGACAAGATGAAAAGAATCTGAAACATGTTTATGAAGATCATGTTAATACTGATATGAGTTATACTCAATTTCGCGATTTATGTTCAGAATGTTGGAAATCTGATAAATATGGTTTTGTTGTTATTGACAAAGACCGTAATTTTAATGAAGGAAGATATAGAAGAGGATTTGATTGTTTTATTACACTATAAATACTAGAAGTTTACTGAATTTTTAATTAGTATAGTTTATCTTGTTACAAAGAAAACATGTATCGAAAAGAGCAAGAGACACTTCGTCAAATAGCAAAAGCAAGTGATGCTATTAGGCGAAAACATCGTTTACTAAAAATGGGTAAAGAGGCTGCAGAAACAGTTTTAAAAGAATCTCTTCAACCTATAGTAACACCTCTTGAAAAGTTAGTTAAAGTAACTGACATACCTTTCAAAAATGTTAAGAAAGAAAAAGTAAAAAAAGAGGAAAATGATTTTTCTTTCACTACTGCAGTTGATGAGGAGGAATTTGATAAAACACTACTCAATGACACTCTATATGATAAGAGTACTAATTTTGAAAAAGCAGCAGATGAAGATCTTAATTATGAAAATTTGACAAATAAATTTATTACATTATTGAATAAAAACAGAAAAACTTTTTTAGACATGGTTTATGGAGTACGTAAGCTGCCTAATGGTACTTTTATGATTGGAGATACACCAGTTGATTTAGAAGGTCCTCATATTCGACTTGTTAGAAAGAAAAAATATTTAAAAACTACTGGGTTGATTGAGCTCTTATTTAAACAAAAAGCTAAACAAGAATTAATAAGTCCAGATGATTTAGAAAATTATAAAGAAATTCTTGTAGCTACAAATGCACATCGAAAAAATTATAGTTCCAGTGAACCTGTCAACATAAACAGGAGTTCTAAATACATTGATATCATTGCAAAACTTTTTAAGAGTACACCAAAAAAGGGTAGAGGTATTATAAAGAAGAAGAAGAAACTTGGAAAGAAATTACCTCAATTTATGATTACAAAGAAACAATTTAACCCAGACTACATTTATTGGGATGATCCTAATGAACTAGTTGACCGATTACGTCTACTAGTAGCATCGCAGCAAGCTGGAAATCCGAGCCACAATAATGAAATTATGTCAATTATTGAAGAACTACGTGAAGCTCATATTATATATTAGAAGAGTTCAAGCAAATAAAGCTTAGTATTAAAATGAGCATTGATGTGTTTGGACATCCTTTGTCACGGCCTACTGCAAGTCGTGGACAACCTGGACCTTCTGGAATTGGTTTTAAAATTACTCCAAGTGGACAATTCGATATTGATAACAAAAGACTTTGTAACGTGCAAGACGCTGAAGAGCAACACGACGCAGTAAATTTAAGACAAGTAAAACAAATTGTTAAAAACGAAATAAAAACTGTCTTTGCAGTTACATCATCTTCAAGATCAGCTATTGATGACTTGAATATTCTTATACAATCTATTGAGGAAAGAATTAACGAAAAACTTAAGCAGATTGAAACTGATTTGCAACTTGAATTACCTTTTCAAAACGCTAAATACATCGCAAAATTGGATTCACGTTTAACAAACCTTGAAAATGGACAATGAAAAGTTAACTGTTGTTAAAGAGTTGCATAGACAGGCTAGAAAAAATTATCCTCGTCGAAAAGTTCAAATGCGTGGCATCGATGAAACCTGGCAAGCAGATTTGGTTGAAATGATACCTTATTCTTATTCTAATAAAGGTTTTAAATACATGCTCACAGTTATAGACATATTTTCCAAATATGCCTGGGCTGTAGCTGTAAAGAGTAAGAATGGAAAGGACATTTCTCTAGCCATGAAAACTATTCTAAAACAAGGCAGAATTCCAAAAAATTTGCATACTGATAGAGGCAAAGAATTTTACAATTCTGAATTCAAGAGTTTAATGCAAGAATTTAACATTAATCTCTATTCTACCTATAGTAATTTAAAAGCCTCAATTGTTGAAAGATTTAACCGCACTCTGAAAAATATGATGTGGCCTGAATTTAGCTTACAAGGCAATTACAAATGGATAAATCTTTTACCTACGCTCATATCAAAGTACAATAATAAAAAGCATCGTACTATTGGTATGAAACCCAAAGATGTTACCGTAGAAGATACAAGAGAACTACTGAGACGTATCCGTAAACTTCGAAAAATTCCGCTGAAAAAATCAAAATTCAAAAGAGGAGATAGAGTTCGAGTCAGCAAATTTAAAAATATTTTCGAAAAAGGATATACCCCCAACTGGACAACGGAAATATTCACTGTGGACCAAGTCAAATCGACGAAACCAGTTACATACAAGCTGAAAGATTACCAAAATCAACCCATCGAAGGTGGTTTCTATGAGGAAGAACTGCTGAAAGTCCAGTATCCAGATGTTTACCTTGTTGAGAAAGTCATGAAAACTCGTGGTAATGATGTCTATGTAAAATGGCTTGGATTTGATAGCTCGCACAATAGTTGGATAAAAAAATCTGATATGTAATATAGTTAAAGTAACGTTAAAGTATTGTTAAAGTAACGTTAAAGTATAGTTAAACTATAGTTAAAAAAGGTTAAAATAAGTTAAAGAAAAAAGTTAAAATAAGTTAAATTAACGTTAAAGTATAGTTAAAATAAGTTAAAGTAATGTTAAGAAAAGTTAAAATAAGTTAAGATAAGTTTAAAAAGTTAAAATATATTCATGTGACTAGATTAAGGTTTATTTAAAATAAAGAAGACATCAAATAAAATGAACATCTTTTATTCAAACAATCAATTCCTTCCTCTCTCTTTTTTACAATGCTTCATCTTCCATAATTTCTGCAATTTTACAATGCCCCCATGCTAGGGTGTCGGTGCTGTTGGCTAACAAAAATCTTTTATCATCGAAAGGACTCAGAGCAATTTTTGTTTGTTTTAAAGTATGAACATTGTGAAGGTTTGATCTTATACAATATTGCGTTCTAGATTGAATTTTTACATTTTGTAAACAATACACATAATCATCAAAGTCTATGTCCTTCTTAACAACTACAGCTTTCACACCTTTAGCCTTTTTTATTAAATCTTTGTTTTCAACTCGCACACTGTACATCTTGCTCCGCAAGCCAACAAATTCAGTCACGATTTTTCCACTGCATTCATCTTTCATCAATCCTAAAACTTTTTTGTTGGCTTGCGGAATACCGTACACGTTATTAACCGGATAATCTGACGTATCGAATTTATCAATATCTGCTTTCATGTCTGCATAAATGTCGGAGCATCTGATTTCGTAGATGAGGCTATCAGTGTCGGTGTACAATAGTTTTAAATTTTTCGCGTCATATTTTTTTAACATGTAATCATAATGGAAATCATAGATTAACGTTTTTGAAACATCCAAGACTGTTAAACCCACATAAAGTGGCTTGTTTAATAATACCTCCATTTTTCTAAGTTCCACGGCAACCAAATTCGGATTAAAAATGGTTCTGCTGTGGAAGTTAGGTTTCGCGATTAAAGCTTCAGCTCCATATCTACCCTCCCACTTTGTAACGAGTTTAATATCGACATGTTTTCGCACGTTCTCCATTGTCTTGCCAAATACCGCGTTGTTCATTAATTTAAATAAATTCTTTTCAAATTCATTGCTTGCACTTGTTCTTCGAGTCGTATTAAAATCAATATATGATTTTAACCACGTGGATTGTTTAAATTTCAATACACGATGAATTTTTACTAATACAAGACCATTCGCCAAAGCTTGTTTTAACGCGCGATAATGGAGAACGTGCTTTCTCTTTGGTAGGAGGGTAGTTAGGAGCTTTTCCACTTTAGATCCAGGTGGCTTCGAGCGTTCAGGGCAAAAAGGAAAATCACTATGCTTATCATGCAAATCATCAGGGTAATCCAAATCAACTTCTAAAATATAGCCAATCGCATCGTCATCAGAGACGTTGAAATCAAAGCTATTGTCAAAATTTTCTATCCACTCGAAGCCACCATAGGGAAGTGACTGGATCATTGCCCAACCGTAGAGGTTATTTGCATCAAAGTATACGATATAAGATGTCCCCTCACTTTCATTATATTCCTTCATATAATGATTATTAGCTTTAGCATACCGATTGGTGCATTGACTTACTCCACCTCTAATTCCGCGTTCGACAAACATTACCATATCGATGTCAGTGAGGAGCTCTAATCTTATATTCGTATACTTTAACATGGCATCCCATGTCAATCCCGGTGTCGTGTAGTAATGGGCTGGATCGAGACCGTACGCGATTAAACATTGATTTCTAAAATTTTCAAAAATGTCCGCGAGTAACAAAATATCGGTTTGCATATACAGGTACACATAATCACCCAAATTTTGACAATCAAACTCAGTCCACACATTTTGCGCATGTGCATAATCCTCATCAGAGACATTTGAGTCGTTTAAAGTGCTATAAAATTTTTCTTTTGGTGGTAACTCAATTTCATCAAGTTTTTCCTTTGAGTCAATATACTCGTAAGGAAAAACTCCTTTTCGCGTTAACAATTTGATTTTATCAGCACTGTAATTGGAAAAAACTGTGTTTACAATTTTATAGTCGTCGAGGTAGGATGCTAACTTGTCCAATGATGATGCCATGAATTTAAAAGAATCGATAAAGCGGAACTTGATGTAACTACCTTTAATACTTTTCGTGAAACCGATATACTTTTCTTTGTTAATAGGAAGCAAACAAACATCACCCTCAAATTCTGTAGCAATAGCTTCGATAATAAAATGCGCGTCATACCCGCTAAGGTTATGAAAAACAACAGGTATTATTTGCGATTCATGATAATTAATATTGCAATCTTGATGCGCGGGTCCCCGATACTTCCCTGTTAGATGACAGTGGTCTCGTACTTTTACATCCCCAGGCTTGATTTTATTCCTACAAATATGACATTTACTGGCATATCTAAAATCATCTAGTTGCTGTCGACTTAACACTTCCATTGGTACAGGATTCTTAAATAAATTGTCAAGATTGTCAGCCACATTCTTTAATTCAGTTGAAAACCATTTAGCCGGATTTTCTTCATCTCTTGGAGATGCTTTATATATGGACAAGGAGTTGTCAAAACCACACTTTAAATAGTAGCCAATACTGAGAGTTTTGTGATTTTGAAAAATCTCAGTATTACTAGGTTGCTGTGGTGCTTCCGCAGGAATCAGGATACTTTCACAGTCTGCATAAATGATGAATGGCACACGTTCCTTGTATTGGTAATTTTTAAATTCAACGAAATTTTTCCCTGGTTCAGGAAGCTTAATACTCGTAACATTCATTTTTTGACAGATTTCTTCATGGTAAGTTAGTTTAAGTTCATCTCTAAAATAATGAAGGCAACGATCACAGATGTATTTTTTACCCATATGACTTGACAATTGAGTGCTGACAAGTCTGGATAAATCTTTAATGTACACATAATGGTAGTTGAAAGAGATGATTTTTTGATCGTCCTCCTCCTCCTCACTCTTAAGATTTTCATCAATGTAGTGGTCTTCAACTCGAAGAAGATTTACATGAATAACCTTCTTTTGCGATGACAAATGTAATGGAGCAACCGTAAACTTTTCATCTTTTTTTATGAGTCCATACACATTCACTGAAATGTTGTTCTGTGCCTCAAATTTTGAAACATCTTTGAGAGCAACAGGAAACTGAATTCCAGTGAAATTAAGCTCATCTTCATAACACTTATATTTTGAAACTCGGTATGCATGGTTTTCAACTAGATGTAAAGCTGACAAAATTGACCATTTAAAGCATTGCTGATCAGCATTCTGAACATTAATGCAAGAGTGTTTTGTATTAATGGAAGGTGGTAAATCGATATATGAACCAGCATGCATGGGATTATAACTGTTAATGTTAACCTCTAACCTTTGAATAGAATGAAGTCTCCAATTCGATTCTTTCTGTTGGAATTCTTCCATTCTTCTCAAAGTTATTTGTTTAACATTACCATTGTACCACTCATCTAAGTGGGTTGTTACAAATATTTCACCCGTTTTCGCGATAAATGTCTTAAGATCAGACATTTCTTCCTTTCCGTTTATCGACTCTTTTATAAATTTCGCGCCCAACACAGTATACACTTTTAGCGGTCCATATTTATCTAAAGCTTTTCGTATGTTAAATTCAAACAAAACAAAGGCATCATCAAGAAACTCGTTAACGTCAATGTAGTCAATATTTAAAATAGCACTAGTCTGTAAACGACCATCAAATGCCTTATCAAAATCAACCCACTTCATTCTTTCATTCTCCATTTGTACACCTGCACCACGTTTCATTAAAGCATTAAAATTGCATAACAAGTATTCCAACTTTTGAGTTAGGTTTAAACATCTTGATTTCTGATAAGGCAAAGAATCAGAATTTCTTAAAAATGATTGCAAAATATTTTTGTTATGTTGACACTTGTTATGCCATTCGAATGCACTAATAAGTTTATCCTCACCTGTCATTCCCATTGTGGTGATGAGTTGACGTTCAGCGATGTTGATTAAGTTGTCTGACTCACGACACAATTCGTTGTACTCATCCACACTCATTCGATGTCGCGATTTTTTTTTCACTGTTTTGATCTTCGACATGTTGAACCTAAGCCTAAAAACCTAAGTATAAAAAAAAAAAAAAGGAATAAAACTAAAATAAAAATAAAAAAAAACCTAAAGCTAAAAGAATAAATGGGATAAAACAAAAATAAAAAAAACCTAAAGCTAAAAGAATAAAAGGAATAAAATAAAAATAAAAAAACCCTGTAAAAGAAAATCCACCACCAAAAAAAACAAAAAAGCACCTAAAAACCTGAAATTGATCAAAAATAAAAAATAATTATGAAAAGCACTCTGGAAACACTAAAAAGCACTCTGGAAACACTGAAAACGACTCTAAACTGTAAACTGCTGTTGCTGTTGCTCCTGAAAAGAAGCCACTGATGCTCCTGGCTCGCGCTCCGTAACTTATACACCAGTCCCCACTATACTTACCACCCCACTCCGGTAGACCCCCACTACTCCATAGTCGCGCGCAACTCTCCTACCACAATATTGCAAACGCCAACTACTGGGATAACTTGGAGTTATCATAATCAAATAAGACCAACTGTCGGTAATGCAGAACCCTGACGTACCGACTGGACCAAAATTTGTGGAAGAAATCTGCATTACCGACTGATAGTAATACTTACCCTCGGTCGATAACTTATCTACAGTCGGTAATTTATCGACATTTTTATATCAGTGTTATCATCAAGGTCGGTAAGGTAGAACACCCCCTCTAAGCCACTTGAAAGTACGAAAAAATTTCAAATACCCCACCAACGGCTTTTAAGTTGAGCAAAAATTTAGTGGCGCCATCTAGCGTTGGCAGCCGGTACTAAAAACTCGGTCGGTAAGGTAGAACACCCCCTCTAAGCCACTTGAAAGTACGAAATTAAGAAATCTACCTTACCGACTGTAGGTAAGTGGCCCAGAAGTGTCCTAGCTCTACTACTAATATCAGCTAAAAATTTCTTTCAAAAATTTAGGCCAAATTTTCATACAAAATTCGTACGAAATTTGAGCCAATTTTCTTTGAATTATTCATGAAAAAATATAAAAAATTCTGCTTGCAAATTCGTATGGAATTTCGCATGAAATGTTAGCTAAAAATTTCTTTCATATAATTCGGACACAAATTAATGCCTTAAATAATTCGTACAAAATTTGAGCGAATTATCAATAAATTATTCATGCAAAATTTATAAATAATTCTGATTGGAAATCAGACATGTTGGAAATTCCTGTAGAATTCCGTACAAAATATCAACTAAAAATTTCTTTCGAAAATTTAAGCAAAATTTCCTTACAAAAATTGAGCGAATTATCAGCAAAATATTTATAAAAAATTTGTAAAAAATTCTACTTGGAAATTCAAATGGAATTCCGCACAAAATATCAGCTAAAAATTTCTTTCAAAAATTTAGGCCAAATTTTCATACAAAATTCGTACGAAATTTGAGCCAATTTTCTTTGAATTATTCATGAAAAAATATAAAAAATTCTGCTTGCAAATTCGTATGGAATTTCGCATGAAATGTTAGCTAAAAATTTCTTTCATATAATTCGGACACAAATTAATGCCTTAAATAATTCGTACAAAATTTGAGCGAATTATCAATAAATTATTTATGCAAAATTTATAAATAATTCTGATTGGAAATCAGACATGTTGGAAATTCCTGTAGAATTCCGTACAAAATATCAACTAAAAATTTCTTTCGAAAATTTAAGCAAAATTTCCTTACAAAAATTGAGCGAATTATCAGCAAAATATTTATAAAAAATTTGTAAAAAATTCTACTTGGAAATTCAAATGGAATTCCGCACAAAATATCAGCTAGAAATTTCTTTCAAAAATTTAGGCCAAATTTTCATACAAAATTCGTACGAAATTTGAGCCAATTTTCTTTGAATTATTCATGAAAAAATATAAAAAATTCTGCTTGCAAATTCGTATGGAATTTCGCATGAAATGTTAGCTAAAAATTTCTTTCATATAATTCGGACACAAATTAATGCCTTAAATAATTCGTACAAAATTTGAGCGAATTATCAATAAATTATTCATGCAAAATTTATAAATAATTCTGATTGGAAATCAGACATGTTAGAAATTCCTGTAGAATTCCGTACAAAATATCAACTAAAAATTTCTTTCGAAAATTTAAGCAAAATTTCCTTACAAAAATTGAGCGAATTATCAGCAAAATATTTATAAAAAATTTGTAAAAAATTCTACTTGGAAATTCAAATGGAATTCCGCACAAAATATCAGCTAAAAATTTCTTTCAAAAATTTAGGCCAAATTTTCTTACAAAATTCGTACGAAATTTGAGCCAATTTTCTTTGAATTATTCATGAAAAAAATATAAAAAATTCTGCTTGCAAATTCGTATGGAATTTCGCATGAAATGTTAGCTAAAAATTTCTTTCATATAATTCGGACACAAATTAATGCCTTAAATAATTCGTACAAAATTTGAGCGAATTATCAATAAATTATTCATGAAAAATTTATAAAAAATTCTGCTTGGAAATTCCTATGAAATTCCGAAAGAAATATAAAATTAAAAGTTTTTTTCAAAAAATTAGGCCAAATCTCTTTACTAAATTCGTACGAAATTCGAGCCAATATTCTTTGAATTATTCATGGAAAATTTATAAAAAATTGTGCTTGCAAATTAGAATGGAATTTCGCTTTAAATGTTACCTGAAAATTTCTTTTAAATAATTAGTCCAAATTTCCTTACGGAATCCGTACGAAATTCAAGCCAATTTCAACCCAATTATTCATGAAAAATTAAAAAAAATTCTGTCTAGAAATTCGTACGGAATTTCGCACAAACTGTTAGCTAAAAATTTCTTTCGAAAATTTAAGCAAAATTTCCTTACATAAATTGAGCGAATTATCAGCAAAATATTTATAAAAAATTTGTAAAAAATTCTACTTGGAAATTCAAATAGAATTCCGCACAAAATATCAGCTAAAAATTTCTTTCAAAAATTTAGGCCAAATTTTCATACAAAATTCGTACGAAATTTGAGCCAATTTTCTTTGAATTATTCATGAAAAAATATAAAAAATTCTGCTTGCAAATTCGTATGGAATTTCGCATGAAATGTTAGCTAAAAATTTCTTTCATATAATTCGGACACAAATTAATGCCTTAAATAATTCGTACAAAATTTGAGCGAATTATCAATAAATTATTCATGCAAAATTTATAAATAATTCTGATTGGAAATCAGACATGTTGGAAATTCCTGTAGAATTCCGTACAAAATATCAACTAAAAATTTCTTTCGAAAATTTAAGCAAAATTTCCTTACAAAAATTGAGCGAATTATCAGCAAAATATTTATAAAAAATTTGTAAAAAATTCTACTTGGAAATTCAAATAGAATTCCGCACAAAATATCAGCTAAAAATTTCTTTCAAAAATTTAGGCCAAATTTTTATACAAAATTCGTACGAAATTTGAGACAATTTTCTTTGAATTATTCATGAAAAAATATAAAAAATTCTGCTTGCAAATTCGTATGGAATTTCGCATGAAATGTTAGCTAAAAATTTCTTTCATATAATTCGGACACAAATTAATGCCTTAAATAATTCGTACAAAATTTGAGCGAATAAATATAATCAATAAATTATTCATGCAAAATTTATAAATAACTCTGATTGGAAATCAGACATGTTGGAAATTCCTGTAGAATTCCGTACAAAATATCAACTAAAAATTTCTTTCAAAAATTTAAGCAAAATTTCCTTACAAAAATTGAGCGAATTATCAGCAAAATATTTATAAAAAATTTGTAAAAAATTCTACTTGGAAATTCAAATGGAATTCCGCACAAAATATCAGCTAAAAATTTCTTTCAAAAATTTAGGCCAAATTTTCATACAAAATTCGTACGAAATTTGAGCCAATTTTCTTTGAATTATTCATGAAAAAATATAAAAAATTCTGCTTGCAAATTCGTATGGAATTTCGCATGAAATGTTAGCTAAAAATTTCTTTCATATAATTCGGACACAAATTAATGCCTTAAATAATTCGTACAAAATTTGAGCGAATTATCAATAAATTATTCATGCAAAATTTATAAATAATTCTGATTGGAAATCAGACATGTTGGAAATTCCTGTAGAATTCCGTACAAAATATCAACTAAAAATTTCTTTCGAAAATTTAAGCAAAATTTCCTTACAAAAATTGAGCGAATTATCAGCAAAATATTTATAAAAAATTTGTAAAAAATTCTACTTGGAAATTCAAATGGAATTCCGCACAAAATATCAGCTAAAAATTTCTTTCAAAAATTTAGGCCAAATTTTCATACAAAATTCGTACGAAATTTGAGCCAATTTTCTTTGAATTATTCATGAAAAAATATAAAAAATTCTGCTTGCAAATTCGTATGGAATTTCGCATGAAATGTTAGCTAAAAATTTCTTTCATATAATTCGGACACAAATTAATGCCTTAAATAATTCGTACAAAATTTGAGCGAATTATCAATAAATTATTTATGCAAAATTTATAAATAATTCTGATTGGAAATCAGACATGTTGGAAATTCCTGTAGAATTCCGTACAAAATATCAACTAAAAATTTCTTTCGAAAATTTAAGCAAAATTTCCTTACAAAAATTGAGCGAATTATCAGCAAAATATTTATAAAAAATTTGTAAAAAATTCTACTTGGAAATTCAAATGGAATTCCGCACAAAATATCAGCTAAAAATTTCTTTCAAAAATTTAGGCCAAATTTTCATACAAAATTCGTACGAAATTTGAGCCAATTTTCTTTGAATTATTCATGAAAAAATATAAAAAATTCTGCTTGCAAATTCGTATGGAATTTCGCATGAAATGTTAGCTAAAAATTTCTTTCATATAATTCGGACACAAATTAATGCCTTAAATAATTCGTACAAAATTTGAGCGAATTATCAATAAATTATTCATGCAAAATTTATAAATAATTCTGATTGGAAATCAGACATGTTAGAAATTCCTGTAGAATTCCGTACAAAATATCAACTAAAAATTTCTTTCGAAAATTTAAGCAAAATTTCCTTACAAAAATTGAGCGAATTATCAGCAAAATATTTATAAAAAATTTGTAAAAAATTCTACTTGGAAATTCAAATGGAATTCCGCACAAAATATCAGCTAAAAATTTCTTTCAAAAATTTAGGCCAAATTTTCTTACAAAATTCGTACGAAATTTGAGCCAATTTTCTTTGAATTATTCATGAAAAAAATATAAAAAATTCTGCTTGCAAATTCGTATGGAATTTCGCATGAAATGTTAGCTAAAAATTTCTTTCATATAATTCGGACACAAATTAATGCCTTAAATAATTCGTACAAAATTTGAGCGAATTATCAATAAATTATTCATGAAA
Source organism: Leptopilina syphax (assembly GCA_032872505.1). NCBI lineage: Eukaryota > Metazoa > Arthropoda > Insecta > Hymenoptera > Figitidae > Leptopilina > Leptopilina syphax. The sequence continues at coordinate 23,752,662 of CM065472.1, read as the reverse complement.
AATTTATAAAAAATTCTGCTTGGAAATTCCTATGAAATTCCGAAAGAAATATAAAATTAAAAGTTTTTTTCAAAAAATTAGGCCAAATCTCTTTACTAAATTCGTACGAAATTCGAGCCAATATTCTTTGAATTATTCATGGAAAATTTATAAAAAATTGTGCTTGCAAATTAGAATGGAATTTCGCTTTAAATGTTACCTGAAAATTTCTTTTAAATAATTAGGCCAAATTTCCTTACGGAATCCGTACGAAATTCAAGCCAATTTCAACCCAATTATTCATGAAAAATTAAAAAAAATTCTGTCTAGAAATTCGTACGGAATTTCGCACAAACTGTTAGCTAAAAATTTCTTTCGAAAATTTAAGCAAAATTTCCTTACATAAATTGAGCGAATTATCAGCAAAATATTTATAAAAAATTTGTTAAAAATTCTACTTGGAAATCCAAATGGAATTCCGCACAAAATATCAGCTAAAAATTTCTTTCAAAAATTTAGGCCAAATTTTCATACAAAATTCGTACGAAATTTGAGCCAATTTTCTTTGAATTATTCATGAAAAAATATAAAAAATTCTGCTTGCAAATTCGTATGGAATTTCGCATGAAATGTTAGCTAAAAATTTCTTTCATATAATTCGGACACAAATTAATGCCTTAAATAATTCGTACAAAATTTGAGCGAATAAATATAATCAATAAATTATTCATGCAAAATTTATAAATAATTCTGATTGGAAATCAGACATGTTGGAAATTCCTGTAGAATTCCGTACAAAATATCAACTAAAAATTTCTTTCGAAAATTTAAGCAAAATTTCCTTACAAAAATTGAGCGAATTATCAGCAAAATATTTATAAAAAATTTGTAAAAAATTCTACTTGGAAATTCAAATGGAATTCCGCACAAAATATCAGCTAAAAATTTCTTTCAAAAATTTAGGCCAAATTTTCATACAAAATTCGTACGAAATTTGAGCCAATTTTCTTTGAATTATTCATGAAAAAATATAAAAAATTCTGCTTGCAAATTCGTATGGAATTTCGCATGAAATGTTAGCTAAAAATTTCTTTCATATAATTCGGACACAAATTAATGCCTTAAATAATTCGTACAAAATTTGAGCGAATAAATATAATCAATAAATTATTCATGCAAAATTTATAAATAATTCTGATTGGAAATCAGACATGTTGGAAATTCCTGTAGAATTCCGTACAAAATATCAACTAAAAATTTCTTTCGAAAATTTAAGCAAAATTTCCTTACAAAAATTGAGCGAATTATCAGCAAAATATTTATAAAAAATTTGTAAAAAATTCTACTTGGAAATTCAAATGGAATTCCGCACAAAATATCAGCTAAAAATTTCTTTCAAAAATTTAGGCCAAATTTTCATACAAAATTCGTACGAAATTTGAGCCAATTTTCTTTGAATTATTCATGAAAAAATATAAAAAATTCTGCTTGCAAATTCGTATGGAATTTCGCATGAAATGTTAGCTAAAAATTTCTTTCATATAATTCGGACACAAATTAATGCCTTAAATAATTCGTACAAAATTTGAGCGAATAAATATAATCAATAAATTATTCATGCAAAATTTATAAATAATTCTGATTGGAAATCAGACATGTTGGAAATTCCTGTAGAATTCCGTACAAAATATCAACTAAAAATTTCTTTCGAAAATTTAAGCAAAATTTCCTTACAAAAATTGAGCGAATTATCAGCAAAATATTTATAAAAAATTTGTAAAAAATTCTACTTGGAAATTCAAATGGAATTCCGCACAAAATATCAGCTAAAAATTTCTTTCAAAAATTTAGGCCAAATTTTCATACAAAATTCGTACGAAATTTGAGCCAATTTTCTTTGAATTATTCATGAAAAAATATAAAAAATTCTGCTTGCAAATTCGTATGGAATTTCGCATGAAATGTTAGCTAAAAATTTCTTTCATATAATTCGGACACAAATTAATGCCTTAAATAATTCGTACAAAATTTGAGCGAATTATCAATAAATTATTCATGCAAAATTTATAAATAATTCTGATTGGAAATCAGACATGTTAGAAATTCCTGTAGAATTCCGTACAAAATATCAACTAAAAATTTCTTTCGAAAATTTAAGCAAAATTTCCTTACAAAAATTGAGCGAATTATCAGCAAAATATTTATAAAAAATTTGTAAAAAATTCTACTTGGAAATTCAAATGGAATTCCGCACAAAATATCAGCTAAAAATTTCTTTCAAAAATTTAGGCCAAATTTTCTTACAAAATTCGTACGAAATTTGAGCCAATTTTCTTTGAATTATTCATGAAAAAAATATAAAAAATTCTGCTTGCAAATTCGTATGGAATTTCGCATGAAATGTTAGCTAAAAATTTCTTTCATATAATTCGGACACAAATTAATGCCTTAAATAATTCGTACAAAATTTGAGCGAATTATCAATAAATTATTCATGAAAAATTTATAAAAAATTCTGCTTGGAAATTCCTATGAAATTCCGAAAGAAATATAAAATTAAAAGTTTTTTTCAAAAAATTAGGCCAAATCTCTTTACTAAATTCGTACGAAATTCGAGCCAATATTCTTTGAATTATTCATGGAAAATTTATAAAAAATTGTGCTTGCAAATTAGAATGGAATTTCGCTTTAAATGTTACCTGAAAATTTCTTTTAAATAATTAGGCCAAATTTCCTTACGGAATCCGTACGAAATTCAAGCCAATTTCAACCCAATTATTCATGAAAAATTAAAAAAAATTCTGTCTAGAAATTCGTACGGAATTTCGCACAAACTGTTAGCTAAAAATTTCTTTCGAAAATTTAAGCAAAATTTCCTTACATAAATTGAGCGAATTATCAGCAAAATATTTATAAAAAATTTGTAAAAAATTCTACTTGGAAATCCAAATGGAATTCCGCACAAAATATCAGCTAAAAATTTCTTTCAAAAATTTAGGCCAAATTTTCATACAAAATTCGTACGAAATTTGAGCCAATTTTCTTTGAATTATTCATGAAAAAATATAAAAAATTCTGCTTGCAAATTCGTATGGAATTTCGCATGAAATGTTAGCTAAAAATTTCTTTCATATAATTCGGACACAAATTAATGCCTTAAATAATTCGTACAAAATTTGAGCGAATAAATATAATCAATAAATTATTCATGCAAAATTTATAAATAATTCTGATTGGAAATCAGACATGTTGGAAATTCCTGTAGAATTCCGTACAAAATATCAACTAAAAATTTCTTTCGAAAATTTAAGCAAAATTTCCTTACAAAAATTGAGCGAATTATCAGCAAAATATTTATAAAAAATTTGTAAAAAATTCTACTTGGAAATTCAAATGGAATTCCGCACAAAATATCAGCTAAAAATTTCTTTCAAAAATTTAGGCCAAATTTTCATACAAAATTCGTACGAAATTTGAGCCAATTTTCTTTGAATTATTCATGAAAAAATATAAAAAATTCTGCTTGCAAATTCGTATGGAATTTCGCATGAAATGTTAGCTAAAAATTTCTTTCATATAATTCGGACACAAATTAATGCCTTAAATAATTCGTACAAAATTTGAGCGAATAAATATAATCAATAAATTATTCATGCAAAATTTATAAATAATTCTGATTGGAAATCAGACATGTTGGAAATTCCTGTAGAATTCCGTACAAAATATCAACTAAAAATTTCTTTCGAAAATTTAAGCAAAATTTCCTTACAAAAATTGAGCGAATTATCAGCAAAATATTTATAAAAAATTTGTAAAAAATTCTACTTGGAAATTCAAATGGAATTCCGCACAAAATATCAGCTAAAAATTTCTTTCAAAAATTTAGGCCAAATTTTCATACAAAATTCGTACGAAATTTGAGCCAATTTTCTTTGAATTATTCATGAAAAAATATAAAAAATTCTGCTTGCAAATTCGTATGGAATTTCGCATGAAATGTTAGCTAAAAATTTCTTTCATATAATTCGGACACAAATTAATGCCTTAAATAATTCGTACAAAATTTGAGCGAATTATCAATAAATTATTCATGCAAAATTTATAAATAATTCTGATTGGAAATCAGACATGTTGGAAATTCCTGTAGAATTCCGTACAAAATATCAACTAAAAATTTCTTTTGAAAATTTAAGCAAAATTTCCTTACAAAAATTGAGCGAATTATCAGCAAAATATTTATAAAAAATTTGTAAAAAATTCTACTTGGAAATTCAAATGGAATTCCGCACAAAATATCAGCTAAAAATTTCTTTCAAAAATTTAGGCCAAATTTTCTTACAAAATTCGTACGAAATTTGAGCCAATTTTCTTTGAATTATTCATGAAAAAAATATAAAAAATTCTGCTTGCAAATTCGTATGGAATTTCGCATGAAATGTTAGCTAAAAATTTCTCTCAAATAATTAGGACAAAAATTAAGGCCTTACATAATTCGTACAAAATTTGAGCGAATTATCAATGAATTATTCATGTGAAATTTATAAATAATTCTGATTGGAAATCAGACATGTTAGAAATTCCTGTGGAATTCCGCACGAAATATCAACTGAAAATTTCTTTTAGAAATTTAGAATAAATTTTCGTACGAAATACGAACCAATTTCTACCAAATTATTCATAAAAATTTTAAAAAAATTCTGCTTGCAAATTCGTATGGAATTTCGCATGAAATGTTAGCTAAAAATTTCTTTCATATAATTTGGACACAAATTAATGCCTTAAATAATTCGTACAAAATTTGAGCGAATTATTAATAAATTATTCATGAAAAATTTTAAAAAATTCTGCTTGGAAATTCCTATGAAATTCCAAAAGAAATATAAACTCAAAATTTTTTTTCAAAAAATTAGGCCAAATCTCTTTACTAAATTCGTACGAAATTCGAGCCAATATTCTTTGAATTATTCATGGAAAATTTATAAAAAATTGTGCTTGCAAATTCGTATGAAATTTCGCATGAAATGTTAGCTAAAAATTTCTTTCAAATAATTAGGACAAAAATTAAGGCCTTACATAATTCGTACAAAATTTGAGCGAATTATCAATGAATTATTCATGTGAAATTTATAAATACTTCTGATTGGAAATCAGACATGTTGTAAATTCCTGTAGAATTCCGTACGAAATATCAACTAAAAATTTATTTCAAAAATTTAGAACAAATTTTCTTACGAAATTGAGAGAATTATCAGCAAAATATTTATAAAAAATTTGTAAAAAATTCTACTTGGAAATTCAAATGGAATTCCGCACAAAATATCAGCTAAAAATTTCTTTCAAAAATTTAGGCCAAATTTTCTAACAAAATTCGTACAAAATTCGAGCAAATTTTCTTTGAATTATTCATGAAAAAAATATAAAAAATTCTGCTTGCAAATTCGTATGGAATTTTGCATTAAATGTTACCTAAAAATTTCTTTTAAATAATTAGTCCAAATTTCCTTACGGAATCCGTACGAAATTCAAGCCAATTTCAACCCAATTATTCATGAAAAATTAAAAAAAAATTCTGTCTAGAAATTCGTACGGAATTTCGCACAAAATATTAGCTAAAAATTTCTTTCAAAAATTTAAGCAAAAATTTCCTTACAAAAATTGAGCAAATTATCAGCAAAATATTTATAAAAAATTTGTAAAAAATTCTGCTTGGAAATTCACATGGAATTCCGCACAAAATATCAGCTAAAAATTTATTTAAAAAATTTTCGGCCATTTTCCTTACGAAATTCCTACATAATTCGAGCCAATTTTTTTTGAATTATTCATGAAAACTTTATAAAAAATTCTGCTTGCAAATTCGTATGGAATTATACACGAAATGTCAGCTAAAAATTTCTCTCAAATAATTAGGACAAAAATTAAGGCCTTACATAATTCGTACAAAATTTGAGCGAATTATCAATGAATTATTCATGTGAAATTTATAAAAAATTCTGATTGGAAATCAGGCCTGTTGGAAATTCCTGTGGAATTCCGCACGAAATATCAACTATAAATTCTTTTAAAAAATGTAGGACAAATTTTCTTACGAAATTCAAGGTTATTTCTACAGAATTATTCATGAAAAATTGATAAAAAATTCTATTTAGAAATTTGTATGGAATTTCGCACAAATTATTAGCTAAACATTTTTTTAAAAATTTAAGCCAAATTTCTTTAATAAATTCGAGCGAATTACCAGCGAATTATCACCGAATTATTCATGGAAAACTTATAAAAAATTCTCTCTGAAATTTGATTGCATTCCGCAAGAAATGTCAGCTTAAAATTTCTTTCAAAAAATTAGGCCAAATTTCCTAACAAAATTCGTAAAAGATTTGAGCGAATTATCAATGAATTAGTCATAGAAAATTTATAAAAAATTCTGCTCTAAAATTCGAATGGAATTCCAAACGAAATGTCAGATAAAAATATCTTTAAAAATTTAAGTCAAATTTTCTTACGAAAATAGAGCGATTTACCAGCACAATATTCATAAAAAATTTATAAAGAATTCTGCTTGGGAATTCCTATAGAATTCCGTACAAAATGTCAGCTAAAAATGTCTTAAAAATTTTCGGCCATATTTCCTTGCAAAATTTCTATGAAATTCGAGCCAATTTTTTTTGAATTGTTCATAGGAACTTTATAAAAAATTCTGATTGGAAATTTCTGTGGAATTCCGCACGATATATCAATTAAGAATTTCTTTCAAAAATTTAGAACAAATTTTCTTACGAAATTCGAGCCAATTTCTATCAAATTATTCATGAAAAATTTATAAAAATTCTGTTTAAAAATTCGTATGGAATTTTGCACAAAATGTTAGCTAAAAATTTTATTACGAAAATCGAGCGAATTACCAGCAAAATATTTTTAAAAAATTTGTAAAAAATTCTGCTTTCATATATAATTTTGATAAAAATCGACGGGGGGGTGTTTTGAGATATTAAGAGTTTAAACTTTCAAACAGGAATTTCTCTACGAAATTGAGAAAAATTTAAAAAAAGAAAAATCGCATTATAAAGTTCATAAAATTCTCTCTCGACTCAGTGTATAATATGTTACAAATAATTTAATTTTTAAATAATTATATTTATTAGAAAATCGCTCTCCTTGCGATTGTTTTTTGTCGGTGGAACGATTTGAAATGGAATGCCTCAATAGTTATTAAAACAAATGCAAAACAGCACTAATGTCATATAATAAACATGTTTTGGGCGTGCGTAAAATTCACAGAAAAGTGTAATACACATAATGAAAAAATTCCATTTATTGTTCCATTAGGAGATATTAAAATTGATGGAACGGAATTCGACAAAAAAAAAAGAGTACGAAGTTAAATGTCATGGTGATAAAAATAAATATTGCGTTGCTCTCATCGGTTTTGTTGACGAAGGAAGTAAGTAGACATGAAAATACTTTTTTGTTTTTTAAAAATAAATTAAAATTATAATAATTTATTAACAAATGTTTTTGACTTAATTTGAATAGCTTGATATACATATAAAGTTTGTTTAAAATTAATAATAATATTTAAGGTGAAATGCAAGCAAGAAATCGAATGCTGCGCAAAAGAGTGAGCTTTCCGACAGTGCAGCAAATAAGAAGAATCGAAAACTCCTCAAGCTTAGAATTCGAGAATGATTTAGAGCAAGTAAGTAATAATAAATATAATAATAATGATACCGTAGATAAAAAAATAGCCCAGTTAAGAACGAGAGTAGTTTTGTAGTAAGTCGACTAGAATAATAACGCACAGCTGCACATAACCTGCAGTTTTAAGTTCGTTATTATCCTGCGCAACATCTGCTTCAATCTTGCGTTTGCAAGTTAGATAGTTAAAAAATTGAATTTTTGCGAAAATGAGAAACAATATGGCGGCGAGCACGCGGACAAGTGGATCTATGGATCAGTGGTCAAGGAGGTGGCGTCAATTTTTTTAGTGGCCGCGACTTGAACTACAGAAATGTATCAATCTGAAATTACTCCACTTTCAATCATTAATAACATAATTTCCTCGCAAAATTATTGCAAAAACAAAGAGCAAAGGGACTCAGAGGGCCATCCTCTATCACCCCTTTAAATATGAACCCGAAATATTTTATTTTCTCCTTATTTAAAAAAAATCCCGACTCAAAATATTAATTTCTTTTTAAATGAGAACGCGATCACAAAACCAATATTTTTCCCGAATGACCTTAAATTATAAAATAAATTATTTAAAATGTTTAATAAAATGCACAACTCATTAGGGCACTATAACTACCTTAAATTTTGTAAAATAATTTTGTTTAGTTAGCGCCCTGGTAGTATGATCTGGTAGTATATACCCAAGTGCGAAAACCAACGCGGCCCAACACTGGCCCAGTATTGGCAAAGCTGGCATCGAGACTTGGCAGACAATATTGGCCCGACTTTGCGCCGACTCTTGTGGTGTTAACAGCGGTTAGACGTCGGCAGCCAGATCTCAGCAGACATTAATGGCCCAATATTGGCTGCCATTACTCCCCCAGTGTTGACAAAATTAGAAAAAAATAAAAATAAATTTTTTTTTATTCAATTAACTAATTAATTTATAACATTTATACGGCTTATTTCCCTAAATTAAACGCAAACTTACAAATATTTGAAAAATTCTTACTGCTCGCGGGGATCGATAACTGAACCTGACGCACCACAGCCTAACACTCTGACCACTCTGCTACTCTGACGTGAAGTCGAGGAAGCAAAAGGGTTCTTATAAACTACACTACACTGGCCGATGCTGTGCCATTATTGGGCCGAGCTACGTCCCAATATTGGCAATTATAATTTGCCATCATAGATACAAAATGATAGACATTAATGTGCCTTTAATGGGCCAATCTTCGTGACATCATTAGCAATTGAATTTAAAAAAATTTTAATATCAAAATTCATGCTATGTTTTTAATATTTAATTATTATCTAAAAATTTGACTAGAATCCATTTTGAAATCAATTTTTACTAGAAAATTCTACGAGAATTTAATTATTTAAATGCAAAAATAAATAATTTATTGAATAAATAGAAAATTTCTTAATTTTTAGATAATAAAGGAAAAATTTTACTGAAAAAAAGATTTCTGTTACATTTATTTACGAATTTCTTTAATCGTAAAATTATTTGAGAACAATAATAACTTCTTTTTTAAATTAATACTTAATTAAACTTTTTCAAAAAAATTAATTCTTTACCCGTGTAGAAATTTAATCTGGGTGCTAGCCGTGCCATGTCCGGGGAGCCCCACTACAAGCTAGCCCCTGACCAGAAACCTAATTTTATCATGGCTAACTCGGGCTTTTTCAACACGGGTAAAATTGACAGTAAAAAATATAGAAAATTCTAAGTTTCGAATATTTTAATTTGAATCCTTTTCAAGCTTATTCAATTATTTAAATACAAAATAAATAATTTATTGAATAACTGAATGTTTCTTAAAATTAAATTCTTATAAAAAATTTTACCAAATTAAAATGCCATTAATGTACCTTTAATGGGCCGATCTTCGTCACATCACTGGCAATTGAATTTTCCCATTAAAGATTGATCAACTTTACCAATATTGTGCCGTTATTGAGACAAGCTACGTCCCAATTCTGCCAATTATAATTTGCCATCAAAGACACAACATTTTTGCCATTAAAGTGACATTAATGTGCCATCAATGAGCCGATCTTCGTCACATCACTAGCAATTGTCTTTTGCCATTAAAGATTGATCAACTTTGCCGTTATTGAGCCAAGCTACGCCCCAATACTGGCAATTATAATTTGCCATCAATGATACAAAATGTTTGCCATTAAAGTGCCATTAATGAGCCATTACTGGGCCGATGGTCGGCACATCACTGTCAAATTGTCTTTTGCCATTAAAGATTGATCAACTTTACCATGAATGTGCCATTATTGGGCCAAGAGCTGGACCAGTCTTAAAAAATTTGAAATTCTGACCATCGGCGCCATCATTGGCCCAGTAATGGAAGGTTTTGAACACCAATAATGGCCCAGTAACTACTGCCAATTCTCGGCAGACATTACTGCACCAATGATGGGCCGTTTTTGCAGTCTTGGCATTTCGCACTTGGGTATGTATAGTTATGAAAAGGAACATATTTTAAATTGAAAGAATTTCTAGCTTACACAGGATTACACATATTTTTTTCCCTAACACCCGCTCTGAAATTGCAACTTTCAAGGGTTACAAACAGTGACGAAAGTAATACTTTTCACAACTGTTTGAAAAACCGTGGCGAAAGTAAATTGCTGAGGAATCTGTAGTATTTACTTATATGTGGACGTCCGCATGAAAAGGGACCACTTTGTCGGTTCTAGATGCCGAGATATTCGCAATTTACTAATTTTGAAGAAAAATATCGAAATTTTTTTTATCCTTTTTTCTTAATATACATGGTCTAACACGTCGATTCATGCAGTTTTCATCAATTTATTGACACTTTAAGTATTTTATTTCGTTGTTAGCAAAAAAAATGAAAAGGGATCACTTTGCTGGAAATCCGTTATTTTTCATTGTTTCAAAAAGAAAGGGGAAAAAAATTCGAAACCTATTGATTTTCAATCTTAAGGGTGTACTAGACTTAAAACAACTCTTATCTGAATAACTTTCCAGAAGAGCCGGAGAAATTCGCATTACAATTTTTAATTTCGTGTTTTTAGAAATGAAATTTTTAATTTTTTCTAAGATTTTTTATAATAAAGTCGCTTAAAAAATTTTTTTTGACTACTTTTATTTTCTTTGCTTGAAGTAACTCTAAATTTCTTTGATTTCGTTTTTCTCGAAATGACGTATTTGATACTCCAAACTTTCAAATTCTGTAACTCATCGAATTTTTCACCAAAAAGGTTGTAAGACCACTCAAAATTTTCCAAATTTTGTCAGGAATTCGCCCATATAGATAAGTCCAATAGTGCCAAAGTGGTCCCTTTTTATACAGACGTTCACATATATTATTACTATTTTTATTTTAAAAGATGAAAATAATAAATGTTGATATTATTTTTGACGAAATAAAATTTTACTAACTAATTAAACTAACTAACTAAAGAAACTAACGAACTAAGTAAATAAATTAACTAACTTACTAACTAACAAAATTAACTAAACTAACTAGCAAAAGAAACTAAGTAACTAACTGAACTAACTAACACACTAAAAAAAAGTTTTACTTTCAGCCTGTTTTCGAGGCTGAATTTAAGGTGTAAACGGAGTCAGCTCCATTAAACAAGGACAGACTTATGTGAAATACATGGGCTGAATTTAAAGTGTAAACGGAGTCAGATTTTTTTCCTGTGAATCTGACTAAATAATTAACTAAACTAATTAAACTAACTAACTAAACAAACTAACGAACTAAGTAATTAAATTAGCTAACTTACAAACTAACCAAATTAACTAAACTAACTAGCTAAAGAAACTAACGAACTAACTAACTAAATTAACTAACAAAAATAATTAAACTAACAAACTAAAGAAACTAACGAACTAAGTAACTCAATTAACTTACTAATTTACTGACTAACTAAATTAACTAAACTAACTTGCCAACTAACAAAACTAACTATACTCACTAGCTAAAAAAAAGGAACTAACTAACTAAGTGAACTAACTAATCTGACTAAATAATCAACTAATTAAACTAATTAAACTAACTAACTAAACAAACTAACGAACTAAGTAACAAAATTAGCTAACTTACAAACTAACCAAATTAACTAAAATTAACTAAACTAATTAAACTAACAAACTAAAGAAACTGAAGAACTAAGTAACTCCATTAACTTATTAATTTACAAACTAACTAAATTAACTCAACAAACGAACTAAATAACTAAACTAAAACTAACTGAACTAACTAATCTGACTAATTAATTAATTAACAAAATAAACTATCTAAATTAACTAACTTATTTGTACACATAATTTATTGTGTTATTTTCGTGTTTACTATTTATTAAGTTATATGAAATTTCCAAAGCAACCTAAAATGTTATTGAAAATGAAATTATTAGTTACAATTATAAAAACATCCAAAATGCATTTCCTCGCAAGGCGTTAGGGAAAACGGTATGTACAACTCGTGATGAAAGAATGATTTTACTCGAGTGAATACTACTTACGCTAGATTGGCACAGAAGTTGCGTATGATTTTAACTACCTGCAGTTTCAGAGATATGATTAAAGGTTTTTCACTTTTAACTATAAAAGAAAATAAAATATCTAACAACAATAATAATTTTTTTCAGGAATTAAACGAAAAAGAGCTGAAGGAACAAAAACTTGCAAAACTGAAAGAAACATTTCAGCAACCGAAACCTCAAAAAAAAAAAAAAAAATATATGAGTCTGATGAAGAATACAACTTTTCGAGTGACGACGATAAGGTGGAAGTGAACAAAATAAAAAAAATTATAAGAAAAAGAGGAGGCAGATTCGACGAACAGGATGTCGAAGATGATGAGGAAGAAGACGAAACAAATCAATTAAAAGAAAAAATTAGTATTAAAAAAAAAAAAGTTAATGTTAATAAAAAAAAAATGAGTGACGAAGAAATCAAATTCCATTTAAGTTTCGTTCCAAAAGTTGTTAAAAAAAATGTTAACATAAATAAGTAGAGTTTTTATTTTTAAGTTCAATTATATTGATTTAATTTGTATTGTGTATGTGTCAGCAAACTGTTAAAAAGAATTAAAAATAATTATCTGTAATATATTTGACTTATTGCTTAAGTGACTTGATTCATTATAAATTATACTCATTCATCCTTAAGGGTTCATACCACTTTACACGCTTGAAAATGAAGCTATTTTCTAGAATTTTTTTTACGATTCCTGTGGATTATATTGATATGCATTTTTTTAGTTTAATTTTTTAGTTTAACTTTATAAAAAACCTTATTTCACTAAAAAAATATTATTTGTTCATTTAAAATTTAACAATAATTTTAGACCTGCTAAAAATACCGGTACCTACTGCGGGATTGATTTCTCAGATTAGAAGAATGTAAAACACAAAATTCAATTTGATTTATCTTCAGTATGACTGTGCCTATCGCCCGAACTAGAATTTTTAATTAAAAAAAAAATAACAAAATAGCAGCAAATAAAAAATTTTTTTTAGAAAATTAATTTTTGGGAATTTTTTGGTTTAAACAAATAGTAAACATTAATATTTTTAAATATTTCTAGTTCCGGCTATACGCACACATTTGACGAAGATTTTGGTAAAAAAATTTAGAGAATCGATCCAGTAGTTTCCGAAAAAACATCACGCAGCATGGAAAAATGTGGTTTTGAGAAAAACGCGTTTCAAGTTTGTGTTGTATTACTTACATAGCCGTATACGCGCTCAAATAGCATTGAAAAAATTATATTTTGAGTGTTAGGATCTTTCTAAAAATTTTACACCACATTTTTGACAAATTTAACTTTCGAACCGTAATAAAAAAAATTTTGCTTCTTTGAAGATGACAAAGTGGTATGAACCCTTAAAAAAATTGTCGGTTTTTTCCCGGCTACCTATGTCATAATTTTTCCTGGTTTTTTCTCATCTTTTAATTTATTTGATAAATAAATCTACAAATAACTTAAAAAATTTGTATTAAAGTTTTTATGAATAATTAACTTTTTTTGACGAGTTTCTTTAAATTTGTTGAGAATAATGTTTTTTTTAATAATTTGAATTTAAAAATTAAAAAATAATAAAATTAAACTAAGAATTGAAAAAATTTTTTAAAATAATAATAAAAGTCTATCCTTGTTTAATGGAGCTGACTCCGTTTACATCTTAAATTCAGCCTCGAAAACAGGCTGAAAGTAAAACTTTTTTTTAGTGTGTAATATTTATAATTGAAGCGTTTTATACAAAAGCCGCATAAATTGTTTTTTTTGAGAAAATCACTTATTTATTGAAAATTTATCTTTAAATGAAGCTCTACAATCTGGTAGAATATTACATATTTGACTGAACTTAAAACCTTTAAAAAAATAATTAATTTATAATTTCATGCAGAAATAGATGTGTTTTAGACGTTGTTAAAAAATTTTTTTAAATAATTTATTATTGTAAATTAAATACACTTAAGGGAAGCAAAAAGTAGTAGTGGTGACTGAATTATTTCAAAATTAGCTGTTATCTAGGGAACTCAAGGAAGAAATTAATGCAATATAAAATCGGAATAAAATCACACAGAGAAAAATATTATAAGTATGATAGATACTTTTTTTCCGTGCGGAAATATTGCATTTTATAATAAAGAATTATGTCAATTTTGTCCGAATTTACCCCAACTGTCCCTAAATCCTTACATAGAATGCTATTATTTAGAAAAATAATTTAATTTTTGCGAAAAATTTTATTAAAATTTTTAACAATAATAAGCAGTAATAATTTATTATTTACTTAATAAGTAATAAAAATTTAATTTGCTCAAGAAATAAATGAATATCATTCATTTTAAAATTCAGAAATTTAAAATTATAAGAATTTAAGAGATGTTTAATAATAATTGACCCTCTTGCCATGTGGAACCCGTAGGGGCAATTCACGCGGAGCCCTCGAAGGCGTGACATGCTTTCCCTCATGGGTGCCCTCGAGGAAAATCCTCATGGATTCCATATGGATTTTCCACACGGTGCCCTCGTGGATTTCATAAAATGCCCTCAACCTTATTTTCAATTAAATTAATAAATTAATTATTTATTAATAACAAATTAGTCCAATTATTGATAAATAACATTCTTATTTAACAATTTTTACTTTTTTTAATTAAATCGTGACCAAAAAAAAAAAAATCTGACGCACGCGGGAATTGAGCCTACGACCTACTGACTACCAGACAACACTCTTACCACTATGCTTTTTTTTAGAAAAAGATTTCTTTATTGAAACATTATTATCTTTGTACATGCAATGTAGATATCAATTTAAAAAAACATTGCTTATATGGGTAATAATCAGCCAATCCAAACCATCGGCAATCTACAGATTGCACTCGTAGTTTACAACATTTTATTGTTTGGTAAGAAGAACAATTATATATGTTGGGCAAAACTTTGACATAAGTCAGGTGTATTGCGTTCTCTTTTTTTGTTGGTGACTTGCTGACTTGCTTTTGATGATTCAATAAATTATTTATTAACACTAATACACCATGACAAATAATTAAATAGTTTAATAATAATAATAACAATATTAATAATATAATAATAGACCATAAATATTCATAAATTAATATTTTTATTATTTCAAAAAAAAAAAATATTAAAACATTTGTGTTAAAAACGCGTTTTTCATGGTTTTAAAATCAATATAAACATTAATTTGTTGATGAAAAAAAAATTTTTTTTTTTGGACTTAGAAATTTTTTCTAGTTAATGATGTGGGCAATCCAATGAGGGCCCTCGCGTGGGCCCTCATGGATTTGCCCTTAGGTAAGTTCAATATTTTCAAAAAAAGTAACATTAAATATTTGTTAAAAACGTGTTTTTCATTGTTTAAAATGATAGTAAACAATAATTTTTTGTTGTAAAAAAAATTTTTCGTTTGGACTTAGAAAAATTGTTGAGCAGGGCATTCATAATGGCTAAGAGCAGGGGCCCTGCTGGTGCCCTCGTAAATTTCCATAACTTTGTGATAGGATTTCTGGAAAAATGTGACTTAATGTTTATTTCAGGTGCTTTGAAACGTAATTTAATGCATTCTGAACTAAAGTTTTTCAACAAAAAAATTTTTTTTTAAAACTTAGATAAATTTTTGAGCAGGGCAACCGTAAGGGCAAAGAACGGGGCCCCTGCTGGTGCCCTCGTGGATTTCTCCTCATGGATCTTCCACGAGGGCCCCGGAGCTGTGGGGCTTGAACGTGGCTTTTTCCACACGGGAAATTAATTTTCTATTTCTTAATCACAATTGTTTAAGAATTGTCTAATATTGTTCAGAAGTAACGAAAAAAACTGCATACTTTTGATTTGACAGAACATTATATTTATCAAAATTTTAGTCTTTAAATTAAAAAAGATGAAAAAAATTCTAATGATTTCTATTTGTCATTACCATTTAAATTAAATAATTTTAAAATAAAAATAATTATAATTTAACATAGGAAAAATAATATACCTAATATACATTATATCTAAAGTTAAAAAAAATATATACACAAGACAACTAGAATGTAAGGGACAGAAAAAGTGAATGAATGAATGATAGAACATTAAACTTAAATTACTATAGTTAATTTTAATTAATAATTTAATTCAAATGATTTAATAATTAAAAAAGAAATAATTAATTGTATTACTAGAAATTGAATAAAGCACTTTGTAAAAAAATCATCCGATCCGGGAATCTAACGCAGATCTATAAATTACAAGTCTGAAACGAGTACCACTGAACCATCTCAAGTGATGTTAGCCATTACAGTTATTTATTATTTAAGAAAAATTCATTTCGATTGTAGAAAAAAAAATGTTCCTGAAATCAATCTTCTGATTAATTTCAAGATCAATTTTTTTATTTATGAATAGACTGAAATTAAAAAGACATTAAAATTCTTCAGTTTATTAAAAAACAGTTTTTAAACGGAAATAAATGTTCATAAAGAACAACGAACAAATAAATTTTTATTGGTAAAAAGCACCGCGAGATGGCAGCTGCTATTAGACCATTAGAAAAATATGTTAATTCATAAATTAGATGGTATTGTAATTTATTTTTCAACGTAATTAATTGAGAAAATAATAAGTTTAACAAGTATTAATTTTGAAAAAATTAATTAAGGGGGAAACCACATTAGAACGCTGTTTTTTAGCCGTTTTTCACGAATTTTTTTTTAAGGTAAGAATTTTTTTGAATGAAATAAAACATTTCCACCATGTTTCACATATATTCATCTGTAACTCATATTTTTTTTAAGCGTTTATATAAAAAATCTGTCAAATTGAGAGCTATTACATATAGAGCTGCTCCGCCGGAGTTCATGACTGCCGTGCAGTCCTGAGCCCACAAATTTTGTCCGAAAGCAGAAAATCAAGTTTATTCACATTTTATAAATATTTTATTATTAAGTGAACTAACTTTTAAGTGAAAATATTGAAAATTGACACTACTTTGAAAAAAATATTCGATTTTTTGCCTACTTTTTTGCAACTTTTTTATTTAAAAAAAGGTACTAAAAAATTGTTCTTTCTTTTCAAGTTTAGTTCACTTAACAATAAATTTAAATAACGAACAATTTCCAATTTTTCATTTTAAAATCGGTCAATAACTTTTTGAGCTACATTGCACGGCAATTTCAAAAATCCTGTTTTGAGAAAAACGCATTTGAAAAAAGTATCAAAAAATTGATATTTATACAAAAAAAATTTTTAAAGTGCTTACACTTTAATCGGCTATTCCAGCACTATACATATCCCTTTATCTGCTTCAAAAGTATCATGTAAGTCTAATAATTCCTCTTTTCGTCCCTTTCTGCTCTCCTTAGTCTCAAAAGGGCTACGCCTATTCTACTAATCTACGGTAACCTGGAGCTCGCTCCGTTCATCACTAGTACAGCGAGGACGTCGAATTTTGCTCTTAAAATTTTTGCAGCCTATTTTTGAACACCTTAACTAACAATTTGTGCAAAAAAGAAAAAATCGATTTTTTCAGACGTCTAATGTGGTTTCCCCCCTTAAAAGTAAATTAATAATTAATTATTTATTAAAGAATTAGTAAAAATTAATTACATTAATTAATTATAATTAATTAATAATAAATGATTTAAATAATTAATAGAAAAGGAATTGTTATTTCCCTAAAATTACTTGTTACAAAATGATTAAATTTTTTTTGTTAATAAAGGGCATCCGGGAAAAATCGAACCCAAAAAGTGTTTTCCCGCGTGTCGTCTCACTCCTAAATAATTAGAGATATCTAGTTCCGATTTATCATGATAATTAGGGGAATTCGTGATGATAAAGAATATTCTCGAAATTTGCAAGTAGTTTTTGAAATAAATATTGAAAAACGAAATTACAAAAGTTGGATTTTGGGCGAAAGTGAGAGACAATATGGCGGCGAGCACACAGACAAGTGGATCTATGTGTCAGTGATCAAGGAGGTGGCGCCAATTCTTTGAAGTGGTCGCGAGTTGAACTAAGGGAAATGTTTTAACCTCAAATTACTCCACTTTCAATCGTTAATAAAATCATTTCCTCGCAAAATTATTGCAAAAACGGAGAGGGCCGCTCCTCGGAGAGTCTTCCTCTGTCACCCCTCCAAATATGAACCCGAAATATTTTATCCTCTCAAAATGAGACGTCTATACTGAACCGTTCAAAACCCCTTTTTTCCGTATATTTAAACAATTTTTTTTCAATAATTATTTATCAAAATTTCTCTAAATTTCGAGAGGACCGCTGGTCCCAGAGCATATTTCTCTATATTTACCAAAAAATCCCGACTCAAAATATTCTTTTCTTTTCAAATGAGACGTCTATCACGAAACAAGTATTATTTCCCGGATGCCCTTAAGATAACAAAAAAATATTATACCACTCTAGAAATTGAATAATATTTATTTTTGATTCTTTAAAAATGCATTAAAAACACAGAGAAAAGAAAGAAAGTAACAATAAAAGCTGTGAGAGGGCAGCAGCTGTCAAGACCATTTTTAAAAATGAACAACTTTTGGAAATTGATAAATTAAATTGTTGTTTATAAATAATAAAAGCATACTAAAACGTCTGGAATTTGTGCAGAAAATTAGATTAGAATTATAAAAACCTAAATTTAAAAAAATTTTAAAGTAGATATTACGAACAAAATTCCATATGGAAAATATTTTTATTAATTCTGTTTTCCTTTTTTCTTATAAATTACATTAATAAAATTAATTATTGCTAGATAATTATTAATTTTGTTTTTTTACTTAAAATGGAAAATAAATATTATTTTACTTCAGAAATTGAATAATAATTTTTTAATACTTAAAAAATGCATTAATAATATGGAAAATGAAAGTAACCAAAAAAACTGCGTGAGGGCAGCAGATGTCAAGACAATTTTGGAAAAATGAACAATTTTTGTAAATTGCTAAATAAAATTCTTGTTTCTAAATAATAAATGCTGTGAGCAATAAAAAAATTCATAAAAATTACTAACGAATTTCTAAAAACAATATTAAAAAAATTTAATGGTAAAGAACACAAATATTATTTGTAGATCAACCAAGGCACAAATGTTCGACTTTCTGCTGCGAAATCGAAAAGGGAATAACATTCTTTCGACCAAGGAATAAAGAAAAATTAATTAATAATAACACATTTAATTAATTAAATTATTTTAATTACCTATACAAATTAAATTATGCATATTGTGAAAGAATAAAAAAAAATTTTATCCGAACGAGAGTTGAACGCAAATTTTTAAATTACAAGCCGGACATAGTTACCACTGAACCGTCTGACGAGATATTAGCTAGTTTGATTGTCTATTATTTATGTGAAATTCGTTTCGATGGTCGAAAAAAAATTGATCCTGAAATTAATCAACGGATTAATTTCAGGATCAATTTTTTTAAATTTATAAATAGACTGAAATAAGAATTCTTGTTTTTATCAATTAAATAAATTTAAACATAAATAATTGTTCCTAAAAGAAAAAAAAATTACAATGATAAAAAGTGCCGCGAGATGGCAGCTGCTAATGGGCAATTAGAAAAATATTTTTTAATGAGTAAGATATCGTAATTTATTTTTCGACATAATAAAATAGATCATTTATAGAATTAATAAATAATTAAAGTAATTAACAATAATTAATTAATAATTCAATTTTATTGTTAAATGAATCAATTTTTTAATAAATTAATTAAATAATTAAATTAATAATTATTAAAGAAGAAAGAAAAAATAAATTTATAATAATAAAAAGCGCCACGAGATGACAGTTGTTGATGGGCAATTAAAAAAATACTTATTCAAAAGTAAAGTATTGAAATTTAGTTTTCGACATAATAAGATGTAAAAATAAAAGAAATAATTAATATTATAAATTATTAATTAATTGTTCATTAACGAATCATTTAAAATTAATTGCATAATAACTAATGACATTAATTAACAATAATAACTTTAAATTATTTGGTAATTAATAATTATTTTTATTTCTGAAAAATTAAATGCAAAATTTAATAAAAAGAAACATAAAAAAAATTTCAACCGACCCGGGAGTCGAATTTTTTTGTTAAATTAATTTTTTTTTAAATAATCAATTGTTTAATAATTTATTCTAATTGATTAATTAATTAATTTTTTTGGTTCAAATAATTAATTGTTTAATTATTTATTCTAATTAATTGATTAATTTAATTAATGAATTTTTTTGTTTAAATCATTAATTGTTTAATTATTTATTCTAATAAATTAATTAATTAATTTTGATTTAATAATTTATTCTAATTAATTAAATGAATAATTATTAAAAAAAATAAATTTGTAATGATAAAAAGCGCCACGAGATAACAGCTGTTGATGGAGAATTAAAAAAATACTTATTCAAAAATAAGCTATTGAAATTTATTTTTTAACATAATAAAATGAGAAAATAATAGAAATAATTAATATTATTAATTAATTGTTTCTAATGAATCATTTAAAATTAATTAACAATATCAACTTCAAATTATTTGGTAATTAATAATTATTTTTATTATTGGAAAATTCAATACAAAATTTAACAAAAAGAAAAAAAAATTGCAACCGACCTGGGAGTCGAACGCAGACTTTAAATTTACAAGTCTGTCATGGTCGCCACTGAGCCATCTCAAGTGATGTTAACCTTTGCAGTGATGAAATATTTATGTGAAATTCATTTTGGCAGACCAAAAAAAAAATTGATCCTGAAATTAATCAACGGATTAAGTTCAGGATCAATTTTTTTTCAATTTATTAATAGAATGAAATTGAAAGGAAATCAAAATTATTTTTTTCATTCATTAAATGGTTTTAAACGGAAATAATTATTCCTAAAGAAAAAATAATTTTTGTAATGATAAAAAGCGCCACGAGATGGCAGCTGCTGATAGACCATTAGAAAAATATTTATTCAAGAGTATGATATTGTAATTAAATTATTAACATAATTAATTAATGAAAATTAATTAATAATAGAGAATTTGAAGAATGAATAAATATTTAAATTAATTAATGAATTTTTTTCTTCAATTAATTAATTGTTTAATTATTTATTCTAATTAATTAATTAATTAAATTAATAATTATTAAAAAAAAAATTGCAATTATAAAAAGCGCCACAAGATGGCAGCTGTTGATGGACAATTAAAAAAATATTCATTCAAGAGTAAACTATTGAAAATAATTTTTCAATATAATAAAATGAGAAAATAATAGAAATAACAAATATTATTAATTATAACTTTAAATTATTTGTTAATAAATGATTATTTTTATTACTGAAAAATTAAATGCAAAATTTAATAAAAAGAAACAAAAAAAAATTTTAACCGACCGGGGAATCGAACGCAGACTTCAAATTTACAAGTCTGTTATGGTCGCCACAAAGCCATCTCAAGTGGTGTTTACTTTGACAGTGATGAAATATTTATGTGAAATTCATTTTGGCAGACCAAAAAAAAAATTGATCCTGAAATTAATCAACAGATTAATTTCAGGATCAATTTTTTTTTAATTTATGAATAGACTGAAATTAAAAGGAATTTAAAATTCTTGTTTTCATCAATTGAAAACAGAAATAATTATTCCTAAAGAAAAAAATAAATTTGCAATGATAAAAAGCGCCACAAGATGGCAGCTGCGGACGGACCATTAAAAAAATGTTTAAACTAAATAAGGCTTTTGAAATTTATTTCTGAATAAAAAGAATAGAAATAACTTATTTTATTTAATATTAAATTTTTATTTATAGTAATTCGTAAAATTATTTTAAAAAAGTAATTAATTTTAAATTGATAATTTTTTATTAATAAATTATCAATATTTCATAAAAATTATGATTATTATTTAATTAACAAAATTGACATTTACATTAATTGATACTAATTAACAATACTATACAATACTAATTAACAATAATTATAATTTTTAAATACATAAAAAAAGGCATTAAAAATACGAAGAAATAAAAGTAAACAAAAAAACTGCGAGAGGGCAGCAGCTGTCAAGACAATTTTTGAAAAATGAAATTTTTTTGTAGATTGATAAATCAAATTCTTATTTGTAAATAATAAAAGCGCTGTAAGCAAAAGAAAATTCGTTAAAATTACTAACGAATTTGTAAAAACAATATAAAAAAAATTTAATGGTAATTAACGGTCTGGAAGTTGAATAATATTTTTGTTTGATACTTTAAAAATTCATTAAAAAGCAGCAGTCAAGACAATTTTTGAAAAATGAAAATTTTTTATAGATTGATAAATTAAATTCATGTTTGTAAATATTAGACGATGTGTGAGCAATAAAATATTCGTAATAACCATGTGAAGTGGTCGAAAATTTTTGTAAAATTGAATTAAAGATTTATTAAAATGAAAAAAAAATCTGACATAACCTTATTTAATTTCAATCAATTTTAACAAGTATTAAAATTTGTCTTTACTTACCTTCGAAAGTTATTTAAATTGTATAAAATTATTTTCTTTTCTTGACAAATTTTCAATTCAACTAAAAAATTTACTTACCTTTTGATGGTTATTGAAATTAAGAAATTTTAACTTAATTTCGTTCATTATAAATTTAAAACAGATTATTCTTCAACAATAATAATATAAATTATTATTTTTATTAATTAATTATTATTTAATTAATTAATTTCCATTTGTGGTTAAAAATAATTAAAAACATTTCACCTAACCCTATTTCGTAGAAAAATTAATTAATTATAATTCATTAATAATAAATCGTTTAAATAATTAATAATAATTAATTAAAAATAATAATTATTTAAAACATTTTGTAAATTATATAAATAATAATTTACCGCTAATTTTCTTTTAGATCCAACAAATTGATTATCTTTTGTTTTAATATGACGTTTAAATTTTATTCAGAATTTTTGAATTTTTACTTTTTCAAATACTTTTATCTTCATCAATTATTCACTATTTTGCGAAAATAAAAGTATATAGTCCATCTTAAAATACTTTTTTCTACTACTCTCTAATATTTGGTTATCACATTCTGAAACACCCTATATATCGTATATTACTAGACCTGTTATGTTAGAATGTACTTTAGGTAAATTCAGTTAGTGTAATTAAATTACAATATTATGTTATATTTAAATAATAAAAAAAATCATAATCTTACTACATATTTAAGCTTTAAAGCATAATTTTCTTTCATAATAATAAGTAACTAGTATCTAAATGTTATTAAATAAAAAATTGAATAAGTACAATATATGTGACCGGGACTGAGAAAAGGGACCTACTTACCAAAAAATCGATTTTTTTTATGATGGTTTCTTATAGTTTAAGGTCCTAGAAATACAATGCAATCAGTACAGATTGTTAAAAAATTTTTTTTGCAATTGTTTAAACAAATTTAAAAAAAAATCTTTTTTTAAATTTTTTTTATGAAAATATAAGGAATTTTAAGACAAAAATTACTCTTTGTTGTCTAAGTGTCAAGAATATATCCCCTCAATCTTAAATTGAATGCCTAAACCATTTACAAAAAATTCGACTTAATTCCTCGAAGATGATCCCCAAGTATACCCCGTAATCGGCAACCTGGTTATGCAAGTCAAAAAATAACTATGGATTATTGTAGAGTTCAGAATTATTCATTATTGTGTCAGTTCTGAACTTGCATAAAAAATTTCAGACCTCTAGGACATCCGGAAGTCTTTTAAATTAATTTTGAAAATTCCATAATTTGACTTTTACAAAATAAATTGTTTATAACAATTACAGGGTTGTTTGAACAATTATTTAACCATAAAAATCGGATTCAGCATAAAAAATACATAAAGAACACTCATCATGTTAATTTAAATGTAAAATGTTTTAAGAAATCTAATTTATTTGGATACAAAACTTTAAACGCGTTTTTCTCGAAAAGTTGATTTTGGTAAGTAGGTCCCTTTTCTCAGTCCCGGACACATAAATATATTATGGTTAAATGAATTCAGTTTTTCTTAGATGTCAGATTTTTATATATTTTGTTTAATTAATATTTTATTAATTTAAAATAAATATTAATGGTTTAGTTTGTAAATAAAGATACATAGAGACCTACACTTTGTGCGAAGCGCATAATTGCATAATTTTCAAAAATTGAAAGAAAGTTTAAAGTTTTACGTATTATAATGTTTATGAATAAAATAAAATAAATTTAACGTCGCATCAAAACGCATAATTTTTTTTCATCGCACAATTTTTGAATTCTCGCATAATTGTTCATAATTATATTTTTTGTGCAAGAAATATAAAAATATTTCACAGTCTAAATCTGCATTAACGAAATATCTGTTTATAAATACATTTTATCATAAATTTATGAATAAAATTAATCATCCATAATTAAAAGGGCAATCCTAGTTGTAATTTTCAAAAAATCGGTTTTTCTTTTCTTGTATTTTTTTAAGTTTACCCTCACAACACCGAAAATTTCCTAAATATTTACTTAAAATTTACTTGCAAGCTTGGAAGTACTTACTTGCAAAGTTTAGTGAAAATTCTGCAAAGATTTAAATGTCCCACTTTAATAAATGTTGAGCTAACTTTGCAAGTAAATTCTTCGAAGTTTGAAAGTAAATCTTTAATAAATTTTTAGGAAAGTTTCGGTACTGTGTGGGTAGGGTCTCAGACATATGTTTGTAAAATAATAAGTTGATACTTTAAAAATTGAGTGAAATATAAAGCTTTAAAGATCTGAAGTAAGGTTCAATTAAGTCCGGCTTCCTGTAGCCCGGAACAAAATTTCGTCTAATGAAAGAGTATGATAAAATTTTAAACTCGTTTTTCTTAAAACAGCATTTTGCAAATCGGTGATCGCACTATTTCTCAAAAACTACTGCACTGAATCTCCGATTTTTCTTGAGTTTAGTGGGCTTTTTTAATACATAAAAAAATCTACTTCTCACCTCAATAGAATGATTTTTTTTAAGAAAAGGGTCGTCCATAAAGCATGTGATATTTGAAGAAGTAGGGGGGTCCATAAAATATCATGCTTCATATTAATCATTATTGGAAAAAGTATCAAAATGGGGGGGATAAAATTTCGGAAATTAAGTATGCTTTATGGATGACCCCAAACAATATCTTTTTACAGCTGAGAACCCACAGCATTTTTTTATCTTTTACTTTAACTAAATTCGTTTGAATTTTGTATTTCTGAGAATCCAGCTCCTTGTTACCGTGGTCATTGCAAAACATATTTCTTATGATGACTTTTACTCTATATTTATAAAGAATAAGTTGCTTTATTTAAAAATGTTGGTTGTTTTTCTTTAAAAAATTAACATAATGTTAAAAGCTTTATTTGGGTCCTTAATAACGTTTTTCTTTCAAAAGCATCAATTTGCACTTTTTAATTTTTCAATGCATAATTTCGCATAATAATCAGTTTTTCAGGGCATAATCCAGTAATTTTTAGCGTAATAAAATACTGTCCTTAAAGATACATAATAATAATAATAATAATAATAATAATAATAATAATAATAATAATAATAATAATAATAATAATAATAATAATAATAATAATAATAATAATAATAATAATAATAATAATAATAATAATAATAATAATAATAATAATAATAATAATAATAATAATAATAATAATAATTTATCCCCGAGCCTTTCAAAGACCAAGAGCCGCAATTTCCAACTGTGGAAACTCCACGGCAGACGAAGAGTGTTATTGCAACCCGGGATAGAGCGGCTGCAGGCGCAACTAAGACGAAAAAGGTTAATAAGCGCCCTAGGGAAGGAGTAAGCCCGGATGTGAGTCCACAACGAGCGACTCAAAGTGAAAAGAGGATTAAGCGAAAGGATGCTCCACAGCTTAATCCTGAGTCGCTAGTTGAAGCAAAAGGGTCGTCCTCAAGTAGTCCTAGTAAGACGTATGCCGATACCGTCTTGAAAGACGGAGCGGACATTGAGGATGACTTTAAGGTTGTTGGAAAAAGAAAGAAACGGGCCCCTTCGAAACTCAGGTCCACGGAAGCTGTGAAGATCACGGCAAGAGACCCAAAGTTTTACGAGGGTATCTTGCCGCTGATAAAAGAAAAGGTTAAACCTGAAGATACAGGCACCGTGGTAAAGAAAATCAGGAGAACTTTTAAACAGGAAGTTCTCCTGATAGTGAAAAAGGGTGGAGAGACCTTAAAATTTGCGAAAGGTCTGTCCTTGGCCCTGCATGGCAAGGCCGAGGTCATACCTCTTGTAAATAAGAGGTCTCTAGAAATCAGAGACCTGGATGAAGCCACTACAGAGAGTGAGGTGACTTCAGCATTGGAAGAAAAGCTGGGCAAGTCCGACCTGCCTATAGAGTGCAAATTACTGCCGCGCTACAAAGGAACTAAGGTTGCTCTAATCCGCTTGGCAGAAGCAGAAAGTGACATTCTGCTTAAACTTGGTCGAATCAAAATCGGCTGGATAAATGCTCAAATTCGCGAGCATGTTGAAGTAGCTAGGTGCCAAAAGTGCTTAGCCTACGGACACTCTACCCGAACCTGCAAAGGCCCCGACAGAAGTAAAAACTGTCGGAGATGCGGCGGAGAGGGACACCTCGCGAAGAGCTGTAAAGTTAAGCCGAAGTGCCTTATGTGCTTGGACCTGGGGAAGCCAGAGACGGATCACGATTCCGGAAACAGAACCTGCCCGGTTTACAGAGAAGAACTGCAAAAGATTAAAAGGGCAAATCCTTAAAATTTTTGCAGGTCAACCTGCATACAAGTAAGGATGCACAGTTGCTCCTAATGCAAACAGCAAGGGCAAATGAGGTCGATATCCTGTTCTGCAGTGACCAGTATCAAGGAAGCGACCTCGCCCCTTGGTATCAGGATAAGGCGAAAAGAGCCGCCATAAAGCTTAAATGCTTCAATCTTTGCCTTGAGAGAGGAGAGTTCTTCCGCGACTGGAAGCGACAGAGGTTAGTCCTCCTAAGGAAAGGTGAAAAACCTCTAGATAAGGTTTCATCGTACAGGCCTATATGCCTGCTGGATACGATGGGTAAACTTCTAGAGGATATGGTTCTGCAGAGAATGCAAAGCCACTTGACCGAAGAGAATCGTCTATCCGATCACCAATTTGGTTTCCGTAAAGGCAAGTCCACGGTTGATGCCATCCAGGCAGTTGTGGACATAGCCAAAGCAGGAAAAAAACAAATTGGGACCTGGGAAAAAGAAGAGCTTCTGCGCGTTGGTAGCAATTGACATACGCAACGCGTTTAATTCCGCAAGATGGAAAGATCTCATCGAGTCGATTGAAAAGAAAAACATGCCGCCCTACTTGTTGCGGATAATGGATAATTATCTTAGCGACAGGTGGGTTATATATGAGGGAGACACCTGCACTCTCAGGGAAGAGATGCAGGGTGAGGCACCTCAAGGCTCGAGGGTTGGTCCATTTGTATGGAATGTATCTTACGATGATTTTCTGCGAATGGATCTGCCCGAAGGTGCGGTGATCATCGGCTTTGCGGACGACGCGTTGTTCGTGTGCACTGACAAAAGTGAGGAGGCTCTTGGGACATTGGTGAACGAATGTCTGCGACTAGCAAAAAGCTGGCTGGATACCAGAGGTCTTGAAATGGCCCTGGAAAAGACCGAGGCACTGCTGGTCACAGACAGACGTGGTTATGAGCTCCCACGAATCGTGATAGACGGATTCGAGGTCAAGTAAAGTAAGCAAATTAAATATCTTGGTGTAAAGTTGGATGGAAGGTTAAACTTCCACCACCACATGTCTACGGCGTCAAATAAGGCGATCGAGTGTGCGGCTAATTTTTCACGGTTAATGCCAAACGTAGGTGGACCCCGTGAACAAAAAAGAAGACTGGTGGCGAGTGTCGCCCACGCTAAAATGCTCTATGCAGCACCAGCGTGGGCCCCATCCCTGAGAAGTAAAAGATGTGTGACCATCTGTGAAAAGGTACTGTCGGCGCAGAGATCGATAACAACGCGTATCATCTCTGCATATAAGACGGTATCTACGAGTGCTGTGCAGGATCTTGCAAGTGTCCCGCCAGCATATCTTTTGTCGAGGGAAATCGACCTCCACGTCCGAACATACATGTTCACGTGCCCTTAGATATCATAGACGTCGCATCAATGCTCCGGCAATGCTATAACGTTTATGTAACTAACGGAGGCGGTTCAGGGCCCATCCTGGCCAGATGGTAGTACCCTGTTAAGGCCCGATTGTCTTTCGACACGGGACAAAGAAATAAGAAAAAAAGGAATGAAATGGACAAAATTTTAAATAAAATACTCCAAGTGGGTTCCTCGAAAGAGGGTAATCCCACCACCGATTCTGATCAGGTGCAAGCCCCGATAGTCGGTGCAGATGGCTCCAAGGATTTTGGTGGAAGACAAATAGATAGCCAGCTGACATGCTACGAATCAAATGTCGCAAATCAGTTCCTGGCTATTTCCGGGATTTTTAAGAGCGTGCACCAGGCATTCAAGCGCCAAAAGAACGTCAGTCGCGACATCCAGGATAGCGTGGCGGTTTTGGAGAGTGCGTTCTTAACAATTTCTAGGAATCTGCATTTGATCCCATAACCGTTCAGGGATCAGGAGCCACGGACTTTAACTGTGGGAACTCTAAGGCAAAAGAGGAGTGCTGCTGCAACTCTTGATAGTGCAGCAGCTACAGATTCTAATAAGGGAAAGAACGTAAATAAGCGCCCCAGAGAAGGTATTAGCCCGGATAAGAGTCCCCAAAAAGTGACTCAGAGCGAAAAGAGGATTAAGCGAAAGGATGCTCCACCGCTTAATTCTTTGTCGCTAGTTGGAGAAAAAGAGGCGTCCTCAAGTAGTCCTAGCCAGACGTATGCTAACACCGTCTTAAAAGAAGGAGCGGACAATAAGGACGGCATTAAGGTTGTTGGAAAAAAAGGGAACGGGCTCCAAGAAAGAAGCCCCCAGGCGAGAAAACAGAGCTCTCAAAACGCCTTTTGAAGCTTAGAACCACGGAAGCGGTAAAGATCACGGCAAGAGACCTAAAATCTGATAAGGGTATCTTGCCGCTGATAAAATCAAAGGTTAAACCAGAAGACACTGGTACCGTGATTCATAAAATCAGAAGAACCTTTAAACAGGAGGTTCTTGTGATAGTGAAAAAGAGTGAAGATACCTTGAAGTTTGCGGAAGCACTGTCCTCGGCTCTGCATGGCGCCTTGCCATGCGAGGTCACTGCTCTCGTAAATAAAAGGTCTCTTGAGATCAAGGAGCTGGATGAAACCACGACGGAGGGTGAGGTGATTTTAGTTCTGAGAGATAAGCTGGGCAAACCTGATCTGAAGATAGAGTGCCACATTTTGACGCGCTTTAGAAGTACAAAGGTGGCTCTAATCCGCTTAGCAGAAGCAGAAAGTGACATTCTGCTTAAACTTAGCCGAATCAAAATCGGCTGGATAAATGCTCAAATTCGCGAGCGTGTTGAAGTAGCTAGGTGCCAAAAGTGCTTAGCCTACGGACACTCTAACCAAACCTGCAAAGGCCCTGACAGAAGTAAAAACTGTCAGAGATGCGGCGGAGAGGGACACCTCGCGAAGAGCTGTAACGTTAAGCCGAAATGCTTTACTTGCTTAGACCTAGGGAAGCCGAAAACGGATCATGAGACCGGAAAGAGAGCCTGCCCGGTTTACAGGGAAGAACTGCAAAAGATTAAAAGGGCAAATCCTTAAAATTTTTGCAGGTCAACCTGCATACAAGTAAGGATGCACAGTTGCTCCTAATGCAAACAGCAAGGGAAAATGAGGTCGATATCCTGTTCTGCAGTGACCAGTATCAAGGAAGCGACCTCGCCTCTTGGTATCAGGATAAGGCGAAGAGAACCGCTATAAAGCTGTGCAACCCCGAATTGCGAGTTGACTAGTTTCTGGAGACGAGCAGTGGGTTCGTGTGGATAGAGGTAGCTAATATACGTATGTATAGCTGCTACTTCTCACCCAACGACCCACTGACAAACTTCGAAGCCAATATCGAAGACCTAGAAGCGAGCCTCACAGAATCCAGACTGGATGTTATCATCACAGGCGATTTTAACGCAAAGTCGCCAGAGTGGGGTGAGACGAGACTCGACAAGAGAGGAATTCGTATTGGAGAAATGATCTCCAGAAACGACTTATTGGCTGTAAACCGAGGCAATACATGGACTTTTAGACGAGGTGCGATCGGATCAATTATAGATCTAACGATCGCATCGTCAAAACTATTTAGCCGCATAAGCGACTGGAGGGTCTCTGAGGAATATACCGCAAGTGACCACCAGTACATTGAGTTCTCAGTCTCAATGGGAGATACACAAGGAGGAAAGAGACAGGATGTTCCTAGTCGCAAGACCTCCTCGTGGAATATGAAGAGACTCGACAAGGATAAGTTCGGCCGGTCCCTAAGAGAAGCCCTTTTGATTGAGGACTTGGGCTGGGTGAAGAGCCGAGCAGTCTGGATGGGAAGGTGCGAGCGGTGAGAAACATGATAGTCACCGCTTGCAATGCGTCAATGCCACGCAAAGGCGCCATTCCGAAAAGAAAATCCTTGCACTCGTGGTCAGAGGAGCTAGCCTCCTTGAGGAAGGAATGCCTCAAAGCAAGAAGGACATATACCCGATCTAAGGGAGATCCCTTGCTGAAAGAGTCTTTTAAGGAGGCGAAAACGAACCTCAAGAAAGAGATCCGCAAGTCGCGACGCCGTAGCTGGAAGGACCTAATCGGGGAAGTCGATAAGGACCCATGGGGTCTGGCTTTTAAAATCGTTACTAAGAAATTAGCGACGAGGCAAAAGACCCCCGGCCTGGACAATCCCGATTGGGTCAGAAAGATAATAAATTCTTTGTTTCCTCCTGCAGAACCATACCTTAGAAGGGACTGGAGTTTTTGCAAAGTCGAAGAGGAAGAACTCTTCACACTTAGTGAACTGCAAAAAGCAGGCAAAAGATTGAAAACAGGCAAGGCGCCTGGAATCGATAGGATAAGTAACGAGATCCTAAAGTTGGTAATCGACACTTCACCCCAGATTCTGCTTCGATGCTTCAATCTTTGCCTTGAGAGAGGAGAGTTCTTTTGCGACTGGAAGCGACAGAGGTTAGTCCTCCTAAGGAAAGGCGAAAAACCTTTAGATAAGGTTTCATCGTACAGGCCTATATGCCTGTTGGATACTATGTGCAAACTGCTAGAGGATATGGTTCTGCAGAGAATGCAAAGCCACTTGACCGGAGAGAATAGTCTATCGGATCACCAATTTGGTTTCTGTAAAGGTTGATGCCATCCAGGCAGTTGTGGACATAGCCAAAGCAGGTAAAAACAAATTGGGACCTGAGAAAAAAAGAGCTTCTGCGCGTTGGTAGCAATTGACATACGCAACGCGTTTAATTCCGCAAGATGGAAAGATCTCATCGAGTCGATAAAAAAGAAAAACATGCCGCCCTACTTGTTACGGATCTCTGCATATAAGACGGTATCTACGAGTGCTGTGCAGGTCCTTGCAAGTGTCCCGCCAGCAGATCTTTTGGCGAGGGAAAGGGAAGAAATGTTTCTCTTTTCTAAAGAAAGCAGTTCCTGGGATGAGGAATTAAGACCAAGCAAGGGCCTGATCCGCAAAGAAGCGAGGCACAGGCTCATAGAAAGATGGCAAGAAAGAAGGGATGGTGAGGAAGAAGGTCAATGGACTTATCGACTTATCCCGGCACTCGCCACCTGGATAAATAGGAAACACGGTCAGGTTTTCTATTATTTGACTCAGGCGCTCACAGGTCACGGGTGTTTTAACTCGTACCTGTGTCGCTTTACATTACGCGAGGACGAGGTGTGTGCATATTGCCAGTTCCCTGAGGACAACGCGGAGCACACCCTCTTCTCATGCAAGAATTGGGACTTGGAGAGGCGGGCCATGTTCGAAGGTGTAAACAGTCAAGTTACACCGGAGAACATGATATTGCTAATGACCCAGTCGGAAGAGAATTGGCGGCAAGTCGAGAACTTCATAATCTCGGTTATGTTGAGGAAGGATCTCGACGGCCGCCAAAAAGCGTAATTCAAACAGCTTTTAATTTTGTTCGTTTATTTTTTATTAATTTATTTTGTGATTTATTTGTCCTTATACATTTTTTAATTGTTTGTGTTGTTTATTTATTTTCGTACAGTTTTATGTTTTCAATATTTTATACGCGTTTATTTTTTCTTTTTTTTATATATCCGTTTATAATTTTATCTTTTGACTTTTTACACTTAATTACACATTTGTTATTTTTAATAATTGTTGTGCTGTTAATTCCGCTTTTATTTTTAACTATTGACGCAGGATAACCGC
This sequence comes from Leptopilina syphax, assembly GCA_032872505.1. Taxonomy (NCBI): domain Eukaryota; kingdom Metazoa; phylum Arthropoda; class Insecta; order Hymenoptera; family Figitidae; genus Leptopilina; species Leptopilina syphax. The sequence goes on along the minus strand of CM065472.1, from coordinate 23,720,106 downwards.
AGAGAAAGGCAGAAGTCGCATTAGCGACAGAGTTGGAGCGCCACCCTCGAAGGCTCAAGTTTTACGACAGTTCCGAGGAAGGGTTACGGAAGGGTTGCTCCAGAAGAAGGGTTACGGGTTTTAGTGGGTCGAGCTGGTAGTAGGTCGCCAGTTCATTAAATTTACTTTTTTAAATATTTATTTTTTCTTTTTTTATATTCCCTTTTGTTTTTATCATACCAACCCCACATAACCTTGGAGTGCGGAATCCAAGGTATCTGTAAGCATATTTCCCAAAAGTCCCTAAGCAAAAAAAAAAAAATAATAATAATAATCCGCAAATATGCGAGAAACAGACTTATCGAGACATGGCAGGACAGATGGGATAGGGAGGAAAAGGGCAGATGGACCTATCGTCTGATTCCAACACTTATCACCTGGATAAACCGAAAGCATGGAGAAGGCTCCTATTATTTGACACAGGCGCTCACGGGTCACATGTGTTTTAACTCGTACCTGTGTCGCTTTAAATTACGCGAGGACGAGGTGTGTGCATATTGCCAGTTCCCTGAGGACAACGCGGAGCACACCCTCTTCTCATGCAAGAAATGGGACTTGGAGAGGCAGGCCATGTTCGAAGGTGTAAACAGTCAAGTTACACCGGAGAACATGGCATCTCTGATGACCCAGTCAGAAGAGAATTGGCGGCAAGTCGAGAACTTTATAATCTCGGTTATGTCGAGGAACGATCTCGACGGCCGCCAAAAAGCGTAATTTAAACAGCTTTTAATTTTTTTTGTTTGCTTTTTATTAATTTATTTTGTGATCTAATTGTCCTTATACATTTTTTAAAATTGTTTTGTGATTTTTATTCATCTTTGTACAGTTTTGTCTTTTCAATATTATACGTGTTTACTTTTTTTCTTTTCTTTTTTTATATCCGTTTGCGATTTTAACTTTTGACTTTTTAAACTTCTTAAAAAATTGTTTTTTTAAATTATTTTTAATTATTATTTATTATTTATTATTTATTATTTTTTTTTTATTTTTATTTTTATTTATTTATTTTTTTTTATTTTTTTTTTTTGTTGTGCTTTAAATGACGCTTAGACTATGAAATAGTTTTAATCTTTTTTTAACTACGGACGCAGGAAAACCGCAGAGAGAAGAAGAAGATCGCATTAGCGACAGCGTTGGAGCGCCACCCTCGAAGGCAGTTCCGAGGGAGGGTAGGGGGCTCCAGAAGAAGGGTTGCGGGTTTTAGTGGGTCGGGCTGGTAGTAGGTCGCCAGCTTATTAAATTTACTATAATATATATATTTATTTTTCTTTTTTTTATATTTCCTTTTGTTTTATCATACCAACCCCACATAACCTTGGAGTGTGAAGTCCAAGGTATCTGTAGGCAGATTTCCCAAAAGTCCCTAAGCAAATAAAAAATAATAATAATAATAATAATAATAATAATAATAATAATAATAATAATGAGGGTAAACTCTGTGAAGAGATACCGGGATGCACTCCCTTTGCGGAAACTTCCTGCTATCTTGGAGAGACACATCGACCTCCACGTCCGAACATACATGTTCACGTGCCCTTGGATATCATAGACGTCGCATCAATGCTCCGGCAATGCTATAACGTCTATGTAACTAACGGAGGCGGTTCAGGGTCCATCTTGGCCAGATGGTAGTACCTTGTTTAGGCTCGATCGTTCCCTCGATACGGGGCAAAGAATAAAAAATGAAATGGATAAAGAATCAAACAAATTACTCCAAGTGGGTACCTCTGTAGAGGGTAATCCCACCACCGATTCTGATCGGGTTGAAGCCCCAGTAGTCGGTGGAGACGGCTCCAAGGATTTTGGAGGGAGCCAAAGCAAAAATTCTGAGGATGTGGGACTTAGCAGATTCGAAGAAAATGTTTTAGAACAGGTCGATCTGATCCCAAAAATACTTGACAGCATGTGGCGTGCTTGCAGGAAACAAAGAAACATTAGCAAGGACGTTCAGGATGGAATGGTGGAATTGGGGAAGGTGCACGAGGTTCTTCGCAGTAACCTGCGTTTTATACCTAGGCCCTTCATTAGCTCAAGCAATCCAAAGTCGAATCCTGAAATTCCTAGATCGATGTCGCACGCCACATCTGGCGAGAGCAAGCCCATCGACCCAAAAAAGCGCCCTAGAGAGTATGAAGGTCCGGAGACTGATTCTACTGTGACCACTCCCAAGGGTAAGAGGGTTAAGAGCAAGGAGACCAAGGCAAACCCTACTGTTATGGAGACGGAGGTGAGTAAGGCTGCTTCGGCCAGGGTTGCTTCTTTTTCGGAGGCAACTGTGGTAAATAAGCCTGAAAACGAAAAAGACTTTGAAACCGTCTCCAATAGGAAACGAGAGGCCCGTAAGAGAAAGGCCTTGAAGAAAGCGGAGGAGAGGGAGCGACTTCAGAAGCGCCCCCCCAAAATTAAAACAACGGAGGCAATAAAAATTGTGGCCCGGAATCCAGAGACCTACCATGATCTCATAAAACTGGCAACAACTTCGGTAAAGCCAGAGGAAACTGGCACAGAGATTGTGAAAATTAGGAGAACTCTTAAAAAAGAGGTTCTTGTTGTGGTAAAAAAGAGGGGTGAAACTTCAAAGTTCGCTCAGAATCTTACCTCCGTTCTTCAGGACAAGGCCGAGGTTACGGCCCTTGTCAGCAAAAAGACCCTCGAAATTCGGGAACTTGACGAAACAACTGCAGAGGAGGACGTTTTAACCGTCTTAAAGCAGAAGTTGCAAAAGCCCGAATTGGATGTGACTTGCCGACTTCTGACACATTTTGGTGGTACAAAAGTGGCACTAGTACGCTTGAGTGAAACCGACAGCGAGAGTCTGCTTAAGCTGGGCAAAGTGCGTATTGGTTGGATAAACGCATCCATCCGAACGCACTTAGAAGTGACAAGATGTCAAAAGTGCCTAGCCTATGGACACGTGACCCGAATTTGCAAGGGCCCCGACAGAACAAAAAACTGTCGGAGATGCGGCGAAGCGGGACACTTCTCCAAAAAGTGTACTTTGTTTCCTCCTGCAGAGCCATACTTTAGAAGGGAATGGAGTTTTTGCAAAGTCAAAGAGGAAGAACTTTTCACACTTAGTAAACTGCAAAAAGCAGGCAAAAGATTGAAAACAGGCAAGTCGCCTGGACTCGATGGGATAAGTAACGAGATCCTAAAGTTGGTAATCGACACTTCACCCCAGATTCTGCTTCGATGCTTTAATCTTTGCCTTGAGAGAGGAGAGTTCTTCCGCGACCGGAAGCGACAGAGGTTAGTCCTCCTGAGGAAAGGTGAAAAACCTCTAGATAAAGTCTCATCATACAGGCCTATATGCCTGCTAGATACGATGGGTAAACTTCTAGAGGATATGGTTCTGCAGAGAATGCAAAGCCACTTGACCGAAGAGAATCGTCTATCGGATCACTAATTTGGTTTCCGTAAAGGCAAGTCTACAGTTGGTGCCATCCAGGCAGTTGTGGACATAGCCAAAGCAGAAAAAACAAGTTGGGACCCGGAAAAAAGAAGAGCGTCTGCGCGTTGGTAGCAATTAACATACGCAACGCGTTTAATTCCGCAAGATGGAAAGATCTCATCAAGTCGATGGAAAAGAAAAACATGCCGCCCTACTTGTTGTGGATAATGGATAATTATCTTAGCGACAGGTGGGTTATATATGAGGGAGACACCTGCACTCTCAGGAAAGAGATGCAGCGTGGGGCTCATCAAAACTCGAGGGTGGGTCTATTTGTATGGAATGTATCTTACGATGATTTTCTGCAAATGGATCTACCTGAAGGTGCGGTGATCATCGGCTTTGCGGACGACGCGTTGTTCGTGTGCACTGCCGTAAGTGAGGAGGCTCTTGGGACATTGGTGAACGAATGTCTGCGACTAGCAAAAAGCTGGCTGGATACCAGAGGCTAATCTTTCACGGTTAATGCCAAATGTAGGCGGACCCCGTGAACAAAAACGGAGACTGGTGGCGAGTGTCGCCCATGCTAAAATGCTCTATGCAGCACCAGCGTGGGCCCCATCCCTGAGAAATAAAAGATGTGTGACCATCTGTGAAAAGGTACTGTCGGCGCAGAGATCGATAACAACACGTATCATCTCTGCATATAAGACGGTATCTACGAGTGCTGTGCAAGTCCTTGCAAGTGTCCCGCCAGCAGATCTTTTGGCGAGGGAAAGGGAAGAAATGTTTCTCTTTTCTAAAGAAAGAAGTTCCTTAGATGAGGAAATAAGACTAAGCAAGGGCCTGATCCGCAAAGAAGCGAGGCACCGGCTCATAGAAAGATGGCAAGAAAGATGGGATGGTGAGGAAAAATGTCGATGGACTTATCGCCTTATCTCGGCACTCGCCACCTGGATAAATAGGAAACACGGTCAGGCTTCCTATTATTTGACTCAGGTGCTCACAGGTCACGGGTGTTTTAACTCGTACCTGTGTCGCTTTACATTACGCGAGGACGAGGTGTGTGCATATTGCCAGTTCCCTGAGGACAACGCGGAGCACACCCTCTTCTCATGCAAGAATTGGGACTTGGAGAGGCGGGCCATGTTCGAAGGTGTAAACAGTCAAGTTACACCGGAGAACATAATATCGCTAATGACCCAGTCGGAAGAGAATTGGCGGCAAGTCGAGAACTTCATAATCTCGGTTATGTCGAGGAAGGATCTCGACGGCCGCCAAAAAGCGTAATTTAAACAGCTTTTAATTTTGTTCGTTTGTTTTTTATTAATTAATTATGTGATTTATTTGTCCTTATACATTTTTTAATTTGTTTTGTGTTTTTTATTCGTCTATGTACAGTTTTGTCTTCTCAACAAAATATACGTGTATATATACGTGTTTACTTTTTTTTTCTTTTCGGGTTTTAGTGGGTCGGGCTGGTAGTAGGTCGCCAGTTTACTTAATTCACCATGTTATTTATTTATTTATTTTTTCTTTTTTTTAAATATTTCCACTGCCAAACATCATTGATTTCTTTGATGTGCTGGGAAAAGTGGTCCCGCTGCCAGACACGACTGGCATCATGGATATGTTCGGTAGACCTTGCCGTGGTGGCGGGGCTTTTCACTAAAGGGCAACCAAACAGCAAGAAAGAATGGATTCACAAAATTCAAAGAAAGTACCCCATGTGAGCAGGCCGGAAACGGGAAATCTCACCATCGGTCCCAAGACTGATGCTCAAGTGCGCGCGGATTGTGGGGGGCGCACAATTTCTTGCAGTGCCACGGGTGATCGTGGAAAGATTGGACCCACAGAACATCGTGGAAGGAGGAAGATTAAGAAAGGGAAGCGCGTCGAGCCTTCTGAGTGTGTCAAGCGGCAGTAGCGGAAAGACCGCACGCAGCGCTATCCACTCGGAAGTGGACGACGAGGCAATAGAAGAGAGTCGCGAGATATGCTTGCGGCTCAGAAAGGAGGAGGCGACTTGTCTCGACAAAATGGAGTTGGAGGTCGCAAGGATGATAGAGTCTTGCGACATTCAGAAGAGCGTGAAGAGGACGGTAAAAGATGGACTTAAAGTCATCGAAGTCCTGCTAAAAGAAGCAAAAGCAAAGCATGCCGCGGCCGATGAGTCGGACGTCGATTTAGCATGCGTTCTGAGCGGTGCCGAGTGTAACCGCAAGGACCGTAAGGAAGAGAGAGAGCGTTCATATAGGCGTAATCTCAAAAGCGTCATAAGAGATGCTCAGAAACGGAAGAGAGAGGGTGACAGTCCAGAAGAGAATCGAACCAAAACCGATAAGAGAAAGAAGGAGGAAGCTTCTCCAATGGAAACGGAAGTACCAGGTCCAAAGATTTCTCAATTGGAAAGAATTGGGTCAAAAAGATCCACAGTTCTAATCCGAGTCGGTCAAGGATTGACGTATGCTGACGTTCTAGGTAAGCTTCGCAAAGAGGTTAACCCGAAGGACAGCCATACGAGAATAGTAGCAGCAAAAGCTACAAACAAGGGTACTTTCTGATTAAGTTCAGAGGAGACTCCGGCAAGGACGCTTTCATATTGGAGCCAAATGCCAGAAGAAGGACAGATCGGCTGCATGCTTTAAGTGCGGTGAGGCCGGTCACAGGTTCTCTAACTGCAAAAAGAACGCAAGCTGCTTTTTGTGCACTGAAAAGTTTGGCAATAAGGTGAGAATGAGATGAGAAGTGTTAAGAGGAGCGAATAGTTTTTAATTATTTATTTTATTTACTTTTATTATTTTTTGTAGTTTTTATACTGTCCTTTTTACATTTTTATTCTTCTGACTTTTGTACATTTGTTTATTTATTCTTCTTTTTCATTTGTTTGTGTTTTTATTTAACTCGTCTTTTACAATTTGATTTTCTGACCTTTATATTTATGTTTTTTATAATTTTGTTTAATAGATTAATTTTTGTTTTTATGTCCGTTTACAATTTTATCTTTTAACCTTTTAATCTATTTAATACTTTTTAACATTTGTTTCTTTATTCTTTGACATTAAAATAGTTTTTAATTTTAACTATTGACGCAGAAGAACCGCAGAGAAAGAACAAAGTCGCATGAGCAACAGAGTCGGAGCGCCACCCTCGAAGGCTAAAGTCTTGCGACAGTTCCGAGGGTGGATAAAGGGCTCCAAAAGAAGGGTTACGGGTTTTAGTGGGTCCGGGCTGGCAGTAGGTCGCCAGTTTATTAAATTTATTAATTTACCTATTTTATCTTTTCTTTTCTTTTTTCTTTTTTTTTATTATACCAACCCCACTTAACCTTGGAATGCGGAGTCCAAGGTATCTGTATGCAGATTTTGTAAAAGTCCCTAAGCGAAAAAAAAATAATAATAATAATAAGTGAAAATAGGAGGAACTGAAGTCTCATGGGGAAATCAACTTAAGTACCTGGGAGTGACGTTGGATTGAAAGTTAAGGTGTAACACTACCCTAGAGTCAGAAAAAGAGACCTATATCTTTGATGATTTGTTTTGAGAAAATGGAAACTAGAATAGGATTTCTTTTTGGAGGGTTTATTAAATACATATTGAAGAGTAGAAAAAAAAATTTTATTAAAAATTTTATAACGAAATGGCGGCGATAAATTTCATAGTAAAAATCGACTATTTTTTTACGGCCGGAAAGGTTTCTTGAACAGTTTAAGTCCTAAAACACAAAACAAAGAAATTTTATAATCTATATAATATACACTTGAAAAGTACATAGGATTTTTTTAATTGGATGTAAACTTTAATTTTTATAAACAATTTACTTTTAATTTTTTGTCGAAAAATTGATTATTTTACTAAAAAATAGCACCATTTCTACAAAAATTGACATAAAAAACTCCTATGTACTTTTCAAGTTTATATTATATAGATTATAAAATTTCTTTGTTTTCTGTTCCAGGACTTAAACTTTTCAAGAAACCTTTCCGGCCGTTTTTGTAAAGAAAAAAAAAGTCGATTTTTCCTATGCAATTTACCGCCGCCATTTTGTTATAAAATTTTTAATAAAAATTTTTTTTCTACTCTTCAATATGTATTTAATAAACCCTCCAAAAAGAAATCCTATTCTAGTTTCCATTTTCTCAAAACAAATCATCAAAGATATAGGTCTCTTTTTCTGACTCTAGGGTAGTGTTACCCCTTAAGCTTCGGTCCTCACGTGAACATCACAGCACTCAAGGCCGACGAATGTATGGGTAACCTATCTAGGTTAATTCCCAACATGGTGGTCCCAGGGAAAAGAAGCGGTGCTTGGTGGCGACCGTGGGTCTAGCAAAGCAGCTTTATGCTGCCCCTGTATGGGCTGATGCCCTTAAGACCCACGCCATCTTAGACAGATTGCTCTCTGTGCAGACAGGGAGCGCGCGGAGTGTAATCTCAGCCTACAGGACGGTGTCTGATTGCGCTGCTCTAGTTCTTGCGAGTACACCGCCAACAGATTTGTTGGCAAAAGAAAGACAGGAAGTCTTTCAGCTCAATAAAGAACGAGCTGTCTCGCAGGAACAACAGAGCGGCGGTAGCCTAAAGATGGCTATTCGCAAATCGGCAAGAATCAGACTAGTCAATAGTTGGCAGGCAAGATGGGATGGGGAATCCAAAGGAAGGTGGACATACCGCCTGATTCCCCACCTCGCCACCTGGTTAGAAAGAAAGCACGGCGAGGTTGGCTATTACCTTACGCAAGCGATGACTGGTCACGGCTGCTACGGTCAGTACCTTCATAGATTTAAGATCAGAGAAGAGGCAAAATGTGTGTATTGCGGCGCTGACATAGACGACGCGGAACACACTCTCTTCTCCTGCGGGCAATGGAGTGAGCTAAGGCGGGACATCTTTGACGCGGTGAAAACTCAATTCACCGCTGATGACATAGTCTTAACTATGCTCCAAAGCGCGGACTCTTGGCGCCACGTCGAGTTCTTCATTACCTCGGTAATAAAGACAAAAGATGTGGACGGAAGAAGAGGTTAACCTGGAGTAATCACTGAGGACGATACGCGGGAGGGGGAGGAGGAACTAATCCTCGTTCCTTCTCCTACTCTCGCGGCTCACCCCCGGTTGTTAATGGAAAGATTGTTTTTTAACAATGGACAGAGAGGAGTAAGAGAGGGGACTTCCACTTGCGAAGTATAGCCATTAGGTAGTTCTGCAAGTGGAAATAGAGTCCTGGAAATAGGGAGTTGGTTTTAGTAGGTCGATTGAGCCTAAGCTAAACTTAGTGGTACGGGCCACGAGGGATCTGATAAACAGATTTCCATCTCCCTTCGTAAAACAAAATAATAATAATAATAATAATAATAATTCACATGGGTTTATTTCAATAATAAAAAAACAAAGAATTTTTGAGAATAATAAACATTCAAACAAGTGGATAGGAATGTTGAATTGAAAATTTAATATACACATATATAATTGTAATAAAAAAACTATAGTCCACAAGAGAGGAATTATCACAATCGACAAAATCCCGAAAGTATAATATAATCATATAATTTTCTTATGTTAATTAGATATTAAAATCCAGTTTTTGGCATAATTATCGATAAATCATTCGTTCTTCAAAAAAAAAAGGAAAAGAGTCTGAATCAACCTATTATTAATCATCACTACAACCATTAATTAATCTACCAACAACTGAAAAGCAGAATAAGAAAACCCCTCAATTCAGATTATGGAAACATCATATTCTTATGAAATAATTGTCAACGTTGATATCATTATTCATGCACTTGTTTAACATTGACAAAAAGATTTTCGTCTGTAACATTGTACAATATCACCTAAGCTAAAAGTTGTTTTGTTTGGAGATCAGCTTATTTCGGCTTTAATTTATGTTAAATTTAAATTCACTCTTAACTTGAATCAGATGAATATTTAAAATAACGGTAGGTATTAGTTTAGAAATCTAATATAAAACAAGACAAATTTTGGTTAAACGTCCACAATCAAAATTAATGTAAATTGTATTAAGTTAATGTATCAACTATAGTCTACTTTCTACCTATCAATAGACACATAGTACAAAATTTGTATTTAACCCTGTCACATTTATAAACAACACAAACAATTAAAAAAAACAATTAAACTTAATTCATGAGGGGTCATTTTGTTTACAAAATGTGCGATGCAACATAATCCGCCATGATAAAGTTGTTCCCGATATCAGAAACTTAGATTAAAAAAAAAATCATTTTATTACTTGTTTTTTTAAAAAATCTGTTACAGCGAGAAAGAAAAGAAACATTAGATATATATAAACTTTCAATTTTATTTTGTATAATTAAAATATGAGTAGAATGATTAATTAAAGTTTAACGTTAATATTAAAGGTTAGTTTAATTACATATATATTTTGCAACAAGTAAATATATTATTGGGAATTCAATATGTAAAGAAAATGGAACTTTGCATAATTAAAAAAAAGTAAAACTTTCTACATAAAGTCTTTTAAAACTATAAAGTAAAGTTAAAATAGTTTTCCTATACATACAGCCATTTGAAAACAGGTTTGAATTTTCAATTATGTCAACGATTAAATCAACAAAATCATAATTTAAAGATCAGTTTAATTTGTTCTTGTCTAAACTATTAAAGAGTAAACTGCTATTTTGAATACTTAAAGTTGTGATTTTGATAAATTAAAACAGCGATTCCTTCTTTAATTGTTGTTCCAAGTTAAATAAGAAATTAAGAAACAATAAGTAGCGCTATCAAATAATTTATAATTCAAAACAGAAAATTATGTTTTTCAGTTTAAAAAAAGTATGTATGTTATTATTATGCCAATTATACAAATGAATCAAGTGAACAATTATGAAAATTTAGAATAGCTAAAAACTTAATCTTACCGATGCGAAATGCAAAACAACAGAACAAAAATTTTATTAACGGAAAATGAACATTCTTAACTTGTTTTATTTAAAAACAGAAACGTAAGGTATATCTGTTCGGAAAATTTTTGCCTTGTCTTCTTAAGCGAAAAGTTTTCGGGGACAAAAACGGAAAATTTCCATGGTGGATTGTTACGTACAAAGTACCTAACAGCTATTTCTTTATTAATATCTTATTATCGCTAAAGAAGTTTAGACACAAATTTGTCGAATGCGTATTCTTTTCATATTACATTATATTGTATATAAATTGCTCACAAATTTATAACTAATATTAATGCTCTATTTGTTTTAAAATTTATACAGTGCACATATTTTATAATTTAAAAAGCAAAATATAATTCCATTTGAAAAATAATTAAATGTATGGCATCCACTGACTCCGCTGACTATAAGAACTAATACAACCATAGATTCCTTGTGTTACGGTCACATATACATGCCTCTTCTCATTGCCTTATCTCTCCTATGGAAACCCTCCTTTTTTCCCCTTAGGGCCCACAATCTTACGGACTAAAATAGTATAACTGATTAACATGCATTGTCAGCTGAGAAAACGCTTTATGATGCGTACATATTTTATTTTGATTTATGCACAATTCCAAATAAATGAAATAGTAATTCGACAATAGATAAACATTTTGTTGTAACTTTGGTTAACAACAAAATGCCGGAGGACATTAAAACTAAGACGAATTATAATTTTATTAATTAAAATAATATAATTATTATTTATTTCTTAGTTATTTTAAAATAAGGTGTCGAAAAATATCATATTAACAGACTATTTTCGTTCTCACGGAGCTACCGTGAGATCTGAAACGTCAGCAAAAAGGCAACGTCCAATGGGCCCATGAGTTTTCCCTACTCCTACTCCTAAATTTTTGTTTTCCCCACCTTGACAAAGAAGGCAAGGGTTAGAGGCTTGTCGCGAAATTTCAATTATCGCAGTACGATTTCTCGCTTCTTCTCGAAGACACCTCTCCTGGGTCTAACCTAGTAAGTGTTTTGGGACAGAGAACGTTTTGTATGAGACGGCCGGTTGCATAGATATTGCCCGCGTCCACTCACCACAAGTGCAATCTCGCAAACAAAAGAAAATTGCGCGAATCTGACGTCGCGATTTTCCGAAAAACAAAAGCAAATGATAGTTTTCGCCCGACGGAGGTTTCTGTGAATCGAAAGAGGAACAGTCTCTGCTGGTAGTCGTAAGTAACACGTATCGTTTCAATCATAAGTAATTTTCCACACCTTTTGTACAAGTATTAATTTGGTAAATAAACTAAAACAAATTGAAGTAAATTGCATCCTAATTTTCTTACTTACCTGTCTAAATTATATTTTGTTTGTCTTAATTAAAAAAAACGAAGCAGAGAAGCAACTTTTAAAAGTAGGATAACGGTCCCGCAAATTAAACAAGGTCCTTCAGACCTTGGCAGCTTGGAGCCTCCCCAAATAAGAATTTAGAGCCATCTCAGAAGCTCAATATTTAAACAACAATAAACTCTGGTTTGTAACATCAACTATTCAGAAAGATTTTTATTATACATATATTTCAAAAATTTATTTATGTCTTAAAAAATGATTCAAAATTTTTTTTTAAATTTGTTTATAGTTACTTTTTGCATTATCAAAATCAAACTAACTTGCATTTTTTGCTGAAAATTGTGGTATTTTTATGTTTAAAGTTTGAAGGAAAAGACGAAAAAGTGTCAATTTTTTAAAGTAAGTCGAAAAAAGTCTCAATTTTTTCAATTTCCCTGAAAACTTTTTTTATTCCACATGCACAAAAATGGCACTTTTAGATAGCTGACGACAGGAAGTAAAGCCATTTATTTGTTCGACAATATGAAAATGGCGATTTTTTTTCCAAGGGCAGAAAAACAGCTGGTCCCATGCTTTTTTGCCCAAAGTAAAAAAGGCCGCCATTTTCATACAAGTAGATCAAGTGGATGACTTTTACTCCCTGTCGTCTGCTATCAAGATTAATGATTAGGTACAATTTTATTGTGTGATTTGAAGAAAAAGAATAGATATTAATCTTATTTAAAACTTTTTGACAGTCTTTATTATGAAAAAATTGATGCAATATTCAAATTTTCATTCCTACAATTACACAATTAGGGTCATTTGGGGTAAATGTAAACAAGGGGTAAATGTAAACAGAAGATGTTTCAGCTGAATTTACAAATGAAAAAATAAGTACATCAATATTTTTACCTCAGCTCACCTACAAGATGTTCTAAGTATTGCCAATATTTTATTTTGACAATTGGCAATGCCATAGTGTAAGTTATCTTTTAATGCAAAAAAGATTGAAAATCCAAATTTTACTGGCTCAGTATTTTGTCTCGCATTTGCATAAAAATAAATTTAAAAATCAAACAAAAATATGTAATTATTCCCTATTAATGCCCTAACAAAAATTAACTTTGATTTTTTATTTTTGTCAATTTAGTTAATAAATAATTAAGTGTTTACACTTACCCCAAGAATTCGAAAACTCGGGGTAAATGTAAACAGAACTTCAACTACATTTTAAAAAAAAATAATATAATAAATTTGCTTCTATTTTACAATTTTATTAATTTGGCAATGTAAAATTACATAGAAAAGAAAAGTAAGTCCTCTTAAAAAAATTTGATAAAAATTTTTTTTTTTGAAAATTTGATCAATTTTTAAAAATATTTTTAGGTTCATCCGCCATTTTGAACATTTAAAATTTGACTTCAAATTCTTATTTAGCGATCTCAAAAACCCCCGCGTAGCCAGATTCAAGCAAATTTGATCAATTTTTAACAATATTTTATGTTTGACCGCCATATTCGATCCACCATTTTAAAATTTAAATATTCGATTTTAGATTCTTATTTATCAAAATAAAAAAAAACTTCTTTTTACCAAGTTGAATGAAAATTTATAAAAATTTGTTCAAGTTATTTAAGTTTTTACATTACTAATTTTGTAATGGTTGATTGTTTATTTTATATGATACATTATCAGTCAACTGGTTGATTTACTATACATCTACGAAGAATTTTTTTTTAGTTTTTCCATCCCTTAAAACAGTAGTATACTTGAAATAACTTGTTTCTTAAACCTCGCTTAATTACAGTGGTAATTACATTTACCCCGCATTTTAGGAAAATTTCAAAATCTCAGGGTAAATAAAAACAGGGTAAACAGTCAGTTTTGGGCGATTCAGGTGCATCAATATTTTTTTGTACCTTATAACATTTTTCTAGGGAACTCTAGTAACAAGTTCATGTAAAATAAATCCGTCCGTTTTACCTTTTAACAAAAAAAACTAATGTTTTTGGTAAAAAATAGATATTCCGTTTACATTTACCCCAATTGACCCTACACCTTCATTTAAAAAAAAGGATTTCTTTTGCAAATGACCGACAAAATGGGCCCTTTTTATTTTTCTAAAGATCCAATGAAATCTAACAGTTAAATTATCGATAAATTAATGAAAACCGCAAATTCCTGGTAATGAGAAAATTATAAAAAAAACATGTTTCGACATGAATTTTTAGAGAAATAAGAATTTAATATAAGTGAAGAAAATTTTAATTTACTTAAAATAAAAAAACCTTTTCATTTTTACAACTCTTTTTAGTTCATTTATTTTATGTTTCGATTGACTCGATTATAAGATTGCAAACTTTTTTATATAAAGATACTAGTGCACCAATTGAACCATTTGCGACAACGTCATCGAATTACAAAAAAAGTTCCATGGTTCCTCGAAACGTCCAGAAAAGAAGAAAGAAAGTGCAAGAAAATTTGATATCTGCATTGCAAGTCTTAACTACCAAGACAGAAAATCTGGTATTTCAATAATTATAGAAAAAATTACTATTTACATGAAGAGAATAATTTAAGAAGAAAACCAGTCAAATTTTAACTTATTGAAATTTTTGCTGTTTGTCCCATACGCTTATTCTGAGAATAAATGTTAGTTTAAAAATAAGGTATACTACACATGGTTGTTTTGAAATCTGGACGACTTGTCCCACTCTCCCCAGATATTATAATATTATTATAATGATTAACCCATTAACGCCTGAAATAAGAAAATTCTTTGCGCAAATTCAACCTATACTTTTATGAATAAAACGGATTATATTTTATACCGCAAGTATGTTTCTTATAGGTATTAAGTATGCTCTTTTCGATTCCGGTGTGAAAAAAAGAATTTAGTTTAAAACAAAAATTAAATATAGCGGTTTTAATTTTAGAAACAGAAAAGAAATTTCATTTTTTCAAGTTTGCTTATTTTTACCCATTTACTCATTCAAATATCTGGATTCTGTAACTCCAAAAACATAAAATATAATGATATCTGGTATTAAAAGAAATAAAAAAATTTAGCACAGTTGTGACACGAAAAATTTATTTTGACTACACTGCTAAGGAGTTAAACGTGCGTAAATAATATTCAATTCTCATCCATAGTGGCACAAAAATTGTATACTTTTAAAAAAAGTACATTAGAATGTAAAATTTAAAGATGTCGGACCAAATATGGCCTAAAATATGAAAGAAACTTTGAACTTTGAAACTATTTTGCAAAATATTAAAATGTAATTCAATTCGCCTAAGTTTTCCTACTCGAAGGCTTTTGGAGTCGCTGATTACTAATTTAATGTTATTTTTAAGAAATTCAAAATAGCGGATTTAATATATACAACAATTTTTTTTTAAATTTGTGCAATTGATCTTAATTTTGTCACTCGGGAATTTTTGTGGTTGCTGATTACGAATTCGATTTTAGTTTCCCATAAATCAAAATGGCGGATCTAATATGGAACGAAATGTTTACTTTATGCAATTCATCTTAATTTTGTCACTCGGTGGTTTTTAGGGTCGCTGATTACAAATACGATGTTTGTTTTCAAAATTTCAAATGACTAATATAATATTTATTTATTTATTTATTTATTTATCAAAATACATCCCCGCGGTCCTACAAAGAACCATAAATGGGTTACAAATGAAAAAATAGAATTGAACAAAAAAAATGTGTTTATAGAAAAGCTAGTACAATCAGAACTAAGCTACTTAAAGAGAAAAAATAAAAATAATACAGAAAATAAAATTAAAAAAAAACAAAAATATGTTAGCTTATAGTGACGTGATTAGTTGTGCTCTCGTAGGCTGACAACATAGTTTTTTACGCATTCTACAAACTTAGATTGTGACGCTACAAATAAATCCATATTCGGGCGAAAAGAATTGAACATTCGGTTTATATGATAGCACGCAAATAAGATAGGAGTTTTTTTTATCCGAATTAAGTCACTTTGGTCAATATAAAATGGTGAAACATCTATAGATGATATACGAGGGATCCTGATATTAATTAAGTCTAGTAGAATTCTACAGTCAATGTTATAGTTAATGATTTTGAATACAAAAATAGTTGCATTGATTATGCGTCGTTCTTCCAAAGTTAAAAAATCAAAGCGTTTACACAGTGCAATATAATCACACCCTCGTGGGGGGTAAAGACCGTCCTCCTTAAAAGCTAGGAATTTTAAGAAACGTTTTTGGATTTTATCAATAGGCTTAGCACCCTTTTTAGTATGGGGATTCCATATTAACGAAGCATATTCTGTCGGAGAGCGAACCAGAGCGTTAAATAATAAGGTAAACGTTGACACGTTACTAAAGTTTCTACTGGACCTGATGAGAAAACCCAGCATTCGAGAAGCGGTAGAGACTAAGGCTGTTAAAAGATCCTCAAAAGATAAGTCATAGCAAAAAGTTACGCCAAGGTCACGTGTGGAAGTTACTCGAGAAAGAAAGGTGTTATTTATTTGGTAAGGAAAAAGGAAGGGAAAATTAGATTTGTGAAAAGTTAGAATTTGACATTTAGAAATATTTAGGAGCAATTTGTTACTAGTACACCAAGAGTGGATGGTTTGAAGGTCAGATTGGAGGTTGGTAGCGTAATATGGGAAAGAGAAATTAAAAAAAATTTTCTATACACGCTCGCTGGTCGTGAATCGACGCAAGTGCTAAAATAATTGTCAGTGAGCGCTCCTATGACATTTACAGCTAACTGATTGGTATTAGAACTCTCGAGTAACAAAATTAAGGTCAATTGCATAAATTTAAAAGAAAATTATGCCATATTGAATACACCATTATAAATTTATGAAAACTTACATCAAATTCGTAATCAGCGTCCCTCAAAACCACCGAGTGACAAAATGAAGGTCAATTGCATAAAGTGAAAATTTGTGTTTCATATTGGATGGGGGGAGGGTCAAAAATTAATAAAAAATTGTCCTCGTGGTTTATGGACGGCTTATACCTCGACTTATATCATGACTATCAATAAATATCGGTGCCAATGTTTTGACAAAGAAGGAAGAATACTTCAATAAAATAATTCTTCTGATGTATAATTAATATATATAAAGTTTTTCTATCGCTTGACTAAACTAATCAAAACAAAAACCATTATTTTGTAATTTGACTTGCTTGGTACTTTAAAACGTCTAGCAACACAGTATTTCTTTAGTCGTGTTGCAAATGCTTTGTATGACTTGTTTACATTTAGTTTTGAGTAGAAAATTGTGTGCAATGTTTCCAGATGTTTAAACAGCTGTTCAATATACTGTATAAAACATGAAATTTTTTTACAAATTATTTTATTGCAACTCTTACAAGTACCTAATGACACTTTTTTAACAGATATTTAACCATTATATATCTGTCTCGTATTAAAAAGGTTTTATTAATTTTTTAATGTTAAGCACTTTGTGGTGAGTAAATATGTTTGAAAAAGTACTCAATTCTTACAAAACTCAATGTTAAAAGTTAAAAACAAAGACGCTTATAACTTTTTTCACAAGTACCCACAAGTCTAAAAAATTTAACTACATTTTTTAAAAAATTTATCTAACAGTGGTATAAATTTCAACAAATTGGTAATGTTAATTTTATTTGAGAAAAAACATTTCTATTATCTTGAGAAAATCTGTAGTTGCCTTAACGTTTTATAAACATTTTACAATATAGCTCAGTGTGTTAAATTTAATTTTTGGTTTTCGTGTTTTATGTTTTTTAATTCTTCAAAAAAAATTTTAATATTTTTCCAATATTTCAGAAGAAGAAAAAAACGGATCATAAGGTCTAAGTCACATTTTTATATACACACAATAAAATAAGCGAGGTGTGTGTCGCTAGTAAATATATTAAATAATGACAAAATTAAAGTATAGTAGAAGAACATTAAAACATTTCATTATTAAGTGCTAACAAATATCTAAAGAGCTTGAATTTAAAAATACCAATACTTTCTGCATTCGTTATTGAACTAGGAAGAGAGTTCCAAAATGTTACAGCAGTGACAATAAAATAATTCCTATATTGTTTAGTTCTACAAAAAGGTACCCTAAACAGATCGGGCTCCTTAGTTCTCTCAAAGTTATTTCACTTTTAAAAGTAAACTTGTTATACAAGTAAAGAGGCTTTCTTGTATTCAGTGTAACATATGTCAAACATCCAATAAACAATATACGTCTATTCTTAACATTTAGCCATCCCAGTCTCTGACGATAAGGAGAAATATGTTCATCCTTTTTTAAGTTAAATATAAATCTTATACACGAATTGAGGAGCTTCTCCAGTTTATAGTTGAGTTCATCTGTAAGATCATTATAAACAGCACAACAATAGTCAAAATGAGGTAATATTAACAAGGAAACAAGCTGTGTTTTTAATTTAACAGAGAGAGCCTTTCTATTTGACTTAAACTGTTGCAATGTTGCATACACATTTCTACAAATTTGACCAACATGTTTTTCTCAAGAAAGAATTGGATTAAAAGTATCTCCTAAGTTCTTAACAGATTGCACATAATGTATCACAATATTATTTATTTTAATTGGAGAGCACTTATTTGAATAAGTGCTCCAAATTATTTATGTTCCATAAGGAACCAATAATCATTGAATAAATTTTATTAAGATTAATTTTAAGTTGATTTTCCTCCGCCCAATTGTAAACAGCCATAACATCCTTATTAATCAGATCTAAACTATTATTTAATTCATTAAGACTAGTGTGTATGTAGATCTGTAGATCATCAACATAATACATATTATACTTAGAATATTGAAGATAACTTCTAAAATCATTTGTAAAAACTGTGAACAAAAAAGGACCCAATACCGAACCCTGAGGGACACCTGTTCCAACAAGACCCAATTCAGATCCCTCACCATGCGAACTATAAACAGATTGCCTTCTGCAAGACATGTAAGATGCAATTAATTTCAAAACAGATGCTGACAAACCAAAAGCCTTTAATTTTAATAATAAGATATTATGGGGAACCATGTCAAAGGCAATGCTAAAATCAAATAAAACAATTATAGTTACTTTCTTGTTGTCAATAGCATTAAGTATGTCATCAGTAATTTTAAGTTAAAGAGTTTGAGTACTGAATCCTTTTCTATAGCCAGATTGAACCTTTGGCAGGCCACACAAAATGGCAACCGGCCTATGATCTCCAGGATGTTGTGAAATCTTAACTTTATTAACTGGTTTAATAAGAACATTTCTCCATTCACCAGGAAAAAGATGAGGTTTGCAAAGACAGGTTAAAAAGATGTAGCACATACGGTAGTAAAACAGGCATTGACTTTTTAATAACAGTTATAGAAATACCATCAAATCCCTGTGCTTCAGTCTTTATGCCTTCTAAGGCCTTTAATATGTCAGGAGGACCAATGTCTTCAAAATAAAAAAGACTATCATCAAATCCAAAATCATGAAGAAGCTCAGAGAGAAACTCAGGCGTTATATTAAAAGACGAATTTCCACAAATAGTTAAAAAGTAATCATTGATTTCATTCACAGAAAACGTGAGAGGAGAATCATCAATTTTATTGACAATTAATGCAAGACGCCTCAGTTCCTCCAGAGCTCTTCCTGATCCGTTATTCCCTGCAGCCTATTTTCATTATGTTTCTTTCTCTTGTAGGCGCATAAAGGGGCATGCTTATCTAAAGCTATATTAATTACATCACAAATAAAAATTAATTTATGATGAACTGAACAAAATTGTAAAAAATCAATCCAGTCAACATTACTAAGAGTCGTTAAGAAATCCTCATCATTAATTTCCCTTAAATTTCGACAAAACTTAACAGAACACTCCTGTACATTAAGTTTCCATTTGTAAATTATTTCAATGAGTTCATGTCCAGCGACAAAAGGAACATGAGATTGAGAGAAAGCAATCAATTTACTCTCATCATCAACCACACATTAATCAAGCCATGTATTAGAATTGCCGGCATGATTTTGTATTTTGTTTATTATTAAAGTTAAAAAGTTTAAAAAGGTCTCCTTTTAAAGGTCTTTTCCTAAGCATTAACACTATATAAAACAGAAATTAAAAAATTAATTTATTATTGTGTAAAAAAAATTATTGTAACATAAAATTTTTCAATTTTTTTGGTTTTTTTTAAAGTGATACAGTTTATTAGAAAATCATCGCATGTTAATCACAGTTATATCATTTGAAAGCTGGTTTTAACACCTTTAAAACGCATTTTTAAAAAATCTTTTACTATAATTTTTAAGAATAATATCATCATTTGTTTAAAAAATTAGCCAAATTTCTACGATTAATACTTAAAAATATAAAAAATGCAAAAATTTTTTTTTTTCAAAAAAAACTTTAAAAAATTTTTTTTCTAAAAAAAAATTTGTATATTTTTCTTCTGATTTTACATGTAAAAATGAACAATTTATGTTCTTAAAAAAATTTTTTTAAACGAACCGTTTTTGAGTTATCAACAATTGAAAAAAATGGCTAATTTTTTAAACAAATAATCATATTATTCTTAAAAATTATCGTAAAAAATGCGTTTTAAAGGTGGTAAAACCAGCTTTTAAATGATATAACTGCGATTAACATGCGATGATTTTCTAATAAACTGTATCACTTTAAAAAAAAACAGAAAAATTGAAAAATTTTATGTTACAATAATTTTTTTTAAACAATAATAAATTAATTTTTTAATTTCTGTTTTATAAAGTGTTAAGCTTAGGAAAAGACCTTTAAAAAGAGATCTTTTTGAACTTTTTAACTTTAATAGTAAACAAAATACAAAACTTTTCGTAAAGTGTTTAATCGCTGTAGGGTGGGCAAAAGTTATTGAGCGGCACTGTATAAATAAAACGGTTGACAATTAATACCAGATTAGCTATCCGACTAAGCTAATCTGTCGGTCATATTTATATATTTTTATAAATAATAACTATAAATAATAATAGATAAATATAACAAACAGTAATAAATATTAGCAAATAATAACAAAATGTAGTAATAAATAGTTAAATATAACAGTTTTAATAACAACTTTAACAAAGAATAATAAACAATTATAATTAACAAATAACAAATTGTAAATCAATTATAAACAATTAATAACAAAATTTTAAAATAACATATGAATAATGGGAAATGTACACGTGCGATCTAATAGTGAGTCACCACAAGTGTTCCTGTAACAAAGGGTTTCTAAAAATGTATGGAAAACTGAACAATTCGTAAAATACATGAAAAAGTGAACAATTCCTAAAATACATGGAAAAGTGAACAATTTCTAAAATACACAGGCAAACTTTGGTATAAGAAGAGCCAGACCAGTTCAGGCAAGAAAAGTCAATCAAGAAAATGTAGTCGCCAATATTATAAGTCTTAAATTGAGAAGTGGTGCTCCGTACAAGTCCAGTCTACAAATTTTATCTATAACAAGTGGTTGTCTGCGACACAGTGCTCTAAAAAAACCAGTCTTAGTGTTGGTCCCTTACTCTACGTGTATTTCAAAGGTGCATTTTTAAAGATAAATCTGGAAGTCAAATTTGCTGTTATAGTTCCTGTCTCAAGTCACACAATACTGCATTTACTCAGTCAACCATTATTAGACTAGTGCCATAATACCTCAACGATCAGGATCACCCATTGTCCAAGGTAGAAACCACTTATACACACAGTTCTCAAGAAGACGAAAAAAGTTTGGGTACGATAACGACGAAATTGACGCTTGTAGAGTAACACTTTAGATGCTCAGAAAACAGAAAATAGCAATGACAAAATCACAGCGGTTCATGTGCACGAAATATTATAGTTTAAAAAATTTTTATTTTGGTAATTTTTAGAGGTGTGCAAGAAGCCCGAAAATTGACTAAAATTATATACATACAGTATTATGGCAAATTAGTTAATCAATTTATGCATCTATTTTCTCAAAAAGTGTCTATTATAATCATTTAAAAATAATAAATTTAGTACCTGTCACGTTCCGAGCAAGGAAAAGAGTAAATTTTATTAATAATTATTAATAATTTACAAAATGGAGACAATTAGCTGATTAGTCAAGTTGGTAAGTCTTGACTTTTATTTTTGTGTGGATTCGTGTCACTTTAAAGAACTATGGGTTCTTGTTAAATAATCAATGCATATTCCCTCTTTAATAATACATTTTATTTTTAATAGCAATGTTTAAACAGTTTTTATTTATTTACAATTTAATTAGATGCGTTGATAAACGTATAATGATGTTAAAACAGCAACCTGTCTTATACAGATGTTATATAGATTGATGTTGTTGATTAATAATATTTTCAGTTCGTTTTAGCAATAATACACTTGTTATCAAAACGACTATTAAAACTTTAACATATAATTACTTTATGAAACTTTATATTCACTGTATTTAAAAAGTGAAAGAAATTGGTTTCTTTTATATAGAAATAATGAACACTATTTCTAGTTCAAGTCTCAATAATAGAGCAATAAAATAATTATTAGAATAAAGTTTATACGACAATTGTATAAAAATCCGTTATCAAAATGTTAATTTACCTCCATAATTTAAAAGGAACCAACTTCTTTAACATCACTCTCAAGTTACGCGAATTTAAACAATTGAAGGGCCGACTCGACGATACTGCTCGGGCAGAGACTCACCGGAGTAATTTTGACAATAATTCGAATTTATATACGGCTTATATACTCTTTTGAACAATGTGATGAGCTAATTTTAATATTGATAAAATTTATAGAGTTCAAAAGGCAATTAAATTTATTATTCATTTGTCTCAATTAGTCAATTTAATTATTAATCTTATTGTTATCGGTGGTCAAAGTTTATCTGTTTCTAACATACTTTCTTATATATTGAGTGTTTATTAATATATGCCTTTCTATTGAGGTGTGAAAAATATGTTTATCCATTATTTAATATTTTTCCATTAATTGAGTCGTATTTTAAATTGTATATATGTTTTTAAATTATTCTTTAATTATATGAAAATATTGTGTCCTTTCTTACCGATACTTCATAATTAATTCTACTTTGATTATTTATTATACGCATTGATAATGCATCGACCACAGTTAAGAAGAGTGATATAATTTTTTGGTCGGTAATCAATTATTATCATTTGTAGCTTATTTTAAATTCATTACTCTGATTAAACTTATTATTAATAATTGATTATTATTCAAATTATCGTTGTATATAGTATTTTTAATACTAGTTTTGCTTATACATGAAAAACTACGTATTAAAAATAGTGTAAAAAATTTTAATATTTATCGGGTCGTAACAGTACCCGTGCAGATAAATGGTGAGGGCCCCCGGCGGGGCCCTCGTAGATTGCCCTCTTGCCATGTGAAATCCGTAATGGCAATCCACGCGGAGCACTCGAAGGCGTGACTTCCTTTCCTAATGGGTGCCCTCGAGGAAAATTCTCATGGATTCCATATGGATTTTCCACGCGGTGCCCTCGTGGATTTTATAAAATGCCCTCAACTTTATCTTTAATTAAATTAATAAATTGATTATTTATTAATAACGAATTAGTCCAATTATTGATAAATAACATTCTTATTTAACAATTTTTACTTTTTTTAATTAAATCGTGACCAAAAAAAAAAATCTGACCCACGCGGGAATTGAGCCTACGACCTACTGACTACCGGACAACACTCTTACCACTATGCTACGGGACCTACTTGAAAATTATTGCTTTAATGTTAAAAACGCGTTATTCATAGTTTGAAGTCATTATAAACATTAATTTTTTTATGTAAACAAATTTTTTTTTGGATTTAGAAATTTTTTCTAGTTAATGATGTAGGCGGATTGCCCACATCATTAACTAGGGCCCTCGCGTGGGCCCTCATGGATTTGCCCTTAGGTAAGTTCAATATTTTCAAAAAAAGTAACATTAAATATTTGTTAAAAACGTGTTTTTCATTGTTTAAAATGATAGTAAACAATAATTTTTTGTTGTAAAAAAAATTTTTCGTTTGGACTTAGAAAAATTGTTGAGCAGGGCATTCATAATGGCTCAGAGCAGGGGCCCTGCTGGTGCCCTCGTAAATTTCCATAACTTTAGAATAGGATTTCTGGAAAAATGTCACTTAATGTTTATTTCAGGTGCTTTGAAACGTAATTTAATGTATTCTGAACTAAAGTTTTTCAACAAAAAACGAGCGCCCCGGAGCTGTGGGGCTCGAACGTGGCTTTTTCCACACGGGTACGTGTAAAAAAATTACCTAAATGTGTTTAGAAAAAAAATCGACGACAGCTGCTTTTAACTTGATCGGATAATTTTAATCTTGAACATTGTTCATTTTCCGTCTATTCCAAAATTTTAGAAATTCGTGATGTATTGATTCACCAGCTTGCTCGGACGATATTCCAAAACCTTCCTCTTCTTTCAGAAACTTGAGCGATTCTTCAATATGATTTAATATAGTATGAATTTTTAGAGTCTCAGTCACATTGACAGCGAGGAGTGCTTGCTTTAGTTCATTAATATACTGATTTAAATCCGCTTAAATCCTCTCTACTGCAAAACAAGAATGAACGATTTTGTCCATAGCTTTGAATACTGCAACGAAGGGTAAAAGAGGTAATGGTCCCCCTACGCTCTGACATATTTCGTGATTTAGCAATTTTTCTGATTCTTTCAGTAATTTTCGGCACGCGTTTCTTTCAAATGCTTCCCCATGGTAGTTTTTTTTGAAACCAAATGCAGGCTATGAGGCCATAACAGAGCTTTTTCTCTACCAAGCATCGGCACAAGACCTTTCCAAAACATGTGATTCACGAATCCTTGAAGTAGATGTAGCTCTGGAACTATACATTTTTCAATAACCTTAACGTCGTCATGGTCGTCGAACAAAGGAGCATTTACGGTACTTCTATTCTGTGCAGCATTTTTCTTTTTACTCCCATGTGATACAAATTATTTATAATCATTGCGTAGGTCACCGTAAGTTTTACTTCTCAAAGGGTTTTCAGTCATCTCTGAAACACTGCCCTCATTATCTGTTGATTGGACATTACTTTCTAGATCCGTACGATTTTGCAAATGTTGCAAATTAACGAAGCAGTACGGACAAGGAAAAGTAGCAGTAGCCGTTTGTTGTCCGTTAACAAGAAGTAGCAACTTGAAATCGCAGACAAATTTCATTGAAATATCATTGATTTTTATAAGATCAAATAATACCTTCAAATTTTCGTACGTCTCTTTAATTTCAGGTACCACACATAACATTATCAGCTTGTGCACGCTCGTGAATTTTTCAATTTTTCTTTTTTTCGGTGATGTGTTCTCTTGATCTGAATGTTCTAGATATTCGAAGACGTAATTTTCTGGAAGCACTGACATGCAAATTTTGAAAAAGCCCTGACATCAAAATCGCTGTTTATAAATTGTTTTCTAAGTAATTCATGATTTTCACTGATTCGAAAATGTTCCAACTTTTTTGAATCGAGATGAATTTTTCGACCACATGGAGCACAAATTTTTTGTCTATTCTCCTCATGACTACACCGATGATCACAAGGATTTGGCATTTTAAAAAATGGAGCTCATAAAGTACAATATTAAAATCGTAAACTTCGGTAATCAAATAGGTTTTGCGACTATATTTATTTACTAATCAAACTTCTAGGGTTATAAAACAAATGAATACAGTTTGATTGAAAAAATATCATGTGTTGAATAGATGAGTGAATTCACATGTTTTGATCATGATATATATACATCAAGCTTATTATAATATGCGATGAAAAAAAAATTACCTATAAAAATAACAAAATTGCAAATATTTTATGTACATGAACCGCTATGATTTTGTTAGTGCGACTTTCTGTATTCTGGGCATCTTTAGTGTTACTCTACATGCGCCAATTTCGTCGTTAACGTACCCAAACTTTTTTTGCCTTCCTGAGAACTGTGACACTAATATTTAGAAATCCCGTGTTCATCTCTTATTTTTCGTTTTATTCTTAATATCAAAAAAAAATATATATATATATGTTTAACTAAAGTATTTTCTTGTTTTTTCCAAACCCCGTCCCTATTTTAATTAATATTAAAATAAAAACGGGAAACACTAGGGATATAATCATCGTGAATAAGTAAAAATAAATATCTAATTATTTTTGGTATATCAACCGTCGAGAATTAAAAATTAAAGAGCACTTTTTACTTAATTTGAATTAATCAACCATCATAAATTGATAAACACTGGAGTAGTTTTTTTTAAAATAATCACCCAACTAATTTTTTGTCATAAATTGGTAAATACAAAAAAGAATTTTACGTAAATTAACAAGAATAATAATAATAATTTATAATATTTTTGCATTTTTTAAACAAATAATAAAATTAAATAAACATAAATTAATTAATAAACCAATAATAATACCAAATTTTTGCAATTTTTACAAATCTTACATTTTGATTCAAAATAATTAAATAATTCATATAATAATAAAATTTTCACATTTTTTACTTAAAATTGGAATTAAATAATTTACATTGTAATTAAAAATTAAACAAGAATAAAATAAATAAATAATAATAAATTAATAAACAATAATAATAATAATAATAAAAAAATTTATAGGGGAGAGTGGGGCAAACCGGCCCCGTGGATAAACCGTCTAGGTGTCAATATCTCCGAAATGGCGAAATTGTTAAAAGTGTTATTTAGAAATTTGAAACAACAATGTGTAGTATACCTTATTTTTTCAATTTGACAATTTTTACTTTTGTTTGTTCAACGCTGGAAGCAAAAATTTTTGTTTAGTTTTTTTCTACACTTTTACGAATTTTTTCTTAAGGAAATTCTGAAGAAATCGTGTAATGTTTACAAATATTAGATCTTGGGTTTTGATGGTACACACCTCAGGAATATTTACCACCAAAAACTTTAATGAATTTGCAAAGCGTTTCTTTTAAACAAATATTTATTTTTAAAATAAGCCTGTGGGGCAAACCGGCCATAGAATAGTTTCATTGTATCAGAGTTTCAAAAAAATTATTATTAATTAAAATGTTTTTTTCATTAAAATATTTACTTTCAATGAAAAATAATTATCTTCCAATGAGAATTAGACCTATTAATATTGTTTCAATGATAATTTCAAACATTTTTTTTGTTATTTAAAAAAATTATTTATTTAATTAAAATTCAATCCTGTATTACTATTTACATTATTACAACCATTGTTCACATGAGTCTTTATGTTTATTGTTATTGTAGATTATATAAATGCAATATAGTAGATAAAAAACCCAACTGGCCGGTTTACCCTAGGGTGTGGGGCAAACCGGCCAGTTTGCAAATTTTTTTAAAGTTATCACAGCAACTAAACAATAAAAGATAAAGTATAGGTGTCTCTGGGAAAAAGTTGCGCAATTAAATGATCTTTTAAACAAGCCATCGAAAAATCAAATCGGATGATCTGTTTAGTCACAAGAGTAAAAAAAACCGTAGGTATGGCCGGTTTGCCCCACTCTCCCTTAACATTTTTCAAATTTTCAAATTTTTTAACTTAAAAATTAAACAGAATTAAATAATTTACATACTTATTAAAAATTAAAAGAATAAAATAAATAAATAATAATAAATTAATAAACATTGATAATAATAAAGATTTATAACATTTTTCAAATTCTCACATATTTGACATAAAAATTAAACAGAAATAAATAATTTACATACTATTAAAAAAATTAAACAAGAATAATATAAATAATAATAAATTAATAAACATTAATAATAATAAAAATTTATAACATATTTCTACCGAACTACCGAACATCATCGATGTCTTTGACGTGCTGGAAGAAGCGGATCCACTGCCAAATGCCACTGATTTCTTTTATGTGCTGGGAGAAGTGGATCCACTGCTAAACATCATTGATTTCTCTGATGGGCTGGGAGAAGTGGGTCCACTGCCAGACATGATTGATTTCTTTGATGAGTTGGGAGAAGTGGGTTCGCTGCCAGACACAACTGGCATCTTGTATATGTTCGGTAGACCTTGTTGTGGTGGCGGGGCTTTTCACTAAAGGACAGGCAACAGGGTGTTTCTCTGACTTTAAAACCAAAAACATTAAGTATGAGCGATTGTAAAAAAAAAGAGTACCTGCGGGGTAATTCTACGGCTAAATCCCTCACTGGTTCCGATCGTCAAGCGCTTTCGAGCGTGGGGACGGTGGCCAGTGGCCCAAGGATGCAGGAGAGCAACAACGCGTTGGTGGTACCAAGAATTGTCTTGGAAAGAGTAGATAGACGAGGAAGTACGAGCAGCGTGACGAGTCAAGCCAGCTGCATTTCTGTCTACAGTAATGCTTCTGCGATTGACATTGCTAGCTGTAATGAAGATCGAGTGGAATGCATTAAGCTGCGGGAGAAAGAGGCAGCGATCATTCAAAAAATGGAGGATGAAGTCAGCAAGATTCTGAAATCCTGTGAGGTCCAGAGGTATGTCAATATGACAATTAAGGATGGACTAAGAAGCATAACATCGCTTATACGGGATTTGAAGGAGAAGCACGCAGCAGCGGCCAGAAAAGATAAGAAGTTCTACCAGTGATTAACCTGGACGGAAGAAGCACGCAAAGACCGAAGGATAAGACGTGACCGTTTTAATGCAGTAGTGCTTAAAACGTTGTCTAGGATACTTAGAAGAATAACAAATATATAAATAATAATTCGTAATATTTTATAAATTTTTACATTTTTGGTATAAAATTATGTAATTCTGATAATAATTTAAAATTAAATGAAAATAAAATTAATAAATAATAACATTTCATAACATTTTTATAAATTTTCACCTTTTTTTAATAAAATTTTTTTTAACAGAATTAATTAATTTATATAATTAAATAATAATTTAAAATAAATAAATTATTAATAACAATTACAATCCGAAAATTTTATAAATTTTTACATTTCAATAAATTTAAATTAAATAAAAATAATAAATAAATAAAATAAAAATTAAATAAATTAATAATAGGTAAAAATAATAAATAAAATTAATATCAATAAAAATAATAATAAATAATAATAAAATAAATAATAAATGACATGTTTTATTAACAAAAATATAATAAAATTTTAGCAAAAAATATATATATAATTATAAAATTGTTATTTTATTACTCACACTTAATTTCATAATATTTACTGCATTATAATAAGTACTCTGAAAATATCTGCTTGAGTTCTAATTTACATATTTTAACATTCTTTATATCTGTCCATATTCCAATTGTCAAACGAAAGTGATATAGATATTTTCATCGAAATAAAAAAATAATTCATTAAGAATAATAAGCACACGTGCTACGTAAAGCAAATAAAAATCAATTGCCTACACGTTATATACATTACTAATAATTATTTCCCAGAAAATATTCAAATTTTATAAAAACCAATATTTTTAATATATAAATTTTTTCCAAACCTAGATTATCAAATTAATATTATAACATTTTTTAATGTCTTCTTCGAATAAAAATACTACCGATACATTTAACTCGGTCTCAAGTAAAAAATAATCCAGATTTGGAATTAAATTCGGGAATTTCTAATTTAAAAAAAACCGCATACAAGTACGCCCAGATATTCTAAAGAAAACCCTAATCACGAAGAAATACAAAAACAACTTGACTCAGGCTTTATTCAATCTCAACGTTTTAGCAGTGACGATAATTCTTTTGACAGTGACAAAAACGATAGTCAAAATACCATTACAGAAAAAACCTTAACTAAACAATATTTAAATAAAAGCTTAAATAATTCTTTGACTGACGAAATTAAAACAAACGACAATTGTGACAATAATTCTCTTAAGGGGATCCCACTTATCGACATTGCAGATCTAAAATAATTAAAAATGTGCAACGACCGTTTCTTGGAAAATATAAGATATTATTACCTTGTAACGTGGCGTTACAAATTCTCCCGCGTCTGTCGCGAATGAGGCGATTGAACCCGGAAAAGGCCGAAGGGCCTCGAGGGCATCAATCGCCGAATTCGCGAGCAGACGCGACACTTGTTGTTTGACCACCATCGAAAGTACCATTGTATAGTTTTCTCCCCAAAAAGTGGTAGTGTCGATTCGCCGTCTGCTGTTTCTGTTTTTGGATCATCGTAAGTTAATAAATAAGTATTTAATTTTAATATTGTGTCACTTCACTTTCCTTCCCTCCTTTCCCTTGAAATAATTGGAAAACCGGGCAACCAATTATAAATTGGCGCCCAACGAAAAAACCCATCTTTCCATTCCTTTTTTCTGTTAAGAAAATCCTTCAGAAATAATTCTTTTCAACATCTTTGTTTGTTGAAAATTCCCAAAGTAACTTTTCATCATCTTTGTTTTGTTGAAAATCCCAGAAAATTCATTTTTTTTCATCATTTTTTAATTGTTAAAAATCCCACCTGTCACCTCATGGTCGCCTAACCTCGAAATCAAATCTTTTCTTTTCCTGTTTCCCATATTTATAAAAATTATTGAATATTATTGATTTTTAAACATTCTTGTATTGTATTTCTTTGACAATTGTGACAAATTTTCTTTGTGACGGACACAGACAAGACAAAATTTCTGTGAAAAAGTGCGCGTAAAGACCGTTAAAAATTAATCGTGAAAAATTCTTTAAAAACGTGACGAAATTCGTGAAAATTATCGAAAATTAGTGGAAATTATTTTTAAAAAAACGGAAAATAAAGTCGAGAATTAAAAAGAAAAAGTGAATTTATCGATTATTTTTGAGAGAAAATTTTGTCGTTGTAAGACGTCGGTTTGTTTTGTTTTCGTGATCAAGGTCGTGTGTAACTTAGAAAAAAAATAGTAAACACGAAAAATTTCGCGATTAATTCGAAAATAATTTTGTCAAGTGAGAAATAAAAATTAGTATACCGGGTGACAAATAAAATTGAATAAAGTAAGTCAAGAAAATAAAATTTTGAAAAATCAAGACTTATACCGGGTGTCTCTAAAGTTTAAACTCAGAATAAAAACTTAGAAAATTTTGACACGGTAACCGACTTATACCGGGTGTTACTTTTGTTACGGTAGTGCGATAAAGTATGATTCAATTGTAAAATATCGTTAAAAGTTGATAACATATAAATAACAAATTAAAATTTATTGTTGATAAAAAGTAAAAATTCTTTTTTTTTGTTTTTCGATATTAAACAGTTAAAAAGAAAATAAAACTTTTTGCAACGTATACCGGGTGTGTCAAAAATATCGATTTAAACTTTTTAGTATTTTTCGAAAAAAGAACGTGTAATTAATTTTTTTAAGCACAAAAAAAACAAATACGGCAAATTCCGAGAAAATTAGTTCGAACATTTGTGATTTAGCAATAGAAACTTTTTCTCACATATAGTTCATGACGTTAAACAATAATTAGCGGAAAATTTTTTCTTTTTGCGTAAGTTGAAATTTGTAGAATAGATTAAATAACGATTTAAACTTATTTCTAATTTTTCAAAATTGAATCACAAATGCATTCGAGACGTGTTTTACGATCGGATACAAGAAGAATTAGGGAAAATAAGGAAACAGAAAATATGTCGGGAAGCGAAACGGAAACGGCGAGCGAAACAGATTTTGAGGAAACAAACGCATCGAGCGGAACTGCCCCTCCCACACACAAACAAAATTCCCCCCACAAGACAATGCGAAATCAAATGATTTAGAAGCCACGATAGAGAGACACGAGACAATGATTCGTGCTCTCGTTGAACTCGTGTCCCCCGAAAAATTGAAATTTTTTAATTTTAACCAATCTATGCCCCTCCCAAGCGGAACAAGTGAACGAGCAACAACAAGGAACGTATCCTTGCCAGAATTAAGGGCAAGAGATACGAAGGACGCGAGTGTGCAGTTGATGCATTTGGAGAACAATAACCAAGGGTTACCAAATGCAGGCCCAACAGCTGTTCCAATAAACCGCGGTATATTACAACAGTACTTTGACGGAATAAAGAAAACTGTTGGAAATATAGTAAAAGTACCGGAAAATGTCACGGACAATTTTGTAGGAAAATTACTGGGAAATGTGACGGAAAATTTTACGGTGAAATCAAAAGACGAAACTTTTGATATTAATTCGTTTTTAGGGACAAATAACCAAATGATTAAAAGTAGGAACGAATTAACAGCATACGACGAAATGCTGAGAAACAAAAGGGAAAAATTGCGCGAAAGAGAAAAACAATTAGAACGCGAACATCGAAGAATTGTGCAAGAAAAATACAAACCCTCAGCACATAGTTCGGTAAATAAAAATAATCAAAATAACAGCGATTCGGAAAATAGTTTTCAAGCGAAAGTAGATAATTATTTCGACTCAGAAAAACGCGAAATCAGGGAAAAAAGACAAAATGTCCAATTTAAAAATAAGAGTAAAAATCAAGAATTTAACTATGAATGGCCGAACAATAGTGAAATAGAAATCGAGTACGAACCCAAAAAGTTAGGAACTATTCCGAAAGGAAAAAATATTGATTTTCATCGGGAATTAAAAGAAAAAATAAACCGAGTTAGATCAATTCAAAAATAAAATATCGATACGCGATAAGGAATTAGATCAACTTAGATTAGAATAAGACCGAATGAAAATTGCGATGGAAAATTTAGCAAAAAATAAAAATCCAAATTTCGAAGAAAATTTCACGGAAAGCACGGAAATTGAAAATCCAAATGCCCAAGTCGACAACAATCGACATTTTGGAAATGTCAATAACCATTTTCCTTTTGGCATGTTACAAACACCTTTTCAAATCATGTCAAATTGTCCAGTTAAATTGCGAAATAACAAAACGGACAATCCAGTACAATTTTTAGAAGAATTGTACAGATTTATGCGAGGTTACAAAATCCCAGAAAATCGTGTGTTAGAAAACATAGACGCAGTATTAGCAGACGAAGCCCTTGAATGGTGTAGAACGGTCAGAAACAATTGGTTTTCTTTACAAGATTTTCGTGAAGAATTCGAAAGAACATTTTTAGACGAAAAGTTCTATGAGGAAATTAACACGAAAATCAAATATTGGAATCAGAAAGAGGGCGAAGAAATTCAAACCTTTTTGATTGGAATAAAAAACTATTCAGAAAATTATACCCGCGAAAAAGTTTACACTGGGAATTACGTCGTGCATATGAAAATTTGCGTCTCGAGTACAAGATGTACATCCAAAGAAACGATGGAATGGTTAAACTTCCAAGACGAACCAAAACGATAAAAGTCATCCGAAAAAATGTTACGGTTGCGGAAAAGTAGGTCACATTCGTAAAGATTGTAGGTCGGAAAATCAGGGAAACGAGTAGAGGGGGTACTGAAAAATTTAGTATCCCCAAAAAATATTGAATTACCAGAAAGTTGCGAAACGTTAGTGAAAGATTTGCGGTTTTTCACTAACATTAAATACCAGGACACAATTTTCAAAACGATAATCGACACAGGCGCTACGAGTTCATTTTTTGGTCACAAAAATTGGGTATATTTACAATTATACGGTGTAAAATTAGAACCAGTGAAAAATAAACTCGTGACAGCAGCCAACGGTGAAAGTTTACAAATTATAGGAAAAGTTACCATTCCGGTAGAAATCGGTAATATAACAAAAAATTTGACTTTCAGAATTGTCCCAGGTTTAAGGCAATATGCAATTTTAGGAATAGATATGCTACGCGAATTAGGAATGAAATTAGACTTCGAATCTGACACGTGGTCAATGAAAGACTTGCCTAACGTACGTTATAAAATCGGAGATAGGGAAAATAGAGTAGTCGAAAAAATGGTCGAAGCTGTTTTAACAAAACGAGAAGTTGGATCACAAACAGGATGGTCCAGTTCACAACGAGAAAATCGAAAAAATTTTGCGCAAAAATCCCAGGAAAATAGGTCAAAATCGGGAAAAAATTTTGAACCAATTCTCGAGAATAAAAAAGAGAATTCAGGAAAATTCGAGAAAAAATTCGAATTAGGAAAATCAAAAGATATCGTTATGGAAAATTGTAGGAAAATTACGAAAAATTTTCCAAGGGTCGACCCGAAAATTGAGAGGAAAATTCCAAAAATTATACCAAGACAATCCTTACAACAGTCGACAACACCTACCCAAATCCCAATACCAAAACCCCGAAAAATTCCTCCAAAATTAATGGTTATCCCATTATCAAACAGATTTGATAATTTAGAAATGGACTCAGGTCTTGACGAGACTGACGAACCATTTTTGTTCCCAATCGACAATCCCCGTAAGAAAAATTGGTATAAAAAAGCGGAATTGAATAAGAAAATTAGAGAACGCGAAATAAGTTCGAAAATTTGGCGAAAACGAGAAAATTCGCAAAAAACGGAAAATGAAAAATCGGAAAAATTAAAATCGAAAAATCATATGGCGATTAAATCGGAAAAATTAGAATCGAAAAATTCTATGGCGATTAGAAATAAATTTCGTATACCGTTAAATACGAAATGGATTAATTTCAAAAACAACGCGATAATGAACAACAATATTCAGGAAAAAATATTGCGAGAATCGAGTTGTTTAGATGAAACCGAATTTTGTTCAGGACTAGTCGAATTGTCCGAAGAAGAACAAGAATTTTTAAATAAATTTTTAAAAGTTAGATTACCACCCCCCGAGGAAATTTTGAAAGCTACTCATTTGACAGAACACGTTATTGACACGCAGGGTACAGCTCCAATAAAACAGAGATATTATTTTGTATCACCGAAAATCAAAGAAGAAATAATTAAGGAAATAAAGAGAATGTTACGCGAAGGTATTATCGAGCCAAGTAATAGCAATTGGTCGAATCCAATTGTTATGATAAAGAAAGCGAACGGAACATACAGATTGTGCCTAGACTTTCGGAAAGTCAACGCAGTCACGAAAAAAGATCTGTATCCGGTTCCGTTAATGGCCGAAATTTTAGATATGCTCAGAGCCGCGAAATATATTTCTAAGGTCGATTTAAAGTGGGCGTATAATCAAATCCCATTGAGTGAAGAGTCCAAGGAAAAAACGGCTTTCGTAGTTCCTGGTTTTGGAATGTTCCAATACAAGCGAATGCCGTTTAGACTTTGCAATGCTCCCGCAACGTTCCAGCGGTTAATGGACAAAATTATTACGCCTGACCTTAAACCGAAAATTTTCTGTTATCTCGACGACATAATTATAGTGTCTCAAACGTTTGACGAACACATGAAGTATCTGGAAATAGTGTGAGGAAAATTGAAAGAAGCAGGGTTGACAGTTAATTTCGAAAAAAGTGAATTCGGTTGTGCAGAGGTAAAATACCTAGGTTTCGTAGTTAACGAAAGAGGACTGCAAATCGATGACGACAAAGTCAAACCTATTCGAGAATTTCCGACTCCTAAAACTATCAAACAGTTACAACATTTTATAGGAATGGTTAGCTGGTACCGACGATTTATTCCACATTTCGCTGAAATAATCGAACTTTTGCAAAAATTACTACGTAAAAATGTAAAATGGACTTGGAACGAAAATTAGGAAATAGCAAAATTAAAACTGATCGAGTTGTTGACGACAGCTCTGATTTCAAACCCCCCCTGATTTTCAACACACTTTCATGCTAGAAACTGACGCAAGTGACACGGGTCTGGGCGCAGTTTTGACTCAAGACATTGACGGTAAAAACGTAGTAGCTGCGTATGGAAGCAAGAATTTGAGCGAAACGGAGAGGAAATACTCGACAACAGAGAAGGAGTGTCTCGCGGTGAAAACGTTCATAGGAAAATTTCGTCAATATCTAGAAGATAGTCATTTTAAAGTAATAACGGATCACATTGCTTTAAAGTGGCTACACAACTTAAAAAATCCTACAGTATTCATGATTTTTATCATGAATACACAGGATGAGTATTTTATTTGTTGTAATTATTTGAAAAAAATTATTGTTAGAAAGTTAAATATGGGCAGTTTCCCTGTAACAAATATTTGACGTCTAGTTCAAACTGCAACGACCATTTCTCGAAAACAACGAAACAAAATAATTTTTCCATTTAAGAAATTTAATTTTGTAGGGAAATACGGAGGATGAGACTCATTTGCCATTCAGGAAAAAATAAAAACTTTATTTTTTGTAAATAGGGCTGCCACCTTGGCCGGTTTTCGCCGGCCTTGCCGGCTGAAACAAAGCTTGTTTCCCATGTATTGACACCCCCCTCCCTTCGGTAATGCATAGACGGCCGGCTGAAACGTCTGGAAAAGGTGGTGAGCCTATTTGTAAAGTGTATATGTGACAGCTGTTCGGTGGCACTTGATATTTAATTTACTAGCATTAATTTTTCTTTAACAATTTGAACAAAATAAATGTCTCACATTGTGTGTCTTTCATCACTAATGAATTTCTACTCGAAAAGAAAACATTATATTTTATTGTTGTTAATTTAAAGCTAAAAATAATCAAAATTTGTCAGTTTTGGAACCTTTGGCGCCATCTCTTGGTTCTATGAACTACTAAAAGCTGTCACATGTGTACTTCTTGTTGTAAATTGCTATACAAAACAGTTTACATAAATTCAAGTTTTTTATTGTTGTTTTCATATGTAATAAATCTTATTATGTGTATTTTTTATTAAAATTAAGTTTGCTAAATGGAAAAATTATTTTGTTTTGTTGTTTTCAAGAAAAGGTCGTTGCAGTTTGGGCTCTTGGAAACTGACTATATTTAATTTTCTAACAATATATTTTTTTTAATAATTACAACAAATAAAATACTCATCCTATGTATTTATAATAAAAAATTACTTTCACAAATTTATAAGTCATAATTCCTTATATTTTTCAAGAAACGGTCGTTGCAGATTTTTAACTATTTTTGATCTGCATTGTCGGTATGTGGGATCCCCTTAACAGTACTGAAATTAATAACAATTTTGAAGAAAACATGGCTATACCAAATAATCAACAAGTCTCAGTACGTGATGCTTTAGAAACAATACCTATGTTTAATGGAAAATATTTACCATTGAGTAAAAATTCCTGAAGTGGCCCCCCCTATTTTCGCAAAATTGCAAAATTGAAGTTTAAAGAGTATTTTAAGACCAAAAAGAAAATAATCGCTGGAGCCCTTTTTGAGAAAATTAACTTTAAATATATTTTTTAATTTTATATTTTTAAATTGTTTAAAAAATCGACTTTGATTCCATAGAAACATATTGCTTAGGTCAGTCTGTAGAAAAAAAGTCTTAAAAGGTACCTAAGAGGCAAACGAATTATAGGTTAGGTTCGAGTTAGATTTATCTTGATGAAAAGTTCATTTTTAATTATTTGAATTTAAAACAAATTTTCTTTTAATATTTTTTATTTAATGAAGATTTAAAGATCAATAATTATTAATTAATAATTGATTTTCTATCCGTATTTTTACTCAAAAAATTAGAAAACATAACCTCAAATTTTTTGCTTCTTAAGGTACCTCTTTTCGGAGCGTGACATACATATGTTAAAAATACATATCACAAATTTTGACGAAAACTTCTTTGACCTTATCAAGTTACCTACTTACCAATTTTCGGCATCTTAAAATTACTTGAAAGACCGTAAGAACACAAAATTAAATAATCAAAAACTAACATTAAATTTTCAAGACTTTTTCTCTACAGACTAACCTTAGCAATATGTATAAACACACTGTTTCTATGGAATCAAAGTCGATTTTTTAAACAATTTAAAAATATAAAATAAAAAAATATATTTAAAGTTAATTTTCTCAAAAAGGGCTCCAGCGATTATTTTCTTTTTGGTTTTAAAATACTCTCTAAACTTCACAGATTCAAAATTGACAAGAAAATTTTGAGTACAGGAACATTTTATAAAAACCCGTTTCAGGCGCACCGTGAAAGATTTTTGAACCCTTTTATTTTAAAGTACACATTTTTACCTGAAAAATGTGTACACTTCATAAAAATCCATAAACAGTAGTCCGAATTATTCAAAACTTTATGAAATTAATATTACAATTCAAAATGTCAATAAAATCTCTTTTTTTATAATATTATTAAGTTTTTGGGTCTATTAATTATTTATAGATCAACTTAAGTATTTTCGTATTTGTTTCTTTAGGTAAAAAGGAAACTTTTTCTGCCCAGCGCTCAATGATGTCACCAGATTAAAAAATATTTTAACAAATCGCGGCCAGGCTAATATATATATTATTTTGGTTTTTTTCGAAAAAAGAATCAGCTACGATTTTCGGGAATGAAAATTTGGAATCTTGGACCGATTCCAGATAAAACTGCGTTAGCACAATTTTGACTCATTTTAGGTAAACCTAAAAATGCTTGAAGACCACCGTGTGTAAATATATTGAACAGCTCTTTAAACGTCTGGCAACATTGCACATAATTTTCTACTCAAAACTAAATGTAAACAAGTGATACCAAACATTTGCAACCAAGCAAGTCAAATCACACAATAATGGTATCTGTTTCGATTAGTTAATTTAAGCGATAGAAAAACTTTATATAAATTCATTACACATTAGAAGAATTATTTTATTGAAGTACACTTCCTTCTTTGTCAAAAGATTGACACCGAGATTTATTGATAGTCATGATATTAGCCGCGGTATAAGCTTGGGGGCCGTCCAAAAACCACGAGGACAATTTTTCACCATTCTTTGACCACCCCCCATCCAATATGGAACAAAAATTATGTTAAAATATTTTTTAAAAAGTAATTAGTATAATTGTTTTATAATGATTATTTAAGATTCAATTATCTTCAAAAACAATTAAAATTTGTAAAATTTTTTTAAAATAATAAAATTAGTAAAAAATATAAATAAAAATGATCAAATTTTTTGAGAATTTTAATTATTAACAAGACCATAATTTGTCAAAAATTTTAATAAGTCCAAAAAGTAAATATTCAAAAATTTTTATTGACATTGTTCGAAGATGACACAGCCACACAAAAAAATAAAGTTTTCAAGCGAATCCAAATTTAAAAAAAAATGTCTGCCATATTGGTACCGACATTTTGAATTTTTAAAAACTGACATCGGATTCGTCATCAGCGACACCGAAAACCTTTAAGTGATAATTTTCAAGCAAATCCAAATTTAAAAAAAAATGTCTGCTATATTGGTTCCGCCATTTTGAATTTTTAAAAACTGACATCAGATTGGACATTAGCAACCCCGAAAACCCCTGAGTAACAAATTTCAGGTAATTTGGATCAATTTTTAAAAAACCGTCCGCTATATTGGATCCGCCATTTTGAATTTTGAAAAACCATCATCATATTCGTAATCAGCAACCCCGACAACCCCCGAGTAACAAATTTCAGGTAAATTGGATCATATTTCAAAAAAGTAATCCGCCATTTTGAATTTTGAAAAACCGACATCATATTCGTAATCATCGACCCCGAAAACCTCCTGAGTAATAGATTTCAGACGATTTTAGACATTTTTAAAATAAAAATGCATGTCCATGGCAAAGATTTTGAAAAATTGCTAAAAGAGTTGTTTTTAAAAACTTATAACATTTTTATAATTTATTAAATTTAAAAACAGAAGCGTGCGACGCATTCTCCATAACGTTGACTTTTTAGAAATCATTTTTTTTTAATTTTCAGACATTTTTAACTTTTTTATTTCAATTTTTATCCTGGCAAAGATTGTCAGTTTTCCGGCAGTCAGACCAAAGTCCGAAATGGCAAAGATCTTTGCCATCAGCAGTCATTTTAATTAGTTTATTTAAATTAACTAATTAATTATTTGACGAATTTTAATTAAAAATTTTGAATATAAATGTTTTCTCTAAAATGTTAAAAATAATTCTAAAATTTTATTTTCGTATGTATTTGGATTTTTAGAAATATGTTATTATAAATACTGAAAATATTGCATTTTAAAAAATTTAGATGCTAATTTTTATTAATTTAAAAGATTTGTTTATAAGTCGAAAAAACGTCCCTGAAAAAAAATTTTTTATTGACATTTCCCTGACTTTACTGAAAAAATTTTGTTTCCCTGACTATCGTGTTAATATAACAATATAATAATTAAAAAAAAGTATTTAATTAAATTATAGTGTTTATTTATTATTTTAATCGTTAATCATTTTTGTTATTCCGTGCTTTGAAATATGTTCAAAAATGAGCTTTATTACTTTTTAAAATGCAGGAGTAACATTAAAGAAAATACTTACATATTTTTGAAATGTTCATTGTCCACGTAGACAAGTGTAAAGGGGGGTGGGGTTTTCTAAATGTTTACGATTGTCCACAAGCGGAGGCGGGGGGGTCAAAAATTGGTGAAAAATTGTCCATTTGGTTTATGGAATACCGATAAAATTTATACCCCTCACTCTTACCTCGTTCTCTATCTCCCTCTCTTTTACTTCTTAATCTATTTGTGAGTGAGAAAAGAAAATAATTAGCCAATAAGAAAATAAGACGCCCTTTTCGTATTTTGGCTTGAAAGTGAAATTCCCCACTGTTCCTTCCCCTACCAATTTCTGTTCCTCTCTTTCTACCTAACACGGAGAATGGAGAAAACATTTTGCTCTTTTGTAAACCAAAGAAATAGGCGTTACTATCTTACTTATTCGTCTTTCTTTCCTTCCTACACTAAACTAAAAGGAGTGACAATACCTCCCTCTCTTTTTCTTTATCATGCTTTCTCTTTCATACTGTGACAGACATAATGAGTATGAAGATTAATATAGTTAATAATAATAATTATAAAAATTAAAAGGCAAGTAGGCATTCACATAGAGACGACTCTTCTGTAGAGACGAGCTGATTTCGGTAGATAGAAGGGACTTCTTAACCTTCATAGCTAATATAAACTTACTACCAGATCTAGATGGCGAAAAACGAGTCAACACAGAACGATGTTCCTGCAATGCTTCTGGTAGTTATTCTAAAAATATCAATAATCACTGCTTTCGTTCTTTTAAATTAACTTCCACTAACTCTTCACTACAAACTACAAGTTTGTTCCTTATATTATATACTTCATGTGTATGACATGTTACATTTTTATCAAAATATTTGTCACATTTTCGACAATAGGCTGCACTATTTATTATGTCCTTTTTGCAGAACATACACAGTTGTGGCTATTGTCACCCTGGGGTGACAAAACTGCCACAGGGGCCCTGTTGCTGTTACAGGGAGCCCATGTCTACACGATTTAGAGTTTGTAAAATCTTTTAAAGCAATGGATTAAATGAAACTTACTAATTATATGAGTGCAAATCACACATATCAAATCAGTGTGTGAAAATAATTCTAAAACACAAGCCACAAAGAGGCACATATAATTAATTTTGTGTAAAGCATGTTTTATGATACAAAAGAAATTTCAGGTGAATATTTTGTTCGACAAAAATTAATATTACACAATGTTAGCAAAGTGCCAGTATGCAATTTTCTACAAAAGATTTAGTGCATGATTGGTACAAATTTTTTAATAAAAAATGGACTTACTAGAAACAATAGTATCAGGTGGGTATCGAAAACTGAATATCCAATCTTCTTCAACCTTAAGAATCCTTCCAGTTATTCTGGCGTAAAATTCATAATTATCTTTTCCAAACAAGTTTGACACTCCAAAATTGTCTATAATAAACTTCATCACTTTGGTTGCAATCTAAAAAATTTAATACATATATTTTTTGAATTTATGTGGATAAATAAACTTGGAACTCAGTTATTTAATTAATAATATAAAATATATTTGAAGTAAAACACTTTGAATTAAGAAAGGCTCCTACAACAAATTAAATAAAACAAAAAAATGATACATCGATTTTAATTATCAATAAAAAAAGAAAAGAATAATTTTCAGACTTGACCTTTTT
Source organism: Leptopilina syphax (assembly GCA_032872505.1). Classification (NCBI taxonomy): domain Eukaryota; kingdom Metazoa; phylum Arthropoda; class Insecta; order Hymenoptera; family Figitidae; genus Leptopilina; species Leptopilina syphax. The sequence goes on along the minus strand of CM065472.1, from coordinate 23,678,500 downwards.
ATTTCGTAGATATTTTTCGTCGAATATTTAGCATTAAATAAAAATTTCAATTTCAAGGAACTTTTATTCGCTATTTACTATAGATACTTTCGACAGATTGACGATTATCCTTAAGATGAAACGAGTAAATATGCAAATTAGGTAAAGAGAGACATTCTTATTGACATTGCCTTTAGAGAAAGAAAGAAAGGTAGCCGTTACCAGAGAAAGCGTTATCGGCGCCGTTATCCAGACGTTATCGAGACCGTTACCTTTGGAGTTTCTATTACTATATATATTATATATATATACATATAATAGACTTTTCTTTATATTTCCCTTGCGATGAAGGAAGAAAGAAAATATTACCTGGGTTCTCCGAGGTAATCCCCATTACAATGGCTATTGTTTAAGGGTTCGTAATTCTTCTTAGGGTCGAAACAGGCCTATGTATATATATATATATACATCAATCTATGAGTGCGAAGAGGACACTCACGTTTAGGGCCTACCACCTAAATATAAGAACGAAAAATTTAATTTAAAAATCATTTCGTCGATTATTTTCCTTGGAGCACGTTCTACGTGTCTTCAACGAAATTGAAGTATAACAATTTTTTTTGGGAATTCACTTACTATAGGTGAGTGAATAAAAAAGTTAAATAAGTGAATTATCAGTGAATACTTCGTGAATTAGTAAATAGTGATTTAGTGAATAGTAAGTATTAGTGAATATAATTAAATAAGTGAATATTAAATAATAATAGAAATACATTAAAATACTTTTTTCTAATTTTTTTCAATCATTTAAATAATTATATGTATTTGAGTTGTGTTTAGTTTTCGAAGTTAATTAATAAAGTTAAAAAATTTTTTTTTTATGTTTATTAATAAATTAAAAAATTTGTTATAATTTGGAAATCGTATGTAATTGGAATCCAAAGGCAAAATTAGAAGTTGGTTATATTGGATGAAAGGCAAAATTGGTTAAATTGGTTATATTGGATAAAAAGCTGGAAATTGGTTGAATTGTATAACAGGAATATTGGATAAAATAAAAAATTAGAAATTGGTTATATTGGATAAAAGATGGAAATTGGTTATATTGGATAAAAGGCAAAATTGGTTATATTGGATAAAAAGCAAAATTGGAAATGAATTATATTGGATAAAAAGAAAGCTGGAAATTGGTTAAATTGGATTAAAGGAAAAATAGTAAATTGGTTATATTGGATAAAAGGCAAAATTGGTTATATTGGATAAAAAGCAAAATTGGAAATTAATTATATTGGATAAAAAGAAAGCTAGAAATTGGTTAAATTGGATTAAAGGAAAAATAGTAAATTGGTTATATATTGGATAAGAGACAAAATTGGAAATTTGTTTGTATTTTCTATAGGAGGCAAAATTTGGTAATATCATTGAATAAAAAGGAAATTATAATATTTATAATTAAATGTATAAAACTTGATCTTAAAATTCTACTGTAATATTGCTATTTTTAAATTTTTAATTCCTTGATATAAGTAAATTTTATAAAATAAAAGAACAATGTCTAATAAAGGAGAAACTGTTAATTTGACTACTGATGATTTAAGTATTGTTGTCACTGAAGGAGCAATGCTAAATAATGATCATATAACAACTTTCTAATAGTAGATCTTGCATAGTTGTGAATGACTGGAATTGCCTTTTAAATGAAAAAGATATTCAACTTAAGTATGGAGAATCAAACTTTTCTAAAAACTCTATGAAGAAAGAAATTTCTTTCCCGAGAATAATAAATAAAATAAATAAAGGGAGTATTGCATCAACAACAGTTAAACAAAGTAGGGCTGAAATTCAAAGAAATTATCGGAAAAGGCAAAAATTGAAGCCTAAAGTTGATAATGCAAATTATTCAGAGGAAGCAAACACTTCCCTTTCTTTTCCGAGAGCAATAAATAAAATAAATGAAGGAAATGTTGAATCATCAACAACATCTAAACAGAGTAAGGCTGAAATTCAAAGAAATTATCGCGAAAGGCAAAAATTGAAGCGTAAAGTTGATAATCCAAATTATTCAGAGGAAGCAAACACTTCTCTTTCTTTTCCGAGAGCAATAAATAAAATAAATGAAGGAAATGTTGAATCATCAACAACACCTAAACAGAGTAAGGCTGAAATTCAAAGAAATTATCGCGAAAGGCAAAAATTGAAGCGTAAAGTTGATAATCCAAATTATTCAGAGGAAGTAAACACTTCCCTTTCTTTTTCGAGAGCAATAAATAAAATAAATGAAGGAAATGTTGAATCATCAACAACACCTAAACAGAGTAAGGCTGAAATTCAAAGAAATTATCGCGAAAGGCAAAAGTTGAAGCGTAAAGTTGATAATCCAAATTATTCAGAGGAAGCAAACACTTCCCTTTCTTTTCCGAGAGCAATAAATAAAATAAATGAAGGAAATGTTGAATCATCAACAACACTTAAACAAAGTAAGGCTGAAATTCAAAGAAATTATCGCGAAAGGCAAAAACTGAAATGTAAAAGTGATAATGTAAATTATTCAGGTGAAGTGCACACTTCAACTAAGAAAAAACTTCAAGTTGAATCTAAAATAGAATATGCTCAAAACCTTAAATTAAAAAATATAAACAGTGATAGAAGTACTTTGTCAAAAACAAAAAATACTCTATGTCCAAGAAATTATTGTGAAAGAGTATTAAATCATCAAATTCAAAATGAGTTGAAACTGGTAAATAATAGTATAAATTCAAATTTGAATATTTCTGTTCCAAAGAAAATATTAAATATAGATTTAGATGATAATGAAACATTTAAGTCAAATAATGTTGAAAATTATCTAGGTCCAATGAATTATTATTGCACACATTGTCAAGCTAAACATTTTAAAGATGAACAAGTTGCTGGTAGAAAAGTTAGTTTTAATGATTGTTGTAGTCATGGAGGTGTTGTTTTAACTTCCATACAATATCCAGATGAATTAAAGCTTTTGCTAAAAGGGCTTCATGAAAAATCTGGTCATTTTAAAAAGAATATAAGGCTGTACAATAATTCTTTTTCTTTTGCATCTTTAAATGCTAATGTAATTAATTTTAATGGAAGAAGAAGAGGACCATTCTGTTACAAAATTCAAGGTCAAATTTACTATCAAATTAATAGTGTTTAATTAGTTTAATTAGCAAGACAAAAAAATGAAGAAATTCCTGAATTACAATTATTGTTCACTTTGAAAAAAGGCTTTGATAAAAATAGATATAATTTTCAAAGTTTTAATGAAGTTGCTGCAATTTTTAATACAAACTCTGAGGGAGAAATACCAGAATCTTATGTAACGGTTTATAATAAATCTACAAAGGAATTAAAATTGGTTAGCAATTTAGATCCCAATGTTGAACCTTGGATTTATCCTATATTTTATCCACTTGGAAATAAGGGTTATAATATTAATATGATTCGTAGTGATAGTGATTACAGAAGTAGAAATCATACTATTTCTAGATCTGCCTACATTAAATATAAAATTGCTATAAGAGATAAGGAATTTAATCCATTTTTATATGGGGGTAGATTGTTTCAACAATGGGTGGTTGACAATTATGTAAAAACCGCTGCCAAGTTGTACATTTTTATAATTTTGGGGTTCATTTCATGAACACTTTGCTTCCTCATAGAAATAATAATAATTGAAATATAAGAATTACTTTTTATAAAAGGGTTAAAAATAATTAAATATTGGTCTAAAAAATGTGTTTTTATATATTCTATAAGATGGTAATAATAGTTTAATAATTACACATAAGTTAATAAACAAGAATGTTGAAAAAATGATATTTTCCCCAATTTTTGATTTTTCAAATACCAATAATTTCATAATTTCTGTCCGAATCAGGTTCAAAAATAGGTCAATCGAAGCGTTTTTTAATGCTCTTCAAGTTGGTAATAATTTTTTGAAGTTACTTTTACATAATTTAAAAAAATCTTTATAAAAGTCTTATTTTTCAAAATTTTAGATTTTTAAAAGTTTAATATCTCCGGTTAATATGGACAAAAAATGTTCAATTAGGGCTCAAAAGATGCATCTGAAAAAACTCTACGAAACTAAATACAAAAAAAAACTAAACTTCTACATTTTTTAACAAAATTTTTAAAAAAGTCTTATTTTTCAAAAATTTTAGATTTTTAAAAGTTTAATATCTCCGGTTAATATGGACGAAAAATTTTCAATTAGGGCTCAAAAGATGCGTTTGAAGAAACTCTACAAAACTAAAGAAAAAGATTTATAAGTGTCCTAACATTTTTTTAAGTTATGTCCAAAAAACGTTTTTTTACAAAATGAAAAATGCAAAAAAAAAATAGTTAAATTTCATGAATCGGGCTGAAAATACTCTCATTTTATGTCCTCCGGGGAGACCTACAATTTAAAAAAAAAATGAGGCCTTTAGCTCTTTCTCGTTCTGAGATATTGAGGCAAATGTAATGTTAGTACACACACACACACACATCGGGACAAATTTTTAAAATCCGTTTTTTGGACTTCGGAGGTCAAAATACGTCGAAATTTTTTTTTATTTATTTAGAACATTTATACGGGGAGTTCCTGTGCATATATAAAGTACTAAAGTATTAGGCATAATAAAAAAAAATTTATAAATATGTCAAAAAATGCCAATCCAAAATTTTGCTAATACAAAGCTTCCTTTATGAGGAAGCAAAATAGAAAAAGATAGATTAAGATTTTGTGCAAATAATCAAGCTCAATTAAGAAGTGAAACATATAAAGGATTGATCGATTATTTACACAATCATGAGTTGGAAAATGATGTACACGTGGGAAAAACGCTTATATTGCCTTCCACTTTTATTGGATCACCTCGCAATATGATGCAACAATATCAGGATTCGATGGCTATTGTTGCACGTCATGGTAGACCAGATTTATTTATTACAATGACGTGTAATCCAAATTGGAAAGAGATACAGGAAAATTTATTACCCCATCAAACTGCTGCTGATAGACCTGATATTGTAACTAGAGTATTCGCATTAAAAGTAAAACATTTACTTAAACATATTGTTGATAACAAATTATTTGGAGAGGTCAAATCTTATGTTTATGTTATTGAATTTCAAAAGCGAGGATTGCCACACATTCATTTGTTAGTTATATTGAAAGAAAATTCTAAAATATTAACAGTTGAAAGTGTCGATCGTTATATTTCTGCAGAGATTCCCGATGAAAATAATAATCCTTTTTTACATAAAATAATAATGCAAAATAATATTCATGGACCTTGTGGAGATTGGTGTTTAATTGATAGAAAATGTTCAAAAAAATTTCCAAAAAGTTACCAAGAAGAAACTACAATTGAAGAAAATTGTTATGTTCATTGTCGTCGGAGAAATAATAATAAAGTGTATGAACGACCAAATGGATTTATTGTTGATAATTCTAATGTTGTTTCGTATTGTCCTAAACTTTCAGAAATATTTAATTGCCATATTAATGTAGAAATAGTTTCGAGTATCAAGTCTGTTAAATATTTATATAAATATATTCTCAAAGGGCATGACGCTGCATCTATTATTATCACAAATGCGAATGGGGATGTAACTATTAATCATAATGAAATAAATCATTATGAAGAAAATAGATATGTTGGTCTAGTTGAGGCAGTTTGGAGAATTCTAAGTAAACCTTTAGGAAAAAAAAGTCATAGCGTTAATCGCTTGCCCATACATTTGCCAAATGAACAGAATGTTATTATTCGAAAAGAAAAAGATAGTAACGGTATTTCTTTCGATTTAAATAAAAATACAAAACTTCTGGATTACTTTAAACTTAACCAACGGGATAGTAATGCTCAAAAGTATTATTATTCAGAAATACCAGAGCATTATACATAGGTAACAAAATCTCTTGAATGGAAACAAAGAATTCGTAAAGAAAAAGTTTTGGGAAGAATGTATTCAGTTAATCCAAATCAATTAGAGTTATTTAATCTTAGATTATTATTGCTTACAGTAAAAGGAGCAACTTCTTTTGAAAGTTTGAGAACAGTTAATGGAGTTGTTCATGAATCTTTTACATCTGCTTGTTTGGCATTAGGACTTGTAGAAGATGATAGTGAGTGGATTAGAACAATGGAAGAAGCTGCATTATGGATGATGCCTCATTCACTTCGCCAATTATTTACAAGAATTTTAATTCATTGTCATCCTGTACAACCGGATAAACTTTGGGAACAATTTAAGGGTCAAATGTCAGAAGATTATTCAAAAACTAACGACATTGATGCTGAACAAAGGGCTTATAGAAATATTAAAACAATGTTATTTAACGAAGGATATAATTTAACTGACTTTCAGGGATTGTTAGATATACAAGATGAAATTCTTACTCAACAAGTTAATGATATAAGTATTGCAAAACATATTAACATAGGAGAACAGAATTATGCTAAATTAAATGTAAAACAAAAACTTGTAGTTGATTATGTACTTGATGCCCTAAAGGATTCTTCTTTTGATAGTTCTAAGTGCTTATATGTTGATGGTTGTGGAGGATCTGGAAAAACATTTTTATACATTACGCTATGGCATTTGTTAAGAAGTAAAGGAATAAATGTTTGCAACATGGCATTTACAGGTATAGCTGCGACTCTGCTTCCTAATGGAAAAACTGTTCATAAAGTTTTAGGCTTACCCGTTCCATTATACAGTGATTCATCTTCAAACATTAAAGTTCAATCTAAAGAAGGCCTCTTTTTAAAAAATATAGATGTCTTTATTTGGGATGAAGCACCAATGGCTCCAAAATATGCTTTAGAAATTATGGATTATCTATTAAGAGATATAATGAATTCCAATGAACCTTTTGGTGGTAAAATTGTAATTCTAGGCGGAGATTTTCGACAAACTTTACCAATTAAAGAACGGGGTACTAGATCAGAAATAGTTAATTTATCAATAAAAAATAGTAAACTATGGAAACATTTCAAAAAATACACATTAACAGATAATATGAGAGCCTTACCACAAGAAACGGAATTTGTAGATTTTTTACTTAAAGTAGGCAATGGTGAATTAAATGATGCAGATCATAATGTTATATTACCAGAACATATTATTCAAAAAGGGAATGTAGATATTGCAGTAGAAATGTATTGTCAGTTCATACAACAGAATAAATTTCAGGAGTTGTCAAAGTGTGCAATTTTAGCACCTAGAAACGTTGACGTTGATGATATTAATAAGAGAGTGGTGCGTCTCTTAGACAGTAAAGGTGAAAAAATATATAAAAGTATTGATTCTACTGAAAATTGTGATAATGGAAAATTTTCTGAAACTTTATTACCAGAATATTTAAATACTCTCTCTCCACCTTCTTTACCACCACATGAATTACATTTAAGAATTAATTCCGTTGTAATGCTTATTAGAAATCTTAGTATTAATGAAGGATTATGTAACGGAACAAGGTTAATTGTTTTAGATTTATCACATAATGTTATTAAATGTCAAATATTAACGGGAGATAAGAGTGGAAATATTGTCTTTTTACATAGAGTAACTTTATATTGTGAAAATTTATATCCGTTTACTTTTAAAAGTAGACAATTTCCTATAAAATTAGCTTTTGCAATGACTATTAACAAGTCTCAAGGACAAACATTTAACAGAATATATATAGATTTAAGAAGAGATGTATTTAATCACGGTCAGATGTATGTTGCATTATCGAGGGTACGTTCATTTGAATCCGTAAAAATATATTTAGGAGATAATAGAAGTAATATGTATATAAAAAATTATGTTTATAGTGAAATTTTTGAATAATTAAGGAGCCGGATATAACACCTGCCGCTACGCGCCGCCGTAAAGGACCATACCAGTCAGTGAGTAGTGAGCGCTTCTGGGCCTCTCACTGCTACCTGACTGGTATTATTTCTTGCGATAGCGCGCAGCGGCAGTTGATACATCCGGCCCATCAATTTTAATTAAGTTTAATTTGCTATATTTATGTTTATCGGAATTTTCAATGTGAAATATTTACAGTACCGGTCAAAATGTAAGTTCATCTATTTTCAAAGGAAAGAAAAAAATTTTGTAACAAAAAATTTATGAAAACTAAACTTTTTTCGGTATACATTTATGTAATATAAAAAAATATGTTTTAATTTAAAAAATTATTTTTCTTTTAATAAGATTCAACAACCAAATGGATTATATACAAATGTTTACAAAAGCTGAGAATAATATTTATTAGTATAAATTTATTATCATGCAAATAGAATATGTGAATTTTTGGACTGCTAATTGAAATCGCGAAGGGTTATTAGTGAAGAAAATGACCACCATCATTATTTGTTAATTTGTATAACTGTTTGAAACTATCGCTGAATGTATTTAGATACCATTCTTATTATAGTCCTCTTTTTTTAATTAATTCTATTATCTGTTTTCTATCTCCTTAAAGTAATAAAAATCCTCTAAAATATTAAGATTTCCCCTTTTCCCAGTTCTTCTTAAGGGGGGTAAGGTTTTAAAATTTTTTATTGCATTTTCTTAGAATTTTTTTAATGATTGTATAATATCTCCAGAATATTATGTATAAATTTCAAGTTAATTATAGCAAAATTAACGGAGTTATGAGTATTTTAGTCGCGTAAGTACAGGCTTCAGGATTAATGTTTTTTATTAAGAAATCTACCCACTTTAAACGCCCTAAAAAGGTTATTTTTGTACATTTTTTCAGGTTTAAATAATAAATATTGACATATGAAGTTTTACACGATTTTTGCTTTTTGCAAAACTGACAAAATGGTGGTCATTTTTCGAAAAACATGTATAAAAATTTGTTTTTTATCCCACATGCACAAAAATGGCGCTTTTAGATAGCTGACGACATGGAGTAAAGTCACTCATTTGTTCGACCATATGAAAATGGCGTCCATTTTCTCCCATGTGCAAACATATCCGCTGTTCCCATGCGTTATTTTTGCCCAAGGGAGAAAACGGCCGCCATTTTCATATAAGTCGAACAAGTGAATGACTTTTACTCCCTGTCGTCTGCTATCTGAAATCGCCACTTTTGTGCATTAGGAATAAAAAATATCGTAAGTAACACGGGAATAAAGGCAGCCAATTTGTTTACGATGATTTTATTTATTAAAGTACTAAGTTTTAAAGTTTGAACAAGAAGGTGATAGTGTCAAAAATTATTAAACATAAATTTATTTCTTGGTTTTTTCTCATATTTCATTAAAATAATTGAACAATTTCAAATTTACTATTTGAAATTTTAAACCTGTTAAAATGTAATCGAAATTATACTGATTTGAAATTAACAATTTTACTTAAAACGGAATAAATGTAATATCTAACGTTGCTTTCATATCTCAGAACCAGAAAAAGCTACAGTGAATTTTTATTAGAAATTGTTTAAATATTATTGGCACTAATAAACATACCCTTACTAATATTTCAGGTCCAACTTTCAACCCCAAAATTACCCCTTTTTGGATTTAATTAACAAAAATACTAAGAAAACTAATAAATGTTTAACTTTTTTTAAATTAATCGTTGAATAATTATAATATCATTTTGCAGACTACCAGTTTTAATTTTTCACCTCAACCCTTATCTCAAAACTAACCCCTTAGCTAAACATACTAATCATACAGCCTTATGATATTTGGAATTTTATAAAATAACAAATCTGAAGTCAGTTTTTAGTTTCTTTTGTTAAAAGGTAAAATGGACGGATTTCTTTTGCATGAACTTGTTACTTTACTTCCCTAGAAAAATTTTATGAGGTACAAAAAAATATTGATGCACCTGAATCGCCTAAAACTGACTGGTTACATTTACCTTGAGATTTTGAAATTTTTCTAAAATTCGGGGTAAAGGTAAACTCCACTGTAGTTAAGCGAGGTTTAAGAAACAAGTTATTTTAAGTATACTACTGTTTTAAGGGATGGACAAATTGAAAAAAAATTCAACTAGTTAACTGATAACACAGCCACACAAAAAAATAAAAGTATTGACCTGGGGGTCTCACTATGTACACTTTATGTTTTTTGGGTCGCTGAATCCGAATCCGAGGTCCATTTAACCCCATCAGATCAGGATTTTGACATAACCTCAAAAAACCAATATGGCGGACACGTTTTTGAAAAATTTATCGGATTCGCTTGAAATTCGTTATTCGGGGGGTTTTGGGGTCGCAATATGGCGAACACGTTTTTGTATATTTAAATTTTGAAATCTGACTTCAAATTCGTATTCAGCGACCCCAAAAACCCCCGAGTAACGAGTTTTATTATTTTTATTATTTTTATGCAAATGCGAGACAAAATATTGAAACAGTAAAACTTTGATTTTCTATTGTTTTTACATTAAAAGATAACTTACACTATGGCATTGCTAATTGTAAAAATAAAATATTGGTAATATTCAGAACATCTTGTAGGTGAGCTGAGGTAAAAATATTGACGTTGAACTTATTTTTAAATTTGTAAATTTAGCTAAAACATCTACTGTTTACATTTATCCCCAAATGACCCTAATTTGTTATTGAAAATTAATATTCCCAAAGTAAATTTGACTATTTTTGAAGCAAACTTACTATGAAAACAGATAAAAAATTTTTAAAATTAACAAAACAAATATTAAATTTTAACTATTTTCAAAATAAATTTTAATACGCTGATAGTTTATTTTACTAAATATTTTCTTCGGATATTATAAAATTTACTCTGAAAATAATTATTTTTAATTAGTAAAGTTTACTATTTCCACAATTAATTTTTATACTTAAAATTTTTTTTAAATTTGTATAAACATTTATTTTTGTTTTAAAATTCCATAAGGTCGTAGGTTTCAGATTTTAATACAATTGTAATAAATTAGTGCTTTTAGTATTTTTATAATACTTTCTAGCTTGAGTCTCTCAGAAGGTAGAGTCGATGGTGCAAAATTTGAATTTTTATTATTTTTATAATTATAAAAATTATAAAAATTTTCATTTATTTAATACAAATTAAGATTTAGTTGATCCAGAACTGTTTTAAGTTTAAGCAAACAATTTTGTATTTCGATTAAATAATTAATTATTTGATTCAATTAATGAAATATTAATCTTAATTAAAAGAATTAATTGTGATAAAAAATTGAATATTTGATACAAATAAAGATTTAGTTTCTTAAAAAAAATTATTTTATTGATGCAAATAAATATTTATTTCATACTGTCAAATAAAATACTCAGATCTAATAAATATTTACTTGGTTCAAATAAATATTTATTGGATAATAGACAATTAAACTATTTAATTCAGTCAATTAATTTTTATTTGATTCAATTAAATTATTTTTAGTGTAGAAATTATGCAAATTATTTCCTGAAAGAAAAGAATGAGTTGGTGAACAATATTTTTATTGAGAAATAAAAATTATGCAATTCAAGTGCAATTTAGGAATACAAAATTTAAAGCAAAATTTAATCCTTTAAGATAAATTCTTTTAATAAATATGTGTTCATCTTTAGAATAATGTTAGAAACTTTTTCAATGTTAAAATATTTTCATATTGAATAGCAGAAAGAAAGGGGGCGCGCGTAGCGCGCAAGTAAAAGTGACTAGTATCTTATTACAATAATAACGTGACTGTCAGTGCCGTAGAAATATTTTCACTGTAGGTAGAATTAAAAGAATAATGAATTTAAATTTAAATAATTAATTGTAAAGTAATTAAACCTTAACATAAATTGTTGTGTACATTTATAAAATTAATAAAAATAATTTTCTTCTAAGTATAAAAAGGGCAAGTCCAGGAGAGATGAAACACTTTTCTTTAATCCACTGCAATTATCAATAAAGTTGATAAAAACAACTAATTATTGTAAACTTCTTTAATTTGAACCTTTCTATTTAAGTATTTTGCTTCATTTTTCTACATAACTTTATGATCAGAAATTATCAAATAAAAACGAAATACCATAAAATCAAATGCCTTTATGTAGATATCGTAACAAAAAAGCTAATCCGACAAATTAGAAAGGAACATATACACATATATTAGGGTGTTTCATGACCCCCAATATTGTGAATTTCATTGAGTTCGCCCCATAAACTTGTTCATTTTGTAGAAAGAAACAAGTTTTTTTTAAGTTTCAAAAAAACGGACAAGTGCGAGTTACACTCGCACTAAAATTGAGGGTTTCGTACACCAAAATTAAACTCGTTTTTTATACAAAGAATAAATAACAATACAAAGAATAAAATAACAATAACCCCCTATTTTAATATATATATATATATATATATATATATATATATATATATATATATATATATATATATATATATATATATATGTCAATCGCATATTTTGAGACCATTTCGTGAAACGAACGCATGTTTTGGGGACATATTTGATTCTTTGGGGACGTCCCCAAACTATCACTTAGTACATCGCATAGTTTGAGGACATTTTAGGACATTTTAGGGATTTTGGTGAAATTGTATATTTTGAGGACTTAAAAGTTCTTGAAGGACTAAGAGATGGCAGGTCGATGTCGAAATTAGAACAAATATGGATTTCGTTAGAGAGTCCTCAAAATATACTTTGAAAAAAATTTAAGTAAATATTACTTTTTAACATTGTACATGTCTTTACAATATTAAATAAATTTATAATAAAAAAAATTGCGCAGTACAGCTAAATGAGAGTAACTTTAACACATTTTATATATACATGCGCAGTAGAAAAATCTGTAACCTATAAATGCGCAGAGAAGACACATAAAAGAAACTAGATAGATATGCGCACTTCACCTGACTGTTTCGCAAACGTGATCAGAAGACATATCTAAAATCAGACATGGTCAGTAATTATACGAAAGAGAAAAGTTGCGCCGTTTCTTAAATTAAACTAGATACATGTGCAGTAGATGAATCTAAAACCAATACATGCGCAGTAAGACTAAATGGACAAAAGAAGATGCGCACTTCATCTGAATGTTTCGCAAACGTGATCAGTAGACATATGTGACACAAGACGTGCGCAGTATTTATAAAAAAGTAACAAATTTGCGCTGTTTTTCTCATTTAAACAGACACATGCGCAGTACATAATTCTGGTACTAATACATGCGCAATAATAGTAAAAGGGGAAAATGAGATGCGCACTTCATGCGCATTAGATAAATCTGCTACTTACACATGCGCAGTAATGCTAATTGAGAAAAAGAGATGCGCACTTTATCGGACTCTTTTGCAAACGTGATCAGCAGACATATTTTAAGCAAGACATGCGCAGTAAATATACAAAACAGAAAGTCGCGTTGCTTCTTTACTTGAAACAGACTCATGCGCAGTTAATGAATATGCAACCAATACATGCGCAGTAATGCTGATTGAGAAAAAGAGATGCGCACTTCATCGGACTCTTTTGCAAACGTGATCAGCAGACATATTTGAAGCAAGACATGCGCAGTAAATATACAAAACAGAAAAGTTGCAATGCTTCTTTAATTGAAACAGACTCATTAAAAAACTTAGATGCATAGTTTGGGGACCTGCATCAAATCGGAGTTTTTTAGCGAAGAATATATTTGTTAAATATTTGATCTCTTTTATCAACTAACTAATAAATAAAATAAGAAATGTTATAGATTGCAATTAAGCTGAAAAGTATTTGCTAAAGTTCAATTTTTATTAATAAACTTAGATGCATAGTTTGGGGACCTGCATAAAATCAGATTTTTTAAGTTAAAAATACCTTAGATAAACATTTAAACCCTTTTATCAACTAACTAATAAATAAGGTAAGAAATGCTATAGATTGCAATTAAGCTAAAAAGTATTTGTTAAAGTTTAAATTTTATTAATAAATTAGATGCATTGTTTGGGGACCTGCTTCAAATCGGAGTTTTTAAGTTAAAAATATATTTGTTAAATATTTAATCCCTCTAATCAACTAAGTAATAAATAAAGTAAGAAATCTTATAGATTGCAAATTAGCTAAAAAGTATTTGCTATTGTTTAAATTGTATTAATAAAGCTAGATGCATAGTTTGGGGACCTGCATCAAATCGGAGTTTTTAAGCGAAGAATATATTTGTTAAATATTTGAACCCTCTTATCAACTAACTAATAAATAAAGTAAAAAATGTTATAGATTGCAAATTAGCTAAAAAGTATTTGCTATTGTTTAAATTGTATTAAAAATGCTAGATGCATAGTTTGGGGACCTGCATCATATCGGAGTTTTTAAGCTAAAAATATATTTGTTAAATATTTCAACTCTCTTATCAACTAACTAATAAATAAAGTAAGAAATGTTATAGACTGCAAATTAGCTAAAAAGTATGTGCTAAAGTTTAAATTTTATTAATAAACTTAGATGCATAGTTTGGGAACCTGCATGAAATCAGATTTTTTAAGCTAAAAAATATCTTAGATAAACATTTAAACCCTGTCATCAACTGACTAATAAATAAAGTAAGAAATGATATAGATTGCTATTTAGCTAAAAGTATTTGCTATTGTTTAAATTGTATTAAAAAACTTAGATGCATAGTTTGGGGACCTGCATCAAATCGGAGTTTTTAAGCGAGGAGTAAATTTGTTAAATATTTGAACCTACTTATTAACTAACTAATAAATAAAGTAAGAAATGTTATAGATTGCTATTTAGCAAAAAAGTTTTTGCTGAAGTTTAAATTTTATTAATAAACTTAGATGCATAGTTTGGGAACCTGCATGAAATCAGATTTTTTAAGCTAAAAAATATCTTAGATAAACAATTAAACCCTGTCATCAACTGACTAATAAATAAAGTAAGAAATGATATAGATTGCTATTTAGCTAATAGTATTTGCTATTGTTTAAATTGTATTAAAAAACTTTGATGCATAGTTTGGGGACATGCATCAAATCGGAGTTTTTTAGCGAAGAATATATTTGTTAAATATTTGAACCCTTTTATCAACTAACTAATAAATAAAATAAGAAATGTTATAGATTGCAAATTAGCTAAAAAGTATTTGCTACTGTTTAAATTGTATTAAAAAACTTAGATGCATAGTTTGGGGACCTGCATCAAATCGGAGTTTTTTAGCGAAGAATATATTTGTTAAATATTTGAACTATTTTATCAACTAACTAATAAATAAAATAAGAAATATTATAGATTGCAATTAAGCTAAAAAGTATTTGCTACTGTTTAAATTGTATTAAAAAACTTAGATGCATAGTTTGGGAACCTGCATCAAATCGGAGTTTTTAAGCGAAGAATATATTTGTTAAATATTTGAACCCTTTTATCAACTAACTAATAAATAAGGTAAGGAATGTTATAGATTGCAATTAAGCTAAAAAGTATTTGTTAAAGTTTAAATTTTATTAATAAACTTAGATGCATAGTTTGGGGACCTGCGTCAAATCAGAGTTTTTAAGCTAAAAATATCTTAGATAAACATTAAAACCCTGTCATTAACTGACTAATAAATAAAGTAAGAAATGATATAGATTGCTATTTAGCAAAAAAGTATTTGCTATTGTTTAAATTGTATTAAAAAACTTAGATGCATAGTTTGGGAACTTGCATCAAATCGGAGTTTTTAAGCGAAGAATATATTTGTGAAATATTTGAACCCTTTTATCAACTAACTAATAAATAAAATATGAAATGTTATAGATTGCAATTAAGCTAAAAAGTATTTGCTAAAGTTCAAATCTTATTAATAAACTTAGATGTATAGTTTAGAGACCTGCATCAAATCGGAGTTTTTAAGCGAAAAATATATTTGTTAAATATTTGAACCCTTTTATCAACTAACTAATAAATAAAGTAAGAAATGTTATAGATTGCAATTAAGCTAAAAAGTATTTGTTAAAGTTTAAATTTTATTTATAAATTAGATGCATAGTTTAGGGACCTGCATTAAATCAGAGTTTTTAAGCTAAACATAGATAAACATTTAAACCCTGTCATCAACTGACTAATAAATAAAGTAAGAAATGATATAGATTGCTATTTAGCAAAAAAGTATTTGCTATTGTTTAAATTGTATTAAAAAAATTAGATGCATAGTTTGGGGACCTACATCAAATCGGAGTTTTTAAGCGAGGAATAAATTTGTTAAATATTTAAACCCTTTTATCAACTAAGTTATAAATAAAGTAAGAAATGTTATAAATTGCAATTAAGCTAAAAAGTATTTGCTAAAGTTCAAATTTTAATAATAAACTTAGATGCATAGTTTGGGGACCTGCATCAAATCGGAGTTTTTAAGCGAAGAATACATTTGTTAAATATTTGAACCCTCTTATCAAATTAGCTAAAAAGTATTTGCTATTGTTTAAATTGTATTAAAAAACTTAGATGCATAGTTTGGGGACCTGCATCAAATCGGAGTTTTTTAGCGAAGAATATATTTGTTAAATATTTGATCTCTTTTATCAACTAACTAATAAATAAAATAAGAAATGTTATAGATTGCAATTAAGCTGAAAAGTATTTGCTAAAGTTCAATTTTTATTAATAAACTTAGATGCATAGTTTGGGGACCTGCATAAAATCAGATTTTTTAAGTTAAAAATACCTTAGATAAACATTTAAACCCTGTCATCAACTGACTAATAAATAAAGAAAGAAATGATATAGATTGCAAATTAGCTAAAAAGTATTTGCTATTGTTTAAATTGTATTAACAAACTTAGATGCATAGTTTGGGGACCTGCATCAAATCGGAGTTTTTTAGCGAAGAATATATTTGTTAAATATTTGAACCCTTTTATCAACTAACTAATAAATAAAATAAGAAATGTTATAGATTGCAAATTAGCTAAAAAGTATTTGCTACTGTTTAAATTGTATTAAAAAACTTAGATGCATAGTTTGGGAACCTGCATCAAATCGGAGTTTTTAAGCAAAGAATATATTTGTTAAATATTTGAACCCTTTTATCAACTAACTAATAAATAAGGTAAGAAATGCTATAGATTGCAATTAAGCTAAAAAGTATTTGTTAAAGTTTAAATTTTATTAATAAATTAGATGCATTGTTTGGGGACCTGCTTCAAATCGGAGTTTTTAAGTTAAAAATATATTTGTTAAATATTTAATCCCTCTAATCAACTAACTAATAAATAAAGTAAGAAATCTTATAGATTGCAAATTAGCTAAAAAGTATTTGCTATTGTTTAAATTGTATTAATAAAGCTAGATGCATAGTTTAGGGACCTGCATCAAATCGGAGTTTTTAAGCGAAAAATATATTTGTTAAATATTTCAACTCTCTTATCAACTAACTAATAAATAAAGTAAGAAATGTTATAGACTGCAAATTAGCTAAAAAGTATGTGCTAAAGTTTAAATTTTATTAATAAACTTAGATGCATAGTTTGGGAACCTGCATGAAATCAGATTTTTAAGCGAGGAGTAAATTTGTTAAATATTTGAACCTACTTATAAACTAACTAATAAATAAAGTAAGAAATGTTATAGATTGCTATTTAGCAAAAAAGTTTTTGCTAAAGTTTAAATTTTATTAATAAACTTAGATGCATAGTTTGGGAACCTGCATGAAATCAGATTTTTTAAGCTAAAAAATAACTTAGATAAACATTTAAACCCTGTCATCAACTGACTAATAAATAAAGTAAGAAATGATATAGATTGCTATTTAGCTAAAAGTATTTGCTATTGTTTGAATTGTATTAAAAAACTTAGATGCATAGTTTGGGGACCTGCATCAAATCGGAGTTTTTAAGCTAAAAATATATTTGTTTATTATTTGAACCCTCTTATCAACTAATTAATAAATAAAGTAAGAAATGATATAGATTGCTATTTAGCAAAAAAGTATTTGCTATTGTTTAAATTGTATTAAAAAACTTAGATGCATAGTTTGGGGACCTGCATCAAATCGGAGTTTTTAAGCTAAAAACATATTTGTAAAATATTTGAACCCTCTTATCAACTAATTAATAAATAAAGTAAGAAATGATATAGATTGCTATTTAGCAAAAAAGTATTTGGTATTGTTTAAATTGTATTAACAAACTTAGATGCATAGTTTGGGGACCTGCATCACATCGGAGTTTTTTAGCGAAGAATATATTTGTTAAATATTTGAACCCTTTTATCAACTAACTAATAAATAAAATAAGAAATGTTATAGATTGCAAATTAGCTAAAAAGTATTTGCTACTGTTTAAATTGTATTAAAAAACTTAGATGCATAGTTTGGGAACCTGCATCAAATCGGAGTTTTTAAGCTAAAAATATATTTGTTTATTATTTGAACCCTCTTATCAACTAATTAATAAATAAAGTAAGAAATGATATAGATTGCTATTTAGCAAAAAAGTATTTGCTATTGTTTAAATTGTATTAAAAAACTTAGATGCATAGTTTGGGGACCTGCATCAAATCGGAGTTTTTAAGCTAAAAATATATTTGTAAAATATTTGAACCCTCTTATCAACTAATTAATAAATAAAGTAAGAAATGATATAGATTGCTATTTAGCAAAAAAGTATTTGGTATTGTTTAAATTGTATTAACAAACTTAGATGCATAGTTTGGGGACCTGCATCAAATCGGAGTTTTTGAGCGAAGAATATATTTGTTAAATATTTGAACCCTTTTATCAACTAACTAATAAATAAAATAAGAAATGTTATAGATTGCAAATTAGCTAAAAAGTATTTGCTACTGTTTAAATTGTATTAAAAAACTTAGATGCATAGTTTGGGAACCTGCATCAAATCGGAGTTTTTAAGCGAAGAATATATTTGTAAAATATTTGAACCCTTTTATCAACTAACTAATAAATAAGGTAAGGAATGTTATAGATTGCAATTAAGCTAAAAAGTATTTGTTAAAGTTTAAATTTTATTAATAAATTAGATGCATTGTTTGGGGACCTGCTTCAAATCGGAGTTTTTAAGCTAAAAATATATTTGTTTATTATTTGAACCCTCTTATCAACTAATTAATAAATAAAGTAAGAAATGATATAGATTGCTATTTAGCAAAAAAGTATTTGCTATTGTTTAAATTGTATTAAAAAACTTAGATGCATAGTTTGGGGACCTGCATCAAATCGGAGTTTTTAAGCTAAAAATATATTTGTAAAATATTTGAACCCTCTTATCAACTAATTAATAAATAAAGTAAGAAATGATATAGATTGCTATTTAGCAAAAAAGTATTTGGTATTGTTTAAATTGTATTAACAAACTTAGATGCATAGTTTGGGGACCTGCATCAAATCGGAGTTTTTTAGCGAAGAATATATTTGTTAAATATTTGAACCCTTTTATCAACTAACTAATAAATAAAATAAGAAATATTATAGATTGCAATTAAGCTAAAAAGTATTTGCTACTGTTTAAATTGTATTAAAAAACTTAGATGCATAGTTTGGGAACCTGCATCAAATCGGAGTTTTTAAGCGAAGAATATATTTGTTAAATATTTGAACCCTTTTATCAACTAACTAATAAATAAGGTAAGGAATGTTATAGATTGCAATTAAGCTAAAAAGTATTTGTTAAAGTTTAAATTTTATTAATAAATTAGATGCATTGTTTGGGGACCTGCTTCAAATCGGAGTTTTTAAGTTAAAAATATATTTGTTAAATATTTAATCCCTCTAATCAACTAACTAATAAATAAGGTAAGGAATGTTATAGATTGCAATTAAGCTAAAAAGTATTTGTTAAAGTTTAAATTGTATTAATAAAGCTAGATGCATAGTTTGGGGACCTGCATCATATCGGAGTTTTTAAGCTAAAAATATATTTGTTAAATATTTCAACTCTCTTATCAACTAACTAATAAATAAAGTAAGAAATGTTATAGACTGCAAATTAGCTAAAAAGTATGTGCTAAAGTTTAAATTTTATTAATAAACTTAGATGCATAGTTTGGGAACCTGCATGAAATCAGATTTTTTAAGCTAAAAAATATCTTGGCTAAACATTTAAACCCTGTCATCAACTGCCTAATGAATAAAGTAAGAAATAATATAGATTGCAAATTAGCTAAAAAGTATTTGCTATTGTTTAAATTGTATTAAAAAACTTAGATGCATAGTTTGGGGACCTGCATCAAATCGGAGTTTTTAAGCGAGGAGTAAATTTGTTAAATATTTGAACCTACTTATTAACTAACTAATAAATAAAGTAAGAAATGTTATAGATTGCTATTTAGCAAAAAAGTTTTTGCTAAAGTTTAAATTTTATTAATAAACTTAGATGCATAGTTTGGGAACCTGCATGAAATCAGATTTTTTAAGCTAAAAAATATCTTAGATAAACATTTAAACCCTGTCATCAACTGACTAATAAATAAAGTAAGAAATGATATAGATTGCTATTTAGCTAATAGTATTTGCTATTGTTTAAATTGTATTAAAAAACTTTGATGCATAGTTTGGGGACCTGCATCAAATCGGAGTTTTTTAGCGAAGAATATATTTGTTAAATATTTGAACCCTTTTATCAACTAACTAATAAATAAAATAAGAAATGTTATAGATTGCAAATTAGCTAAAAAGTATTTGCTATTGTTTAAATTGTATTAAAAAACTTAGATGCATAGTTTGGGGACCTGCATCAAATCGGAGTTTTTAAGCGAGGAGTAAATTTGTTAAATATTTGAACCTACTTATTAACTAACTAATAAATAAAGTAAGAAATGTTATAGATTGCTATTTAGCAAAAAAGTTTTTGCTAAAGTTTAAATTTTATTAATAAACTTAGATGCATAGTTTGGGAACCTGCATGAAATCAGATTTTTTAAGCTAAAAAATATCTTAGATAAACATTTAAACCCTGTCATCAACTGACTAATAAATAAAGTAAGAAATGATATAGAATGCTATTTAGCTAAAAGTATTTGCTATTGTTTAAATTGTATTAAAAAAATTAGATGCATAGTTTGGGGACCTACATCAAATCGGAGTTTTTAAGCGAGGAATAAATTTGTTAAATATTTAAACCCTTTTATCAACTAAGTTATAAATAAAGTAAGAAATGTTATAAATTGCAATTAAGCTAAAAAGTATTTGCTAAAGTTCAAATTTTAATAATAAACTTAGATGCATAGTTTGGGGACCTGCATCAAATCGGAGTTTTTAAGCGAAGAATACATTTGTTAAATATTTGAACCCTCTTATCAAATTAGCTAAAAAGTATTTGCTATTGTTTAAATTGTATTAAAAAACTTAGATGCATAGTTTGGGGACCTGCATCAAATCGGAGTTTTTTAGCGAAGAATATATTTGTTAAATATTTGATCTCTTTTATCAACTAACTAATAAATAAAATAAGAAATGTTATAGATTGCAATTAAGCTGAAAAGTATTTGCTAAAGTTCAATTTTTATTAATAAACTTAGATGCATAGTTTGGGGACCTGCATAAAATCAGATTTTTTAAGTTAAAAATACCTTAGATAAACATTTAAACCCTGTCATCAACTGACTAATAAATAAAGAAAGAAATGATATAGATTGCAAATTAGCTAAAAAGTATTTGCTATTGTTTAAATTGTATTAACAAACTTAGATGCATAGTTTGGGGACCTGCATCAAATCGGAGTTTTTTAGCGAAGAATATATTTGTTAAATATTTGAACCCTTTTATCAACTAACTAATAAATAAAATAAGAAATGTTATAGATTGCAAATTAGCTAAAAAGTATTTGCTACTGTTTAAATTGTATTAAAAAACTTAGATGCATAGTTTGGGAACCTGCATCAAATCGGAGTTTTTAAGCAAAGAATATATTTGTTAAATATTTGAACCCTTTTATCAACTAACTAATAAATAAGGTAAGAAATGCTATAGATTGCAATTAAGCTAAAAAGTATTTGTTAAAGTTTAAATTTTATTAATAAATTAGATGCATTGTTTGGGGACCTGCTTCAAATCGGAGTTTTTAAGTTAAAAATATATTTGTTAAATATTTAATCCCTCTAATCAACTAACTAATAAATAAAGTAAGAAATCTTATAGATTGCAAATTAGCTAAAAAGTATTTGCTATTGTTTAAATTGTATTAATAAAGCTAGATGCATAGTTTAGGGACCTGCATCAAATCGGAGTTTTTAAGCGAAAAATATATTTGTTAAATATTTCAACTCTCTTATCAACTAACTAATAAATAAAGTAAGAAATGTTATAGACTGCAAATTAGCTAAAAAGTATGTGCTAAAGTTTAAATTTTATTAATAAACTTAGATGCAAAGTTTGGGAACCTGCATGAAATCAGATTTTTAAGCGAGGAGTAAATTTGTTAAATATTTGAACCTACTTATAAACTAACTAATAAATAAAGTAAGAAATGTTATAGATTGCTATTTAGCAAAAAAGTTTTTGCTAAAGTTTAAATTTTATTAATAAACTTAGATGCATAGTTTGGGAACCTGCATGAAATCAGATTTTTTAAGCTAAAAAATAACTTAGATAAACATTTAAACCCTGTCATCAACTGACTAATAAATAAAGTAAGAAATGATATAGATTGCTATTTAGCTAAAAGTATTTGCTATTGTTTGAATTGTATTAAAAAACTTAGATGCATAGTTTGGGGACCTGCATCAAATCGGAGTTTTTAAGCTAAAAATATATTTGTTTATTATTTGAACCCTCTTATCAACTAATTAATAAATAAAGTAAGAAATGATATAGATTGCTATTTAGCAAAAAAGTATTTGCTATTGTTTAAATTGTATTAAAAAACTTAGATGCATAGTTTGGGGACCTGCATCAAATCGGAGTTTTTAAGCTAAAAACATATTTGTAAAATATTTGAACCCTCTTATCAACTAATTAATAAATAAAGTAAGAAATGATATAGATTGCTATTTAGCAAAAAAGTATTTGGTATTGTTTAAATTGTATTAACAAACTTAGATGCATAGTTTGGGGACCTGCATCACATCGGAGTTTTTTAGCGAAGAATATATTTGTTAAATATTTGAACCCTTTTATCAACTAACTAATAAATAAAATAAGAAATGTTATAGATTGCAAATTAGCTAAAAAGTATTTGCTACTGTTTAAATTGTATTAA
This sequence comes from Leptopilina syphax, assembly GCA_032872505.1. Lineage (NCBI taxonomy): Eukaryota > Metazoa > Arthropoda > Insecta > Hymenoptera > Figitidae > Leptopilina > Leptopilina syphax. The sequence continues at coordinate 23,655,419 of CM065472.1, read as the reverse complement.
AAAACTTAGATGCATAGTTTGGGAACCTGCATCAAATCGGAGTTTTTAAGCTAAAAATATATTTGTTTATTATTTGAACCCTCTTATCAACTAATTAATAAATAAAGTAAGAAATGATATAGATTGCTATTTAGCAAAAAAGTATTTGCTATTGTTTAAATTGTATTAAAAAACTTAGATGCATAGTTTGGGGACCTGCATCAAATCGGAGTTTTTAAGCTAAAAATATATTTGTAAAATATTTGAACCCTCTTATCAACTAATTAATAAATAAAGTAAGAAATGATATAGATTGCTATTTAGCAAAAAAGTATTTGGTATTGTTTAAATTGTATTAACAAACTTAGATGCATAGTTTGGGGACCTGCATCAAATCGGAGTTTTTGAGCGAAGAATATATTTGTTAAATATTTGAACCCTTTTATCAACTAACTAATAAATAAAATAAGAAATGTTATAGATTGCAAATTAGCTAAAAAGTATTTGCTACTGTTTAAATTGTATTAAAAAACTTAGATGCATAGTTTGGGAACCTGCATCAAATCGGAGTTTTTAAGCGAAGAATATATTTGTAAAATATTTGAACCCTTTTATCAACTAACTAATAAATAAGGTAAGGAATGTTATAGATTGCAATTAAGCTAAAAAGTATTTGTTAAAGTTTAAATTTTATTAATAAATTAGATGCATTGTTTGGGGACCTGCTTCAAATCGGAGTTTTTAAGCTAAAAATATATTTGTTTATTATTTGAACCCTCTTATCAACTAATTAATAAATAAAGTAAGAAATGATATAGATTGCTATTTAGCAAAAAAGTATTTGCTATTGTTTAAATTGTATTAAAAAACTTAGATGCATAGTTTGGGGACCTGCATCAAATCGGAGTTTTTAAGCTAAAAATATATTTGTAAAATATTTGAACCCTCTTATCAACTAATTAATAAATAAAGTAAGAAATGATATAGATTGCTATTTAGCAAAAAAGTATTTGGTATTGTTTAAATTGTATTAACAAACTTAGATGCATAGTTTGGGGACCTGCATCAAATCGGAGTTTTTTAGCGAAGAATATATTTGTTAAATATTTGAACCCTTTTATCAACTAACTAATAAATAAAATAAGAAATATTATAGATTGCAATTAAGCTAAAAAGTATTTGCTACTGTTTAAATTGTATTAAAAAACTTAGATGCATAGTTTGGGAACCTGCATCAAATCGGAGTTTTTAAGCGAAGAATATATTTGTTAAATATTTGAACCCTTTTATCAACTAACTAATAAATAAGGTAAGAAATGTTATAGATTGCAATTAAGCTAAAAAGTATTTGTTAAAGTTTAAATTTTATTAATAAATTAGATGCATTGTTTGGGGACCTGCTTCAAATCGGAGTTTTTAAGTTAAAAATATATTTGTTAAATATTTAATCCCTCTAATCAACTAACTAATAAATAAAGTAAGAAATCTTATAGATTGCAAATTAGCTAAAAAGTATTTGCTATTGTTTAAATTGTATTAATAAAGCTAGATGCATAGTTTGGGGACATGCATCATATCGGAGTTTTTAAGCTAAAAATATATTTGTTAAATATTTCAACTCTCTTATCAACTAACTAATAAATAAAGTAAGAAATGTTATAGACTGCAAATTAGCTAAAAAGTATGTGCTAAAGTTTAAATTTTATTAATAAACTTAGATGCATAGTTTGGGAACCTGCATGAAATCAGATTTTTTAAGCTAAAAAATATCTTAGATAAACATTTAAACCCTGTCATCAACTGCCTAATAAATAAAGTAAGAAATAATATAGATTGCAAATTAGCTAAAAAGTATTTGCTATTGTTTAAATTGTATTAAAAAACTTAGATGCATAGTTTGGGGACCTGCATCAAATCGGAGTTTTTAAGCGAGGAGTAAATTTGTTAAATATTTGAACCTACTTATTAACTGACTAATAAATAAAGTAAGAAATGTTATAGATTGCTATTTAGCAAAAAAGTTTTTGCTAAAGTTTAAATTTTATTAATAAACTTAGATGCATAGTTTGGGAACCTGCATGAAATCAGATTTTTTAAGCTAAAAAATAACTTAGATAAACATTTAAACCCTGTCATCAACTGACTAATAAATAAAGTAAGAAATGATATAGATTGCTATTTAGCTAAAAGTATTTGCTATTGTTTGAATTGTATTAAAAAACTTAGATGCATAGTTTGGGGACCTGCATCAAATCGGAGTTTTTAAGCTAAAAATATATTTGTTTATTATTTGAACCCTCTTATCAACTAATTAATAAATAAAGTAAGAAATGATATAGATTGCTATTTAGCAAAAAAGTATTTGCTATTGTTTAAATTGTATTAAAAAACTTAGATGCATAGTTTGGGGACCTGCATCAAATCGGAGTTTTTAAGCTAAAAATATATTTGTTAATTATTTGAACCCTCTTATCAACTAATTAATAAATAAAGTAAGAAATGATATAGATTGCAAATTAGCTAAAAAGTATTTGCTACTGTTTAAATTGTATTAAAAAACTTAGATGCATAGTTTGGGAACTTGCATCAAATCGTAGTTTTTAAGCGAAGAATATATTTGTAAAATATTTGAACCCTCTTATCAACTAATTAATAAATAAAGTAAGAAATGATATAAATTGCTATTTAGCAAAAAAGTATTTGGTATTGTTTAAATTGTATTAACAAACTTAGATGCATAGTTTGGGGACCTGCATCAAATCGGAGTTTTTTAGCGAAGAATATATTTGTTAAATATTTGAACCCTTTTATCAACTAACTAATAAATAAAATAAGAAATGTTATAGATTGCAAATTAGCTAAAAAGTATTTGCTACTGTTTAAATTGTATTAAAAAACTTAGATGCATAGTTTGGGAACCTGCATCAAATCGGAGTTTTTAAGCGAAGAATATATTTGTTAAATATTTGAACCCTTTTATCAACTAACTAATAAATAAGGTAAGGAATGTTATAGATTGCAATTAAGCTAAAAAGTATTTGTTAAAGTTTAAATTGTATTAATAAAGCTAGATGCATAGTTTGGGGACCTGCATCATATCGGAGTTTTTAAGCTAAAAATATATTTGTTAAATATTTCAACTCTCTTATCAACTAACTAATAAATAAAGTAAGAAATGTTATAGACTGCAAATTAGCTAAAAAGTATGTGCTAAAGTTTAAATTTTATTAATAAACTTAGATGCATAGTTTGGGAACCTGCATGAAATCAGATTTTTTAAGCTAAAAAATATCTTGGCTAAACATTTAAACCCTGTCATCAACTGCCTAATAAATAAAGTAAGAAATAATATAGATTGCAAATTAGCTAAAAAGTATTTGCTATTGTTTAAATTGTATTAAAAAACTTAGATGCATAGTTTGGGGACCTGCATCAAATCGGAGTTTTTAAGCGAGGAGTAAATTTGTTAAATATTTGAACCTACTTATTAACTAACTAATAAATAAAGTAAGAAATGTTATAGATTGCTATTTAGCAAAAAAGTTTTTGCTAAAGTTTAAATTTTATTAATAAACTTAGATGCATAGTTTGGGAACCTGCATGAAATCAGATTTTTTAAGCTAAAAAATATCTTAGATAAACATTTAAACCCTGTCATCAACTGACTAATAAATAAAGTAAGAAATGATATAGATTGCTATTTAGCTAATAGTATTTGCTATTGTTTAAATTGTATTAAAAAACTTTGATGCATAGTTTGGGGACCTGCATCAAATCGGAGTTTTTTAGCGAAGAATATATTTGTTAAATATTTGAACCCTTTTATCAACTAACTAATAAATAAAATAAGAAATGTTATAGATTGCAAATTAGCTAAAAAGTATTTGCTATTGTTTAAATTGTATTAAAAAACTTAGATGCATAGTTTGGGGACCTGCATCAAATCGGAGTTTTTAAGCGAGGAGTAAATTTGTTAAATATTTGAACCTACTTATTAACTAACTAATAAATAAAGTAAGAAATGTTATAGATTGCTATTTAGCAAAAAAGTTTTTGCTAAAGTTTAAATTTTATTAATAAACTTAGATGCATAGTTTGGGAACCTGCATGAAATCAGATTTTTTAAGCTAAAAAATATCTTAGATAAACATTTAAACCCTGTCATCAACTGACTAATAAATAAAGTAAGAAATGATATAGAATGCTATTTAGCTAAAAGTATTTGCTATTGTTTAAATTGTATTAAAAAACTTAGATGTATAGTTTGGGGACCTGCATCAAATCGGAGTTTTTAAGCTAAAAATATATTTGTTAATTATTTGAACCCTCTTATCAACTAATTAATAAATAAAGTAAGAAATGATATAGATTGCTATTTAGCAAAAAAGTATTTGCTATTGTTTAAATTGTATTAAAAAACTTAGATGCATAGTTTGGGGACCTGCATCAAATCGGAGTTTTTAAGCTAAAAATATATTTGTTAATTATTTGAACCCTCTTATCAACTAATTAATAAATAAAGTAAGAAATGATATAGATTGCAAATTAGCTAAAAAGTATTTGCTACTGTTTAAATTGTATTAAAAAACTTAGATGCATAGTTTGGGAACTTGCATCAAATCGTAGTTTTTAAGCGAAGAATATATTTGTAAAATATTTGAACCCTTTTATCAACTAACTAATAAATAAAATATGAAATGTTATAGATTGCAATTAAGCTAAAAAGTATTTGCTAAAGTTCAAATTTTATTAATAAACTTAGATGCATAGTTTGGGGACCTGCATCAAATCGGAGTTTTTTAGCGAAGAATATATTTGTTAAATATTTGAACCCTTTTATCAACTAACTAATAAATAAAATATGAAATGTTATAGATTGCAATTAAACTAAAAAGTATTTGCTAAAGTTCAAATCTTATTAATAAACTTAGATGTATAGTTTAGAGACCTGCATCAAATCGGAGTTTTTAAGCGAAAAATGAATTTGTTAAATATTTGAACCCTTTTATCAACTAACTAATAAATAAAGTAAGAAATGTTATAGATTGCAATTAAGCTAAAAAGTATTTGTTAAAGTTTAAATTTTATTTATAAATTAGATGCATAGTTTGGGGACCTGCATTAAATCAGAGTTTTTAAGCTAAACATAGATAAACATTTAAACCCTGTCATCAACTGACTAATAAATAAAGTAAGAAATGATATAGATTGCTATTTAGCAAAAAAGTATTTGCTATTGTTTAAATTGTATTAAAAAAATTAGATGCATAGTTTGGGGACCTACATCAAATCGGAGTTTTTAAGCGAGGAATAAATTTGTTAAATATTTGAACCCTTTTATCAACTAAGTTATAAATAAAGTAAGAAATGTTATAAATTGCAATTAAGCTAAAAAGTATTTGCTAAAGTTCAAATTTTAATAATAAACTTAGATGCATAGTTTGGGGACCTGCATCAAATCAGAGTTTTTAAGCGAAGAATACATTTGTTAAATATTTGAACCCTCTTATCAAATTAGCTAAAAAGTATTTGCTATTGTTTAAATTGTATTAAAAAACTTAGATGCATAGTTTGGGGACCTGCATCAAATCGGAGTTTTTTAGCGAAGAATATATTTGTTAAATATTTGATCTCTTTTATCAACTAACTAATAAATAAAATAAGAAATGATATAGATTGCAATTAAGCTGAAAAGTATTTGCTAAAGTTCAATTTTTATTAATAAACTTAGATGCATAGTTTGGGGACCTGCATAAAATCAGATTTTTTAAGTTAAAAATACCTTAGATAAACATTTAAACCCTGTCATCAACTGACTAATAAATAAAGAAAGAAATGATATAGATTGCAAATTAGCTAAAAAGTATTTGCTATTGTTTAAATTGTATTAACAAACTTAGATGCATAGTTTGGGGACCTGCATCAAATCGGAGTTTTTTAGCGAAGAATATATTTGTTAAATATTTGAACCCTTTTATCAACTAACTAATAAATAAAATAAGAAATGTTATAGATTGCAAATTAGCTAAAAAGTATATGCTACTGTTTAAATTGTATTAAAAAACTTAGATGCATAGTTTGGGAACCTGCATCAAATCGGAGTTTTTAAGCGAAGAATATATTTGTTAAATATTTGAACCCTCTTATCAACTAACTAATAAATAAAGTAAAAAATGTTATAGATTGCAAATTAGCTAAAAAGTATTTGCTATTGTTTAAATTGTATTAAAAATGCTAGATGCATAGTTTGGGGACCTGCATCATATCGGAGTTTTTAAGCTAAAAATATATTTGTTAAATATTTCAACTCTCTTATCAACTAACTAATAAATAAAGTAAGAAATGTTATAGACTGCAAATTAGCTAAAAAGTATGTGCTAAAGTTTAAATTTTATTAATAAACTTAGATGCATAGTTTGGGAACCTGCATGAAATCAGATTTTTTAAGCTAAAAAATATCTTAGATAAACATTTAAACCCTGTCATCAACTGACTAATAAATAAAGTAAGAAATTATATAGATTGCTATTTAGCTAAAAGTATTTGCTATTGTTTAAATTGTATTAAAAAACTTAGATGCATAGTTTGGGGACCTGCATCAAATCGGAGTTTTTAAGCGAGGAGTAAATTTGTTAAATATTTGAACCTACTTATTAACTAACTAATAAATAAAGTAAAAAATGTTATAGATTGCTATTTAGCAAAAAAGTTTTTGCTAAAGTTTAAATTTTATTAATAAACTTAGATGCATAGTTTGGGAACCTGCATGAAATCAGATTTTTTAAGCTAAAAAATATCTTAGATAAACATTTAAACCCTGTCATCAACTGACTAATAAATAAAGTAAGAAATGATATAGATTGCTATTTAGCTAAAAGTATTTGCTATTGTTTAAATTGTATTAAAAAACTTAGATGCATAGTTTGGGGACCTGCATCAAATCGGAGTTTTTAAGCTAAAAATATATTTGTTTATTATTTGAACCCTCTTATCAACTAATTAATAAATAAAGTAAGAAATGATATAGATTGCTATTTAGCAAAAAAGTATTTGCTATTGTTTAAATTGTATAAAAAAACTTAGATGCATAGTTTGGGGACCTTCATCAAATCGGAGTTTTTAAGCTAAAAATATATTTGTTAATTATTTGAACCCTCTTATCAACTAATTAATAAATAAAGTAAGAAATGATATAGATTGCAAATTAGCTAAAAAGTATTTGCTACTGTTTAAATTGTATTAAAAAACTTAGATGCATAGTTTGGGAACTTGCATCAAATCGTAGTTTTTAAGCGAAGAATATATTTGTAAAATATTTGAACCCTCTTATCAACTAATTAATAAATAAAGTAAGAAATGATATAGATTGCTATTTAGCAAAAAAGTATTTGGTATTGTTTAAATTGTATTAACAAACTTAGATGCATAGTTTGGGGACCTGCATCAAATCGGAGTTTTTTAGCGAAGAATATATTTGTTAAATATTTGAACCCTTTTATCAACTAACTAATAAATAAAATAAGAAATGTTATAGATTGCAAATTAGCTAAAAAGTATTTGCTACTGTTTAAATTGTATTAAAAAACTTAGATGCATAGTTTGGGAACCTGCATCAAATCGGAGTTTTTAAGCGAAGAATATATTTGTTAAATATTTGAACCCTTTTATCAACTAACTAATAAATAAGGTAAGGAATGTTATAGATTGCAATTAAGCTAAAAAGTATTTGTTAAAGTTTAAATTGTATTAATAAAGCTAGATGCATAGTTTGGGGACCTGCATCATATCGGAGTTTTTAAGCTAAAAATATATTTGTTAAATATTTCAACTCTCTTATCAACTAACTAATAAATAAAGTAAGAAATGTTATAGACTGCAAATTAGCTAAAAAGTATGTGCTAAAGTTTAAATTTTATTAATAAACTTAGATGCATAGTTTGGGAACCTGCATGAAATCAGATTTTTTAAGCTAAAAAATATCTTAGATAAACATTTAAACCCTGTCATCAACTGCCTAATAAATAAAGTAAGAAATAATATAGATTGCAAATTAGCTAAAAAGTATTTGCTATTGTTTAAATTGTATTAAAAAACTTAGATGCATAGTTTGGGGACCTGCATCAAATCGGAGTTTTTAAGCGAGGAGTAAATTTGTTAAATATTTGAACCTACTTATTAACTAACTAATAAATAAAGTAAGAAATGTTATAGATTGCTATTTAGCAAAAAAGTTTTTGCTAAAGTTTAAATTTTATTAATAAACTTAGATGCATAGTTTGGGAACCTGCATAAAATCAGATTTTTTAAGCTAAAAAATATCTTAGATAAACATTTAAACCCTGTCATCAACTGACTAATAAATAAATTAAGAAATGATATAGAATGCTATTTAGCTAAAAGTATTTGCTATTTTTTAAATTGTATTAAAAAACTTAGATGCATAGTTTGGGGACCTGCATCAAATCGGAGTTTTTAAGCTAAAAATATATTTGTTAATTATTTGAACCCTCTTATCAACTAATTAATAAATAAAGTAAGAAATGATATAGATTGCAAATTAGCTAAAAAGTATTTGCTACTGTTTAAATTGTATTAAAAAACTTAGATGCATAGTTTGGGAACATGCATCAAATCGTAGTTTTTAAGCGAAAAATATATTTGTAAAATATTTGAACCCTTTTATCAACTAACTAATAAATAAAATATGAAATGTTATAGATTGCAATTAAGCTAAAAAGTATTTGCTAAAGTTCAAATTTTATTAATAAACTTAGATGCATAGTTTGGGGACCTGCATCAAATCGGAGTTTTTAAGCGAGGAGTAAATTTGTTAAATATTTGAACCTACTTATTAACTTACTAATAAATAAAGTAAGAAATGTTATAGATTGCTATTTAGCAAAAAAGTTTTTGCTGAAGTTTAAATTTTATTAATAAACTTAGATGCATAGTTTGGGAACCTGCATGAAATCAGATTTTTTAAGCTAAAAAATATCTTAGATAAACATTTAAACCCTGTCATCAACTGACTAATACATAAAGTAAGAAATGATATAGATTGCTATTTAGCTAATAGTATTTGCTATTGTTTAAATTGTATTAAAAAACTTTGATGCATAGTTTGGGGACCTGCATCAAATCGGAGTTTTTAAGCGAAGAATATATTTGTTAAATATTTGAACCCTTTTATCAACTAACTAATAAATAAGGTAAGGAATGTTATAGATTGCAATTAAGCTAAAAAGTATTTGTTAAAGTTTAAATTTTATTAATAAATTAGATGCATTGTTTGGGGACCTGCTTCAAATCGGAGTTTTTAAGTTAAAAATATATTTGTTAAATATTTAATCCCTCTAATCAACTAACTAATAAATAAAGTAAGAAATCTTATAGATTGCAAATTAGCTAAAAAGTATTTATATCTATATATATATTAAGTTAGTCTTTCCTTATATATTCTGTTTACAGTGAGAGAGAAAGAGAGGGAGAGAGGTATTGTCTCTCCTTTTAGTTTAGAGTGTGAGCGAAAGAGAGACGAATAGTTAAGAAAGTAATGCCCACTTTTTGGGTTTAGAAGGGGGTATCATGTTTTCTCCATTTTCCGTGTCAGGTAGAAAGAGAGGAACAGAATTTGATAGGGGAAGGAAAAGTGGGGAATTTTACTTTCAAGCCAAAATACGAAATGGGCGTCTTATTTTCTTATTGGATAATTATTTTTCTTTTCTCACTCACAGATAGATTAAGAAGTGAAAGAGAGGGAGATTGAGAACGAGGTATGAGTGAGAGGTATAAAGGAGGAGGGTCTATAAGGCCTATTTTCGGCCCACTTCAAATTTTTATTTAAATCCTTGAAATAAATTTTCCGCCAAAGAAAAATGATAAATATGATGATTGAAGGTTAAATGAGGGTGTTTGGAAAATATTAACCCCTAAATAATAAGGGTTTTCGAATAAAAAATGGGTATAAATAAGGGTAAGAAAATTTTCAATTTTGAATTAATTGGCTTGAAACTCGTTACTCAGGGGTTTTTGGGGTCGCTGATTACGAATCTGGTGTTAGTTTTCCAAAATTCAAAATGGCGGATCCAGTATGGCGGATGACTTTTTTAAAATATGAATTAATTCGCTTGAAAATCATTACTCAGGGGGTTTTTAGGGTCGCTGATTACGAATATGATGTTAATTTTGAAAAACTAACATCAGATTCGTAATCCAGGACCCAAAAACCCCCGAGTGACGATTTTCATGACAATTAATTCATTTTTTAAAAAAGTCGTACACCATTTTGAATTTTGAAAAACTAACACTAGATTCGTAATCAGCGACCCTAAAAACCCCCGACTAATGATTTTCAAGCGAATTAATTCATGTTTTAAAAAAGTCGTCCGCCATATTGGATCCGCCATTTTGAATTTTGGAAAACTAACACCAGATTCGTAATCAGCGACCCCAAAAACCCCTGAGTAACAAGTTTCGAGCTAATTAATTCATAATTGAAAATTTTTTTACCCTTATTTTTTACCCATTTTTTATTCGAAAACCCTTATTATTTAAGGGTTAATATTCTCCAAACACCCTCATTTAACCTTCAATCATCATAATTATCATTTTTCTTTGGCGGAAAATTTATTTCAAGCATTTAAATACAAATTTGAAGTGGGCCGAAAATAGGCCTTATAGACCCTCCTCCTTTTATCGTTGTTCCATAAACCAAATGGACAATTTTTCACCAATTTTTGACCCCCACCCGCCACGGGTTGTGAACAATCGCAAATATTTTTAAAAACTAGTTCGTATAATTATTTAAGATTCAATTATCTTCGAACAATGTAAATAAAAATTTATGAATATTTACTTTTTGGACTTATTGAATTTTTTAAGAAATTATGGTCCTGTTTATAATTAAAATCCTCCAAAAATTTGATCATTTTCATTAATATTTTTTAATAAAAATTCTATTATTTTTAAAAGACTTTACCAAATTTTAATTGTTTTCTTTAAAAGAGTTTTTGTATATTTAAATAAAAACTAATTATTTTTTGGATGAATGTCAATTAAAATTTTGAATATAAATGTTTTTTTCAAAATGTTAAAAATAATTTTAAATTTTTGTATGAATTTAGATTTTTGGAAATATGATTTGAAAATACTGAAAATATTGAATTTTAAAAAATTAGAAGCTTATTTTCAATAATTTTCATTTTTCAATTTGCCTTTAAAGACTTTTTAATCTTTAAAAATTATAACAAAATACTTAAAAGAAATTAATTATTTTTCAAATAAATTTTACAAAATTTCAACTTTTTAAAAAGATGTTTATTACACATATATTTCAAACAAGTTGTTCATTTTATGACCATTAAGCTTCCTCAATATATAAAAACTGCGGTTTTGCAAACTTTTGAAAAATTATGTACAAAAGGGTTCGTCCAGAAGATTGGTTAAAAATAAAATTATATAAATCATTTATAAGTTGTTGTATAAATATTTGGTGAAATTTACACTTTCATTTGCCAATTGCTTCTATTTTATGATAGAATAATCATTTCAAAATATTAATATTAATATTAAATTAATTATGAAAAAAATACCAAATTTGAATTTTTTGTGAAAAAGAAAAATATTTATTAATTTTATAAATTTTGATAAAATATATACTTTGTATACATCAATCGATTCGTTTTCTTGCCAGGAATGTAATTTTGAGAATAATCAATAAAAATATTAACAAATAAAAAAATTATTTCAGAAAATACAAAAAAAAAATTTTCTGAATTTTAAAAAAATTGTATAAAAAAAAATTTTGTACATATTTTTGAAAATCCTTGTGTCAGATTTCAGGTATTAATGACTGCAATAAACCTGCAAAATTTCAGGACAATCCATCAAAATTTGTCTGAGATAATTTGTACACAATTTTTGTGACATACACACACACACACATACACACATACACACACACATACACACATACACACATACATACACACACACATACATCTGGACATTTGCTCATAATTGAATATACATATGTTCTAGATGAAAATGAGTCCATATAACCTTGTTTTGAAAAATTTAAAATCGTCACCAATGCAAAGCTTCCTCATGAGGAAGCAAAATTAAATTATGTCTTAAAAAATGATTCAAAAACAATTTTTTAATAATTTGTTTATAGTTACTTTTCGCATTATCAAAATCAAAATAACTTGCACTTTTTTTATTAAAAATTGTGGTATTTTGATGTTTGAAGTTCGAATGAAAAGACAAAAAAGTGGCAATTTTTTAAAGTAAGTCGAAAAAAGTCTCAATTTTCTTAATTTCCCTGAAAATTTTTTTTTATGACATTTCCCTGTCTATGGTGTTAATATACAGTGGGGCAAAAAAGCCATACTAACGGTTTTTTACTTTTGTGACTAAATGAATCAACCGATTTCATTTTTCGATGTGTTGTTTGAAAGATCATTTAATTGTGCAACTTTCTCCCAGAGACACCTATACTTTATCTTTCATTGTTTAGTTGCTGCGTTAACTTTAAAAAATTTTGCCAACTGACCGGTTTGACCCACCCCCTGGGGTAAACCGACCAATTAGGATTTTTATCTATAATATTGCATTTGTATAATCTACTATAACAACAAACATAAAGAATCATGTAAACAATGGTTGTCATAATGTTAATAATAATACAGGATTGGATTTTAATTAAATAAATAATTTTTTTAATAACAAACAAAAATGTTTGAAATTATCAGGGAAACAATATTAAAGGGTCTAATTCTCATTAAGAACGTTCACAAATGATATCACGTTTTTGGGAGTAGGGGGGGAGGTCTCTACTAAACGTGACACAATGTATTTTTACATGTAAAATTGCGTGACAGGGGGGAGGGGTGGTCTAAAATCCCGAAAAATTGCGTGACATCATTTATGAACGCTTCAATTGGAAGACAATTATTTTTCATTGAAAGTTAATATTTTAATGAAAAAAAACATTCTAATTAATAATAATTTTCATGAAACTCTGGTACAATGAAAATATCCTATGTCCGGTTTGCCCCATATGCTCATTTTGAGAATAAATATTTGTTTAAAAATAAGGTATAATACACATTGTTGTTTCGAAATTCTAATCAACCCTTTTGACAATTTCGCCATTTCGGTGATATTGACACCTAGCCGGTTTGTCCCACTCTCCCTTAATATTATAATATTATTTTAATGATTAACCCATTAACGCCTAAAATAAGAAAATTCTTTGCGCAATTTCAACCTATACTTTTATGAATAAAACGGATCATATTTTATACCGCAAGTATGTTTCTTATAGGTATTTAGTGTGTTCTTTTCGATTCCAGTGTGAAAAAAAGAATTTCGTTCAACCCAAAAATTAAATATGGCTGTTTTAATTTTAAAAAACACAAAAGAAGTTTCATTTTTTCAAGTTTGATAATTTTTTACCCATTGAACGTGCGTGAATAATATTCAATTCTCATCCATGGAGGCACAAAAATTGTATACTTTTAAGAAACGTAAATTAGAATTTAAAATTTAAATATGGCGGACCAAATATGACGTCAAATATGAAGGAAATTTTGAAAGGGTTAGTCACTATTTTTCAAAATTCCAAAATGTAATTAAATTCGCCTAAGTTTTCTTACTCGAAGGCTTTTGGGGTCGCTGATTACGAATTCAATGTTATTTTTAAAAAATTCAAAATGGCGGATCCATTATATCAAACAAATTTTTTAAAATTTATGCAATTGACCTTAATTTTGTCACTCGGGGGTTTTCGTGGTGGCTGATTACGAATTCGATTTTAGTTTCCCATAAATAAAAATGGCGGATTTAATATGGAACAAAATTTTTCTTTATGCAATTGATCTTAATTTTGTCACTCGGTGGTTTTTACCCAGTAAGAAGTAAGGAATTAATAAGAATTTGAAATTTTTAATTCTTTTGAATTCCGTTTGTGACCAATTCTTTTCATTTTCATTTGGAGAAGCCGAAAAGAAGCTAAGTTTATTCTTTTGAATACCGTTTTAATATTTTAAGCGGAAAAAAAATTTGACTGTTCGAAGATTTGAACCCTCAAGCTTCATTGTCGGAGACAAACAGCTTGTCCGCTCAGCTATTTAAACTGTACTATGACTTCCGAATTTTAAAAGCACTTATCTCAAAGTGTTGCAAACTTCAAAGGAATTAAAAAATTACAAAATATTAAAACGGAATAGACAGGAATTGAACTTACCGAGTATCACACAGTATTTCGGAATTCACAAAAATTCAAAAATTAAAGAAATATTAAAACGGAATTGATTGGAATTCACATTCAAGAAATCTTTGCCTCAAAAAGGAATACATAGGAATTGGACAGAAACGGAATTCAAAAAAATTGATAATTTAACATTTTCTGTAAAAAGTTAAAAATGTCCAATTCTTCTCAATTCCTTACTTCTTACTGGGTAGGGTCGCTGATTACAAATACGATGTTTGTTTTTAAAATTTCAAAGTGGCTAATATAATATGGGAAAGAGAAATTAAAATTTTTTTCTATACACCCAGTAAGAAACGAAAAATTGAAAAGGATTGAAATAATTCAAACTCTGTATGGTGTAGTAGAAATTATATACCATAATAGGACCACGTTTCGTCTAAAAATGAATGCTATTCAATTCTTTTTGTAATTTTTAACAAAGACAAATTTTTTTTCTGAATGCTTTCCAATCCCATCCGAAATTATTACAGCCTGTCATTATATCACTTTTCAATTTTTCATTGGAACCGCGTTTCTCCATGCATTCAAGCAATCTTCTGGATTTTTGTAATTTATAAGATACATACATTGGCAGATTTTGTAAAAAGTGTTTGTGTTCAAAGAAAAACTTGCTGATAAATTGATTGTTTACCAATTTAACGTCATTTAAACGAGTCAGGGCCGTTATTCTGTTAGACAATAAATCATAACCTAAAAATTTCAGAGACCTTTAAACACTTTTAACCCTCTTAACTGATAATTTAATAATTATTCCTTTTTAAAATAGCAAATAAATTCATGAGTGCAGTTATTTGAAAGTAATTAAACATTGTATATGTGAACAACATTAGTATTATATTATTATACTACTGTCGCGGAATTCAGAAGCATAGGGCAGAAAAAGGATAGAATTTTTTTAATGCTTCTTAATCTTTGCTTTTTTACTAGGTATTCGAGAGGATTGATATCGTTACTTTTCATATTGCTCTCACTGGATAGAAAAGTATTGGACAGAAATGGCATTCAAAAGAATAGAATCTTTTTAATACTTTTCAATTTTTCGTTTCTTACTGGGCACGCTCGCTGGTCGTGCGTCGGCGCAAGTGCTAAAACAGAAGTCAATTGTCAGTAAGCGCTCCTGGGACATTAATAGCTACCTGACTGGTATTAGAACTCCCGAGTAACAAAATTAAGGTCAATTGCATAAATTTAAAAGAAAATTCTGCCATATTGGATCCACCATTTTAAATTTATGAAAACTTACGTCAAATTCGAAATCAGCGTCCCTAAAAACCACCGAGTGACAAAATTAAGGTCAATTGCATAAAGTAAAAATTTTTGTTCCATATCAGATGGGGGGGATCAAAAATTAATAAAAAATTGTCCTCGTGGTTTATGGACGGCCCCTAAGCTTATACCTCGGCTTATATCATGACTATCAATAAATCTCGGTGTCAATGTTTTGACAAAGAAGGAAGAATACTTCAATAAAATAATTCTTCTAATGTATAATGAATTTATATAAAGTTTTTCTATCGCTTGACTGAACTAATCGAAACAAAAATCATTATTTTGTAATTTGACTTGCTTGGTACTTTGAAAGTCTGGCAACACTGTATTTCTTTAGTCGTGTTGCAAATTTTTGGTATGACTTGTTTACATTTAGTTTTGAGTAGAAAATTGTGTGCAATGTTGCCAGACGTTTAAACAACTGATCAATATACTGTATAAAACATGTTAAGTAATAAGTAAGTAAGTCTTAATGTTAAGTACTTTGTGGTGAGTAAATATGTTTAAAAATGTACTCAATTCCCACAAAACTCAATGTTAAAAGTTAAAAACAAAGACGCTTATAAATTTTTTCAAAAAGTACCAACAGGTCAAAAATTTAACTACATTTTTTTAAAACCTTTATCTAACAGTGGTACAAATTTCAACAAATTGGTAATGTTAATTCTATTTGCAAAAGAACCTCCTTATCTTCTTGAAGAAGATCTGTAATTGCCTTAAAGTTTTATAAACATTTTATAATATAGAATATTTTATATGAGTTTAAAAAAAGGCATGACCTTCAAATTTTTTTCGCTGATAATCAATTCTTGAAATAATACAGTTTTCCAGAAAACTGACAATTTAAGGAAATAATTATAAAAATAAAAAAATATTATTATATTTATGTCGTAAAACTGCTCAGTGTGTTAAATTTAATTTTTGATTTTCGTGTTTTACGTTTTTTTTAAATTCTTCAAAAAAATTTGTAATCTTTTTCCAATATTTCAGAAGAAGAAAAAAACGGATCATAAAGTCTTAGTCACATTTTTATATACACACAATAAAATAAAGTCTTGAGTATCATAAGACAAAAACAGAAATATCGCGCGCGCTTTAGCGCGCGTAGCTCTGCTAGTTTTATTAATAAACTTAGATGCATAGTTTGGGGACCTGCATCAAATCGGAGTTTTTAAGCGAAGAATATATTTGTTAAATATTTGAAACCCTTTTATCAACTAACTAATAAATAAAGTAAGAAATGTTATAGACTGCAAATTAGCTAAAAAGTATGTGCTAAAGTTTAAATTTTATTAATAAACTTAGATGCATAGTTTCGGGACCTGCATCAAATCAGACTTTTTAAGCGAGGAGTAAATTTGTTAAATATTTAAACCTACTTATCAACTAGCTAATAAATAAAGTAAGAAAAGTTATAGATTGCAATTTAGCTGAAAAGTATTTGCTAAAGTTCAAATTTTATTTAATAAACTTAGATGCATAGTTTGGGGACCTGCATCAAATCGGAGTTTTTTAGCGAAGAATATATTTGTTAAATATTTGAACCCTTTTATCAACTAACTAATAAATAAAATAAGAAATGTTATAGATTGCAATTAAGCTAAAAAGTATTCACTAAAGTTCAAATCTTATTAATAAACTCAGATGCATAGTTTGGGGACCTCCATCAAATCAGAGTTTTTAAGCTAAAAATATCTTAGATAAACATTTAAACCCTGTCATCAACTGACTAATAAATAAAGTAAGAAATGTTTTAGATTGCAATTAAGAAAAAAGTATTTGCTATTGTTTAAATTGTATTAAAAAACTTAGATGCATAGTTTGGGGACCTGCATCAAATCGGAGTTTTTAAGCGAGGAGTAAATTTGTTAAATATTTGAACCTACTTATCAACTAACTAATGAATAAAGTAAGAAATTTTATAGATTGCAAATTAGCTAAAAAGTATTTGCTATTGTTTAAATTGTATTAAAAAACTTAGATGCATAGTTTGGGGACCTGCATCAAATCGGAGTTTTTTAGCGAAGAATATATTTGTTAAATATTTGATCCCTTTTATCAACTAACTAATAAATAAAATAAGAAATGTTATAGATTGCAATTAAGCTTAAAAGTATTCGCTAAAGTTCAAATCTTATTAATAAACTCAGATGCATAGTTTAGGGACCTCCATCAAATCAGAGTTTTTAAGCTAAAAATATCTTAGATAAACATTTAAACCCTTTCATCAATTAACTAATAAAAAAAGTAAGAAATTATATAGATTGCTATTTAGCAAAAAAGTATTTGCTAAAGTTCAAATTGTATTAATAAACTTAGATGCATAGTTTGGGGACCTGCATCAAATCGGAGTTTTTAAGCTAAAAATATATTTGTTAAATATTTGAACCCTCTTATCAACTAACTAATAAATAAAGTAAGAAATAATATAGATTGCAAATTAGCTAAAAAGTATTTGCTATTGTTTAAATTGTATAAAAAAAGCTAGATGCATAGTTTAGGGACCTACATCAAATCGGAGTTTTTAAGCGAAGAATATTTTTGTTAAATATTTGAACCCTTTTATAAACTAACTAATAAATAAAGTAAGAAATGTTATAGATTGCAATTAAGCTAAAAAGTATTTGCTAAAGTTCAAATTTTATTAATAAACTTAGATGCATAGTTTGGGGACCTGCATCAAATCGGAGTTTTTAAGCTTAAAATATATTTAATAAATATTTGAACCTACTTATCAACTAACTAATAAATAAAGTAAGAAATGTTATAGATTGCAATTTAGCTGAAAAGTATTTGCTAAGTTCAATTTTTATTAATAAACTTAGATGCATAGTTTGGGGACCTGCATAATATCAGATTTTTTAAACTAAAAAATATCTTAGATAAACATTTAAACCCTGTCATCAACTGACTAAAAAATAAAGTAAGAAATAATATAGATTGCAAATTAGCTAAAAAGTATTTGCTATTGTTTAAATTGTATAAAAAAAGCTAGATGCATAGTTTGGGGACCTGCATCAAATCGGAGTTTTTTAGCGAAGAATATATTTGTTAAATATTTGAACCCTTTTATCAACTAACTAATAAATAAAACAAGAAATGTTATAGATTGCAATTAAGCTAAAAAGTATTCGCTAAAGTTCAAATCTTATTAATAAACTCAGATGCATAGTTTAGGGACCTCCATCAAATCAGAGTTTTTAAGCTAAAAATATCTTAGATAAACATTTAAACCCTGTCACCAACTGACTAATAAATAAAGTAAGAAATGATATACATTGCTATTTAGCAAAAAAGTATTTGCTATTGTTTAAATTGTATTAAAAAAATTAGATGCATAGTTTGGGGACCTGCATCAAATCGGAGTTTTTAAGCGAAGAATATATTTGTTAAATATTTGAACCCTCTTATCAACTAACTAATAAATAAAGTAAGAAATGTTTTAGATTGCAATTAAGAAAAAAGTATTTGCTAAAGTTCAAATTTTGTTAATAAACTTAGATGCATAGTTTAGGGACCTGCATCAAATCGGAGTTTTTAAGCTAAAAATATTTTTGTTAAATATTTGAACCCTTTTATCAACTTACTAATAAATAAAGTAAGAAATGATATAGATTGCAAATTAGATAAAAAGTATTTGCTAATGTTTAAATTGTATTAAAAAAGCTAGATGCATAGTTTGGGGACCTGCATCAAATCAGAGTTTTTAAGCGAAGAATATTTTTGTTAAATATTTGAACCCTTTTATAAACTAACTAATAAATAAAGTAAGAAATGTTATAGATTGCAATTAAGCTAAAAAGTATTTGCTAAAGTTCAAATTTTATTAATAAACTTAGATGCATAGTTTGGGGACCTGCATCAAATCAGAGTTTTTAAGCTTAAAATATCTTAGATAAACATTTAAACCCTGTCATCAACTGACTAATAAATAAAGTAAGAAATGATATAGATTGCTATTTAGCAAAAAAGTATTTGATATTGTTTAAATTGTATCAAAAAACTTAGATGCATAATTCGGGGACCTGCATCAAATCGGAGTTTTTAGGCTTAAAATATATTTAATAAATATTTGAACCTTCTTATCAACTAACTAATAAATATAGTAAGAAATGTTGTAGATTGCAAATTAGCTAAAAAGTATTTGCTAATGTTTAAATTGTATTAAAAAAGCTAGATGCATTGTTTGGGGACCTGTTAAAATTGGAGTCTTGAAGCTAAAAATATATTTGTTAAATATTTGAACCCTCTTATCAACTAACTAATAAATAAATTAAGAAATGATATAGATTGCAAATTAGATAAAAAGTATTTGCTAATGTTTAAATTGTATTAAAAAAGCTAGATGCATAGTTTGGGGACCTGCATCAAATCAGAGTTTTTAAGCTAAAAATATCTTAGATAAACATTTAAACCCTGTCATCAACTGACTAATAAATAAAGTAAGAAATGATATAGATTGCTATTTAGCAAAATGTATTTGCTATTGTTTAAATTGTATTAAAAAACTTAGATGCATAGTTTGAGGACCTGCATCAAATCGGAGTTTTAAAGCGAAAAATATATTTGTAAAATATTTGAACCCTTTTATCAACTAACTAATAAATAAAGTAAGAAATGTTATAGATTGCAATTAAGCTAAAAAGTATTTGCTATTGTTTAAATTGTATTAAAAAAGGTAGATGCATAGTTTGGGGACCTGCATCAAATCAGAGTTTTTGAGCTAAAAATATATTTGTTAAATATTTGAACCCTCTTATCAATTAACTAATAAATAAAGTAAGAAATGTTATAGATTGCAAATTAGCTAAAAAGTTATTCTAATGTTCAAATTCTATTAAAATAGTTAGATGCATAGTTTAGGGTGCTGCATCAAATCGGAGTTTTAAGGGGGGAACCTCCTTTATTGCGTCAAAAAAATCGACTTTCTGGAAATAACTTTAATTGATTCTACAACTATTTAATAATATACCCATCAAATTTTAAGTCGATTTCTGTATTATTGAAGTTACAAAATTTTTAATTATTTTTTTTTCATGCGTCGTCTGGTGAAATGTTTATCAGAGTCCAGAATTTTTTCTGTTTTAGCATTCAATCTGTCTTCTTCTTTCATTCAGAGTACCACTGTCAGTATAATTTGTAATTTCTATGTGGCAACCCTTCTTTCACTTGTTTGACACTCGAGTCACTTTATTTATAAAAACTTCAAACGCATTTTTCTCGAAACACCATTTTTTAATTTTGTGAACACGATTGAGAACGCCCTTTTGAATCAATCGGGCTTTATGGTATATCATTTTGAAGATAATTAAATAATCTTTAATATGGCATTTAGTGTTTCTTGAAAAAAAAATTTTTATATTTTTTTGGAATTTTAAAGTCAATTTTTATGCACGAAAAATCACTTTTAACTTAAAAGTGGGTAAAAAAATCAATTCTCGAAATTTTTTTTGAAAAATCGAAATGTCATATAGAAGGTTTTATCCTAAAGTTTAAAAAAAGGTTGGTTTCTTTGTTTTAGAAAAAAATTCAGAGCGCTAGAATGTTCACAGATAAAATGAGGTGCCATGGACGCTGTGTATATTTCCATACTAAAAATATTTTGTTTTTTCTCCAAAATTTTTTTTAGACTCTCAAGACATGTATTAAAGATCCCTATAAATTACAAAAGGTTTGAAGTTATTTTACCCGAGAAAAAAGATCCCAAAAATGACGCATTTTTCGATCGTCTAAAGGAGGTTCCCCCCTTAAGCTAAAATTATATTTGTTAAATATTTGAACCCTCTTATCAACTAACTAATAAATAAAGTAAGAAATGTTATAGATTGCAAATTAGCTAAAAAGTATTTGCTAATGTTTAAATTGTATTAACCCTTTCAGTCCCAGTGGTCGATATATCGACCACCTTTTAAGCCACCGATTTTTTCAACATAACTTAAAGGAAAACTTTGAATAATTGCATATTTCTTATTTTTATGTTTCTACAAATAGAGTTAAATATCTTAAGATATAAATAAATATATATATTAAATATCTTAAATAAATATCTTAGATAAATATTAAATATCTAATATATTAAATATTAAATATTAAATATTAAATATCTTAGATAAACATTTAAAGCCTGTCATCAACTGACTAGTAAATAAAGTAAGAAATGATGTAGATTGCTATTTAGCAAAAAAGTATTTGCTATTGTTTAAATTGTATTAACCCTTTAACGACGAGATGTGCTACTTTTAACATGAAATTCAATCTCTTACAATTAGTAGAAAAATGTTAGTTTTTCAAAATTCAAAATGGCGGATCCTAATGACAGATGACTTTTTTAAGAATTAATTGGATTCGCTTGAAATTTGTTACTCTGAGGTTTTTGGGTTTGATAATGACGAATCTGACGTTAGATTAAAAAAATCCAATATGCCGAATCCAGAATGGCGGACGAATTTTTTAAAATTTCTCAAACCTGATTTAAACACGTTACTCGTGGGTGTTTGTGGTCGCTGGTTGCGAATCCGATGTTAGTTATTCAAAATTCAAAATGGTGGAATCGATATCGCGGACGAGGTTTAAAAAAATATCCTTACCAATTCTTATAGCTATTTTATACCAAACATTTTGAATTTTTAAAAACGAACATCGGATTCGCAATCAGCGGACCCGAAAACCCTCGAGTAACAAAATTCAAATGAATCCGACTTATTTTTTAATTTCGTCTGCCATATTCGTTCTGCCATTTTTAATTTTGAAAAACTAACATCGTTTTTCTCGTACCATAGATCACTTTTAAATTTTCCTGTCACATATTGTTAAATATAGATAAGTTGATACTGGTAGAGTCAGAGCAAATAGAGTATAATAATTCCGCCATTTTGAATTTTTGGAATGTGACTTTATATTCGTAATCAGCCACCCCAAAAATACCACACTAACAAATTTCAAGCAAACCTGAGTAAATTTAAAAAATTAGTCTTTCATTATACTTTAGCTATTTTGAATTTGTTGAATCTAACGTCAGATTCGTCATAAGCGACGCGAAAAACCGCAAAGTAACAAATTTCAAGCGAATTTAATCAATTTTTAAAAAAGTCATTTGTCATATTGGATCCGCCATTTTGAATTTTGAAAATCTGATATCAAATTCGTAATCAGCTACCCCAAAAACCCCCGAGTAAAAAGATTCAAGCAAATCTGACCAATTTTTGTATTTTGTCTGCCATATTAGATCCGCCATTTTAAATTTTGAAAAACTAACATCGGATTCGTAACCAGCGACCCCGAAAACCCCCGAGTAACGAGTTTCAAGCGAATCCGATCAATTTTTTAAAAAGTCATCCGCCATATTGGATCCGCCATTTTGAATTTTGACAAATGGACATCAGATTCGTAATCAGCGACCACGAAAACCCCTGAGTAACAAATTTCAATCAGATTTGAGCAATTTTGAAAAAGTTTGTCATCTTACGTAAAATAAGAAAAAAATTTTGTCCTTTAAGCGCCATTTTAAATTCAAAATCGAAAAAAATAAAATTTATAAATGAATATTTTTTAAGTACAACTATCGGGAACACGTTTTTGATACTTTTTGTTCTATTTGAAAAGCGTTATGACAAAGAAAAAAATTCTTTTGAAAAAAATTACATTAAAAAAAGTTGACTTTTTTAGTATTTTTGAAAAAAGAAGGTTTAAATATCATTGTTTGAAAATTTTGACCACACCATTCGAAAGAGCGACCCCAAAAATAGTAGGGTATGGACTTTTAAAAACTTTTATGGCTTTTTTCTACTAATTGTAAGAGATTGAATTTCATGTTGAAAAGTAGCACATCTCGTCGTTAAAGGGTTAAGACAACATAACAACCGTTGCCAAGGCAACCGTTGCTATGTTAATGGTTGCCACAACAACCGTTGCCGCGGCAACTGTTGATATAGTAATGGTTGCCATAAAAACCGTTGCCATGGCAACCGTTACTATGGTAATAAAAAAAAATTTCAATTTTAAGTACAAAAAAAATGTCTAAATAAATTATTATTTATTTATTTTTTGTCATTTTAGGCCACAAAACCCTATGATGCAATGTAGGCGCATTGCGCCTGCTTCTCTGACTGATTTTTTATTTTTTAAAGTATGAAGTACCCTTTCAATCATCTTGCAAAAAATATGTTACTTTTGAAATAACTATTATTTTATAGAAAAAAATGGCGGTAGTGCAAAAAAAATTCGATGAAAAAAAGGTTTTTTAAAAAAAATTAAAAAAAAAATTTTTTTTACTGACTTTTTACTGACTTTCTTTGTTAGAATTTGGTTGTCAATTTTTTTATCAACTGTTCATATTGTATTGTACAAAAAAAACTTTTTTATGAAAATCGGTTCATTAATTTTGGAGGAAAAACAAATTTTTTAATTTTTCAAAAAAATCGTTTAATTCAAAAACAAAATTTTTTTCGAGTTGAAACTTAGTGAAAATAATTCTCATAATAGGTCAAAATTATTCCCTAAATATGGACCCAATCCAGGAGGGGGCAATTTTTACATGCTTATACTGCTACGGCCTTTATTATTAGAAACAAGATATCTGAGTAACAAAATTTTAAAAAATGTCGGAGATGCGGGACTTAAAATTTTTTAGTCACTTCTTTTTGAAATGCAATAACTTTAGTCTTAATTTATCATACGATTTTCGATTACAATGTTTTAAAAGATTTGTTTTAAAGTATATTTTTAAAAATTAAGAGACAGAAAATTGAAAAAAAAATTCAATTTGAGTTTTTAAAAGTAGGTCATTTTTAATATTTTGTTCAAAACAAGCTTTAAATGTAATATACAAGTAAGGCAACATAGGACCGTAAGTCATTTTCGAGAAACAAAAACTTAAATCTTGTTTACTTTGACTATGCATTGCACACATGCATAGAGAATCAAGTTGATGAATCCTTCACATCTTGTTTTACTGTGCGTGCACTGTCTTTTTAGGTGAAACCTTCTTTTCGTAAAGATATACGACTTGTCTGTCTTTAATGGAACAATAGTACATTGAAATTTAATAACAGATTTTTTCAATATCGACTACTGCCCAGTCGGTGACTTATATGCCTTTTCCTTTCCGTTAGATTACCTATAGAATTACTACAGAGAATCTAATTGTAAAACATAGAGTCCCCATTGTATGCTTGTTGCTCTTTAAAATATAACTTTTACGCATGATCCATTTTACACACAAAATTACTGCGCATAAGAGTATGAAAAGAGTATAAAACTGATATGAGCATTGTCCTTTTTATATATATTTATGTAACGCCTAAATTATCTATATTTATACAACGCATACTTTAGGGACTATATTGTGGGGTTTCATGCATGTTAGTTTGCCTTTATTATATGTATAAAGTATACTTTGAGGACAAATTAATTGTTAAAATTGTACTCAAAGTATGCGTTTTACATATGAAATTGTCCTTAAATTATACGTTCTATATATAACTTAGTCCTCATATAATGCTTTGTACATATGAAAGACGTACAAGTATAACGTATGGTTTGAGGACATTTGCGATATACACATTTTTATGTCCTTAAAGTATGCATTGTCTACTTTATCGTCGATTTAAACTTAGAAATTTTAGAGTATATTACAATTATTCTCTTTAGCCTTATTATTTAGGTAATGAGGAAGCTATATATGCGCGAAAAAACATACGTCCCCAAATCATTCTTTGTACATATATATATATATATATATATATATGAGCGATTCCACGTCAAGTGATCAAGGGGTCTTACGGTGCAATGTTTACTTTGAAAATTTGTTACTCTTAAACAATTAAACATGGAAATTTGACCGAGTACAGTTTCGAAAGGTTTTTTCATGCTCTTTCGATTGGAAATAAGCATTTTGAAAAAAAAAAATTTTTTGACCAAAAAAAATCAAAATTAAAAATAAATTTTAATTTTTGGGGGGGAAGGATACGATTTTTTTTTTTTTTTTTTTTTTTTAAACGAAAGCTGAGGTTTTTTCCTAAAAGGACATATAAATGAAAAAGTGGGACAAGAATGTTTAAACACTGAAAAAAAGAGATTTCTACTGACCGGAGTGCTAAAAACCCGGTTTTTTGGCTCTGTTTGGTAGAAATCTCTTTTTTTCAGTGTTTAAACATTCTTGTCCCACTTTTTCATTTATATGTCCTTTTAGGAAAAAACCTCAGCTTTCGTTTAAAAAAAAAAAAAAAAAAAAAATCGTATCCTTCCCCCCCAAAAATTAAAATTTATTTTTAATTTTGATTTTTTTTGGTCAAAAAATTTTTTTTTTTTAAAATGCTTATTTCCAATCGAAAGAGGATGAAAAAACCTTTCGAAACTGTACTCGGTCAAATTTCCATGTTTAATTGTTTAAGAGTAAAAAATTATCAAAATAAGCATTGTACCGAAAAACCCTAAACTTTCACCCCCTCCCCCTCGAAAAATATTAGACTAAGTTAAAAAATATTTTTACCAAAAATCACTATCCACTAGTACTACAAAAGCCCCAAGTTTAGGCACGATTGGAGAAAAAATTTTTTCCACCTTGATCACTTGACATGGAATCGCTCATATATATATATATATATAAACCTATTTAGCTGAAACGATGTATACATACGCATTTTTACATGTTTTCCTTTCTAGTTCGTAAATGTGACCTCCAATCAGGTTAGCTAAAATTTTCCCAAAACCTTCAATTGAAAATAAAAATGTGTATCGAATTTTAGCCCAATGGATGACGATAAGTAGAAGTTCAGTATGGGGTCACTTTTTGACATTATTTCGAAAAAATTAAATTTTATTCCTTTCTAGTTCGTAAATATGACCCCTATTCAGGTTCGCAAAAATTTTTCACAAATCTTGAATTGGAAATCTAAATGTGTACCGAATTTTAGCCCAATAGGTTTGGTATGGGGACAAAATCATTTTTTTACATTTTTTTTGAAAAAATTAAATTTCATTCCTTTCTAGTTCGTAAATATGATCTCCAATCAGGTTCGCTATATTTGATTTATTTCCTTTTTAGTTCACAAATATGACAGCCAATTAAGTTTGCTATATTCTTTCTGTAATCTACACTCAAAGTTGAGTATGTGTACCGAATTTTAGCTCACTAGGTTGTGATATGTAGAAGTTAAGGTGGGGGTACAGGGTCATGTGTCGTAATTTTTTCTGAAAAAATTGATTTCATTGAGTGCTAGTTCGTAACCATGACTTTCAATCGGGTTCGCTATATTTTTCCTGTAATCTAGACGTGAAAATACATATCTGTACCGAACTTCAGCTCACCAGGTTGAGATATGTAAAAGTTAAGGGGGGACAGCCTATTCTGCGTGTCTGGGACGGTAACACGAGTGATTAATAATATTTATAGGTTGAGCCATGACAAGGTAAACGATACAGTGCTCGGTCAGTGATACAGCAGGCGTCCACCGGCCCAAAAACCTTAAAAAATAATATTTTTTACAATTGCAAAAACATATACTTATTAACGAAGATACTACAAATGTTTAGTAACAAACAAATTTTTTTTGTCTTATATGGCTTTGTAAAAAATTAAAAATTAAGAGGTGCCCCACTACTGTTACATTGTGGCAAACTATTGTATCTTTTACTCTATCATTTTGACCTAATTTTGAGGATATGTTTGCTTTCTGACCTATCATTTTGAGCAAATTTTGACATTTTATTTTCCTTCTTTTTTGAACTTTTTTGAGGTTATGTTTACCGTCTGACATATGACCTAATTTTGAGGTTATGTTTACCCTCTGTAATTTGACCTAATATTGAACATAAGTTTGCTCTTTAACCTATAATTCTAACCTAATTTTGAGGTTGTTTGCTTTCTGACCTATTATTTTGACCTGACTTTGAGGTTAGGTTTACCGTCTGTCATATGCCCTAATTTTCAGGTTATGTTAACCCTTTGTCCTTTGACCTAATTTTGAGGTTGTGTTTGCCCTCCGTTCTTTGACCTAATATTGAGGATATATTTGCTCTCTAACCTATAATTTTGATCTAATTTTGAGGTTATGTTTGCTTTCTACCCTCTTATTCTGACCTAATTTAGAGGTTATGTTTCCTTTCTGACCTATCATTTTGACCTAATTTTGAGGTTATGTTTTCCCTGTGACCCAATTTTAAGGTTATGTTCGATTCTTGAAACCGCGGCGACATACAGTGAGAAAAAAATAGAAAAAAAATGTTCAAAAAGTTTCACAGCTCGTAATTTTCATCCAATTAAAAATTTTTTTTTAAATTGCAGCTTAATAAATTCCCAAGAACTTTGTCAAGCCTGATTTGAAAAAAAAATAATTTGTTTATTTATAATTTTAGTTGAAAGTTGATAAAAAATGATAATTTTTCATATATATTGGGCTACATGTGCATCATATGACAAAATTTTCTAAAGATCACGTGGAATAAGTTACATTCTGTTTCCCAAGTGACAATTATAAACATCTAATGAAATCACATTATTTACCTAATTGTTATAAACAAAATAATAAACAAATTAACAAACAGCTTGAAAAAGTTAATTAAATCTCACAAGAATCTTTAATCGGGGGTTTTCGGGGTCGCAGATTACGAATCTGATGTCAGTTTTTTTAAAATTAAAAATGTCGGATCCAATATGGCGGACAAAAATTCCAAAAGTAGATTTATTCTTACCAAAATCACTACTCAGGGGTTTTCGGGGTCGCTGATTACAAATCTGATGTCACTTTTCCATATTTCAAAATATTGAATTCAATATGGCGGACAAACAAAAATCATAAAGTAGATTTAAGCTTACCAAAATCACTACTCGGGGGTTTTCGGGTTCGCTGATTACGAATCTGATGTCAGTTTTCAAAAATTCAAAATGGAAAATTCAATATGACGGACAAAATTCCAAAAGTTGTAGGGGGATTGGGTCTGGGTTCGGTATCTTCTAGTACCAAATAGAAAGTCAATTTGACTCCCTTTCTGTATTCAGGATGTAAAAGAACACGAGCTAAGGCGGGCTTCGCCCGCCTTCGTAATGTTCGCTCCAGGAGCCCTTTTAAGAACTTTTTTAAAGGTCACGTTGTAGGGGGATTGGGTCTGGGTTCGGTACTTTCTAGTACCAAATAGAAAGTCAATTTGACTCCCTTTCTGTATTCAGGAAGTAAAAGAACACGAGCTAAGGCGGGCTTCGCCCGCCTTTGTAATATTCGCTCTAGGAAACCTTTAAAGAGCTTTTTAAAGGTCACGTTGTAGGGGGATTGGGTCTGGGTTCGGTACCTTCTAGTACCAAATAGAAAGTCATTTTGAATCCCTTTCTGTATTCAAAAAGTAAGAAAACATTTTGCGTTTTCTGCAAGTTATACGGAAAAAAACACAATTTTATGGTGTTTTTCTTATGGTTTACCATAAAATTCAATTTCTCGCCAATTTTAACAATCATTTTCGTAATTAGCGCATCAAAATACGTAATGAATCCTTATTTTGTTACAATTGTATATCTTTCTAAGTAAAAGTTCATTTTAACCATGGTTTTTATGGTATTTCATGGTTTTTTTCCATTTTTCTCGCAAAATAACAGATTTTAGCAAATAATGATAAAAACAAAAAATGTGTATTTTGGTCAGATCTAATACTTTTGTAAACAACATTTTGCAAAATTTTGCGTTTTTTTTGCAAATTATACGCAAAAAACACAATTTTATGGTGTTTTTTTATGGTTTTTACCATAAAATTTTAATTTTTGCCAATTTTCACTATGATTTTCGTAATCAGGGCACAAAATTACTTAAAGAATCCTTATTTTGTTACAATTGTATGTCTTTCTAAGTGAAAGTTCATTTTAACCATGGTTTTTATGGTATTTCATGGTTTTTTCCATTTTTCTCGCAAAATAATAGATTTTAGCAAATAATGATAGGAACAAAAAATGTGTATTTTGGTCAGATCTAAAACTTTTGTGAAGAACATTTTGCAAAATTTTGCGTTTTTTGCGAATTATATGCTAAAAACACAATTTTATGGTGTTTTTAATGGTTTTTACCATAAAATTCTAATTTGCGCCAATTTTCACTATGATCACGGTACCCTGGAAACAATTTCAACCCTCAAGTTGCATCCTTTAGACGATTCCTGTTGTAACTTGTTTGGGGTGCTTCAGTGATTATTTTTCAAAAGAAAAAAGGAAAATCCGTCGGGCGGATTTTTTTTAATTTCAATTTTTATGTTTTTAGCAACAAATTTGAGAAAAGACTGCTTTTTACGATTTTATAAACCAACATATGATATTGCAACTGGTACCTATTTTATCAAATAATTATAGAATAATATAATTCTTAAAAGAAGTTTTTAGCAGAATTGAAATCTGACCAATTTTTAAAAATTAATATTGTTTAAATTAAATTTTTTTTTTTTTTATTAATAAATTGTTTATTAATTTAAGGCAGAGAAGTTGCAAGAAATCTTAAAAACAAAGTCACGGTAGCTTTTCTGAAGTTTACGAGTTTTTTTTAGTTGAATTTAAAAAAAAATTGTAACTGAGGACAGTATCGAATTCAGCGGAAAATTTTTAACGAATAGCCTCTATTTGAACATTTTTTCTTAACAATATCGACTACTCTATAATAACATTTGTTTTAAAAATGTGCTAGTATATATTTATTAATGATATAAATTTGTTGAATCAAGCGATTGTTAAATTAAAAAATGAGCTAATGTCTGTTTTACTGCAAACTTCATGTTTATTTATACACGTCAAAATATGTCGCTATTTTGAATCGTTTTTTCAATATTAAATGGAAATAAATATAAATATAACAAAAAAAAATTTATATAACAAAAGAAATTATTACTATATATAGTACCAATTAAAAAATTGAACATAATTTGTTTAATACAGAATTGAAAATGAAAAATTACCAAAATTGATATGTACTCAAGGTATTTAATTAAAATGAATTTTCCATTTAATATTAAAAAACGATTCAAAATAGCGACATATTTTGACGTGTATAAATAAACATGAAGTTTGCAGTAAAACAGACTGTCCTTAGTTTTTAAAAATTCAACTAAAAAAAACTCGTAAAGATAAGAAGTAGAATTCCCTTTCAAATTTTTTTGGTAGTTATGAAGTAGTAAATTCGATCAATAGGAAGGTAAATATAAATAACATTTATGCCTTTAAAAAATGACATAAATGTTATTTATATTTACCTACCTATTGCTCGAATTTACTACTTCATAACTACCAAAAAAACTCGTAAACTTCAGAAAAGCAACCGTGACTTTGTTTTCAAGATTTCCTGCGACTTCTCTGCCTTAAATTAATAAACAATTTATTAATAAAAATATTAATTTAATTTAAACAATATTAATTTTAATAAATTGGTCAGATTTCCATTCTGCTGAAAACTTCTTTTAAGAATTATATTATTCTATAATTATTTGAATAAAAAGGTACCAGTTGCATTATCATATGTTGGTTTATAAAATCGTAAAAAGCAGTCTTTTCTCAAATTTGTTGCTAAAAACATAAAAATTGAAATTAAAAAAAATCCGCCCGACGGATTTTGCTTTTTTCTTTTGAAAAATAATCAGTGAAGCACCCCAAATAAGTTACAACAGGAATCGTCTAAAGGATGCAACTTGAGGGTTGAAATTGTTTCCAGGGTACCGTGTGATATTCGTAATCAGGGCACAAAATTACGTAAGTATACCAAGTTTAAGAATAATCGGAGGTAACCGCTAATCGGAAGTACACCCAAAAATGTAAATTTAATACTAATTAAATCGTGACTAGAAAGAAAAGGTATAGCATGTTAAAACAGCTTGAAATAATAATGATGTTAAATAAGAAGTGATTGAAGAAGGGATATTTAAATTACAATTAAAATCACCCATGATAATAATGTTATTGAAATATTGTAGTAATGAAAAAATTCAGTACCAAACGACGCATTTGGAGGCTTATATGGGGGACTTTACGCCAAGTGATCCAGGCCTCATGCGTTTGCACGTCATACTTTAGTGACTTGTATTTCTCTTTAAAAAAAGATGTGAATTTCAAAAAATATGTTTCGGAAAAGTTTTTATGTGTACTTTCCAATGGATATGTTAGTTTTAAAAGAAAATGTTTTTGACCTTAAAAATTAATTTTCATTTTCACTTTTCTGTAAAATCGTTATTTTTTAAAAACTTTTTTTTATTTAGAAATAAATCTGAGCTTTTTTCCTATCGAAAACATTTCTTCCTAAAGTGGGACTAAAATTATTAATAAATAAAAAATGACATTTTCTTTTACGGTAAAACAATGACGTGCCGCGCTCTCGCGCGCTGATAATTAATAATAAAAGATAAATAATATTGAATAATTAAATAATAAATATTAGAATAGATATTAAATGTCAATTCAGTAAAATTATTGACTATCAAAATTTGTTGAAAACGTTAAACTTTCCTTGAATTTTTTTTACATAAAAGAGTTTATATAATACATGCATAAAAAGTCCCACTTCTGGTGCAAGGAAAATGTGCGTGAAAGGGCGTTTTATAGCGAACGATCATATAAATATTTCCGCGCATGCGTATGTTGTTCCTAGTCTCTTTATTACACACTTTTATTTCACAGTTTTCATTTAACAGCCAATCAGAAACGTTGTAGTGACTTGCTATTTAAAGCTAAATATTTCTCTATTTTAAAGAAACTTATTACTGTTGAAGGTAAAATTTTTTTTCTTGCGAACAAAATGTCAAAATTTTATAATTAGGAAAAACAGAAACAAAATTTACTTAAAATAATTCATAAATTTATAAATTATTATAATTATAAAAAGTTCTATAATTATAATTGATTAACTATCATTTATAAATATATAGTATTGGATAACTTAAGGGGCACAACTAGTGTGAGTGACTGAAAAAAACGGTGATTTTTAGGAAATTTTTTTAGGGAAATTATTGCATCTATTTTTTTAAGTTTTGTACATGTATATTTGTATAAATAATGAACATTTTGTAATTTTTTCAAAGAAAAATATCTTTTTTTTAATTTCATTTATTGAGAAGGTCGCTATCACTGCAGCAGTAAGAAAACTTTTTTTTAGATATTTAGGGAAATAGCGAATAACTCTTAAAAAAAGATATTTATCTACGAAAAAATAACAAAAAGTTCACTATTTATACAAATATACATTACAAAACTTTCGTTCATAATATACCCTTTCACTCCCCTCACTACTCTTTTTTACCCCCTTTTTAACATAACCTGTATTTTTATATCCTCTTCCTTCTTCTCTAATATAAATTTTTCCAATTCATCCACTCTTTCTTTCATACCTTCCCACTCACTCTCCCACCTTTTTCACTTTTCCTGCATCCTTTCCATTTCGTCATCTAATTCATCCATCTCTTTATCCCTCTCATCACCTGTTTCACACAGTGTTACAAAATTCTTCCTCACTCTCACAAAACGCTCTTCCATTGCCTCATTCAACATTTTCACTAGCTCCATCAAGTCCATACAGTCTTCACACGTCATCACCTTTCCATTCTTCCCTATTTCTCTTTTAAATATTCGCGCCTTTTTCTCCCTCTCTTGCACACTACTTAAATCAAATTCAGCCATTCCAGAAATCTACCTTATTATTTAATATTTAATATATAACAGTCAGTGGACTGTTTTCGGCAATCACCTAGGGTTAACCCCGAGTTAAATATTATCCAATCATCAAAAACATTCTGTTGGTCTAACCAATCACCATTAACCCGGAGTTAACTCGGGGCGAGTGCCGAAAACATCCACTGTCTCTCTCTCTTTTCTCTCACTTCAAGCAACCTAACCTCACAATACTCACTTCTCTTTTTTACCTTTTTCATCACTTACACTTACCCATTCGTACACATACACTCTTTTTACTTTCACCACCACTCTTTCCTTTGTTATCTCAAACACTACACTACACACCCTTCAATAAAACACCTACTCAAAATTTTGCCAAAAACTCTTAATCCTTTACAAACGCGTGCACAACTCAATGGTACCGGAAACGTAAGCCACGTGTATCTAATATATAAGAAGCAAATTTTCTCAAGTGTACCAATGTCAAAATTGCAAGTTGTTGGATAGACCTAATATTTTCACAGTTCTTAGTACTATGAATGAGTGCTTAGAGGTATTATGAAATTTTATAAAAAAATGTACAGGGGGAGGGGTTAAAGAGTTTGGATAAGTTTGAACAGTGAGTTTTCTAAAAAAATCGTAGCTTTTATATAATAAATTAAAAAGAAATTTGACCTATATGTTTTTAATAGGTTTTTTCCTGATCAATCAAATAGTGAAAATTTGTTTTTAAAAATTTTAAATATAACCCTTTTTTGAAAATTAATAATTTTTTTCTTTTTTTTCAAAAAAGTCTTTTTAGGGTTCCGTACCCGGTAGGAACCCAATGAAAACGGTTACGGAAAATAACCCTGTACCTCCCCCTAACGCTCACAGTTTTTCTGTGAGCTAGAGAGCTAAAAATTGGTACACGTATGTATTTTCAAAAATAAATTACAGGAAAAGTATAGCGAAGATATTTGGTAATGAATATTTTGGTATGAAGATTATCATAGTGTTTTCAGCGAAAAACTAAAATCTCTTTTTGCAAGCTCGAAAATTCTTTAACCCTTGCTGGTTCTCACAATTCTTAACCTAGTGGACTGGCGTTATACATTTTTATTTATTTTTACGTGTAGATTTCAACCAACATACAGAAAAATTATTGGAGTTCATCTTTATATTTTTATTGCGAAGAACTAAAAAATTTTTTCGTTTTAGAAAAAAAAGTGTGTACCCCCCCCCCTTGGTTTTCACAATTCTTGGCCTATTGGATTGCAGTTTTGCTTATTTTATGTATTTTCGTGTGTAGATTTCAGGAAAAATATAGTGGAAAAAATTAGAATTGATCTTCGTTGCGTATTGAGCGAAAACCTAAAATTCTTTTTTCAATTTTTGATAATAAATTATACCTATGGTAGTTCTCTCAATTCTTAGTCTAGTGGACTGGCGTTGGGCATTTTATATTTATTTTCACGTGTAGATTACAGAAAAAGTACAGAAAACATTATTGGAGTTTATCTTGAAATTTTTTTGCGAAAAACTAGAAATTTTTTTTGATTTAAAAAAAAAGTGTGTACTTCCCCTTGGTTTTAACAATTCTTGGCCTATTGCACTACTGTGTTTCTTATTTTATGTATTTTCATGTGTAGTTTTCAGGAAAAATACACCGCACATGATTGGATTTTATCTTCATATTTTTTTCAGTGAAAAACTCAAAGTTTTTTAAAAATTTCGTCAAAACAGCGTGTTTTTTACCCTAGCGCCCACAGTTTTTTATCTAAAGAGATGAAAATTGGTTATTTATTTATTTCCACCTCTAGATTACAGAAAAAATACAGCGAAAATTATTTTTTCAGCAAAAAAGTAGAAGTTTTAAACAAGGGTACGGAACCCTCGGTTTTAGGACGAGTTCCACTCGCACTTGTCTTTTTTTTGTACCAAAAGATTTATCTTGATTAAAAGTTTATTTTTAATCATTTAAATTTGAAACAATTAATATATTAATAAAAATTAATAAAAATTGAAATATTTTACAATAAAATAAAGTTAACGCAATTCTGAAGTAACTACTGTAAAGCATTACAAATTCCGCATTCAACGAGCTTAATATTAAGTATTTTGGATAAATTGACGATTTATAAAGAAATATTTATAAAAATTAATTAACAAATAAATATCATTTATAAAAATAAAGATAAAGTGTTAGTCTTTTTAAAACAAATGTTTATATAATTCTACTTTAAAAAATGTATTTTAGTTATTTAAAACGATTGTTTAAATAAAATATTCAACACCTTATTAAACAAACTAACTGTTCATACTTATCCAAACTCTTCACAACCCCCTCCCCCTTCTACAATTTTTTATAAAATTTCATAATACTTGGTGGTTTTAAGTACTCATTCATAATACTAAATACTGTAAAAATATTAGCCCTCTATCCAACATCAAAATTGTTTGATAAAAAAAAATTAACAAAACGAAATTAGAATCCGAAAATTCATGCTTAAGAACGTTTGGTGCATATCTCAGGCGTGTTTACGCGAGATCGATGTCTGTGCACCTCGAGAAAAAAAATTCGATATTTCGGTTAGTTTTAAAGTCTCCGGGGATTTTTTTTGGAAAAAATTCTAGAGAAGATAACGAATCCAAATATTATAGTTACAAAAAAATCGAAAGGGTGCTTATGCCTGAAGAAATTAAATTAAATTTTTTTTTTACTTTTTTGCCGGTCAAATTTTGGATTTTTTTTTAATGTTGCACTTTAAATTATTAGATAATCAACTATTATTACCTAAAATATAAACAAAATCTAACTAAGTAGATAAAAGTTATTCGTTTTTTTTTAAATGTACTTTCCGGTAAAATCCACAATTTTGAAAATTTTTAAAAATCTTTTTCTCCTAAAATCTTCTGTCATAAAACACTACCTTTAAACCAACTTTTACAAAAATTGAAAGACCCATTACCAACTTTGATTTTTTTGAGAAAATTTGACCCATATATAATTTTTATGAACAATGTAGAGGTTAACGATTTTTCTGTATACTTTTACAATGTGCGAGAAGAGATTACAATAAGTTAAAAGTGATTAGTAGTCAAATTTAACATGTGTCTTTTAAAAATGTGGGTTTTTATTATGAGTTTCGCTTTGAAATTTAACTTTTGAAGTCACTGCATCCCTAATGTATAAGCGGCACATATTCCAGTAAAGGGTCAAATTATTTCTTATTGTATAGACAATGTAACCCCGTTATACGGTTACTTAAAAATCTTCGTTAAAAAAGTTATATATCAAGTTAATTGCTAAATTGTCAAAATTTAAGAAAAGTTGTCTCACAAGTTTGAAGATACACCATTTTTATCTTAATTGAGGCACATCATTGTCTCAATGATTTTTTGGATCCTTATACTCCCCATTAAATGCATTACATCTACTATAAGTCAAAAAATATAATATATAATGACTCGTTAAAAACTTTATACCATATAAACTGAAAGAAACAGTTAATGTCACACACGAGAAACTGTCGATTTCGACACTTTTACTTACTCTTGTCGTTCCCTACCTAATTAAAATGATTATTAAACACATGGTAGGGGAGACTGGGGTAAATCCGCTTACTAGCGATTTGACTCTATGAACTCTACTTAAGATGGAGATATTGGTACTGTGGATAGTAGGGGAAGTGCGCCGGTTGTGGGCACGCTCCGGTAGTGGGCACCTCTACGTAAACTATGACGGCAGTCAGACTTTACTGATCTAAGTATTGCAAGTCGTGTTCGTTGACAATACGGACAAAATATTGATAACGAAACAAATATATGCATTTGTGTAATTGCTGTGAGCATAATAAAGAAAATTTGCATTAAATAAATAAAAAAGTGATTTTGTATTGTTTTCGAAGAGCAACATATGGGTGTAGATTCGTTCAGAAAAAAGTCTTTAATTTTTTTTTTGCAGTGTTGTCATTATATTTTGTGTTTTACCTTCGTGTTTAATCAAAATCCTGCATCACATAATGTGTTGGTCTTTTTAAAAAATGACTGTCATTCCCGGTTGTGGGCACCTTTATGTTAAGGAGGCTCTACCATCTGACAATAATGTGGACTACGGTCTCATCTATCTAAATTTTCTGCCAAGGAAATTGACATCCGCAAACTCCATTAAATGCGATGAATATAGTCGTTCAGTGCATTAGAAGTGCGTTATGATATGCGGGCCAACTACTTCACATGCTAGTATTATGCTTCTGTTAGCGATGAGCATAGTGTAAAAACGTGTCATCATTTTTGTTCTTTATGCCGGCGAAGTCTCTAAAAATAAAAAAAATTTCATTTCTTCTTTATTTGTGTTGATTTCCTTTAATATTTTTCCATTTTTACGGGTTTTTTCAAGGGAGCCCACAACCGGGTACAAAAATTTTTTTGTCAAAAAATTTCCATTTCACTAAATTTCTAATAAAACTTTTTTATTTAAGGGTGATTCTTTGCGTAGCGCACAATTTAATGTCCCTCATGTTTTTTAAGAAATCAGTTTCATATATTCTAATAAATTTAACGAGGATAACTTATTTCTATGATAACAAATAAAAGTCTATAGTCGTTTTCATTTAAAAGTTTATAATTTTACTTCAAAATCTGTTTTAAGGTGCCAAAACGTCATGGTGTAATCAGTCCCCACTACCATTTCATATATAAAATGTTATATTTTTAGTAAAATATAATAATAAATATAATGAATATTTACATTTTCTTATTGTCTAAATTAATAGAATTGAGAAAAACAAAACACTTAGGGAAAAAAAATTTATTTTTTAATATTTTTGTAGATATTTCTTGTCCCCCGTTTTCGCGTCATGGTATCATCACTTTGTAAAATTGCCTAATTTACATAAAAATCAAATCGAAAAATTACTTAACATTAATAAAAAGCATTAATATACTCTCCTAAGTAAATTACTAAAAATTAAATTAATAAAAAAAATTATTTTTCTGTTTTATATGTCTTACAAGGATGAAAGTTGCATAGGGAATCACAGAATCGTTATGGTCGAATTATGATTAATAATAATATGGTTCGAATTATATATTTGCAATAAAATGAATAATTATTTATATTTTACCTCAAAACAAGTTTAGTAGTATAAAGTAAGTGAAAACAAAGGACGCAGAAAAAAGAATTTTTGAAATCGATAATAATTTGCTTAAAAAATTAGTTTTCCTTGTGCGTCATGGTCGAATCAGAGGGTCATGGTGTAATCAATTTTACATGGGTGTTTATTGTAAAAAAAAAAATTATAATTATTTTGTCTGGCCCACCACGAATATTTCGTTCTTGAATATTGAACTTTAAAATTCTATATCGACTTTTACTTAATTTGAAAAAAAAAATTTCGAAAATAGTAAAATCCAAATTGTGCGCTACGCGGAGAATCACCCTTAAAGGAATTAATTTAATTCCTTCACTGACAGTCACCTAAGACCTCTAGCTTTAAATTCCTACTCATAGATTTGTATAATATGCACATGGACAAATGTTATAAGGCAAAAACAAAAGGGTGCCCACAACCGACATACTTCCCTTACTTAACATTCAATTTATATTGACCCATTAAAGCCCAAATGACAAAAATTATTACTTGGACCTTAATACACAATAAATTTTAGCAGTAATAAGATGTAAGGGGTTTTGGGGGTCGCTCTTTTAGATTCTGGGATCAAAATAGCGATTCGATCAACACAAAATCGAATATGGCGGCTATGTTAAAAAAACCCAAAAAAATAAGTACATTTTTTTAAAAATATTTGTTTTCAGATCTAAAAAAAAATTTTAAACCTTTCTTAAGTATGCTATTGGTAGGCAAAATAGTTGTACTTTCAAAATATAAAATAGAGAAATTCTGATTTCAAGATGGCGGAATCAAAATTTTGAAAAAGTAAATGCAATATAGTAAAAAAAATCAAAATTTACACCAACATTCAAAAAATTTGCAAATTCGATTCAAAATGTATACTCAGGGGTTTTTATGGTCGCTGATGACGAATCCAATGTCAGATTTTAAAAATTCAAAATGGCGGATGCAATATAGCGGACATTTTTTAAAAAGAATTTTGGATTCGCTTGAAACTCATCACTCGGGGGTTTTCGGGGTCGCTGATGACGATTCCGATATCAGTTTTTAAAATTCAAAATGGCGGATCCAATATGGCAAACATTTTTTAAAAAATATTGGATTCGCTTGAAATTTATCACTCGGGGGTTTTCGGGATCGCTGATGACGAATCCGATGTTAGTTTTTTTAAATCTAAATTGGCGGATCCAATATGGCGGACATTTTTTTTTAAATTTTGGAATCGCTTGAAATTTATTACTTGGGGGTTTTCGGGGTCGCTGATAACAAATCCGATGTCAGTTTTTCAAAATTCAAAATGGCGGTCCAATATGGCATATCGTGGAGATCCACTTCACCCATGAACTTATTGGAAAGGTGAAATGCGTTAAGAAATTTCAATGGAATTTCATATGGAAATATGGAAAACAATTGAAAAACGAAACAACTTTATATAAGTGTATGCGTATGTTAGCGATCGTAAAAGCATGAGAAAGTTTATTGTTAAATTAATTGTGGAAAGAATGTCGTGTTATTTTTATCATAAAAATATAACAAACTTTACAAATGCCAGTTTAATAGAACAGCTATAAAGATACAGCAAAAATTAAAATTCCATTGCAATTTCCTAACGCATTTCACCTTTCCAATAAATTCATGGGTGAAGTGGATCTCTACGATATGCCATATTGGATCCGCCATTTTTCATTTTGAAAAACTGACATCGGATTTGTTATCAGTGACCCCAAAAACCTTCGAGTGACAAGTTTCAAGCAAATCGAAATAAAAAAAAATGTCCGCCATATTGCATCCGCCATTTTGAATTTTTAAAAACTGACATTGGAATCGTCATTAGAGACCTCGAAAACCCCCTAGTGATAAATAAAACGGTTGACAATTTATACCAGAGGTACATTTTCTAAAGTTTTTGGATGTGCTCTTTCCGAATCCGGTGTCAAAAATAAATTTCGTCCAAACCAAAATTAAATATGGCGGTTTTAATGTCAAAAAAATTTATTTTTGACACCGGAATCGGAAAGAGCACAGCCAAAACCTTTAGAAAAAGTACATCTGGTATAAATTGTCAACCGTTTAATTTATAATTACGTAGCTTGAAGATGACCAAAGAATTTTCACGAGTTGGGCGTTAATGGATTAAATTTTTAAATTAACAAACTTTAAATTGAACTTGTGAATTTAAAAATAGATAACAAATTATAATTTATAAAACAAAATCCTATCTACCAAGATAAAATCAAGCAAAATTTACGTTACATACCAAACAAAATAGTCTTTCGGTTGTTTTGTAAATTTAGAATCATATTAACCCTTTAACGCCCAAATGTGCTGTTTTCAGACTTGAATTTTAACTACGTACAGCTATTAAAAGAAAGCTAAAAAAATTTCAAAAGTATCATTTCCTACTATTTTCGGGGTCGCTTTTTCGAATGGCGTTGTCAAAATTTCCAAAAAATTAAATTCACCCCCTCTTTTAATGAAATTTTCCAAAAAAATGCAAGATTTTTGGATGAAATTTTTTTTATTTCAATTTTCATTGTTATATATCGGTATCTACATATCGTCTGAGGTATAAAAACCGTATTCCCGATAGCTGTAATTTAAAAATGTGCAGTAGTTTTTTTTTTCTTTTTTTTCATTTTTTATTAAAAAATGGCGCCCGAACGCTAAATTTTTTTTTATTACACATACAAATTTTTTTTTCTAAATTTTGCTTAAATTCACTTGAAATTTGTTACTCGGGGGATTATGGGATCGCTTATTACGAATATGATGTTAGTTTTGAAAAATTTAAAATGGCGGATTCAATATGGCGGACGATTTTTTTAAAAATTTACCAAATTTGCCTAAAACTTGTTACTCGGGGGTTTTCTAGGTCGCTGATTACGAATATGATGTTAGTTTTTAAAAATCCAAAATGGCGGATTTAAAATGGCGACCAAAAAAATAAAAATTATTCAGTTTGGCTTAAAAATTTGTACTCGTGGGTATTTGGGGTCGCTGATTACAAATATGATGTTAGTTTTTAAAAATCGAAAATGGCGGATCCAAAATGGCGACCGAAATAATAAAAATCATTCTGATTGGCTTAAAATTTGTGCTTGGGGGTTTTTGGGGTCGATGATTACGAATATGATGTTAGTTTTTAAAAATTCAAAATTTCGGATCTAATATGTCAGACAAAAAAAATAAAAATCATCCGGATTGGCTTGAAAATTGTTATTTCGTTCAATTTTGCAAATTACTTATACTCAATTAATAATAATGTCAAACTTTAAACATTACTTTCATAAAACTTAGTTTAATTACTTATTGAACTTTAAAGTGGGGACCTTTTTTCATGATTAAACTTTGTTTAAGGTTGTCTTCTGTCACGTTCCGAGCTAAGGCAAGGGTAATTTTATTAAACGTATAATAAAAGGGAGGTAAAGTGCTGATTTGATTTTACACATTGAGGGTTAAATTAAAAAAAGTTATATCTCGGGATGTAACATCTACCAAAACTTATTCTAAGTCCTGGTCACCTTCAGTCATTTAAATATCTGTTGCATATTAGATCAGAAATTTTGAATTTTTAAAAATTAACATTATATTCGTAATCAGCGACCCCAAAAACCTCCAAGTACCAATTTTTAAGCTAATCAGAGTGATTTTTATATTTCGGTCGCCATTTTGGATCCGACATTTTCGATTTTTAAAAACTAACATCATATTCTTAATCAGCGACCCTAAAAACCCCCGAGTACCAATTTTTAAGCCAATCTGAATAATTTTTATTTTTTTGTCGCCATTTTGGATCCGCTATTTTGGATTTTTAAAAACTAACATCATATTCGTAATTAGCGACCCTAAAAACCCCCGCGTAACAAAGTTTCAGGCGAATTTGGTAAATTTTTAAAAAAATCGTCTGCCATATTGAATCCGCCATTTTGAATTATTCAAAACTAACATCAGATTCGTAATTAGCGACCCCATAAACCCCCGAGTAACAAATTTCAAGTGAATTTAAGCAAATTTAGAAAAAAAATTTGTATGTGTAATAAAAAAAAATTTAGTGTTCGGGCGCCATTTTTTAATAAAAAATGAAAAAAAGAAAAAAAAACTACTTCACATTTTCAAAGTACAGCTATCGGGAATACGGTTTATATACCTCAGACGATATGTAGATACCGATATAACAATGAAAATTAAAATAAAAAAAAAATTTCATCCAGAAATCTTGCATTTTTTAGAAAATTTCA
Organism: Leptopilina syphax; assembly: GCA_032872505.1. NCBI lineage: Eukaryota > Metazoa > Arthropoda > Insecta > Hymenoptera > Figitidae > Leptopilina > Leptopilina syphax. The sequence continues at coordinate 23,612,921 of CM065472.1, read as the reverse complement.
TTAAAAGAGGGGGTTAATTTCATTTTTTGGAAATTTTGACAACGCCATTCGAAAGAGCGACTCCAAAAATAGTAGAAAATGGTACTTTTAAAATTTTTTTAGCTTTTTTCTAATAGTTGTACGAAGTTAAAGTTTGTAACGCTGTACATTTTACATCGCAAATTCCTCGACCGTGACGTGGGCGTGAAGCCCCTTTTATATTATTTATAAAATTGTTAAGTTGAGAAAAGGGTTATTACTATATATGTAAATACAGAATATGCACATAATGTAAATTAATTAATTTTGACCTGTCAAAGAGTTCGAGAGCACATCCGAGAAATAATATCAATTAAGAATAATTTCTGCCGCATTGTTTTTATTTTTGTTTAAGCCTATTAGATGCGACCAAAAATAGCGCAACGAAACTAAAGAGGACTCTCAGAAGGAGCGAGCAGAGTTCAGGGAGCAGTCTTGAGGACGAATATCAATTAATGCAGCTAAAAGTTCTTTTATAAAAACTATTATCATTAAACAGAATTTTGTTTAATTATTTATGTTTACAAAATTATTTTAATATGTTATTGCATTGCTCCAGGCTCATTACGTGATAATTAATGTCACTAGTCCATGATTAGCTGTTTTCCTTAATTTAATATTAAGATTAATAATAAGTCGCGCCTACAAGACTGCAACCCATTAATCGCTACTTGTAGATGTATTAATCTACATTTATCGACAGGGTGTCCGTTGAGTAAGAGCCGCGTCTAATAGGCGAAAAGCACGAGCAGCCGAGTGGCGCTCGTCCTTCACGTTTTGAACGTCACGGTGGGTGGACATTATATTTATTTACCAAGGAGAATTTTGGATATTATATTTATTTGTCATACAAAATTATAAAACTCGATTTGCCAAAATCATAAATTGAAATAAAAGGAAAAGAAATAAGTCAATTGTGGAATAATGGTGAGTTGGATTATTAATTCGCCATAATAATAAATCTACTTTTGTTTTCTTGTTAAAATTTGCTGGCTCTCCGACTCTTAGCAAGTCTGTTTCTTTCAAATGATAAATGTTTCTTTTAAGTTTTAATTATTTAGAATAAATGTGAGTTATGTGTGTAAACAAGTGTTTATTTATTTAACAAAAGTCACTACTCGTTCCTACACCTAGTCGGCAAAATTATCTATTATAAATATTCTAATCTAAATTCAAAATATGGCTTGTATTTTCTTATTATATTAGAGGAGCAGCCAGGCGCTCAAAATTAAAATAAATAATAAAGATCGCCTTTATAATTTCTCGCCACCAGAGTTGTTTTCCCCAATTCTAAGTCTCTAATTTTCAATAAATGAACCGGCGTGGCGACAGGTTATAAATGGTGCTCAAAAAAAATGTCGTGACTTAGGGAAATTACATACACACTCACAATATATTTTCTATCATTACTTTACTCTCTCATATTTGCCTTCTGTCAATAAACTTATCATTGTTTTATAAATGACTTCCCGAATTCTTCCTCCCTGCCACCCGTCGGTGAAAATTCTGTAACATAGTTTTTTTTAAGTACCGGTGTTATTTTTCTCGGCGTCTGAAACACGAGGAACGAAAAATTTCCTCTCATCACCCCCGCAATTACCGCCGTGTATCTAGCAACAGGTTATAGGCAAATAGAATCTCTCTCTTTCGCAAGTGAATGCTTTCTCTCTCGCACTACAGCGCGACATCCGTACGAGCGAACGCAAGTAGTTTCAGCCATATTGAAACGTCACATCTACCGCGCAGCGCAGTAGACCACTTTGCGACGTTCATAGCTCAGAGGACAGTCCGACATTTTTGTTCGCGCTCTCCCTCTACAACCGCGCTACCTCTCACTCACTCCTATACGAAAGAATACAGCCACACTAAAGCTATATACAACGACGAAAATCAATAACGATCCGTCACTTTAAAACTATACTCGTGAAGCTTATTAATGAATTCTCATTATCATTAATAAAATATTGCACTATTTAATGCAGTTAGTTAATTGAATTGATTAGTGGAATTTATGAATTTAAGTATTTATTTCAACAACTTGATTAGTTCAATTAAATAAAATTTATATTTTACAGGTAAACAATTGTTTCTTTTTTTTGAGTTAAACAAGAAACAAAAACGGTTGAAATAATAACCAATAAAAATTATTAAAGCAAAATTTCGTTTTAATAATCAAAAATAAAATTTTTTTTTCGTAAATAACGGTTGAAATAATAACCAATAAAATTGCTGAAATGACATTTCATTTCAATAATTAAAAATTAAATTTTGTTTTCGAATAATTGTTTTTCTGTTCTTTTCCAATATACAAAGAACAAAACGGTTGAAATAATAACCAATAAAATTGTTGGAATGACATTTCATTTTAATAAGTTGACATAAAATTTTGCTTTTTTTTCTTTTCGAGTAAAACAAACAAAACAGTTGAAATAATAACCAATAAAAATTATTGAATTTAATAATTGATTTTAATAAAAATTGAATTTAATAATTAAAAATTAAATTTTGTTTTGCTCACGCTTTATTAAGAAAATAAATAATAAAATCAAAATCTACAAGGAAGACAATTATCTCTCTTCTACAAACAAACAGGTTGATATAATAACCAATATTACAAAAGAAAATTAAATAAATTGGTGAATTTGATTGATTAATTTGATTAACTGATTGATTAATTAATGATTAATAAATTAAAAAAATTGAATATTATTTGAACAATTACTAAAAAATTTATTTTCTTGATAATCGAAAATTAAAATTTTGTTTTCCTCGAGTTTAATAAAATTTTAAAAAGTCAAATCTACAGGAAAGACTAATCTGGTTATTTAAATTCAATGAGACAGATCTACGCAGACTCGCGCTGGAATTTTGCGTAAACCCCACTGGACTATTACCAATAATTCGCGATAGAATTATTCGATTTTTACACAGACGTGAAGGTAATACAAATGTTCTATGGGACACAAGCGATTATTATTATCCAGAACAAGCTCGCGACGACCGTACTCTCAGCGACATAATACCAGTAAACAATCTTTCTTCAACAATTCATAAAGCGCACCAAACAGTTAACGGTTCGCTCGTAACACCAACCACTACAAGTACAGTGACTACGACGACTAACACTACAACTGTCACAACAAGCTCGCTTTATACACGACCACCTAATGCTTTGGTTTCATTCGCAAATCATTCGCAGGACACCCATCAAAATTACAGTTCTCACTTACACGGTAGATCGAACTTATATATGCCACAAGCGCATTCAAGTAACTATCATAAAATACAGGAAGAGACTTTTGATAACACGCCCTCTTGCGAACAACTAGGAAACCCTAGCAAACCGTCTAACGAACAAAGCTTCAAACACAACAATTATTTTCTTAACGCAACCGACGATGTTCTTAACCCTTACGAAAATATTAGCGATCACTTTCATCGTCCAAATACCGCGCCGACAGCGCCACAACCACAAGCGGATCAATTATCAACACCAAACCAATTTGAAAACCCTCCTCAACAAACCTATACTAAAAGCAATAGGTACGATATCGGAAAAATAGTTCGACATTGGGACATAAAATTTAACGGCTCAACAAATGTTAGCGCAGAAAATTTTTTGACAAAAATCGACGAATGCCGAATTTTTTCCCCACTCTCGGACAGAGACATAATAAGCGCACTACCGCTCTTACTCACCGATATAGCCCTAATTTGGTATAGAAATTGTAGAGATCAAGGGAAACTGTGGGAAAATTGGTACGTTTTTAAACAATCATTCCGATTGCGCTTCGGTGACGAAAATTTCGACTATCGTCTGCGCGATCAGATAAGAACGCGAACACAAGGCGCGAAAGAGCGAGTCAAAGATTATTTGACTTGTTTACAAGGGTTATACCATAAATTGCACCGAAGAATACCGCTCGACAAACAACTAGACTACGCACACCGTGGACTTCGACCGGAATTTAAACGTGTTATAAAAAGAAACGAAGTGTTTAGTTTCGATAGGTTAGCTAGAATAGGCCAGGAATGGGAAGCAGAATGGGCGACAATAAAAGAATACAAGCCCCCACCAACACCGGAATTTTCATTTTTGCCAGAATTTGCCTACAGAGAAAATAAAACGACGAGTGCTAAAATCGCGGCTGTTAGTGAGACTCCACAAACTAATACAACTCCCCTAGCTGAAACTGAATGCGCCGCGTTACAAAATAAAAACCCTGATAGGCAAAATAAAAACAAATCAAAAGAAAATACTCCGAAGAAAAACGGGAATAAGGCGCGTAAAACAGCAGCCCCTAAACCTGAAACAAACGTTTCGGCTATACAATCTACTTCGTCACTACCAGTAGACACATGCGCACTATCGTGCCGCAACTGCCTCTGTCATGGTATTCCTGGTCCACACGGTCACCTTGCTTCTAATTGCGAAAAAGAAAAACTATCATTTTGCTACAAATGTGGTAGACTCGGAGTGAAAACTCCCAAGTGCCCTACACCACAATGTCAAACAAAATCGAAACCGGGAAACGGCAAACGTGCCCAGTGAGCACGGTCCCCACTGGGCATAGTTTATCTGACCCACTTCCATCATCGGCCTCATCGGATGAACTCCTTTATTCGCGGTCGCCAGAATCTGGAGGGGGAAGGGTACAAGCAGAACTACCTATTATCGATTCAGACTGCTCTGCTCTAAACATTAGTAATTTAAACGAACGATTTTCTTCGTAAAAATAAAAATCCGGAATACGGAACTAAATGCACTTATAGATAGCGGATCATCCAGATCTATACTAAATGAAAACGGCGTAAAATTGTCCGAAAAATTAGGTCTAAACTTAACACAATCCAAAATCAAAGCGATAGTTTTCCCAAATGGCGCTTCCCAGTCGACAGTAGAACAAGTTAACCTACCGTGTGAGATAGGAACCGTAATTAAAGAACTTCCTTTTGTGATAGTAAAAGATTTTAATTACGAGTGCATTCTCGGTATGGACGCTATTCGAGTATTCAAGTTACTACTAGACGGTAGTACTAATACGGTCAGAATTATTCCCGATACTGAAACGTTCGCCCCAATAATCGATTTACTTTGTTCACCCGAGAGATCTGAAGGCGAAAACTGTTCTGCCCTAAAGGAACTCACGAGTGAGCAAATTGATTTAGTTGAAGAATTCTTAACGTTATATGCAAAATCTTCCAAAAATTTAGGTAGAACACACTTACTAGAACATAAAATCGACGTTGGAGATCATCCTCCAATTAGAGCTAAGTCCGTTAGACGTTCCCCCGCTATCATGGTAGAAATGAACAAGTTGATTGATAAATTAATTGCACTCGACATTATAGAACCTTCCAAAAGCGGTTGGAATTCAAGAGTAGTAATGGTGCGTAAACCTAATGGCACTTATAGACTTTGTATAGATTATAGAGACGTCAATAAAGTCTCTAAAAAGGATGCGTACCCACTGCCATCGATGTCCAACATATTATACACCCTCCAAGAAGCCAATTATATTTCTTCGATAGATCTCGAGCTAGCATTCCATCAAGTTCCGCTGGAACTGCAAAGCAGAGAAGTCACAGCGTTTTCTGTACCTGGAAGAGGTCATTTTCAATATAAGACAATGCCTTTCGGTCTTACGGGTTTTTCGGCGACCTTCCAGCGCCTTATCGAAAGAATTTTAGGCCCTGATATGGAACCTTTTGTCTTTTCGTATTTGGACGACGTAATAGTGGACACACAAACTCTTGAGGACCACATGAAATGGTTAAAAGAAGTCCTTAGGCGCATTAAAGAAGCAGGCCTTACTATCAACCCTGACAAATGCATGTTCTTTAGGAATGAGATACGTTACTTAGGTTTCATTGTTAACAATGAGGGCGTCAAAATAGACCCAGCTAAGTTAGCTCCAGTTCTAGACTTCCCTTCACCTCAAAACTTGCGTCAGCTGCGCAGATTCTTAGGCTTCGCCTCATGGTATAGGCGCTTTATACCAAACCTGTCAACAGTCGCAGAACCTTTAACCTTGCTGCTTCGCTCCAAGCAACCGTGGAAATGGGAGAGCGATCAGGAATCCGCTTTTAAAACTATCAAAGAAGCATTGACTTCTGCCCCGGTAGTAGCGTGCCCTGACTTCTCTAAACCCTTCACCCTGCAAACAGACGCGAGCGGATCCGGGTTAGGCGCGGTCCTAACACAAATTCAGGACGATTCCGAGCGCGTTATATCTTACGCCAGCCACACGTTATCTAAGGCTGAGAGAAATAATTCCGCAACCGAACGGGAATGCCTAGCGGTAGTATGGGCAATCGAGAAATTTAGAGCATATTTGAAAGCAGACCACTTCACAGTTGTAACTGATCACCACAGCTTAAAGTGGCTGAAATCCCTTAAGGATCCCACCAGTAGGCTAGCAAACTGGTCCTTAAAACTCTTAAAATATGATTTCGATATACAATACTGAAAAGGTTCGTTAAATGTTGTACCCGATTTCCTCTTACGTTTAGACCAAGACGCGGAAATAACGGAACCGGTCTCTGCAATTGTTGACACTAATGACGAGTGGTACCTTAAAAGAAAGGCAAACATCATGCGCCACCCTCACGATTTTCCCATTGGAAAATTGAGAATAATCTTCTATACCACCATCTAACTAATAAAATTATTGATTTCACTATCTCTGATTTGAACGACTGGAAACTCGTGTCACCGATAATGGGACCAAATTTTCCAACAAAGCGGTAGAAGAGCTCTGTAAAACCTATAAAATACGTGCTAGTAAAACTCCAAAATATCACCCCCAGGCGAACCCTGTGGAGAGGGTTAATAGAGTAATGAAAGCAATGTTGCGCTCATATATAAAGGCAACACAACGGAAATGGGATGAATATCTAGCAGACTTTCGTTTCGCTTTCAATACAGCGCAACATTCCTCTATTAAGACCTCTCCGGCCTTCTTAAACATGGGACGAGACCCACTTCCAACGGGAACGGTATTTGAACAACTCGCGCTCGAAAAAGAACAGCCACCCCTCTCTAGGAATGTCGACACCTGGAAAGAGAGAATGCTAAAAATCGAAGCCGTGCGCGATCTCGTTAAGCTGCACTTAGATAGGGCACAGACCAAACAGGCGTATCACTATAACTTGCGACGCCGCCCTCATACGTTTGAAATCGGTGATAAAGTATTACAACGGGATAGAACTCTCTCCTCCGCCGCAAAGGGAGTGACAGCGTCACTATTACCGGTTTTCAATCCGGAAATATTCGTTATATCGAGAAAATTATCGGACACAATCTTCGAACTGACGGATGGCGAAGGAAAAATTTTACCACTTTCATTTCACTCCAAAGACCTGAGACCATATGTCCTTCCGGACGAAGATAATCTAGAACCCTAATTCAAGTCCAAATTTTCTTTATATGTCATAGGAAGAAATAAATTTCAACCACATGTATGGTACTAATAAATTTCAGTCATAATGATTATTAATAAATGACTTTATTATAGTTAATGTCTCATTTGCAAATTATTTTACCTTCACTATTTCCGTTTTATTCTTCTTTATTCATATTGCGCATAAACTATTATTTTCTAATTTCTTTCTAATAATTTAAAATTAGTAAAGTTGGTAGTAAACAGGATTGCTCTCGACTCTGACAGCGAGCACTAATTTAGTTCGTATAATATTAAATTCAAAAGGTCAATTGGCGAGTTGGTATTCTGACTTCACCCCACAACTTCGGTCTGGGAGGGGGTGTTGTAACGCTGTACATTTTACATCGCAAATTCCTCGACCGTGACGTGGGCGTGAAGCCCCTTTTATATTATTTATAAAATTGTTAAGTTGAGAAAAGGGTTATTTCTATATATGTAAATACAGAATATGCACATAATGTAAATTAATTAATTTTGACCTGCCAAAGAGTTCGAGAGCACATCCGAGAAATAATATCAATTAAGAATAATTTCTGCCGCATTGTTTTTATTTTTGTTTAAGCCTATTAGATGCGACCAAAAATAGCGCAACGAAACTAAAGAGGACTCTCAGAAGGAGCGAGCAGAGTTCAGGGAGCAGGACATTATATTTATTTACCAAGGAGAATTTTGGATATTATATTTATTTGTCATACAAAATTATAAAACTTGATTTGCCAAAATCATAAATTGAAATAAAAGGAAAAGAAATAAGTCAATTGTGGAATAATAGTGAGTTGGATTATTAATTCGCCATAATAATAAATCTACTTTTGTTTTCTTGTTAAAATTTGCTCGCTCTTCGACTCTTAGCAAGTCTGTTTCTTTCAAATGATAAATGTTTCTTTTAAGTTTTAATTATTTAGAATAAATGTGAGTTATGTGTGTAAACAAGTGTTTATTTATTTAACAAAAGTCACTACTCGTTCCTACACCTTGTCGGCAAAATTATCTATTATAAATATTCTAATCTAAATTCTAAATTCTAAATATGGCTTGTATTTTCTTATTATATTAGAGGAGCAGCGAGGCGCTCAAAATTAAAATAAATAATAAAGATCGCCTTTATAATTTCTCGTCACCAGAGTTGTTTTCCCCAATTCTAAGTCTCTAATTTTCAATAAATGAACCGGCGTGGCGACAGGTTATAAGTTCAAGTCGGAAAACAGCACATATGGGCGTTAAAGGGTTAATAAGAGAACAAAAAAGATAGTAAATGGTTTATACCATGTTTAACAAGTAACATAAAAACTCCAATATTTATGCATACACATTTATAAATATTTTTATGAAATAATAATAAATTCATAATTAGGAATAAAAGAAATATAGCAAGAACATTCATAATTTAGTGAACATATCTTTTAATACAACTTTTTAAATTGAAACATATTAAACATAATTAATGTTTTCTTACAATAATTTATTAAGAAAATTATTTTTTAAGCATGTCGAACTAAATATTATTTTCTTATAATAATTTTATCTTTAACTAAGATATGTTTCATTTACAGTCTTTTTTTTTCTTAAAACTAACTATCACAATATTTCAGTTTCGCAATTAGAATGAAGGTATAATATTTATTTTGGAAATAGTACAATAAAAAAAAATGTTTTTCGAAACATTATTTACCTATTTATTTAAATCTGAGTCCTTAATCACGAGGACTATTGAAATATATAAATTAATAAAAATTATGAATTGAAAATTATAAATTATTTCTGTTGCGAAAATAAAACTTTTATCAAGTTTCTTTGAAGAAAAATAAAAATAACGATTAAACTGAAATCAATATTTTAATATAACGAAACGAAAATTAATTATTACGAAAACGAACTAAATATTACGTTTTTTATACTAAATTTTTGTTTTCTCGAAATTAGAATTAAATTATAATATAATTAATTCTCAAAATACTGTAATGCAAATGTTTTTCAAAACATTACACAATGAATTATTTTAGTTTTGAAAATAATACTTTTAACAAAATTTATTTTAAAGAAAAAATGAAAATAGCTATGATTTTAAAGACGTATGAAGCAAATATCAGCTATTTACACATCTTCAACATTTTCTCTATTTACTTGACCATACTTTATTCTCCTTAATTCCCTAAATCCGGCAAGAGTTTCTCTTAACGACAAACCCCTTTCATCCAAAATTTCGACGTCATCCTCGCTTTCCAGTTGTAAGAAGATTCTTGATCCTGAAAAAAAAATTTAATTTATTTTCCAATTTAGAACAAAAATTTAAAAAAGTCTTCGTTAATTATATAGGAAGCTACTGAGCAAAAATATTTTTAAAATTTATTTATTGACAATTTTAAATGACTAAAATAAATTATGTTATAAAGTAAATTATATTTTTTAGTAACTTTAATATAAACATTTATTACCTTGAGTATTAATGTGTCCTGTTAAATTTATAGCATCACCTTTCTCACATGTCAAAACATTTTTAAATGAAGCAATTCGCACTTCGAGTGTGTGCACACCGTTCGTTATAGACCCACACCCGTAAGTCCCAAATCTTTTCAGCATGCTAATGTTTTCCTCAATGAATTTACTTTTGAGGTAACCAAATAAATCAAAATAAAACCAAAATAAAATATCAAAAACAGAAAAGATTAAAAACATTTACTTAAATGTAATATTATATATCATTAGTTTATAATTAATATTAAGTAATAATACAAAAATAACTTTTAAAACATAATTTTCTTAATTACTCTACTACATAGTACATTTGTCATAAGTATTTTTAATAAAAATTTCAATTATTTGATAAAAAATTTAAAAATTATAAAATGTTATTTATATTACACTCGAATCTTGATATAACGAGTCTCGATATAACGAGCTCTTGATACAACGAACTGTCAACTCTCGTTACAACGAGAAATATTTCTTCTCTTTTATCCCCACTATTTGAAGACATTTGAGCATCGTTTTTTTCACATGACATTAATTACAGTTACTTAACTTCACACAAATAAATTGTTTAAGAGTGGGGCCCCCCAGAGGCCCCCTCACGCAGTCGTTATATCGAGATTTTCGGATCCCTCACTTCTCGTTATATCAAGATTCGAGTGTACTTCAATATTCGGGTTGCAACGAAAACTTAAAATTTTTTTATAATGTTTCTCTAATTTTTAGAAAATAAGTGTTTTAAGCACTCTTCTCTAACCTTATTGATATGAAAAGAAAGCAGATATGCTCAGAGTACGAACCTCGAAAACAAAAAGAATTTCAGTAAAAATTTCATCTTGTATATCTAATAACCCCTGAAAGTCAGTTAAATTATATCCTTCGTTAAATAACATTGTTTTAATATTTCTATATGCCCTTTGTTCAGCTTCAATGTCGTTTATTTTTTAATAATCTTCTGACATTTGACCCTTAAATTGTTCCCATATATAGTTTATCCGGATGTACAGGATGACATTGAATTAAAATTCTTGTAAATAATTGGCGAAGTGAATGAGGCATCATCTATAATGCAGCTTCTTCCATTGTCCTAATTCACTCACTATCATCTTCTACACGGAAAAAATAGTGTGCTAAAAACACATGAGCAAAACTGTTCTGTATATTGCACGCACGTTGGGTATATTCACGAACACTACCATGCGTGATTTGCTTGGAATTCATCCTATTTTCGCATGGTGCCTTAGCGAAAGTCACATGAGCCATGGCTTTTACTACAACACCATGCGAAAATAGGATGGATTACAAGTAAATCACGCATGGTAGTGTGCGTGCAATATACGCAACAGTTCGCTATGTGTGTTTTTAGCATACTATTTTTTCCGTGTACAAGTCCTAATGCCAAACAAGCAGTTGAAAAAGATTCATGAACAACTCCATTAACTGTTCTTAAACTTTTAAAAGAAGTTGCTCCTTTTACTGAAAGCAACAATAATCTAAGGTGAAATAACTTCAATTGATGTGGATTAACTGAATACATTCTTCCCTATACTTTTTCTTTACGAATTCTTTGTTTCCATTCAAGAGATTTTGTTACCCATGTATAATGCTCTGGTATTTCTAAATAATAATACTTTTGAGCATTACTATCTCGTTGGTTAAGTTTAAAATAATCCAAAAGTTTTGTATTTGAATCAAAAGAAATGCCGTTACTACCTTTTTCTTCTCGAATAATAACATTCTGTTCATTTGGCAAATGTATGGGAAAGCGATTAACGCTATGACTCTTTTTCTCTAAAGGTTAACTTAGAATTCTGCAAACTGCTTCAACTGGACTAACATATCTATTTTCTTCCTAATGATGTATTTCATTATGATTAACAATTACCTAACCATTCGCATTCGTGATAACAGTAGATGCATCATCATGCCCTTTGAGAATATATTTATATAAATATTTAACAAACTTGATACTTAAAACTATTTCTACATTAATATGGCAATTAACATTAGAATTATCAACAATAAATCCATTTGTTCGTTCATACGCTTTATTATTATTTCTTCGACGACAATAAACATAGCAATTTATTTCAATTGTAGTTTATTTTTGGTAACTTTTGAAAATTTTTTTAAACATTTTCAATCAATTAAACACCAATCTCCACAAGGTCCGTAAATATTATTTTGCATTATTATTTTATGTAAAATAGGATTGATATTTTATTAGGAATTTCTGCAAAAATATAACGATCAACACTTTCAACTGTTATTATTTTAGAATTTTCTTTTAATATAACTAACAAATGAATGTGTAGCAATCTTCGCTTTTGAAATTCAATAACATAACCATAAGATTTGACTTCTCCAAATAATTTATTATCAACAATATGTTTAAATAGATGTTTTACTTTTAATGCGAAAACCCTAGTTACTATATTCGGTCTATCAGCAGCAGTTTGATAGGGGAATAAATTTTCCTGTATCTGTTTCCAATTTGGAATACACGTCATTGTGATAAATAAATCTGGTCTACCATGACGAGAAACAATAGCCATCGAATCCTCATATAGTTGCATCATATTGCGAGGTGATCCTATGAAAGTGGAAGGCAATATAAGCGTATGATTTCTAATTCTGTAATCACTATCACTACGAATCACAATAATATTATAACCTTTATTTCCAAGTGGATAAAATATGGGATAAAAGCATTATTCAACATCAACATTCGGATCTAAATTACTAACAAATTTTAATTCCATTGTAGATTTATTATAAACCATTTCATAAGATTCTGGTATTTCTCCTTCAGAGTTTGTATTAAAAATTGCAGCAACTTCATTAAAACTTTGAGAATTGTATCTATTTTTATCAAAGCCTTTTTTCATCGTGAACAATAATTGTAACTCAGGTATTTCTTCATTATTTGTCTTGATAATTCAGCTTCTATTTGAATTACCTCTGACATCATCATGTAAGGTTTTGTGTATGAATTAGAATTTCTTATAATATTTTCTATAGATTTTAAACCGTCTTTATCCAAATTTTTGTTACTTTTGAATCTGTATCTAATTGATTCTTTAGGGTCATAAATAAATAATTGACCAAAACATGGATTCTCACTTTTATCCGGATAAAAAGCATAATTAATTTTATAGTAAATTTGACCTTGAATTTTGTAACAGAATGGTCCTCTTCTGCTGCCATTAAAATTTATTACATTAGCATTTAAAGATGCAAAAGAAAAAAAATTATTATACAGCCTTACATTCTTTTTAACATGACCTGATTTTTTATGAAAATCTTCTAACAAAAGCCTTAATTCATCTGGATATTGTATTGAAGTTAACACAACACCTCCATGACTACAGCAGTCATTAAAACTAACTTTTATACCAGCAACTTTTTTTCATCTTTAAAATATTAAGCTTGACAATGTGTGCAGTAATTATTCATTGGACCTAGATAATTTTCAACATTCAACTCATTTTGAATTTGATGCTTTAATACTACTTTACAATGATTTCTTTGATATCGAGTATTCTTTGTTTTTGACAAAGAACTTGTATCACTATTTTTATTTTTTAATTTAAGGTTCTCAGCATATTCTATTTTGAATTCGACTTAGTTTTGTCTTAGTTGAAATCTGTTTTTTCACCTAAATAATTTACGTTATCAATTGTAAGTTTTAATTTTTGCCTCTCACGATAATATTTTTGAATTTCAGCCCTACTTTTTTTAAGTGTTTTTGATGCAATATTTCTTTCTCTATTTTATTTATAATTTTCAGAAAAGAAATTTCTTTCTTAATAGAGTTTTTAGAAAAGTTTGATTCTCCATACTGAAGTTAAATATCTTTTTCATTTAAAAGGCAATTCAAGTCATTCACAACTATGCAAGATCTACTATTAGAAAGTTGTACAAAGGAAAATTTACATAAACGATTGTTTTCGAACATTCGCATTAAATGATTTCTAATATTACAATAATAGTAATTGACAGAGTGGGGCTTAATATTAAAAAACAACGATGTTGCAAATGCTATTGCATACACTCCATAAGAAAGACTGTATTCCGGTTGTTAATCAACAGTTGTGAAAACTACTGGTGGTTCAAAAGGATATAATCTAATTAAATAATCTCTTTGATCATGTTTCAAACATTTTTTATTAAGACTTTAAAAAATGTTAAGGCTTATTCCATCATGATAAAAACAAATCCAATGACCAGATTTATAAGATCCACTAAAAAGGATTTGAATGTGCTGCTTACTTTTCTCGATTGGAACTATCAAATCAAGTGTTTGTAAACACAAAGTATTTCACATATTATGAAAAACATTTGATTGTTTTCCCAATAGCTTTTGAAATTCATACATATGATCATTATTTAGCATTGTTCCTTCAGTGACAACAATACTTAAATCATGAGTAGTAAAATTAACAGTTTCTCCTTTGTTAGACATTATTATTTTATTTTATATCATTTACTTACATCAAGGAATTAAAATTTAAAAAATAGTAATATTACATTATCATTTTAACATCCAGTTTTATACATTTAATTATAAATTTTATAATTTCCTTTCATCCAATGTTTCCAAATTTTGCCTCTTATAGAAAATAACAACAAATTTACAATTCTCTCCATATTCAAAACTTTTAAATTTTTCTTTCTATCCAATATAATCAATGTCCAACTTTTTTTTGTTTTTATCCAGTATAAATAATTTCCAATTTTGCCTTATATTCAATTTAACTAATTTCTAATTTTGCCTTTTATCTAATATAAACAATTTCTAATTTTGCCTTTTATCCAATACAACCAATTTTCAGCTTTGTTTTTATCCAATAGAACCAATTTCCAATGTTGTCTTATATTCAATTTAACCAAGTTCCATCTGTTTTTATCCAATATAACCAATTTCTAATTTTGCCTTTTATCCAATTTTACCAAGTTTCATCTGTTTTTATCCAATATAACCAATTTCTAATTTTACCTTTTATCCAATTTAACCAAGTTCCATCTGTTTTTATCCAATATAACCAATTTCTAATTTTGCCTTTTATCCAATTTAACCAATTTCCAGCTTTGTTTTTATCCAATATAAATAATTTCCAATCTTGCCTTTTATCCAATTACAGACGATTTCCAAATTATAACAAATTTTTTAATTTATTAATAAACATCAATTTTTTAATTATAACAATTTTTTTAGCTTTATTAATAATTAACATAAAAAACAAAACACAACTCAATTAATTATTATTTAACGATTAAAAATAATTCAGAAAACAGTATCTTAATGTAATTCTATTATTATTTACAATTAACTTATTATCACTAATTATATTCACTAATACTTACTATTCACTAAATCACTATTTACTAGTTCACGAAGTATTCCCTAATAATTCACTTATTTAACTTCATATTCACTCACATAGTATAATGAGTGAATTCACCAGTGAATTATAAAGATTTTTTAATTTAATTTTCGTTGGAGACACGTAGAACGTGTACCAAGGATAATAATCTACGATATGATTTTTCAATTAAAAAAAAATTTCGTTCTTATATTTAAATGGTAGGTCCTAAGCGTGAGTGTCCTTTTTGTACTCGTAAATTGATTCTGAGGCCAATATATATGTATATATTAGACCTGTATTAGACCCTACAAAGGATTACCACAAACAATACGAACCCTTGAACAATAGCCTTTGTAAACAAGAATTAACTCCGAGAACCCAGGTAATAATTTTCTTTCTTCCTTCATAGCAAAGAAAACTAGGGGAGTGTAAGGTATGGTGGCGGACACTTTCTTTTTTGCGTCTCTCTCTCTCAAAAAACAATATTATTCAAAATTTCAAAAGCAGACAGTTGCTGACATCTATTAAGCATATTTCTGTCAGAAGCGGCTGTTAAAATTTAAATTCAGTGAAATTTTACAGCTCTTGGCGCAAAAAACTCATTTTTTTATTTTTGAAAGTTGTAAGGTATGGTGGCGCATTTGGTGTATTTAACTAAAATATAATGTAGATGTTAAAATTATTTATTAAAACTACTAGAAATGATAAAAAATAACAACAAGTGCGAGTAGAACTCGTACTAAAACCGAGGGTTCCGTACCTTCGTTTAAAACTTCTACTTTTTTGCTGAAAAAAATATAAAGATCAACTTCAATATTTTTCGCTGTATTTTTTCTGTAATCTACAGGTGAAAATAAATAAATAACTAATTTTCATCTTTTCAGATAAAAAACTTTTGGCGCTAGGGTAAAAAACACGCTTTTTTGACGAAATTTTTAAAAAATTTTAGTTTTTCGCAAAAAAATATGAAGATGAACTCCAATAATTTTTTCTGTATGTTTGTTGAAATCTACACGAAAAAATAAATAAAAATGTATAACGCCAGTCCACTAGATTAAGAATTGAGAGAACTAGCATAGGCACTAGGGCGCTAGGGTAAAAAACACGCATTTTTGACGAAATTTTTAAAAACTTTGAGTTTCTCGCTAAAAAAATATGAAGATAAAATCCAATCATGTTCGGTGTTTTTTTTCCTGAAATCTACACATGAAAATACATAATATAAGCAAAACTGTAGTCCAATAGGCCAAGAATTGTGAAAACCAAGGGGAGGGTACACACTTTTTTTCCAAAACGAAAAAAATTTTTAGTTTCTCGCAAAAAAAAATATGAAGATGAACTCTGATAATTTTTTCTGTATGTTTGTTAAAATCTACACAAAAAAATAAATAAAAATGTATAACGCCTGTCCACTAGACTAAGAATTAAGAGAACTAGCACAGGTATAATTATTATCGAAAATTGAAAAAAAAATTTAGGTTTTCGCTCAAAACGCAATGAAGATCAATTCTAATCATTTCCACTATATTTTTCCTGTAATCTACACGTGAAAATACAAAAGTGTACCAATTTTCAGCTCTCTAGGTAAAAAACTGTGAGCGCTAGAGTGAAATACACGCTTTTTTGACGAAATTTTTAAAAACTTTGAGTTTTTCGCTGAAAAAAATATAAAGATCAAATCCAATCATGTTCGCTATATTTTTCCTGAAATCTACACACGCAAATACATAAAATAAGCAAAACTGCAGTCAAATAGGCAAAGAATTTTGAAAACCAAGGAGGGGGTACACACTTTTTTTTTTAAAACGAAAATTTTTTTTAGTTTTTTGCAAAAAAAAAATGAAGATGAATTCCAATAATTTTTTCTGTATGTTTGTTGGAATCTGCACGAAAAAGCAAATAAAAATGTATAACGCCAGTCCTCTAGATTAAGAATTGAGAGAACCAGCAAGGGTTAAAGTATTTTCGAGCTTGCAAAAAGAGATTTTAGTTTTTCGATGAAAACACCATGAAAATAAATTCTAATCACTTCCGCTATATTTTTCCTGTAATCTATGCGTAAAAAACGAATAAGTATGCCAATTTTCAGCTTTCTAGGTAAAAAAATGTAGGCGCCAGGGGGGGGGGGGTACATGGATTTTTTTCGAAATTTTCAAAATTTTTGACTTTTTCGATAAAAACAGAATGAAGATGAATACTAAATGTGTTCGCTATATTTTTCCTTTAATCCATTTTTGAAAATACATATGCATACCAATTTTCAACTTACTAGGTAAAAAACTGTGAGCGCTAGGGGGGGGTACATGCCTTTTTTTGCGAAAAATGGCCAAAATTTGATGTTTTTCGTCGAAAACTCTATGAAGATCAATCCCAATAACGTTCGCTATATTTTTCCTGTAATCTACGCGTGAAAATACATACGTGTACCAATTTTTAGCTCTCTAGGTGTAAAACTGTGAGTTCTAGGGGGGGGTACATGGTCATTTTTGTAACCGTTCCAATAGGGTTCCTACCGGGTACGGAACCCTAAAAAGAGAAAAAACTGATGATTTTACATTATAGAAAAAAAAGTTTTACTTCAGTTATGGATACAATTTCGACATGTGAAGAAGCTGGAGGCTGTTTTAACGCAACTGGAATAAGAGAAGACCGCAAGTGTCACATATTCAAGAATTGTTGCATTGGAGCACATGAGGCATTAGTACAGAAAAAATGCAAAGACAATTGAAACTCGTGCAAAAAATGATCCGCCACTGTACGTTACAAAAATTGCGCCATCATACCTTACAAGCTATTGATGAAAATATGATGGTGTTACTTTCATACAGCGCGAATTGAGAAAAATGTAAAATACAAAAAACTGTTGTCCAAGGTCTAAACAATACGTTCTACACATTTACCAGACTCAATTTTCAAAAAATCTTCACTCTGGCACGCTTAACACACATATCCAATAAAACTTTTTTTCTTTTTTTCACTACTTTTTTATTCAAAATTACTTAAAGTACAAAGCACGCGTTTGATCATTAATACTACTGCATATAAAATGTCATCACGATAAAAGACATCGACCATAGTGATAAGGCGCTTCAGATGTGACGTTACATGCCAGATTTGACAAGTCCGCCACCATACCTTACACTCCCCTATAGATAAAAGTCAATATATATATATATAAGAGGGGCTTTGCCCCCCTGCGCGCTTCGCGCGCCAACCCCCTATATAAAGATGGTAAAATGCGATTTTATGATTTTGGCAAATCTGAACTTTTTAATTATCATATGTAGTAAAGATTATTTAACATCTTTTTAAATTTGGTTTTTAGCTAAATTCTTTAAAACTTTAATTAATTTTTTTAATTTTTAAATTCAAAAATTGAGTTTTAATAAATTTGTTTCCAAGATGCACTGCGAAGAGGTGTAAGAAACTTTAAAAATTAGTTAAAGTTTATTACAAACCAATTTAGCATCTCACCTTAACTAAAAAATATTTATTAAAATTATTTATTATGTAAATATATTATACAATTAATAAAAATTTAAGTTACATTTTTTAAAATATTTCAAATGATTTATTCAAATACTTCCTTCCATACAATATTTGGAGATTCAAATTTTAATCAAGGACAAAAATTAAAAATTGTTGGACTGCTTAAAGCAAGTGGTAAAATATTTTAAACATTTTTTTCAAAATAATTTTTTAATAATTTTTTTTTTTTATTAAACTTTATATTTTTCAACTTCATATTTTTCAAATGAGAGGAGTATTTTTTTGAAGGTAAACAATAATTTAGATAAATTTACAATTCCCAATGAACAAAATATGTCATTAGATAAATTACGTTTAGGGGGGAACTAATTTTCAAAAATTAAAAATTATCATTTTAAATATTTAAAAAAATATAACTTAAATTTTTATTTAATTATATTTACACATTATATTTAAAAAATATACTTACTTCAAAAGAATTAATAAATATTTTTAGTTTAGGTGAGATGCTAAATTGGTTTGTAATAAACTTTAACCAATTTTAAAGTTTATTGTACCTCCTCGTGGTGCATCTTGGAAACAAATTCATTAAAAATCAATTTTAAAATAAATTTCAAAATAAATAAATGTGCTTATGTGTATGCACTTACAATTTTTGAATTTTAAAATAAATTTTAAATTAAATTTCAAACACATAAGTATACTTGAATTTTAAAGAATTTGGCTAAAAACCAAATTTAAAAAGATTTCTAATCATTTTTATTACATATGATAATTTAAAATTTCAGATTGGCTAATGTCATAAGATCGCATTTTATCATCTTTGTCATCAATTTTGTAGTAACATAACAGCCTTCAAGTAAAAAATTTGTCTTTGGCATAGGCTTTGACGTTCTATTTGGCGCTCCTATTTGAGGGGGCAAGCTCTGACCTGTAGGTAATACACAGGTCAAATTTTGACTTAATGTAATGGCCCACATTAAGGCCCCTTTGAAAACCCGTAGCTCAAAAAATAGGTAAAATTAAACATGGATTTTAACGTTATGTAAGGTCCCACATGGAGACCACTTTTTAACCTATAGGTCAAAAAATAGGTCACTTTAGACATAGATTTTAACGTAATGTGAGGCCGTTATTTATCCTCTTTTTGACCTATAGGTAAAAAAATAAGGTCAATTTTGACATAAGTTTTGACGGACCCTTTGGGATAGGGCGCCCTTACAGAATCTTGAAACAGCGGCGGCGGCGATTTTTTTTGTAATATACTAGGGGGGCTTCGCCCCCCTGTGCGCTTCGCGCGCCAACCTCCTTACTATTTTTTATATTTATTTTAATATTTCAAATCATGTTCTCTTAATATAAATGCATATTAATAAGTTAATGATGGCATATTTTCTTCAGAAAATGATTCTCTATAACTTGACTGCTCTGATTTATAAACAAATACACCGTGTTAAAAATATGCCTATTTGTTTAAAATTTTTTTTAACTTAAATCACTTTTTTCTTGCCTACGGTCGCCAAAATAAATATTTAAATGCAATTTTTCAGGTGATTTTTGTTTACGGTTTATAGGTTATTTCAAAGCGTTGTAAAGTAATAAAATGCTAATAAAAATTTACTTTGGATAAACAAAGGAAAATAAAAATAAATATATATATATATATAAATAAATAAATAAATAAATAAATAAATATATATATATATATATATATATTTATATATATATATATATTATAAATATAAATAAATAATATAAATAATAATAATATAATAATAATATAAATATATTTATATTTATATTTATATATATATATATTTTTACAACTGAGCATTCACTTATTTAAAATTTAATCAAATTTCTTTTTCAGAATGATTTTTTCAAAAAAACAAAATAAATTATCTATAAGAGAAATAAAAAGACAAATTATTATTCTGAATTTTATACATTTATTGTTTTAAGGAGGAATGGGACACACATAAAAAAATGTCAGAAACTTTTCAAATTTTGGAGATGACTTTCTAATAATATTATAAAACAGCTCACAGAGTTTGAAAATTTTTGTCTGAATAGTTTAACCCTTAAACCGCACACTTCCGAATCCATCCTTAAACCGCACACTGGGTGTGCGACACCCGGGGACTTTAAAGTGTGTTTTCCAAGCTGGAAAAGGATATTATGGTTCAGAAAAATTCTCTTATGTAGCACAGTACATCTATTTTGAAGGAAAATAAGTTTCATAATGATTTATTTAATCTTAATAATTAAAAAAATGTTTTTTAAAACCATTGAAATCACCTTAAACTGGAAACTGGGTATCAGCCACCCAGAAATTTTTCGCTGTTAATTTCATAAAGTTATCAAATACACAAAGACACTTGGGAGACTAATGTCCCTTACGGAACATAAAGTTAAGTACAAAATGTGTTATTCAATAGCGACATATGTTCAATTTTTACGACTTACGAAATATTAGAGTAAAAAGCTAGAATATGGGTGTCGCATACCCAGGGTGCGGTTTAAGGGTTAAAAGTTATAAATTTATTAATTTAACATTGTCTTTTATGGAGAATTCAAATAATCGGTTTTTATCAAACATAAAAATGATATTTCCAGATGTCAACTTTTTTTGTCTCAAATATATATATTCAAGTTCAATATGTCAGCTTCAATAAATAATTAAACTTTTATATACTTACTAACTAAATAACAAAAAAAATAATTTAAAAAGTAGAAAAAAACAAGATTTTTGACATTTGCTTATAAAAACATGGCAATGTTGTAAAGAAAAAATTATTGTTGGTAAAGAAGATAACTATTTATCCATTCATAAATACGCATCAGTACAATATGTCTCTCTCACTCACTCTCACAACTATTTCCGTCATGACAGTGCTACCAACGATTGAAAAACGAAGATATTTGTTTACAACGTTGTCACGTTTTTTAGCTGATTAAAACCATTAATAAATAAATAATTACACCCACACAGCACATGATATTTCCTAAATATTTCCTGAATATTTCACTGAAAGATTGAAATATTTCAGTGCAAAGTTCTAGAAATATTTCTGCAAACAGGAAAATGTCCGCTTATGTGGGAATATTGACGCGAAAGTTGAGAAAATATTTCATTGAAATATTCCTGCAATATTACACATAAAGATTCTGCAATATTGTGAAAATATTTCACAAAATGGAAAAATTTGTTAAACACCTCAAACCAATAGGAATTTTCTGAAATATTTTAAAACCCATAGGATATAGTAAGCCAAAAACTACTGCGCAGCTCTACAGGCCATAGAAACTGAGTTCGACCAGTGCGCATCATTTCAGTTGAATATTTCCAAAATATTTCAATGAAATATTTTCTCAACTTTCGCGTCAATATTCCCACATAAGCGGACATTTTCCTGTTTGCAGAAATATTTCTAGAACTTTGCACTGAAATATTTCAATCTTTCAGTGAAATATTCAGGAAATATTTAGGAAATATCATGTGCTGTGTGGGCTTTATTACATTAATCAAAAATTGTAATACCTCATTATGTGCTATAATTTTAGGAATGAAATATTTTTCAAGTGTATGTGCATCACATTTGCTAATTGATTCAAACTTATTTTTTAATGTTTTTCATTTTCTTAGGTTACATCTTAGTACAATCATTTCTAAAAGTTTTGTTTCGCACTGATAAAAAATGTTAATTTCTTTTAAAAAACAATATTATTTTAATGTAATTGATGTTTTTCAGTCATAATTGGTTACCATCTTTGATTCTTAATATTTAAAATTTTCTACATAGCGTTAATTTTAAAATAGAGATTTTCTCTAAACGTCATTAACTTTTTGTCATATTCTATGTCCCATTCCTCTTTAACTTAAATTAAAAAGCAAAATAGAAATTATGATTATTAACCCCTTCGCAGTCAAGACCAAAATCTGTGGACTCAAAATGTCGACAAATTTTTAGAAAACTAAAATTTGCGCAAACGAGCATACTATTGTATTTGAAGTCGCTGATTACGAATCCGATATCAGATTTTGAAAATTCAAAATGGTGGTTCCAATATGCCAGACAACATTTTCTAAAATTCATCGGAATCACTTGAAACTTTTTACTCGGGGGTTTTCAGGTTCGCTGATTACGAAACCGATTTCAGATTTTAAACATTCAAAATGGCGGATCCAATATAGCGGACGAAATTTTCTAAAATTCATCGGATTCACTTAAAACTTTTTACCTCGGGGTTTTCGGGGTCGCTGATTTACGAATCCGATTTGAGATTTTAAAAATTCAAAATAGCGGATCCAATATGGCGAATGAAATTTTCTAAAATTTATCGGATTCATTTGATAAGTTCGAAACGCCACATTGTATTTTGAAAATCTTATGCTAGATTCGTAATCAGCGACCCCGAAAACCGCCGAGTAGCAAGTTTAAAATGAATCGGACAAGTTTGTAAATTGTCGTCCGCTATATTGGATCAACCATTTTGAATTTTTTAAATCTGAAATCGGATTCGTAATCAGCGACCCTGAAAACCTCCGAGTAAAATGTTTCAAGTGAATCCGATGAATTTCAGAAAATGTCCGCCATATTAGATCTGCCATTTTAAATTTTCAAAATCTGATATCAGATTTGTAATAAGCGACCCCGAAAACCCCCGAGTAACGAGTTTTAAATGAATCGGACAAGTTTTTGAAAATGTCGTCCGCCATATTGGATCCGCCATTTTAAATTTTTAAAATCTGAAAATGGATTCGTAATCAGCGACTTGGTATCTCAAGGGTTTTTGGGGCTTCTGATTAAAATCAAACAATTTTTTAAAAATTCGTCCGCCATATTGAATTTTTCTAATTTGACCTTAAATTTGTAATCAGCGACCTCAAAAACCCCTAGGTACCAAATTGTAGAAAAATCCAACAATGTGAAAAATTTGTGCATTTGGAAACAATTTTATGGGTGAAAATAGGTACGCAAGAGGGTTAATTAATTAATTATTTTTTCACTTTATCTCTTTTCTCTTCTTCTCATTCACACTTTTTTATTTTGTTCTCTTTTTCTCACTCTACCTCTTTCTTTCAAATTCTTTTTTTTTCATTCTAAAAAAAATATCTTTAATAATATCTATTATCTATCTATTATCTTCGTGTCTACTGAAGAAAAAATCTAAAAAAAATTAATATTAACATAATTTATAATATTAATAAAATTCTAATGCTTTAATGACCTAATATTATTAATAAAAATTGTTAGAGAACATTAAAATTATTAACTTGTAACAAATTTAAGTAAAACACTGGTTGCATTCATCATCTAGTTTATTGCAATCTAATCAAGTCAGATTTTTCGTTATTGTTGGCAGAAAGTATTAATATTCGTACTTTCTTAAAATTCTAATCTGACCTTTTCCTTGAATGTCACGTTTTACATTGGAAATCCTAAAAAAGTTCAATATAACAAAGTAAATTTAATTACGAAGAATCCAAAATTTCTCTATAAACATAATTTTTTATATACATATTACATATATTATCTCCTAAAAATATTTTTACGGAATCAAATGATTTTACTCTTGATAATGCAACATACAACTGACCATGATTAAAAACGTCTCTTCTTAAATCAATGAATATTTTATGAAATGTTTGACCTTGGGATTTATTGATGGTCATTGCGAAAGCCAATTTTATAGGAAATTGTCATCTTTTGAAAGTAAATGGATATAAATTTTCACAATATAAAGTTACTCGATGTAAAAAAACAATATTTCCACTCTTATCTCCCGTTAATATTTGTCATTTAATAACATTATGTGATAAATCTAAAACAATTAACCTTGTTCCATTACATAATCCTTCATTAATACTAAGATTTCTAATAAGCATTTCAACAGAATTAATTCTAAAATGTAATTCATATGGCGGTAAAGAAGGTGGAGAGAGAGAGTATTTAAATATTCTGGTAATAAAACTTTAGAAAATTTTTCATTAACACAATTTTCAGTAGAATCAATACTTTTATGTATTTTTTCACCTTTACTGTCTAAGAGATTTACCACCCTCTTATTAATATCATCAACGTCAACATTTATTTTCTTGGTGCTAAAATTTCACACATTGACAAATCCTTAAATTTTTTCTGTTGTATCAAATGACTATACATTTCTTTAGCAATTCTATATTTGCTTGTTGAATAATATGTTCTGGTAATTCGATGTTATCATCTATATCATATAATTCGCCATTACCAAGTTTAAGTAGGAAATCTACAAATTTTGTTTCCTCCGGTAAAGCTCTCATATTTTCTGTTAATGTGTATTTTGTGAAATGTTGCCATAAATAACTATTTTTTATTGATAAATTTATAATTTCTGTTCTAGTACCTCGTTCTTTTATCGGTAAAATTTGTCTAAAATCTCCTCCTAGGATTACAATTTTTCCACCAAAAACTTCATTTGATTTCATTATAACTCTTAATAACTTATGCATAACTTCTAAGGCATATTTTGGAGCCATTGGTGCTTCATCCCAAATAAAAACATCAATATTTTTTTTAAATTGTCCTTCTTTTGACTGAACTTTAATATTTGAAGATAAATCACTGTACACTGGAACAGGTAAGCCTAAGACTTTATGTACATTTTTCCCATTAGAAAGCAGTGTGGCAGCTATCCCTGTTAATGCCATGTTGCAAACATTTATTCCTTTACTTTTTAATAAATGCCATAAGGTAGTATATAAAAAAGTTTTTCCAGATCCTCCACAACCATTAATATATAAGCATTTAGAACTATTAGAAGAAGATTTTTTTATTACTTCAAGTATATAATCAACTATATTTTTTTGTTTAACATTTAATTTAGTATAATTCTGCTTGCCTATCTTTATATGTTCAAAAATATTTATATCATCAACCTGCGCATGGAAATTTTCATCTATATCTAATAAACCCTGAAAATCAGTTAAACAATATCCTTCATTCAATAACATTGATTTTATATTTCTATAAACCGTTTTTTCAGCTTCAATATTGTCAATTTTTGAAAAGTCTTCTGACATTTGACCTTTAAATTTCTCCCAAAGTTTTTCCAGATGTACAGGATGACATCAAATTAGAATTCTTACAAATAATTGTCGTAGTGAATGAGGCATCATCCATAAAGTAGCTTCTTCCATTGTCCTAATCCACTCACTATCATCTTCTATAAGTCCTAATGCCAAACAGGCAGATGTAAAAGATTTATGAATAACTCCATTTACTGTTCTTAAACTTTAGTAAGAAGTTACACCTTTTACTGTAAGTAAAATTTGGTAAATGTATGGGTAAACGATTTATACTATGGCTCTTTTTCCCTAAAGGTTTTCTTAAAATTCTCCAAACAGCCTCAACAGGACCTACATACCTATTTTCTTCATAATGATTAATTTCATTGTGATTAACAGTTACCTCACCATTCGCATTTGTAATTTTAATGGATGCAGCATCATGACCCTTGAAAATATATGTACATAAATATTTAACAAATTTTATACTTGGAACTATTTCCACATTTATATGACAATTCAATATTTCCGATAGTGTAGGGCAATATGGAACCACATTATAATTGTCAACAACAAATCCATTTGGTCGCTCATACGTTTTATTATTACTAGAGACATATACCTCACTTGCTAACGCTCGTTCGGTTGTATTTAAACTTATTTGTTTTTACTTATTTATCTTTATTTATTTGAACTAAGTAAATATTTACTGCACTGAAAAAAAGTATTGAACCAAGAAAAATTTTCTTAATTGAAGCAAATCGAGGGATTGAATACGGCCAAGACTATTATAGTATTGATTCAAGAAAACGATTTTCTTGACATAGAATATTTGGGAGAAGAACATATATTCTTGATCCAAGAAAATATGGGACTCGACCATGAAGTTAATCGTCTTGTACGAAATATGAAATGTATTAATTGAATAAAATATTTTCTTGTTCTAAGAATATATATAGTCAATTGAATTATTTTATTTTATTCATTCAATTTTTTGTAACGTTCGTTCAAGCAATTCAAGATTTAGATGAAGAAAACATTTATTTTGTGAGAAGAACAGATATTCTTGATCCAAGAAAATATGGAGTTCGATCAAGAAATTAAATAGTATGTAAGAAATGCAGAATATATTAATTTAAAATCACCAGAAGCCGTCACGCTACCACTTGCCATCCTAGCCTCAATGGACAGTTTTAAAAAACTAATTTTTAAAGTTGCATAACCATTTGAAGAAAAATATTTTCTTGGATTAAGAACACCGGCATTGTGTTAAATAAAAAAAAAGTTTCAAAGCAAATAAAATGATTCGATTCAAGAAACATGAATTCTCCAGACAATACTTTATTATTTCGCTTAAGAACATAATATTCTAGATTCAATACTTTTTAGTACTTCGGATAAGTAAAATATTTGGTTGAAATAATAACATATTTAGTTCCGCCAAATACTGAATTGATAATTCAAGAATTCTGTTCAATGCTATAAATAATTACTTGACTGGCAGTTCCATACGAAAAGCAAATGGTGGATCACCGACTTTTCTTAAAGTTTGTAATTTTGTAGTACTTGGGGTACTAAATAACTGTGCTAAACAGTTTTGCAAAAAAAAAAATTTTTCAAAATATTTAGATTTGAAAAATCGGAAACTGAAAAAATGACTGTTTTTGAGAATTTTTATTTCGAAAACTATTGATTCTACAAGAAAAAGTCATTTATTCAATTTTTTATAATTTTATAAAAAAAGTTAAGAAAAATTAATTTTTCAATAATTTGTTTAAACAATAATTTTTTATTGTTAAAAAAAGCAAAGGACATCATGGAATTTTTTAGAAAAATTATTTTCTCAAAATTTAAGTCTTCCTTAATAAGAGGTTAAATTTTTAAAGAAGTGATTTTTGATGTTTTTGAGAAACAAATTTTTGAAGTTTGCTCTACGAGTTTTTGTGCGTTGCGCTAACTAAGCAGCGCCTATATCAGTGTATTTTAAAAGATGATATGACCTTTACTGCTCGCCCCTAATACATTTATTAATTATATACGTAGATATTATTATTATAAACAGTTTAACAATAAAAAATTATTGTTTAAATAAACAAATTATTGAAAAATTAATTTTTCTTAACTTTTTTTATAAAATTATAAAAAATTGACATTTTTTTACAATTTTGAATAAATGACTTTTTCTTGTAGAATCAATAGTTTTCGAAATAAAAATTCTCAAAAAAGTCATTTTTTTTCAGTTTCCGATTTTTCAAATCTAAATATCTTGCTAAAAATTTTTTTTTTTGCAAAACTGTTTGGCACAGTTATTTAGTACCCCAAGTACTACAAAATTACAAACTTTAAGAAAAGTCGGTGATCCACCATGTGCTTTTCGTATGGAACTGCCCTGACACAAGAAAATGAATTTCTTTCTTCAATTAAATATGGGATTAATTCAATGTAATTTTTAAACAACTTGAAACAAATATTTACTTATGTTAACCTTCGTATTTTCTTGAATCAATATTATATGAGCGTTGAATTAATAGTAAAAACTTTGTTAAAGGAAACAAAAGAATGATTTGTTTTAAAAATTTTATGACTAATTCAATTAAAACATTAATTTTTTTAATTCAAGAGAAATATAGGGTAATAATACCTTGAGTGGACCGCCTAATCTTTTTTTCCGAAAAAATTCTTTATGAAAGCAAATTAATCGGAGGTTTCTATTCCAAGCTTTAGGTTAGATCCCTAGATAAGTGTACCATAATAGCTTTGATTTTTTATTTGGAAAAAGCAATTGACTTTAAAAAAATAGCTAATTTTTAAGGAATGAAAAAAGTGTAACCTTGAGTGGACCACTCCTAAAAAATTGTAAAAGTTATTCTAAATTCTTTAATGTATTTAATATTTCTGATATATTAAAACAAAATTTATGCTTATGCAGCTTCAGACCATGATTGTGTCGAAATGTTTACAAGTGAAACCATTTTTAATAATTTTGGCAGATATCACATCAAAATCACAAAAAAATTAATAAAGAACATAAAACATAGTTTCAAACCAATTTATTCGCAATTAATTTCCATAAAAATGGTAAACTGACATTAAAAATATAAAAAACAGGCAGTTCACTCATGGTTATAAACAGTGGTCTATTCATGGTGACATGCAACTTTTTATGGCAGCCACCACAATTTTTTTTGAGTCAAAATTATCATTTAATTAAACTAAGACAATCAATTTCAATGCCTAAAGTAGTAGGAAAAAAAATAAGTTTCTCCAACGCTTGCTCTGAAAAGTGTACTTTTCTTGGTAGAAAAGTGTGGCGAAAGTAGAACTTTTCTCAACTGTTCTGAAGAGCGTGGCGAAAGTAATTTTTAGCGTGGCGAAAGTAAATCATGACCTAATCATGACGTAGGTTTTAACTTGTCCAAAATGTGAATCATCTTAAAATGCTATATGGGGCGTTCCATGTCTCTTTGCACCGACGAAATTTTGGTTTTGCTTATACCCAAGCAGCACGGAATATAACCTTAAAATGAAGGGAATATTACATTTCATATTCGGAATATTCTAGTGGAATGTTCCAGAGATTTTAAAGTAATATTAAAATGTCCGCCCCACAGGAATATTCCAAAAATAACATTGAGGGAATGTTCCACTGTAATTTCGAAGTAATATTCCAGGATGATGTTGAGGCAGTGTTCCACCGTAATATTAATGGAATATTTCAAGGTAATGTTGAATGAATATTAAGGGAATATTCCCAAAATATTTCAAAATTTCATACTTTGAAAAAATTTGACTTTTTTTCTCTTTATCTTCTTTCTTTAGTAAAAACGAATTATTCCATGTTCGTTTTCAACATATTAAACATATTTAATACTACATATTTAATATTATGTGTTTTATTACAACATATTTAATATTATCTGGGAACATTCCCTCAACATCACCCTGGAATATTTCTATATTATTACCGTGGAACATTCCCTAAATGTTATCTTGGAATATTCCTTTGCGACGGACATTTTAATATTACTTTAAGATCTCTGGAACATTTACTAGAATATTCCGAATATGAAATGCAATATTCCCTTCAATTTAAGGTTACATTCCGTCCTACTTGGGTACTTTGTAATTTGATAGTGTTTAGGGTCCTAAATAAGAGTGCCAAAAAGTTTTACAAAATTTTTAATATTTTGCAAGATATTTGCAAGGGAGGGTTCATAAATGATGTCACGTTTTTTGGGGGAGGGTGAAGGGTCTCTACTAAACGTGACACAATGTTACAATCTTACGCACGTCACCGTCACCAATATTTTTACAATATATATTGTAACAATATTGTTATTATTCTTACAACACAGACAGCATTAGCGAGTGAGGTATTTACGTATATTTAAAAAAATTTTAACAGACACTACGTGCATCAAAGAACCTTAAAAAATTCAACAATTTATATTATCAATCCTTTATTAAATCTATATATATGTGATTTGTGTATATGTAGGAGTTTATATCTGCATATGAGTCAGTATACATGTGTATGTAATTTATGTACATGTGTGAGTATACAAGTGTGGGTGATTTGCGCGCATGCTTGGTATTCATAAAACACTACTGCGCATGCCTGATATTCATAGAACCTCAATGCCCATGCCTGATATTCATAAAACACTACTGCACATGTGTAACATTGATAGAACACTACTGCGCATGCGTGACATTGATAGAACACTACTGAGCATGCCTGATATTCAAAAAACACTACTGCGCATGCCTGATATTCATAGAATACTACTGCGCATGCGTAACATTGATAGAATACTACTGCGCATGTCTGATATTCATAGAACACTACTGCGCAAGCCTGACATTGATATAGCACTACTGCGCATGCCTGATACTGATATAACACTACTGCGCATGCGTGACATTGATAGAAAACTACTGCGCATGCCTGATATTCATAGAACACTACTGCACATGCGTAACATTGATGAAATACTACTGCGCATGTCTAATCTTTATATAACACTACTGCGCATGCGTGACATTTATAGAACACTACTGCGCATGTCTGATACTGATATAACACTACTGCGCATGCGTGACATTGATAGAAAACTACTGCGCATGCCTGATATTCATAGAACACTACTGCGCATGCGTAACATTGATAAAATACTACTGCGCATGTCTGATCTTTATATAACACTACTGCGCATGATTAACATTGACATAACACTACCGCACATTCGTAATACTGATAGGACTTTACTGCGCATGTGTTATAGTGATAGAACACTACTGCGCATGCCTGACATTGACAGAACACTACTGCGCATGCGTGACACTTGTAGAACACTACTGCCCATACCTGATACTGATATAACACTACTGCGCATGCTTAACATTGATATAACACTACTGCGCATGCCTGACATTGATAGAAGACTACTGCGCATGCGTGACATTCATGGAATACTACTGCGCATGCCTGACATTGATAGAAGACTACTGCGCTTGCGTAACATTGATAGAACACTACTGAGCATGCGTGGCACTAATAGAACACTACTGCGCATGCGTAACATTGACAGAACACTACTGCGCATGCCTAACATTGATTTAACACTACTGCGCATGTCTGATATTCATAGAACACTACTGCGCATGCGTGACACTAATAGAATACTACTTTGCATGTGTGACATTGATAGAACACTACTGCGCATGCGTGACATTCATGGAATACTACTGCGCATGCGTGTCATGACATGTATGTGTTTAGCGTATATGTGTAACATACATGGGTAAATGTTTTTTGGACATGTTTGTGAGTGAAGTATTCTAATAGATGTTAGATAGATAGAAAGAGGTGTGAGTCGGTCGGATGGTCGTACATTAACTTAATATAATATAGAGGATAGAGGATTTCTTCGACGACAACGAACATAACAGTTTTCTTCAATTGTAGTTTCTTCTTGGTAACTTTTTGGAAACTTTTTGAACATTTACCATCAATTAAACACCAATCTCTACAAGGTCCGTGAATGTTTTTATGCATTATTATGTTATGCAAGGAAGGATTGATATTTTCATCAGGAATTTCTGCAGAAATATAACAATTCAATATCGTTATATTTTCAATTCAATAACATAAACATAAGACTTAACCTCTCTAAATAATTTGTTGTCAACAATAACATTTAAAAGTTGTTTCACCTTCAATGCAAAAACTCTAGTTACTATATCAGGTCTATCAGAAGCAATTTGATGAGGTAATAAATTTTCTTGTATCTCTTTCCAATTTGGATTACACGTCATTGTAATAAATAAATCTGGTCTACCATGGCGACCAACAATAGCCATGGCGTCCTGATATTGTTGCATCATATTACAGGTGATCCTATAAAACTGGAAGGCAATATAAGCATTTTTCCAACATGTACATCATTTTCTAACTCATTATTTTGTAAATAATCGATTAATCCTTGATATGTTTTACTTCTCAATTTAGCTTTATTGTTTGCACAAAATCGCAATCTATCTTTCTCTATTTTTACATAATTGTTAACTACCCATTGTTGAAACAATCTTCCTCCATATAAAAATTGATTAAATTCCTTATCTCTTATAGCAATTTTGTATTTACAATAGGCAGACCTAGAAATAGTGTTTTCTACTTCTAAAATCACTATCACTACGAAGCATATTAATATTATAACCATTATTTCCAAGTGGATAAAATATGAGATAAATCCATGGTTCAACATTCGGATCAAAATTACTAACTGATTTTAATTCCTTTGTAGACTTATTATAAACCGTTACATAAGATTCTGGTGTTTCTCCTTCTGAGTTTGTATTGAAAATAGCAGCAACTTCATTGTAACTTTGAAAATTGTATCTTTTTTTATCAAAACCTTTTTTCAACGTGAACAATAGTTGTAACTCTGGAATATCTTCATTATTATGTCTTGCTAATTCAGTTTCTATTTTAATTACTTCTGACACCATCATAAAAGATTTTGTGTATGCATTTGAAGTTCTCATAATATTTTCTATAGTTTGTAAAAGTTCTTTGTCCAAATTTTCGTTACTTTTTAATCTATAACGAATTGCTTCATCAGGATAATAAATAAATAATTGACCAAAACATGGATCTTTACCTTTATCAGGATATGAAGCACTATTGATTTAGTAATAAATTTGACCTTGAATTTTGTAACAAAATGGTCCTCTTCGTCTGTTATTAAAATTTATTACGTTAGCATTTAAAGATGCAAAAGAAAAAGAATTATTATACAGTCTTAGGTAAGTTCCCAAATGCGCCACTGGACAAATGCGCCACAAGTCAAATGCGCCACGGATCAATTGCGCCACTGGACAAAAGCCCCACATTTGTTATATTTGAGGAAAGTGAAAAGTTTGTTCGAGAGATGGAGCTAGGTGTTCTTGGTATAGAAATTTGTCAAGTGAATTCAATTTCTTGCCAATTTCGCTCCGTATAGTGAAAATAAATTTAAGTGAACTGTTAATTAAATGGTAATTGATTAAATATTCTATATTAATTGCGGATAACATTTTTGAGGTAAGTTGCTGTTTTTATTTTATATTATTATTATTATTATTATTATTATTATTATTATTATTATTATTATTATTATTATTATTATTATTGTTTGAAGAAATGTGGAAATTCTTTTTAATAACTAATTTATGAAACATTTTATTTTTAAATTGTTTTTATTTATATTTTTTCTTTGGAATAATTTAATAATTGCTTTAATAATATTTTTTGATATTTTCAAAAGCTCTTTATTTTTATAGAATTAGTTTGTATTTTAATTAAATAACGAGATTAAGAATTCTTTATTGTATTATACTTAATTTTACTTTCATAATTATAAATTAATTAATTAATTTTTTAAATTAGCTAACTTCTTATAAAGTTTCAAATATTACGGAAGTTTAGAAAAATTATTCCAATTTTTATTTTATAATTAATGGTATTTATATTAAAAACAGTAATATTTTAAACAATAATTTTTTTTTGGAAACGTAATATATAAAAAAAGCAGGCTTCGCACTCATCTACTAAAATCTATACTATTTACTCCTTTTTTTGTGAAATTTCTGACACTAAAAGATGCATTTTCACAAATTACATTAGTTTAAATCCTCTAATGATTGAAAAAAAATTATTCTCAATCAATTTTTTGTGATTCGATTAAAACGAGATTTTTTTAATCGTCAAATTTTAATTTTTCGATTGCTACTTTTTACTACTATT
This sequence comes from Leptopilina syphax, assembly GCA_032872505.1. Classification (NCBI taxonomy): domain Eukaryota; kingdom Metazoa; phylum Arthropoda; class Insecta; order Hymenoptera; family Figitidae; genus Leptopilina; species Leptopilina syphax. Next base: position 23,578,796 of record CM065472.1, on the reverse strand, counting down.
TTCAGATTTAAAGCTACTTTCTGCTACTTTTTTAAAGGTAATTGTCGAGTGCGAAGCCTGAAAGAGTAATAATTTATTAATTATTTGACAATGGTATTGAATTCTATAAATATTTCATTATTTTAACCTCTTAAAATATGTGACTTCTTTTTTTAGATTCTGATCAAAGTGAAGCTCTGATGATTAAAATCGAGCCTTAAGATGTAGTGACGATAAAAAAAAGTTATAAATAATTAGGCATCACAGACCGTTACAATTTTAAAAATTATATTAAAGCCAAATAATGTAATTAAAAGTTTTAAAAAATATTAGAGGTGTGCAAAAAGCTCGAAGCTCGATCGGGTATTTTCGAGCTTTTCATTTTTCGAGCCGAGCCGGGCTCGATGTATCGGGTACCCGAAATTTTCGAAAACTCGATTTGATTCGAGTTTTTGAGAAAATCCATAACTTCCTGCATTAATTTTTAATTAAATTTTTTTTAAAAAAATTTTCTTTTTAAATTTAAAAGCTTGAATCAAATTGAGTAGGTTCTCAAAAATTTCGAGTACCCGAATTCACTCGAGAACCCGAAATATTCGAGTACCCGAGTGAATTCGGGTACCCGAATGTTTCGGGTACTCGAAAATTTCGGGTACCCGATACATGGAGCCCGGCTCGGCTCGAAAAAATTGCGGCCCGGCTCGGCTATTCGAGCTTTTTGCACACCTCTAAAAAATATGTTAAAAATATTAAACAAAAACAATTACAAATTGCATTATTCTATAGAAAAATTATATTAATAACTATAGAAAAATTATAAAGTGAGTATAAAAATTGTAATATAATTAAAAATATAAATTTATTGGCAAAAAAAAATTATAATTTATAATTAAATAAAATATTAATATTAATAAAATATTAATATTAATATTTTATTTAATAATAATATTTTAATAATATAATTTTAACAAGAGAAGATCTTATTTATATTCGTTTGCAATTTAATTTTTTTCCTGGAGCACGAGTCGATTGTCGTCTGCATTTTGGCAATAAAATATTTTTTTTGCCAATAGATTTATATTCTTAATTATATTACAATTTTTATACTCACTTTATAATTTTTCTATAGTTATTAATATAATTTTTCTATAATTTTTCTATAGAATAAAGCAATTTGTAATTGTTTTTGTTTAATATTTTTGAGAGATAGGACAGATATTAATTTAGCAATATTAGAGGAGTAAATAAGGATTTTATTTTAAAAAATTTAATTGACGAATAAAGTTACAAAATTTGGTCGAAAAATTGAGATTCAATTTTAACATATTTTTTAAAACTTTTAATTACATTATTTGGCTTTAATATAATTTTTAAAATTGTAACGGTCTGTGATGCCTAATTATTTATAACTTTTTTTTATCGTCACTACATCTTAAGGCTCGATTTTAATCATCAGAGCTTCACTTTGATCAGAATAATCTAAAAAAAGAAGTCACATATTTTAAGAGGTTAAAATAATGAAATATTTATAGAATTCAATACCATTGTCAAATAATTAATAAATTATTACTCTTTCAGGCTTCGCACTCGACAATTACCTTTAAAAAAGTAGCAGAAAGTAGCTTTAAATCTGAAAATAGTAGTAAAAAGTAGCAATCGAAAAATTAAAATTTGACGATTAAAAAAATCTCGTTTTAATCGAATCACAAAAAATTGATTGAGAATAATTTTTTTTCAATCATTAGAGGATTTAAACTAATGTAATTTGTGAAAATGCATCTTTTGTGTCAAAAATTTCACAAAAAAAGGAGTAAATAGTATAGATTTTAGTAGATGAGTGCGAAGCCTGCTTTTTTTATATATTACGTTTCCAAAAAAAAATTATTGTTTAAAATATTACTGTTTTTAATATAAATACCATTAATTATAAAATAAAAATTGGAATAATTTTTCTAAACTTCCGTAATATTTGAAACTTTATAAGAAGTTAGCTAATTTAAAAAATTAATTAATTAATTTATAATTATGAAAGTAAAATTAAGTATAATACAATAAAGAATTCTTAATCTCGTTATTTAATTAAAATACAAACTAATTCTATAAAAATAAAGAGCTTTTGAAAATATCAAAAAATATTATTAAAGCAATTATTAAATTATTCCAAAGAAAAAATATAAATAAAAACGATTTAAAAATAAAATGTTTCATAAATTAGTTATTAAAGAGAATTTCCACATTTCTTCAAACAATAATAATAATAATAATAATAATAATAATAATAATAATAATAATAATAATAATAATAATAATAATAATAATAATAATAATAATAATAATAATAATATAAAATAAAAACAGCAACTTACCTCAAAAATGTTATCCGCAATTAATATAGAATATTTAATCAATTACCATTTAATTAACAGTTCACTTAAATTTATTTTCACTATACGGAGCGAAATTGGCAAGAAATTGAATTCACTTGACAAATTTCTATACCAAGAACACCTAGCTCCATCTCTCGAACAAACTTTTCACTTTCCTCAAATATAACAAATGTGGGGCTTTTGTCCAGTGGCGCAATTGATCCGTGGCGCATTTGACTTGTGGCGCATTTGTCCAGTGGCGCATTTGGGAACTTACCTTATATTCTTTTTAAAATGACCTGATTTTGTATGCAGTCCTTCTAACAATATTCTTAAGTCTTCTAGATATTGCACTAAAGGCAATGTAACACCACCGTGGCCACAACAATCATTAAAACTGTTTTGTTTGCCACTAACTCTTTTATCTTTAAAATGCTTAGCTTGACAATGACTGCAATAATAATCCATTTTTTCCCAGATAATTTTCATTAAAATTTGATTGATAAATAACTTTGTCTTTTGATATGCTTGGAAGAGAAAAAATTGATTTTTGTGTATTAAATGGATTTATTAATTCAATAGATTTATTAGAATTTTCATTTTTCGAATCAGCAAGCAAAGAGCTGTTTTCATTTTCTTTTTTTAATTTCATTTTTTCTCTATATTTTTTTGGTATTCTGCCTGACTCTTTTTTATTTTCATAGCTGAAACATCTACTTCGTCTAAATGATTTATATTATCAATTTTTCTTTTTAATTTTTGTCTGGCACAATAATTTCTTTGATTTTCTGCTACACTTTTTCGGACAGTTTTGAATAAAGAATTTGTTTTTTACACACTATCATGTATATTACTTATTGTGGGAATTGATTTATTCATGTTATCAGCATTTGAATCATTAACTTGACTGGACAAATTTTTATTCTTCAGTAATCCTTCTTTATATTCTTTTTGACATTGTACAGTACTTTTTTATGAAAAGAGTCTACTTCATTATTGATAACTTCAAACTTTCTTTGTCGGAGGAATTCTAACTTACATTTTTGAATTTTTTTAGAGCAAACGTCTACTTTACCTGAATGCAATATATTTTTAATTTTACTTTTGGATTTGAGTATGGCGCTATATTGTTGCGTTTTTAAAGGATTATTAATTTCCTTTGAATTATTTGAAATTGTTCCACAAGGAATTTTTTCACATCGGAGTTCTTTAAATGAATTATTTAAAAGACTCTCTTAATCATATTTAACAATTAAACGTGGGAACAGAATTTATTTCACTCGGAAAACGACTCAAACGATTGCTTTTAAAGATTAACTTCAAATGATTTCTCATATGGCAATAATCATAATAAAGAGTGTTTGGCATTTCATTAAAAAATAACGAAGTTGCAAATGCTATTGCAAATACTCCACAATCAACACTACCTAACGGTTGTTGATAAACTTTTGAAAATACGATCATAATAAGTGCAAATCCAGTGACCAGATTTGAAGGAACCACTAAAAAGTATTTGAATGTGCCTCTTAATTTTTTCGATTGGAATTATCATATCAAGTACTTGTAAACACAAAGTGCTTTGCATATTATAAAATGAATTTGATTGTCTTTCTAAAAGCTTCTGAAATTCATGCATATGGTCATTATTCAACATTGCATTTTTATTATCAATTATATCATAATTTTTTTCACTTAAACTAACTAATTCTTTTCTATTAGCCATGGTTTTATTGTAAAACGTTGTCAATTCCAATATCAATTCCAATATCAATTTTCATTTCCAATATCAATTTTCAATTCCAATATCAATTTTCAATTCCAATATCAATTTTCAATTCCAATATCAATTTTCAATTCCATAATATCAATTTTCAATTCCATAATATTAATCTTTAATTCCATAATACCATAATACCAATTTTCAATTCCAATATCAATTTCTATTTGCCTATAATTCAACATCCAATTTCTATTTCCTTCCTTTCATTTAATAATAATTCAATTCCAACTTATATTTCTCTTTCATTCAATAGTTAATTTATAATTAATTTTCTATTATAAATATCTACAGACAATTTTTTTATCCTAGAAAAAAATATGTGAACTGCACAAAACTATTGTTAATATTTAATAAGATTTAAATAAATTTAAATTTAATAAAATAATAATATTATTGTTTTAATTAATATAACCTAAATTCAATTACTTTTATATACTACAAAAAAAAATTTTGCTCTTAAATTCAATCAATTTTCTACTACAAATATTTTTCTGCTTTATCTATAAAATTAAAAAAATTTTGAATTGATTATCTGGAAATATCTTTTTAGTTTTTATAACGAAATTAACATATTAATTTTTACAAAATTTGTACTTTTTAATAATAATCATATAATATTATAACAAAAAAATCAATAAACATATAAACATAGAGAAATAACTGTTTCTTTCAAAAACCACTTAAATTTCAACATATTGAAGTATATGTCTATATATATGTAATAAAATTACTTACTTAATACAATATTCATGAAATTTTTTATCTTCACATTGTTGGTGTTACTTGTTTTAATCAATTAAAATTATTATTAAAAAAATAAAAGTATCTTATTTTGAATCAACATGATACAAGTACGATGAAAAGGTATACCTAAAATATTTTCTCTCTCTCGGAGTTTAGCGTAACTTGATTGATTAACGTTTATAAATTTTACAAAATCAAAAAGATATAAAGGATTCTAATTAATAATAATAGAATACAACAAATTGCCAATAAAATATTGCCTTCTAGTAGCCACATTTAATAAACCAGATTGAATTCTATATTGAGTTATATGCTCAGTCTTTGGTAGATTATATACGAAACGAATACAGGCGTTCAATGCTCTTTCTACTTTTCTATTAGATTCATCTGTAATATCATCATAAACCTAACAACAGTAGTCGAATATGGGAAGAACAAGTGATTTTATTAATACCAAACGTGTAGAAAATGAGAGAGAATCCTTACTTCTATTTAGTTGCTGTAAAGTTATAAATGTTTTTCGCGAAATATTATCAACTTGCTCCTTCCATGTCAACGTACGGTTTAATACCAAGCCAAGATTCTTCAGTTTCTTTATATACAATAGGAATACTCTCTACTACAAGAGGAGGAAGGGCCAGTAAGGTATCCATTGTAGGTGATGTTGAGGAAGTAAATACCATTGCATGAGTTTTGTTAGAGTTTAAAACAAGTGAATTATTTTTCGCCCACTTTGCCACATAATTAATGTCCATTTGGACCATTTTAAGCAAGTCAGAAAGTGAATTCAGTGGACCAGATAAGTAAATTTTAAAATCGTCCGCATACTTATGAAACTTACAGAACTTTAGATTCTTTCCAAGATCAGAAATGAAAAAATTAAATAGTAGAAATGAAAGGGATGCACCCTGAGGTACACCACATTCAAGTCTGTCCCATTTTGAAAAATTACCATTCCCATCAATGATCCTCTGGAATCTAGAATCAATGTAATTCCTAAACCACCTACATACTAAATTTGACATATTGAAAGATCTTAGCTTATCAAGTAACAGGTTGTGATCAACAGATGGAAACGCTTTAGAAAAATAAAAAAAGACAGCAACAGTAATACACTTTGATTACATCGCAAGCTTTATGTCCAAAGTAAAACTTAACAGCAGCAGTGCAAGTGCTGTGTTTAACTCGAAATCCCGATTGCAAAGGCTCAAATAGATCATTAGCAGACAAGTAGGATGTAACCTGTCTACAAACCATCTTTTCCAGTGGCTTTGACAAGGCACAAATGATAGATATAGCTCTAAAGTCGTTGGCTGTTTTAGAATTATTCGTTTTAGGAATAGGCCGGATATTGCTAGTCTTCAATATATAAGGGAAAGTACTGGTTTGGAGAGAATAATTATAAATGTGAAGGAGAACAGGAGATATAACAGGAAGGGCTAATTTAACCATATGAATAGAAATAAAATCAGGTCCGATAGCATTAGTTTTAACTTAGGATAAACTGTCAATTAAATCTTTATATGTGATATCATTAAAAAAATTGTTTTCATTAAATGAGTTATGAGCATAAAATATTGAATTTGAATCAGAATGAGAAGTATTAGCAGATGATATTGGATTTGAACTAGAATGAGGTGCATTAGTGGATTTTTGCGCGAAAATACTTACAAACTCTTGTGCTTGCAAACCATAGTCAGTCTTACTTTTATTTGTTAAAATTAAATTTAACTTTTTCAAAATATTCCAAATATTTTAAAATTTACTTTTGTTGTTAATAATGTCGAAATTATATTTATTATATGCATCTCTTATTCTAGTTTTAACCAAATTGCGCATTCTTCTAAAATTAGCCTGATCAATGTTTTGCTTAGTTTTTCTGAATTTATTGCGAAGCTTATTTCTCTCTTTAATAAGTGCTCTTAGTTCATTAGTCATCCACGAAGAAAACAATTTCTTCACACTAGATAAGTGAAGTGGCGCAAAAGCATCAAACGACAATGTCAAAAAAAGAGTGAACTTTTATACCTTGACGTTAATATCAGGCTCGGAGAAAATTCCTGCCCAGTCATGATTAATGATAAATTCGACGGTTCATAGATGAAAGCGGTTCACGTATGAATTTAGTTTGTTTTTCACTCGCGGACCAACCAATGTTTGTAGTATTAAAATCTGATTTTAACTTGCGTTTACTAAGAATAGTATCCCTTACAATTTGCCGCGATAATTTTAAAATAATTATCGGAGGTCGTGCTTAGTTGTTGGGGGTGTTCTTCCTCTGCAAACGGTAAACACTTGAAATATCATCGGTTGAAAGAACAACGTCCAACGCCTTAGATATTTCGCAACTAATTGAATTAGTCAATTCTCTCAGTTTCCTGTTTTCAAATTCCAAATTATTTGCCAACGTAGATTGCTTTACCGAGTCATCCTCAAGAAATGAGATTATTTTAGAATTCTCAGATATATCCCCTGAGTGACAGCAACCCGAATAGCTTCCACGACTGCGGGAGACGCTAGTAATAGCGGTTGATGAAACAGTGTCAGACTAAACCCTTGGATAAAACGAGTGTTTTCTTACTATCCTCTGAAGTAGACGGATTTTGACTGAAGGATGACACCACCAGACGCACATTTACACTTATAACAAGTGGAATTTTCAGTCCTTTTTTTAATTTTGTCAAATTGTTTTTTTGAAACATTAATGTTAGCACACAATAAATAAACAAGTCCACCACACTTGAAACATAAAACAGTTTCTGAGTCTCCTCTCATAATTTGTTTATGACACTCAGTACAAATCGCCATTGTATTAATAAATGTTATTTTCAATTTAATGTTAAAATAATATGTTTAACAAATAAGGCAGTGTAATCACTCTGATTTATAAAATGTAAAAAGAAATGCTATCTTTGCTAGACATTAAAGTGTGTTGTCAAAACGTAAGTTTTTTGTAATTTCTCTTGTTTTTTATCACCTAATTTGGTTTTTAGTGTTCAAAGATGGTTCGAAATTGTAAAAGAGTGTTGGGACCGACAAGTCGCAAAAAACGACCAGCGATTTCATCATCGACCTCAACTGATGATACCAGCAAGTTTACAACACACATTCGCTCTTTTTGATTCGTTTTTACATTTGTTTTAAATTGTGTGCGTACTTTCGAGCAATAAACAATAACTTCTTTAACTTTAAATACGTTTTTCAATAGTTTTTACCGCCTTGTTCCTGATAGCCCCATTTTGTAATTTCGAAAAAATGCGTCTTTTTCGTTTTTTTTGCTTAAAATTCCAGCTTTGATCAAGACAATTATTAAAGCCTTCAATGTGCTCGCCAAGATGAAGAAAAGAAACAAAAAATGAAGGCAATATTTCAATACACAAAAAAGTTGCAAGACTTTATAGTTAAAATCTGTTCCTAATAGCCCCAGTTTACGGTTCTAATAATTATAATGCTTTTTTTACAAACTACAGTATAAAATATATTTTAATTTTATTATACCACTATTCAAGAGTATAAATATAAAATATTAGTTAAAAATATTTAAAATTTCAAAAACTTTTTTTATGAATAGGGGAGAGTTGGCAGTGGCGGGACACGCTTTATTTTTTTAAGTATATCACTCATATTTTCATGAATATTTAGTCCGCATCTATGAAGGCAGAAAAGTCAAACTATCTTTTGCAAATTTACATAATATAGATAACATATATCTTCAAAAATAAATAGCTGTAACCTAGCCTAACCTCGATTTGTTAAGATATTTTTTAATCTGGTGATATCATTGAGCGCCGGGCAGAAAAAGTTTCCTTTTTACCTTAAGAAACAAATGCGAAAATACTTAGGTTGATCTATAAATAATTAATAGACCCAAAAACTTAATAATATTATACAAAAAGTGATTTTATTGACATTTTGAATTTTAATATTAATTTCATAAAGTTTTGAATATCTCGGACTATTGTTTATGGATTCTAATAAAGTGTACACATTTTTCAGGTAAAAATGTGTAATTTAAAATAAAAATAATGTAAATAAAAAAATTTTTTATTATTTACTCGTCTCTAGTGTTTCATATCGATACGAGATTTTCAAATTTTTCGACCGATATCTTCAGATATTTAAACAAATTTAAAACGAGTATCTCGAGTATTCATTTGTTCGATTTATATCGTATTTGTATATTTTTTCAAATGTTGTCAAACGATTTCTCGGTTTATATTTTGCTTGACAGTTCAGTTCTAACGGTTTGTTTTCAAAATATCAGGAGATTCAAATTGTAGAATAATAAGGTAAATTTTTCTCTTCTTCAGTCTGTCTTAACTTAAAATAATGTTTAATTAATAATATATTAATTAACTATTAATTTTAATACATTTAAAAATCAATTTACATTAAAACTTTTTTTCTTTATAATTCTAAAAATTTCTTTTGTAACCTTTTTGTCTGAAGTTATAATAATAATTAATTAAACTAAAAGCTTGTTATGAATTATGAATATTGTGTTCATATTACATATGTGTATAAATTGAAATAATTTACACAATGTATTTAATTATTGAGGTTAAGTATGGAGTCAGGAGAAAGAGAAGAAGTTTTGTCGAAGTCTTGTGCGAAAAAGAGAAAAAGAAAAGTGTATGATACAATTTTCGAATATGGATTCACTAATTCAAAAGAGAAATTTGCAAAACGTAAGGCTTGCGCAATTTTACAAAAAGATGTAACAATAAAAATGAAAGATGGGAACACAAGCGGAACAACCCGACATTTGAAAAATTTTCACAACGATGAGTACATTAAACTGGACCTCTATTGCTTCCAAATCGTTTTACGGGATTACAGGTTAGAGATTCATTGTTGATTTTCAAACATAGAATTAGAAACAAAAAATAAAATAAAATAAAATAAAATAAAATAAAATAAAATAAAATAAAATAAAATAAAATAAAATAAAATAAAATAAAATAAAATAAAATAAAATAAAATAAAATAAAATAAAATAAAATAAAATAAAATAAAATAAAATAAAATAAAATAAAATAAAATAAAATAAAATAAAATAAAATAAAATAAAATAAAATAAAATAAAATAAAATAAAATAAAATAAAATAAAATAAAATAAAATAAAATAAAATAAAATAAAATAAAATAAAATAAAATAAAATAAAATAAAATAAAATAAAATAAAATAAAATAAAATAAAATAAAATAAAATAAAATAAAATAAAATAAAATAAAATAAAATAAAATAAAATAAAATAAAATAAAATAAAATAAAATAAAATAAAATAAAATAAAATAAAATAAAATAAAATAAAATAAAATAAAATAAAATAAAATAAAATAAAATAAAATAAAATAAAATAAAATAAAATAAAATAAAATAAAATAAAATAAAATAAAATAAAATAAAATAAAATAAAATAAAATAAAATAAAATAAAATAAAATAAAATAAAATAAAATAAAATAAAATAAAATAAAATAAAATAAAATAAAATAAAATAAAATAAAATAAAATAAAATAAAATAAAATAAAATAAAATAAAATAAAATAAAATAAAATAAAATAAAATAAAATAAAATAAAATAAAATAAAATAAAATAAAATAAAATAAAGATGGCCACACTGGAAAGGAAATCGCAAAAATTTTTGGAGATTTTTTGAAAGAATATCAACTTCAAAATAAGGTCAATTGAATTACAATGGACAATGCTGCTTGCAATACGATTACAAAAGTGATAAAGACGATTTTGAAATAACTGAAGATTCTAAAAATGCAATATACTCACTAATCGGAAAACTAAAAAAATTATTTATTAAATTGAAATATAGCGAACAATTACAACGTAAATTGGAATGTTGCTGTATAACGACAAATACAAAAATGCTTGCATCAACAATTGACGTCAAAGCGAGATGGAATTCCACTGACTGTATGATAGCCAAGGGTTTAAAAATGTTAAAAGCGATTGATCTCCTATGCTCTTCTAATGTAGACTTGCAAAAATATTTTTTGAGTAAAAATGATTGTTGTTGTTGTTGTTATTATTATTATTTTTTTTTCCTTATGGAATTTTGGGAAATCTGCCTACAGATACCTTGGATTCCGCTCTCCAAGGTTATGTGGGGTTGGTATAATGAAACAAAAGGAAATATTTAAAAAAAGAAAAAATAAATAAATAACATGGTGAATTAAGTAAACTGGCGACCTACTACCAGCCCGACCCACTAAAACCCGTAACCCTTCTTTTGGAGCCCTTTACCCTCCCTCGGAACTGTCGTAAGACTTTAGCCTTCGACGGCGGCGCTCCAACCCTGTCGCTGGTGCGACTTTCTGCTTTTCTCTGCGGTTATCCTGCGTCCATAGTTAAAAAAAATTTAAACTATTTCAAGGTATAAGCGGAATTTACAGCACAACAATAAAAAAGCAAATGCTAAAAAGTGTAAAAAGTCAAAAGATAAAATTGCAAACGGATATAAAAAAGAAAAAAAAAGTAAACACGTATATAATGTTGAGAAGACAAAACTGTACAAAGACGAATAAAAACACAAAACAAATTAAAAAATGTATAAGCACAAATAAATCACAAAATAAATTAATAAAAAACAAACAAAACAAATTAAAAGCTGTTTAAATTACGCTTTTTGGCGGCCGTCGAGATCCTTTCTCGACATAACCGAGATTATAAAGTTCTCGACTTGCCGCCAATTCTCTTCTGACTGGGTCATCAGCGATACCATGTTCTCCGGTGTAACTTGACTGTTTACACCTTCGAACAAGGCCCACCTCTCCAAGTCCCATTTTCTGCATGAGAAGAGGGTGTGCTCCACGTTGTCCTCAGGGAACTAGCAATATGCACACACCTCGTCCTCGCGTAATTTAAAGCGACACAGGTACGAGTTAAAACCCCCGTTCTTCTAAAGGGTAAGGACAAAATTTTCTTTCACTTTCTCCTTTTTTCACAAATTAAAACATAACCTTAAAATACATTTTTAAATTTTAAATTTAAACATTTTGAATTATCTCTTTCAGATATCTTATTCCTCTTTGAAATCTCTTTATGATGTGTCCAATATTTGGATAATGTATTTGTAAAATTGTTCATCCCTTGAAGAGGAACCATATATGGTTCGAAACTAGTTGGGATTTTAATAAACAACAATTAAACAACCGTATTTAGGCCTTGTCTCATTACTCTACAAAATAATTATAAAATGATCGTTTAAACACTTATAAATAACTTTAAAACACCGACAGATTGGCTCAGTCGGATATATGCCACGCATTGGCGGTCGTTTAAGGACCAAGGGTATAAGTATCCTTGGTTCGCGCCCACTTGGCTTGGTATTTTTCCGGCACGTGAGACAATCTGAGCGGGAGGTTTGACGTCGAGGTATAATGATGTGCACCGTCGATTATTGTCCGGTACACACCATTAGAACTCGACTGTCGATAAACCGGTTGTACTCAAGAGAGGTTTTCTACAGTTTCCCTCTTCTCTGGTGAGAAAACCCATTGACGGGTGGTTCAGGCGCAATGCGGGTACTCTTTATATTAATAGTTTTAAATATTTTTAAGGTTAAATAGATAACAATTTAATATCTAATATGCTTTTCAAGTTATTTTAAGAGAAACGAGAAAATAGTTTAAAAACTAATTTGAAAAACTTATAAATATTAATTAATGTTCATTTTTTGAGGTTACATTGTGCACCGGTTGAGCTTTTAATCGTTTTAATGATTTTAATTAACGTATTTACAGTTTTTTGACAGAAAAGTAAGACAAAAATGTATTAAAATGATAAACAGAATCTTCTTTACTTACTAAATAAAACATTTATAAAAAATATTTGATTTTTTTAAGTGCACAAAATGGCTCCATGGAATCCTGGTTTTTCAGTTTTTTTCACTTTTCTCTTAAAATAATGAATAAAAAATTAGCACATTACGTATGTATCATCACAACACAATTGGCAACAAATATCTAACTCAGTTTATGAGACACATTAAAACTCTAGAAAATCTGGTATAATTTTTCCAAACTTTCAAAATTTTTTAAACAAATTTTCCGTTTTTAGGAATTTTTTTCTCTCAATTGACAAAGAATTAAATAATAACATTTAGTGCTCTCTATTGTCATGTAATCAAACTTTCATTTTACAAAATAGCAGATTAAAATAATTCATTTTAATAATTTTTTTCATTAAAAAACTCGCGTGCACAAAATAGCCCTAGTTAACGGTACCATATAATGATTATAATTTCATTAGATTGAAAAAAATCTTAAAACCTCACAATATTCTTACTATTCCCATTGTTGACAAATCCTTAAGATCTATTGTTAAATTGGGTAAAGACCATTTAGAAAAATGGAAAGAAACTAATATTGTTTATAAATTTAATTGCAAAAATTGTCCTGCGAATTATATTAGCGAATCAAAACGTGCTTTCAAAACACGTATTAACAATCACAAAAATAATAAAAACAACACAAAAACTGTAGTCAAAGCGCATCAATCTGAATTCAATCATGAATTTGACTGGGAAAATGCAAAAATTCTTGATCGTGAACCAAATTTCAATAAACGATGTTTTTCTGAAATGCTTCACATAAAAATTAACAAACATACAATTAATAAAAAAGAGGATATTTTATACCTAAATAAAATTTATTTTCCCTTAATAAGCAAATTAAATTCATGATTGGTTTTTTTCTTCAAAATATTGTCACCTTGTCATCGCCACGTGCTGTTTACATCTAAGTTCATTGACTCCTCCAATTTATCTAGAGTTTTATTTTTCTGTAAAACGATTTTAGTCTTAACAAAACGCTCTCTAAAACTCGACGTGCCAGTTATTACTGTGTGAATTTAATATTTAACGTTTTTTTTGTGATGTGGTAAATATCTTTTTAAATTTATAACTTTTAAATAAATTTTTAATTTTTATATTTTTTTCTGTTTGCCCTTATTTTTTGTCTTTATTTGTGGTGTAAATTTATTGTTTATTTATTTAGGCCTAGTCTGATAATGATGACAAACCAAGTCATCGAAACGTCGCTATCTTTCTAATTATTTAACATCAATAAAAATATGACCTAAAACCAATATGTCTATACTTTTACCTTCCACGGATCGAATTTCCTACTTACCCTTTTGAATTCACCTTTAATTTAATAAAACAAAATTGATAAAGACTCATCTGGTTCCGGAGATATTTATTTATTTATTTATTCTAATTTACACGGGAAAATCCCTTTCATACAGAAGTACTTATAACCTATAGATATTGATTTCAATCAAATGCAAACGCTGGCATACAGTTCATACAGTCATGAAAATATGATTTCTCAAGCTATTCATAAATGTAACTAGAGGCACACCGTATAAATCTAAAACATCGTGATACTCATTAGCCTCTCTAGTTAATTTAGCCATCACTGAATTTAGTATAAAACTAGTTTTATGAAATGACTCCTTGAATAGAGTCGGATTTCTGGAAGGTTTAAATGGAACTGCAAAATTTAATAAAGATAATAAAGGTGAGAAATTTATAATACCGTTGATTGTTTTATACAAAAAAAGTAAGTCTGAAAAAAGAAATCTGTTCCTTAAAAGTGGTATTCCCAAAATCCGTCTTAACTTAATATTTTGGTGCTCATTTCATGAACACTTTACTTCATAAAGATAAAAATAATAGAAATATATAAATAACTGTTTATAAATATGGTAAAAGTGATTTTATTTTGAGTCAATCAATGTATTTTTAAATACGCTACAAAATAGTTACAATAATTAAATAGTTAAATAAAAATTTTCAAACAAAAATGTTGAGAAAATATCATTTTTCACAATTTTTGGTTTTTAAAATACCAATAATTTCGAAATTTATTATTGAATTAGGTTCAAAAATAGGTCAATCGAAGCTTTTTTTAATGCTTTACAAGTTAATAACGATAATTTTAAAGTTACTTTTACTTTTTTAACAAAATTTTAAAAAAATTCTTATTTTCCAATATTTTTGATTTTTAAAAGTTTAATAACTCCAGTTAATTAGGACAAAAAATGTTCAATTAGGGCTCAAAAGATGCGTCTAAAAAAATCTACAAAATTATGGAAAAACATTTATAGGTGTCCTAACATTTTTTTAAAGTTATAGGCAAAAAACGTTTTTTTGCAAAATTAAAAATCAAAAAAAAATTTAGTTAAACTTTATTAATATATACCCAAAAGCTCTTCATGATTTCGAGATATTTATGAAAATGTGTTGTTTACACACACACACACACACATACAGAATAAAATTTTTTAAAAATATCATTTTTGAACTCCTGAGGTCAAATAACATAAAGATATGTCAAAAAATCGAACTCGAAAAATTTTGGTATTACAATACTTCTTCTATGAGGAAGTAATATAAATATATATTATATTTTTGGTATAGCTACACAGAAAAGAACCATTTTCTTTAAAGAAACATTGGAAATTACTGCAAAAATTCAATAAAATCTTTTTTTGCTTCCTCGTGAGGAAGCTTTGTAGTCGTTTAATTTACAAAATTTTTAAAAATCCGTTTAACAAATTTTCTTCCATATGGGACTATGTTATATAAGTCCCTGAACAATTGTCCGGATGTATGTATGTGTGTGTGTGTGTGGATCCCGATTTTTGTGAACACGATAACTCGAAGAGGTTTTAACGAATTTGGCTAAAATTTACCAGGTATATTTATCATAAAAATATCTCGAAATGGATTGATAGACTTTAAAAAATTCTCAAAAAAATTATTTTTTCAAAAAACATTTTTTAAGTTGATTATTGAAATTAATATATAATAAAATCTTATTCTTTGCATCAAGACGAATCGATTGGTATATACAAAGTACAAATTGTATGAGAATTTATAGACTTAAACAAAATTAAAGCTGAAAAATTCGCATTTTTATCAAACAATGAGTTCTTTTCGCAAAATTATGTTACTGTATAAAAAAATCTTATTCATTTATTTCTAAAATCTTATTCTTTGCACCAAGACGGATCGATTGGTATATATAAAGTAAATATTCCATTTAAATTTATAGAATTAAAACCAATTATAGACAAAAAATTTAAACTTTTAATAAAAATTCATTTTTTTAAATCATGTTGCTGTACAATAAAATGCTATTATTTATTGAAAAATAAATTAATAATCTTATTCTTTGCATCAACACAAATCGATTGATGTATACAAAGTATATATTCTATTGAAAATTATAGAATAAATTACTATTAAAGTTGAAAAATTCACTTTTTTACTAAACATTTTTTTGTTTATTTAGATTTATATTACTGTATAAGATTTTGCTGATCGTAAAGAGGAAGCAAAATGTTCATGTAATGAACATCTGGATTTACAACTTGTTTCCCATTCAATCAGTTTGTGGGTCCATTAATTATTCACACATTTACTTTATTATTTTTGTATTTGTTTTTTTAGATGAAAAGGGAACTTTTTTAGCCCGGCACTCATTGATATTAAATAATTTTACAAAATGGCCAGGCTACTGTAACCGTAGTACAATAATGTCCCGCGACTAC
This sequence comes from Leptopilina syphax, assembly GCA_032872505.1. Lineage (NCBI taxonomy): Eukaryota > Metazoa > Arthropoda > Insecta > Hymenoptera > Figitidae > Leptopilina > Leptopilina syphax. The sequence goes on along the minus strand of CM065472.1, from coordinate 23,562,347 downwards.
CGACATCAAAAAGCGTCGGTAGTGGCGGGACATTACTTTAAATCGCAAATTTTTCAATTACAATGTCTTTTACGGCTTTCAATTTCAAAGCATTTAGGTTCCTTTGTGTCCCTTTTAAATTGTTTACGTTTTTACCATCTAAAAAAAGAGTTAAGATTATTATTTTTATTGTTACAGATTATTTGAAAATACATTCGCAACTTTAAGATTAGGTTATTGTTTTGAAAAATATTACCGACAAAACTTAAAAAAAATAATACCGAAGTCATTTGAAAATGTACTATTTTATTAGATTTAAACAAGCAGTGTCCGGACACTGCCGATAATAAGTGTCCCGCCATTGCCGAAACAGTGATTTACAGTAGTAACGATTTACAATTGTGTCTATCTCACTATTATGCATAATCTAGAAAGTGTGTATCATATAAAAAAGCTTCAACAGAATAATACTTTACTTTTACACCAAAAAAAGCAACACTGACAACTCAGCTGTTTGAAATATCGCAGTGTCTCGTTATACCCGCTGTCCCGCCACTGCCGACAACGCCCTATATTTTTTGTCGTTTGTCTGAAAAATTGTCTAATTTTAGTATTATTTTCTATAATAAAATATTTATTATTATTAAATATTATTTATATTTACAGACGAAAAATTAAAAAATTTATCGGATTTTGTTGTAAGACGGTCCAGACGGGTTTTCCCCAATTTGGCGCCGAGAAGAAAAACAAATTACGTAAATGGCAAGCGTCCCATTCCACGTAATTGTGAGCTATGATGAGTCATCACCTCACACCATAGTTCTTTCTCTCTCGCACCAACGGCGCATACCCCGGGCCCGCTGATGACAATAAGCGACCTTCGCACCTTTGCCATAAAGTAGTTGCGTCTCTCTCTCCAATGGGTTTCTCTCTCACACCAATGCGGAGGGATGCAGCCCATTTTCACGGCAATAACTTTCTCCGGTTTTAAAGCAGTTTAGGAGGAATTAAAGAAAAATTATAAGAAATTCTTTTTTTTTGAAAATCGTTTTGTTGTTCCTGCGTCGTTTAATTTTAATTTTTTTTTGTAATAAATAAATTCAATAAGATCTACATTAATTAAGAAAATTAAATAAGTTAAGAATTCAAACTAAATTATACTAATTAATTAGTAATACGAAATCAAACGAATTTATTCGATTGAAATTAGGAATAATGAGTAAAAAGAAAAATGTAGAATAAATACTAAGTACGTTTAAAATACGATATTCAAATGGGATAATATTATTCCCATTATAACTATATAATGTCTTTCAATTTTTAATTTTAATGTACTCGAACGACTTCGTACACTATTTTATTGTTTTTTTTTTGCTTTGTTATCACAAATAAATTCAATTACTGCAATTTTCTTTTAGGCTATATAAAAATTTACGAATATCTATGTAAAAAAAATGATTGTAAGAATTGTCAAAATTGTAAGGCGATGAGGAATTGATGGACAGACAAGTCCTGTATTGGCAAGACAAATCCTCGCCCCCTCCATGGGGACGAGATGGAGTACTTGCACATAAAAGGGGCTGCGTCTGGGCCATCGCTCTCAGAAAATTCTCCACGGTCTCCCCGAGACAACATAAACCAGCGGTTTTACAGTGTAAACGAATAAAAGTTCACTTTTATTCGTTTACACTGTAAAATTCACAAGTACTTACTGCGTCACTTAGTTCACTAAGTGACGCAGTAAGTACTTGTGAATTTTTCTTCAACCAGCCATTTTCGCCCTCGTACCAACACGCCTAACACCAACCAACACCGCTTGCCTTCATGCAATTACTTGCTGATTTTCCCTCTCGAGTTTTCGTTTAATTTCTTGTTTCATTTTTTCCTCGCGGATTTTCGTGACAACAAAAACACAACACCCCGCGATACACGCGGCCACCACCTCACACACACACACACACATACACTTTTCGCGACTCACGCGGCTCAAATTCCTCCCCGCTCCTCGCGAATTCTCGCGGCAACATAACAACCCCGCGATACACGCGGCCACCACTTCACACACACACACACATACACTTTTCGCGACTCACGCGGCTTAAATTCCTCCCCGCTCCTCGCGAATTCTCGCGGCGACATAACAACCCCGCGATACACGCGGCCTCACACACACACGTACACTTTTCGCGACTCACGCGGCTCAAATTCCTCCCCGCTCCTCGCGAATTCTCGCGGCAACATATCAACCCCGCGATACACGCGGCCACCACTTCACACACACATAAACTTTTCGCGACTCACGCGGCTCAAATTCCTCCCCGCTCCTCGCGAATTCTCGCGGCAAACTTAACAACCCCGCGATACACGCGGCCTCCACTTCACGCACACACACACATACATTTTTCGCGGTTCACGCGGCTCAAATTCCTCTCCGTCCCTCGTGAATTCTCGCGGCGACATACCAATCCCGCGACACACGCGGCCTCCACCCCTTACACCCCCACATCTTTTCGCGACTCACGCGGCTCGAATTCCTCTCCGCTCCTCGCGAATTCTCGCGACGGCATAATAACCGCAACATCCCGCGATACACGCGGCCTCCACCTCACACCCCCCTCTTTTCGTGACTCTCGCGGTTATCCACTCTCCGCTCCTCGCGAATTCTCGCGGCGACAAGGCATCTACACCTCGCGAATTACGCGGTCCCTACTTCACGCCCCTCACCATTTTTCGCGACTCACGGTGTTATTTTTCCCGGTTCTCGCGGATTCTCGCGGCTACAAATACTAATACCCCGCGATACACACAATATTTATCCCCCTCTGGCCAATAAAAGAACAAAATAACCAACATGAACAATTCCTGTAGATGGGCCGACCGAGGACCGAACAGGAGTTGATTCGCCGTAAGGAGCGCAGCCGCGCCCGCCGCCAGGAGTTCCTTGCCCGTAAGCGGGCTATCCAGGAGGGCCCACCGGAATTCTACTTGGCCTTCCTCAGGAGCAAAGGGGCCCAAGAGATTACCCTAGCATCCACGTCACTTCTCTACGCCAGGGGGGCACCAGGAGGCGCCTCCCCCAGAGATCGAAGTTCAGGACCTAACCTCGCCCACCGTACGAAGGGCCGAAATTGAGGTGATCACGCTCGAAGACGATCCAACGGACCAGCTGCTCACGACCGGGACGAACGCACCCGAACAATTGCCGACGCCGTTTTTCCCCGAGGAGGAAGGATATTGCCCAAAGGGAATCCCACCCTCGGGTTCCCCGGTCGAATATTCACCGACGCCGTTAGACCTGCTGGTTCCGTGCGATTTCACGGATGAACTACTGAAATGGCAACTAGATGACCTCTTAGCCGAGTTGGACAAGGCTCACTACGTCGCCCCTTCCCCACCATTGGTTTTGACGCCAAGGAAGGAAGACAAGGAGAATCGGCCACCCACCGGTTGGCGCCGTCCCGAGAGGATCCACGTTCCATCAGATCATGGCACGGCCCCACGTACGGGTTTAAAACGTCTCCACGGGAACATCACGGCCCCCGAAGTTTCCCTCGAGTAAGGAGCATCGAGACGGTAGCGAAGGGCCAGACCCTGATCATACCGACCGAGGCGACGGTGACGACGCTCCAGGACCCCAGGATTCGGAGGGTCTCCCCTTTGGCGAAACTCGCCGCTGACCTGGCCCTCAGCGATAGTGCCAGCGACGAGGACGTACTCGAGCTATACCCGAGGTCCCCGATCACCAGGTCTCCTTCATCTAGGGAGGTCCTCGTTCCCCGGGTCTAGCCTTTACGGACACAGCTTCTCTTCACGACGAGGAGGGACCTGGATCTGCCGATCTTGGTCAAAGCCCCCCGGCTCCCGTCCCTGTTGGAAATCTCTTACGAAGGACGGGAACTGGTCACACACACAACATCGAGACGAGCTAGGGACAGGCTCCGCTCGCCCCGGTCGACCTTGGCCCCTTCGAGCGCCGAGAAATTTTGAACACCCGCCCGGAGCGCCAGGCTTGATCGCCTGACTGAGGATTTTCATCGCCGGTTTCAGCGACCCAAAGATCATCATAATCTCTTTAGGTAAAAAACTGTGGGCGCTATAGTAAAAAACACGCATTTTTGACGAAATTTTTAAAAACTTTGGGTTTTTCGCTAAAAAAATCATAAAGATAAAATCCAATCATGTTCGGTTTGTTTTTACTGAAATCTACACATGAAAATACATAATATAAGCAAAACTGTAGTCCAATAGGCCAAGAATTGTGAAAACCAAGGGGAGGGTACACACTTTTTTTTCTAAAACGAAAAAATTGTTTAGTTTCTCGCAAAAAAAAATATGAAGATGAACTCTGATAATTTTTTCTGTATGTTTGTTGAAATCTACACGAAAAAATAAATAAAAATATATAACGCTAGTCCACTAGACTAAGAATTGAGAGAACTAGCATAGGTATAATTATTATCAAAAATTGAAAAAAAAAATTAGGTTTTCGCTCAAAACGCAATGAAGATCAATTCTAATCATTTCTACTATATTTTTCCTGTAATCTACACGTGAAAATACAAAAGTGTACCAATTTTCAGCTGTCTAGGTAAAAAACTGTGAGCGCTAAGGTGAAATACACGCTTTTTTGACGAAATTTTTAAAAACTTTGAGTTTTTCGCTGAAAAAATATGAAGATCAAATCCAATCATGTTCGCTATATTTTTCCTGAAATCTATACACGAAAATACATAAAATAAGCAAAACTGCAGTCCAGTAGGCCAAGAATTGTGAAAACCAAGGGGGGGTACACACTTTTTTTTAAAACGAAAATTTTTTTTAGTTTTTTGCAAAAAAAATATGAAGATGAATTCCAATAATTTTTTCTGTATGTTTGTTAAAATCTGCACGAAAAAACAAATAAAAATGTATAACGCCAGTCCACTAGATTAAGAATTGAGAAAACCAGCAAGGGTTAAAGTATTTTCGAGCTTGCAAAAAGAGATTTTAGTTTTTCGATGAAAACACCATGAAAATAAATTCTTATCACTTCCGCTATATTTTTCCTGTAATCTATGCGTAAAAACGAATAAGTATGCCAATTTTCAGCTCTCCAGGTAAAAAAATGTAGGCGCCAGGGGGGGTACATGGATTTTTTTCGAAATTTTCAAAATTTTTGACTTTTTCGATAAAAACAGAATGAATATCAATACTAAATGTGTTCGCTATATTTTTCCTTTAATCCATTTTTGAAAATACATATGCATACCAATTTTCAACTTTCTAGGTAAGAAACTGTGAGCGCTAGGGGGGGGTACATGCCTTTTTTTGCGAAAAATGGCCAAAATTTGATGTTTTTCGTCGAAAACTCTATGAAGATCAATCCCAATCACGTTCGCTATATTTTTCCTGTAATCTACGCGTGAAAATACATACGTGTACCAATTTTTAGCTCTCTAGGTGTAAAACTGTGAGTGCTAGGGGGGGTACATGGTCATTTTTGTAACCGTTCCAATAGGGTTCCTACCGGGTACGGAACCATAAAAGGTAAACAACTCTTCAATTGAAAAAATTTTAATGGTTGATTCCATTTCAATTCAGACAGGCTATATGTATGTAAGTCAAATTATCGTTTTTTATAAAAATATATTATTTTTAACACAATTTTAGGCAACACGTATTTTGCCGTTTTGCAAAAAAAATTATTTAACGAAGTTAGGCGCATTTAAATTTTTAAAACTGCCGAAGTCTGATTTCAACAAAATGACGGTAAAAAATATTAAAAAACCGCTACTTTTTATAAAAGGGTTAAAAATCATTTAATCTTGGTCCAAAAAATGTGTTTTATATATTTAATAAGATGGTTATAATAGTTTAATAATTACACATGAGTTAATAAACAAGAATGTTAAAAAAATAATATTTTCCACAATTTTTGATTTTTCAAATACTAATAATTTCTGCTCAAATCAGGTTAAAAAATAGGTCAATCGAGACGTTTTTTAATGCTTTTCAAGTTGGTAATAATTTTTTAAAGTTACTTTTACATAATTTAAAAAAAATTTTATAAAAGTCTTATTTTCAAAATTTTAGATTTTTAAAATTTTTATATCTCTGGCTAATATGGACAAAAAATGTTCAATGAAAGCTCAGAAGATGCGTCTGAAAAATTCTACAAAACTAAAGAAAAACATTTATAGGTGTCCTAACAAAATTTTCAAAAAAAAATTAATTTCCAAAATTTTTGATTTCTAAAAGTTTAATATCTCCGATTAATATGGACAAAAAATGTTCAATTAGAGCTCAAAAGATGCGTCTGAAAAAACTTTACAAAACTAAATACAAAACAAAACTAAACTTCTACATTTTTCAACAAAATTTTCAAAAAAGTCTTATTTTCCAAAATTTTTGATTTTTAAAAGTTTAATATTTCTGGTTAATATGAACGAAAAATGTTCAATTAGGGTTCAAAAGATGCGTCTGAAAAAACTCTACAAAACTAAAGAAAAACATTTATAGGTGTCTTAACATTTTTTTAAGTTATGGCCAAAAAACGTTTTTTTACAAAAAGAAAAATGCAAAAAAATATAGTTAAACTTTATGAATCGGGCTGAAAATACTCTCATTTTATGTCCCCCGGGGAGACCTGCAATTTAAAAAAAATTAAAGCTTTTAGCTCTTTCTCGTTCTGAGATATTGAGGCAAATGTAATGTTAGTACACACACACACACACATCGGGATAAATTTTTAAAATCTGTTTTTTGGACATCGAAGGTCAAAATACGTCGAAATTTTTTGTTATTTATTTAGAACATTTATACGGGCAGTGCCCATTCGTACATAAAGTACTAAAAGATTAAGTATAATGCAAAAAAATTTATAAATATGTCAAAAAATCGCAATCGAAAATTTTGCTAATACAATCCTTCCTCTATGAGGAAGCAATTATTGTATCTTTTTTGCATCTGCCTATAATGTAATGATTCTTTTTGCCCGAAATTCCGGATTAAATGTTCTTTAAAATCCCAAAGGTTTAAATAAAAAAATTTTAAATTTAACAAAATGGCGCCTATTTTTCGAAAAAAATTAAAATCAAATTTTTTCATAAACCCCAGCGTTATTTTTCTTCTCGATTTTTTAATTAATTTCTTAAAGGCTAACGATTTTTTTTAATAGAATTTATCGGAGTACTGCGAATTAAAGAAGAATAAATTTTTTTTGTTTTTTTAAAAATGAAAATTCGAAGTTTGTTTGCTACCTTTACCTTTACTACCTTTACTTCGAATTTTCATTTTTGAAAAAACAAAAAAAAAATTTCTTCTTTAATTCGCAGTACCCCGATAAATTCTATTGGGAAATAATCGTTAGTCTTCCAGAAATTAATAAAAAAATAGAGAAGAAAAAAACGCTGGGGTTTATGAGAAACTTTGATTTTAATTTTTTTTTGAAAAATAGCCGCCATTTTGTTAAATTAAAAATTTTTTTAATTAAACCTCTATGATTTCGAAGAACATTTAATCCGGAATTACGGACAAAAAGAATCATTACATAATAGGCATATGCAAGAAAGATACAATAATTTTGCTTCCTCGTGAGGAAGCTTTGTAGTCGTTTAATTTACAAAATTTTTAAAAATCCTTTTAACAAATTTTCTTCTATACAGGACTATGTTATAAAAGACCCTAAACAATTGTCCGGATGTATGTATGGATGTGTGTATGTGTGTGTATGTATGTATGTGTGTGTGTGTGTGTGTGTGGATCCCGATTTTTGTGAACACGATAACTCGAAGAGGTTTTAACGAATTTGGCTAAAATTTACCAGGTATATTTATCATAAAAATATCTCAAAATGGATTGATAAACTTTAAAAAATTCTCAGAAAAAAATTTTTTTTTGACTTTTTTCTAAAAAAAATTTAAAAAAAATTTTCTTTTAGTTGGTTATTGAAGTTAATATATAATAAAATCTTATTCTTTGCATCAAGACGAATCGATTGGTATATAAGAAGTATAAATTGTATGAGAATTTACAGAGTTAATCACAATTAAAGCTGAAAAATTCGCGTTTTTATCAAAAAATGAGTTCTTTCCGCAAAATTATGTTGCTATACAAGAAAATCTTACTCATTTGTTTCTAAAATCTTATTCTTTGCACCAAGACGGATCGATTGGTATATATAAAGTATATATTGTATTTAAATTTATAGAATTAAAACCAATTATAGACAAAAATTTGCACTTTTAATAAAAATCCATATTTCTTAAAAATCATGTTGCTGTACAATAAAATGTTATTATTTATTAAAAAATAAATCAAAAATCTTATTCTTTTCATCAAGACAAATCGATTGATGTATGTAAAGTATATATTCTACTAAAAATTATAGAATTATTACAATCAAATTTGAAAAATTCACTTTTTTACTAAAAATTTTTTGTTTATTTAGATTCATATTACTGTATAAGAAAATTTTCTTCTTTCTATTAAGACGAATGAACTTCATTTTATAAATGTTAAATTGTATTAAAAATTATTTAAAAATGAAATATATTTATTGTTAATGCTTCCTTCACAAGGAAGCAAAATGTTTATGTAATGAACATCTGGATTTACAACTTGTTTATATTTTTTACCGTCATTTTCTTCAAATCAGACTTCGCAGTTTTAAAAATTCAAATGCGCCTAACTTCGTTATATAATTTTTTTTTTGCAAAACGGCAAAGTATGTGTCATCTGAAATTGTGTGAAAAATAAAAAACGATAATCTGACTTACATACATATAGCCTGTCTGAATTGAAATGGAATCAACCTAATAAAGTAGGGATAAAATTTTAAAAAATTATTATTTGACAAAAAATTTTAAAATTCTTTATTAATTAAATACCCTACCCTGCAAATTTTAATTTTTTCTGCGAATAGAATGCGGTATAGTGTTCCTGAACGGTTTTTTTTGTGCTGAACACGAATCAGGGCTTGAAAACGTCCCATCACGACATGTTTTCTAGAAAATAGTGGTTGAAACCCCTAAAAACTAGGTTTTTGGACATTTTCAAGAAATTATACAGCTTAATCCTGACGTGCTACAAACTTCGCTATTATCAGAAATTAAAGGTTGAACCATGACCTTTAACATGAGGCCTATGCCGATTTGATCGCACGCACCCTTAAAGCAGGGGGTGTGTTTATATCTAGGAGTGCAAGAGGAAAATGTAAATAGAACAAAAAATTTAAAACTTCGTCTATTTCAATGAAACATGGTCCTTTGGGGGTTTTCGGGGTCGCTGATTACAAACTCTATGTCAGTTTTTCAAAATTCAAAATAGCGGATCCAATATGGCGGACGTCAAGGTTAAAAATGTGTCCTATTCACTTGAAAATTGTTACTCGGAGGTTTTCAGGGTTGCTAATTACGAATCTAAAGTCAGATTTAAAAAATTCAAAATCGTGGATCCAATATGGCGGAGATGAAAATATTAAATAGTCTATTTCAATTAATCGTAGTCCTTCAAGAGATTTTTGGGGTTGCTGATTACGAATCAAAAGTTAGATTTTAAAAATTTAAGTGTATTGGTTTAACTTAATACGAAAGTCAATAAAAATAAAAAAAAATTTATGAATTTTGTTTTTCGAGAAATGTCAGAGAAGCTATATATACAGTAAAGAATTAAAGATCGAAGTAAATGTTATAAAGACTTCGCCGCTGGTTGACAACTGCCGAACATCATTGATGTCTTTGATGTGCTGCGAGAAGCGGGTCCACTGCCAAACATCATCGATGTCTTTGATGTGCTGGGAGAAGTGGGCCCGCTGCCAGACACGACTGGCATCATAAATATGTTCGGTAGACCTGGCTGTGGTGGCGGGGCTTTTCACTAAAGGGCAACCAAACAGCAAGAAACGAACATGACGAGCGACCGTCAAAAACAGGAATACCTGCAGGGTAATACTTCGGTTAAATCCCTCACCGGTTCTGATTGTCAAGCTCCTAGCGTGGAGGCAATGGCCGGTGGCCCGTGGATGCAGGAGGGCAACGCCGCACTGAAGGGTCCACAGATCATCGTGGAGAGTTTGGATCCACAAATCTTCGTGGACAGAACAAGAAGAGGAAGTGGAAATAGTTTACAGAGTGTGTTGAGTGGCAGCAGCGGGAGGTCCGCATTCAGCCCCGTACACTCGGAAGTAGATGACGAGGCGATCAGAGAGAATCGCGAGGACAGCCTTCGATTGAGGAAGGAAGAAGCATTGTGTCTTGAATGAGTAACTCTTGTGACATCAAGAAGAATGTAAATACGACAGTTAAGGACGGACTTAAAGTCCTTTAAGTCTGGGCTGGCAGTAGGTTGCTAGCTTATTAAACAATTTTTATTTTATTAACTTTGTTTTATTTTATTTTACTTATTTTTCATACTAACCCCACATAACCTTGGAGTGCGGAATCCAAGGTATATGTAGGCAGATTTCCCACGATTCCCTAAGCAAAAAAAATGTTATAAAGAAGACCAAAACTGTGTTGCAGCTTAGTTTTATAGATAAAACGGAATAGAATTAACCATTTGTTTTTCTTCGACTAAATCGTCTTTTGTTTTTTCTATAACAATAATTTCGACAGTCACTTGTAATACTGCAGTAGATTGGTACTTTCTTGGGTCTGCATTATTTTCTCCATTAGTTATTTTAGCTTTTATTTTATTTAAACCTTAATTTTGTCTGTTTGGATTGTGTAAGTTAGTCAATTGTTCTTTATCAGATAGATCGTTTTTTGTTTTTTCTCTAACATTACCTTTGACAGTCATTTGTGATTCTGCAGTTGCATGGTATTCTTTTGGTTTGCATTATTTTCTTTATAAGTTATTTTAGCTTTTATTTCATTAAAACTTATTTTTTGTCTGCTTGGGTTGTGTAAGTAAGTTAAATGTTCATTTCTGCCAGATCGTTTTTTGTTTTTCTACAACATTCATTTCGACAGTCATTTAAAATAGTGCAGCTAAATCGTTTCTTCTTTTGTCTACGTCGTTTACTTTATCATTTAATACAGATTTTACTATTGCATAACTTTTAATTTTGTTTGCTTCTTACTATGAATCATGCCTCGAAGTTTTTCCTGTAGTAATGATCCAGATCGCTTTTGTTATATTTTTGTCATTTATACAAGTAAAGAAAGATATGCTATCTCTCAATTTGTCAAAGAGGTGTATAAAGAATATTTTTCTTTTCAAATTTTGCACCAAAATAAATCGTGGGTTCCACATAGTGTTTGCAAAAATTGCTACACTGGATTAAGTCATTGGAAAAATGGAAACATTTGCCCTTTTATATTCCCATGATATGGCGAGAACCTCGCTTACATAATAAGGATAGCTACTTTTGTTTAACAAATGATAACGGATTCAATAGTAAAAATAAGAATAAAATCAAGTATGCAGATGTTTCTTCAGTAACAAAACCTATTCCTTATGAAGCTGATCATATCGTACCTTCTTTATCAATGCAAATCGAATCAAAAAATTCTTTTTGCCTTGAAAATAAAAATATTGACGAAAAAGATAGTGAAAGTCAAACTTCTGATTTACAAATCCTTAGTTTTTATCACAGGGTGCATTAAACGATCTGGTTAGGGATTTATATTTACCAAAAGAATCAGCAGAACTATTAGCTTCGAGACTTCAAGAAAGGAATCTATTGGTTCGTGGTACAACATTTGCATGGTACGAAAATCGCGAATATGATTTTCTTTCCCTTTTTGAACAAACCGAATCTTTAGTTTATTGTAATGATATTCCCAAGTTAATGGAAACAATGGGGATTGAGGATTATAATGCGGATAATTTTCGCTTCTTTATCGACTCTTCAAAGCGTAGTTTAAAAGTAGTTCTGTTAAGTAATAGAAACAAAGCTGCTTCAGTGCCTATTGCTCATTCTGTACATTTATAGGAGACGCATGAAAATTTAAAAATTTAGCTTCAGTCTATACCATATGAGAAACATCAATGGTCAATTTGTGGTTACCTAAAAGTAATAGGATTGCTTCTGGGTCAACAATCCGGTTACACTAATTGTAAGTAACCTTACTTCTTGTGTGAGTGGGATAGCAGGGCAAGAAATGATCATTGGACAAAGAAGAATTGGAAACCGAGAAAGAATTTAGATCCTGGATCAAAAAACATCATTCATGAATGTTTGATGAGTTGGACAAAAATATTTTTGCCTCCACTTTACATTAAATTAGGGCTTATGAAACAATTTGTAAAAGCATTAGACAAAAACGTAAATTGTTTCAAATATCTTAGTATAAAATTTGAAAAGTTAAGTGATGCAAAAATAAAAAAGGGAATTTTCGATGGATCACAAATCAGACAACTGATGAGGGATAAGGAATTTGAAAAAATCATGACCCTAGTGGAAAAACAAGCTTGGATCGCGTTTAGAAATGTTGTCCATGGTTTTCTGGGAAACACAAAGAGTTCAAATTACGAAACGTTGGTAAAAGACATGCTTCACGCTTTTTGCAAGTTAAGTTGTTATATGAGTTTAAAAGTTCATTTCCTTTCTTATCATTTAGATTTCTTTCCCAATGTAAATCTTGGAAGTGTAAGTGAAGAACAAAGGGAAAGGTTCCATCAGGATATGAAAGAACTGGAAAGAAGGTATCAGGAAAGATGTAATACGAATATGCTAGCTGATTACTGTTTGTGCTTGAAACGCGACCTTCAGTCACAAGCTTGCAAAACGAAAATCTAAAACGAAGCTTCCTTGAAACTCAATGATTTCTGCATTAGCTAACTTTCGTTTCGTTATTTTTTTCAAATTTTCTTAAGACAACATTTTTTTAAAGAAAACACAAAAATACTTTAAAAATACAGAAAAATATAAAAGAACAAAAATACTTGAAAAATTACAAAAATGGAGTGTAATTTAGATCGCCTCCCCGTGGTGCACTCTGGGATGCAGAGTATTATAAATTCTGTAGCTAAATGATCTTAACAAATACACAGTTTTAGTTTTCTTTATAACATTTACTTCGAACGTCAATTCTTTACTGCATATAAAGCTTCTCCGACTTTTCTGGAAGAAAAAATTTATAAAAAATTAATTGAAAAATGGATTAATTATTACCTAATAAAATTTTTATTTCATTCAATGCATTGATAAATTTGAATTTACTGCTGAATTAACCCTTTAACGCCCAGTGGTACATACGCTGTACCACAAATGCATTAAAGTCATCATAACTTTGAAACTAATACATATTACTAAAAATGTTAAATTCTTAGCTCTAGAAAAACTCTTACAGCAGATAATTGAGAAAAAAGTAAAAAAAATAATAATAAATAATTAAAATAATAATAAATAAAAAAAGTGTCAAAATAAATTTTCTCCTATGACGGACAAAAAAATTTTAAAAAATTAATTAGATTCGTTTAAAACTTGTTACTCATGGGTTTTTGGGGTCGCTGATTACGAATATGAAGTCAAAATTGCAAAATTCAAAATGGCGGATCCAATATGGCAGACGAAAAAATAAAAAAATGGGATTTATATGAAACTTGTCACTCGAGGATTCTTGGGGTCGCTGATTACGAATATGAAGTTAAAATTGCAAAATTCAAAATGGCGGATCCAATATGGCGGACGAAAAAATAAAAAAATAATGGGATTTATATGAAACTTGTCACTCGGGGGTTCTTGGGGTCGCTGATTACGAATATGAAGTTAAAATTACAAAATTCAAAATGGCGGATCCAATATGGCGGACGAAAAAAATAGAAATAATGGGATTTATATGAAACTTGTCACTAGAAGGTTTTTGGGGTCGCTGATTACGAATATGAAGTCAAAATTGCAAAATTTAAAATGGCGGATCCAATATGGAGGACAAAAAAAATAAAAAATAATGGGAGATATATGAAACTTGTCACTCTGGGGTTTTTGGAGTCGCTGATTACGAATATGAAGTCAAAATTGCAAAATTCAAAATGGCGGATACAATGTGAAAGACAAAAGAATAACAAATTAATGGGATTTACATTAAATTTGATGCTTTGGGTTTTTAGGGTTTTGGAGGTTAAAATGTTAAGAATCATAATGGGGGCCGTTTAAAAAATACGTAACGCTTTAGGGGGGAGGGGGGTCAAGCTATTTGTTACGGTCAGCAGAAAAAATGGCGCTAATGTATACAACATTGCGTTACATGGGGGGAAAGTAAGAAATTTAATCCATTTGTAAAAGGAAACCTGGAATGCTTGACTCGAATGAAAAAGAACAAATGAAAATCAGCTGGCCAATCAATAAAAACAATTGACAACCCTGGATCGCATGACTTTAATAAAAAAAAACAAATGATAGTCAGCTGGTAACAATATTCAAGTAAATCCTATTTAATTTTTAATTCTTGTCCGCCATTTTGGATCCGCCATTTTGAGATTTGCAATTTTGACTTTATATTCGCAATCAGCGACCCCAAAAACCCCCAAGTAACAAGTTTCATATAAATCCTATTATTTATTATTTTTTTATCCGCCATATTACATCCGCCATTTTGAATTTTGAAATTTTGTCTTCATATTCGTAATCAGCGACCCAAAAAACCCCCGAGTGACAAGTTTCTTATAAATCCCATTAATTTTTATTTTTTCGTCTGCCATATTGGATCCGCCATTTTAAATTTTGCAATTTCGACTTCATATTCGTAATCAGCGACCCCAAAAACCCCCGAGTGACAAGTTTCATATAAATCCCATTATTTTTTATTTTTTCGTCCGCCATATTGGATCCGACATTTTGAATTTTGCAATTTTGATTTTAGATTCGTAATCAGCGACCCCAAAAACCATTATATACCAAGTGTAGTTGAAATCGAATCGGTGGAAATAATTCGGGCTTTAAAGGGTTAAAATGTAGTTTATAATTATGAATTATAGATAAATTTAATGATGTTTATTCAAATTACGACATCAACTAGGTATTATTACAGTAGTGTTACAGTAATGTCACCGTAATGATACGAAAAAATATTACCAAATTCCATTTAAGAAGAATTATTTTTATCTTTCTTTGCGATAATACTTTCACATTACTGCAATATTACAGTAATATTACCATGTAATGTAACTGCAATAACTTAAAATATCACATTGGGGTGGTCATGTTAATGTTATTGAAATTTCGTGTGATATTTTTAAAAGATTTACATATTAAAAAAATTAAAGTGCTCATTTAAAGCGTTTTTGTTTAAAAGAAGCAGTCTGTTATAGTTGAAAAACAACGAATGGGCGCGGGCAGAAGTTGTTCTAGTATTTATTAAAATATGTGATTTTAAAATATTATATAATTTAAAAATGTATTAAAATTAATACAACCTTTTGTTTCAAACATTATGGCCAAAAACATATTTTAAGAAAATTTTAAGAGACTCCATTCTTTTGACACACCCTGAATAAATTTAATATAACTATACAATACTACTGAAAAACAAGACTCTAGTAGACTCTAAATAGGATTTATTTAGGTACTGCATATCCCGGAAAAACCTTTGAGAAGACTCTTCCCACTGTCAAAATGTATCACTTCCCACTACATGGGAAGTCTGATCGCCCGCCACTGGGTGCGTAGCGTTACTGTTTTCTATAGACAAACTTCCCAAAAAGTTTAGAAAATGACAACTGGGTACGTGGATCACACAGTTTGGGAGTGCAGATGAACAAGTTTCGTAGTGGCGCTGACGCATAACTTTCGGGTAAGCAGACTACTTAAAGGTTTCTTCGTGATGTACTAAACTTGTACTAAATCAGAAATTTAAAGATCCGAAAAGATCTTGTTCATGTCTTACCTATACAGGGAGTATGTTTGGCTTAAGCTCTGTCAAGTACTAGGGGAAGAGGTTCGGTTGTGGGCATAGTTTCGTTTTTGACTCATAATTTGTGTCCTTGTAGATAATAAGCAAACATATGTATATGTATTTAAACCTAGGGACCTTAGCTAACTACTGATGAAGAAACTAAATTGATTCCATTGACTAGAAAAATTTTATTAAAAATTCAATAAAGTAGGCATTTTTCTAACAAAGAAAATTTTGGTTCGGTTGTGGGCACTCTTGAAAAATCAAATAAAAATGCAAAAAAATTAACTCAGTAACCATTCATTAACTACGTAAGGATGATTTTATCTAATTTTGACATTACTTCCTCCCCATGTAAGGACATATAAAATTTCTAACACTCAACCTCAGCAGCATAGTCACTAGTTACGAACGACGCATAAAAATCAAAGTCTTGTCATATTAATTTCCGTGCTAAACTACGAAACTTTTACAATTCATAAAACACTATTAAATGTTGTAAGGAATTACTTATGATTATATCGACTACGATATTTCACGATTTGCCAAGAATAAGAGTGGTGTTCACAACCGAATCAATTTAGGTGCCCACAACCAAACTTTACCATCATTTTGAAACATCATGAAAAAAAATTTGCTTGTGAACATGGTTGTGATATTTGGTATTGGAGCACAAAATATAACATATTTACTGTTTAAATACGCATTGAACTTATCATTTTAATTAATTCAATTCGATTTGTCGAATATTTAACAATGTTTAAAAATACATTTTTGTTATATTCAATGTGTCGAAAAATTAATTTATATATAGTAAAAAGCACAGTTGTCTAATCACTTTTGTATTCGCATCGATAACTACGTTTGGTCATAACACACACGTGACATTTGTCAGATTAGAAAAATCTCATTTCTGTCAAAAGTTCTGCGGGGGTGTCCACAACCGAACCATGCCCACAACCGAACCTTTTCCCCTATGAAAGTAGTAAATAGTAAACTGTATTTAGTCTTTAAATTTTGACTCAGGTCTACACATTCTGTCTGTCAAATTTTGTTTTTTTCACATTTTAATAAATTTTCTTATCTCCTTCTTGCAATCGGCATGTTTATACTTCAGATTACTCACACTGTTCTTCAATTTTCTCAAATTTGCTTAGAAATTATTAACTCGAAACTTTTGAGAAAAAAGTATTTACGTTAAGTATTCACTAAAAACATCATTTTATCTAAATATAAAAGAATATAAACCAAAATCTTAATAATAAATATTAACTTACGGACACTTCCGTCTATAGGTGATAGCATGAAAAAGAAATACATTTTATACAATTTATTTATATTATACTGAAATATAATACATAATTGAAAAGACTTAAACCTATTTTTATCCCACATGCACAAAAATGGCGCTTTTAGATAGCTGACGACAGGGAGTAAAGTCATTTATTTGTTCGACGGTATGAAAATGGCGACCTTTTTTCCCAAAGGCAAAAAACAGCTGGTCCCATGCTTTTTTTGCCCACACTGAGAAAACTGGAGAGTCAAATTCAGAGGTTTAAAAAGTGTATGAGGCATTCCATTTCAAATCGTTCCACCGACAAAAAACAATCGCAAGGAGAGCGATTTTCTAATAAAATTAATTATTAAAAAATTTAATTATTTGTAACATATTTTACACTGAAACGAAAGAGAATTTCATGAACTTTCTAGTGCTGTTTTTATTTTTTAAAATTTCTCTCAATTTTGTAGAGAAATTCCTGTTTGAAAGTTTAAACTCTTAATATCTCAAAACACCCCTCCGTCGATTTTTATGAAAATTATATGAAAATAAAGATTAACTTTTCTAGTTTCTATTCCCATATAATATATTATGGATATTTAATGGGATTAGTAGAAAAAAAATTGTTTAAAAAATGTGTTTTTGAAAAATTTGACAAATGGTACGAAGTTGAAGGTTAGTTAGGATTCAACTTCGTACCATTTGTCAAATTTTTCAAAAACACATTTTTTAAACAATTTTTTTTCTACTAATCCCATTAAATATCCATAATATATTATATGGGAATAGAAACTAGAAAAGTTAATCTTTATTTTCATATAATTTTCATAAAAATCGACGGAGGGGTGTTTTGAGATATTAAGAGTTTAAACTTTCAAACAGAAATTTCTCTACGAAATTGAGAGAAATTTTAAAAAATAAAAATAGCACTCTCTTGACTTCAACTTTTTCAAAAATGTAGAAAAATTTAGATAAAATTTTTTTTAAAACACAGAAATCTTCATTAGAATTTCATCTTTAAAATAAGTCTTCAAAAATTAAATAAGATTAATCCGTCTTCGATACATCATGAAAAATATGAAGCCGTGTTGCGACCGATTAGTGCATTGAAATTCAACTGTGACGACTCGAATCTAGCTTCGCGCGGCTATGAATGGGTGCGAAAGCAGTGACGGATTTATGCTAGGGAATAATAAATAATGATGTTTCACTAAGAATATAAAGAAAATCGAAAGTTTCTCCTTCCCCCGCATGAATTCGTCTCTGCTTTCTTTCTCATTCGCAGCCGCGCGAAGCCAGAATCGAGTCGTCACTGTTGAATTTCAATGCACCAATCGGTCGCAACACGGCTTAACATTTTTCATGATGTATTGAAGACCTTCTTTAATTTTCGAAGACTTATTTTAAAGCTGAAATTCTAACAAAGATTTATGTGTTTTAAAATAAATTTTATCTAAATTTTTGAAAAAATTGAAGTCAAGAGACCAAAATGAGAAAATTTAATAATTTTTTTATTTCTTTCTCATTCTACAACTCAAAAAATAGTTAACGAAATGACTTCAAAGACAGTTTATTTTACGCAAAATTTAATCAGCTTTCTATCTGTTTTATTTCCGAAATATGATTGAAAAAGTGAGAATCTTCCTGATACTCGTGGACGGTAGTGTACTTCAGCTTAAGAAATAAAATAGTTTTTTTAACTATTCCATAAAACTCTATTTTCGTAATCATAAGATGAATTATAAAAGAAAATTCCAAAAATTTTTGCCCATAAAAACCCAAAATTTTTTTTTAATTTTGAAAATTTGTTTGAAAGGGTTATTGCAGAGGTACCATTTTTGAAATATGACAAAAATATATCTAAAAGTGTCTACTTTTCTCTTAGAGAAGAGTAAATAAATAAAATTCTTTTAAAACAAAATTTTATTTTTTTTAAGAAATTTTTTTTTACTTTTTATCACTTCTGAGAGTGGCAATTTATTATAATAATGAATATTACACTTTAAAGGAGGAATAAGACTGAGTTGCAAAAACGTTTTGCAGATCATGTCGAATATGAAACAATGCAGGTGGGGATATACATATATTTGCTGACTACAACATCCCTCTCGCTAGATAGGATTTAGTCCCTAAAACCTAAGTTTTACATTTTGATTTAAATAAGGTGTAATATGCACTTCTGAGTTTCTATGTGGTTGTCTTTTGTAGGATACAACGACGTCAACATTACTTATTTTATTGTTAACAGAAATTAGTCCTAATTTTTTTACTCAAACATTTACATAGTGTTTTAAACAATTAATATAAATTTGTTATTATCAATGGCATTTATATCGAGTGGTAAATTGTATCTTACATTTTGAATTTATTCTATTTAATTTAGGTGTATAGTTGAGAGATACAAGTTCTGTTTTTCCTGACAGTGTTATTACATTTAAAATCTTCCCACACAGCACATGATATTTCCTGAATACTTCCTGAATATTTCACTGAAAGATTGAAATATTTCATTGCAAGATTCAGGAAATATTTCTGCAAACAGGAAAATGTCCGCTTATGTAGGAATATTGACGCGAAAATTGAGAAAATATTTCATTGAAATATTCCTGCAATATTACACATAAAGATTCTGCAATATTGTGAAAATATTTCAAAAAATGGAAAAATTTGTTAAACACCTCAAATCAATAGGAATTTTCTGAAATATTTTAAAACCCATAGGATATAGTAAGCCAAAAACTACTGCGCAACTCTACAGGCCATAGAAACTGAGTTCGACCAGTGCGCATGATTTCAGTTGAATATTTCCAAAATATTTCAATGAAATATTTTCTCAACTTTCGCGTCAATATTCCCACATAAGCGGACATTTTCCTGTTTGCAGAAATATTTCCTGAATCTTGCAATGAAATATTTCAATCTTTCAGTGAAATATTCAGGAAGTATTCAGGAAATATCATGTGCTGTTGTGTTAAACTAGTGCGTATGATGTAATAGTATTATTCGTTGTCGCAAATACTGTCTTGTCGTTTTATTTCTCTCTAGTTAAACATTTAGTTAACCATTTTTGTGCTTCTCTTTCCATTGATAGATTAATTCTGGGTACTTAAGAATTGGTGAACTTTTACACGGTGAAAAATGGAAAAATGATTCATGCAGTCAGTGTAGTACTCCTTTATAGAATAATATGAGACAGGTACACACTATAGTATTAGAAGTTTCATAGCTGAACAGTTTGGGACTCAACACAAGTTATCCCATTCATCAGCTTAAACAAGACTGCTTATATAGTCTAAGAGGGAATAAGAGTATAAAAAATTGGAATGAGAAATTACTTTCTCATGTAATTGTTAAAAGATCGCGGCAGTGTACAAAACACAAGTCAATAATAGAAGCGAATATTGAACAAATAGTACTCAGTCCAGTTCTTTTGAAAAATGAATGCCGTGCACATAAAGTAGATACCTACTCGAAAACCACAAGTTATTCTCTCTCTTTCACACTAATGGTCGTTCACTTATCTTACCGTTTCACTTACTCTTACTACTTTCAACTATTATGCAGTGCAGTTAAGTAAATTAAATTATTAAATTTTGCTTTGAGAATAATTAATTATACATTTCATTCAAGGTCAATTCACTATTTTGTACACGAAAAAAAAGAATAATCAAATTTACCATGAGGAGTGTCAAACTTGAAAAAGGTTAAGAAAAAATTAATGTTTTTTATTTATTTATTATTAAATTCTAGTAACCGTATCAAATTTAAACTAGTTGACAATATTATTTATTCAATATTATGAATATTGTTGACATCCATACTTACATTAATTACAAAGTAAAATTCACGCATAATCTAATTTATTTTCTTGGTAAGGGATGTTTCTTAAAAAGGAAATTTCCTTCATCGATTGCGTAGCCGAGAGGCTTAATGTAAAAGAGTGCGATTTATAATTATGCGTATATTTAGTTGTATAGTTAGGTAGGTGTTCAATCCCTTTTGATTGTAAGATTTTCCGATGCATTTAGTTGTTAATTGTAAGTATGAAGATGTGGGAAAAATAAAACTTGTGAATTAATGAATATGAATATATAAAGAGTGCATTTAACATATTTTTCTTTTTTTTAATGATTGGTTATTGTTTTTTTATATAAAATTGACGAAGTAAATACAAGGAAACACTCGTTTCGCGTCGCGTCGGCCATTTATTTTGACAGGTTCCGCGCCTGCGTTCTTTATTGTGAAAATTTCGAAGTAGGGGACTGAGTCCAGTTTCTCTACTATGCACACTGCAGCGCGCCTTACAATCTTCGCCTGTGTTTCAATGCTCTTTACAGTGACATTTGGAACTAAGGCCCTCTATACACTATACGCAACACCCTAAGATGCTTGATGGAAATGAATTAATGTACTTTTACTGGACTGAGTCCAGTTTTTTAAATATTGACTCCTAGTTTTTCAAACTCTATTTTTCTCAGTGTAAGAGTAGAAGGGAGGTTTATTTCTCTTTCAAATGTAAGTTCAAAAGGTGTAAATCCTGTTGTTTTATTTGTATTAGAATTATGTGCAAGACTAATAATTGCTAAATTCTCGTGGCCATAACCTAAGAAGAAGAAGAAGAAGAATTCTTCGGTCATTGCATGAGGGTCGAAAAATTCTTGGTCTACGGGTGTCATTCTGATTGCTTGCGGAAGTCTCTTCAGCAACCAGCCGTCGCAAGAATTTGCTGATGTTATACATTCTTTTGTCATATGTCCAGTCTTTTCACACTTGTAACAAGACACCGCACAGTGGGGTATTTCGTAGAGTTATGCAAAATAATTCGAACCGAACTGTTCGAATTTTTTCGCCTAGTTCAAATGTCAAAAATTCGACATTCGAGTTAGCTTAGTTTGAATGTCGAATATTAGACATTCGAGTTACTATAAAATTCGAACCGAACAGAGTTTTGTTCGGTTTTGGAACGCTAAAATGTCGAATTCTAAAATTCGACATTTCAATCGTCTAGTTCGAATGTCGAAAAACCGACATTCGAGTTAGCCTAGTTTTCGACATCCGACATTCGAACTAGGAGATTCAAATGTCGAATATTCGACATTCGACATTTCGGCGCCCTAAAACCCAACAAAACTCGGTTCGAATCGAATTTTGCACAGCTCTAGTATTTCGTTAATTTAGCTGGCCAAAATGTTTTTCTTATTAAGGTACTACTGCACTTTATAATTTTAAAAAATTTTATTTTTTTATTGTATTTTTTAACTCCTTATGACTTCAGAAAACACCCCCTAAAGTATTCATAACTAATTGTAAAAAATAAAAGTAAATTTTTCAAAAATTATTCAATAAATATAAAGAGCCATTGACAAATTAAGTAAGTCTTTAAGGGGATGGTGGGGTCCAGCTTTTTGTTACGACCAGTAGAAACATTAGTGCTAATGTATGTAACAGCATCTGACATAAAAAAGTGGAGAGGTTTTAATTTGCAAAACAATTTTAGGTATTTTATGATGGCCTCTAACGATACATATAAGGTATAAACGGGTTTTTTCAAAATAACGTTTTTTTAAATTGCGGACACTTTATCTCTGAATCTACTGAACCAATTTAATAAATAATAACTCGTTTTGTTTGTTAGCATGTCCTGTGTGAAAATTCACCAGAAAATGGTCAAAAAATTTAAAAAAAAACATTTTTGCAGACTAGACAAATACTGAAAAACATAGTGCATTTTTAAACAAATTATTGAAACATCTGCTATTTTTTTATTTTAGTCGATTTTTCATTATTGGTGGTGGATTTCTATGCAAGACACCTTCTTTTTTAAAAAGCAGTTTGGATTTTTTGTTTCCGATTTGTCAATCTTGAGATAAACTGTCCGCAATTGGACAATTAACTTTTTGGAGTTTCGATCTGGATGCTGTCTGCAGATTATGATATTACATAAAAATTAAAAACAAACCATTATTTTTATTCTCAAAATATGTACTAATATAGGCAAAAAAGTTTTTTTCATATTTATAATAAAAGACCTAAAAAATTTTTTTTGTAAAATTTGGTCTTTTAAGAGCCTTCTAAAGTGTAGTAGGACCTTAAAATATGTTTCAAAATTACTATGATGCAATACTAAATAAAGGTATTTGAGAAATATGTTAATATTCATAAAACATTTTATATTTATTGAGAAATTAATGCAAATTTTCATACCTAATGCAACCTAATGCAACACTTTTTTTAATAAGTCAAGGTTATTACAAATCTTCATTTTAAACGTCATTCTCGGCTAAGTCTACTAACTCATGATCATGATCGTCATCAGATTCAATATCATTATTTACTGAATTGATAGAAAACGGTTCAACAGAAAGCAGCATATCTTGAGTCTCCTTCGAAAATGGTAATGATCTCTTTCTTGGACATGGTCTCATTCCCGTCAGAAGAGAATCTGAAGTAAGAAGTAATCTATTCATCACGTCTAAGTTGCAGGCAGTTCTATCTAGAGAATTTTCTTAAAAAATTATCACGGTACAGACGGAAATGTTTATTTCTTGCTTCTTCGGATAATTGTCCAATTGGTAATAAAGCCTTTTCAATTACAATTGCACCGTGAATAAGAATCCTGTGTACTGTTGGAGACATCAGATACCAGTTATTCAAGTTTATATACAGTTAAGCAGTTTCCATTTTGTAATCAGAGAATTTTGTACAGTCAATTTTGTGTCCCGAACATATAGTTTCTAATATAATTTTGAAACGATAGATGAGGTTTTGATCAATATCTAGTATCTCGGACGCAATGACTGGTTCACTAAAAAACCTTCGAGTAGTGTTTTCATCATTGGTATTACCAAATCCGTGCTTAGGTACATCAACTAGTAGACCCAGCTTCTTTTTAAAGTCATCTTGAATCTGTTGTTTCCTTTGGTTTATAAGTTCTTTTTCCCCTGAAGAAAGTACTGCGCGCCACTTTTTAACAGGCAGTTTATATGCCACATGTAATAAGTGCTCAAACAAACGAATCCTTGCATGTAAGGTTGATAGGCCAAATGACAACGTGTCTGTAGCAGCATTACAGACCTTTCCATTAACCATAGTTAGCATTAATGTGTTTCACCGAAAAATCTTGATCAATTAATCTAATTTTTGTTTCTTCTAATAACGCTGCAGAATTCTAAACATGAGATATTTTCTCTTTTATTATATCAGCACTTACTTTAACGAATCTTAGTCTTATAGGACGGCAGTAAGAAGATGAGGAGAGAGTTGGATTTTGCCATATTACTTTATTATTATGATCACAAGTTAATTGAAGTGGCATAAAGGAACTTTGAAATATATTTGCATCGGAATCTTCATTGTTAACAAAGGTTTGTTTATATTTATTTTGATGTGAGTCATCACACCCCCACTTACAAATCAATCTCAAAG
This sequence comes from Leptopilina syphax, assembly GCA_032872505.1. Taxonomy (NCBI): domain Eukaryota; kingdom Metazoa; phylum Arthropoda; class Insecta; order Hymenoptera; family Figitidae; genus Leptopilina; species Leptopilina syphax. Next base: position 23,537,846 of record CM065472.1, on the reverse strand, counting down.
TGTTACACTCCTCTTGTTCTAAACCTTGCAAAACGTCTTTTAAATAAATTAGGAAGCGCTTTACCGTGAGGTCCATTAAATATTGTAATTTAATCTATAATTTGTATTATATTGTAACATGGGTAGTAAGGTTTATTAGCACTTTTGCGAATTCATATTGATTTCTAGTAAAATTGCCTTACCTATCATATATAGACTATGCAACGCTGACAACTGTTTTACATTCGTTTCCATCATTTTTGAGTATGAAGTCCTGTATTCGTTTGCTTTACTAAGAGAACTGGTTAAATCCTTAACTACTTTCGACTCATTCCTGTTACCTTCTTCATATAATTTCATTTTTGTAGCATAAGTCAAAACGTCAAGATCAGTGTTCTTCCTTAAATCTTCTGTTTTTCTCCGTTTACTTCTGTCACTGGATTCACTAAAACTTATGGTAGGTCGACCTGAACGCTTTTTACAATTAGCAATTGGTATTGTGAATGATCCTAGAAGCCAATCTTTATTTTTCTTAACAAATAAATCACTTTTCTTTTGTGCCGCCTGCCATCTTCGTTTAAATTCTTACTTCTAATATGAAAACTGAAGTTTTATTTTTTTAATTTTCTCTTCTTCATTATTATCATAATTTAATAAATAATTCTCCATAAATTCTAAGTTTTCAGCAAAACTAGCTAAATCTTGTTGCTGCATTAGAGAAAATAATCCCATGCGAGTAAATATCTTGACACCTAAAAGAAGTAGAAAAAGATAGGACCAAAAATAAAAAGTTTCAATATTTTCAAATTTTTACAGTGACACAAAAATCATATAAAAACTTCTAAAATCGCGGGTATGCACGGCTATTTTTTATTCAGTTGTATAAGGTAAATAAGAATCTATATAGTAAAGCAAAATTATAATTACAAGGAATCACTCTGAAGTACAACAAAAATCTTCCAATTGTCAAAGTTTGTTAAAAATGATATCATATAACCTGACAATTTTAAATGTATTTTAATTCTCTTAAAAATTGTCACATCAAAAAACTGAAATATAAATTAAATGTACATTTACCTGAACTCGAACTAACCATAATTCGTTTTTATGTATTTTAAAGAGTTAGACAAATATTAGTTTACAACTATAACTTATCATAAATAAAAAATGGACAAGTGCAACATTTATCGGTAATTAGTAGAATTAAAATAAACAATTAAAAAAATATATTAAAATCATTTGATAAAAAAAATAACTAAAAAAAATTAAAGTGTTGTATATCTAATATTGTAAACAATAATAAGTAGAGAAACAAAATTTTTAAAATTAGTTCCTCTACTTATTATTGTTTACAATATTAGATATATACAACACTTTAATTTTTTTTAGTTATTTTTTTTACCAAATGATTTTAATATATTTTTTTAATTGTTTATTTTAATTCTACCAATTACCGATAAATGTTGCTAGTATTGTTTTAATATTTAAAATTTTTAAATATTTAATACTTCAATATTTATTTTTTTATCAAATAATTTTAATACATTTTTTTTAATTCTACCAATTACCGATAAATATTGCAAGTATTGTTTTAATATTTATGCACGGAACCCGTACTTGTCCAATTTTTTTTATTTTAGTCATTATTATTTGTATCTACAATTATAATTCAGTTAAAGAAAATTTTTTTTTAGTTTTTCCTTGACAACGCTATGGACATTATTACATATCAAGTTCTCTATATTTTTCCTGTAATATTCGAGTAAAAATACACGAGCATGCAAAATTTCAGCTCTCCATGTCGAATAAGTTAAGGGGGGAATTGTCACTTTTTATGCATTTTTGGCCAAAAATCTTGTTATTTCCTTAACAACGCTATGACCATCACCTCCAATCACATTCGCTATATTTTTCCTGTAATCTACGAGTGAAAATACATATCTGGACCAAATTTGAGCTCTTTAGGTAGCTCTGTCTTTAGGTCAAATAGTTTAGCCGCTAGGGGGGACACGATTTGGCTACGGACGCAAGAATCTCAACAATAGGGTTTCGTCAGTACACTACGGTGTACGGAACCCTAAAAACAGCGAATCAGCCTTTTTTGTTAATAACTTTTGTTTCTATGTTTCGATCAGGGGATGTTTAAGAGGGATACGGTGGGATGCATATTTTTTGTGGAATACCTAGAAATACTTGTGTACATATTTTTTAAAAAACTTTTAGCCAACTTTTGCGAAATACCCCACTGTGCACCGGTCTTATAGTTGACTCTTGTGCTGTAGGTGTATTTATTTTGTTTGTCAACTGTCTATAATTTTTTATAGGCTCAGATGAAATAGTAAAATCTAATAATAAGTCTGGTTTGTCACATTGGCCTCTTGTTCTTTTAACGTCTTTAATAAAATTTTCTCGAATTTGTTATCTCTGTTTCTTCTGTAGGATGTAACCCTAATTTTCTTCCTAATGTTCTTATCTCCTCTTTCCGATAATAATTCTCGCGAACTAATCTTTTATCTTCTACATTCAATCGTAAAAGTTGTTCTACTATAGATACAAGAATCTGCTCCGTATTTGGCGTTGTTGATGTTCCAGGTGGATTAAGGGTGGTTTTTGATTCGTTCTCCATATTTAAACTTTCGTCAGTTGAGTCAGTTATTTTAACGAAATGCCACTTTTTAACGAATTGACACTTTTGCGAAAAGTAATTTTAGCAAAATATAATTTTTACGAATCGTTGTTGTTCCGTAACGTCATTTTAACGAATTATCATTTTTACGAATTGCTATTTTTACGAATTGTCACTTTTGCGAAAAGTAATTTTTGCGAATTTTCATTTTTGCAAATTGTTATTTATGTGAACTGCAATGTTTTCGAATTGTCATTTTTACAAAATGTCACTGTTGCGAATTGTCATTTTTGCAAAAATTGATATAGTAAATCTGTATATGCGTACAAGTTTACTATAGCAATTATCGCAAAAATGATAATTCGCAATAGTGACATTTCGTAAAAATGACAATTCGAAAAAATGGCAGTTCGCATAAATGACAATTTGCAAACATGACGATTCCTAAAAATGATATTTCTCAAAAATGATTTTTTGCAAAAGTGACAATTCGAAAAAATGACATTTCGAAACAATAACGATTCGTAAGAATTACAATTAGTAAAAATTATATTTCGCAAAAATGACTTTGCGCAAAAGTGGCAATTCGTAAAAATGGCGTTTTGCAAATGTGACATTTCGTTAAAGAAAACAGTTCGGATAAATGCAATTCGGTAAAAAGACAGTTCAGTCAAATGACATTTGGGGAATAATCATGCGCTTTTATACAACTTGTGACGAAGTGGATTCGTCATTGAATTATCATTTATTCTTTTCTTTTGATTTTTGTTATAAATAATTGTATTTTTGCTTTTGTTACTTTTCTTTCAGTTTAATTTAAATTTACGCGCGCGTTATTCTAGATTGCGAGTGTAAGTGAAATAAAAAGTCCCTTTGATGACTAGGGGTATTGTATAGTGTAATAAAGCAGACGACAAGAACACGTTTTTAGTTTTGAGTTTAAATTGAGGAAGAGTTCTCTAATGTCTGTTGTTGAGTCAGTTTGTTGAATAATTATTTTTCTTAAAAAAGATAGAGATCTGTTTAACTGACATAAGGAGTAATTGGAGTTTGGTTGAATAATAAAATAATTGTGAAAATAATTGAAAGAAGAATTATTTAAAATTTACCTTCTAAAATAAGATTGGAAAACCGATTACATTGAAGTAAACCAAGTAAGTGTAATTCTATTTAATCAAAAACGTGTCTCGAAAAGTTAAGTCTTTCTCTTCTTAACTTAATATTTCTCAACAGAATCTCCTTTGAGAAAATTTATAGAAGTTGTATTATTTGGTGGATTCCAGGTCAGTTCAACACACTAATTTTCATGACTTGTTGAGATTTGGCTGTACTTTTGTTAATTTATTACTTTTACAATGATAAACAACTCCATCAAATATTTTTTCAAAATTTTAAAAATTACCAAAAATATGGAATTTTTAAAATTTTTGTATTTTTTTAAAGTGCTATAGCTTTGGTTCTAATTAACCGATTTTGGATTTTAAAAAAAGGCTTTCTTTGGTTTTAAGGTAGTACGCTCACGACAGTCACTCTCAAAAGTAAATTTTAATAAAATGCTATAGTATGGTGCAGTTACTGTAGCATATTTTTGCTTGGACTGTACTGAATACATAGTCAGCCCTATGTACAGACACACTTACACACAAGTATACTAGTCAGGTTAGAATATTATATTATATTATATCTTTTAACTGAAACGGTTAATATTGTTAAATCTTTTTGTTATAAATTTCTCAAACATTCATTTATAATATATTAGTTTTTTAAAACAATCTATAGAAAATTTTAGAAGTTATTAGAAGAAATGTGCCGTTTACATGCACTTTTCATAGGTTAACCATGTTAAATAACAAACTTTGAACTTAAATATCTTGTTTTAGAAACGGTCAATTTTTTTAATATTTTGCAAATACATAGATCTTGTTATTAACTATTCTGATTTCAAATTTCATGAAATTCTATAGAAAAGTGCTATCACGAGCGTACTACCTTAGGTATATTTTAAGTTATAATTAATATAAAAAAATAAGTTCAAAAAAATTTTTTTTTTTAAATTTTCAAAAATTAAAAATCCGTTTTTGAAAAATTATCATCTTTGATTTTTTCAAAATTTTACTAAATGTTAGAGCAAATGTGCTTTACATGTCCTGTAAGTTTCATCTTGAGATCTCAAAGGGATTCGGAGTAAAAAAATAAAACGTAACCACATGTAACATATGGGGCAAAATTCCTTAGCTGCCCAGGTCAAAAAATGAATTTTCTCTAAACTTTGCTAAAATGTTACTATTATTAGTTGAAGTGTAAACATTAATTTATTTTTAATTACATAAAATATTTTTTGAATTACAGAGTTTCAAAATTTTGATTTTTTTAAAAATATCATTTTTCGATTTAATAATTATATTGATAAGTAAAATTAATCAAAGTATGAATAGTGAGTTTTGAAGGGCTTTTCACGGGCTATAAGCTGGTGATGAAATAAAATTGTTTTCTTTCAATTTGACCTTGAAATTCAAGGTCAAATTCTTAATTTCAATATACAGTAGAACCCAGTTAATACGATCCCGTTTAATACGATTTCCCGCTTAAGACGCTCATTTATGGTGATCCCTGCAATTAAAGACATACATTTTATATCCTGCCTAATACGTTTTCCCGCATAAGTTGCATTCTTAATGCGGACCCTACAGAATCGTATTAACCGGGTTCTACTGTATCTCAAAATCGGTGTTTTTTAAATTTTTTTCTAACCTATCCCAATCGAAAGCTTACCTTTTTCCTATGAGACATGTAAAAATCAGAGTGGGAACATGGAACTTTTTGAAGAAATTAATTATAAATCATCATTTTCTATGTAAAATAATAATAAATTATTGTTTTTCTCAAAAATTCTCATGGTCCCACTCTGATTTTTATATGGCTCATAGAAAAAAGGTCACTAGCTTATAGCCCATGAAAACCCCTTTAAAAATCATTATTCATACTTTACATTTTTGATTAATTTTACTTATCAATATATTAAATCGAAAAAAAGATATTTTCAAAAAAATCAAAATTTTGAAACTCCATAACTCAAACAATATTTTATGTAATTGAAAAAAATTAATATTTACACTTCTACTAATAACAGTAACATTTTAGCAAAGTTTAGAGAAAATTCATTGTTTGACCTGGGCAGCTAAGGAGTTTTGCCACATATGTATGTTCGTAATATGTGGTTACGTTTTATTTATTTACTCCGAATTCCTTTGAGATCCCAAGATAAAACTTACAGGACATGTAAAGCACATTTGCCCTAATATTTAGTAAAATTTTGAAAAAATCGAAGATGATGTTTTTTCAAAAACGGATTTTTAATTTTTGAAAATTTCAAAAAAAAAATTTTGAATTTATTTTTTTATATTCATTTTAACTTAAAATATACATCAAACCAAAGAAATCCTTTTTTTACAATCCAAAATCGGTTAATTAGAACAAAAATTATAGCACTTTAAAAAAAAGGCAAAAATTTTAAAAATGCCATATTTTTAGTAATTTTCAAAATTTTGAAAAAATATTTAGTGGAGTTGTTTATCACTATAAGAGTAATAAATTTACAAAAGTACAGCCAAATCCCAACAAGTCATGAAAATTAGTGTGTTGAACTGACGTGGAATCTACCATTTATTTTGTTATATTTGTGATATATTATTGTTCTTTGTCAATTTTAATATAAGAAAATTGACTGGCGTCTAACAGTCACGTTGGTGTTAAATTTGCTTTTTGACGAATAAGGGAAAATGATATATTCAATTTTGCATAACTTTTAATTTATTATAATAGAACCGTTACAAAATTTGGCGCCTGATATATATATATATATATATATATATATATATATATATATTTTGGGAAACTTTTGAGACACGACTAGAATTTATTCTATGATTAAAAAATTTTGACTTGAAATTATTTTTTTGACATGTATTTTTTTTATTTGACTTGGGAGAGAAGAAGATAATTGTGTAAAGCAAAACATTTTTACACTTGAGAATTTCTGTTGACGGCATGGCGAGAGACGCCATAACCTCGTATTAGGAATTTTTTTGAAGTTGAATATTTCGTGTATCTTTTGGACGATTTCAGTAATTTTAATTTTATTAGATTCAGTGAATTTTTCCTAATTTTTCACGAGTGTTAAATTATTTTTGCCATTATTATTTAAATAATATTATTATTCATCCAGAAATTGACGAGAAATTTTGACTTGGGAAAGGAGATGAAAATTTCTGCTGCGAGACAGTGAAAATTTTAAAAGGACCAGGGCCGTATTAGATGGGAGACGTGCCCCCTTTTTGTTGTAATTAACAAATTTTCAAAATTTGTATCCTTTTTGAGTTTGATGAAGAATAAAATTAATTGAATAAATTATTGAATACTATCAGGACCGTATATAGTGTGTGTTGGGCCCTGAAAATAAATTTTTATTTTTAATAATTGAAAATTTTTATAAATTTTTGCAAATTAAATTGAAATTAATTTAATCTGACATTTGATAAAGCGTGAAAATTTAAAATTAAAATTTAAAATTACTAAATATTGACTAGTGTAATAAAATGTTTTTTTGACATTTAAGATTGTTTAAAATTATTTTTTTTTTAATTAAAATGGCTCATGCGATTGAGAAAATGATTGATTATAAAGAAAGAATGGCAATACTTTTATTTTAGATAGTCCTGAGATTAGAGAAATCTTGACATCTATTATTGCTATGCTAGTAGGACAAATAGTAACAATGTTACTTGCAAAACAATTATCAATTGCAGGAACATTAGAAGTTCTCCGAGAAAGATTGTTCTGTATAGAATTAAGAACAATTTTTACAGACGAAATAGACATTCCCTTTTGTGAAGAATATGACTGTGGGATCACCACCGACTACAAGACGAGACCATTGTTTTCAAGGACAAAACAAAATAAAGAAGAGGAGGAACGAGATAGCCTTAAAAAGATTAAGATTAGTGACGAGCAACTTGAAAATTTTGACGAGGACGAAATTGACCCACCACCCCCATATGAACCACAGGAGGAATCCAGAGAACCAACTCTACCATTAATAACAGCAATCCAGAATTTAACCATGGCCATGAGAGGTCTACCGACGGAAACAATTAACATGACTGTTCACCAATTAATTAAGGTGCGTCAATTAGGGATGGAAAGAAAAATGTGAAGTGATCCTTTTAGGGTTGTTCAAAGAACTTGTTTAGTTATAATAATATTTTTTTTATTTTAGTTGAACGATGGCCTACATTGGTAGGTCCAGCCTTAATAAGAGGGTATTGTGACGAAGTAGATTTGTCACAGAATTATCATTTATTCTTTTCTTTTGATTTTTGTTATAAATAATTGTTTTTTTGCTTTTGTTACTTTTCTTTCAGTTTAATTTAAATTTACGCGCGCGTTATTCTAGATTGCGAGTATAAGTGGAATAAAAAGTCCCTTTGATGACTAGGGATATTGCATAGTGTAATAAAGCAGACGACAAGAACACGTTTTTAGTTTGAATTGAGAGAGAGTTCTCTAATGTATGTCGTTGAGTGAGTTTGTTGAATAATAATTTTTCTTAAAAAAGATAGAGATCTTTCTAACTGACATAAGGAGTAATTGGAGTTTGGTTGAATAATAAAATATTTGTAAAAATAATTGGAAGAAGAATTATTTAAAATTTACCTTCTAAAATAAGATTGGAAAACCGATTACATTGAAGTAAACCAAGTAAGTGTAATTCTATTTAATTAAAATCGTGTCTCGAAAAGTTAAGTCTTTCTCTTCTTAACTTAACCCCTTGACTACCGATGGCAAAGATCTTTGCCATTTCGGACTTTGCTCTGACTGCCGGAAAACTGACAATCTTTGCCATGATAAAAATTGATGTAAAAAAGTCAAAACTAGCTAAATATTAAAAATAAAATGATTTCTTAAAAGTCAACGCTATGCAGAATGTGACACACGTTTCTGTTTTTAAATTCAATGAATTATAAAAATGTTATAAATTTTTAAAAACAACACTTTTAGCAAATTTTTTAAAATCTTTGCCATAGACAATACAATGCATTTTTATTTAAAAAATGTCTAAAATCGCCTAAAATCTATTACTCGGGGGTTTTCGGGGTCGCTGATTACGAATATGATGTCAGTTTTTCAAAATTCAAAATGGTGGATCCAATATGGCGGACAACTTTTTTAAAAATTGATCCAAATTACCTGAAATTTGTTACTCGGGGGTTTTCGGGGTCGCTGATTACGAATATGATGTCGGTTTTTCAAAATTCAAAATGGCGGATCCAATATGGCGGACGACTTTTTTAAAAATTGATCCAATTTACCTGAAATTTGTTACTCGGGGGTTTTCGAGATCGCTGATTACGAATATGATGTCGGTTTTTCAAAATTCAAAATGGCGGATCTAATATGGTGGATGACTTTTTTAAAAATTAATCCAATTAACATGAAATTTGTTACTTCGGGGGTTGTCAGGGTCTCTGATTACGAATATGATGATGATTTTTCAAAATCCAAAATGGCGGATCCAATAAGGCAGACATTTTTTTAAAAAATTTTGGATTCGCTTGAAAATTATTATTCGGGGGTTTTCGGGGTTGCTGATGACGAATCCGATGTCAGTTTTTCAAAATTCAAAATTGCGGATCCAATATGGCATACCGTGGAGATGCACTTCACCCATGAACTTATTGGACAGGTGAAATGCGTTAGGACATTTTAATGGAATTTTAATTTTTGCACGCTCTTTATAGCTGTTCTATTAAACCGGCATTTGTAAAATTTGTTCTGCTTTAATGATAATAACAAAATTTAAAAAAAATGTTCGCAATATTGGATCCGACATTTTAAATGTTTAAAAACAGACATCCGATTCGTCATCAGCGACCCTGAAAACCCCCCAAGTGAAAATTTTCAAGAAAATCTAAAATTAAAAAAAAATAGCCGATATAATGGATCCTCCATTTTGAATTTTGAAAAACTGACATAGAAATGTCCACCATATTGGATCCGCAATTTTTAATTTTTAAAAACTGACATCGGATTCATCATCAGCGACCCCGAAAACCCCCTAATGATAATTTTCAAGCGAATCAAAAATTTAAAAAAAATGTCCGCCATATTGGATCCGCCATTTTGAATTTTAAAAACCATCATGATATTCGTAGTCAGGGACCCCAAAACTCCCCGAGTAACAAATATCAGCTAATTTTGATCTATTTTTAAAAATCCGTCCATACTGGATCCGCCATTTTGAATTTTGAAAAACCGACATCAGATTCGTAATCAGCAACCCCAAAAACCCCCGAGTAACAAATTTCAGGTAATTTGGATTAATTTTTAAAAAGCCGTCCGCCATATTGGATCCGCCATTTTGAATTTTAAAATACCGACATCAGATTCGTAATCAGCGACCCCGAAAACCCCTGAGTAACAAGTTTAAGACAGATTGGACGATTTTTTATTTTTGGCATTCTGGGCACATTTAGTGTTTTTCAGCCGGCAGTTAAGGGGTTAACCCCTTGACTGCCGATGGCAAAGATCTTTGCCATTTCGGACTTTGCTCTGACTGCCGGAAAACTGACAATCTTTGCCATAATAAAAATTGATGTAAAAAAGTCAAAACTAGCTAAAAATTAAAAATATAATGATTTCTTAAAAGTCAACGCTATGCAGAATGCGACACACGTTTCTGTTTTTAAATTCAATAAATTATAAAAATGTTATCAATTTTTAAAAACAACACTTTTAGCAAATTTTTTAAAATCTTTGCCATGGACAATACAATGCACTTTCAATTAAAAAATGTTTAAAATCGCTTAAAATCTATTACCCAGGGGTTTTCGGGGTCGCTGATTACGAATATGATGTTAGTTTTTCAAAATTCAAAATGGCCGATCCAATATGGCGGACGACTTTTTAAAAATTGATCCAAATTACCTAAAATTTGTTACTCGGGGGTTTTCGGGGTCGCTAATTACGAATATGATGTCAGTTTTTTAATTTCAAAATGGCGGATCCAATATGGCGGACGACTTTTTTAAAAATTGATCCAATTTACCTCAAATTTGTTACTCGGTGGTTTGCGAGGTCGCTGATTACGAATATGATGTCGGTTTTTCAAAATTCAAAATGGCGGATCCAATATGGCGGATGAATTTTTTAAAAATTGATCCAATTTACCTCAAATTTGTTACTCGGGGGTTGTCGGGGTCGATGATTACGAATATGATGATGATTTTTCAAAATCCAAAATGGCGGATCCAATAAGGCAGACATTTTTTTTTTAAATTTTTGATTCGCTTGATAATTTTCAAGAAAATCCAAAATTAAAAAAAAAATATCCGATATAATGGATCCTCCGTTTTGAATTTTGAAAAACTGACATAGAAATGTTCACCATATTGAATTCGCAATTTTTAATTTTTAAAAACTGACATCCGATTCATCATCAGCGACCCCGAAAACCCCCTAATGATAATTTTCAAGCGAATCAAAAATTTAAAAAAATGTCCGCCATATTAGATCCGCCATTTTAAATTTTAAAAACCATCATGATATTCTTGGTCAGGGACCCCAAAACTTCCTGAGTAACAAATATCTGCTAATTTTGATCTATTTTTAAAAATCCGTCTACCATACTGGATCCGCCATTTTGAATTTTGAAAAACCGACATCAGATTCGTAATCAGAAACCCCAAAAACCCCCGAGTAACAAATTTCAGGTAATTTGGATTAATTTTTAAAAAGCCGTCCGCCATATTGGATCCGCCATTTTAAATTTTAAAATACCGACATCAGATTCGTAATCAGCGACCCCGAAAACCCCTGAGTAACAAGTTTCAGACAAATTGGACGATTTTTTATTTTTGGCATTCTGGGCACATTTAGTGTTTTTCAGCCGGCAGTTAAGGGGTTAATTAAGATTTCACAGCTCTGTCAAACTAACCTTTTCTCTGTACAACTCAAATTAAAATGTAAAATTTCAAGTTAATTACAACCAACGACTGTCACGGAATCAAAACAAAATTAAAAAATACATTTGTCTTGATTCGGATATGGGTATTAGAATCAATAATAGTCTTTATTTAGTTTTTATTCAGGTAACCGAATTAAAAATAAATATTGTTTATGTTCTGATTCCTATATCAAAATCACTACTCTGTTTAGTTTTGATTCCAATATCAGAATCAAAAGTCTTTCTTGTTTAATTTAATATAACACAGGTCTCATCAGAGATGGGCAGGTTATTCTTAAATTTACCGCTACAAATTTGGTGGGGAATTGTTCCAAATGACTTCCAGATTCGAAATTTTCTAACCGATAAATCGCACCTGATCTTTTTTCGAATTATCTCATTATACAGATAGTCGGAAACTTGAAAAATTGATTATCTTAATGTGGAAACTTTAATTCAGAAGACTGATGATTTTTCGTTATTAAAAATTTTTTAGACAGATATTTTATAGATAACTAACTGTCGGACTCGTCTTCGACGTGTTTCAGTTTCTACTAATGACAGACTGTTTTGTGACTAAATAACATGTAATACTCAATTATACAAAGTTTAAAAGCATTTTAACCCTTTAAGGCCAAATGTGCTGTTTTCCGACTTGAACTTTAACTTCGTACAACTATTAAAAGAAAGCTAAAAAAATTTCAAAAGTACCATTTCCTACTATTTTTTGAGTCGCTCTTTCGAATGGCGTTGTCAAAATTTCTAAAAAATGAAATTAACCCCCTCTTTTAATGAAATTTTCCAAAAAATGCAAGATTTCTGGATGAAATTTTTTTTATTTCAATTTTCATTGTTATATCGGTATCCACATATCGTCTAAGGTATAAAAACCGTATTCTCGATAGCTGTACTTTAAAAATGTGCAGTAGTTTTTTTTCTTTTTTTCATTTTTTATTAAAAAATGGCGCCCGAACGCTAAATTTTTTTTTATTACACATACAAATTTTTTTTTCTAAATTTGCTTAAATTTACTTAAAATTTGTTACTCGGGGGTTTATGGGGTCGCTAATTACGAATCTGATGTTAGTTTTGAAAAATTTCAAATGGCGGATTCAATATGGCGGACGATTTTTTTAAAAATTTACCAAATTCGCCTAAAACTTTGTTACTTTGGGGTTTTCAGGGTAGCTGATTACGAATATGATGTTAGTTTTTAAAAATCCAAAATGGCGGATCCAAAAAGTCGACAAAAAAATAAAAATTATTCAGATTGGCTTAAAAATTGGTACTCGGGGGTTTTTGGGGTCGCTGATTAAGAATATGATGTTAGTTTTTAAGAATCAAAAATGTCGGATCCAATATGGCGACTGAAATATAAAAATCACTCTGATTGGCTTAAAAATTGGTACTCGGGGGTTTTTGGGGTCGTTGATTACGAATATAATGTTAATTTTTAAAAATTCAAAATTTCGGATCTAATATGCAACAGATATTCAAATGACTGAAGGTGACCAGGACTTAGAATAAGCTTTTGTAGATGTTACATCCCGAGATATAACTTTTTTTAATTTAACCCTCAATGTGTAAAATCAATTCAGCACTTTTCCTCCCTTTTATTATACGCTTAATAAAATTACCCTTGCCTTAGCTCGGAACGTGACAGAAGACAACCTCAAACAAAGTTTAAAGATGAAAAAAGGTCCCCACTTTAAAGTTCAATAAGTAATTAAACTAAGTTTTATGAAAGTAATGTTTAAAGTTTGACATTATTATTAATTGAGTATAAGTAATTTGCAAAATTGAACCAAATAACAATTTTCAAGCCAATCCGGATGATTTTTATTTTTTTTGTTCGACATATTAGATCCGAAATTTTGAATTTTTAAAAACTAACATCATATTCGTAATCAGCGACCCCAAAAACCCCCGAGCACAAATTTTAAAGCCAATCAGAATGATTTTTATTATTTCGGTCGCCATTTTGGATCCGCCATTTTCAATTTTTAAAAACTAACATCATATTCGTAATCAATGACTTCAAAAACCCCCGAGTACCAATTTTTAAGTCAAACTGAATAATTTATATTTTTTTGTCGCCATTTTAGATCCGCCATTTTGGATTTTTAAAAACTAACATTATATTCGTAATCAGCGACCCAGAAAACCCCCAAGTAACAAATTTTAGGCAAATTTGGTGAATTTTTAAAAAAATCGTCCGACATATTGAATCAGCCATTTTGAATTTTTCAAAACTAACATCAGATTCGTAATAAGCGACCCCATAAACCCCCGAGTAACAAATTTCAAGTGAATTTAAGCAAATTTAGAAAAAAAAAATTTGTATGTGTAATAAAAAAAAATTTAGCGTTCGGGCGCTATTTTTTAATAAAAAATGAAAAAAAGAAAAAAAAACTACTGCACATTTTTAAAGTACAGCTATCGGGAAGACGGTTTTTATACCTCAGACGATATGTAGATACCGATATAACAATGAAAATTGAAATAAAAAAAATTTTTCATCCAGAAATCTTGCATTTTTTGGAAAATTTCATTAAAAGAGGGGGTTAATTTCATTTTTTGGAAATTTTGACAACGCTATTCGAAAGAGCGACTCCAAAAATAGTAGGAAATGATACTTTTGAAATTTTGTTAGCTTTCTTTTAATAGCTGTACGTAGTTAAAATTCAAGTCTGAAAACAGCACATTTGGGCGTTAAAGGGTTAAAAAAAATTTGAAAATTTTTGGAAAAAATTAAATATCTTCCGTGACATACATACATACATGGGTCATTTTCTTTGAATTGGCATAACCGTGTCCTTTGCCAATAAAAAATTTTTGTTATAGTTTTTGGTATTTATTTATCAATGTCGTGAAATGTAACCTCTTTTAACATTTTTTCAACTTTCAAGCATGTTAAGATGCTATCTATAATAATGGCAGCACGAAATTCAGTCTAAATGTTATGAGTGTCCCATGTCCAGGAATGAATTATTAGTTTTCAAGTAAACGTATTTTCGTAATATTAATTCATCTCAAGTAAAACAAAATTTTGCAAATGAACTATAAGTTCCATATTAAGGGAAAATTGTGAAAGCAAAATGAATTGAGATTTTATGAAATTTTCATGAAAATAATACAATCTGTTGGGGCAATTTTCTGAAAAAGTTGCAGATTTTAAATCAATTCTTTAAAGATTAAATTTTTAAAATAATATTATTAAAAAATTATTAAATTAATTAAAATTTTGTGAAACAGTCTTCTAAATATTACAATTTGTTAAAAAATTTCATTAGAAATTAAAAAAGACCGAAATCTCAAAGAATTTTTATTAAAGGGGGACAGTTCTCAAGAAGACGAAAAAAGTTTGGGTACGATAACGACGAAATTGAGGCATGTAGAGTAACACTTTAGATGCTCAGAAAACAGAAAATAGCAATGATAAAATCACATCGGTTCATGTGCACGAAATATTATAGTTTAAAAAATTTTTATTTTGGTAATTTTTAGAGGTGTGCAAGAAACCCGAAAATTGACTAAAATTATATACATACAGTATTATGGCAAATTAGTTAATTAATTTATGCATCTATTTTCTCAAAAAAAGTCTATTATAATCATTTAAAAATAATAAATTAAGTACGTGTAAAAAAATTACCTAAATGTGTTTAGAAGACAAATCGACGACAGCTGCTTTTAACTTGATCGGATAATTTGAATCTTGAACGTTGTTCATTTTCCGTCTATTCCAAAATTTTAGAAATTCGTGATGTATTGATTCGACAGCTTGCTCGGTCCATATTCCAAAACCTTCCTCTTCTTTCAGAAACTTGAGCGATTCTTCAATATGATTTAATATACAGTCGGGCTGCAGAACTGCACGGTACCCCAGAAATAATCCCTCCACTTGATTTCAAACTGAACGCTGACAAACTCATCCCTACTATCTAATTCTCATGACCGTACTTGGATATTTATCCTCTGGGATTAAAATTGAGTTCATAGAATTTTAAAATATACGGCACTGAATTTAGTAGCGCCACCGTTCACTGTGGAGTACTTAGAAACTAAAGCCAGCGTGCAGTTTGGCGACAGCGTTCAGTTTCAAAGCGTGCAGTTCGGAGGCCTGACTGTAGTATGAATTTTTAGAGTCTCAGTGACATTGACAGCGAGGAGTGCTTGCTTTAGTTCATTAATATACTGATTTAAATCCGCTTGGATCCTCTCTACTGCAAAACAAGAATGAACGATTTTTTCCATAGCTTTCAATGCTGCAACGAAGGGTAAAAGAGGTAATGGTCCCCCTATGCTCTGACCTATTTCGTGATTTAGCAATTTTTCTGATTCTTTGAGTAATTTTCGGCACGCGTTTCCTTCAAATGCTTCCCCATGGTAGTTTTTTGAAACCAAATGCAGGCTCTGAGGCCATAACAGAGCTTTTTCTCTACCAAGCATCGGCACAAGACCTTTCCAAAACATGTGATTCACGAATCCTTGAAGTAGATGTAGCTCTGGAACTATACATTTTTCAATAACCTTAACGTCGTCATGGTCGTCGAACAAAGGAGCATTTACGGTACTTCTATTCTGTGCAGCATTTTTCTTTTTACTCCCATGTGATACAAATTATTTATAATCATTGCGTAGGTCACCGTAAGTTTTACTTCTCAAAGGGTTTTCAGTCGTTTCTGAAACACTGCCCTCATTATCTGTTGATTGGACATTACTTTCTAGATCCGTACGATTTTGCAAATGTTGCAAATTAACGAAGCAGTACGGACAAGGAAAAGTAGCAGTAGCCGTTTGTTGTCCGTTAACAAGAAGTAGCAACTTGAAATCGCAGACAAATTTCATTGAAATATCATTGATTTTTATAAGATCAAATAATACCTTCAAATTTTCGTACGTCTCTTTAATTCCAGGTACCACACATAACATTATCAGCTTGTGCACGCTCGTGAATTTTTTAATTTTTCTTTTTTTCGGTGATGTGTTCTCTTGATCTGAATGTTCTAGGTATTCGGAGACGTAATTTTCTGGAAGCACTGACATGCAAATTTTGAAAAAGCCCTGACCACCGTCAGCCATAACTTTAACAACTTGATTGCCAATAAAGTTTTGTTTATCCACTACAAATTCTAGAATTTCTTCTGCGTTGCCCCATACCACAGGCTTTTTCTGTTTGACAGGATTTTTCTCTACATCAAAGTTCAAGATATCGTAGTGATAGAAATCTTCTAACAATTTACCCCTTTTTGAAACCTCTTTGGAATAATAACTCGGTACACTCTTTCGCCCAGCATTACTTCTTATAAAATGGCTTAACTTTTTCATTTGATTGTCTGAAGCACTAGACTCTATCTGGTAATTATTTAAGTCTTCAGCTGAGAAAATTGGATTTTTGTTCATTTCCTTCAAAATAACTCTTTTATTCCGACCTGTTGTACTCAGTCTCATACTGCTCTGGGAATCATCATTTGAAGTGACCCTTTTTGTCTTTATTTCAGATAGTAAAAAAGTGCATAATTGTTCCTGCTGTTTTTCTGGAAGAAGGCTTGTTAATTTTTGAACGTTTTCTCTCGCTCTTGCTTTCTTTGTAGAATCTTTAATACATGAATGAGATTTTCCCATTCCAACTTCTTGGAAACAATTTCGGCAAATGGTTATTGTATTTGGAATTGTTTTAATCTGCTTATCATTATTTACTATCTTATTGACACTTGAACTCGGAGACCCCTACATACCGTTACTCTCATCAATTTTTATTGAAACATTAAGTGTTTCACCAACAGCCAACGTTTTCTTCATATTTAACTGTCCCTTTTGTCTACCAGTTATGCAGATATAACAATTGCAAATAAACTCACTTTTCTCATTTTGTCTTGTTTGTTTTGGTAAACATATGTCTTCGTAGTTCGGCATGTTTTTGAATGGTCTCTTCTCAATTTTTCGCTGATGTTCTAAAAGAATTTGACGACAAGTCACGCAAATACTCGAAGGGTACTGAGGGTTGGACAGATCAAAATCGCTGCTTATAAATTGTTTTACAAGTAATTCATGATTTTCACTGATTCGAAAATGTTCCAACTTTTTTGAACCGAGATTAATTTTTCGACCACATGGAGCACAAATTTTTTGTCTATTCTCCTCATGACTACACCGATGATCACAAGGATTTAGCATTTTAAAAAATGGAGCTCATAAAGTACAATACTATAATCGTAAACTTCGGTAATCAAATAGGTTTCGCGACTATATTTATTTACTAATCAAACTTATAGGGTTATAAAATAAATGAATACAGTTTGATTGAAAAAATATCATGTGTTGAATAGGGGCGCATGATTTCAGACAAATTATTAAATTTATAATTGTCATATATATGAATTTTGAACTTCATAATCATCATTTACTCGAAATTTAGATGTCTCTAATTTGATGTTGACATTATTATAATATTGAGAATTGATGTTTGTTATAATTTACTTAAGTCAAATTTTTATTTTACAGATTTTCTAAGTATTATAAATATAAATTACAATAAATTTCGCACTATGAAATTGTATGTATAATAAATTTTTTAAGTATAATAATTTTGTTTCATAATTTCTATGGAATCTAGTTATAAATTAACATAATTTTTAACTTGTGAAATGGAAAGTAATATAGTTATTAATAGTATAATATTTATTTCTTATAATTTGTATAAAATCTAAATGTTATTTGAAATAATTACTGTTTTTCACATTTTCAAATAACCGAAATTTAAATCCTCGAATTATTATTTGACATAATTTTAAATTATTTAAAGTTTTATTTCTTATAATTTTTATTAAACAGAATTATTATTTAAAATAATGTTTATTTTATAAATCTTTCAAATATCTTAATTTTTATGCCACTGAATACCTGAATCGCAGGATATTTTACAAATTAACAATAGATTTTCATTGTTTTTACAGTAAATTTTCATTTATTCGTAGAATAATCTGTAAATTACGTCGTCGGTGATATAAAAATTAAGCCATATTGAAAGTTTATAAAATAAACATTATATTAAATAATAATTCTGTTCAATAAAAATTATAAGAAATAAAACTTTATATAATTTAAAATTATGTCAAATAATAATTCGAGGATTTAAATTTCGGTTATTTGAAAAATGTGAAAAACAGTAATTATTTCAAATAATAATTAGATTTCATACAAATTGTAAGAAATAAATATTATACTTTTAATAATTTTATTACTTTCCATTTCACAAGTTAAAAATTATGTTAATTTATAACTAGATTCTCTTGAAATTATGAAACATAATTGTTATTCTTAAAAAATTTATTATACATACAATTTCATAGTGCGAAATTTATTGTAATTTATATTTATAATACTTAGAAAATCTGTAAAATAAAAATTTGACTTAAGTAAATTATAACAAATATCAATTCTCAATATTATAATAATGTCAACATCAAATTATAGACACCTAAATTTCGAGTAAATGATGATTATGAAGTTCAAAATTCTAATATATGACAATTATAAATTTAATAATTTGGCTGAAATCATGCGCCCCGTTGAATAGATGAGTGAATTCACATGTTTTGATCATGATATATATATACATCAAGCTTATTATAATATGCGATGAAAAAAAATTACCTATAAAAATGACAAAATTGCAAATATTTTATGTACATGACCCGCTATGATTTTGTTAGTGCGATTTTTTGTATTCTGGGCATCTTTAGTGTTACTCTACATGCGCCAATTTCGTCGTTAACGTACCCAAACTTTTTTTGCCTTCCTGAGAACTGTGGGGGGACATCTAAGTAACTCACACAAAATAGGCGTATTTTTAGGAATTTTTTCTGGCGTCTGTTTTTTTAGGGTTCCATGACCGGACAACTAACGTCCTTAATTTTTTATTTGAAATAAAAACAAAAATGTTGTCATTTTCTATACATTAACACACGTAGGATTTTTTCGATATTTTGATTTTTCACAAAATGGTGCGTAATTGAACAAAAAAGTGACAATTTAAAAAAAAATCACAAAATTGTTGATAAAAATAAAAGTAAGTAATATAAAAAAAATCCTACGTGTGTCGACAGCTGTTGATGTATAGAAAATTACAACATTTTCGTTTTTTTGCAGATCAAAAATTTAGGACGTTAGTTGCCGGCCATTAAAATAAAGACGCCTTCCAATGGAATGCTGCACAGCAGGCATTTTTCAGTAAATTTTTTTTAGAAAAGTATATTTTGAATATCAATACTCATACAATAAAACGTACTTTACAGATTTTTAATTGACCATTTCATTGATCAAAAAAAAAATTTTTTAATACGCCTACTTTTCGTGAGTCACTTAGGTTTCCCCCCCCCCCCTTAATAATTTATAAATAATTAAATTGACTTGTACAAAGAGTTACAGTTACAATTTTTATTAATTAGTAAATTTTAAAATGATTTAAATTAGGTAACTTTTTTAATAAAAGTCTCGAAAAATTTTATTTAAAATTCTAAAAATTTAAGTTTTGAAAATATTTCAATTCTGTTATTATTAATAGAATTGAAGATGATTGAAATTTTATAAACTAGTAATTAAAAGTTTGTAAAGTTATTTTAATTCCCTAAATTCTAATAAAATTTATTAAATTTTTAAAGAATTTTATTGTAACTGTTAGAACAGTATTTTGCTTAATTTAAAAAATTTTATTTGTCAAACGTGACCTTATAGTGAAATTTATGGTTCGTTTGAGTTTCATAATTGTAAAAGTAACAAAACAATACTTGTCTCAAATAAAATAATCATCATTAAATTGAAAATTTGCAAAAAAAAATTTTTTTGAAAAATTTGACTATTTCTGACGAAAAGCGTCTCTTATGTAAAATATATCACTTTAATTGCGCGACCACTATAAATTTTGTTAATGTAATATATACAGTAAGAATACTGTCAGTCCAGTCAGTCCACGAGTGCGAAGAGGACACTCTTATGCGGCGTTCAATGTGCGCTCACGCTTAGGGGTGATTCATAGTCAGATACTCTTACTGTATAACTGTTTAAAAAATTTGGTTTCAATTACAGAATCAGAACTTGCTTCTTCAACTTTTGTTGAGGCTAAAAATGACAATTTAAATGAAATGACCCATATATGTGTACGTCCACATGAAAAAGGGCCCATTTTGTCGGTTCTAGTTTTCGAGATGATCGCAATTTAGTAATTTTGGAGCAAAATCTTAATTTTTTTTATTTTACTTTCTCATAGAGAAGGGATTGTATTAGCAAAATTTTCGATTGTGATTTTTTGACATATTTATAAACTTATTTTCATTATACCTAATCTTTTAGTAGGTACTTTATGTACGAATGGGCACTGCCCGTATAAATTTTATAAGTAAATAAATAATTAACGCTTTTTAATAATCTTAGGCTTATTTTAAAGGTCATTTTCTACGGAATAAGAATTACTTATAGGCATAAACCTGTAATTTTTTATTTGGAATAAGCATGACGTCAAAGTTGGACAAAAAAATTGGAAAAATTTAAAATAAATTTTTTGTGCTAAAAACTATTCTAGAACATATATAAAACATGAAATGGTAAAGATTTTTAAAGAAAAGTCAATAAAAAAATATGTTTGAATTTCAAAAATTATTTTTCTCCTAATAATATTATTTCAAATTTTTTGAATTTTTTTGTCCAACTTTGACGTCATGCTTATTCCAAGTTAAAAATTACAGGTTTATGCCTATAAGTAATTCTTATTCCGTAGAAAATGACCTTTAAAATAAGCCTAAGATTATTAAAAAGCGTTCATTGTTTTAGAAGTTATTCAAATTTTTGTAAAACATTGAAAATGACGATTTTTAAGAATATCTTCTACAAATTTCGGCCAAATGACTTCTGTAAGGTCTTATTCTTTTCAAAATTTTATCGTCTTTTAAAATATAAACCAAAAAAATTTTAGTTTTCATGAATTTTATGTTAAAGAATTTTTTTTATTCCTTTAAAAATGGGTGGACTGACAGTTTCGGACGGTACTGTACTTTTTTGAAAATTTTGTTTATAAATGTAAAAGTAACTTTAAAAGTATCATTGCCAACTTATAGAGCATTCAAAAACGCTTCGATTGACTTATTTTTGAACCTGATTCGGTAAAAAATTATTAAATTATTGCTATTCGAGAAATCAAAAATTGTGGAAAATATCACTTTTTCAACATTCTTGTTTATTAACTTATGTGTAATTATTAAACTCTTATAACCATCTTATAGAATATATAAAGACACATTTTTTGGACCAAGATTTAATGATTTTTAATCTTTTTATAAAAAGTAATTCTTATGTTGCAATTATTATTATTTCTATGAGGAAGCAAAGTGTTCATGAAATGAACACAAAAATTATAAAAATGTACAACTTGGCAGCGGTTTTTTACTATCAATTTACATGTTTTGACAAGTCGAATCATGCGGTTTTCATTAATTTTCGATAATTTAACTGTTTGATTTCATTGGTTCTTTTGAAAAAAGAAAAGGTCCTATTTTGTCGGTCATTTGCAAAAGTAATCAGTATTTTAAAAATGGAGGTGAGGAAAAATTTTAAAACGCTTGATTTTTCAACTCTAAGGTGCCCTGGACTGTAAACAATTCTTATCTGAATAACTTCCCAGAAGAACCAGAAATATCACCATCAATTAGTATCACAATCTTTAATTCCGTTTTTCTCGAAATGAGATTTTAGCGTACTAAACTTTGAAATTCTGTAACTCATCGAATTTTTCACCAAAAAAGTTCTGTGACCACTCAAAATTTTCCAAGGAATTCGCCCATGTAGATAAGTCCAATAGTGCCAAAATAAGCCCTTATCATGTGGACGTTCACATATAAATAAATGATGCTCTTTTCAGATGCGATATTCTCGCATAGTTATAAAATTGTTAACTAAAAACACAAGCCTGCAAAAAAATAAAAAATTTCCGTTGTCTGAGATCGAGAAGTCATTTCCCGCAGTATTTAGTGCTTCTATCGGGTAAATCCGACGTGCTACAGACTTGACATAGGAATCAAATTAAAGCTTAAACCCTCTACTTTACGAAGATACAGCGATATTGCCAACAACGAACTGAATTAGCTATCAAAAATGATTTTTTTTACAGTTGGCAAGCATAAAAATGGACTCACACTGTCCCTAAATGCAACTGTTTTAGAAAATGATTGGATTCGTTTAGAATTTGTCACCCAGGAGTTTTTGGGGTTGCTGATTACGAATATCATGTCAAAATAAAAAAAATCTGTGGACAGATTCGTAATCAGCGACCCTGAAACCCCTCGAGTAACGAGTTTCATGCAAAATGAATCAATTTTAAAAAGTTAATCTCCATATTGGATCCATCATTTTGAGTTTTAAAAATCTGACATCATGTTCGTAATCATAGATCTCGAAAACCCCCGAGTAACAAATTCTAAGCGAATCCAATCATTTTTCAAAATAGTTGTATTTATGTCAATTTGTATGCAGGACAACTGTTAAAAATCAATTTTGACAGTAAATTTAGTTTGATGTTGGTAATATCTTCGTAAAGTAGAGGGTTCAAGCTTTAATTTAACTAATATGAAAAGTCTCTAGTACGTCGGATTTACCTAGTAAAAATTTTAAAAACTACTAAAAAGGGATTTTTGGGTGTTTTACCCCCAATTTTCTCAAAATCCTGACGTGATGGGAGGTTTTCGTTGCCAGATTCGGATTTAGCGCACCAAAAACTACAAAAATTACTTCTCGATCTCAGACAACGGGAATTTTTATTTTTTCGCAGGCTCTTTTCACACATATTAACACACATATTGAGGATTAAGAAAAAAATATTTTTTTATTTATTCTGCCCTTTATGGCGACTATGGCATGAACCACAACCAATATTCTACATCTATTTTTAAGCTGATTTTTTTACCGTTTTAGGGGTGGAAAAGGGGTAAAAAAAATTCAAAGCGCCGCCATTTTCTCATTTTTTTCAAATTCATTTTTCTTGTTCAGGCCATAGCCACTAACATATATTTTAAGAAATTCTTTGGATTTTTTGTTTCCGACATTTTGAAGCAGAGATATCGTGTCAACCAGTTTTTTTCCGGACAATCACTTTAGCCGCCATTTTGTCGACAGAAGGGCAGAATAAATAAAAAAATATTTTTTTCTTAATCCTCAATATGTGTGTTAATATGTGTAAAAAAGCCCAGTGTTTAGATAAACTTTACTATGAAAAAATAAATGTTGAAAAAACCATAATTATCTATAAAATCTTTGTCCAAAAAATTTTTAATAACAAAAATCAGCAGTCTTCTGAATCAAAGCAAACCACCCCCCACTAAATTTGTAGCGGTACATTTTAGAATAACCTGCCCACCTCTGAGCAGACCTGTGATAAA
The DNA here is from genome assembly GCA_032872505.1 of Leptopilina syphax. Taxonomy (NCBI): domain Eukaryota; kingdom Metazoa; phylum Arthropoda; class Insecta; order Hymenoptera; family Figitidae; genus Leptopilina; species Leptopilina syphax. The sequence continues at coordinate 23,513,812 of CM065472.1, read as the reverse complement.
TGTCTGAATCAAAATAAGTACTTTAGATATTTAAATTATTTTCCTCTTTTTTTACCGTGGGAAATAATTTTAGAGGTGTGCAAAATTGCTCGAATTAGCCGAGTCGAGGGGTTGCATACATTTGTATCAGAATGAAAAGAGCAGAATGACTATTATGTCGAATTCACAAACGTAGAATCTGTAACTTTACGAATTTGTTTTTATCGAATACAAAATTTAAGAAAATTATTTTCACGAATTAACATTGACATAATTTTTATTTTCACTAAACAATAATTGATAGAATTTTAAAATAGTCGATTTCTTATTTAGTCGAAAGTTTAAAAATCCGAATTTTAATTAAACCTAATTTTATTTTGTCGAATAGTGGTTCAATATAATGTGAATATTAACGAAATTTATTATAGCCGAATTTATAACTAACCTAAATGTAACTGAACCGAAAAGTAATATTACATATTCCTTATTCTATAGAAATTAAAAGTGTTCGAATTATCATTTAATCGAATATTTATTATATAGAATTAATTTTAATCGATATTTCGAAATCTCGAAATGCAAATTAATCTAAACTAATTTTTAAGGAAAATACAACTAAGCGAATTTCTAATTATCCGAAAGCTAATTTGGTAGAAAATTTTTGTGGGTGAATTTAATTTGAGCCAAAAAGCAAGTAGCCGAAACGTCATCTATTACAATCTTATAATGGCGAAAAAGCTATTTGTAAGAATGGTTAAATAGTCGAAACGCCATCTATTCGAATTGTCCAGTAGACGATTCGTAATTTAGCCGAATGGAAAAAACGTCGAATGGACAAAGCGTCGAATTTTGAAAACATCGAATTGTCAATTCATCGAATTCTCAAAACATTGAATTGTCAATACGTCGAATGTTTAAAACGTCGAATGATAAAAACGTCGAATGCTAAAAACATCGAATCGTTTCGTCTGTTACGTTAGTTTAGTTACATTAGTTATGTTACTTTCATGTTTGATACACTACCGTCCACGAGTATCAGGACGATTACACGCGACTCTGAAAAAACATGCTATCACTTTCTCAATCATATCTCGTAAATAATAGGAGATACAAAAAAAACTTAAATACGGTTAGAAAGCTGATTAAATTTTGCGTAAAATAAGACGTCTTTGAAGTCATTTTGTTAACTATTTTTTGAGTTGTAGAATGAGAAAGAAATAAAAAAAAATTTCTCATTTTTGTCTCTTGACTTCAACTTTTTCAAAAATCTAGAAAAATTTAGATAAGATTTTTCTAAAAACACAGAAATCTTGGTTAGAATTTCAGCTTTAAAATAAGCCTTCGAAAATTAAAAAAGGTTAATCCGTCTTCAACATATCATTAAAAATGTGAAGCCGAGTTTCGACGATTGGTTCATTAGAATTTAACTGTGACGACTCGATGCTAGCTTCGCGTGGCTGCAAATAGGAGAGAAAACAGGGACGAATTTATGCTACGGGGAATAACAAATAATGATGTTTCACGAGTAATATAAAGAAACTCGACAGATCATCGTTCTTCCGCATGAAGTCGTCCCTGCTTTCTCTCTCATTTGCAACCGCGCGAAGACAGAATCGAGTTGTCAGAGTTTAATTCCAATGCACCAATCGTCGAAACTCGGCTTCACATTTTTAATGATATATCGAAGACGGATTAATCTTTTTTAATTTTCGAAGGCTTATTTTAAAGCTGACATTCTAATGAAGATTTCTGTGTTTTTAGAAAAATTTTATCTAAATTTTTCTAGATTTTTGAAAAAGTTGAAGTCAAGAGACAAAAATGAGAAAATTTGATAATTTTTTTTATTTCTTTCTCACTCTACAACTCAAAAAATAGTTAACGAAATGACTTCAAAGAAGGCTTATTTTACGCAAAATTTAATCAGCTTTCAATCCGTAGTCAAGACTTTTTTGTATCTCCTTTTATTTACGAGTTATGATTGAAAAAGTGATAGCATGTTTTTTCATAGAGTCGCGGGTTATCGTCCTGATACTCGTGGACGGTAGTGTACGTCAATTAGTTACGTTTGTTACGTTAGTTATGTTACTTATGTTATATACGTCAATTTGTTACGTTAGTTATGTTACTTATGTTAGATACGTCAGTTACGTTGGCTGTTGTTGTTTTGTTGTATACACTGTAAATATGCGCAGTAACATTTGATGTTCATTTTACATGCGTAAAATTTGTTGCGCGTATCAAATATATCAGAAGATAATATCGTGTTAAGATTTGATTCAATACCAAATCAGAAGTAGAAATTCGGATCGAATTCTGTTTCCGTATGAAAACCGAATGTAATTTGAAGAAGGCTTTTGTTTCGTTACTGAATCAAAATCAAAATAGAAAGTGAATTTTGGTTCTATATCACCAAACAAAACTAAAATGGAATGGACTTTTGTTTCGTTACCAAATCAAAATATTATAACGAAATCAAAATTCGACTTCCGTGAATGTCCGTGATTACAACAAAATTTTTAAAAATAATTTTCAAAAATAAAGTGTACGTATATTGAAAATCATTAATGAAAAATCATTATTGAAAATCAATAATAGACCTAAATATTTGGTGAATTCCATAACACTTAATATTTTACTAGACATTGTAAGGAATTCGAAGATGCGATACAAATATAGAATAGGGAGCTTGCATCAAAAAAAAATTTTTTTTAAGAAATAGTAAATATAGATATTTTAAAATATATATTAGCGTTGAAAGTTTTTAATTTTTTTAAGTTTACACATTAAAAAATTAAATTGAAATTGTAAAATTTTTGAAAATATCCATGCTGAAAGAAAACGATTTTTATTGACTACTGAAACGTGACGTCACAGGTGCTTATTCTCGCGTCTTTTGCTGCATGATCCATGCATGATCTTTGTTTACGATTTACAGTTTTTAAATTATTTTACTTTATTTGAAATGAAAATAAGTGATTTATTTTTATCAAAAAATGCCTTGTTCATTAAACCTGGGATTTAAAAAAGCAGATCTATCGAATTTGCCTAAAATATCGATTTATTATTTTATTTTTAGGTTATGTTGACTACTCAATTTTATATTATACAATAATATTAGAAATTTTTATTTACTCTTGCATATCTCAAAATATAATTTATAAGTAGTATAATTTAAAATTTATGCAATGTAAATATATAAATTAAAATGATTTTGACAACAGAAAAATTTGGTTTACAACGACAGCATATTGTCGTCTCATTTTGCAATAGAAGCATTGTCTCATGATATTTTTTTGTGGTATAAAAAATAATTTTTCTGGTGTCTTGATTGTTGGCTGATAAATTCTGGCATAAAACACGTCTTATGTCTTTTGTTTTTCTCCATAGTATAATAATATTGAGGTGACCCCTCAACATATTTTTCGTTGCGGCCTATTTTTAAAAAAATCTCATAATTTGTAAAAATGATGTTTAATATCCATAAAATTGATTTTTGAGAATTATTTTATAAAATTTTTTGAATTTTACTTAGAATTTTAATTTTTAAGTTGAGTTGAACAGAAAAAAGGTTAGATTGTCAGTTATGTAAATTTAATAAAGAAGCATGGAAATAATTTTGATAATACAAATTTCTTGAATGATATTTGTTAAAAATGAGCTAATTTACTTGTATAAATAGATTATTATGTAAACCAACCCAAAATAATAGATAAAAATTGATTTTAAATTTTAACTATAAAGTGTCAAAAATCACTACATTTTATTTACATTTTTCTAAAAATTTTATAAATATTAAAAAATTTATTACTACATAATGTTAAGTACTTTTAATGTACTTTCATATTATGTGCTACACAGTGGGCAAAAAAGTGATTTTAATCACTTATTTCTTCTCAGGTGCAAGACTGAAAAATCCAATTTTTGTGTTAATATTTAAGTTTGAGCTTCTTTTCTATTAAATATTGGTGATGGAGAACGAGACACTTTGTAGTTTTATTCATGTTTAAAAAATCTGCTTCCAAATGCGAGTTTGTTGGTTAAAATGCAGGTAATTTTATAACACTGAAGTTGGTTATCTCAATAGTCTTGCAAAAATCTACTTGCATTTTAACCAACAAATTCGTTTTTTCATCAGATATTTGAAACTAAATTTAAATTGAAAAGTAGCTCGTTCTCCATCACCAAAAATTTAATAGCATGAAAAAGAAGGTCAAACGTAAATATTAACACAAAAATTGAATTTTTCAGTCTTACACCTAAGAGGAAATAATTGATTAAAATCACTGAAAATCATGAAACACTCAATATTAAACGTAAAATTTTGCAAATTTTTTTATTATAAAATTAAAAAGTTGCACATAATATAAAAGTACATTGAAAGTACTTTACATTATGTAGTAATAAATTTTTTAATATTTATAAACATTTTAGAAAAATGTAATTAAAATGTAGTGACTTTTGACATTTTATAGGTAAATTTTAAAATCAATTTTTATCTATTATTTTGGGTATGGGTAAGAATTCCTGAAGTGGGCAACGGATTTTCCAAGGTTTTAAATTTCTATAATAAACTTTATAAAAATTAAGTACTAATAGAGGGACAAACAGTCACCAAGTTTTATTTAAAAATATTCATTTGTTTATTTTTTATAAACAATTTAATTTTAATGTAACATTTTTTTTAAACATTTATATCTTAGAACTGGATTATCGGATTTTGATGAAAATTTTTGGACACAATTAATGAAGATTTGAGCTTTTTAAGAAAAATTATTTCAATGTTGAAAAAAATTATTTATTGTAAAAAATAATTGTTAATAATAAACAAATGAATAATTAATTGTGTTCTGGACCTTTGTGGTAAAATTCTTTTTTAGAACCTTAAACTATATAAATCAAGGATTAAATAACTGAAAGAAAAAGTTGGTAGATCGAAATAGTTTATTAACTGTGAATTTTTTTGTGAGCGCGGTCGCGTTGTTCTGTGCGTCGCGGCTTGACGTGGAGCTCCATAAATCCATTGCACACTCACCATGAACAAAAAGTGTTCTTAAAAACTGAAATACAGAATAAGTATCTAAAATTTAAGATTATTAGTAGAATTATTTTACCACATTATTATTTATATTAGTGACAATAATATGTAAAAATAATTTTTTTATTCAGGTATTTTTAAGTAATGTAATTTACTTTCAATTAAATAAATTTCACTTTGTTGGTGTTTAACTAGTATTTTTGTTTTAATTTTCTACTAAATTTGTAAGTAAATAAAAAATGTTTTTGTTAAAAGTAAAAATTTAAATTAAAATTTTTGTTATGGAATTTTATTGAAACAGGTAAAATTTCGTCTAAAGCAAAGATTTGAAATTTGCTTATGTTAGATTTATTTTTTTAATATCATCAGCGATAATTTGAAGAAAAAAAACTGTTTATTACTCAGAAGACAGTATTTTACACTTGGAAAGTTTTCAATTTTCCCTTTTTTTAAAAAATATTGTATAATTTGTTTTATTAATCTAACACAAGGAAATTTGAATTCTCTGCTTTAGACGAAATTTTACCAGTTTCAATAAAAATCCATAACAAAAATTTTAATCTAAAGAAAATTTTTTTACTGTGAACTTTTTTCTTATTTAACAAAAAAATTTTTTATTTACTTAGAAATTTAGTCGAAAATTAAAACAAAAATACTAGTTAAACACTAACAAAGTAAAATTTATTTAATTGAAAATAAATTACATTTCTTAAAAATACCTGAATAAAAAAATTATTTTCACATATTATTGTCACAATTATGAACAATAATGTGGTAAAATAATTCTACTAATAATCTTAAATTTTAGATACTTATTCTGTATTTCAGTTTTTAAGAATACTTGGTGTTCGTGGTGAGTGTGCAATGAACTTATGGAGTTTCACGTCAAGCCGCGACGCATGTAACAACGCGACCGCGCTCACAAAAAAATTCACAGTTAATAAACTATTTCGATCTACCAACTTTTTCTTTCAGTTATTTAATCCTTGATTTATATAGTTTAAGGTTCTGAAAAAAAATTTTACAAAAAAGGTCCAGAACACAATTAATTATTTATTTGTTTATTATTAACAATTGTTTTTTACAATAAATAATTTTTTTCAACATTAAAATAATTTTTCTTAAAAAGCTCAAACCTTCAATAATTGTGTCCAAAATTTTTCATCAAAATCCGATAATCCAGTTCTAAGATATAAATGTTTAAAAAAATGTTACATTAAAATTAAATTGTTTATAAAAAATAAACAAATGAATATTTTCATATAAAACTTAGTGACTGTTTGTCCTTCTATTAATACTTTATTTTTATAAAGTTTATTATAGAAATTGCAGACCTTGGAAAATCCGTTACCCACTTCAGGAATTCTTACCCGTATGTTTCCTGTTGAAAGTATATGGATACAAATTCTATCCAATTTTATATTTTTAATACAAAAGATTAATAAAGATAAATTATTTTTATCTTATTTTATTCGTGTCATTCCTTTTTTATTTTAAAGTTATCCGTGACAATCCATATATATCCTTCTTTTCATCCACATAAATTTGTATACAAATAAATCTCAAGAATGTTATCCAAACCAATCATAACACTATCTATTCAATCCTTATTAATATATTCTTAATTTAAAATTTAATCAATCACTATTTATCTTAACTTTTCTATCCAAATTTATTCTGGTTTTTTCTTTGTTAATCTCTTGTAATCCCTACATTTATCCATTGTATTTCACATCCATACGAATCACTTAAATTTTATCTTAATCTATAATAATTTCTTTACCTGTTTCAATCGAAGAGGAAACCAATCTTTCTTAATCATATTTTTTATCAAACATAATCTATTTTCAATAATCTTCAATATTTTCTATCTCATGATCTAATTAGAGTTTTATATCTACATAAATCTCTGGAATTAAATCTCAAACAATTTTTTTCAATAGGCTCATTTTATTTAATTACAGTAGTCTGGAACTAAATATATCTTTGACGTTCAAACATTATGGTATCCAAATCTATCTATTATGATTGTTTCTAATGGTTAATTTTACTATCAATTGAATAACATAGATAACTTGCAAACTAAAATTTATATCAGTTATATAAAGATATTGAAAAATTTTCTGAACTGTATTAATTTCTATATAATTCAATTAATTTAACCATGTGGTCAAATTATATTATATAACAATACTCAACGGTATTTGACAACTCTATACACCTAAATTATTACAACAAATATTTAAGAAATAATTTTTTATAGTCCTTTAAAAAGATATATGTGACGCTCCACGAGAAAAGGGACCTTAGCTGCAAAAAAATTAATTTTGAGTTATTTATATCATTCCGTACTTTTTGAGTTGCTCTTTCATATACAAAAAGCAAAAATAATTTCTACTTACAGGTTTTTTTGTTATCAATGTTTAAAAATGAACCTTTTTAGTGTTTACACCCGGTTGTTTAGAAAATCATCCCCTCTACTTTCTAACACAACTACACAGGTTATGTACGTACAACTCATGCGCTTCGTGTAACATGGATAACTATCAATGTGAAGTGAGTAGTGGGACTGACTTTCAATGAAACGTCTTGACCAATCAGAGTGGTTCCACTTTAAATGCCTCTCCTGCAAAATTCGTCTGTAAGTCATAAGGTCCCTTTTCTCGTGGAGCGTCACATATATTATATGCATTGTGACACGGCTATTTTAGCCGTACATAAAATATTAATTTAATCAATAGATTAAAAAGCAAAGTAACACCAGAACGGGAATCGAACTGTTTAGTTCCTTCTATTTTATTTATTATTATTTTTTAACAACACTTATGTTTACCTTAATTTCGTCACTTCTGACAAAGATTAATAATTTAATGACATTCACCTGCAAACTTGTCACATCGATGTCTAAAATCCACATAATAACCTCGGAAATTAATCGTTTCTTTCTCTTGTTTTTATTGTTTAAAATCGCGAGAGTTGACTCTTGCCTCTCGTCAACTCCTTACTCAACGTCACGGAAAGACGGAATTCAAAGTCATCGAAGGAAGCGCTTCCTGGCATACATACAGTGTGCGTCACGATTGTGACTTACTTAAATAAAATTTAGAACAATTGTCCTTTTGTGTAAAAAATGAGTCAGGGGTCCATCCGAGAAAGACGTCGTCTTGACGATGAGTCCCTGTCATATTAAAATGAGCTGTTCCTCCGACCAGTCTGAAGTTTGAATTGATAAAATATTGATAGTAAAATTCGAGCCTTGTTTAGGCGGCTTTCCGCCGACTAATGTTCAAAATTGTGATAAATTAATAAAAATAAATCAATAGCAATTTTGTCAAATCAGCGTTGTTCAGTGATCATCCTTACTCTTCCCCTCTCCGCGGTTATTATTTTATTACATATCTGAATAAAATATCTTAAAAATTTGAAATTCTATATTAAAAGCAGAATTATAAAGCGCATGAAAGTTGGCATCACCGACGTCAGCGTTGTCAGCTGATCATAGCGTCCGACATTTTGAGATTCATTCGTTCGGTTACGTTCGTTGTGAGAAGTTAAAGGCTTTGCGCCAGACCATGTGCAGTAATAATGTACATACTAAACTGTTGATTTAGAAAATGATGTTAAAACTGTTAAAAATAATAAGTGAATAATATTTCATGCTGTTCAGAAACAAGTGCATTAAAACAAAAGAACCTCAAATGTCCAAGTTCTGCTTATTCACTTTTAAAAGTAAATTACTGTCATGCATAGCATGAAAGGCCAATGATTATTACAAATAAATAAATAAAAAATACAAAAAATTAAACTTCGATTTGCTTTATAAAGCAAATCAAAGTTTCAATACCTGCACATATCCTATATGAGCGATTCCACGTCAAGTGATCAAGGGGTCTTACGGTGCAATGTTTACTTTGAAAATTTGTTACTCTTAAACAATTAAACATGGAAATTTGACCGAGTACAGTTTCGAAAGGTTTTTTCATGCTCTTTCGATTGGAAATAAGCATTTTGAAAAAAAAAAATTTTTTGACCAAAAAAAATCAAAATTAAAAATAAATTTTAATTTTTGGGGGGGAAGGATACGATTTTTTTTTTTTTTTTTTTTTTAAACGAAAGCTGAGGTTTTTTCCTAAAAGGACATATAAATGAAAAAGTGGGACAAGAATGTTTAAACACTGAAAAAAAGAGATTTCTACTGACCGGAGTGCTAAAAACCCGGTTTTTGGCTCTGTTTGGTAGAAATCTCTTTTTTTCAGTGTTTAAACATTCTTGTCCCACTTTTTCATTTATATGTCCTTTTAGGAAAAAACCTCAGCTTTCGTTTAAAAAAAAAAAAAAAAAAAAAAATCGTATCCTTCCCCCCCAAAAATTAAAATTTATTTTTAATTTTGATTTTTTTTGGTCAAAAAATTTTTTTTTTTTAAAATGCTTATTTCCAATCGAAAGAGGATGAAAAAACCTTTCGAAACTGTACTCGGTCAAATTTCCATGTTTAATTGTTTAAGAGTAAAAAATTATCAAAATAAGCATTGTACCGAAAAACCCTAAACTTTCACCCCCTCCCCCTCGAAAAATATTAGACTAAGTTAAAAAATATTTTTACCAAAAATCACTATCCACTAGTACTACAAAAGCCCCAAGTTTAGGCACGATTGGAGAAAAAATTTTTTCCACCTTGATCACTTGACATGGAATCGCTCATATATAGGATATGTACAGGTACTGAAATAGCAGTATAGTGATAATCTAGTCACTTTATACTTTTACTTTGATAAAATAAGAAAACTTTGTTTGGGTAGAAATGGATAAGAAAGAATTTCATCATAGATCTATATTGATAGAAATTAAAAGATTCTTCCTCGACATAACGGAGGTTACGAAGTTCTCGACTTGCTCCTTTTAATACTTTTTATTTGCTTTTAGTTCTTGCGAGAGTCTTCTTCGCCTCCTCAAGGGCCGTCCTGAAGACTCCGCATCCTCCGCTGCTTGCAATATGGGTGGTTGACACCTTATTGCCAAACTTTTCCTTGCATAAAAAGCAACTTGGGCTCTTCTTACAGTTGGAAAACCTATGACCGGCTTCACCGCCGGTCACTGGCGACCTACTGCCAGCCCGACCCACTAAAACCCGTAACCCTTATTCTGGAGCCCTTTACCCTCCCTCGGAACTGTCGTAAGACTTAAGCCTTCGAGGGTGGCGCTTCAACTCTGCCGCTCATGCGACCTTCTTCTTCTCTCTGCGGTTTTCCTGCGTCCGTAGTTTAAAAAATAATTAAAACTATTTTATAGTCTAAGCGGAATTTACAGCACAACAATAATAAAAAAAAATTTTAAGAAGTTTAAAAAGTCTAAAGATAAAATTGCAAACAAATATAAAGAAGAAAAGAAAAAAAAGTAAACACATATATAATGTTGAGAAGACAAAACTGTACAAAGACAAATAAAAAACACAAAACAAATTAAAAAATGTATAAGGACAAATAAATCACAAAATAAATTAATAAAAAACAAACAAAACAAATTAAAAGCTGTTTAAATTACGCTTTTTGACGGCCGTCGAGATCCTTCCTCGACATAACCGAGATTATGAAGTTCTCGACTTGCCGCCAATTCTTTTCTGACTAGGTCATCAGCGATACCATGTTCTCCGGTGTAACTTGACTGTTAACACCTTCAAACATGGCCCGCCTCTCCCAGTCCCATTTCTTGCATGAGAAGAGGGTGTGCTCCGCGTTGTCCTCAGGAAACTGGCAATATGCACACACCTCGACCTCGCGTAATTTAAAGCGACACAGGTACGAGTTAAAACACCCGTGACCTGTGAGAGCCTGAGTCATATAATAGGAAACCTGACCGTGTTTCCTATTTATCCAGGTGCCGAGTGCCGGGATAAGGCGATAAGTCCATCGACCTTGTTCCTCACCATCCCATCTTTCTTGCCATCTTTCTATGAGCCTGTGCCTCGCTTCTTTGCGGATCAGGCCCTTGCTTGGGCTTATTTCCTCATCCAAGGAACTGCTTTCTTTAGAAAAGAGAAACATTTCATCCCTTTCCCTCGCCAAAAGATCAACTGGCGGGACACTTGCAAGGACCTGCACAGCACTCGTAGATACCGTCTTATATGCAGAGATGATACGCGTTATCGATCTCTGCGCCGACAGTATCTTTTCACAGATGTTGACACATCTTTTATTCCTCAGGGATGGGGACTACGCTAGGGCTGCATAGAGCATTTTAGCATGGGCGACACTCGCCACCAGTCTCCGTTTTTGTTCACGGAAGGCCGCCTACATTTGGCATTAACCGTGAAAGATTAGCCGGACATTCGATCGCCTTATTTGACGCCGTAGCTATGTGGTGGTGGAAGTTTAACCTTCCATCTAACTCCACACCAAGGTATTTAATTTGTTTACTCCACTTGACCTCGAATCCGTCTATCACGATTCGTGGGAGCTCATAACCACGTCTGTCTGTGACCAGCAGTGCCTCGGTCTTTTCCAGGGACATTTCAAGACCTCTGGTATCCAGCCAGCTTTTTGCTAGTCGCAGACATTCGTTCACCAATGTCCCAAGAGCCTCCTCACTTTCGGCAGTGCACATGAACAACGCGTCGTCCACAAAGCCGATGATCACCGCACCTTAGGGTAGATCCATTCGCAGAAAATCATCGTAAGATATATTCCATGCAAATGGACCCACCCTCGAGCCTTGAGGAGACCCATGCTGCATCTCTTCCTTGAGAGTGCAGGTGTCTCCCTAATATATAACCCACCTGTCGCTAAGATAATTATCCATTATCCGCAACAAGTAGGCCAAGTTGTTTTTCTTTTCCATCGACTCGATGAGATCTTTCCATCTTGCGGAATTAAACGCGTTGCGTATGTCAATTGCTACCAACGCGCAGAAGCTCTTCTTTTTTCCGGGTCCCAACTTGTTTTTTCCTGCTTTGGCTATGTCCACAACTGCCTGGATGGCATCAACTGTGGACTTGCCTTTACGGAAACCAAATTGGTGATCCGATAGACTATTCTCTCCGGTCAAGTGGCTTTGCATTCTCTGCAGAACCATATCCTCTAGAAGTTTACCCATCGTATCTAGCAGGCATATAGGCCTGTATGATGAGACTTTATCTAGAGGTTTTTTACCTTTCCTCAGGAGGACTAACCTCTGTCGCTTTTAGTCGCGGAAGAACTCTTCTTTCTCAAGTCAAAGATTGAAGCATCGAAGCAGAATCTGGGGTGAAGTGTCGATTACCAACTTTAGGATCTCGTTACTTATCCCATCGATTCCAGGCGCCTTGCCTGTTATCAATCTTTTGCCTGCTTTTTGCAGTTCACTAAGTGTGAAGAGTTCTTCCTCTTGGACTTTGTAAAAACTCCAGTCCCTTCTAAGGTATGGCTCTGCAGGAGAAAACAAAGAACTTATTATCTTTCTGACCCAATCGGGATTGTCCAGGCCGGGGGTCTTTTGCCTCGTCACTAATTTCTTAGTCACGATTTTAAAAGCCAGACCCCATGGGTCCTTATCGACTTCCTCGATTAGGTCCTTCCAGCTACGGCGTCGCGATCTGCGGATCTCTTTTTCGCCTCCTTGAAAGCTTCTTTCAGCAAGGGATCTCCCTTAGATCGGGTATATGTCCTTCTTGCTTCGAGGCATTCCTTTCTCAAGGAGGCTAGCTCCTCTGACCACCAGTGCAAGGATTTTCTTAGGGGAATGGCGCCTTTGCGTGGCATAGACGCATTGCAAGCGGTGACTATCATGTTCCTCACCGCTCGAACCTCCTCATCCAGACTGCTCTGCCTCTTCACTCAGCCCAAGTCCTCAATTAAAAGGGCTTCTCTTAGGGACCGGCCGAACTTTTCCTTGTCGAGTCTCTTCATATTCCACGAGGAGGTTTTGCGACTAGGAACATCCTGTCTTTTTCCTCCTCGTGTGTCTCCCATCGAGACTGAGAACTCAATGTACTGGTGGTCACTTGCGGTATATTCCTCAGAGACCCGCCAGTCGCTTATGCGGCTAAATAGTTTAGACGATACGATCGTTAGATCTATAATTGATCCGATCGCACCTCGTCTAAAAGTCCATGTATTGCCTCGGTTTACAGCCAATAAGTCGTTTCTGGAGATCATTTCTCTAATACGAATTCCTCTCTTGTCGAGTCTCGTCTCACCCCACTCTGGCGACTTTGCGTTAAAATCGCCAGTGATGATGACATCCAGCCTGGATTTTGTGAGGCTCGCTTCTAGGTCTTCGATATTAGCTTCGAAGTTTGTCAGTGGGTCGTTGGGTGAGAAGTAGCAGCTATACATACGTATATTAGCTACCTCTATCTACACAAACCCACTGCTCGTCTCCAGAAACTTGTCAACCCGCAATTCTGGGTTGCACAGCTTTATAGCGGCTCTTTTCGCCTTATCCTGATACCAAGGGGCGAGATCGCTTCCTTGATACTGCTCACCGCAGAACAGGATATCGACCTCATTTTCCCTTGCTGTTTGCATTAGAAGCAACTGTGCATCCTTACTTGTATGCAGGTTGACCTGCAAAAATTTTAAGGATTTGCCCTTTTAATCTTTTGCAGTTCTTCCTTGTAAACCGGGCAGGCTCTCTTTCCGGACTCATGATCCGTTTCTGGCTTCACCAGGTCCCAGCAAGTAAGGCATTTCGGCTTAACGTTACAGCTCTTCGCGAGGTGTCCCTCTCCGCCGCATCTTTGACAGTTTTTACTTCTGTCGGGGCCTTTGCAGGTTCGGGTAGAGTGTCCGTAGGCTAAGCACTTTTAGCACCTAGCTACTTCAACATGCTCGCGAATTTGAGCATTTATCCACCCGATTTTGATTCCGCCAAGTTTAAGCAGAATGTCACTTTCTGCTTCTGCCAAGCGGATTAGAGCAACCTTAGTTCCTCTGTAGCGCGGCAGTAATTTGCACTCTATAGGCAGGTCGGATTTGCCCAGCTTTTCTTTCAATCCTGAAGTCACCTCACTCTCTGTAGTGGCTTCATCCAGGTCTTTGATTTCTAGAGACCTCTTATTTACTAGAGGTATGACCTCGGCCTTGCTATGCAGGGCCAAGGACAGACTTTTCGCAAATTTTAAAGTCTCTCCACCCTTTTTCACTATCAGGAGAACTTCCTGTTTAAAATTTCTCCTGATTTTCTGTACCACGGTGCCTGTATCTTCAGGTTCAACCTTTTTTTTATCAGCGGCAAGATACCCTCGTAAAACTTTGGGTCTCTTGCCGTGATCTTTACAGCTTCCGTAGGCCTGAGTTTCGAAGGGGGCTTCGTGAACTCTTTTTTCTCGCCTTGGGTCTTTCTTCCTGAAGTCCGTTTCTTTCTTTTTCCAACAACCTTAAAGCCATCCTCAATTATTATTATTATTATTATTATTATTTTTTTTTTTATTATTATTTTTTTTTGCTTAAGGACTTTTGGGAAATCTGCCTACAGATACCTTGGATTACGCACTCCAAAGTTATGTGGGGTTGGTATGATACAAAAAAAAGCAAAAGGAAATATAAAAAAAGAAAAATAAATAAATGTTATAATAAATTTAACAAACTGGCGACCTACTACCAGCCCGACCCATTAAAACCCGTAACCCTTCTTTTGGAGCCCTTTACCCTCCCTCGGAACTGTCGTAAGACTTTAGCCTTCGAGGGTGGCGCTCCAACTCTGTCGCTAGGTCTTTCCTTCTCTGGGTACTCAGGATTATTTCTTCTTTTAAAAAGAAGAAATACTTCCTCCCTTTCCCTTGCCATAAGATCTGCCGGCGGGACACTTGCAAGGACTTGCACAGCACTCGTCGAGACCGTCTTATACGCAGAAACGATACGGGTAGTAACACATCTCTGCGCAGACAGCATATTATCGCAAATGTTTTTGCTTCTTGTTTTAAGTGAGGGAGCCCAAGCTGCTGCTGCGTAAAACAGCTTAGCGTGGGCAACACTAACCACCAGTCCCCTTTTCCTTTCACGTGGTCTGCGAACGTTTAGCATAAGTCGTGCCAAGTCTGACGCACACTTTATCGCCTTATTCAAGGCCGTCGCTATATGGTAATGGAAGTTTAACCTTCCATCGAGCTCCACTCCCAAATACTTAATATGTTTACTCCACTTGACCTCGAATTCGTCTATCACGATTCGTGGGAAACTATAACCACGTCTGTCTGTGACGAGCAGAGCTTCGGTTTTTTCCAAGGCCATTTGAAGACCTCTGGCATCCAGACAGCTTTTAACTCGCCGCAGACATTCGTTCACCAATGTCCCAAGGGCTTCCTCGCTTTCGGCTGAGCACACGACCAACGCATCGTCCGCAAAGCCGATGATGACCGCGCCTTCAGGTAGACCCATTCGCAGGAAGTTATCATAGGATACATTCCACACGAATGGTCCCACCCTCGAGCCTTGGGAGGCACCACTTTGCATCTCTTCCTTCAGAGTCCAGTTGTCCCCCTCATAGATTACCCACCTGTCGCTAAGATAATCATTCATTATCCGCAACAAGTAGGGCGGTATTCTCTTCTCCATCATCGACTGGATGAGATCTTTCCATCGTGTGGAGTTAAACGCGTTGCGTATGTCAATAGCCACCAATGCGCAGAAGCTCTTCTACTTCTTTGGTCCCAATTTGTTTTTTCCCGCTTTGGCTATGTCCACAACTGCCTGAATGGCATTAACCGTGGACCTGCCTTTGCGGAAACCAAATTGGTAATCGGATAGACTATTCTCTCCGGTCAAATGGGTTTGCATTCTCTGCAGAACCATATCCTCTAGAAGCTTTCCCATCGTATCTAACAGGCAAATAGGCCTGTACGACGAGACTTTATCCAGAGGTTTTTCGCCTTTTCTTAGGAGAACTAGCCTCTGTCGCTTCTAGTCGCGGAAGAACTCTCCTTTCTGAAGGCAAAGATTGAAATATCGGAGCAGAATCTGGGGTGAAGTGTCGATAACAAATTTTAGGATCTCGTTACTTATCCCATCGATTCCAGGCGCCTTACCTGTTTTCAATCATTTACCTGCATTTCTCAATTCTGTAAAAGTGAAGAGTTTCTCCTCACCGACTTCGCAGGTACTCCAGTTCTTCCTAACCCACGGTTCTGCAGGAGGAAATAGAGCTTTTATAATCCTTCTGACCCAATCGGGATTGTCCAAGCCGGGGGTCTTTTGCCTCGTTCCTAATTTCTTAGTAACGATTTTAAAAGCCAGACCCTATGGGTCCTTCTCGACATCATCAATTAGGTCTTTCCAGCAACGGTGTTGTGACGCTCGAATCTCTTTTTTCAGGCTTTTCTTGGCCTCCTTAAATACTTCCTTTAGCAAAGGATCTCCCTTAGAACGGGTATAATTCCTTCTAGCTTTGAAGCACGCTTTCCGCAAGGAGGCCAGCGCATCCGACCACCAGTGCACCGAGCTTTTACGTGAAGCGGTACACCTGCGACGCGGCATAGATGCATCGCAGGCAGCGGTGATGGTTTTCCTTACCGCTCGTACCTCTGCATCCAGGGTATTTGGCCTCTGCACCCAACCCAATTCCTCAATGAGGCGGGATTCTTCCAGGGATCGGACAAATTTCTTCTTATCGATTTTATTCACATTCCAGGAGAGGCGTTTTCGACACGGTGCTTCCTGTCTTCCACCAGTCCTGTGTCTCCCACTGAGACTGAAAACTCGATGTACTGGTGGTCACTTGCGGTATACTCCTCAGAGACTCGCCATTCGTTTATGCGTCTGAATAGAGGAGATGATGCAATCGTAAGATCAATGATCGATCCAATTGCACCCCTCCTAAACGTCCATGTTCTTCCCCGGTTCACAATCGTTAAATTGCTCCTGGAGACCATTTCTCCGATCACTCTGCCTCTTTTATCGAGCCTTGACCCGCCCCACTCCGGCGACTTAGCATTAAAATCTCCGGTGACGAGTACATCCAACCTGGATTCTCTAAGGCTCGACTCAAGTTGCCGAATGTCAGCTTCAAAGTCCGTCAGTGCATCGTTTGGAGAGAAGTAGCAGCTGTACTCTGGCAGAGTTTGCGTTTGTTGGCTCTGGGATTATGAAGGGCTCGGGGATAAATCGCATGTTCCTGCGAATTATTTCGTGCACCTTTCCTAACGCCACCATTCCGTCCTGGACGTCCTTGCTAATGTTTTTCTGCTTTTTGCAGGCCCGCCACATACTCTCGAGTATTTTAGGCATTAGTTCGACCTGCTCTACAACATTTTTTTGGAAACTGTTAAGTCCCTTCTCCGCAGAATTTTCGTTTTGGCCCCCCCCCAAATCCGTGGGGCCTGCGACGGTCTTTGAAAGACCGACGGGAGTATTGTCCCCTTGCGGGGTTCCTCCTTGGGGTAATTCATTTACACTTTGACTCATCTTCATTAGTTTTTGGTTTTTTTATCAGGGAACCACCCCGTTGGTTGTCCTTTAGTGAAAAGCCCCGCCACTACGGCAAGGTCTACCGAACATATCCAAGATGACAGTCGTGTCTGGCAGCGAACTCACTTCTCCCAACTCATCAAAGAAATCAATCATGTCTTAGGGATGTTTGCTTGTTTGCTTAGGGACTTTTGAGAAATCTGCCTACAGATACCTTGGATTCCGCACTCTAAGGTTATGTGGGGTTGGTAAGATAAAACAAAAAGAAATATAAAAAAGGAAAATAAATATATAAAATAGTAAATTTAATAAACTGGCGACCTACTGCCAGCCCGACCCACTAAAACCCGTAACCCTTTTTTTGGAGCCCTTTACCCTCCCTCGGAACTGTCGTAAGACTTTAGTCTTCGAGGGCGGCGCTCCAACTCTGTCGCTAATGCGACTTTCTGCTTTTCTCTCCCGTGCCGCTCTTGTTTTGGCCTTATTTCTTCCTTGTCCTCGACAGAGTCTTCCTTGCTTCCTGGAGGGCAGTTTTAAAGACTCCGCATCTCCCTGATCCAGCGATGTGTTGGATGTTCTCCTTTTCGCCGAACTTCGCCTTGCATAAGAAGCAGCATGGGCTCTTCTTACAATCTGATACCTTATGGCCGGCTTTTCCGCACTTGAAGCACGCAGCCGACCTATCTACTGCTTGGCAGTCTCGACCTATATAGCCATAGCCAAGGCACCTGTGGCACCTTGTGACCATAACTCTTCTACTTATTCTACAGGACACAAAACCGATCTAAATGTGCCCCATTTTCTCCAGCCTGTTCGCGTCCTCTTGGGTGGTGACCATGACAGCGAGCTTGATACGTCGCTTATTTGGTCCGAGGACCGTCACCTTCCTGTTTCCTTCTGGTACCGTAGATACTTTGTCTAGGGCCTCCTTGACATCCTTCTGTTCGGTAAGGGTGTCCATGTCGCGGATCTCCAGCACAGTCTGCCGGTCCGCCATCTGCACCTTACCTAAATCGCCGATTACCTTTGTCACCTCCTCGGTTAACAGCTTCTTGTTTGAAGACCCTCCAATTTTAATGAGAAGGTCTCCCTTTTTAGTGGGTAAAGCTCCCACAACTCTTGTCTGGCTGGCCTCCAGGTCAGCCTCCTTTCGAACCTTCGCCAGCACTTCAGCGAAGGTAGTTCCTTCAGCCACTTTGACGACCACTGTGGCTCTTCCCTTCTAATCTGGATTTGGCTTTGGTGCCGGTTTGGTCTCCTTGCCTTTGGACCTTTTAGGAGGTCCCTCCTCCCTTTTCTTTTTTGGGTCCTTCGTAAGCTCAGGATCACTTCTCTCCCGTTTCTGAGACTCCAAGACAACGTTTTTAAGCATTACTGAATTAAAACGGTCACGTCTCATTTTTCGGTCCTTTCGTGCTTCTTCTGACCAGATTAGTCCCTGGTAGAACTTCTCTTTTTTTCTGGCCGCTGCTGCGTGCTTCTCTTTTACCTCCCTTATGAGCGATGTTAAGCTTCTGAGTCTATCCTTAATTGTCCTATTGACATTCTTCTGGACTTCGCAGGATTTTAGCATCTTTCTGACCTCTTCCTCCATTTCTAGAATGCTTGCTGCCTCTTCCTCCCGCAGCTTCAAGCATTCATCTCAATCTTCATTGCAGCTAGCAATGTCAATCGCAGAAGCATTACTGAAGACAGAAATGCAGCTGGCTTGACTCGTCACGCTGCTCGTACTCCCTCGTCTCTCCGACCTGTCCACGATGATCTGTGGCACTACCAACGCGTTGTTTCCCTGCTCCATCCTTGGGCCACTGGCCACCGTCCTCACGCTAGGCGCTTGACGATCGGAACCAGTGAGGGATTTAGCCGTAGCATTACCCCGCAGGTACTCTTCCTCGTTTTTACAATCGCTCATGATGGATGTTTTCTTGTTTGCTGGTTTTAATCCGCTCCGAGTATTTGATTTCCTCGATACCACCTGTTTCTAGGAAGCTAACCTTTTATTTACTATTTATTTACTTATTTACTATTTATTTATTTACATTACTATGTTTTACATGAAGAATTTATGGCAACATAGACAACTATAAGCACCTCTGACGTAACAGTCCATTCGGTAGAACTCGGTTATTTCCGGACCGTTTTTGATATTTTCAAATAATGCAAGCTGTTTTATTTATTTATACACTTATTTTTCATTAAACAATTATTAGAAAAAAAATTTTGTTATATAAATTAGACCTAATCTATCGATTTAAATAAAAAAATTTTTGACGAAAACTCCCTATTACAAAACAATATGCACATTTTATTTTTGTACTTCTCAAAGACTCTAATTTTGTAATTAATGACATTTCAATAAAATTAACTTACTTTAAATCGCAGTACGTCTTCCATTTTTGCTGTTTTACCGTCACTTACGCAACTTTGAAAAAAAGAAGGTGCGACAGAAACACCTAATGCTTCACTAGACATCCCCGTGTGTGCTCTTTCACTATTTACAGCAACTACTCTAAACGTCCCAAATAGTAATACTAGAAGACGTTGAGTATAAACAGGTAGCCGCGTGATAAATCTATAAGAACAATAAGAATTTGTTAAAAGTTATGTTAATAACTGATGTTATTAACCCCTGTCACGCAATTTTTGCAATTTCACATGAAAAAAATACATTGTGTCACGTTTAGTAGAGACCCCCCCTACCCACAAAAGCGTGACATCATTTGTGAACGCTCTGAAAACATAAAATTTAAACAATACAGGCATATATGAAACATTACAGTTTTACGTATAAGAATTGTTCTTATATTATATATAAATTATATATATATATATATATATATATATATATATATATATATATATATATATATATATATATATATATATATATATATATATATTCTTATATTATACACTACTGTAGGAAATTATTAGTACGGCTCCACGCGCACGGCCCATAAACATACCAATCTTTAAATCACGATTTTTCTGTAATAACAAATGTCAGAAGATTACACCCCGGTGGCATTGATGAGTTGAAAGTGTACCAACTGTTGAAAGTTGACACCGATGGCGCCAGCTATGCACAGGCCCTGATTCAATTAAAATACATGGGATAATGGATAAAAATTGTATTTTCTTTAACTGAAATTAATTCAATCATATCTTTTTTACATGAAATGAATCTAGAAACTTTTAAACATATTTTGTAACAATTGTTACTTTATTAAAGCGTGGAATAATTTATTTAGAACGAAATTTCTACCTAAATTTTTGGCGGGATTTTCAAAAATATGTAAGTTTTTATAATTATTTATAATTATTTTTTAATTTACTACTATTAATATTTCAAAACTATATTGAGTAGATGAGAAATAAAAAAATTTATATTAAATAATAATAATAATTAATATTTTTTTGAAATTCCCGCCTAAAACTGAGATAAAAATTTCGTTATAAATTGAATATTCTACTCTTTTATAAGGCTATAACTATCAAAAAATATTTTAAAAAGTGTCTATATTAATATTGTGTACAAAGAAATACGATTTAATTAATTTTAATTAGTGAAAATTTAATTTTTTTGCAATATCCCATGCATTTTAATTGAAACAGGGCCCGTGCATAGCTGGCGCCAGCTGGTGGACACTTTCAGCTCTCATGTATTTTCATACAATGGAAAAAAATGAGCAATGTCACAGGGGTGGAAGATTGACAAATATACCATTCGAAAGCTTATAAATTTCTAAGTTAAATTATATATATGGGACGTTCCACGTCAACAGAAACAGGGCTGTGGCCAAAAATTGGCGCAATGAAAAAAAACGTTAAACGGGTTAAAAAATTCTTACACTCGTGTACTTTCAATAACAGGTGGGCGTTTTTAAAAATCCAAAATGGCGGCCTAATTACAAGCGAAGAAAGTCAACAAAATCACAAACCGACAAATAATATTGTTAATAGAAATTGCAAAATTCAAGAAAAAAAATTGAACGAAACTTTTTTAAACGTTTTTGAGGTCGCTTAATACAAAGCTTAACTTAGATTTTGATTAGAGTCTGAAAATTCTAAATGGCGGAATTAAAATGGTGGACAATTTTTAAAACTCTTTAAAATCGATCAAAACTTGTTACTCGGGGGTTTTCGGGGTCGCTGATTACGAATATGACATCGGATTTCAAAAATTCAAAATGGCGGATCCAACATGGCCCACATTTTTCTTTAAATACATCGTATTCGCTCAAAACTTGTTACTCGGGGGTTTTCGGGGTCGCTGATTACGAATATGCTATCAGAGTTAAAAAATTAAAAATGGCGGATCCAACATGGCCGACATTTTGTTGAAAAATTCATCGATTTCGCTTGAAACTTGTTACTCAGGGGTTTTCGGGGTCGCTGATTACGAATATGACCTTAGTTTTTAAAAATTCAAAATGGCGGATCCAACATAGCCGACATTCGAATTAATTATTTTTTTAGAAGCAATAAAAAGATGTTTGTAGAGAGTTAAAGTTTTGTTCTTTCTAGTAGCTGAAGCAAATTCTAGTAGCGTTTAAGTATCGTAATGTTTTAACCGTTTTATTTGGTTCAATTAAAGATCCGTGCTAAAGACAATCGAAAAAAAATATCAAATATAACAAACAAAAATATTTGACAGAACCATAGCAAAAACACTATCGCATGTTACAATTGGTTGTACATTGTAACGAAGCCTGATAAAAAATCAGTGAGAGAAGCAGGCGCATTGCGCCTACCTCTTAGGGTTTCGTGGTCTAAAAGACAAAGAAAAAATCATAAAATCAATCAGGAGCTTCACATAATGATTTCAATAACAAGCGTTGCTATGACAATCATTACCATAGCAACTGTAAACAAAGCAACCATTACCATAGCAACCATTACCATAACAACCAGTACTATAGTAACGGTTGTTAGGGAAAACTGCGGACGGACACCAGAGTTTCGCTATAACCCGTCTAGAAATTGACATATCTAGGCCATAACATGGCAAGAAACACCTTTCCAGATCGGGCCCAAGTTTGGTCAGACTTGGGCCCGATCTGGGGAGGTGTTTCATGCCATGTTATGGCCTAAATATGGCAATTTCTACACGGGTGACGACGAAACCCTAAAAACACAATAGTCAAGAACGAACACAATTCTTTGACAGAACCAGAACAAAAAAACTACACCATATCACAATTGGTTTTTATCTCTGATCCTGTCACGGATTTATAATTGAACCAAATAAAACAGTTAAAATATTACGATACTCAAACGCTACTAGAATTTGCTTCAGCTACAAGAAAGGCCAAAGTTTAACTCTCTACAAACAGCTTTTTATTTCTTATAAAAAAATATTAAATTGGAATACCGATTATATTGGATCTGACATTTTGATTTTTTTAAAACTAAGGTCATTTTTGTATTCAGCGACCCCGAAAACCCCAGAGTAACAAGTTTCAAACGAATTCGATGAATTTTTCAACAAAATGTCGACCATGTTGGATCCGTCAATTTGAATTTTAAAAACTAAGGTCATATTTGTAAACAGCGACCCCGAAAACCCCCGAGTAACTAGTTTTAAGCGAATACAATGAATTTGAAGAAAAATGTCGGCCATATTGGATCCGCCATTTTGAATTTTTGAAATCGGATGTCATATTCGTAATCAGCGACCCCGAAAATCTCCGAGTAACAAATTTTGAGCGATTTTAAGGAGTTTTGAAATTTGTCCACCATTTTGCTTCCGCCATTTTTAATCTTTTAACTCTAATTAAAATCTGAGTTAAGACTTGTATTAAGCGACCCCAAAAACGTTAAAAAAATTTCGTTCAATTTTTTTCTATGGATTTTGTCATTTTTATTTATATTATTTGTCGGTTTGTGATTTTGTTGACTTTCTTCGCTTGTAATTAGGCCGCTATTTTGGATTTTCAAAAACGCCCACCTGTTATTGAAAGTACACGAGTGTAAGAATTTTTTAAGCCCTTTAACGTTTTTTTCATTGCGCCAATTTTTGGCCACAGCTCTGTTTCTGTTGAAGTGGAACGTCCCATATCTAAAAATATATATCTCCTGCAATATTTTAAAAACTGCAGACAAAATTTGAAACTTAAATAGATGTCATCATTTAAGTCTCACCTTTAATTTAAGACCAAAAAAGTTAAAAAAATCTTATTCGGTTCACGAGATATAATTATAAAATAATTGTACTGTTTCAATGTGTAACGATAGCATTTAAAATCTAACGTGAGAAATTATATTTCGAACAGAGAGTATATATATACTTCTATATACCTTGCTTGCACTTAGAATTTCGTCAGTTAATACTACAAAAAAACAAAAGCTAGATGATGGCATCACTACTCAAAACAGATTTGGAGTCTTAAGGGATCTGCTGGCAACACTGGGAAGAACATAAGCACCAAAAAATACATATTGCCACCAATTTGTATTACTGGGAAAATCAATAGCTACTCGGATTGTGTCAGTGTAATCACGAAGGCGTGCAAAAGTGAAAATACCATAATTATATATGCAGGACAGGAGGTCAAAGTTTTCACTCAAAACCTAGAGGATTATGAGGCTCTCATTACTGCTTTAAAAATCGATCAGATGGCCTTTTACACATACTGTCCTAAATGGCTTAGGCCAAAACATCTCATAATAAAAGGTCTTTCAAATTTGAAAACTAAAGAAATCACTCAAGATCTCGAGAAACAACATGTTAATGTCAAAAAATAAACATTCTGAAGTAAAAGGATGCACCTACCAACCCGAATCCAATCTACAAAGTCACTTTTAGTTCAAAAACTGACTTAAAAACCATCTGGAGTATTAAATACATCTGCTCTATCAAGATACGCTAGGAGAAATATAGAAACTCGAGAAAGGTTACACAGTGCCATCATTGTCAGAAATTTGGTCATGGGACATTGTTCTGCATGAGGAAACCTAGTGTGAAGTGTAATAAGTGTCATCTTATTACTGACTGTGATAAAGTGAAGGAGGATACAGCCGTCTATGTAAATTGCGGTGGCTCGAATCCATCCAATTACTCAGGATGCCCAAAATATCTAAAGCATCTTGACAAGATCCAGAATCGCAGAAGTACTCTTCATAGGAATACGAGGACGGTGCCTGAGCCCACTGGACCCAGAATAGCTTCACCTACTAAAACGCTGAGAGAATTTTCTTATCTGGGCAAACATGAGGAGAGAATACACAGGACTGATACACCCAACAACGCTTGGTTCAGTAGCAACAGAAGGTGCGGGAAGGAAACTAGTCAACAGATGAGCGGAGCTGCTGACTACCAAGAACTACTCCAAGAAGTCAAAAAGCTACATCAGCTGTGTAATGTAAGTAAAATGCTACGACTGGTTAAAGTCCTATAAAATAGTAAATTGTAAAGATGATATATTCAGGTTACAAGTATTTATTGAAGTAGTTAATGGTCAATATTAATCATAATCGTATTCAAAATTTAGTAATAAGCCATTATATATATATATATATATATATATATATATATATATATATATATATATATATATAACTACAATTCCCCCCATAGTTACTACACTTGTATAGAAATGTTGCCCAAATATTAACAATATTTTTGCAAAATTCGGTAAGGGGGAGGTGAGTGTTGCAAAAAATGATGTATGACACTCGTGCGTAAAGCTGATTATTATACGAGTGTGATTTGCATCATTCGCCTTCGGCTCGTGCTGCAAATGTCACACTCGTATAATCACTCACTTTACGCACTTGTATCATAAATAACTATTTTTACATCAACAAATTAATGTTTATAATGATTTTAAACAATGAAAAACGCGTTTCCAACAGAAATGTTTTGACATTTTTTTTAAATAATAAAAATATTAATTTATGAATATTTATGGTTTATTATTATATTATTAATATTGTAATTATTATTATTAAACTATTTACTTATTTCTTACGGTGTATTACACAGCCCCACAAAAAAAGAAAAGTACCCTGCGCGAAAGTCCACAGTACCATACCCCTATGTATTTTGATGCGCTGAACCCGAATCCGAAGTCAGATTTGCTCCATCACATCAGGATTTTTTTCTAACCTCAAAAAACATGTCAGATTTTATGTAATTTATGTAAAATACAAAATTTTCTAAAAATTAATTAGATTTGTCTCAAACTTGTTTCTCGGGGGTTTTTAAGATCGCTGATTACGAATCTGCAGTCATTTTTTAAAAATTCAAAATGGCGGATCCAATATGGCGGACAAATTAAAAAAATTTGTTGGATTCTAACTTTACTTGGTATATAGGGGTTTTCGGGGTCGCTGACTACAGATTTGCAGTCAGATTTTAAAAATTCAATATGGCGGTCATTTTTTTGAAAATTGATTTATTTTGCTTTAAAATGGGTACTCAGTGGTTTTTCGGATCGCTGATCACAAATTTCAAATCAGACTTTAAAAATTTTTAACAACTGGTTCAATATGACTTGATATGCAAGCATTTCGGGAGTCAGTGAATTTAAAAGTTTCGAAAAGTTTGTTGGTAAACATTTATGCAGCAGGAAATGCAGATTTTTGGTAACCTGAATGCCTAAATTAAAGTGTATTTATCGAGACGACATCTAGGAACATTTCTAGACAATTAGGCATAATTTCTGGATAAAGTTCAATTCAACAATTGCAGAATACTTTTCTCTTGGACGCAGGCCTACTAGGACATAATAACAGTTTGTAAAGTCTTTTGATAAAGAAGGGAAATGTTTCAAGTACCTGGAACAAAAATTTCCAGAGATATCTGATGCTAAATTTAAGGAAGGAATTTTTGTTGTCCTCAAATTCGCAAACTAGTAAAAGATGAATTGGGAACTAATAGTGAATAATATGATGAAAAACTTTCAAAAATTGGGATGCTTGATGAGTTTGAAGCTCCGTTTCCAACATTCACCACACTGTTCCTAAACCAAAAAAAAGTTTGACAAAAATGGATCCACAATCTGGTTGTCAATCTGTTGTTTCTGCATCAGACCAAATGTTAAAATCCGTTGAGATCAAAATCCTAGCTGATCCTTTTTTCGAGTTATCAATATATTTACATGCAAATTTTTGCAAAACGTTTAAATTAAAACTTTGTAACTTCATGTAGGACATCCAATCACGCAAAAGGTATCTTAAATATTTTTTATATGTAAATATATATCATTACATTTAAAATAAGAATTAAATAAAGAAAATTGATTAATATTTATCAAAATTTCGGGGTTTTTCAATATAAAGATTAGTTAAAAGTTGGTTTTGAACTTTTTTGATATTTCAGGTAATATTTCCGTAACCTTTATATTTCTTTTAAGTGTATTAATTATATTTTAATAATATTTGCACAAAATTTTATTTATTTGATTGAAAAAATACAAACAATAAGACATATTATGTAGACAAATACAAAAAAAATTTTATTACGTTAGGGTCCCCACTTTGCCCCACATTCCCCTAGTTGGACACTTAAGGATACGTTCTTATTAGAGGTGTGCATTTAATCGAGTCAAACTGAACATTAATCGACTCGACAACAGAAAATTTGAATCGGAGATAATTCGAGTCGAACTAGTCAATTCGAAAATCGGCGTTTCGAATTTCGAATTGCTCAACTCGACTCGGTCTACTTTCGATTCGAATCGGCCAATTCGAAGTTTCGACTTTCGAATTGCTCGACTCGATTCGATTTTCGAATAAATTCGTCCAATTCGAAACACAACATACTGCAACACATCATAGCACATTACATAGAAATTCGAAAGTCTAACTTCGATTTTCGAATTGGCCGACATTATTCGAAAATCGAGTCGAGTTGAGCAATTAGAAATTCAAAACTTCGAATTGGCCGATTCGAATCGAAAGTAGACCAAGTCGAGTTGTGAAAATTCGAACCTTCGAATTTCGAATTGACAAGTTCGAATCGAATTTTCTCTCGATTCGAATTTTGCACACCTCTAGTTCTTATATTATGCATTTTTTCTTTAAATAATAAATAGTTATTGCTTGTTTGAGAACATCAATTAAAGGAGTTTTTCACGATTAAAAATCATATTAATTTGTTACAAATACTTGAGTATTTAATAAAATATAGTTAAAGCATTTTATTGAAAAATCACGAAAGCTTCAGTAGTAGGAAATAATTTTTTAATTGCTTACTGCTGAAAAATTGAATTAAAACTTATTAGAAGTTGATAAAATAAGACTTAAATCTTATAAGTTTTAATATTTATGATTAATTATCAACAAAACTTTGTGCTACTCATTACGCAACTCGATAATGGTTGTATCTACAGTTGGACACTATGATTTTTAAAATAAAAGATAAAAAATCTTTTGTTTAAATATAATGTACAAGAACACTACCTTTCTTCATAAAATATAAACTTCACACGTTCGACCAGTATATTCTTTAAAGTAATTATCAGAATGCATTAAAATTTATTTAATAAAAAACACGAAAGTGTCCGACTACCGACACTATAAAGCTATAGTAATTCTTATGTGAAATCCTGCAAATAATAAAGCAGCAACACACTTTTTATATAAAAAATCAAGTTTAAATAATCTTAATATGAAATTGTATTAAAATAAAACAACAGAAGGTTATTTTTATCAAATACAATAAATTGCTGTGAGCATGGTATACAAAGAACACCATATCTTTAACAAATATCAATCAATTTTTTTCATTGAGGTCTTATTTTAAATGTAATTACATATATTTACATACAAAAATATTTCAGATACTTTTTGCGTGATTAGTTTGCCTACATAAAGTTACAAAGTTTTAATTTGAACGTTTTGCAAAAATTTGCATGTAAATATATTGATATCTCGAAAAAAGGATCAGCTAGGATTTTGATCTCAACGGATTTTTACTTTTGATATGATGCAGAAACATTTCGAACAACCAGATTTTAGATCCATTTTTGTCAAACTTTTTTTTGGTTCAGGAACAGTGTGTCACATCTAAGTTACTTTCCCAAAAATTTAGAAGAGTACAGCGAGGAACAGGGAGAACGCTTTCATCAAGATATTAATGAAATGGAGAGCAGATATTAAGGCAGATGGGACGTAAATATGATGGCTGATTATTGTTGGATGCTAAAAAGGGATATTGTTCCAGGAAGAGTAAACTTAAAAAGAAAATCACTGCACAGGTCTTTCGAAGACAAACGAGTCCGTTACCATAAACAAACATATTATTATTTTCAAACGGACATATTGATATTTCAAAATCTAATCGAAGATTTGCTATCAGTGATCCGAAAAACCACTGAGTACCCATTTTAAAGCAAAATAAATCAATTTTCAAAAAAATGACCGCCATATTGAATTTTTAAAATCTGACTGCAAATCTGTAGTCAGCGACCCCGAAAACCCCTATATACCAAGTAAAGTTAAAATCCAACAAATTTTTTTAATTTGTCCGACATATTGGATCCGCCATTTTGAATTTTTAAAAACTGACTGCAGATTCGTAATCAGCGATCTTAAAAACCCCCGAGAAACAAGTTTGAGACAAATCTAATCATTTTTTATAAAATTTTTTATTTTACATAAATTACATAAAATCTAACATGTTTTTTGAGGTTAGAAAAAAAACCTGACGTGATGGAGCAAATCTGACTTCGGATTCGGGTTCAGCGCATCAAAATACATAGGGGTATGGTACTGTGGACTTTCGCGCAGGATACTTTTCTTTTTTTGTGGGGCTGTGTTAGTGTCAAAACATGATTTATTGAATCATCAAAAGCAATTCAACAAGTCACTGACAATAAAATTTTTCAGTTCAACTAGGTTCATTAGCATAGTGGTTACGGTGTTCGTCTGGTAGTCCGTAGATCGTAGGTTCTATTCCCGCGTGCGTTAGGTTTTATTTATTTCTTCGGTTTGCGTTTATTCCGATTTTTCTGTATTGTATAGGTGTATAAGGGCAATTCCACGTGAGATTTCAGTCGACCTCTTAAAATCGGCCAAAAATATTTTTTTTTTATTCTGTATTGAAAAAAAACAGATACGTATTTTTTTATTATTTTTTTGGTTGCCAAATTTTTGAGTTATGAATTTTCAAAATTTTCGCTTTTTAAATGTAGGTATATTTTTAATGCCAGATAACTCAAAAAATATTGCTTCTTTTCATTTTTTGAGAAGAGAAAAAAAGTTTTGTTTTTCTCTCTACTTTTGAATAATCACAACAACAAAATTTTTTTTTCATTTTTTATTAAAAAAATAAAAAAATTTTATAAACAAATTAATTTTTTTAACTTTAGGTATGATAAATTTTTAATTTTCTTTTTTTAAAACATACCTGGAAATGATAAGAAGGTTTTGCAAAAAGTTTCAGAGTGGGCCTGACAAGTTTGATGGGTCCAAAAAAATAATTAAGCTGTCCGTGCAGGTCGCACGCACGTGGCACAATGGGATTTTTTTTACAATTTATTATTAAAAATTGTTTAGAGCCTAAAAATTTTATCGGATTTTGATTATTATTGAATTTTTAGGCTCTAAACAATTTTTAATAATAAATTGTAAAAAAATCCCATTGTGCCACGTGCGTGTGACCTGCACGGACAGCTTAATTATTTTTTTGGACCCATCAAACTTGTCAGGCCCACTCTGAAACTTTTTGCAAAACCTTCTTATCATTGCCAGGTATGTTTTAAAAAAAGAAAATAAAAAATTTATCATACCCAAAGTTAAAAAAAATTAATTTGTTTATAAAATTTTTTTATTTTTTTAATAAAAAATGAAAAAAAAATTTTGTTGTTGTGATTATTCAAAAGTAGAGAGAAAAACAAAACTTTTTTTTTCTTTTTAAAAAATGAAAAGAAGCAATATTTTTTGAGTTATCTGACATTAGAAATATACCTACATTTAAAAAGCAAAAATTTTGAAAATTCATAACTCAAAAATTTGGCCTCCAAAAAAATAATAAAAAATACGTATCTGTTTTTTTCAATACAGAATAGAAAAAAAATATTTTTGGCCGATTTTAAGAGGTCGACTGAAATCTCACGTGGAATTGCCCATAAGTATTAGGGTGTCCGTTATTTACCAAGTTGTTTATATTTCTTGCGACGCCCCCTAAATTATTAGTTTACCATCTAAAACAAAATGTCAGACCAAAATAAACCCTTAATAGTCACAATAAACCTTGCCCCAAAGACGATACATTTCGCATTTAAAATACATGGGATTTTGCTTCTTTTTACAAATTAATTTTTTTTGTCAAATATTTCATTTTACATCAATGACAAATATATATGGGCAATTCTCTGGAACCGGTCGATTTTACATGATAAATATGAAAAATTTTAAATTACAAGCACAACTTTTATTTATAGATAATTTTGTTAAGAATACATTTGAAAATAGTCATTTTCCTTGTGAACCATTTTTCTTTAGTGCTAAAAGAATTATATCAAAAAAAGTCTAAGGAAATTTTTTGTGTCAAAAATGCATTATTTAAAAAGACAAAATAAATGAAGGCTATTTAACCTTTGGATAAATTCATGACAATTATTTTAGTAATAAATGTTGTTAATAACTTGTAAATTCAACGTTTTTTAAATGTTTTATTTAAAGTAAAGGTTCAGCGTTTAGAAATAATATTATTAATAACAATATCTACTGTTAACATAAACATTTAACCTATTATTCTTTAATCTGTAAGTGTGCCATTGAAAATAATCAGAATTGAAATCCGTTCACGCTTGAATGGGAAGAGGTAAATATTGTTATATTATTTTTATTTTTAATAGCACACAATTTAACAAGGTTTTAATTTGTTCCTTTTTTTATAAGCAATATACTCATTAAAAAAAACCATAATTAAATTACCGCTAAAAGTAAAAAATGGAAAAAACTCTAAAACTTTTTGTTACTGATAAGTAAGAGTAACAGTTTTTAAAGTGTTAATATTTAGTTTTAATTAAGGAGCACATACTTTTTTCGACATGTAATGTATATTTCAATATTAAAAATTTTATTCATTACAAGTTGGACCGATTTCGTGTTGTGCTGAAAAAATTATTTACTATAAAAGCAAAGAAAATACTCAGTGTAACAAATGAAATATGCAAAATTTGACATTTAAAATTCATATAATATTTCTTAATTGTCAAGAAGAGTATAAAAATTATGATTTAATGAACTTTTCCGTTCAGAAAGTCATCAAAATAATACTAATAACAAAATAAAAAATAAATATTTTTATTAAAGCAGCATAAATCAAGAGTAACGTGAAATCGACCGGTTCCAGAGAATTGCCCATATTCTTATAGGAAATTTAACGCTTGAAAAAAACGGTTTCTTATGATTTTTTGATAAATTATCTCCTTTAAGAGTTATTTAAAGTTAAAGTTCAACACTGTAAATTTTTAGATTTTTGTTCTTTTACGGAAAAATTATTATGAATTACTTTTTTTCATTATACCTAATCTTTTAGTACTTTATGTACGAATAGGCACTGCCCGTATAAATGTTATAAATAAATAAAAAAAATTTTGATGTAATTTGACCTCAGAAGTACAAAAAACAGTTTTTAAAAAAATGCCCCGATGTGTGTGTACTAACATTACTTTCGCCTCAATATCTCAGAACGAGAAGGAGATATTATAGTTTTATAAATCTGAATTTTTTCGAAAATAACACTTTTTTGAAAATTGTGTTGAAAAATGTAAAAGTAACTTTAAAAATATAATTACCGACTTGTAGAGAATTAAAAAACGCTTCGATTGACCTATTTTTGAACCTGATTCGGTAAAAAATGATCAAATTATTGGTATTTGAAAAATCAAAAAATGTTGAAAATATCATTTTTCAACAATCTCGTTTATTAACTTATGTGTAATTATTAAACTATTATAACCATCTTATAGAATATATAAAAATACATTTTTTGGACCAAGATTTAATTTCTCTTTTATAAAAAGTAATTCTTATATTTTAGATTACATTCTCATCACATATTTTTGTTTGCTAATAATTGAGAGATTAAGTGAACCAAGATTTAATTTCTCTTTTATAAAAAGTAATTCTTATTTTTTAGATTACATTCTCATCACATATTTTTGTTTGTTAATAATTGAGAGATTAAGTGAACTTAAATGCAAATTTTTGTTCTTGCTGCTGGAAAATGTGAAATTATTTTAATTACTAATTATCTTTGCAGAAACATGGTTTGCTGAAGAAGCTACAATATTTTAAAAATACAAGCATCAAGTTTTTTGTGTACGTGATTTGAAGCGTTGGCTGCAATAAGGGGACGAACGCGAGACTTGGAAGGGATACTGCCAGTCGGGTAGCAGTGACAGGCCTTAAGCAGCTCACTGCTACCTGACTGGTATTATCCCTTTCATTTGTAAATAACAATTATTTGTTTAAACTGTTGCTCAAATTGATCAAATCATAAAATGTCTTAATGTTTTTTTGCCCAACTTTCAGGTTTTTCGGGTTCAGAGGACCGCAAAACGTAAAGATTTCATAAAATTAGCAAAAGTCAATTTTCGACCAAAACTAATATTTTCTCATGTGATGAGAATATACAAATTTCTTGCATGTAATATGGATTTGTACTTGAATTGAAAATTAACATTATAACGTTTACTTTAAATAAAAAGTTGAACAAAAAAAATAAACCAACATTTAATAACATATCAGTGAATTATATAACAATAGAAAAATTTGTATTCTCGTACAATAAGGAATAAAATAAAAAATACAAAAATAACTTAAAGAAAAAAAATTTATATATATGGTAACGAACTTAGCCTTTATTTTTACAACAATTTCGTCTACTTACGGACAAACAACAAACGACAGACAGACACACATTCAGACGCACTCGCAGGAGTATGTTTTTCGGACAGAAAGATAGGACCAAAAATTAAAAATGTAAAATAGGGTCAGACCTTTTACAAAATATTTAGAGCTGTGCAAAAGAAATGTCAAATATTTGAACTAGGCTAACTTGAATGTCGGTTTTTCGACATTCGAACTGGACTGACTCGAATGTCAAAAATTCGACATTCGAACAAGGCGACTGCAATGTTAAATTTTAGAATTCGACATTTTATCGTTCCAAAACCGAACAACACTCGGATCGGTTCGGTTCGAATTTTGTAGTAACTCGAATGAATATTCGACATTTGAACTAAGCTAACTCGAATGTCGAATTTTCGACATTCGAACTAGGCGAAAGAATTTGAACAGTTTGGTTCGAATTATTTTGCACAGCTCTAAAATATTAGTTAACAAATGCGCAGCATTAAAATATTTTTAAGTTAAGATATCCACGACAATAAAATTTTTCCTACTGTAAAGTTGGCGCGCGTTTTTAATAAAAAAATTCGTTATGTACATTCCAAATTGAAAATACTAAAAAATTTTTTGGTGGATTCCAGAGGAGATTACTGAGTACACTTCTTATGAGTTTCATTGCAATAAGGGGGTTAAAACACATAAATAATTCAAATTGTTTATAAAATTTTTTTAAATATGTGGAATTTTTAAATTTACAATCATACAAATATTTTCATTTAATAGAATGAACAACTTTGTGTAATCAGTGTAAGTTTCATTAATTTATTGTAAACGCATTTTGAGTTATTAATTATTTTTAAAAACGTTGTAATATTCTGTTATAATGCAAAAAATAACAACAATTTAAAATTTCAAAAAACAGTTAAGTGTTTTTTTGTTTTATTGTACACTACAGATTTTTATAAAAGTTTTAAGATTTTAGAAAATCAATAAAATTTTTTAACACATTTAGGTAAGGCCTAAACACTTAAGAAAAAAAATTTATGAAAATATGTTATTGTGAAAAGTTGCTTGTATTTTCCTAATTTAAAATAATATAAAGTTAAAAATTCTGGAAAAAATTGAGTTTTCAAAATTTTGAAACTACTGTAGTTTTTCTAGTTTTCAACGAAAATAGCTGGTTAACGAACTTAGCCTTCATTTTTACACCAACTTTAAGTGTGTTAAATTTAAAAACGAAAATGTGAATTTATATTTATTTACGCAAATGGGAACCGCGAAAAAATGCTTCATTATAGACGAAGCATTTTTTCGCGGTTCCCATTTGCGTAAATAAATATAAATTCACATTTTCTTTATGGAAATGGTGAACTAAAGTATCGAATTTGGTTACTAAACTTTGCATAACTGAGATCACGAGAAAACAACCCTGCACGGAAAAAATTTTGGTGCACCAGTCGTTCCTACTAGTGCACGAGCTATACCAAACCGCAGGACGAATGTTGTCCTAGCGCTTAGTATAGCAGACGTACCGTTTTGTGACAGCAGGCGCACCCTTTTGGTGAGCCCTCTGCATTATTTAAACGAGCAGACGATATACTACACCTATACGGATAACATACGTCCCATTTTCGTGCATCTGACGCGCCAAAACGAGATAACAGTGCGCCGAACTACTGGTACAACAGCTGTACTATAGGCAGCGCAAATGATGCACCAAAATTTTTTCCGTGTGGTTAAAAAACCGGACAGATTTCGGACTAATTCGAAATTTTTCCGAAACAATGCGGTTTATGGTCAGGTTTTTGTTACCCGAAATTAATCCGGAAAAATCCGAACTCTATACGGTTTGTAAACAACTAGTGAATCCGGAGTTGGTCCGATGAAGTCCGAAATTAATATCAGTTAATTTTAACTAGTGAATCCGGAATTAGTCCGAAGCAATCAAAAATTATTCCGGACAATTTAGTGAATGTTAATAAAAAATAATTATACAAGTTACACATATTAATTATTATTATTTTATGGTACAGTCAACATATTTTTCGATTTACCTATCGCAATTTTATTTATATTAACTTAAAATTTCGAACGCTTGGGGATTCGAACCTACACCTATCTAACATTATAAAGCACCGAAATCGAATACACTAACCACTATACCACGCTCGCATAGGATTTCAAATTCATAATAGAATTTATGAAGTGCCACGAAAATAAATTACAAAAAACTAACACATTAGTGTTAATTATAATATTGAAACAAGATAACTAATAATACCTACTAGTAAATTTGTAAAAACAAACTTTTCATTGACACTTTTAATTCGTTTAATATTAATTTAAAATTTACTCATGAACTAGAAATGGATAATAAAATTAATTTCCTAGATATGACATTAATAAAAAATAACAATCAACTCATCACTAATTGGTATCAAAAATCCATTTCTTCTAATAGATTGATAAATTATTTTTCACGTCATCCAATTCAACAAAAGAAAAACATTGTTTACAATTTATATGATAGAGCAATTTTATTGTCTCACAAGTCCTTTCATAATGAAAACATTAAACGAATCTTTAAAATTTTGCAAAACAACGATTACCCTTTAGAATTTATACAAAAAAATATTAAAAAACGAAAACATACATTAATTCATAAAACAATAGATAAAAAACAAACTAACAATGTCGTTAGTATTTATCAACAACTACCTAAAATCTGTATTCCTTTCAATGATATTTATTATCAATTATCTAATATTTTAAATAAATATAATTTACTTTCTATTCCTATTGTGGAAAAAAGCTTAAGCTCTGTAATAAAATTAGGAAAGGACTTGACAAAAAAGTGGGATCGGAATAATATTGTTTATAAATTTAATTGTAATAGTTGCCCTGCAACATATATTGGTGAATCAAAGCGTACTTTGAAAAAAAGAATTAGCGAGCATAAAAACAAAAACCTCGAATCTGTTGTGAACAAACATCAAACTGAATATAATCATTCTTTTAATTTTGACGATGCAGAAATTTTAGATTATGAAACTTCTTATAAAAAACGATTAATTTCTGAGATGATTTATATTAAATGCAATAATTTTACTATTAACAAGAAGGAAGATATACAGTTTCTTAGTAATTCCTATTTTCCTTTGCTTAATAAATTGAAATAATGGTTATAATTCATAATATTTCGATTGCGGGTCATTGACCCCATCGCGACTGTATATAACGCGAAAATTGTCACCGGCTCAGTCAGTTTGACTAATCACTCGTTTTAATATGTTTGTGATTTGTAAATTTAAATATTTTATATTTTTTTGTTGTATTGCGTTTATTTATGTTTTTAATTTATTGACGTGATGTTTATTTTATTGACTTTAACTAGGTAAAAATTGTTTTTTATTTTTTGTTTAAATTTAAATTTTCAAAATTTTGTTGTATTATTTTATAAAAAAGTAAAAGAGTGTTTTTCTTTTACCTTTTATATACGTCTTCCAAAAATCGAAAAAATTAATTTATTAAATAACTGTGGAAGAATTTACTAAATATTTAAAAAGTAGGACCGATTTCAGACTAATCCGGAATTTGTCCGCAACAGTACGGTTTATTGTGGAGTTTTTTCACCATGAATTAAGTTTGAAATCAATACCGTTTTTTATCACTATTGAATCCGTAATTAGTCCGGTTTAGTCTGCAGTTAGTCAGTCAGATCATATGCTTATGGACAGGTTTTTGTTCTAAAATCATTCCGGATTAAGTCTTTGAATTGGATTGAATATGGATTGTATTGAACTGTCTGTGGATTGTATATATTTACAAATTATTATTATAATAAGACTTATTTTCGGACTGGGGTGTTTTGATCGGATATTATTCGGATTCACGCTGACTATTACCGGATTCTTTGCATACAGATTTTGGATTGTTTCGTACTTCTTTCGGAATAGGATTTTGCCACACTTAATTTCAAATTGTTGTGGACTAATACCGGATTTCTTGCTTACAGAGTTTGGATTGCTCCGGACATTTTGCGGATTAAGTTTTTTTTAACTAGATTAAACTCGGATTGTTGCGGACTGATTCCGTATTGTTTACATATTGATATCGGATAATTCCGTACTTATTTTAGAAGAATTCTTCACCAGTCATAAATTTGGATTGTTGCGGACTAATTACGGACTGAATTCGTAGACATTCAGAATTACTCCGGAGTGTTTTCGGATTCAGGTTTTCGTTGGGATTAATATCAGACTAGCGCGGATCATTTTCGTACAATTTTCGGACTAATCCGTACTAATCCGTCCGTATTTAATCCGGAATTAGTCCGAAATTTTTACCAAGGAACTAAGTATCATTCAAAACAAAATGTGCACTTTCGCATGGTGCTGTCAATGCGTACCTAGTACGGACTCCTCATGCGCAGAAAGCAGCAGAGTTCACATCGCGAAAGATTAAAGTGTTTGACTATATCAACCGCACGGACGATGAAGAAGTTTTTACCCTTTCTCTTGTAATTTCAAGGAGGAAAGGGAAAAATTTCCCTTTCCACATGTTGAAGGTCCAATTGCTCTCTGGAACTTCTTCATCGTCAGTGCGGTTGATATACTCAAATAGTTTATTTTTCACGACGCGTCAAAAATGCTGTTTTACAGGTCATTTTAATTAGTTATTTTACTAATTGCTTTTTATTGCTTATAGTCAAAAATGATTTCATTAGACACTTTGACACTCTAATTTGAGTGCTTGGTTTGTTTACATTTCACAACTTAAACATAACCTTAACCCTTTAACGCCCAAATGTGCTGATTTTCAACTTCGGTTTAAGCTCATAATATTAAAAGAAAAAAATTATTAAAAACTTTACAAGGACATATCCATACGTTTTTGGGGTCGCTCTTTCGAATGGCATGGTCAAAATTTCAAAAAAGTGACGTTTAACCCTTATTTTTTCAAAAATACTCAAAAAATACAAGATTTTGGAAAGTAATTTTTTTTCATATCCAATTTTCCAAATCATCTAAGGTATAAAAAACGTATTCCCGATAGTTTTAGTTTGAAAATATGCTTTGCGACTTAAGATTTTTGGTATTTTTTGATTCAAAATGGCGCCTGAAAAGAAACAATTTTCCAAAATTTAATACAGGATGGATACAACCCGTGTGGAAATCTGCCCAAGTTAGCCCAGTTAAAAACTGGGAGCCAGCTGGGCCCCACCTGGGCTTCCCATTTTCATAAAAATATTAACATTAAAATAGAAAAAGTCTGAAAATTAAATATAACTATTCACAATAAATCATTCTACAATTAATTCATAATAATAATAATCATTATTATTTTAAACAATTTATTATTGTCAATAATTATAAACTTTTATTGTACTACACTAACAGACATTTAGTTTTACCGAAATTTTAAAGTTGTTCCAGCTGAATTTATTTATTTAATAATTAACTCATCAAGGTATAACGGTTTTTAATACATTTTAATAATTGTTTAAACAAATAATTGTTGTTATTTATTAACTTTTGATACACATAACTTAGAAACTTGCAATTTTTTTTCCTAATTTTGCAATTAACTAATACGAACGACATAAAATAAAGAAAATTTATGGTTTTAACAATTCAGAAATTGTTTAAACAAATGATTGTTGTTATTTATTAACTTTTGATACACATAACTTAGAAACTTGCAATTTTTTTTCCTAATTTTGCAATTAACTAATACGAACGACATAAAATAAAGAAAATTTATGGTTTTAACAATTCAGAAATTGTTTAAACAAATGATTGTTGTTATTTATTAACTTTTGATACACATAACTTAGAAACTTGCAATTTTTTTT
Organism: Leptopilina syphax; assembly: GCA_032872505.1. Taxonomy (NCBI): domain Eukaryota; kingdom Metazoa; phylum Arthropoda; class Insecta; order Hymenoptera; family Figitidae; genus Leptopilina; species Leptopilina syphax. The sequence continues at coordinate 23,474,757 of CM065472.1, read as the reverse complement.
CTAATTTTGCAATTAACTAATGTAAATAGTAAATCATTCGGATGTTTTAGGATTTTAATTTTAACAATTTATCAAATGTTTAAACAAATAATTGTTATTTACTATCTCTTGACACATAGCATCTAGAAAAATGAAGTTTTTTCTTATTTTGCAATTAGTTAATCAGAGTAGTAGCAATTGTAAAATTAGAAAGAAACTGCAAGTTTCTGGATTGTTTGTATCAAAAGTTAATAAACAATAACAATTATTTGTTTAAACAATTTCTGAACTGTTTAAATCATAAAATACTGTTATTTCATACTTTTCAGATTAGTTAAATGTAAAATTAAAAAGAAACTGCATTTTTTTAGGTGCTTTGTGTCAAAAATTAGTAAATAACAACAATCATTTGTTTAAACAATTTTTGAATTGTTAAAACCTTAAATTATTTTTATTTCATGTGGTTCGAATTAGTTAATTGCAAAATTAGAAAAAAACTGCATCTTTCTGGAAGCTAGTGTCAGGAGTTACTAATTAACAACAATTATTTATTTAAACAATAACGACTGCAATATAACATTAGTAAAATTTATTATATATAATAACAAAAATCGTTTAGAGTGAAAATTATTAAATAGTTTAGTTTTTCTTTAACATTTAATAATAAAACTTTGATGTAATTATAGTCATCTTCGTACATGAATTGACAATTGACAAACATGTTAACATTTTACGGAACACTGAGAGAAGAGTTATTGTCGTGACAACAAAACGCGTTTAGTAGCAGAAACACATGGAGAGCGATTGTAGCGCCCCTGGCGGTTTAGTTCCTGTTTAGTTTCCCTGACTAAACTGACAGTCGTTCCTACTATAGTATAGTAGATGCGACTGTTAAATTTGTCCGTCGAAAATTAACAAGACTGTTTAGTTATCGGAACTGAACCGATAGTCGCCTTCACTATTCTCTTCTCTCCGTGAAGCATTTTAGAGTTTGTCTATTGACTTACTCACGGTGGGTTCCGGTCAGGCGAAATAATATTATAAGTGGGCGTGAGCTGGGCCCTACCTGGGCTTCCCAGTTTTTGAGGACCCACATCAATAATTATATAAGCAAAAATTTCTAAGTCCAAACCTAAAATTTTTTTTTTCAACAAAAAATTAATTAATGTTTATAATGACTTAGATTAAGAAAAAACGTGTTTTTAACAAAAATGTATTCACAATATTTTTTTTTATGTAATGTCCACATAATTAATTAGTAAAAATTTCTAAGTCCAAACAACTAAAAAAAATTTTTTTTTTAGACCAACAAATTAATGTTTATAATGATTGTAAACAATAAAAAACACATTTTTAATAAAAATGTTTTGATATATTTTTTTCATAATAATATAAATATTATTTTAAGAATATTTATCGTTTATTATTACATTATTAATATTGTTATTATTATTATTAAACTATTTATTTGTTACGGTGTATTCGTGTCAGTAAGTGCTTTATTGAATCATTACAACAGATCAACAAGTCACTGACAATACAATGTCGGTGTTCAGTAGTTAGTCTCCGTAGTATAGTGGTTAGGGCGTTAGTCTAGTAGGTCGTAGGTTCAATCCCCGCGTGCGTTAAATTTTATTTGTTTCTTAGGTTTGCGTTTATTCCGATTTTTCTGCATTGTATTCGTATAAGTATGCAATTTAGTGATTATATATACCGTTTAATAATTTAATTAACAAATTTCTAATTTTTTTATAAATTTTTAATTTATAAATGAAAGGATATATATTAATTCCCACATATATGCTAACATTATTTATGAATTTGCTTTTGGTCACAATTTCTCTAAAAAAAGTAAAAATCGTTAAATAATAACGTTATTTATTTATAATTCGACTTATTTGTTATTAATAAACAATTTATTCATTAATTTGAATGAAAACTAAATCTATGGGCCCCAGCTGGATTTTTCCTAGGTGGGCTGTGGCTGGATTCACCGTTACAAACCAAGGAATCGCCCACCTGGGCCATCTCTGCTGGGACCCACCTAGAACCTGGGAAGCCCACCTGGGACCCACCGTGGGCCCACCTCACTTTTCCACACGGGAATTTTCGAAAGTTCATGAAATCGATTTAAATTTGTTTCTAGTGGGTTTTCGGGGTCGCTGATTACGAATCTAAAGTCAAATTTAAAAAATTCAAAATATCGGATCCAATATGACGGACGACAATATGAGTTTATTATAAATTAAAAACCGCTGCCAAGTTGTAGATTTTTATAATTTTGATGTTCATTTCATGAACACTTTGCTTCCTCATAGAAATAATAATAATTGAAATATAAGAATTACTTTTTATAAAAGGGTTAAAAATCATTTAATCTTGGTCTAAAAAATGTGTTTTTATATATTCTATAAGATGGTAATAATAGTTTAATAATTACACATAAATTAATAAACAAGAATGTTGAAAAAATGATATTTTCCACAATTTTTGATTTTTCAAATACCAATAATTTCATAATTTCTGCCCAAATCAGGTTCAAAAATAGGTCAATCGAAGCGTTTTTTAATGCTCTTCAGGTTGGTAATAATTTTTTGAAATTACTTTTACATAATTTAAAAAAAATTTTTAAAAAGTCTTATTTTCCAAAATTTTTGATTTTTAAAAGTTTAATATCTTCGGTTAATATGGAGGAAGTAAAATTCTTCATTAAATAATTTATAATGTATAGATTTAAATTTTATTTTTATTTATAATAATTCATATAAACCTACAATATTTATTTTTGAACGATTCTTTAGATTGACTAAAATATTTTATTTAATTTTGAAGTGACAACTTATTGCGCATGTATAAATTCAAAGATGACCGACAAATCGGGCACTAAAGTCTTGATTGTACTTGAACAAATTTGAATTCTAGTGATGCTAATAGTCCGGGAGCTAGCGACCAAAACAACTATCTCATTTCATACCGACTGAAAATTTGAGTATAGATTACTGAAGACATGTAAATAACAGAAACCCACGTCTGGCAGGCCGGCGCTAGGGCAGGGGCGATTAAAACCTTCATGACTCGAAAGTATACACCAACACGAGTGTAAAAATGTGCGTCTGGCAGTTCTAGGGTGGGGCAAAGTACGTCTGGCAAAGGGTTAAACACGTAAAAAAATCGAAAATTTTTTCTGATTTCATACCGATTCAAACCTTTAGAAATCAAAAGTTTACATTCAAACAAGTGTAAAAATGTGCATCTGGCAGTTCTGGGGTGGGGCGAAGTACGTCTGGCAGCCCTTCGAAAATGCGGCAAATGGGTCAATAGGTGAAAAATAATGTAAATATTTCTCATTTCATACCGATTAAAACCATCATAACTCGAAAGTTTACATCTATACGAGTGTAAAAATGTACGTCTGGCAGTTCCGAGGTGAGGCAAAGTTTGTCTGGCGAAGGGTTAAACATGTAAAAAATCGAAAATTTTTTTCTCATTTTATACCGATTAAAACCTTTATAAATGGAAAGTTTATATACAAACAACTGTGAAAATACCCATCTGGCAGTTTTGAGGTGGGGCAAAGTACGTCTGGCAGCCCTTCGAAGATGCGGCAAATGGGTCAATAGGTGAAAAATAACTCACATTTTTCTTATTTCATACCGATTAAAACCTTTATAAAACGAAAGTTTACATCTACACGAGTGTAAAAAAGAACGTCTAACAGTTCCGGGGTGGGGAAAAGTACGTCTGGCGGCCTTTTGAAGGTGTAGATTTTTACATTTGTTCAAATGTAAACTTTCGATATATGATGGTTTTAATCGGTATGAAATGAGATTAAATTTTATGATTTTTTATGTGATTAACCCTTTGCCAGACGTACTTTGCCCCACCCCAGAACTGCCAGACGCACATTTTTACACTTGTTTGAATGTAAACTTTTGATTTCTAAAGGTTTTAATCGGTATAAAATCAGAAAAAATTTTCGATTTTTTTACGTGTTTAACCCTTTGCCAGACGTACTTTGCCCCACCCCAGAACTGCCAGACGCACATTTTTACACTTGTTTGAATGTAAACTTTCGATTTCTAAAGGTTTTAATCGGTATGAAATCAGAAAAAATTTTCGATTTTTTTACGTGTTTAACCCTTTGCCAGACGTATTTTGCCCCACCCCAGAACTGCCAGACGCACATTTTTACACTCGTGTGGGTGTATACTTTCGAGTTATGAAGGTTTTAATCGGTATGAAATAAGAAAATTTTACATTATTTTTCACCTATTCGCCCCCCGCCGCCGCCCCCTGCCCCAGCGCCGGCCTGCCAGACGTGAGTTTCTGTTATTTACATGTTTTCAGTAATCTATACTCAAAATTTCAGCCGGTATGAAATGAGATAGTTGTTTTGGTCGCTAGATCCCGGACTATAATGAAGTCCCATATAGCATACAGTTAGACAGTCTAGATTAGACTGTCCAGATAAATTCTATATAGAATACAGTTAGACCGTCCAGATGCGTCTAGTTGGGACAATCACTGGACTCCAGACTGCCCCGAAATTTTTCTACACGGGCAAGATTTTAAAATTGCCTTAACCCTTGGGCGGGAAACCTAAAAAAATAACATCAGCGGGCAAGCGAGGTCCATTGGACTCCCCTTTTAAAACGCTTAACCAAACCTTGATCTTTGTACACGGAGAGACCGAGATTACTAATTTTTGTATAAAATCACACTAGAATTTACTATTTTCACATTGCAACCACCGGAAATAAGGGGACTTTTTGTATTTTTTACTATTTTCTACACTAAGTCACTAATCCGACAAATGTTCTCCAAATTAGCAAAGTTTCTTACTATTTCGTCCAATAGTTCCAAACAACTGTAGTAAACTAAGAAGTATTGTGTACGTAAAATTACTATAGTCGTTTGTAAATGCAGAAAGAAAGAGTGAAAGAAAAAATAGGGATTTTTATCGACGGTTTCCCGTCAATTCTTGACTAATGGAGATAAACTGGAAGGATTTTTACATACACACACACACACACACTTATATATTTCTTGGATAAATATTTAAAGACACACACATGTTTATTTCACTTATATATAGACGCGGTTAATTAATACACTAATACACAACTGAACGCACGACAACGAATTTCACTGAAAGCATACATCTTTGTTTCCTTATATATTGAATGATGCAAATTTATAGCATTAACGAGAAAGCAGTTTACTTTTAACAACTTATTATAAGACATAGTTCTTGGGACAGGAATAAGTGCAAAATTTATTAATTTATAATGGTCAATTTCTGAGATAACGAACGACCTACGTTTCACTTTATATTTAATTAATGTAGATAATATCCAAATTTATTTTACATACGCGAAACATAGTCACTGTCCATGATCAGATGGCATCGGCTCATTTACGCCACATGACTGCACTCGCTAGCCACACTTGCTCACCAAAAATTACTACAGTGGATAGTAGGTTTTAGTGGAAAATGTTTTCTTTTGTCAGATTTTGTCTAATGAAATTAGATAAAACTATAATCAATTTTCGCTACATTTACAACTCTTACACAAAATATTAAAACTTGCTATTTTAATGTAGCAAATTTATCTATTTCTTTTGTAAATTTATCTAATTCTGTAGTACATTATGCTAAAAGTCTCCTTATTTCCGGTCATTGCAACCATTTTTAGTAATTTTTACAAATGTGGGTCTCTCCGTGTATATTTTGCTTTCTGTTTATTATATTATGAATTTTAATGCATTAAAATATAAAAATGATGATTAAGATTTTAAATTTAACAAATAGATAGAATTGCGAAATAACCTGGGAAATACACACACAGTTGTAGGCGCAAATTTCTTAAAATAAAAACACTATTTTGTTATTTGTATATAGCACAATTTGTACATTTTGTTTGTTCCACTAAGTGGTACTGTAGTCACCATACACTGAAAAAAAAAAGTATTGAACCAAGAAAATTTTTCTTGGTTGAAGAAAATCGTGGGATTGAATACGGCCAAGACTATTAAAGTATTGTTTCAAGAAAACGATTTTCTTGACATAGGATATTTGGGAGAAGAACATATATTCTTGATCCAAGAAAATATGGAATTCGACCAAGAAGTTAATCTTCTTATACGAAATATAAAATGTATTAAATGAATAAAATATTTTCTTGTTCTAAGAATATATATAGATGATTGAATTATTTTATTCGATTCATTCAATGTTTTGTAACGTTCGTTCAAGTAATTCAAGATTAAATGAAGAAAACATTTATTTTGTGAGAAGAACAGATATTCTTGATCCAAGAAAATATGGAATTCTACCAAGAAATTAAGTAGCATGTAAGAAATGCAGAATATATTAATTCAAAATCATTTATGTATCAAATCAAGAAAGTATGTTCTCTGTCCGAGAAAATATTTTCTTGATTTGAGAAAATTTATAGTTTTTAATCAAAAAAATACTTTCTCAATACAAGTAAATTATTTACTTAAATTACCCCCCCCCCTTACCTCCATCCCATCTTTTCTAATACTTAGGTCAAACATTTTTATTATTTAATTAATTAACATTTATATTTTTTATTTAAATAATTAAATAATTATTATTTTACATATATATTTACATTTAATTAATACTTAACACAAATACAACAAATATACCTTGAAAGAAAATTTTCCACGGTCGGAGGAATTGAACTCGGGTTGCACGCACCAGAAGCCGTCACGCTACCACTATGCCATCCTAGCCTCAATGGACATTTTTCAAAAACTGATATTTAAGTTGCATATACATTTGAAGAAAAATATTTTCTTGGATCAAGAACACCGGCATTGTGTTAAGTAAAAAAAAGTTTCAAAGCAAATAAATAAAATGATTCGATTCAAGAAACATGAATTCTCCAGACAATACTTTATTATTTCGCTTAAGAACATATATTCTAGATTCAATACTTTTTGGTACTTCGGAAAAGTAAAATATTTGGTTGAAATAATTACATATTTAGTTCCGCCAAATACTACATTCTTAATTCAAGAATTCTGTTCAATGCTAATAATTACTTGACACAAGAAAATGAATTTCTTTCTTCAAATAAATATGGGATTAATTGAATATAATTTTTAATCGACTTGAAACAAATATTTACTTATATTAAGATCTTACACTTAATTGAATTGAATAAATAAAATATTTCATTCCAGAAAATATAACATTCTCGCAAGAAATTAATGATTTTGAAACATGAGAATATAGAAATGCTTCAAGTAAAAGAAATGCTTAGATTAATTAATATTTCTTTGAAACAAAATAATTTTTAATTGAGTTGAAACAATTATTAACTTGTATTAATCTTCCCATTTTCTTGGCTCAAGACTATGGGTGTTGGATGAAATAAATAGTTGCTTTAAAGGAAATAAAAAAATTATTTGACTCAAGATACCAAATGACTCAAGGTAAATTACTTGACGTGAGAACATGATATTCTTGATTCAATACTTTTTCGAGACTTGGCGCATGTAAAACAGTTCGTTTGAAACAGTAAGATATTTACTTATGTCAAACCCATATTTTCTTATTCCAATAACTTTGATCAATGCTCAAAATTACTTGACACAAGAAAATAAATTTCTTCCAATAAGAAAATATGGGTTTGTTTCAAGTAAATCAGGTCAAGAAAATGCATTTACTTGATTCAATGAACTTTTTTTTTCAGTGTAGTAAATTTTTTTCCGTGTACGTTATGTCAATGTTTTTACGCTTATAACAAAGCGGGGTCCACTGGACCCCGCTTGCCCGTTCGTGCCGGTAAAAAGTTTAAACACCCATGTGGCATCATTTACAATGTGAATATAAAAGCTGTAAAAGTATTAGGATGTATTTTCTTTCTATTTAACAGAATTTCTAGAATGAACTAATTTTTTCAAACGGATTCGAAGTTTGAAAAATAGATACCGTAAACTGGGGCTATTAGGAACAAAATTCTGTTTTCGGGTGGAGTTGATGCTATCGGCACCGTTTATCGATAAATTGCGTTACTTGCTTTTGAAAAATTGTTGCTGCGGTAATTGGCAACACTTTTCAATGCAATAATTGTGATTATTAAATATTTTCTGAACAATAGTAGCTTGTAAGTGACTTAATGTGTTTTAGTGAAATTTCAAACGTGGAAAACATTTGATTGCTGATTTAAGTTGTTTTATTTTTAATATCTTAAAGTGATTGTTTTTTATTAATGGGATTTCTTATGGTAAACTTTATTGAGTTCACTAAGTAATACATACGTTTATTTTGTATTTACAGTAAGATTTTAGAAACAAAAACCAAAATTCACAAACGGCGGGTATATAAGAAACACAATTATTTCTTCCGAATTGTTAAAATGTGTTGTCAAAACGTAAGTTTTTTGTAATTTCTTTTGTTTTTTATCACCTAATTTGGTTTTTAGTGTTCAAAGATGGTTCGAAATTGTAAAAGAGTGTTGGTATCTACAAGTTGCAAAAAACGACTAGTGATTCCATCATCGACCTCTACTATGATACCAGCAACGTTTAAAACACACATTCGCTCTTTTATTTTTGTTTTTACATTTGTTTTATATTCTGTGTTTGCTTTCGAGCAATAAAAAATACCTTCTTTAATTTAAAATACGTTTTCTAATGGTTTTTACCGCGTTGTTCCTAATAGCCCCATTTTATAATTTCGAAAAAATGCGTCTTTTTCTTTTTTTTGTTTAAAATTTCAGCTTTGATCAAGGCAATTATTTAACCCTTCAATGTGCTCGACAAGATCAAGAAAAGAAACAAAAAATTAAGGCGATATTTTAATACACAAAAAAGTTGCAAGACTTTAAAGTTGAAATCTGTTCCTAATAGCCCCATTTTACTGTACTCGCGAGGTCCAATGGACCCCGCTTGCCTGCCCAAGGGTTAAATAAAAATTTTTATTAAGATGAATAATTGGATTTCATTTTTTTTTGCTTTTGTTAATTATGAAATTGAATTTCATATTTGTTACAATTCAAAATATAACGTGAAAAATAGACTCAATTCAGAAATGTAATTAGTAGAGGTGTGCAAAAAGCTCGAATAGCATGGTCGAGCTCGAGCCGGGCTCGATACTCGAGCCAGGCTCGAGTTTTAGTTACTCAAAAATATTTGAGTGCTCGAAAAATTCAAGTGCTCAAAATTATTTTAGGTTTAATACTGCACGTGTCAGATGGAATTTGGTTCAAGTTCGGATTGATTCTGCTCAGCTCTGCTAGAAAAACGAAAAGCTTGAAATACTCGATCGAGCTTTTTGCACAACTCTAGTAATTAGTAAAAATTATAAAATCAATGATTATTAAAACTTTAGGTATAAATTTTACTTGATAAACTTTTATTTCACTAATTGTTTGTACAATTATAAAAATTGTTACTTGGCGGAACTTTTTGCATCAAAGATGTTTTTGTTGGGATTAATAATGTTTCTCGAAAAGGAAAGCACTAAATAGGGTATAGTCAATGAATAAAGTATATTGTTTTAGCACAAATTTGACAATCATTTATTATAAACAATAAAACGTTTAAAGTTTAAGATGCAGCTAAAATCACTTAAGTGGTAAAGTGAAATAAAGACTTAATTTAGTTAAATTGTTGACTTTTAAAGAGGGCATCACTGATCAAAGTCAGTTACGTAACAGCAACCTTCCTCGCACACTTGCTAATTATTCTGAGAAGCAGATTGACAATTCCACGAAACGCATCGAAGATATAGACATCATGGATATAGCCTTTAAGAGGTAAAATACAAGATAGTAGTATAGTCTAATTTAAAGGGTGAAATTCACTCTACTCTACTGTTTATAAGGAACTTAATCTCTTCATAATTTATAATTTCAGTTGTTTAGTATGTAATAATATAATCCTCTACATGTATTTTATACTTAATTTAATTTTATATTACTATTGTACGATATGAATACTATAAATAATAGTAATAAACAAAGTTTAGATAAACGATAGTGAAATATTTTTTAAAAATGATGTAGGCTGAAGACGGGTGTATAAACAAATTTTTAAAAAAATTTGAATTTTAATGCATCTTATTACCAAATTACTAAAACCATATATTAAATCAATCATACTTGTGAATTTGGTCCCTTTGTTGTTCAATACTTTCTAGTTGAATTACAGTAAAAAGTTGCATTTCTCCATCTCTTCCAAACACACCTCCAGGAATTTTGCGTAAAAACTTTTTTAGAGCACTAGCAATTGTATAAACACTAAAATTATCCATATTGATAAGTCGACCACTCTGTAAAAAATATATGAGCTTCTTCATATTTCCTTGATGTCCTGGAGCACGAAATATATCTTTCCTTAAAGGTGCTTCTTTATTTAATTTTAAAATTAAAACCTAAAATAAATATATGTTAACATTTTTAATTCTTATAAGTAAAAACACTAATAAGGGGGATTACCAGACATTATTTTTAAAAAAACTAATACTTTTCTAAAGTGTAGACACTAGGATACAAACATTTAAAAATTATTATTTTTTCTTATATTTTGCAATTTTATTAATTTATAATTTTCGTATTTAACAATAAGCGAATATGTACATTATTTCTTCAAAGATATGAGTTTCTGAATTTTTATAAATTATTTATAATTTATTCCATAGTTTCTATATTTTAGTTTTTAACCACCATGTCTGGTGATCCCCTTGTAAGACAGAGACTGAATGATTTATGTGAGCGTTATAACATTCTAAACTATTATATATACTAGTAGAAACTTTTCGTTCTAATATTTTATAAAGCTGGCTTTTAATTTTAATACATTATTGTTTCATTATATGGAAAAGTGACTTAAGGCATAGTAACTACTATTGAAGCCATCAAAACTCGCATTTAGTATAACCTTTACAATTCTTTATAACCTTAACCCATTAACGCCCAGACGGTCGAAAAATTTCAATTGACTTTGAGGAGACGCATGCTTATTCCCGAAATCTTTTTTAACCAAATAGTTATTTGATATAAAACTACTTAACTTAAAATTCACATAATATGGACATTATTTGACATAAATTTCATTGCACACAAAAACCATTTAACATAAATATTATTTGTCATAGAATTCATTAAACAGAAATATTATGTTACATAAAAGTCAGATAACTTAATTCCCATTTGTCATAAAAATTATATAACATAAATTTCTATTAGCATAAAAATCATTTAACATAAATTTCTTTTGACATAAAACTCATTTAACGTAAATTTTATTTGTTATAAAATTCATTTGACATCAATTTCATTTGGCATAAATGTCATTTAACGTAATTCTCATTTGACATAAATATCATTAGACATAAAATTAGCTTGACATAAATTTCATTTGACGTGAATATCATTTAACATAATTATTATTTAACGTAAAATTAAATTTATATATACGAAACAAGATGTAAAAATATCAATCCTCCAAGTCAAATTGATTGATATTTTTACATCTTGTTTCGTATTAAATTTTAACCAAGTGATAAATTCATTGATTATTTTATATAAATTTCATTTAGCATAAATTCCATTTAACATAATTCTCATTTGACATAAAATATACTTGACATAAATTTCATTTGGTATAAATCCCATTTAACATAATTTTCATTTGACATAAAGTTCACTTGATATCAATTTCATTTGACGAATAAGTCATTACACATAATTCTCATTTGACATAAAATTCAGATGTCATAGATTTCATTTTATATAAAGATCATTTGACATAGAAATATAGGCGCGAATTTCAAAATTGGCGAATCACAATGTTGTTGATAATATCTAATTGGTTACTTTTAAAATTGGCGCCGATATTTCTATATAAAATGTAATTTGTGTAAAATGATTTTTATGTCAAATGAGAATTTTGTTGAAAGACTTTTATGACAAATGAGAATTGTGTTAAATGTCTTTTATGTCAAATAAACTTTAGTATTTAGTATTTATTTAGTATTTAGTATTTTCACTGGAAAAATGCAAATGGATGCTCTCAAAAGATCAAAATATCGCGTTCATGGACCCTCATCTACAAAACCCTGATGCGACCAATTTTTTTTTAAAATGGCGGACGCTAATATGACGGCTAAAACTAAAAAAATGGCTCACATATGAAACATAGTGCTCCAACTTTTTCAAGTCACTGAAATCGACTAAAACTCGTTGCTTGGGGGTTTTTGGGGTCGTTGATTACGAATATGATGTTAGTTTTCCAAGATTCAAAATGGCGGACGAGTTTTATAAAAATTTATTGGATTCACTTGGAACTTGTTCTTTGGGGGTTTTTGGGGTCACTGATTACGAATATGATGTTAGATTTCCAAGATTCAAAATGATGGATCCAATATGGCGGTCGCAAATTTAAAAAGTCTTTGAATTTGTCTGCATCTTGTCAGTAAGTGGTTTTTGGGGTCGCTGATTACTAATCTGATGGCAATTTTTAAAATTTCAAAATGTCGGAGGCAGATTTTTTAATCCAAATATTTATTTAACTATCTAAAGAGCTGGTTCTGTTTGTTTACCGTCGATTTATTCACTGTTGCCCAATATTTTTAACTATGCTCACAACTAGGGCGGTGCCGCGCCTGTTGTTTCCGCCAAGACCTGGTATGCCAAAGTCAGCGCATCACTAGTTTTGGAGATAAGCAATACTGCGTCAATATTTATTTAATTATTAAGATTTAAGTTCCTAGGGCTTAAAGCCCTTCAAGAAACAAAATAGATACATAATTTTAGTAGACAAAAATAATGCTAATACAATTCGTAAATTATTTTAATCCTAATATAGCTGCAAGAAAGTTATAACATCAAAAAAAGAATTCATTTTCTCATACATAATCTATATCACAAAAATAACAAAAGTTTCAGAATATGTTATCTTAAATGACATTACTGCAGTACTGTAGTAGTATAGCTAGGAGAGTTATGGGGCAGGTTCTGATCTCGGCTAAGTACCTACTGTCGGTAACTGCTCAGTCGGTAATGCAGATTTCTACTTTATCAGTAGTCGGTAAGGTAGGGACCTGGCAGAAATTTTGACTCAACCGATAAGGTAGGGGTCTGTTTTACCGACCGAGTTAGTTTGAAGTTAAACCGCTAGATGGCGCCACCAGCAAAGTCAAATCCGTTTGGCGGGTAATTTAAAATTTTATTTTCATAGTTTTAAGTGAGTTAAAAGGGGTGCTCTACCTTACCGACCGAGTGTAGTTCCTGCTGCCACCGCTAGATGGCGCTACTTGCAAATTCTAAACACCTTGACGGGAAATTTAAAAATTTAATTTCAAACTTCCAAGTGGCTTAGAAGGGGTTTTCTGTTTTACCGACCGATTTTTTTAAGTGCCGGCTGCCACCGCTAGATGGCGCCACTAGCAAATTCAAACTTGCTTGGCGGGAAATTTAAAAATTTATTTGAAAAATTCAAACTGCTTAAACAGTGAGCCGCCATTTTGTTTTACCGACAGAGTGCGGTTTGAGTGTTGTGCCGAGAGATGGCGCCACCAGCGAATTCAAACCCCTATGGCGGGATATTTAAATTTTTATTTTTAAACTGTCAAGTGGCTTAGAAAGGGTTATCTGTTTTACCGACCGTTTTTTTTAAGTTCCGGCTGCCACCGCTAGATGGCGCCACCAGCAAATTCTAATCAGTTTGGCGGGTAATTTAAATTTTTATTTTCATAGTTTTAAGTGAGTTAAAAGGGGCGCTGTTTTACCGACAGGGTTCAACGATCAACTGATAGATGGCGCCACTAGCGAATTCCAAACCCTCTTGGCGGGAAATTTAAATTTTTAAACTTTCAAGTGGCTTAGAGAGGGTGCTCTGTTTTACCGACAGGGTGTAGTTCCGGCTGCCACCGATAGATGGCGCCACTAAATTTTTATTAATGAAGGTAAGTTTAATTGTTATTTATAAAATATTATTTATAAATATTTATTATATATAAAATATTAACTATTATCATTATTTATTGTTTATAAAAAATAATCAGTTGTTTATAATTAATTTTTTTTATTCTTAAAACTATTTATTTCATTAAGTAAGGTAAATTTAAATAATTTCTTATTTATTAATATTATTATTACTATTATCATTATTTATTGTTTATAAAAAATAATCAGTTGTTTATAATTAATTATTTTATTCTTAAAACTATTTATTTCATTAAGTAAGGTAAATTTAAATAATTTCTTATTTATTAATATTATTATTACTATTATCATTATTTATTGTTTATAAAAAATAATCAGTTGTTTATAATTAATTTTTTTTATTCTTAAAACTATTTATTTCATTAAGTAAGGTAAATTTAAATAATTTCTTATTTATTAATATTATTATTACTATTATCATTATTTTATTAAATGTAAATAATTTATAATAAAAATAAGTGAAAATATTACTTCAAACTAGAAATAAGCGTTTTGAATTCAATAGAATTTCAAATATCATTCTCGATATATTTAAATCGTTGTTACGTCTGCTCCAAGAGAATGGTGTCTCTCTATTGGTTAATTCTCTCATCGAGAATAAAATTAAATGATAACATGAAATTTTTAATTAAAATATTAAATTTATAAACTTTTATTATAAATGTTCAATAATATGGATATAGTTAATAATTTTAATAAGTTAGAATTATTTATTTTTATTTTATTTGAGAAATCCACGTTTGTGATTTCCTCCTTTTTATAATACCTTCCTACGCGGCGCGAATTTCAAAGTTTTATACTATATAATATATTAAATTAATTTTTATATGTGTACAAAAGTATTTTTTATTATGTAAAAGTATTTTAAAATAATTTCTCTATATATTAATTAGAAAAACTTGAACAATAAAGACTTTAAATAAAATATTTGAAAATTGTTAAACATGTGGGGAATCATTCTATAGTGTCACCCCTGAGCCGCCATATTTACTCCTAACACAAACAAAGTAATTGAAAGTCGAATACATCGTGCTACGTATCATTAATATTTAATATTTATAATGGTGAGTAATATTTGTTATTATTTTTATTATTAGTTAACTGCTTATTGTGCTGGATATGCTGTTTTATATTAAACAATACTGATTTCTTTAATAGGATTCAAATAAGCCTAAGTTCTGCATTTGCAATAATGTTGACTGTCAACATCAAGGACAGTATCGAGATTTTGTAAGTATATTTAGTTTTACTTTAAATCCCAGTAATTAATTAATTATTTTCTAAATAATTGAAACATAACCTGACATTTCATTATTTCTTAATCTTTTGCTTTGACCCTTTTCCAAACAATCTTAATTAACTTTAAATCCCAGTAATTAATTATTTTCTAAATAATAATAAAAACATAACCTGCCACCTCATTATTTCTTAATCTTTTCTTTGACTCTTTTCCAAACAATCTTAATTAACTTTAAATCCCAGTAATTAATTATTTTCTAAATAATTGAAACATAACCTGACATCTCATTATTTCTTAATCTTTTGCTTTGACCCTTTTCCAAACAATTTTAATTATTTTTTAATTGTTTTATTAATTATTTTCTAAATAATTGAAACATATCCTGACATTTCATTATTTCTTAATCTTTTGCTTTGACTCTTTTCCAAACAATCTTAATTAACTTTAAATCCCAGTAATTAATTATTTTCTAAATAATTGAAACATAACCTGACATCTCATTATTTCTTAATCTTTGCTTTGACTGTTTTCCAAACAATCTTAATTAACTTTAAATCCCAGTAATTAATTATTTTCTAAATAATAATAAAAACATAACCTGCCACCTCATTATTTCTTAATCTTTTCTTTGACTCTTTTCCAAACAATCTTAATTAACTTTAAATCCCAGTAATTAATTATTTTCTAAATAATTGAAACATAACCTGACATCTCATTATTTCTTAATCTTTTGCTTTGACTCTTTTCCAAACAATTTTAATTAACTTTTAATTGTTTT
Organism: Leptopilina syphax; assembly: GCA_032872505.1. NCBI lineage: Eukaryota > Metazoa > Arthropoda > Insecta > Hymenoptera > Figitidae > Leptopilina > Leptopilina syphax. The sequence goes on along the minus strand of CM065472.1, from coordinate 23,458,775 downwards.
ATTAATTATTTTCTAAATAATGGAAACATAACCTGCCACCTCATTATATATATAAAATTTTAATAAAATTTCTTTTAAAAATTTAGCAAAAACCATAATATATTTATTATTAAAGAATAACATTTTTTAGGATAAATTGAAAGAAACACTGGAAACACTTGAGGCTATGGAGTATGTTCAGTATGATCCAAATGAACCTGGATGCACTAAAAAAGAGATGAGTGGATGGGACTTGCCACCAAAAGAAGTAGCAGGAGAGATAACAAAGAAAAATTTTAATGATGTTGAAATAGAAGAAAAACATAAAATTATTGAAAATAAGAGTACACCATCTAATAGTTGCATATTGAAATTAGAAGATGAGATCCATAATCTTGAAATGGAAATTCTACAACTTCAAAAAGAGTTGGATCCAAATCTTGACGTACCACTCGATTTGATAGGAGTTGAACCTTTCCAGCCAGATCATGAACAAGTTAATATCCCACTCGATTTGATAGGAGTTGAACCTTTCCAGCCAGATGATGAACAAGTCAATGTCCCACTCGATTTAAATCGAGTTGAACCTTTCCAGCCAGATCATGAACAAGTCAATGTCCCACTCGATTTAAATCAAGTTGAACCTTTCCAGCCAGATCATGAACAAGTCAATATCCCACTCGATTTGATAGGAGTTGAACCTTTCCAGCCAGTCAGAATTCCATTCATATATGATTCTGAAGGTGATCCAGCCCCATGGATCCGTACCAGTACTAGGTCACGAATGATGACTTCACAACCTCGTCAAATAGAATTCATAAATGCATTGGAAAATATTGAAGGAGATCTAATGCCACCACGTGAAGATTTCATTCCACCACTTGAGAGACCAATTCCAGAACCACGGCATATTAGACGAATTGCTCATATTCCGCGGCATGCTAATCCGATGCTGCAAGCTCTACGACGTGCAGCACCGGTACCAAGAGCAGCACCGCGGCCAATACCAGCACCAAGAGTAGCACCGCAGCCAATACCAGCACCAAGAGCAGCAACCGCGGCCAATACCAGCACCAAGAGTAGCACCGCAGCCAATACCAGCACCAAGAGCAGCACCGCGGCCAGTACCGGCTCCTAGACGAGCTATCCTCATCCCACCTAGAAATTTAAGGTTGACTTCTAGGCAACGCATTGCAAAGGCCATGCGAAAATTTGCAACTGCATCAAAAAAGAAGTAGCTTTTGATATTTTCTACGATTTTTTCAAGTTTTATTTCATTTTTTAATTATAAAGTTTTATTTTTGTTTACCTAAAGTCATAGAAAAAAGGCTAAGGAATTTTTATTATTTTTGTTTACCTAAAGTCATAGAAAAAAGGCTAAGGAATTTTTATTATTTTCTTTGATTTACATTTTATCATATAAGTCTTTGTTAACTTCTAGGCAACGCATTGCAAAGGTCATGCAAAAATTTGCAACTACACAAAAAAAAGAAGTAGCTTTTGATATTTTATTCGACTTTTTCAAGTTTTATTTAATTTTTAATTATAAAGTTTTATTTTTGTTTACCTAAAGTCATAGAAAAAAGGCTAAAGAATTTTTATTATTTTCTTTGATTTACATTTTATCATATAAGTCTTTGTTAACTTCTAGGCAACGCATTGCAAAGGTCATGCAAAAATTTGCAACTACACAAAAAAAAGAAGTAGCTTTTTCCTACGTTTAAGTGTTAAAGTCCTATAAAACAAAACACTTGAGAATTTTTGTTATTCACTTTTCTATTATTTTTAAGGGAAACTACCTCACAAAACATAATATCCTTTTGTTAATTTTACATTGTATTTTTCTACTTATAGGATTGTAGAAGAGTATTTTTTTTAGTTTTGAATTCTTTGAACTGTTTATTAGTTTCAGTTTTTTTACAAAGGATTTATGTAAACTTTAACATATTTATCTTTTGCTTGGTGTTTATTATCAAATTCTTTAATCTTTTTATTATTTTCTATTTTTTTTTACAAATGCATTATGTGCTATTATGAATTATGTTGCTATTTTTTACTGTCACCTACTTTAACCTTTTTTTATTAGTTTCTGCTTTTTTTTACAAATAAATTGTGTAAACTTCTCCATATTTAGCTTCTGCATGGTTTTTGTCCATAACATTAAATGTGTATATGTAAAAAAGTGTAATAGTTTATTCATATGTATAAATATGTATACTTATTTAGTTTTATTAATACATTTCTATTTTCTTTAATTGATTGTTATATTTTATTTTTCATGTATTCTTTCTTTATTATATTTTTTAAACCTTCAGATAACACATGTAATCTTTTTAACCTCACGCTCTTTTACCATAAGCTTTATATATATTCTAAAAATGTTGATAATAAGGATTTTCAAGTATTCATTGTTATTTTACAGAGTTTATACTATATTTAAAAAAATTCTTCAATTTGATTAGATGAATAGTTTAAAATTTGTTAAGCTTTAAAAAATGATTTTAAAAATAGGGGTTTATTCTCCTAGGGTTAAACGTCATTAGGTTTATAATACGGATTCAATTTTAATTTTATTCTGATTTTACTTTTATTCAACGTTAATTTAACTTTGATTCAACTTTTAGAAACATTGACTCAAGACTAAAAGAACTTTATCTTTAACATGATAATATTATTTTCATATAATTTAATACTAACTTATTATTTTATCTATTTTAATTTTTGCTTACTATTAATTATGATTTAACCTTAACTTAATTCTAACGTAATATTTAACAGATTAATAGTTTAGTAGTTTTTTAATTTTTCTAATAAAAAAAGGTTTCTTTATCGACAGTTTTTTTAAATGGTTTTTTTTTCTATAAAAAAAGTTTTTTAGTTATGTTTTAAAACTTTTATAATTGTTAATTAAGGAAGATTTCGACTATATCAGCAATTAGTGACATCTATTAGACGTCAATTGAACTCTTTGGTTTAGAGTCAGATGTTATTCTTAAGATAATTATTCCGATATGGTTGTCGGTAAATAACTATATTTTTTGAATTTAATTTTTGATCTGAAAAAATAAGCTGCGTGAACGACCTACATTTTATAATTGTTATTTACTATATAATTATATCTATTTATATATTCATTAAAAAAAAAGTATTTATATTATAAATTTGTGTATATATAAATAGAAGTCAAAATATAAATATTTTTATACAATAAATTAACAATATGTAAATTATTTTTCAAATGAATTATTTAGCATATTAATGTTCAAGGAAAGAAAATTTTTTTAATAACACTTAAACATGAAATAAATTTTATATCCTAGTTTAAAAAAATATTTCATTACATTAAATATAAATTTAACTTAAACGTAAAAATAGAATTTTATTATTTATAAATTACGTGTTAAGAAATCTTTTCAGATTAGTCTTTTTCTCTTTATATTGTTTAAATTTTTATTTTTATACTAATAATTTTCCTTTATTAATTTATAACCTATTTATTATTTCTTTTATATTATTGATTAACGTATCTTCTTTTTAAGTGTGTGTGATTAATTATTAAAGGTAAAGAGTAAATTATAATTTGTTTATTTAAGTTTCAATTATAGTTATTTACTACCAAATTTATTCCTATAAAGTATATTATTTATAATCATAATTAATATATTTTGAGAATTAAAATTTCGCGCTTTACCGACGGGTAATAAGTATCTTCATAGCTACCATCAACGGCCGCAAAGCACAATCGTAAGAGTGCATAGTGGGGAGAGCGCGTGGTGGGGTTATCTCCATAAGTATTGTGCAACACAGCAGATGAGCTCATTCAGCTCATAGCGCAGCAGAAGGTGAACGAGATGGAGAACCAGCGGTGCGAGTGCTACAACTGCCTGATGCGGATGGTGTCACAGTACAATGTAAGTATTATTAATTAAGTAAGTAATTAGTAATAATTAAATTGTATTAATATAGTATATTTTAGTTACAGCACCCAGGGCGAGAGGTACCGCTTCAACCAATGCCCTCAAGGTACCCGTGGCACAGGCCAGAGACGCCACCACTGCAGCCGAGGTCGCCGACACCAGAGGCGCAGCGAACAGCGTCACCGCAGCCCAGGTCGCCAACGCCACCTCCACCAGAGGCGCAGCGAACAGCGTCACCGCAGCCCAGGTCGCCGACACCTCCGCATGCAAATGGAGGTCGTCGAGAACGACGTCGCCGCCGTCGACGCGTCATTATAAATATTGTAATAAATAATTATATTAATAATTAATAAATACAGAAGGTATATTTTATAAAAATAAGCATGTATTTATTAATATTGTACGTTAGGGTAAATTGTATAATGCATGTGTGAATGTTATTGTAGCGGTGGAATTGATGAAAATTGAGGTAGTGTGTAATCGCGCATGCGTGTAAAAGTATGAGTAGGGGTAAATGGTCTGCTGCGCATGCGCAAAGATAGTGTTATTGTTATGTTCTTTTTTTTGTGTTCTCTTAGATTATAATTTAGATTTAAGTGCTTTAGTTTAAAAGTGAGTTTTAACTATTGTTGATTCATTGTTGATTCATTATTGATTCATTATTGATTCATTATTGATTCATTGTTGATTCATTATTAATTCATTGTTGATTCATTATTGATTCATTATTAAATCATTATTGATTCATTATTAATTCATTGTTGATTTATTGTTGATTCATTATTGATTCATTATTGATTCATTATTGATTCATTGTTGATTCATTATTAATTCATTGTTGATTCATTATTGATTCATTATTAATTCATTATTGATTCATTATTGATTCATTATTGATTCATTATTGATTCATTATTGATTCATTGTTGATTCATTATTGATTCATTGTTGATTCATTATTAATTCATTGTTGATTTATTGTTGATTCATTATTGATTCATTAATTATTCATTATTGATTCATTATTAATTCATTGTTGATTTATTGTTGATTCATTATTGATTCATTGTTGATTCATTGTTGATTCATTGTTGATTCATTGTTGATATTAATTAATTAATCAGTTGAAAACAATTTGTATAGCAGTAAAAATATTAAGAATTTACTTTTTTCCATATAGCTCCATTTAACATTTATTCAACTGATTAATTAATTAATATCAACAATGAATCAACAATGAATCAATAATGAATCAACAATAAATCAATAATGAATCAACAATAAATCAACAATGAATTAATAATGAATCAATAATGAATTAATAATGAATCAATAATGAATCAACAATAAATCAACAATGAATTAATAATGAATCAACAATGAATCAATAATGAATCAACAATGAATCAATAATGAATCAATAATGAATCAATAATGAATCAATAATGAATCAATAATGAATTAATAATGAATCAATAATGAATCAACAATGAATTAATAATGAATCAACAATGAATCAATAATGAATCAATAATGAATCAATAATGAATCAATAATGAATCAACAATAAATCAACAATGAATTAATAATGAATCAATAATGATTTAATAATGAATCAATAATGAATCAACAATGAATTAATAATGAATCAACAATGAATCAATAATGAATCAATAATGAATCAATAATGAATCAACAATGAATCAACAATAGTTAAAACTCACTTATAAACTAAAGCACTTAAATCTAAATTATAATCTAAGAGAACACAAAAAAAAGAACATAACAATAACACTATCTTTGCGCATGCGCAGCAGACCATTTACCCCTACTCATACTTTTACACGCATGCGCGATTACACACTACCTCAATTTTCATCAATTCCACCGCTACAATAACATTTACACATGCATTATACAATTTACCCTAACGTACAATATTAATAAATACATGCTTATTTTTATAAAATATACCTTCTGTATTTATTAATTATTAATATAATTATTTATTACAATATTTATAATGACGCGTCGACGGCGGCGACGTCGTTCTCGACGACCTCCATTTGCATGCGGAGGTGTCGGCGACCTGGGCTGCGGTGACGCTGTTCGCTGCGCCTCTGGTGGAGGTGGCGTTGGCGACCTGGGCTGCGGTGACGCTGTTCGCTGCGCCTCTGGTGTCGGCGACCTCGGCTGCAGTGGTGGCGTCTCTGGCCTGTGCCACGGGTACCTTGAGGGCATTGGTTGAAGCGGTACCTCTCGCCCTGGGTGCTGTAACTAAAATATACTATATTAATACAATTTAATTATTACTAATTACTTACTTAATTAATAATACTTACATTGTACTGTGACACCATCCGCATCAGGCAGTTGTAGCACTCGCACCGCTGGTTCTCCATCTCGTTCACCTTCTGCTGCGCTATGAGCTGAATGAGCTCATCTGCTGTGTTGCACAATACTTATGGAGATAACCCCACCACGCGCTCTCCCCACTATGCACTCTTACGATTGTGCTTTGCGGCCGTTGATGGTAGCTATGAAGATACTTATTACCCGTCGGTAAAGCGCGAAATTTTAATTCTCAAAATATATTAATTATGATTATAAATAATATACTTTATAGGAATAAATTTGGTAGTAAATAACTATAATTGAAACTTAAATAAACAAATTATAATTTACTCTTTACCTTTAATAATTAATCACACACACTTAAAAAGAAGATACGTTAATCAATAATATAAAAGAAATAATAAATAGGTTATAAATTAATAAAGGAAAATTATTAGTATAAAAATAAAAATTTAAACAATATAAAGAGAAAAAGACTAATCTGAAAAGATTTCTTAACACGTAATTTATAAATAATAAAATTCTATTTTTACGTTTAAGTTAAATTTATATTTAATGTAATGAAATATTTTTTTAAACTAGGATATAAAATTTATTTCATGTTTAAGTGTTATTAAAAAAATTTTCTTTCCTTGAACATTAATATGCTAAATAATTCATTTGAAAAATAATTTACATATTGTTAATTTATTGTATAAAAATATTTATATTTTGACTTCTATTTATATATACACAAATTTATAATATAAATACTTTTTTTTTAATGAATATATAAATAGATATAATTATATAGTAAATAACAATTATAAAATGTAGGTCGTTCACGCAGCTTATTTTTTCAGATCAAAAATTAAATTCAAAAAATATAGTTATTTACCGACAACCATATCGGAATAATTATCTTAAGAATAACATCTGACTCTAAACCAAAGAGTTCAATTGACGTCTAATAGATGTCACTAATTGCTGATATAGTCGAAATCTTCCTTAATTAACAATTATAAAAGTTTTAAAACATAACTAAAAAACTTTTTTTATAGAAAAAAAAACCATTTAAAAAAAACTGTCGATAAAGAAACCTTTTTTTATTAGAAAAATTAAAAAACTACTAAACTATTAATCTGTTAAATATTACGTTAGAATTAAGTTAAGGTTAAATCATAATTAATAGTAAGCAAAAATTAAAATAGATAAAATAATAAGTTAGTATTAAATTATATGAAAATAATATTATCATGTTAAAGATAAAGTTCTTTTAGTCTTGAGTCAATGTTTCTAAAAGTTGAATCAAAGTTAAATTAACGTTGAATAAAAGTAAAATCAGAATAAAATTAAAATTGAATCCGTATTATAAACCTAATGACGTTTAACCCTAGGAGAATAAACCCCTATTTTTAAAATCATTTTTTAAAGCTTAACAAATTTTAAACTATTCATCTAATCAAATTGAAGAATTTTTTTAAATATAGTATAAACTCTGTAAAATAACAATGAATACTTGAAAATCCTTATTATCAACATTTTTAGAATATATATAAAGCTTATGGTAAAAGAGCGTGAGGTTAAAAAGATTACATGTGTTATCTGAAGGTTTAAAAAATATAATAAAGAAAGAATACATGAAAAATAAAATATAACAATCAATTAAAGAAAATAGAAATGTATTAATAAAACTAAATAAGTATACATATTTATACATATGAATAAACTATTACACTTTTTTACATATACACATTTAATGTTATGGACAAAAACCATGCAGAAGCTAAATATGGAGAAGTTTACACAATTTATTTGTAAAAAAAAGCAGAAACTAATAAAAAAAGGTTAAAGTAGGTGACAGTAAAAAATAGCAACATAATTCATAATAGCACATAATGCATTTGTAAAAAAAAATAGAAAATAATAAAAAGATTAAAGAATTTGATAATAAACACCAAGCAAAAGATAAATATGTTAAAGTTTACATAAATCCTTTGTAAAAAAACTGAAACTAATAAACAGTTCAAAGAATTCAAAACTAAAAAAAATACTCTTCTACAATCCTATAAGTAGAAAAATACAATGTAAAATTAACAAAAGGATATTATGTTTTGTGAGGTAGTTTCCCTTAAAAATAATAGAAAAGTGAATAACAAAAATTCTCAAGTGTTTTGTTTTATAGGACTTTAACACTTAAACGTAGGAAAAAGCTACTTCTTTTTTTTGTGTAGTTGCAAATTTTTGCATGACCTTTGCAATGCGTTGCCTAGAAGTTAACAAAGACTTATATGATAAAATGTAAATCAAAGAAAATAATAAAAATTCTTTAGCCTTTTTTCTATGACTTTAGGTAAACAAAAATAAAACTTTATAATTAAAAATTAAATAAAACTTGAAAAAGTCGAATAAAATATCAAAAGCTACTTCTTTTTTTTGTGTAGTTGCAAATTTTTGCATGACCTTTGCAATGCGTTGCCTAGAAGTTAACAAAGACTTATATGATAAAATGTAAATCAAAGAAAATAATAAAAATTCCTTAGCCTTTTTTCTATGACTTTAGGTAAACAAAAATAATAAAAATTCCTTAGCCTTTTTTCTATGACTTTAGGTAAACAAAAATAAAACTTTATAATTAAAAAATGAAATAAAACTTGAAAAAATCGTAGAAAATATCAAAAGCTACTTCTTTTTTGATGCAGTTGCAAATTTTCGCATGGCCTTTGCAATGCGTTGCCTAGAAGTCAACCTTAAATTTCTAGGTGGGATGAGGATAGCTCGTCTAGGAGCCGGTACTGGCCGCGGTGCTGCTCTTGGTGCTGGTATTGGCTGCGGTGCTACTCTTGGTGCTGGTATTGGCCGCGGTTGCTGCTCTTGGTGCTGGTATTGGCTGCGGTGCTACTCTTGGTGCTGGTATTGGCCGCGGTGCTGCTCTTGGTACCGGTGCTGCACGTCGTAGAGCTTGCAGCATCGGATTAGCATGCCGCGGAATATGAGCAATTCGTCTAATATGCCGTGGTTCTGGAATTGGTCCCTCAAGTGGTGGAATGAAATCTTCACGTGGTGGCATTAGATCTCCTTCAATATTTTCCAATGCATTTATGAATTCTATTTGACGAGGTTGTGAAGTCATCATTCGTGACCTAGTACTGGTACGGATCCATGGGGCTGGATCACCTTCAGAATCATATATGAATGGAATTCTGACTGGCTGGAAAGGTTCAACTCCTATCAAATCGAGTGGGATATTGACTTGTTCATGATCTGGCTGGAAAGGTTCAACTTGATTTAAATCGAGTGGGACATTGACTTGTTCATGATCTGGCTGGAAAGGTTCAACTCGATTTAAATCGAGTGGGACATTGACTTGTTCATCATCTGGCTGGAAAGGTTCAACTCCTATCAAATCGAGTGGGATATTAACTTGTTCATGATCTGGCTGGAAAGGTTCAACTCCTATCAAATCGAGTGGTACGTCAAGATTTGGATCCAACTCTTTTTGAAGTTGTAGAATTTCCATTTCAAGATTATGGATCTCATCTTCTAATTTCAATATGCAACTATTAGATGGTGTACTCTTATTTTCAATAATTTTATGTTTTTCTTCTATTTCAACATCATTAAAATTTTTCTTTGTTATCTCTCCTGCTACTTCTTTTGGTGGCAAGTCCCATCCACTCATCTCTTTTTTAGTGCATCCAGGTTCATTTGGATCATACTGAACATACTCCATAGCCTCAAGTGTTTCCAGTGTTTCTTTCAATTTATCCTAAAAAATGTTATTCTTTAATAATAAATATATTATGGTTTTTGCTAAATTTTTAAAAGAAATTTTATTAAAATTTTATATATATAATGAGGTGGCAGGTTATGTTTCCATTATTTAGAAAATAATTAATAAAACAATTAAAAGTTAATTAAAATTGTTTGGAAAAGAGTCAAAGCAAAAGATTAAGAAATAATGAGATGTCAGGTTATGTTTCAATTATTTAGAAAATAATTAATTACTGGGATTTAAAGTTAATTAAGATTGTTTGGAAAAGAGTCAAAGAAAAGATTAAGAAATAATGAGGTGGCAGGTTATGTTTTTATTATTATTTAGAAAATAATTAATTACTGGGATTTAAAGTTAATTAAGATTGTTTGGAAAACAGTCAAAGCAAAGATTAAGAAATAATGAGATGTCAGGTTATGTTTCAATTATTTAGAAAATAATTAATTACTGGGATTTAAAGTTAATTAAGATTGTTTGGAAAAGAGTCAAAGCAAAAGATTAAGAAATAATGAAATGTCAGGATATGTTTCAATTATTTAGAAAATAATTAATAAAACAATTAAAAAATAATTAAAATTGTTTGGAAAAGGGTCAAAGCAAAAGATTAAGAAATAATGAGATGTCAGGTTATGTTTCAATTATTTAGAAAATAATTAATTACTGGGATTTAAAGTTAATTAAGATTATCATGAGATGGTAATGGGTTTTTTCCGTGATAATAATTATTATAAGATGGTAAGGTGTCAATTTAGCGGATATATATTTATTTTGCTTATCATCGATAAGACAGAAATCAATATTTCAAAATTAATAATTCATTAATATTTGAAAATATATTTAATTTTGTGCATGGTTTCTGAAAAAAATGAATCGTCTCTCACCGCTGGGGTATGATCCCAGAACCTTCCTATTGCCGGTAGGATGCTCTACCAATTGAGCTACAGAGAGATTCGATATCATTAATTTCAGAAACCAAGCACACGACTTTTCAACGCATAGTACAAATTTTATTGTAATATCATGAGATGGTAATGGGTTTTTTCCGTGATAATAATTATTATAAGATGGTAAGGTGTCAATTTAGCGGATATATATTTATTTTGCTTATCATCGATAAGACAGAAATGCAAATGCAGAACTTAGGCTTATTTGAATCCTATTAAAGAAATCAGTATTGTTTAATATAAAACAGCATATCCAGCACAATAAGCAGTTAACTAATAATAAAAATAATAACAAATATTACTCACCATTATAAATATTAAATATTAATGATACGTAGCACGATGTATTCGACTTTCAATTACTTTGTTTGTGTTAGGAGTAAATATGGCGGCTCAGGGGTGACACTATAGAATGATTCCCCACATGTTTAACAATTTTCAAATATTTTATTTAAAGTCTTTATTGTTCAAGTTTTTCTAATTAATATATAGAGAAATTATTTTAAAATACTTTTACATAATAAAAAATACTTTTGTACACATATAAAAATTAATTTAATATATTATATAGTATAAAACTTTGAAATTCGCGCCGCGTAGGAAGGTATTATAAAAAGGAGGAAATCACAAACGTGGATTTCTCAAATAAAATAAAAATAAATAATTCTAACTTATTAAAATTATTAACTATATCCATATTATTGAACATTTATAATAAAAGTTTATAAATTTAATATTTTAATTAAAAATTTCATGTTATCATTTAATTTTATTCTCGATGAGAGAATTAACCAATAGAGAGACACCATTCTCTTGGAGCAGACGTAACAACGATTTAAATATATCGAGAATGATATTTGAAATTCTATTGAATTCAAAACGCTTATTTCTAGTTTGAAGTAATATTTTCACTTATTTTTATTATAAATTATTTACATTTAATAAAATAATGATAATAGTAATAATAATATTAATAAATAAGAAATTATTTAAATTTACCTTACTTAATGAAATAAATAGTTTTAAGAATAAAAAAAATTAATTATAAACAACTGATTATTTTTTATAAACAATAAATAATGATAATAGTAATAATAATATTAATAAATAAGAAATTATTTAAATTTACCTTACTTAATGAAATAAATAGTTTTAAGAATAAAATAATTAATTATAAACAACTGATTATTTTTTATAAACAATAAATAATGATAATAGTAATAATAATATTAATAAATAAGAAATTATTTAAATTTACCTTACTTAATGAAATAAATAGTTTTAAGAATAAAAAAAATTAATTATAAACAACTGATTATTTTTTATAAACAATAAATAATGATAATAGTTAATATTTTATATATAATAAATATTTATAAATAATATTTTATAAATAACAATTAAACTTACCTTCATTAATAAAAATTTAGTGGCGCCATCTATCGGTGGCAGCCGGAACTACACCCTGTCGGTAAAACAGAGCACCCTCTCTAAGCCACTTGAAAGTTTAAAAATTTAAATTTCCCGCCAAGAGGGTTTGGAATTCGCTAGTGGCGCCATCTATCAGTTGATCGTTGAACCCTGTCGGTAAAACAGCGCCCCTTTTAACTCACTTAAAACTATGAAAATAAAAATTTAAATTACCCGCCAAACTGATTAGAATTTGCTGGTGGCGCCATCTAGCGGTGGCAGCCGGAACTTAAAAAAAACGGTCGGTAAAACAGATAACCCTTTCTAAGCCACTTGACAGTTTAAAAATAAAAATTTAAATATCCCGCCATAGGGGTTTGAATTCGCTGGTGGCGCCATCTCTCGGCACAACACTCAAACCGCACTCTGTCGGTAAAACAAAATGGCGGCTCACTGTTTAAGCAGTTTGAATTTTTCAAATAAATTTTTAAATTTCCCGCCAAGCAAGTTTGAATTTGCTAGTGGCGCCATCTAGCGGTGGCAGCCGGCACTTAAAAAAATCGGTCGGTAAAACAGAAAACCCCTTCTAAGCCACTTGGAAGTTTGAAATTAAATTTTTAAATTTCCCGTCAAGGTGTTTAGAATTTGCAAGTAGCGCCATCTAGCGGTGGCAGCAGGAACTACACTCGGTCGGTAAGGTAGAGCACCCCTTTTAACTCACTTAAAACTATGAAAATAAAATTTTAAATTACCCGCCAAACGGATTTGACTTTGCTGGTGGCGCCATCTAGCGGTTTAACTTCAAACTAACTCGGTCGGTAAAACAGACCCCTACCTTATCGGTTAAGTCAAAATTTCTGCCAGGTCCCTACCTTACCGACTGCTGATAAAGTAGAAATCTGCATTACCGACTGAGCAGTTACCGACAGTAGGTACTTAGCCGAGATCAGAACCTGCCCCAGAACTCTCCTAGCTATACTACTTACTGTTTATTGGCATTGCACCAGCATCGCTTGCAACACTGGCCATCGATATTTTGAAATTTTAAAAATTGACATCAGATTCGTAATCAGCGACCCCAAAAACCACTGTAAATTATGATTATTTTTTTAATACAATTTTAATCGAATTTTTAGAAAAATGTAAGTATTTTTAAAAATGTTATTAAAATTCGTCAAAGGAATATCTTTGAATAATATGTACCTAATTTAAATTTAAATAACAATAATTAATAATTTATTAATTTAAATTTATTAATAAAATTAATTTAAATAAATAGGTAATAATAATAAATAATAATTTAAATGATTCTTGTATATCATATGAATAATATTATCTTGAATAATATCTTTGATGGAAAATTAAAATTGCCATCAATGGGACGTAATCAGCCCAGTAATGGCACATTATCTGCCAGTAGTGTAGCTTATAAGGACCCTTTTGCTTCCTCGTCTTCATGTCAAAGTAGCAGAGTGGTCAGAGTGTTAGGCTTTGGTGCGTCAGGTTGAGGTATCGATCCCCGCGAGTGATAAGAATTTTTCAAATGTTTGTAAGTTTCCGTTTAATTTAAGTAAATAAGCCGTATAAGTATTATAAATTAATTAAAAAATATTATTGTTTTTATGCTTTTTTTAATTTTCCAAGTACTGGGGGAGTAATGGCAGCCAATATTGGGCCATTAATGTCTGCCGAGATCTGGCTGCCGACGACCAACCGCGGTTAACCTTCCAAGAGTCGGTCCAGTATTGTCTGCCAAGATTCGGAACCAACTTTGCCAATACTTGGCCATTATTGGACCGTTTTTAATTTCGCACTTGGGTAGTAGTTTTTTGAATCTCTAATTATAAATTATACGTAATAGAAAAACCATTACATACAAAAAGAATGTCCCAAAGAACATCTTTTACACCAGGTTCAAAAATGTTATTTTAAAACCTCTAGTTTTAAAATAATTACCTCAAAGGTAATTCCATCACGTTTACAAATTAAACTAGGAGTGATGAAACAGCTGGTAAAGGAACAAAGATTGATGGACCACAAATTTGAAAAATGTTAAAAAGTGAAAAATTTATCACTGTAATGATTAAAAATAGAAAAATGTATGGCTTAGATTGAAGTTTAAGAATTAATAAATTAGGAACTTATTAGTTCCTTATTTTCTCTCTTATGATTACCAAGAAAGTAAGTTAAGATGAAAGTAAGTAAGAAAGTTATATGATTACAAACTTTCAAAAAATAGGATGCATTATTCAGATTTGTTTTAAGCGACCCAAAAGACTGCTAAATAACAATTTTAAAGCAAAATAAATCAATTTTTGAAAAAATGACAGCCATTTTAAATTCTTAAAATCTGAATACAGATTTGTAATCAGAGACCCCGAAAACCACTAGGTACCAAGTAAAGAAAAAATCTAAAATTTTTTTTAATTTCTCCGAAATTTGTACACTACCGGTTAAAATTGAGAGACCACCCACTTTCAGGTGACTGAAAAACATTTTAAAACATGAAATGTATGAAAATTAAAATTCTTTTCTTTTTATTTTTTAAAAGATGACAACATTTTCAAAAGAACAAGATCTTTTAGAAGTCATTTGGCCAATATTTTATTTAGATATTTTTAAAAAATCGTCATTTTCAATGTTTTACAAAAATTTGAATAACTTCTAAAATAATGAACGCTTCTTAATGATCTTAGGCTTATTTTAAAGGTCATTTGTTACACTATAAGAATTACAGATAGGCATTAACGTGTAATTTTTTCTTAAAAAGTGCAGACCGTCGAACTTGGACCAAAAAAATTCAAAAAATTTAGAACTATTTTTCTGTACTAAAAACTATTCTAGAAAATATATAAAACATCATATGGTGTAGATTTTTCAAGATAATTCAATAAAAAAATATGTTTGAATTTTAAAAATTATTTTTCTGTTATTAAAAATGTTTAAAATTTTTTGAATTTATTTGGTACAAGTTTGACGGTCTGCATTTTCTAAGAAAAAAATTACATGTTATTCTTATGATGCAGCAAATGACCTTTAAAATAAGCCTAAGATCATTAAAAAGCGTTCATTATTTTAGAAGTTATTCAAATTTTTGTAAAACGTTGTAAATGACGATTTTTTAAAAATATCGAAATGATTAATTGGCCAAACGACTTCTGAAATATCTTGTTCTTTCCAAAATTTTATCATCTTTCAGAAAATGAACAGAAAAAAATTTTAATTTTAATAAATTTTATGTTTTAAAACGTTTTTCATTCGCCTGAAAATGGGTGGTCTCTCAATTTTGATCGGTAGTGTAATTTTTTAAATTTGACTACAGATTTATAATCAGAGACCTACAAAATTCATGAGGAACAACTTTCAATTTTATAATTAAGAGGTATTTTGAAAATTACTTCTATCGAATCCCAATCGGAATTTTTTGAAAATTATTAAACATTTGTTCGGAATTCACACGAATATTGTATAAAATATGTTCTTCAAAGTGGTGGGAAATTATTAAAGAAAGGTACAGTAAACATTACGTGCGGAATTACTATGGAATTCCTAGCAGAATTTTCACATTTTCGGTACATATTACGGTCATTTGAATTTTTATGTGGAATGTTTCTTTTATCAATTCTGTGTCCGTTATTCCGCATGAAATTCTGATGAATACTGTTTGAAAAAGCCACACGAATTCCTAACGGAATTTAATACTAATTGTGGGGTGCTATTCTCAAAACCGCACGAATATCGTTCGTATACGAGCAAATTCGATTGACAAGTTTCGTATACGAATCGTAAGTCTTATTATTCTTAAGCACCGCACGAAACATCGTTCGACTAACATGCACGGAGAAAAATATAAAGTACCTTTTACTACTTTCATAGTGAAAAATTTCCGGTAATTTTTACTCCAAAAGTAGTAAAAATTACCAGAAATGCTTTGCTGGAAATTTTTTACTATAAAAGTAGTAAACAGTGTTGCTTTCATTAACTAATTAAAATTATTAACTGAAAGTTAACTAAAAGTAGTTTAATATAATAATTTTTAATTATGGTTTGGTTTGTAATAAATTAAAAGTTTAATATTAAAATATATTTAATTTTATGATTCATTTTAGTCACTTCAAAATTGTTGCGCGCGCATCTTTTTTCCAAACAAAAATTGTTTGTTCGCTACAGCTATGTTTTAAGGAATAAAGGACATTTGCCTGTTATTTTGATTTCTGAATGTAGAATATTAATTGATTTTTTCAAATTCTGATGTTTGTATATTACATAATTATATTATAGTGGTAATAATTGTGATTTAATATTGATTTATATTTGTTTTCTTAATCTTAATTATTGATTTTTTAACATTTTGGTAGTTAGTTATTATCATTTATTATTTGGAAAAAACTTTATAAATATTAAAGATAAGTACTAAAAATAACATGTGATTACGAGATACCAGATACTTGATAAACAGAGATTTAGTCAAGAGGTACTAGATTAACAGATACAAAACAGAAAAGCTTACAAAAAATACGCATATATTTATTATTGATAAAATATATAAAAATTAAAGATAAGTACTATTTATAACATGTGATTACGAGATACCAGATACTTGGTAAACAGAGATTTAGCCAAGAGCTACTAGATTAACAGATACTAGAATAAAAGATAAAAAAATAAGAAATATAAACAGATACAAAACAAAAACTTACCAAAAATATACTTACATTTAATAATATTAATAATATTAATAGATGAAGATACATTTTTTACATTCTTAATAATCTTCAATAAGAAAGGATAAGATAAAAATTCCATTTACTGTTAAATGTGACAATAGTAACATTATTTACATGTGTTCTGAATTAATTAATTTTATGAAAAACTATTTTTTAGAAGCGATATCTTTTCAATAAATTGAAAGAAATCATGTCGAACAAAAAAGAAACTGTTAATTTAAGTGTTACAGATTTTAATATTATACTTACTGAAGGAGGAATGTTAAATGATACTCATATTGATGAATTCGAAAAATTATTGAGAAGAGAATCAAATTCTGCTTTTAGCATGCAAAGCACTTTGTATTTATATACGCTTGAATTTATTAGTCCGATTGAAAAAGGTAAAAAGCATATTCAAATACTTTTTAGTGGACCTATCAAGAAAAGTCATTGGATTTGCACTTATTATGATGGAATGATACTTTATATTTATGATAGTCTTAATGAAGGATGTTTAAATGAAGATCAAAGGAAATATTTAAGTAGATTATATCCTTTTAAACCTTCAGTAGTTTTTACAACTGTTGATCAACAACCAAACAATAGTCTTGCTTGTGGAATATATGCAATAGCATTCGCAACATCGATATTTTTTAATATTATGCCCCACTCTGTCAATTACTATTATTATAACATGAGAAATCATTTAATGTTAATGTTCAAAAACAATCGTTTAAGTAAATTTCTGTCAGTAAGGTCGACTAATATTAGAACTATGACTGTTGAATATAATTCGGAGTGTCTTCTTATGAATCGAGCTAGAGAAAAAAGTTTCCAAAATGAAGAAAATAAAATTGTTGACAATAATTTTATCATCGTTGAATTCAACCAGCAATGTTTGTAAAAAAAATTTTGTTGATAGTTGTTTAGAAAATTTGCCTTTAATTACAGCAAATGATGTTAATAATATTTCTATTGATTCAAGCAATGGAATGAAAGATATAAGATTAATAATAACTGAGAAGCAAGGAGAAAAAAGAGCTATGGTTCATTTTCCTAAAGAAGAAAAATATAAAATCATAAAACGTCAAAAAAAGCTGCTTATCCAAAAAAATATTGACAAAAAACAAGAGAATAATAGAATTCTTAACCCTCAATCACTTCAAACAAAGGACAGTATTATTACAGTGTCAAAATCAAATATAAATTCAGAAAAATCCTCTACAACTGTTACTACAAAATATATTCAAAAACAAAATCAGTCTGATATTATTTCAAAGTCACATATAGAGATAGGTTATTGTAATGAAATGATTTTACACGTGATCATTCTTATGTAAAACTTTGTGAACATAAAGTTAACAGTGAATTATTTATAAAATCAAAAACTAATGATGATTGTAATGATTCAAGAAATGTTACAAAATATACTAATTTAAAAAATGAAAATCAAGTAAAAAAAGATCAATAATACGTTCTTTAGAGGAAGAAGAACAACATGAAGTCATGGAACATCAAAAGAAAGCTGCTTATCAAAGAAAGTTTCAACAAAAAAACAAGAGAATAATAGAATTCTTAACCCTCAATCACTTCAAACAAAGGACAGTATTATTACAGTGTCAAAATCAAATATAAATTCAGAAAAATCCTCTACAACTGTTACTACATCTTTGGCAAAAGATAATGTAACTGTTACAGCAAATTTATCAAATACTAATATTTCCGGTCGTCAAAAAAATGTAGCTTATCAAAAAACTCATCGCCAAAAAAACGGGCTTCTGCACAGAATCAAAATTTCTCTGACAGTATTTCAGTCTCGCATATAGAAGAACATTTTGCTGGTGCGATGAACAGTTCATGTGAGCATTGTAATGCTAATATAATATCTATCTAATAAAATATCTAATAAAAAAATTCATTTCATGATTGTTGTAAACATGGCGAAGTCATTCTTGAAGATCTACCTGCTCCTCCACTCATATTACAAAATTTATTTGATGGCACCCACGAATTATCTGGTCATTTTGTTCATAATATACGACCTTACAATAATTCATTTGGTTTTACTTCTTTTAACGCTAACTTAGTTAATTTTAACAATAGACGACCAGGACCATATTGTTTCAAAATACATGGACAGGTTTATTATCAAATTAATTCCTTTTTTTTATGCAGTAAGAAACGATACTCCTTCATTTGGACAGTTATTTATTGTTGATCTAAACGAAGCTTCCGAAATTCGTTGTAAGAATAATGTTCAATTAAACCGAGATATTGTTGATGGAATTGATACAGCCCTTCGGGATTGTAACCTATTTGCACAGTCCTACCGAATGATGCATGAAGAAATTAAAAAAACAATGACTGAAAATAATGCAGATATTGAGCCTGAGATGCAATTATTATTTTCATTAAAGCCTGGGATGGATAGTAGACGTTATAATTTACAAAGTGTCAATGAAGTTGCAGCAATTTTGACTACAACTGCTGATGGTGATATTTCAGAATCATATGTTACCGTATATAATAAGAATACAAAAAGTTTACAATATATAAGTTCTATGAATCCCAATGTTGAGCCATGGATATATCCTTTATTTTATCCACATGGAACAAGAGGTTAAGACCAAAATCTGACCTGCGCTAATACAAATAAACGTGTATCAAGAGCTGCATACATCAGGCATAGAATGGCTTCTAGGGACAACAATGTATTTTTAAAGGGTGGTAGATTATTTCAGCAATGGATTGTCGACAGTTATGTGAAAATTGAAAAAGATAGGACAAATTTCTGTCGAAATAATCAAAAGAAACTTCGTGCAGATATTTACGAAGGTCTAATTGATCATTTACAAAGAAGAGCTGATGATTCGAACAATGAAGTTGGGAAAATTGGAATACTTCTATCATCTTTCACAGGTTCTCCGAGAAATATGTTACAGCATTGTGAAAAAATTTGGTAAACCTGATCTTTTTATTACGATGACGTGTAATCCAAACTGGCGTGAAATAAAGGAAACTTTATTACCTAACCAAACTGCCTCTGACAGACCAGATATTGTATCGCGTGTTTTTACCATAAAAAAGATAAACTTATTAATACTATTGTAAAGGAACAATTATTTTGCGAAGTGATTGCTTATGTGTATGTCATTGAATATCAAAAACGTGGATTGCCGCATATGCATTTATTAGTGACTTTGAAACAAAATTATAAAATAACAACACCCGAGATTGTAGACAAATATATTTCGGCAGAAATTCCAAGTAAATCAGAAAATGTTATACTTCATGACATCGTTATGAAAAATATGATTCATGGCCCATGTGGAAATTGGTGTAAAGATAATAATAGTAAATGTTTGAAAGGTTTCCCAAAGCAATTCTGTTCTGAGACAATAATGGATAAAAGCGGATACCCAACGTATCGCCGCCTTAATACAGGACAATACGATCGCCTAAATGGAGGAACTACAGATAAACAATACGTTGTTCCATACAATCCTACATTACTTCAGTTATTTAATTGTCATATTAATGTAAAAGTAGTTTCAAGTATTAAATCCGTAAAATATTTGTATAAATATATTTTTAAGGGACATGATGCTGCTGCTGTAGTAATTACCGATAGTAGTAATAATACAAGTTCTTTAGAATATGATGAAATAAAAAACTTTATTGAAACTCGATATGTTAGTCCTGTTGAAGCATGTGATAGAATATTTGGTAGACCATTACAAAGTAAAAGTCATTCTATTCTCCGATTACCTGTTCATTTAATTGATCGGCATACTGTAACCATTAGTGAAGAAGCAAATGATGATGCTATAAATGAAGCTTTACAGAAACGGACTATGTTATTAGAATACTTCGATTTAAATAGGTGTGATCCACAAGCTAGACAATATACATATGCAGAAATTCCATGTTATTATGTTTTTAAGAAAGAACGTGGTGAAAATGCATTAAAATGGTTGAAGCGTAAAGGGTCATTTAATGTCATTGGACAAATGTATTCAATTTCGCCCAGTCAATCAGAACTGTTTTATCTTAGATTACTTTTCATAGTAGTTAAAGGCGCTACAAGTTATGATCATCTGCGAACTGTCAACAATAATGTACATGACACTTTTCGTAGTGCATGTTTAGCATTAGGCCTTATTGAAGATGATGGAGAATGGGAACGTGCCTTAACAGAAGGAGAAGTATGGATGATGCCACAACAATTGAGACGTTTATTGGTGCGTATTTTTTTGGTGCCATCCAGTTCATCCAAACGAACTTTGGGAAAAGTTTAAAGAGGCTGTGTCTGAAGATTATCAGAAAAATTATCTATCTAATGAAGCTCATATAAGAGCATATAATGATATAATTAACTTTCTGTTGCATGAAGGATCAAATATTCGCAATTTTCCTGAAATGATACAGTTAAATGAAATAAGTATTGAAACAGAAAATCAAACGAACTACGAAATGTAGTTATCCAAGATAAAAGAATACCATCTTCTTCATGTTATTACATTGATGGACCAGGTGGATTCGGAAAAACTTTTGTTTATACAACTTTATACCATTTGTTAAGAAGTAAAGGAAAATGTGTTTGTACTATGGCATTTACAGGCATTGCCGCAATATTACTTCCCCGTGGTAAAACTGTACATAAAACGTTTGGGATGCCTGTTCCATTGTTCTATGATTCTACATCAAATATTAAAAGTCAATCTAAGGAAGCTACATTTTTGAAAGAGGTTGATGTCTTTATTTGGGATGAAGCTCCAATGGCGCCAAGATATGCTATGGAATTAATTGATAGAACATTACGCGATTTTATGAATGTTGATATGCCATTTGGTGGAAAAACTATGCTTTTGGGTGGTGATTTTAGACAATTATTGCCTGTTAAAATTAATGCTACTAGAAGCGAATTAGTTAATTTATCTATTAAATCTAGCACATTATGGAGTCATTTTAAGAAAATATCATTAACAGAAAATATGATAACTTTACCTGGTGAAATAGAATTTTCAGAATATTTATTATCAGTTGGAAATGGTACTTTAAATGATAATGATAATAACACTGTTCGACAAAATTTGGCTACAAGAATAAACGAAAGTGATTCTTACAGGATTTTCGACGTAGATTACGAATCTGTAAGTGAAATTGTCCCATCACGTCTCAATTTTGAGGAAAACGGGGTGAAAGTGCCAAAAAATGGCTTTTATGGCACTTTTTGAAGTTCAATAAAAAAAGAACGCGACGTGATAAAAAGCTCAAATATGGCTTAAATGAGAGCTCAAACCCTCAACTTTAACATCCAAAAGCAAAAAACCATGTAGAAATAACTCAAAATTCTTGGGAACAACTTTTTAACGCATGCGCGTAAAACAGCTATTATTTTGGCGATATTTTAGCAATTTTAGCGAAAAGTTGTTCCCCACAATTTTGAATTATTTCTACATGGTTTTTTGCTTTTAGATGTTAAAGTTGAGGGTTGGAGCTCTCATTTAAGCCATATTTGAGCTTTTTATCACGTCGCGTTCTTTTTTATTGTACTTCAAAAAGTGCCATAAAAGCCATTTTTTGCACTTTGACCCCGTTTTTCTCAAATTTGAGACGTGATGGGACAATTTCACTTACAAATTCGTAATCTACGTCAAAAATCCTGTAAGAATCACTTTCGTTTATTCTTGTAGCAAGAAAAAACCTTAATTTTATCGACCAGTGTAATATACTAGCACCAGAGCAATGTATAGAGAATGGTGATATCATTCATAAAATATTTAGAGAATTAATTATCAATAAAAATACGATGATTTAGCAAAAGTAGCAATATTGTCTGCTTGAAATGTTGATGTTGATGAAATTAACAACAAGGTACTCGAACTGTTTGATAATAAAAGTGAGCGAATTTATACAAGTGTTGATAGTACCGAAAATTGTGATAATGGAAGTATAAATGATGCTATTTTACCAGAGTATTTGAATACTTTAAATCCATCAAATTTCCCGCCTTATGAATTATGATTAAGAGCCAATTGTATTGTCATGCTACTTCATAATCTTAGTATTAATGAAGGTTTATGTAATGGAACGCGAATGCAGGTATTAGAACTATCAAACAATCTGCTACGTTGTCGTATTTTAACAGGTGATAAGGTTGGAGATATTGTATTTATAAATCGTATTACGCTGTATTGTGAGGATATTTATCCTTTTACTTTCAAACGACGGCAATTTTCTATAAAATTAGCATTCGCAATGACAATAAATAAAAGCCAAGGACAAACTTTTGACAAAATTGGTGTAGACCTTTGTAAAAATGTATTTAATCATGGGCAAGTATATGTTGCATTTTCACGAGTTAAATCTTGGGAATCATTAATTATATATTTAGGAAATCAAAGACCTAATTTACTAATCAAGAATTATGTTTACACTAAATTATTGAAATAAAAGTAAATATTTTTTCTATAAAAATGTCTGAGTCGTTATATATTTTTTTTTCTTAAAAAAGGAGTCATTTTTTGTAATAAGATTCCCACGTAAGATTTCTTTACACGTTTCTTTCTTATCAATTGGTCAAAGACGTTTTAATTTCCTAATTTCAAATAATAGTTGAAACTTCAGATAATTAAGACACTTATTTGTACGTATTTTAATGTACTGCCAACCAGTTCATCCAAATGAACGTTGAAAAAAGTTTAAAGATAATATTTCTCAAGATTATTAACGAAATTTTGCATCCCATGAATCTTATAGAAAAGCATATATTCAAATAAATTATTTTCTTCGAAATGACGGAGTACTTACATGTTTTGTATAATATTTACAGAAACCACACTTATTTTTCTTTTTTATTAATATTAATTAATCATACTGAATAAATAGTAATTTTGACTTTTATAAATCTTTTTGCATTTCTAAAATTATCTTTACTTTATTTTATATTGTATTAATCCATTTATTTTCACATGCATTTTTTATAAATATTTCTTTTGTTTTTTTTCTGAGATAGAAGTATGATTTAGTAAATTATTTACAGAGGCCTACAGAACGTGAAGTTAAAAAAATACCAAAAAATTTATTGACACTTTTAAATATCAATAATTGAAAGAAGATAAAAAAGCTTCCTCAATATAATATATACCAATTGTTTAATTTTTTATTTTATAATAATTATTTTAAAGTATTAAGATAAAATTTCAAAAAATACAAAATTTCAATTTTTTTAGAAAAATTAAAATATTTATTAACTCTATAAATATTGATAAAATATATACTTTATATACATGAATCGATTCGTTTTTATGTCAGGAATGCAATTTTGATAAGAATTAATTAAAATTTTAATATAGAAAAAAGTTATTTCAAAAAATCCAAAAATTAATTTTTTCAAAAATTAAAAAATTGAAAAAAAATTTTTTTTTGATATTTTTGAAAATTCTTTTGTCTGATTTTTGGTATTCGTAACCGTAATACACCTACAAAATTTTATCAAAATTCGTCAAGACGTGTAAGAGAAAATTTGTCCACAAGAATCGGTGACATATACACATACATACACACATACATCCGGACATTTGTTCCTCTCGACGAATTATATATACTACACTTGAAAATTTGTAAAAATAATTGATTCTAAAAAATTCTAAAATCGACATCTCTATAAGGCTTCCTTTAAGAGGAAGCAAAAATAAGTAAAGAACTGAGAAAAAAGATGACTTTAAAAAAATAAAGATATATCTCTTGAGTAACAGTCTCGGACAAAAATTTATAGCAAAAGTAGGAACGATTTTAAGAAACAAAAGTAAATTTTTAATTTAATATCCTGTGTTTATGGCTTTCTTTGACAGTAGAGATGTTTTTTTGCTAGCTAAGTTAAAAATAGTTAAAAATTGTTTATTTAGTAACGTTTTTCTTTCATCACTATTTTTTAAAATATAAATTTACTATGGAAGATTTTAAATGTTACAAAATTTAATTAACAAATAGATTACTTTCATTATAAAAAGGTTTTCTATAACTTTTATAAGTACTTTTGTTAAAAAAAAATTTTAAATTAAAAAAAGGATTGCGCAAGAGAAAAAACGCGCGCGCGGCAGCGCGCGATCGTTCTCATTATACTAAATAAAATTTCGTTCTTACATGTTCCTTTCTAACATTTAATTAGGCTATTAAATTTATTTTGTTTCGATTATTGTTTACAATTTATCACGATGTGTATTTTTGTAATATTTATTAAGATATTAAACTTATTTTCTTTCAATATTCTGTTTACAATTTATAGCTCATATTTAACGGAAAATAATGCAAATAAGAAGTTCCAATATTTCAATAAATGAAAATATTTTTTCAATATATTATTTTCTTCTATTGGCCTAAACTGCGTTTGTCAAATAGCTAAATGCCTAGCCAGTTAGCTAATTGCCTAATCCTTCCAGGCGAATAGACGAATAACAGTAATAATGAAGCTTATTTGTCTATTCGGTGCCGTTTAGCTAATTGCCTAGGAGTTTAGCTAAATGACGAATTCTTCTATTTGCCTACGACATATATATGAGTAATTCCATACGAAAAGGCAAATGACTGTGTCCACTCGTGGTTTGAAGCAATTGCAATCTTAAATAGCTCAAAATTTAGCACTTTTTATGTAAAATCGAATGCCGATGGACTATTTTTGTCATCTTTAAAATAGCGACCACCACAGCCAAATATATGACATAAATTTTAAAAAAAATGTTAATCTTCAAAAACTCTAACATTTTGTGATGTAAATTATTTACAACTGCTAATTTTCAAATTTCTGTATTCCCTGAATACAAATTTGGAGTAATTTGTAATCTGAATCCCAAAATTCAAAATGGCAGATCCAAAATGGCGGAATAATTTTTCAAATTCAATAAATTCAACTAAATTAAGTTGAATGTTGTTACTCGGAGGTTTTTGGGGTCGCTGAATACGAATCCAAGGTCAGAATGCAAAAATTCAAAATGGCGGATTCAATATGGCGGAATATTTTTTTTTAAATTGATTAAATCAGCCGAATATTCTTAGTCGGGGGGTTTTTAGGGTCGCTGAATACGACTCCAAAGACAGAATGCAAAAATTCATAAAGAGGGTCCAAAATGACTGACAAATTAATTAATAATGGCTAAAATCAATTGAATATTTTGTTACTAGCAATTTTTCTTTCAAACTTTCTAAACCTAAAGTATAGATTAAATCACAATTATTACCTAACATTATAGTATTAATTAATGTAATGATAATGTAATATTATCTTAATATTATTAAGAAAAGTACATAAAAACATCTGTATTTTATATAATAATGTAATATGACTTTAATGTTACTGACAAATTATAGTAGGATTCTAGGTAATTAATACAATTAGGCGATGACTTTAATGACTGTAATTTTACGTGATACTAATAAAAGAATACTTTCTTCAAACAAATCAAGGTAACTTTTAAAAGTAGTTTCATTAATAAAGTTGATTTAATTTACTGCACTTACATAATTAAGAGAATTATCGTTTATACATGGACTGACTTTAAAATCAAAAAATGATATTCATTTATATTATAATTATAATCAGTGAAACGTCAAGAAATGTTTTACATGCCTTATACACTTTTTTAGAAAATAATTTCTCTAAGTTCTTACCTTTATGTCGTTTTAAGTTATACTTGTCTAACTTTGTCTATAATAATCTTGACTTAAAAATCCATTGTTGAAAGAGATTATGAAATGTCTTAAGAAGAAGTGATCAAATTCTTTTTATTTACTAATTTACTTCGCAATGTAAGTAATAAGTAAAAAGTTGTAAGTAGCGTCAAGAATTTTAGACGCAACTACGCTTGCGCTGCAAACGTTCTCTTAATGGTAGAATAAAGCGCGACTGTTTAAAACGCTAAACATATATTCTAAGAATACATTGCAAATCATTTTTTTTCTTTCAATATATTATTATATAAAATTTGAGAAATTATTAATAATCATTATTAATTTCTAAAATTTTAAATCATATTATTATTATTATTATTATTATTATTATTATTTAATTATTATTATAAATTTTTAAAATTTTATATAATATTGTATTGAAAGAAAAAAAATTATTTGTTTTCTTAATATTTCCCACCAAAATAAATTTTGGGACAGCAATATTTGTATGAGTTACAAATTAAAAACTAACTCAGCGCACGCTCTCAATTCGAGAAAATGCTGTCGCGTATAGAATTCGAGTACCCAAAAATGCCACTGATGGGACTGATGAATGCTTTCTTACAACCGAGTTTATTTACGCATAGGGGAGAGTGGGGCAAAATGGGGTACCTTTTTAAAATTGTCTATTTACAGAGAACCAAACGAATAAATCGATTCAGCTAAACTTCAGAATTCTTATTAGTACACTTAGCTTTGAGGAAATTATGATAATAGCGGAGAAAAAAATTTTTGAAAGAACTTATATCGTATTTTCTGAGAAAGTGCTAAAATCTCATTTTGCCCCACCCGTGGGGCAAAATGGGGTGGCATCAAATAACTATACAAAACATTGAATATTTTTTCAAAATTCATTAAATTCTTGTTGTATGAGATTATAAATACAAACAAAAAGTAGGATTCTTTATTACTATGGAAAAACAAGTAATATTTATTAGAATTTAACAAAAAATCATGGATATTGCAAAATGTCGATATATCGATAATGAAACATCGATAGTATAAATGCCTCGAAACAAAAATATCGATTCTTTTGCAGGAAACCTTTAAATATGCATAATATAATGTTTTTAAATAGTTTTAATGAAACGGTGTAGCTTCCGGCATACCCCACACTTAGGTACCCCATTCTGCCCCACACTGCATATTAAAACAGAATGCAATATTTCCAAATTATTGTAAACAATTAAACAATCTATTCTATTGGAAATTACTCTAGAATAAGTACTGAAAAAGATCCCATACTTGCCAAATTAAATGCATTATTCTAAAATGTTTAGTAAGCACTTTAATTTTAAAAAAAATCTATATTTTTTTGCTTAAAACTTAAAAGTTGGATAACTTTCAAAAAAAAATTTTCTTTCCAGTGTCTTCATAATTAATAACAGTTTCTTATCAACATGAATAATATATGTCGAGGATAAAAAAATTAAAAGTACCTATCATGGAAAAACAGAGGTACCCCATTTGACCCGCCTACCCCATTTTGCCCCACTCTCCCCTATTATAAGTATCGCGACTTTTTGTACCTATAACATTTTCTACTATTAATGAATGGTAACTTTTTTCCCAGTAAGTACATTTATAATTTTATTTTTTCTTTACTATTAATTGTCTAAGTTTTCTGAAAAATGCCTTTTGTTAAATGTTTTATTCCATTTTAATTTAAAGACCATAAAAATAAAAATGTACTGCAAAATTATTGGAGTACCTCAAAATTTGTGTTTGTGCGACAAATGTCGCAAACAGGTTTCGACAGAAGGTTGGCCTGAGATTTTTACTGTTGTACCTAAACCTTCTACTTCTTCAGGAAATTTGAAAAAATCAGCAGAAGTATTACTTTCATTACTAGATTTATTGACCGTATCATACATGTAATCTGAATGAGATTCGTTTTCAGAGTCAAATTAATTATTATCCTCAAATTCGTTTTCGACTTGAAATTCACTCAAATTTCCTGAAGAAGTAGAATGTTCAGGTACAACAGTTAAAATCTCAGGCCAACCTTCTGTCGAAACCTGTTTGCAACAATTGTCGCACAAATACAAATTTTGAGGTACTCCAATAAATTTGCAGTTATTGATTTTTCGTACTTTTTTATTTTTATGGTCTTTAAATTAAAATGGAATAAAACCTTTAACAAAAGACATTTTTCAGAAAACTTAGACAATTAATAGTAAAGAAAAAATAAAATTATAAATGTACTTACTGTGAAAAAAGTTACCATTCATTAATAGATAGTAGAAAATGTTACAGGTACAATAAGTCGCGATACTTATAATATGCGTAAATAAACTCGGTTGTAAGAAAGCATTGATCAGTCCCATCAGTGGCATTTTTGGGTACTCGAATTCTATACGCGACAGCATTTTCTCGAATTGAGAGCGTGCGCTGAGTTAGTTTTTAATTTGTAACTCATACAAATATTGCTGTCCCAAAATTTATTTTGGCGGAATGAAAAGGTAATAAAAAAAGGAATATTTTGAGGTAATTTTGAAAAAATCAAAGGGGCATAAAGGTTAAAATTTGAAAAAAAAAATTTTTTAATTTTTTATATAAAATATAATTATAAAAAAATTTTGTGATACATAGTTTTACAGTTTAGGTAATTCTGCAGAAAAAACTCTCTGGGCGTTTTAAAATCCATTCATTTGTTTTAAAGTTATAGCGGCTCGAAAATTATTTTGGTTAAAAGTTTGACCCCTGACAGTATGGCAACCCCGCATTGCACGGACCTAAAATCATGTTTTTTCTCTTAGTTTTTAGATGTACTAAAAGACATATTATTACCGAAAAAAACTGAGCACTTTTTTTTAAGTGTCTTTTTTCAGAGACATATGTGTGTTAATATGTGTGAAAAGAGCCCAGTGTTTGGATACATTTTACCATAAAAAAATAAATGTTGAAAAAACACGCAAAAGTGGTGTACGGTCCCCTTAATATATAAAAGTTTTTTAAGTTAAATATTTTTATTAACCACTTGTTTTACTTAAATTAATAATTTTTAGACGCTGGGTAAGAATTCCTGAAGTGAGCAACGGATTTTCCAAGGTTTTCAATTTCTATAATAAACTTTATAAAAATAAAGTACTAATAGAGGGACAAACAGTCACCAAGTTTTATTTGAAAATATTCATTTGTTTATTTTTTATAAACAATTAAATTTTAATGTAACATTTTTTTTAAACATTTATATCTTAGAACTGGATTATCGGATTTTGATGAAAATTTTTGGACACAATTAATGAAGATTTGAGCTTTTTAAGAAAAATTATTTCAATGTTGAAAAAAATTATTTATTGTAAAAAATAATTGTTAATAATAAACACGAACACCAAGTATTTTTAAAAACTGAAATACAGAATAAGTATCTAAAATTTAAGATTATTAGTAAAATTATTTCACCACATTATTGTTTATATTAGTGACAATAATATGTAAAAATAATTTTTTTATTCAGGTATTTTTAAGAAATGTAATATACTTTCAATTAAACATATTTCACTTTGTTGGTGTTTAACTAGTATTTTTGTTTTAATTTTCGACTAAATTTGTAAGTAAATAAAAAATTTTTTTGTTAAATAAGTATAAATTTAAATTTAAATTTTTGTTATGGAATTTTATTGAAACTGGTGAAATTTCGTCTAAAGCAAAGATTTGAAATTTGCTAATGTTAGATTTATTTTTTAAATATCATCAGCGATAATTTGAAGAAAAAAACTGTTTATTACTCAGAAGACAATATTTTACACTTGGAAAGTTTTCAATTTTCCCTTTTTTAAAAAAATATTGTATAATTTGTTTTATTAATCTAACACAAGGAAATTTGAATTCTCTGCTTTAGACGAAATTTTACCAGTTTCAATAAAAATCCATAACAAAAATTTTAATCTTAAGAAAATTTTTTTACTGTGAACTTTTTACTTATTTAACAAAAAAATTTTTTATTTACTTACAAATTTAGTCGAAAATTAAAACAAAAATACTAGTTAAACACTAACAAAGTAAAATTTATTTAATTGAAAATAAATTACATTTCTTAAAAATACCTGAATAAAAAATTATTTTTACATATTATTGTCACTAATATAAACAATAATGTGGTAAAATAATTCTACTAATAATCTTAAATTTTAGATACTTATTCTGTATTTCAGTTTTTAAGAATACTTGGTGTTCGTGGTGAGTGTGCAATGAACTTATGGAGCTCCACGTCAAGCCGCGACGCATGGAACAACGCGACCGCGCTCACAAAAAAATTCACAGTTAATAAACTATTTCGATCTACCAACTTTTTCTTTCAGTTATTTAATTCTTGATTTATAGTTTAAGGTTCTGAAAAAAAAATTTACGAAAAAGGTCCAGAACACAATTAATTATTCATTTGTTTATTATTAACAATTATTTTTTACAATAAATAATTTTTTTCAACATTAAAATAATTTTTCTTAAAAAGCTCAAACCTTCAATAATTGTGTCCAAAAATTTTCATCAAAATCCGATAATCCAGTTCTTAAAAAAAAATGTTTAAAAAAAATGTTACATTAAAATTAAATTCTTTATAAAAAATAAACAACTGAATATTTTCATATAAAACTTGGTGACTGTTTGTCCCTCTTGTCACATGCCACGTGTGTGACCTCTAAGTAACCTTAGACCAGACCTGTTACCAAGCAAACTTGACAAACACCCATCGATGAGCAATCTTTTTACAACCCTGTTACGTCGATACACGGATGTGATCTGGGTATATAAGGCCCTAAATTTGGATCCAAAAGTCAGTATCTAGTATCTAGTCAGCATCCAGTCAGTATCTAATTTAAATCAAACCGATCGACATCATCTCTGTACCAGTAGTCAGTGCGAATCTTTACTCGTTACCTACGATTATCCCAGTCTAAGTAATACCCATCTCGTGTGCGACCAAGCCGTTGTCAAATCTCCAAGCAGTAAAAATTGGAAAGGCGGTGCATCTGAACTGACTGTGGACCCACGAGCGGAGAACGGGTTTTCAGCTTCACAAAGAAGCAATAAAGGTAATTAACTAAATCTTTTCATCATATTCTTTCGATACAATTTCTATATCTAATAAACGCCTATTTGTTAAAGGTGTTTATTGGAACTGGTCTTCTCTCGGCAACATACAAATAAAGAACTTCAAGAAATCATTATATACTATTTTATAATAAATTTCATTTTAACTAATTCTTAACTATTATTCATTGATTCTTTTTCCTCATTCCCAAATAAGATTTCTTCGGAATTTCTTATTTAAAACGAGGATAACAAATGTTAAGAGGTGAGTTACTTTTCACGTAACATACCCTCTTTTCTTGGTGCATCGGCCGGGAAAGCCATAAAGAATCAATGATATTATTTCTTATTTTTTCCAAAAATTTATTTTGAGATATAAAAAATATACATGTTTTTAACAATTCTAAAATTTAATAAAAAATTGAAACACAAACCGAGAGAGAATCAATTCCAATGATTAAATCATTTCTTTTAAAAATTAATGTCTACTTCTAAGGAAAATATTACACAAGATAAACATACAACTCGATCAAAAATCAAAGAAAACCCTACTTTAAAACTTAACCCAGGAATTCCCTATTTTAAACCTTTAGCTACTGGTACACCTAGATACTCTAACGAAAATCCAAACCCTTTTTGCAAATCCGAATTAGATTCAGGAATTTGTCATTCATTATTTGATAACAATTCTTTCAAAACTGACGAAGAAAGTGACAATACAATTTTAGAAAATAACGGTTCTTTAAATTCTACATTACGAAATAGTTTTAAACAAAGACTCGAAAATTCCATAATTAGCACACACTACAGTGACGACGAAAACAGTCACGACGAGAACAGTGATAGTGAAAATTTTACAGAAAATAACGAAATGGCTCTACCAACAAATCAACAAGTATCTTTACGTGACGCTTTAGAAATAGTTCCTTTGTTTGACGGGACTAACATTCCAATCTCACATTTTATTGAAGGGTGTTTAGAAGCAGAGCAAATGCTTCCAGAAGGAGTAGCTCGAAATAATTTAGCAAAATTATTAAGAGCAAAATTAAGTGGGGATGCGCGAAAATGTATTTACGGAACTCAAATAGCAAATGTAGGCGAATTAATAAATAAATTAAAACGCGTATATTTGACAGCTAAAACAGTGTACCAATTACAGGGAGAATTAGGAAATATATATATGTGGGAAAAGGAAAATATTACATCTTATGCTGCGCGAATAAAAGAAATTGCTGATAAAATTGAAGATGTTCACAGGTTAGGTAATAACAATGCAGTTGACGATGTTTTTAAAGAAAATCTAGAAAAAGACGTGAAGCATTGCTTTGTGCGCGGATTAAGACCCGAAATAGAAATTCGTTTGAAAGAAAAACCCACATTCCGAGAGATAGTAAACGACGCGATTGATATAGAAAGGAATTTAAGTGCTAGTTCAGATCTTCGAAAAAGCAAAATTAATGAGGATCATAAAGCTATAAAAATACACTCCTTACAAGATTCTGATTTACCTTGTTCAATTTGTAAGAGACGAAATCATAAAACAGAAAACTGTTTCTTTTCAAAACAACAAAATAAAACATACAGTCCACCAAGACAAACACAAGGATTTTCAAAACCCTATTTTAATAATCAAAATTTCTCAAAAAATAGAAATCTCTTTAACAATGGTAACAATTTTTACAGAAATAAAAATAATAACTCTAACAATTTTATGAATAAACTTTCTAGAAACTTCCAAACTTCACGATACAATAATAATAACAATTATAATAACAATAATAATTATAATAATAAAAACTATAATAATAATAATAATCAGAGATTTTTCAAAAAAGATATAACTTGCAATTATTGTAAAAAATCAGGTCATTATATTAATGAATGTAAAATTAGACCTCCTAGAAGAGAAGAATCATATAACAAACAACAATATTCTAAACAACAATCACAATCTCAATCACACCATATTCAAAAATCACAAGAACTACAACCTCATTTTTCGGGAAACTTGAATTCAACCCCCAGCAAGGGTGGACTGAGGGTAGAATAAATTTAAAAACACCCGTTTCAAAAGAACAAATTACTTTAAACAATTCGCAAACAAATACAATTCCCTCAATTATTATCTCTGCCGACGGTTTAAAATTTCCAGCTCGAATAATGATAGATACTGGAGCTGGAAGAAATTTATTAAAATTAAAAGCAATTGATCCAAGAATTCCAATTGACACAGAAAATATTTTAAAATTAATCGGAATAAATGATTTACCTCTTTACACTTTAGGGCAAATAAAATTAAATATTTTTGGTCATCAAACAATATTTAATATTATCCCAGATGCAGTCCCAGTAGACGAAGACGGTGTTTTAGGGACAGAATTTTTTCGAGACAATAACGTAAACATTAATTACACTTCAAAATGTTTAGAGATAGATAATAATCTTTATCCTTTTGTTTCCACAAAAATTTTAACAATACCAGCACGAACGATAATAACAACTACAGTTTTTCTTGACGAAACTAATAAAAATGAAGGTTACATACCAAGATTGAATTTAGGTTCAGGAATTTATGCCGGAGACGCAGTAGTGAAAAATTACGACAATAAAACATTTTTAAAATTTGCAAACACTAATGAAACTTCAGTCACTATTTCAATTCAATTTTGAAGAAATCAACCCCTATACATCTATCACACAAACTCAAAAATTTGATAACAATGACATGACTAATAATTTACTAAATAATTTTTTAATATCAGAAAATTTTTGTACTTTTAATAAAATGATAATTGAAGACAGAATAGAAGAAATAAAACGACTTCTTCGTTTAGACCATTTAAACCAAGACGAATACGATCATGTAGAAAATCTTATAAAAAATAACGCTGACAGATTTCAAATGCCTGGAGAACCTTTAGAAGCAACTAATATTTTAAGACATTCAATACCAACTACAGATGACTGCCCAATATTTTCAAGACAATACCGTTTTCCTCAAATTCACAAAGACGAAATAACTAAACAAGTAAATGAACTTTTAAAAAATAAAATAATTAAACCTTCTCAATCACCTTATAACACACCGGTATGGATCGTACCTAAAAAACCTGACTCAAGCGGAAATTTAAAATGGCGAATGGTATTAGATTTTCGAAAATTAAACGAAAAAACTATAGGTGACTCATATCCATTACCTCACATAAATGATATACTTGACTCAATTTCTTCCGCAAAATACTTTTCTGTTTTCGACCTAGCAACCGGATTTCATCATATAAGAATGAATCCCAATGACTCACACAAGACAGCTTTTTCAACACCTCATGGTCATTATGAATTTGATAGAATGCCATTTGGTTTAAAAACAGCACCCGCGACATTCCAAAGACTTATGGACTTAACATTAACTGGACTAATTGGAACAGAACTTTTTGTTTACCTTGATGACATTGTTATTTACGCTGACACACTCGAAGAACATGAAAGAAAATTTAATAATTTAGCTGAACGACTTAGAAACGCAAATCTTCATTTACAACCAGACAAATGCGAATTCTTACGACCGGAAGTAGGATACTTAGGACACATTATTGATAAAAATGGTGTTCGACCCGATCCAAGGAAAATTATTGCGGTTAAAAAATTTCCTATACCGAAAACAACAAAGAACATTAAACAATTTTTAGGTTTAGCAGGATATTATAGAAGATTTATTGAAAATTTTTCTAAAATTGCACATCCACTAAACCAACTTTTAAAAAAGGATACACCTTTTATTTGGTCAGACAAACAACAATTAGCTTTTGACACATTAAAACAACATTTATGCGAAGAACCTCTTTTACAAAGACCAGATTTTTCCCAACCCTTCGTACTTACAACAGACGCATCAGGTTACGCGATTGGCGGAATACTTTTACAAGGGAAAATAGGGAAAGACAAGCCTATTGCATATGCATCTCGAAGCTTAAGCGATACGGAAAAGAAATATGACACATACGAGAAGGAAGCATTAGCTATTATTTTTTGCGTATCTCATTTTCGACCATATTTATACGGTAGAAAATTTACTTTAGTAACTGATCATAAACCATTAGTATGGTTTCAAAATTCGAAGGATCCTTGTTCACGTGTTTCGCGTTGGAGATTAAAATTAGCAGAATATAACTATGAAGTAGTGTACAAGGCAGGTAAAATGAACGTCAATGCAGACGCTCTTTCAAGAAATCCAATTCCTAACGAAGAAGAATTATTTAGGAATCAAAAGGTGCTCGACGATGATACATTTTTAACATTCGGGGATAATAAAAAATCAAGTGAAAATATTCGCGATAGTGATAATAATACGTCTACATTATTACTCTTATTAACTTCTTTGCTTGACCCAATACTTACGAAAACGCAATGGAAAACCATTCTCACTAGGGCACAACGAAAATTAGAAGAAAGGGGAATTCAAGAAAAACTTACGGAAAACGTAGAAGAAATATTGCAGCCCATTATCAAGAGATCAAGAGGTCGTCCAAAAAAATTAAAAAATAAACTTCCCATACAAGAAGACAAGGTTGGTACCAAAAGAAGAGGAAGGCCGAGGAAAGACAAGAAGCCAATCTCAGAAGCTGAAGAAGAAACTGATCCAGAATACTTCGATGAATTAAGAAGAAATAAACGACTTAAAAAGACAAAGGGGAAGAAGAAAAACAAAATCGTAATTCAAGAAAAACCAAATGAGGACAATGAAAATTACTTTTCATCCACAGAAGATGATAGTTCAGAAGAAGATGACGACATATTCAAAGAATCCCTCGATGAAGAATCTCATAAAGAAGAAGATGACGACACAATTAAAAATCCCCTTAATGAAGAAATTTTTGAAGAAAAAGATAAAATACAAGAAATTGAAATTGAAGAAAATAACAAAGACAAAGGGCGTAATCTAAGAAGAAAAGAAGAAATTACTCAAGCACCTCCTGTTCAAGAAAAACAATCTACGAGTAATAAAATTTTGATAGAATGTCGTGACCAATTAACAATGCGAAAAGACAATTATTTATATTTTGTAAGTACTAACGGTACCCCTCTCGACAATGGATCTAAAAGTTTAACAAAAAAATCAATTCTACCCAAATTTAATAATTTACAAAAAGGTTTAGTAAAAGAATTTAAAAAGGGAAAATTTTATCACTTTGCACTTCCAATTCAAGAAAATGTCAAAGAAAACTTAACTGATACTCTAAATACAATCAAATCATGTTTTAAGTCTTTACTTTCAATTAGTGATAAATTAAACATTCGGACTATTAGTATAGCAAAAACATCTCAAATTAATCACATTTCTTGGGAAGATATTAAAATTTTAATTCAAGATATTTTTTCAAACTCTAAAACAAAATTTATAATCTGTAATGGGATTACGCAATACCCTAATAAAGAAATTAGACAACAGATATTAGAAGAAAATCATTCATCGGCAATCGGAGGCCATAAGGGAGTAACAAAAACTTTAGCTAGAATTCGTCAAAAGTACTATTGGGAAAATTTAAAATTAGATATTCAAAAATACATAAACGGATGTTTACAATGTCAATTAAAGAAATTAGTTCGCGTGAAAACTAAAAATCCAATGATTATCACAGACACACCTACAACTGCTTTTGAAAAAATTTCTATGGATATTGTAGGACCTTTTAACCCTCCAACTAAATCTGGCAACACGTACATTTTAACAATTCAAGATAACTTCACAAAATACTCTTTAGCAATCCCTTTACCTAATCATCAAGCTGCTACAATAGCAGACGCATTCGTGAAAAAATTCATTTGCATATTCGGTTCACCTAAAGGCGTACTAACAGACCAGGGAAGAGACTTTTTGAGCAATTTATTAAAAAGATTAGCAAAACGTTTTAGAATTAAACAATTTCGTACAACAGCTTTTCACCCTCAATCTAATGGGTCACTCGAACGTTCGCATCATGTTTTAGCAGAATACTTAAAACAATTTATTGAGAAAAATTCTGAATGGGACGATTGGTTAGAATTAGCAATGTTTTCTTACAATACTAGCATACACGAAGGAACAAAATGCACACCATACGAACTTGTCTTTGGAAAATTAGCTCGTGAACCCTCTAGCGAATCTCCTTCTCAAAACGAAAAATTACAAACATACGATGAATATTTAACTACCTTTGTTACACAATTACACGAAATGAGAGCACAAGCAAGGGAAAATTTAATTTCGGCAAAGGAAAAATCGAAATTTTATCATGATAGAAAAATTAATCCCCTAGAAATAAAAAATGGCGACTTTGTATTTTTATTAAACGGAGGAAAAATTAAAAAACTAGAAAACCAATACTCAGGTCCTTATGAAATTTTAGAAATATTAGGAAAAGGTAATGTAAAAATTAACTTTAAAGGAAAACCTTTAATAGTCCATATTAATAGATTAAAGAAATCAAAAATTAATTCTTAACTTAACAAATATAAAACAATTATCTAATATAATTTTTTCTCGTTTCAGATCTGAGAAGCAGAACATATATTTTCAACAGGAGTACTAATCATATATTTTTTCTATTTTTCACCAATCCTTATTTAGCAATACCCATTTTCCTCACCTGGGAGGAATGTATTTTGAAAATGATAATTACCGATAAAATTATCTTTTCTGAGATACACATGAAATACAAACTCATATTTAAAACTAATTCATATTTCCAAATGATTATGGGATTTAATATTCTTTAAAAATTATTTACAAAGTCATTTTCTGTATTAAAAATACCTTCCTCCAGATTTCCACGGATATATTATAAATAAAAGATTAAAATATTTATCAAACTAAAATTTTTTAAATTTACAATTTCAACAGTAAAACAAAGTAAAAAAAAAATAAATAAATAAATAAATAAAAATAATTACAAAATTTCTTAAAAAATAATGCTGCAAAACTAAAAATTAATAACAAGAATAAATGTTTTTAATTTGTTGATGTTCTTATCTACAAGTAGCAAGAGATTCAATTATTAAATAAATTTTAAAGTTGATAAAACGATTTTATAAAGAAAAACATAATACCTGGATTTAGTAAATTCCTTTAGTAAAAACAAATCCATTTATTATGTCAATTTATTTTTTATATCTTACAAGAAGAAGATTCTTAGAAATAAATCCCTCATATATAAAATAACATATAAAAGACAATTAAATATTCAAAGTAATAAATTAGAAGAAAAGCCACTTTTATTAAATTCTTTTAACTTTTCAAATAACCTAACAAAATCTTTAATAATTAATTATATACCAGAATTTCCAAAAATTTCAAATACAACATTTAAACAATATAAAAAAATTTTTTCAGTTCCATAATATAAAAAAAAGAAATAACATATATAACCTTAATAATATTTTTAACAGAAATAATTATAGCGCTATTCAGAATTCAATAAAAATATCAATAATATATGTTTAAATATTTTAAAGAAAGTTATAAAATCATAAAAACTATTTAAAAAACAAAAATAATAAAAAAATAAATTTCTTTTGCTTATATATAAATTTTTTTTAAACTATTCGTCGAAAAGCATTGATTATAAAAAAAATGGTTCCAGAAAACCAAACTTTTAATGAAAGCGAAACATTAGCTCCTATTAGATCAGCTTTTCAAGACAGACTATATAACGAACTAATACGACATATATGTTGTAGAAAAATCACAACCAAAAACACATTTATCAAACAACAAGGGTTAATATATTGCGAAGATTGTTATCCGCTATTCGACAATGAATTAGAGATGAGACAAGACGATCATTTAATAGCATGTGCAAATATAAGCCTAGATTGCTTTAGATGCAAAGAAGTATTATACAAAGTAGTAAGAAGATCATTATTTTGTAGACAATGTTACATCGAATTAAGGGTAATACTACAAGATATAGTTTGGGAAGAAAACAATTTATTCTCAATTTAACATTAGATAAACAAAAATAATAAGTACATATTAAATAAATAACAAAACAAAAAATATATATACATAAAGGATAATTAATTAAAGTCATAAACTCACTATTCTTTACGAATAATCTTATAATAGTGACTTTTTAAAAAAAAAGATGGAAAAATTATATATAAACTTTCTATTTTTTTTAAAAATCTTTTCTACAATTTAATAAATATTTTAACAAGAAATATGAACAATTAATATTAAATAAATCTTACTCAATCACTGTGAAGCAATTGTGCTCTATGAGTTATTAACAGATAATATTTAACGATTTGATTTCAATACTTAGTTCCCTACGACTAATAATAAAAATAATGTATAAAATATAAAAAAAAATTATGTTGAATCATTTAATGTAAACTATGTACATTGAACAATTATATTATTGTACGACTTGATCTAATACGATCTAATAACAAATAATAGACCACGAATAATTTTAACTTTTTGCAAAATATTAACAAATAATCATGTACTATGAATAATTAAATTTATTTTTTTAACAAATAATATTCTACGAATAATTTAAAAATATTAACAAATATTATTAAACAAATTATTTTTAATTAACAATTACTAAACAACTTTATTTTACATAAAATATTTTTTCAAAAATTGTTCTATGATTTAAAAAAAAAAAAAGAAAAAAATTTTTTTTTTCTCAAAAAAAATTGTTCTACGATTTATACAAAATTTTTTTTTTTTTTTTTTTTCAAAAAAAAAATTTTTGTTCTACGATTTGAACAAAATTTTTCTTTTTATACAAAATGTTTTCAAAAATTGTTCTACGATTTAAACAAAATTTTTCTTTTAATACAAAATGTTTTCAAAAATTGTTCTACGATTCAAACAAAATTTTTTCTTTTTCTACGATTATTGTTCTACGATTTATACAAAATTTTTCTATGACTTACTCAAAACTTTTTTAATTAACAAATAATGTTAAAACGATTTTACTCAATAATGTTAAACAAACATATTGTACTACGATTTACTAAAATATTTTGTTCTTCACAATGAACACTAGAATAATGTTTTCTTGGAATTTTTTTTCTACAATTCTACGATTCAAAAGAAAGTTAATCTTATGTATTACGATATCGAGAATTTTAGACAAATCTTCTGCCGAAGCTTCAATCGCAAATTTTCAATTGTGCGATTGAATTAAGAGGGGAGGTGTCACATGCCACGTGTGTGACCTCTAAGTAACCTTAGACCAGACCTGTTACCAAGCAAACTTGACAAACACCCATCGATGAGCAATCTTTTTACAACCCTGTTACGTCGATACACGGATGTGATCTGGGTATATAAGGCCCTAAATTTGGATCCAAAAGTCAGTATCTAGTATCTAGTCAGCATCCAGTCAGTATCTAATTTAAATCAAACCGATCGACATCATCTCTGTACCAGTAGTCAGTGCGAATCTTTACTCGTTACCTACGATTATCCCAGTCTAAGTAATACCCATCTCGTGTGCGACCAAGCCGTTGTCAAATCTCCAAGCAGTAAAAATTGGAAAGGCAGTGCATCTGAACTGACTGTGGACCCACGAGCGGAGAACGGGTTTTCAGCTTCACAAAGAAGCAATAAAGGTAATTAACTAAATCTTTTCATCATATTCTTTCGATACAATTTCTATATCTAATAAACGCCTATTTGTTAAAGGTGTTTATTGGAACTGGTCTTCTCTCGGCAACATACAAATAAAGAACTTCAAGAAATCATTATATACTATTTTATAATAAATTTCATTTTAACTAATTCTTAACTTTTATTCATTGATTCTTTTTCCTCATTCCCAAATAAGATTTCTTCGGAATTTCTTATTTAAAACGAGGATAACAAATGTTAAGAGGTGAGTTACTTTTCACGTAACACTCTATTAGTACTTTATTTTTATAAAGTTTATTATAGAAATTGCAAACCTTGGAAAATCCGTTGCCCACTTCAGGAATTCTTACCCCGCTATAAATTCAATGAAAAAAAAATTTAATAGAAAAAATTAGAGTCAAAATGTCAGTAGTGTCCCTTGTCCGTACTTCAGAAATCAGAACTTTGCATATAAAACATGTTGCTTCTCACATTAAAAATATCAAAACAAAATTTTTGTATACCTTAAAATCTACTCGGTAAGAAGCGAGGAATTGAAAAGAATTTAGAAGTTCATTTCTTTTAATGGGCGAATTTCCAAAATAATCCAATTCCTCGGTGGAGCAAGGAAAAGTAGCAAAATCTATTATTCTTAATTGACTTCATTAAAATATGAAACGCGCATTCAAAAGAGTGAGAGAGTACAACAAATCAGTAGAAATTTCTATTCCACTGCCTTGCTTATTACTATCACTCAATATTTCACTTGACAAAAAGGTTAGGTTTTGAAAACTTGACGTTAAACATTGAACACTTGAAAATTTCTTTCATTTATGTCAATAAGAGAATTTTTTATTTTATCGTAAGCACTGTGCGTTTTTAACCATATTTTCACTAGTTTTAATATTTCATTTTAATAATTTAGCACTGAAATCACAATGAAATTCACACGACGCGAAAAATAGCTGTCACTGCGTTTTATTTTAAGACACAGTGGCGTAGGAACCGGAGGGGCAAGAGGGGCAGTTGCCCCCCCAGTTATATACATATTACATTGTTAAATATATCTATATATGTAGTTTGCCCCCCCGGAAAATAATTCGTTCCTACGCGGCTGTTAATACAATAACTAGAGAAGCTCCTACAAATAATTGGAAAGATTAGGCTTTTTCAAATTGTTTGTCAAAAGTTCTATTCCTTTTAATGCGTTTCTAAAATTCGAAGCAGTCATTTGAAAAGAATAAACAATTTCTATTTGTTTGAATTGACTACGTAGAATCGTTTAAAGTCGATTGAAAAGAATAGCTATTTCTTATTTTTTTCAGTTCGCTTTTACAAGATTTACTTTGTCGATTCAAAAGGATAGGATTCTGTATTTTTTTGGAACGTTGAGAAGCAGAAAAATTTTGCGCATTCAAAAAAATGGAAACTCTTAATTCTTTTTTATCATCTCATTAACACGAACAATAGAGAAGAATTAATTTTTCTGATATTTTGCTGTTCACAGAGGAATTGGATTTTTTTAGAAATTCGCCTATTCAGAAAGATTAAAAAATCCTCGTTTACTCTCTAAATCTGAATTAGTAGAATTCTACTAAGAAATAGTAAAATTTTACTAATTTTTAGTAGTTTTCATGGAAGACTTTTCCCCTTTTTAATTAGTAGAATATTACTAATTTTTAGTAATATTTTACTAATGTTTTAGTAGAATTTTACTAATTGAAAGTCACTTTTTTACTAAATGAATTAGTGAAACTGTTTTATCGACTATTAATAAAACAGTTCTACTAATTGTTAGTAGAATTCTACTAAGCAATTAGTAAAATCTACTAATAATTAGTAAAATTTCACTATTTGTTAGTAAAATTATTACTAAATCATTTGGTGGAAGACTTTTCGTCATTTCATTAGTAACTTTCTACTAATTCAGATTTAGAGAGTAACAGAATATTTCTGGAAATTTAATCTTTTTCTATTCCTCGCTTCTTACCGGGTATATTTTTATATAATGATTGTCCTAATAGAATAAGTTTGATCCTGTGCTTGAAAGAAAATTAAAATCGTCCGTCATTAAGTTTAATATTTTTAAGTAAGTGTTAC
Organism: Leptopilina syphax; assembly: GCA_032872505.1. NCBI lineage: Eukaryota > Metazoa > Arthropoda > Insecta > Hymenoptera > Figitidae > Leptopilina > Leptopilina syphax. The sequence continues at coordinate 23,415,237 of CM065472.1, read as the reverse complement.
AAATTTTGATTGACTTCGGACAAAGTTTTTTTTTATCGTCATTTACTAATGCTTTCGAGTACGTAGCGGATTTTTTTTGGTTTCTTTTTTTTTTGGAACAGATTTTTTGACAAATTTTCGCCCTAAAAATCGACTTTTTACTTCAAACAACTGCCAAATACACCAAAATTAATATTTTTAAAATATCCTACGTACTCGAAAGCTAAATCTATCTCAGATTCAGAAAAACTTTGAATTTTTGATTTAGATTAAACGGTCTAACCGGAATCTTGCCCACCGATTTGCTCTGCAGAGAAAGGAGACCAACTTCGGCGCCCTCTATAGGCAACAAATTTAAACTTTTTTTACGTATAAATATATTTTTGTAAACTTAAAAAGTTTACAAATAAATCCCTCAAAACCAAATTTTGTTTACTTTATTCCCGTGTCTTAAAAAAATCCATGAAATACAGGTTCATAAGAGGCCTCAAAGGTGTCACTCCCCCTAAAGCAAATCCGATTATTTAAAAAAAATTATCCGACATTTTGAATTTTAAAAATCTGATACGATATTCGTAATTAGCTACCCAAAAAAACCCCAAGTAACGATTTTCAAGCAAATCCGATGATTTTTTTTTAAAAATTGTCCATATTTATCAATCAAAACTTTAAGTGCGTTTATCTCAAAATGTTTTTTTTATCTGGTAAGAGTGATATCTCGAGTTCTTATGAAGCGATTTTGAGATCATGTCTACACTGAGAAAACTGGAGAGTCAAATTCAGAGGTTCAAAAAGTGTATGTTTCCTTTGCTTATGAAGAGAGTTGAATAGTCCTTCTAAAATAAATTTTGAATTGATAATGGAAATCTACTTGTATATTCTCTCCCATTATATCTGAGGGTTAAAAGTTGCGCAGAAAATGTGTACGATCTGATGCGCGCGAAATTATTTTTCTGACATTTTATGTATTTAATTTAGGGGTTAGGTTGCCATATTTATTCATTTCGCGCCGGATAAGGAAAGGATTTCTCAAGATGGTTAATTTGTCCCTCTGTTATAGACTCATTTTCCCTCCAAGAGAAATGGCACGAATATATGTCAATGGTGAATTTGAACATTTAGATTGTTATCATTGGAGTTAGCTATTGAGCTAACTCTCAAATATCAACGATTTGTCCCTCCAGATGTTTATAGTCCAATACTCCAGTTTTCTCAGTGTAAAAAAAAATAAAAATTTTTAATTTTTGTAAATTTTCAAGTTTTTGAGGTTCCACTTATAAGTGGAACCTCAAAAACTTGAAAATTTCCAACTCCCTTTTTATTTATAAGAGAAATTCTGAATAAAAACATGTGTTTTTTATGTTTTGGGAAAAAAATACTCTAAAAAGAGGAGGGGAAGAAAATTCCACTTTTTTGAGGTTCCACACTTAAAGGAATATCTAACGAAGTGAATGTCACTTCGTTTTTGGTTTTATCTGTTTTAGAAAGTTTCGAATCGATCTTACCATAAGAAATGGACATTTTTGAAAATGGCGTATATCGCCGCCATTTTGAAGTAAAAATGAAAAAAAATTCATAAGAAATCGTATAATATTTCCAAATATTAGGTCTTAGGTTTTGAAGGTACACACCTCAGCAATATTTACCACCAAAAATTTTGATGAATTTGCAAAGCGTATTTTTTAAACAAATATTTATTCTCAAAATGAGCCTGTGGGGCAAACCGGCCATAGGATATTTTCATTATATCAGAGTTTCAAGAAAATTATTATTAATTAGAATGTTTTTTTCATTAAAATATTTACTTTCAATGAAAAATATATAATTGTCTTCCAATGAGAATTAGACCCTTTAATATTTGTGGCATCCCTATTCACGAGATTTAAGTTAGACTTTTATAAATTATTATTATTGAACGGGTTCGACTCGCGAATGAGAAGCACGATTTACACTGGCACAAGTTTTGTTGAAAATCCTCTGGGTGGAGTTACAACGGCAGAGAGCAGAGAAAGAATGTTTGCAAGTACTGCAAGACAATGGCCATGTGAGAAAGATGGACTTACCGGTAACGCTGGCTCTCTGCGATGGCTCGAAAATATTCCGTAGTGGAAGACAAAGGGCACTTAGTAAGCAAAACACTAATTGCGATTATTATTTAACAAACAAGATAACTATTTATTGAACATAAACTGATAGAGAATTTGAGTACAATTAAGTTACACAATGGTTACGCTTTTCGTGCGTTTCTATATGTTGCTCACAACAGTCTTTCGTCGTAGCTCGCGACAATCTTTTCGTCGTAGCTCGCGACAATCTTTCGTCGTAGCTCGCGACAATCTGACGGTTGGCGTCGTTTTTGCTTAGCACGCGGTTTTGTCGTCTGCTCTATGAATTGCGAAAAGTATCGTATCGATTTATACGCCGTAAGGTCGATAATCGATAGTTAACAATCGAATATCGAACATCGACATTTGAATCACGGAATATTAAGTTACTGCGATTAAATAATTAATTCGGTTCGTTACATTCCCCCTCACTTAGGCGGAGTTACTGCAGTATTCGATACTTAGCGCTGAAAGAACATGATTAGTAGAACATACATAAATGTTTTCGCAATGTTAGTCCATCTTAATTGGCCATTGCGAATAAGAAAAATTGGAATTGAAAAATTAGAATTTTACTTAAAGAAAAGCGAGAATTTGTTTAAAAATGAAAATTAGAAATTATTAAGTTTCAATTGGATAAGTGAACAATAACTTATTTCTGAAAATAAAAGAAAGATTAGTACTTGTTAACATTCGTTCTCTTTTGAGGGAATAAATTGTTAATTTATCGAAGTATAATGTTTTTATTTTTATCTTTCAAAGTCATAAAGACAAATATAGCTAAAGAGTACAAAAAAAAATAATTCTAGAATGTGTATTCCATGTAGCGCAAAAGGAGTTCAGAAGAATAGTATAAAAAATAAAGATACTATGTGAAAAATAAAAAAAAACTTTTTTTTTTTTTGACGAAAAATGTAAGTATAGTAATTGATATTTTAAACGTAAACACTTATTTTAGTCATAGCACTTAGTGTCTTTGGAACAGAAAAACTAGAGTCTTTAAACACTGTTAAAGTTCGTTTTCGCGAATTTTTCGCAATTTACTCTTCTTCTTCTTCTTTTTCTTCGTTAATGCCTAACTCATATGCTTGAGATAATGTTTTCCATAACTCGGCATTATTGTCGTCGGAGTCGAGAGGTGAAAGAACTTTGTTGGGATCTCGAACTTCCTTCATGGCTGCAATTTCTGTAGGTGGAAGCGTAGCAGAGAGTTTTCGCGTTGTTGGAGGTTTCGGCTTGAGAACATCGTTATTAATTTCGATGGTCGGTTCGCGTAATGATCTCTCGGCTTGCATTGCTGCTTGTAAAACAAGATCTGCGCGAGGTGACAACTTGGTCGGAATTTTCATCGATTTTGTCGAAGAAATCGGCTTCGCGATTGTGTTGGTAGTTCTTGCAGGTGGCGGTTTGAAGGTCACTTGCATGTTGCTCGCTTGGTTGGTGGCTTCGAGCATCTCTAGGTCCCTCTTTGCAGTCCTGCGCTCTACTTCTCTTCTTCGGCATTCGACGCAACAGACGTCAGGCAAGTTTTTGGGGCGTTTACAACCTTTACACCTCTGGTGTTCTGGAACATCAAATTTCTCGTCTGCTACATGCGGCCAGGGACATTCTTCGGTGCTGAAATCTGGGCTGTGACAGATTTGGCAAAAGCGTTGGTTGTATGGTTTTCGGCATACCTTGAAACTATGGCCTTGTTCGCCGCAATTTAGGCATCCTTTTGGTGCTCTTGGTCGGATTCTTATTTCGCGTAGCTCCGACTGCATTTTAAAGACTTCGGTGATCTTATGTTTGAAGAGATCGCGAGTTCGATAATATAATTTCTCCATGTAATTATAGTCGTCCAGTAGTGAGTAATAGTCGGCTGCGTGAGAATCGACTTTCTTCTTCAGTTTTGCGACTTCGGATTTGGAATCGTCGGCTTCCTCTTTGCATTTCGCCAATTGTTCCGCGAGATTCTGCTTTTCTTGGAGTAGTTCTGACAGCATCTTGTAATGTGCTGCCATGTCCGCGATGCCATTGATGGGGGGTGTTGCTTCAGTTGCATCGAGTTTCTCGCGAAGTATATTGATTGTTTGATTTGCTTCAATCAGCTGGTTGAAAAACTCTTGGCGCGAGTTTACGATGTAATCGAAATTTGCCTTGTTTATCGCGATTAGATCAGAAGGCTGCTGGTCAAACTCTAGCTGGCCTCCACCTTCAGAGATCGCAGAAATCTGGGTTACCGGAATCTCAGACAGACTGGTTGAGCTGTTGGCGTTGTCGTTGGGTGAATCCATGATGGATCTGAAAAGAAAATTTACAAGTTGTTTTGCGATCGAAGACCCCTTTTTGCGAGTTTTAAATCGCTCACATGATATTTACCAATTTTCTTGCCATGTGTGTCGCTGATAATTACCACCACGGGGGATAATCTTTCCGTTATAATGGCTGGGCCTTTGTATCGAGGTGCTAATTTTGAACTATATCCTTCAATTGCTTTGGACAATTTATTATTTGGATAGAACACCAAATTGCCAAGTTCGAATTCTATATCATTTTTGCGATTCTTATTATAAACTTTCCTTTGTTTCTCACATGCTTTAGTCATTAACTTTTGAACTTTTTCACGAAGGTCATCTATGCGTTTTATCCGTTCTAACCAGTCGTTGGTTGTATTGTCGATTGTCATTTTCGCGTTAGTTTCGAGTTTTTGTTCTCCCGTGCGTCTTGGTTCGCGAGCGAAGTTTAAGAATGCGGGAGTTACACCTAAAGAGGAATGGACGGTAGTGTTGTAAGCGAATTGTATTTCTTCTAACAACAAATCCCATTCGCGTTGATTTTCGCCAAGAAGACTGGCGATCATCGTTTTTAGATTTCGATTTACGCGTTCGACGGGGTTAGATTGTGGGTGATAAACCGGAGTCGTGCGTTGGTCAGAACCAATTTCGTTTAAGAATTTCGCAATATTTCGATTGACGAATTCGGTTCCATTGTCTGTGACAAATGTTCTGGGTGTTCCCCATTTGTTAATTAAAGTGTTTAATGACTTAACGATTTTTGGACCGTCGGCTTTTGTCAAGGCGAAGCATTCGATATATCGCGTATAAATGTCTTCGCAAACTAGAATGAAGGATTTTCCTGATTTGGATCGCGGAAGTGGTCCTACAATGTCCAATGAAACAATATCCCATGGTTCATTGAATTTACGCGGATACATAAGTCCTTGAGGGGGATTGTTTTTGGGTTTGCATTTTAAACAAATTTCGCATTTTTCGATATATCTTTTAATATCTTCGCGCATACCGGGCCAATAATGATGATTAATAATTGACAAATAAGTTTTATTAATCCCTTGATGTGCAGATTGTGGGGTGTCATGATATTTGGAAATAATCGAGAGTATTTCATTTTCTTTTAACACTTTCTTCCATGCGTTGTTATCGCCTATGGTTTCTTTGAGTTGGTTTGGTTTGTAGTAGTACAGTTCACTGTTTGAGTCGAGTCTGTATCGTTCGTAACGCGTGGGGGTATTACGCACACGTTCAACCATCTCGTCGTACCAAGATACGCTGTGGGTGTGACTTAGCTGTGAGGAGGGCGTGTCTTCCGAGACGTTCTCGTAAAGGCGCGATAGAGTGTCAGCTGCTTCGTTGGTTGTACCTTTGCGGTGTTCAATTTTCGCATTATTTGCCGATAATTCTAATGCCCATCTCGCAAGTCTACCTCGCGAATCTTTTAAGTTTTGCAACCAGACTAAGCTTGAATGATCGGTAATTACCGTAAATTCTGTCGCTTCGAGATAACATCGCAATTTCTTAATCGCAAAGATCACGGCCAAGCATTCCTTCTCGGTGGTAGTATAATTTAACTCTGCACCTCTCAAAGGTCTGCTCAGGCATGTGATGAGATATTCAATATCTCCGTCTTTTTGAGTGAGAATTGCACCTATGCCGGTGTCGCTTGCATCTGTGTATAAGAAGAATGGTAAATTTGGTCGCGGCGGATTTAACGTTAAAGCATGTTTTAATAGATTTTTTACTTCCTGATAAGATTTTTCGTGTTCTTCCGTCCATTTCCACGGTACTTTGGGACTTGCTAATTTATTTAACGGTCCTTGTACTCGCGCGATATTACGTAAATGACGGTGATACCAATTTACGGAGCCGTTAAATTGACGTAATTCTTTGCGGTTACGGGGAGTAGGACGTTCGAGAATTGGATCTACGCGTTTCGGATTGGGTTTAAGACCTTCTTTGTCGAGAACAAAGCCGAGATATTCGACAGAAGATTTTGCGAAAAATGATTTTTCTCGGTTTATTGTTAAACCTGCTTTGTGAAGAATATCAAAGACAATATTTAACAATAAAAGGTGTTCATCGAACGTTTTAGAAATAATAATCCAGTCATCGAGATACGCGTGTACTTGATCTATATATTGTTCAGGTAAATTGTTCGTGCGAATGTGTTCGACAAATTTTTCTTTCAGCCTATCAGTTAATTCTTGAAAAGTGGCTGGTGAGTTAGTGAGGCCAAAGGGCATTCTAACCCATTCGTATTGTCCACGTCCGGGTACTACAAAACCGGTATATTCGCGTGAATCTGGGTGAATTGGAATATGGTGAAATGCATCAGTAAGATCTATTGTACTGATTATATTTGCTTCGAATAACGCGTCAAGGATAGTATCCATGCGCGGTAAAGGATATGCAGATTTTTTAGTATTTTTATTTAATTTTCGGAAATCCATGCAAACTCTTGGTCTGCCATCTTTACGATAAGTTAAGACAATAGGACTCGCGAATCGACCGAAGCTTCGAATTATAAATCTTTTTTCGATATATTTATCAATTTGATCATTTATTATTTTATTAGCTTCTAAACTGTAACGGTGAGGTTTGAGTTTAAACGGGGTTTGATCCGTCAGTTCAATTACGTGAGTTGCTAAGTTCGTGATGCCGGTGTATTCTGCGAAATTTGATAATTTTTTATTTACAAATTCATCTAGAATTTTTCTTTGTTCGGGTGTTAATTCTAATAATTGCACCGAATTTAGAAAATTACGCGAGTTATTTGCTGGGATAAAAGGATTCTGTGTTTTTGAATCTTCGATGGACCAATAACCTTTGCTGGCGTCTATGACGACTTGCCATGCGGTTATGAAGTCCATGCCTAATATTATGGGCGTGGTTAGACCATCGAGGACTGCGAACCATAATTCGCTAGTACAATCGTTAATTGTAACGTCAAATTTTGCGGAATAACGGGGCGCGGCTACGTGGTCGCGTTGAGCTAATTGTACGCCTGCACGAGTTATTGCATCTTGAATTGGGTCACCGTTCGCGAATTCTTTAATTTGGTCGTATAATTCTCCAGACATAAAGGTACGATCGCTACCTGTGTCGAGAAGACCGATAATTTGTTTATCGCCGATATTTATTGTTGTGGTTATCGTGTTCCGTTTTTGTGGCGGTAAGGGCAATGCGGGCCCTTTGTGTACTAAGCGCTTGAATTTACTGGCTGCTGCTAGTAAGCCAACAGCTGGTTGTGACAAGGGCTTCGACGTAAGCGAGTGTATGCTCACCTCTGCCGTCTTAGTGTGTGCGGTAGTGGGGATGAGCTCGTCGCTTGAGTCTGAGTACTCCGTCTCGGATTCCGAGTAGCAATTGTCATCGTATTCGCTTTCGGAGTCACTAGTGAAATTCCTACTGGCATGCGTTTGATTAAGCGCTGATGCATTTTGAGGAATACACGTTGAGTCCTTTGCGGTGTGACTGCAACTTGGTATTACACGGTTGTCAAAAATATCGCGATTATCTATTTTTACAATTTTATCGTTGGGAATTTCCGAATTTTTATTTGAGTTAATTATTTGTTCGCCAGGGAGATTTAATCTCTCCTGGCATCTATCTCGTTTTTTGGCGAAAAGGGGTTAGGTGCATTGAAACCGAGGGTGTTTGGAAAATCGCGATTGCCGAACCAAGGTGGTACTTGAGGTGGCAAGGGCATTTGCGGGGGGTGTGAATGGTTGTTGCGCATTGCCGGGTTGGCAGAATTGCGAAAGGTATTGGTAATAATCATAATTACTATTACCACGACCACGACCATTCCATCCGTTTTTATTTCCGCGTCCGCGTTGGTTGCGATTTTCGTATCTGCGTCCGTCACCGCGGTCTTTGTCTCGTTTCGTGTCTCTACTGTGGTCACGAGTTCTGCGCGCTGGCGATCTACGTTTTCCCCCCTCTCGTCGCGAAGACACGGAACGTGAGGAGCGAGAAGATCTAGAAGTGGATCGGCGGCGTGACTTGCGGGCCGGTGGTGGGGAGGCAGGTGGCTTCTTAGCGCTCTGATCTTTTTCAGATCTTTGTTTTTCGCTTGTTGGTAATTTTGCTTCTAATCTTTTAATTTGTTGTTTGTAAATTTCTACTTTATTTAAACTAACTTCTGGTTCGCTTTTATTTGGTTTTTTGTTATTTTTAGATTTTTTTGACGCATTTTCCGCTTTTGGTTCTTTTTCCGATTTATTTTGTTGAGCGGGATCAGTTGTGGGCGGGGAAGTTTCAATTGCGTTTAATTGATTTTTACCGCGGGAGTTACGAGTTTTTTTCGAGTCTTGTTCGCGAATTTTTGAAGTAAATTGCATTGTTGCTATTTTTTCTTCGTATTTGCGAATTTTTCGAATTATACCGTCGTAATTTATAAAACTGTCACGGTCAAACTGTAAAATTAAGTCAGAATGAAGAGCCGAGTAAATTTTGTCTAGTTGTTTTTCTTCTGGGACTTTTTGTTGCAATTTATTATACAAGGAACCTATTCTTATTACAAATTCAATTCCGGATTCATCTTCAAGTTGGACGGCGCGTTGAATTTTATTCGTGATGCGTTGATCATCGTTAGATTCGCCAAATATCGAGCGAAATTTGGCTGAAAATTCAGTCCACGTGTTCCAAGAATTGCGGAATGTTGCGAACCACGTGTACGCAGATTCGGCAAGTACCTGAGACATTGTTGATAGCGCGTCATTGGGATTGATATTTGATGCATTTAATTTGCGTTCAAATTCATCGATGAATTCATCTGCATCTAGTGTACCTGGGAATTTTAGGTCCCAAGATTTTACTATTTTGTGCAAATTTGGATTTGGATTGCGATAAATTGGTGGGGGTCTGCCGATAGGTTCTTGTGTATTAATGTGAGGTGTTTCGTAAGGATCGCTGTCAGAAGGTGGGGGGGAGACGAGAATTTCTGGCGGTTCGGTGAATTGCAGTGTACGGTTGCGAAGAGTAGCGCGCACGGAAGGTGTTGTAGACAGTGGTGGGGGGAGAGCTGTTGCTATACCCGAACTAAATGTCGCATGTGTCCCTGTATTCGTAGTTGTCACTGTGGTAGTGGTACTCGTAGATGGTAGGGATGTAGGTTGTGATACCTGCTGTGTGCTAGCGTGATAACCGTTGTCGATTGATTCCCATCGAGAATCATGCCAAGGGGATGGTGTTTGTTTAACTTGCAATTCCGAAATTTTTTTGCGAGAGAGATTCTATCATTTTGTTAACTTCCTTTCTATTTTCTCTAATTAAATTGTTTATTTCTAGGTGATTTGATTGGATTAATTGGAATGTTTCATTTTTAAGGGTTGTTATTTCTTTTCTATTGTGTTTTAGGTCTTCCAACCGAGCTTCTTGAATTACGCGGCGAGTTTCATTGTAAAAATGACTTAATTGATCACGAGATTCGTCCAAATTACGGTCGAGCATATGTTGCATGTGACGTTTAAAATCATTGTTTTGTGTTACTTGGGTCGCGTGAATGTTATCAAAACGTGTGAGGATTTGTTTGATTGCTGCGTTAGAGGTAGGCGTTTTATGTTTCGGTTTCCGACCACGGCGTGTTGGAATTGAAATTTTTGGGGTGGTTCCCGTACCAGGTGCTGCAGAGGATGTTTTATCCAGGTCGCTAGTGCGATTTTCTGGATGATTTTGCGTTTCGTTTGTAGCATTTTCCGTTACTGCGGGGTTTGTGTGTGGAGCGGTTGAAACGTTGTTTGTCGCTGTCTCTAATAACGCGGTATCATTTTCTACTGTGAGCACGTTTTGGTCACTTTGCGGTGAAGGATTCGGGTGGGGAGAATTCGTTTCCGAATTATTGCTTTGCTTCGACAGGGGGGGTGTCCTGTACATGTTGTTGTTTTTTGCACGCGATCTAGTTGTGATTCCTCCTTGTTTTGGCGTTTTATTTCTTCTCGTCATGTGAGAGAAGAAAATTTGCGTTTATTTGGTGATTGTACAAAAAAGGAGAAAAAAGAAAAAATGTTTGAGAGAAAAAAAAATTTTTTTTTATTCTTTATTGTATTTCGGAGAAATTATTTATTTAAGTTTGAATAATTTTTCTAATTTTTAAATAGTTTTAATTTTATACGAGTTTTTATTTTCTTATTTCTAGTATTTTAATTGGGAGAAATTTTAATTTTGTAGGGAATGACCAAACATGTGAGGAACAATGGCAAGCTGTGGGTGTAAACACAGCTGTGTTTTGATCGCGTTATCGAAAAGCGAATCGGGTGTTCACTGAAAACAATTTTGTTAAGGGATTTTTAATTGTTAAGAGAAAAGAAAATTATTCTTTGTTTTAACAACCGAAAATTTATTAATACGTCCAAAAAAAAATTATTTTTGTTTCAATTTTCAATTAGTTGCTTGATTTTATTTTCATGATTTTAAATTTCTTATTTTAGAATAATTTTCCTTTATAAGGGAATGACTAAGCCCGTAGAAAACAATTGAGCTGTAGTAGTAAACACAGCTGTGTTTTGATCGCGTTATCGAACTTTGAATCAAGTGTTCTATAGAAGCGATTTTTGGGCGAAAAGTATTTTATTCTGAGTGAAATAAGATTTCCATGGTAATATTATCATAGGCAATGAACAAAATTTTAATTTTTAATTTTGTTTCTGGCAATCAATTGTAAAATTTCATGTGAGCTAGAGTAGTTTTACACACAAAAAAATAATTGAAAAGTGGGGTTGTATAAAAGACAAATAATTAGCGAATTTTTACAAGAAATAAAAGCGTAGTTGTAAAAAAAATTAAGCTGGAAAAATGTTGCGTACATAAAAAATAAGCGAAGTTGTACAAGCAAAAGAAATATATTAAAGTAGATGCGTTTTATTACAGGCTTAATTAGGCGCAATTTATTTTGGTAAATTAAAGCAACATGATGTTTAGAAGCGATATTTAATTTTTAAAATTTGAGATTGTGCGAGCTATAAGCAAATTTTGAGAATTTTCGTCCAACATGTGCCTGTGCTGTTTGCGACGCGATTTCGAAAATGTAAGTTTCTTTAGCAGTTTTCGAAGTACGCGAACGAAGCAAAAGAAAATTTAATTTTACTTGTAATTTAATTGAGAATTTAATTTTCAAGTAAAAGCACGTTGGGCGCCATTTGTGGCATCCCTATTCACGAGATTTAAGTTAGACTTTTATAAATTATTATTATTGAACGGGTTCGACTCGCGAATGAGAAGCACGATTTACACTGGCACAAGTTTTGTTGAAAATCCTCTGGGTGGAGTTACAACGGCAGAGAGCAGAGAAAGAATGTTTGCAAGTACTGCAAGACAATGGCCATGTGAGAAAGATGGACTTACCGGTAACGCTGGCTCTCTGCGATGGCTCGAAAATATTCCGTAGTGGAAGACAAAGGGCACTTAGTAAGCAAAACACTAATTGCGATTATTATTTAACAAACAAGATAACTATTTATTGAACATAAACTGATAGAGAATTTGAGTACAATTAAGTTACACAATGGTTACGCTTTTCGTGCGTTTCTATATGTTGCTCACAACAGTCTTTCGTCGTAGCTCGCGACAATCTTTTCGTCGTAGCTCGCGACAATCTTTCGTCGTAGCTCGCGACAATCTGACGGTTGGCGTCGTTTTTGCTTAGCACGCGGTTTTGTCGTCTGCTCTATGAATTGCGAAAAGTATCGTATCGATTTATACGCCGTAAGGTCGATAATCGATAGTTAACAATCGAATATCGAACATCGACATTTGAATCACGGAATATTAAGTTACTGCGATTAAATAATTAATTCGGTTCGTTACATATTGTTTCCCTGATAATTTCAAACATTTTTGTTTTGTTATTTAAAAAAATTATTTATTTAAGGTACTACTACACTTTAAAAGGCTCTAAAAAGACCAAATTAAAAAATTTTTTTTCTTAGGTCTTTTATTATAAATATTTAAAAAAACTTTTTTGCCTATATTAGTACATATTTGGAGAATAAAAATAATGGTTTGTTTTTAATTTTCATTTAATATCATAATCTGCAGACAGCATTCAGATCGAAACTCCAAAAAGTCCTATTGCGGACAGTTTATCTCAAGATTGACAAATCGGAAACAAAAAATTTAAACTGCTTTTTAAAAAGGAAGGTGTCTTGCATAGAAATCCACCACCATTAATGAAAAATGGACTAAAATCGAGGGGGTATTTTCTTGCGTATTGGAGTGTACATATTCCTGGTAATAGCTATGTAATACCCGTAATAGTGCGTAATGGTACGTAATAGTCAGTAATATAGCGTATTACCGAGTAATAGCTGTGTAATAGTAAGTAATATCGTGTAATAGTCGCGTAATAGTATTGTTATTTGCATAGTTCAATTTATCAAATAATTAATTAACTAGATTGTCAAACACAGAAATTTGACTCTTATGAATATGGATGTTCATGGGTACTATGATATTAAAAATTATATTTGTACAGTATACCACGCCCTCAAATAGAAGAAAATAATTTTAAGTTACTATGTACATTAAACTCGATTTTAAATGCTTCAAGTGTTTCATGATTTAAAACAATGTTCTCGTTTGCTTTATAATTTTTTATTCTTGTAAATTAATGAAAATTTTTCATTTCGTTTCATGTGCATTATTTATTTATTTAAAGTAAATATTAGGGTAAGTGTGGGTATTACCGTGGGTGCGTGAGTTACCGTGGTTTCGCTATTTTTGTCAAATTTTACCATTTATATTCCAATTTGTTAATCAAAAAAATTCAGATAGTTACTTTCATATTGTATGTGTTTAATAAATAAAAAATTATTGTTATTTAACTTACATTTCTCGTTTTAAAAAATTCTAAATTTTGTAGGTGCGGAAGTTTGATAAATTATTGCTCATTGTAATGCAAAAATACAGTTTTATATAAATCGCTTTTTTCATTATTATTACTTTTAAACTTGTTAATTTTTGTATATTCGATTAATTAATGTATTTTTAAAGTCAAAACTTCGTGGTAAATTATGATTTAACGTATTTTTATTTTTATTTTATCAACACGGTAATTGGATAACGTTTTGAACTTGTGCGCCAAATACCGTGGGTCGTTATTATCATTAAAAATAATATGTAAAGTAACAAATCGTACTTTTCAAGCTAAAGGAGAACCACATGAATTAAAAAATAATTTTAAAATGATTTAGACCAAATACTATTGTTATTTTAATAATAATTACTATTTTCATAAAAAATATTTAATTAAATATTATTAGGAATGTATGTACTAAATAAAGGCACTAAATAAAGTTATTAATAGATTTATAACGAATTCAGTGATTATTATTAGTATCTGCTAAAATATAAGAATATTTATTGTTAAATTAATAAACCATTGTTTCAAATTTGCTTAATTTCATTCAATTGTTTGCGAATTCTACAAGTTGAAATTTTCGCGGTATAAGGCACACGGTAACTAGATCATCCACGGTATTTGGCACACGGTATTCCGATCATGAAGCTTTGTGCACCACGGTAATACCAGCACTTGCTTTACTTTCAAAAATATTTATTATTTAATAAAATATACGCACTACGACATTCTAAATTTTTTATTATATCAAATAAAGTCAAAGATCAATTTAAAAAAAAATTATACAAATATCTTGTGAGGTTTGTTCACAATCTATTGACTAAGTCTGCATTAGATTTCAAACCACGGTAATACCCACATTTACCCTATGTACTTATAACTGAATTTTATTATTTATTTCATCCAAAATACTCAGAATTAATGATCCTAAAGTTCTGAACGTTCAAATGAACGAAATTTATTTATTTCTTCCTCAAATTCAATTTTTATAACTATAATTTTGAGTTACTATCAAAAAAATTAATTTTTAAAGTTTTAAAATGTAGAATCTAAGTTTTAAATTTTTATTCAAATCAATAATTTATGAAAATATTTTTAATACAAAATATTTCGTTCATTTGAACGTTCAAAACTTGTGATTCATCAGAATTACACCTGTAATATTGTGTAATATTCCTGTAATATTCGGGTAATATAACGTATTGGCGTAATACTAGCGTAATAGGGGTTTAGTCATGTATTAGCCGTAATGTGCGTAATAGGGATTAATGTGTACACCATTTTTCTTAGAAAATACCCCCTCGACTAAAATAAAAAAATAGCAGATATTTCAATAATTTTTGTCAAAATACACTATGTTTTTTTAGTATTTTTCTAGTCTACAAAAATGTTTTTTTTTATTTTTTTGACCATTTTCTGGTGAATTTTCACACAGGACATGTTAACAAACAAAACGAGTTATTATTTATTAAAATCGGTTCAGAAGATTCTGAGATAAACTGTCCGCAATTTGAGAAAACGTTATTTTGAGAAAAACGCGTTTAATCCTTATATGTATTATTAGAGGCCATCCATAAATTACCTAAAATTCTTTTGCAAATTGAAACCCCACCATTTTTTTATGTCAGACACTGTTACATACATTAGCACCAATGTTTCTATTGGTCGTAACAAAAAGCTGGACCCCACCATCCCCTTAAAGACTTACTTAATTTGTCAATGACTTTTTACATTAATTGAATATTTTTTGAAAAATTTACTTTTATTTTTTACAATTGGTTATGAATACTTTAGAAGGTGTTTTCTGAAGTCATGAGGAGTTAAAAAAACAATAAAAAAAATATAAATTTTTTCAATTCTAAAGTGTAAGGGAACATAGTCGAGGTCGGCCCACTTTTTGACTTTTGTTGATAACTTTTTTTTAAAAATGAATTTGGACAATTGAAGTATATGGTTGGAAAGTCCTGTGTAATAGGAACATCTTTTCTGTACAAAGTAAATTGATTGGTTTTAAAATGAAAAAAGTTCTAAAGATTTAAAAAAAAAATTTGTAGTCCAGGTTGGTCCTTACAGTCAAGGTCGGCCATGTTTAAAATTCAAAGGGCATTAATCGTTAAAAAATAAAATAACATGTTTGGAGTTACGGAAAATTGATTCTTTATTGTTTACAGCTTGTAACTTAATGAAATAATAAAATAATAAAAATAAACAATATTATATAAAAAAATAAACATAAATAAAAAAAATTTTTGCACTGAAATATTAATAAAATTAAATAAAAATATTAATAAGATGATCAATTATATTATGAGTTATACAGAATTGCAGTTTTTGCAAATGAAGTAGCTCGTCCTCATCTTTGCGCATTTTAAACACATAGTGGCCGACCTTGACAGTAAGTAACATTACTGAATTGTTGTAACCATAAAGAAATACGTTTCGGGCTTCGATTTTTTACTTTGTTTTTCTTTTAACCATGAGTCCCACAAATTTTCTGCATACTTGCCTTGACGATTCAATTTGTTTTTTATCTTTTATTAATGGTTTTTCACATGCTGCACAAAACTTTTTTGAGCTTTTTTGTACCGACGTCACAGAAAACACAATTTTCGATTCTCCGAAAATGTAATTGAATAAAAAGTTAGGTTTTACTAAGACAAGTTTCGACAAACATGCGCATAGGTGGCGCTAGTGAACTTGACAAAAAAACGCGAATGGCCTACCTAGACAGTGGTCCAACCTCGTCTATACTCCCCTAGTAGTAGGGGAGTTTGCTGCGAGTTGGTCACTACTGCGAGTTGGACACCCCTTGATATTTCAAGAATGCGTTAGGTTTATCTCAGAAATAAAATTGTAAAATGTTTTCCTTATTGATAAGATATATTTATATTTGTTTTGAAAAAAATACTTGCATTATTTAAGATTTTTATAAAAAAAAACATTTTTTTAGTGTAAGCATTTTTTTGAAAAGTAGAAACGACGTCTTTTAAGTGTTAAGAAAAAGACTACTATTCATTGTTCAAAAAAATTTCGTACATGTATTTTTAGAGCAATTTTCATGCTTTTTAAGATGCAAAATAATTAGCTCCATATATTGTTGCCAAAACTATTTTTTGCGGTTTAAAAAAATCCTGTCAATTCTGCGAGTTGGACACACCTTTTCTCTGCGAGTTGGTCATGATTTATATGCTGGAGATTTCTTTTGTTTTTAAATTTAATCTATTTTATGGTTGTAAACATTGCAAAATATTTGATTTGAAATTTATAGTTTATAATGTGTAAAATACAATATATTTTATAAAATACAAAATTTTGCATACACTTTTTATTACTAGATGTTTTATTTAATTGTTATGCTTTTTTAATGGATTTTGTGACGGCAGTACAAAAATAATAATTATAATCTAAAATCGCAATCGGTCGTGGAATGTTTCGTTCTTTCGCAGTTACCGTGTTGCCAGGGATTTTAATTACTTAATTAATTAACTATTGTGTGTAACTTGTAAACAAAAAGGTAAATAATACAAAAAAAGGCAAGTTTTGTGAGTTGCAAAAATTGCAACGTCACACCACGTAGCGCACAATTTAATGTCCCTCATGTTTTTTAAGAAATCAGTTTCATATATTCTAATAAATTCAATGTAGATAACTTATTTTCATGATAACAAATAAAAGTCTATAGTCGTTTTCATTTAAAAGTTTATAATTTTACTTAAGAATCTGTTTTAACCTCTTCGCAGTCAAGACCAAAATCTCATAAGTGGGCTCAAAATGTCGACAACTTTTTAGAAAACCAAAATTTGCGCAAACGAGCATACTATTGTATTTGAACTCGCTGATTACGAATCCGATATCAGATTTTTAAAATTCAAAATGGCGGATCCAATATGTCGGACAACATTTTTAAAAATTCATCAGATTCACTTGAAACTTTTACCTGGGGGTTTTCGGGGTCGCTGATTACGAATTCGATATTGAATTCGGAAAATTCAAAATGGCGGTTCCAATATGGCGGACATTTTTAAAAATTCATCGGATTCACTTGAAACTTTATACTAGAGACTTTTGATGACTTGAGACTAGATACTTTTTAAACGATAAAAAATACCAAATTTTGCACCCGCAGTCAGCTGGTAAGTATACTACGTTACTTACGACCCCAGAGTGTACCACGGAGAGGAATGCGGTCGGATTTTACACTTCTTTATTTTTTTTGTTTTTTTATATTTTTTTGGTTTGTTCTTATATTGGATTCGCTATTTCAAAACCGATATTACATTTCTAATCTACGACATCAATAATGACATCAAAAAATGACTAGTTCTTATATTAGATCCGCCATTTTTAGAACCGGGTAAGACTCCGTCAGAAAAATTACAATTTGCATGGGGTCTTCGGATTATTCTGCAATTTAGTAAAGTTGTTATATTTGATGATAAAAATAAGTGTACCAAAGATTTTTTAAAAATTTTCAAAATTGTAAAAGTTACGCTATTTAGAATTTTTTTATAAGATTTTTTTTAAATGTGAATATTTCCGAAACAATTGAACGGATTTTAATGAAATTTAAATATGTTATACGTAAAATCATGTCTTTTCAAAATTTTTCAAAAAAAAAACAAATTTTTGTTTTTTTTTTTAAAAAAGTAAAAAAAAATTTTTTTTAATCGATTTATTAAGCACGGGACCGATTTTTGAGTATTTCTCGATATATAATAAAATATTCCTTATAATTTCACCTTTCACTTAAAAAAAAGAAAACGATGGAGATTTCAATAGTTTTCGAGATATTGCAATTTTTGTGGAAGCGCGACCACGTTTCAGTGCGAGCGCAGTATCTTTTACCCGCGACGCCTCACAGTGGGATTTTTTATACTTTACTCTTCAAAATTGTCTAAGGTTAGTGAAAACAAAAGACGTGGAAAACAAGAATTTTTGAAATCGATATATTAATTTGATTAAAAAATCTGCCCGCCCTCCGGGCGGACACATTCTCATCCGCGCTTTGCACGGAGGGCTCGCTTCGCTAGCAAGTTTCAGCGCGCCACGCGGCGCGCGACTATTGGTTGTCGCGCTTCGCGCTCCGAGGATTGTTGCGCCCTTCGCGGGCAAATAGCTGGCTTCGCTCGCAGTCGTCCGCGAAAATTGTGCATTACTTGCGTTGATTCCCGTCCTTTTTCCCGATTCCTATTTCCCGACAAACGATTTCCCGACAAGCCTTCTTCCCGACAGATGATTTTCCCGAATCCTATTTCCCGACAACCATTTTCCCGAAAATACAAACCCCGACAATGAAATTTCTAAATAAATGTAAGAAGAACATGTTTTTATTTATAAATTCTGAAGTATAATATAAAAAAATCAATAAAAATCTCTGAAAATAAAAAGAATTGTAACAATGGAGTCAATCACAAATGTATATTATGTGCCAGTAATTTTAAATAATCGTGAACTGTTCCAGATGATTTGTAATCTTCGTATTGTAGCACAATTGACCGAAGGCGACTTTGCAGTTCGATCCATTTCTTCTTGGGGGCAGCTTTAACTGCTTTCCCCAGACCCAATTCGGCTATCATGCCTTCTGTATCAGCCTGTTCTTTCTGAAATTCTTGTAAGGCCGAATATAAGTCTGGGTGATGTTTTCCCATCAGAAGACGGAATCGGTTGTGCCAACCTTCACTGGAGTTATTCGTCCTATGCTGGCCTTCTATAGCAGATCTATAGTGGTTCCACAATGATACAGGATACCTAGGTGGTACCGCTCTTCTTCGACCAGCACCTGGTCGCCCAATGACGTAATACTCTTTCAGGTAATCAACAATAGGAAGAAGGTCTTCAGGTATATCCTCCTCTACTGTTTGCAATGTTAACCGGACGTCATCTTCTGGCACAAATGCTAGTGCCATCAGTATGTGAGTCCAAAGCTTTATATCTCTATCAGCTGCATCATTGTACTGCTGTTGCAGTCCTTCCCCTTGAACTTTTCGATAAATGGACTGGCAGAAGTGGAAAAAACAACCAGAATAATGAATTCCCGGATAGATCAAGTCACAGGCATTTATGATGGCCTTCTCGAAATCTCCCATAATCCTTTGTGGCTTGCAATTTGCAATTCCATATTCCGCAGCTGCTCTATCAATAGCCGCTAAAACTGTGGTATATTGCGCGGTTTCTTTCGAAGATAGCAAGGCGAAAACTAAAGGAAATATGACATATTCGGGTTCCAGCGTAGGTTTTTTTGGATTTTTCTTAACCATTCCCATAACAGTAAAGACTTGCGTAAAAATTGTAGGAGAAACCTACAAAATTACAGATTAAGAATTAAGGTTATTAAAAAAGAGGAAACGGAAAAACAATTACTATAAATAATTTATTATTTAAACGAACTTTAAATGTTCCGTCCAAGAACCAAGTGTTACTTTTCGCAAGAAATTCTAGGTTCCGCCGCGTAGCAAAAACAAGGACTTTGATTTCTTCATCGTCATGATCGTCTATAAGGAACCTCTCCCCCGATAACGTATTTGAAAAACGTTCTGGAATATCTTTTAACTCCGCCAAAGATTTTGGATTTGGAGGCAAATCTCTACGCCGAAATTTTCGCATTGACTTAGCCAAATTATGTCTTTCCGGCAGTTGACTGAGAACATTAACAGGAACATTTGCAAGTTCGGCTCGAATTATTTGTGCGGGTGGCTGCTCTGGATGAGAAGCAGCTTTCCGTTTCAGACGATCACAGATAATCTCTGCCTTGCCTACGTTAAATAATAATTATAATAAATTAACGAATTTACTTTACCAATATATTTTATTTATTTTACCATCTTCACGGTTTGGCGGATGAGTGGAGTGTTTAGATTGCTCAGGTCCTCGAAGTACAATAACTTCATTATTTTGCATAATAGTTACAGCCCTCGCACTGCATTCTTTGCTCCTTAACCTATTACAGTCCCAGTATTTCTTTCCATTCCTTTCTCTTGATTTTAAGTACACATAACCATCACAGATCAACTTATTACCAATAATTATTGCTGACGACTCCATATTTTTATAAAATTGAAACACATGAATTTAGAAAAAATCCAAAATTCAAAAGGTTACAAATAAAAATGACTAATTGAAAATGACGTTAATGTTACTGCTGCCATAGCAACAAATAAAGATTAACAACTGAAGTGATTCAGTAAGAACATTTTGAAAATTATGTTTGTCGGGAAAATGGTTGTCGGGAAGAAGGATTGTCGGGAAAATAGTTGTCGGGAAATAGGATTCGGGAAAATGGTTGTCGGGAAATAGGATTCGGGAAAAACATTTGTCGGGAAGAAGGTTTGTCGGGAAAAAGGCTTTCGGGAAATAGGATTCGGGAAAATGTACGGTAACGCTTGCGTTCTTGTTTCTCTTTCCTAGTATATGTTTCATAAAACTATTTTTCTTAAAGTTACTACGACTTTAAGGATAACATTCTCATCACATATTTTTGTTTCCTGATGATTGCGAGATTAAGTAGACTTATAAGAAAATTTTTAGTCCTGCTAATTAAAAGTGTGAAATTGTTTATAATTACTAACTTTCTTGGCAGAAACATGGTTTGCTGAATTTTCGTCTATAATAGATTTACATGAAAAAGTAACTTCAATTTTTAGAAAAGATAGTTCAACCATTATAATAAAAAAAATTGAAATTATTTTCAACCAATCGTGACAGTCACCATGTCATTTTCACAACCAAACACGAGCGTCACTTTTAGACTCCAGCCAAAAAATAGCAGTTTTTCTATTAAGGAAACCATTATTGTCTGATTATTGACAGAACTTGTGATATTTTGTTAATGCAAAAAAAAATTTAATTTTAAAAAACGGTTAAAAGTGTTTTCTTTATTTTGTTGTAAACTACAGATTTTATAAAAGTTTTAACATTTTAGAATATCAATGAAAAATTTTTAACACAGTTAAGGTGGTCTGACCCAAAACCTTAAAAAAAATTTGAGTTTCTATCAAAAAATGTTATAGGTAGAGAAAAGTTGTTTGTATTTTCCTAATCTAAAATAATATAAAGTTAAAAATTTGAAAAAATTGAGTTTTTAAAATTTTGAAACTACTGTAGTTTTTGTATTTTTCAACGAAAATGTTTGGTTAACGAACTTAGCCTTCATTTTTACAACAACTTTAAGTGTGTTAAATTAAAAAATAATGCGATAAGTTTTTCAAAAGTTATCATGGGAACATTTTGTGTCTGCAGACAGACAGACGAACAGACAGACACCATCACCGGACCATGTTTTTTGGGTTCAGGGGACCCCAAAACGTAAAGATTTCATAAAATTAACAAGAGTCAATTTTCGACCAAAATCCAAAACTAATACCTTCTCATGTGATGAGAATGTAATAAAAAATACGATTGGGGTACAGTTTTTCTAAAACGTATTTTCTAATTTTTTATTTTTAAAAAATTTTTTTTCTAATACAGGTAAATTTCTAAAAAAATTTTTTCTAATAAAGGTGAATTTCTAAAAAACTTTATTCTAATAAAGGTGATCTTCTAATTTTCTTTCTTAATAAAGGTCATTGTCTAAAATTTTCTTTTTCTTATAAAGACAATTTTCAAAAAAAAAATGTTTCTAACCATATTCAATTTTTGTAATGACGACCAATAGGTATAGGTATGATTAGAAAATAAAATTTACGAAAATTTTTTAATTCTTTAAAAATAAATACTTGAGATTTCATTAAAAAATTATAATAAAAAATAGAAATTATGCAAATTTTTTAACAAAACTTTTAAAAAAGTTAAAAATAAAATTAAAAATCGTAATTAAGAAATAGAAATTATAGGGATTTTTTCCTAAAGATATTTCAAATTTTCTGTAAAAGTGTTTTATAAATAAATTAATTTTAGAACTTTTAGTATAAAAATGATGCAAATTATTATTTTTTTCCAAGAAAAACAGAATTTTGTTAATAAATTGTGATAAAAAATAGTAATTTTATTAAAAAAATTTTCTTCTTTTTTAAAAAGAAACTTATAATTTTATAAACAAAATTGTGAATAAGAAACAGAAAAAATGCAAAATAATTTTTATTTCTTAATCTTAGTTTTTCTTAAAACAATTTTCTAAATTTTATCAAAATTATGGAAATTTTCAAATTTTAGAAAAATAAATATTAGAAATCATAACTTTTTAAAAAATTTTTGTTTAGAAATCAAAACTTGTTAGAAAAACTTTTTTTAGAAAACATATTTCATTAGAAATTGTTTTTTTTAGACAAACAGGATTAGAAAATATTTTTTAGAAGAAGTGACCACCTACCAAAAATACTTTTTTTGAAAATAACTCGAAAACTATAGGGTTTGGCGAAATGGTGTTTACAGCAAAGTTGTAGCTGAGGATGAGACGAGAAAAAAAGTCTGCAGTAGCAAGATTCCATATGGAATAGATTCGGAGATAATTGAGTCGGAATATCAATTTTTTGCCAAAAAAATAATAAAATATAAGGTAGGGTGGGGCATTACTATTCGCGGGGCGTAACTATTCTTTGTCCTGGAGAGAAAACTATTCATCCGATTTAAGTTCTTTTTACACTGTATACTTGTCATGTGAAATGAACATTGTACGCCACATTTGAGCTTCTGGCGCCATCTATCATAGGAGTTAGGTGCCCAAATGTGATTTTGATATACTCGCTTACTTGTTTTCACTCATTTAGTCTGCCATTGCAAATAGTGATAAATTATCGGAAAAATTATTTCTAAAGTCAAATTTAGTGCTGAACACACATATCATATTGGATTTTTGATATTCTATTGTTCAAAAATTTTACAAGTGTTTTTTCAAAAAATGTGCTGATGGGGCATAACTATTCTTCCACTGATGACAGCGAAAACTACAAAACAGTGTATTTTTTGTGTTCTTGTTTCTAGGTTAGAATGGTAAGAAATTGGAAGAAAAAATCCTCCGATTAACACAAAATTTTTATACTTTTTCATAACGCGAAGCAAAAAAGGGCACTTTTTTGCACCTTGTTATGAAAAATATCGTTCGTAACTAGTGCTAGCAGTTGCCAATTTTTGAACAAGCACTTTTTTTGGAACAAAAAAAGTGCTCATTCAAAAATTGACAACTGCCCGCAATCGTTACGAAATATACTATTTTAGTATTATATCAGTAGTATAGCTATGCCGGTTCTAGGACATATGGGTAATGTAGATTCCTACTTACCGACCGCTAGGGTAAGTTACCGACCGTTAGTGGGGTATGTATCGGTAATTTACCGGCCGTTGGTGGGGGTATAAGTTTCTGTCACTAGATGGCGTTAGTGGGGTATGTATCGGTAATTTACCCGCCGTTGGTGGGGGTATAATTTTCTGTCACTAGATGGCGTTAGTGGGGTATATGACGATAATTTACCAGCCATTGGTGGGGTACCTGATTTGCATATATTTAAATTAGTTAACCCTTTTAATTGACGTTAGTGGGGTATTTGATTTGCATATTTAACTTACATTGTTAACCCTTTTAGCTTATGCAAATTCCACCCACTATCCACCCCTTTTGGACGTAGAATATGCAAATACCACCCCCTCCCACCACCCACTCACCTATGTAAAATACATTGCTCTTAGTTAACCACCACCCCCCTCCCACCTACCCACTTTTTTCCTTTATATACATATTTCCAATACTACCACCCACCCACCACCCACTTAGTATAAACCAGAAATTTCAAAAATCATATAGAGAAGCGCGAGGGACTAAGCGTTCGCGAGATACCGCGCAGGCGTTGTGGGTAGTAGGAGTGGGTGGTGTGGTAAGGCCCAGTGCGCAGCAAAAGTGCGCGTACGGTTACCGCGTTGAGTGAGTGAAAGTTCCATGCGTCAGACCTGTCTGTCTGACTCTCACAGCTTGCTTCACTAATACTATAGCACCATAGGGATAAATGTATTGTCCAAAAATATGTAAGCAAGTTTCAACTTGCCTTTTTTCAAGATAACAATAGTATTGTTTGAAAATTTTAAAGCATGTTTCAACCTGCATCTTGAATAGAATAGAGAGCTTGTCTAAAAAAATCTTCAGACAGGTTTTAACCTGACTGTAGATGAGAACAAAGGCATTCCTTAAAAACCCTTTTAGTGACGTCATTTTATGCGAGTTTGAACACGTCTTCTAAATGACTCTTCATTTGAGGTAGTTGCGTGCGCAGTCGTTAAAGTGGGGGTAAAAGAGTGGGAGTTGAAGAAGAAGAGTGGGGGTTTGAGGGATATAAGGTAGGTTGGAAGCAACGATTCGACACTTCTATTAAAATTTCCAGCAGTAGCAGCAACAGTATTATCAGTATCAGCAGTACCAGCATCTACAGCATCTACAGCAGCATTAGCAGTACTAGCAGCTTTAACAACTACAGCATCATCTTCTCATTTGATAGGTAAATTTTATTTCTTTAATAAAAACATTTTGTATTACAAATTAGTTTTTTAAATTTAATATTAATAAATCCATCTTTTATTTCTTTGCTTACAGATATTAAAACAATGAACTTCCAAAAAGTCAACGCCACTGGTCGCATGGAGAGATTTCTACCAACGAAGCCGCTTTCTGAATTGACTGTGAATGAGTTATACAACGTAACTAAAATAAACAAGGTGCAGACGAAATATGGTTCTAGGATTGTAGTAGACCTGGATGCTACATTTACCGCTTTTCTACCGGCAAGGTTTTCAAAACTATTTGAAGATAACCCTACCTCCTTCACAATGATGGAAGAAGCCGTGCAATTGGAAAAGTTGCGATTAAAGTATATTGGTGGTAAATTTAATGTTATTGAATTTGAATAAAATATATATTCTAAGGTTATATTGTAAAAAATTATGTAAATATTTAAAGGTTTTAAATAATAAAAAAAAATTACTTTTAAATGGATTGTTTTATTATTCTACCTTCACATTTCAAATAATTTTTTAAATAATTGTATTTTATATAAGTAAATTTTTATTAAAGTTAAAGGAAAAAAATGTTTTAAGTATATAATATTAAAGGAGTAGGTAAATCAAGAAAGAAAGACAACATTTTTTAAAATTATAAAATTTATTCATATGTATATAGAAAAATTAAACTTATTACAATAATGTTTCATAATTTTCATAAAATGATTTTAAATTAGTATTCACATCATCATCATCCACTTCGTCGATACCATTTGAGAAGTTTCTCAGTTCACTCGTTACATTCAAAAACCAATTTCGAAGCTTAAATATATTGTTTACTGCACAATTTTCAGTTTGTGTAATATGATGTGTACATGTAGGTGGTAATAATTCAGTTTTAATATTCTTAAAAGCTGGACAGTCAATTTCTTCTAAATTGTATACATTCATTAAATACTTTTCTAACCACTGTTTTTTTCATAACCTTTAACATAGATAGTTTTTGCTCCTCGTAATGCATCTTGTAAAATGGTTCGCACTTCATCGTAACACACATCTCCAACCATCCAAGGGATTGAATGATAGTTGTTTGTTAACCACAGGTTTTCACTTTTATAACGTCCAGGTAGTGAATTCCAAGCACAAGGTGGTTCAAAAAGGTAAACTCTTGGTTGAGCATCTGCCTCCAGAGGAACTATAGCCAACTCTTTGAAAATAAACTCATTGCAGGATTTTTTAAAACCTTGTACGTCTACTATGAACTCCATTTTTAGAATAGAAATGAGTATCTACTTCAGAAATATGCCTTATATACTTCTCCACTTCACCCCCACCACTTTGTCTCCCTCTCCACTTTCTTACAATTTCTTAATAGTACCACTGATTGGTTTATACTGTACTACACGATCATGTATGACGAGACAATATGCAGTTGTATCGTCGGGTATATTTTCTCTTGCTTCAAATTCTAAACGTACATCGACTGAAGACTGCTTTAAAAACTCATTTTGTTTCGAACAATCAATAACAATTAAAGGTGCATTTGATTTAAAAGTATTAATCGATAAAGTAGGTTCTGAATCTTTACCATAATAAGAAGATTGAAAGTTAGCATACATATCATATAATATAGAATACTGATTTTGATTAAAATTTAGATTTAAATTTCCATAAGGGTAAGATTGTGAGTTCAAAAAGAGTTTTACATTTATAATATTACAATGATCAAAGTAACAAGATGTCTTCTTAAGTTGATTCTTTCTTCCAGTTTGAAATCCAACAATTACATATCGTGGTTTCTCTAATTGAGATGATGATTTAAGTTGCCACATAACTCTTGTACTAGCTGGAAGTAGAGGATACTCATACATTTCCCACGATCGGAAACTCATAGAAATTAATGGATCCTTCTCAATAAATTTTAATAATTTAATTTTATTACCGTCAGATGGTAAAATATATGGTACTAACCATTCAATTTTATTAATTGTAATTTTAAATTCTTCATTATTGTCAAGATTTCCTGTTTGAATAACAGCATTTAAATCACTTCTTGATCTTATCAAAATGAGTTCATGTTTAGCATTTACAACAATTTTCTTATAATCTTCTGCAAAACCGAAAATCATACTGAGTGGAATTGTTACATTAAAATAACCATTTTCTATAGTCATTTTTAAATCTAAAGCAGAATATTCAAAGACACCTGCATTTCCAACACATATAAGTTGAGAAGGAGTCAGGAAAACCAAGTTTTTTATTGTTGAAGTATGACCGACATACTTACATCTATCAATTTCGATACCATTTAATTCATAACGAATTTCATCAAATAAGTAAGCTATAGCATTATTAATAAGAGAAACATTTTCTGTTAAAGTATCTCCATTATTCTTAGTCATGCGTCCAAATATATGTAAAGAACTGCTGCTCGGTAAAATAGATAAATCCTGATTCTGAACTATAATCCGAATTTCATCACTATTGTTAAAAGATGATGATGCATATGGTTGATGACTATGAATTTCATAATTAGCTATAGATTCATCAAAGTTCACTGGAGCTGGAATGCTGAGAATTTCGTCCATTTTTCTTATAACAACGACACAAAATGAATATAAAGAATTTATCACCTCTCTTTTTTTTCTTTATTTTTGATGTCTGATTCGTAGACCGAGTTTCTTTAGAAATATTTGATTTTGAGGTGTTAACACCTTGCGAGTTATATTCACACTGTTCTTCTTCACACATGTTGCTTGACTTTTATAACTACTCCCAATTGTTCTTTTTTTATTGTAAATAATTCCCATTACACTGATTTTATATGTAAACGTATTGTTATTGTCTCTCCTCTAAAATTAACTAATTTACCATTCTGATCAATTAAACGCAGCTGAAGATTATGTATTGTCTTTACGGTGACTGGAAGGTAAATGACATTATTTGGAACTTCTATAATCTTATATCCTGTAGGAACAGAAGGAAAAAATTGATGTATGGTATGTACTTTCTCTCCATTAATATATGATCCTGTGGTAATATTACACTCAACACGTATAGCATTCACTCTTATTATAGATAAAAGTGAATCAGACTTATGAATTGCAGGTCTGTCAAGAATTGTATATCCATCAAGAATTCTGGCAAAAAATCCAAATATATCTTCCATAGTACCATATTTTGTGAAGTCGACAGATCTATTAATGTAAAACTTACAACGTAATGTATTTTTATCAACATCCACTTTTAAGAAAATTTCTTTACCTACTCTAGAATTAATATGATTTACAATATCTTCAATTTCATAAGAACCTGTAGGTATTTTCATAACGTAATCACCTATATAAAACATATTACAACCTTCATCAACGTTAGGTATTGAGTTATATGTAAGAAGTTCAACAAGACCAAGTACATAATTTTTGTTAGGTGATAGTTCAATTGGTGGAAAGTATGAAGCCTCAAGGGTTGAAGTATTCCCCGATAATGTGAGAGTAATAGAATCATTCATGTTGAGCGTCTAGTTGTATACTGAAGCTTGAAATTTTTTACACATTCTTATATAGAATAAAGTTATTCTTCACTATAAGTTGATCACACAGAAATTTAAGACATAAATGTCCACATACAAATGTATCAAAATCTTGATATCTTTTATGATTATATTTTATACAGCTACCAACACCTAGGTAAACAATGAGATCCAATGGCGGTGAAAGATTAACAAAGCTGTCAAAGTATTCGGTTTCATTGTTCACCTTCTTATATGCAACCCAATGAGTTCCAGGACCTTCTTTATTATCAAGATTTATTATTGCTGATTCATATTGAAATGGCCCTCCTGTAGGTAATTCATTTCTCATAAAGACTCCTCTAAAATATGGTATTTTTAAACTTTTAGAATATTTTAGAAGATCATAATCACTTAGTGCACGGTGAGGTAGCTTCAATATTAGTTTTTTGATATTTTTTTCTTATTATTTAATCCTTTGTTTTTGTAAGGTTGCATATAAAGGCCAAGTCCTCGTTGATATGGTTTCATATATAAGCCTTTTCCTAAAGCAATGGATTCCATAGTATGATTATGTCGTTGAGCTTCTGAAAGTTCTTTCTTAGCAACATTAGCTTCATTTACAGCTTTCACTATACCGCTTATTCCACCACTAAGTGCCCCTAAAGCACTCAGTCCAGCAAAAATTGGTATAAGAGGTAAAATACCCCCAACTTTTGAGGGTATAGGAAGAATTCGAGGTGATATAATCTTAGATTTACCGCCATACTGTTTTATAGCCTTTCTTGCACCAATCATAGCAGTTCTAATTGTATCTAAAGAGTTGTTATTAGATTTCATAGACTTTTTAGCAGCATTAACAATCTTCTTTAAAGTAACATGTTGTTTAGAAACAACCTTCTTCCTCTTCTTCTTCTTTGATTTCTTTGTCTTAATCTTTTTATATTTCTTATTAACTTTTATCCCCATCCCAAATTTAGACTTGGCTTTCATTATATTAGTTACAGCTAATGCAACTGCTTTTTCACTTAATTTAGCGTCTTTAGAAACAACCCGTTCCCACGCCTTCTCAGCAAGTATTTTATCTGCAAAATTTCTTATAGCCACGTCTTTATCTTTTGAATAAGCTATATCATGATCTTTACAAGCTGCATCTAAAGGGTTTATACCAGAATCACCACGTGCAAGACGTTTTGCTAACTTCGTACCAGGTCCACAATATTGATAACCCGGGAAATGAAACTCGAATGGTAATTTATTGATTATAGTATTGAGAAAACCTTGACCACGACAAGAAATTTTTTTATTATTCTTTCTCACTTTATCATGAGTAATCATTCCTCACTCGACTGTGGTTCACAACTAACTGATTGGATACAGCTATATAAACGCTATATTTATACCTATACCTTCAGTCGATTTCAAGATGCGGTTTAAAGTACAAGATGTTCAACTCCCAATAGTGAATGTTGATAACCTTCTTCCAAACAAGGATGATGGTGTAAAACGTCATGGATGTTTATTTTCAAACAGCATTCGTGCAGCTTTTTGTGGACCATCAAATTGTGGAAAGACAAATGCTCTTTTGTCTTTAATCATACATCCGAATGGTTTAAGCTTTGAAAATATATATTTATATTCAAAGTCTTTACAACAACCAAAATATCAATTTTTAGAAAAAGTTCTCAGTAAAGTTGATGGTATTGAATACTTTCCATTTAGAGAACATGAAGAAGTGGTTTCACCTAAAGACGCTAAACCAAATTCAGTATTTATTTTTGATGATATTGCTTGCGAGAAGCAAGACAATGTAAGAGCATTTTTTTGCATGGGTAGGCATGTCAACGTTGACAGTTTCTATCTATGTCAGACATACGCCCACATTCCCAAACATCTTGTTAGAGATAATATTAACTTACTAGTACTTTTTAAACAAGATGAGAGAAACCTTAAGCATGTTTATAACGATCATGTAAATACAGATATGACTTACAATCAATTTCGTGATTTATGCTCAACATGTTGGAATTCTGATAGATATGGGTTTGTTGTTATAGACAAAGACCGAAATTTAAATGAAGGAAGATATAGAAAAGGTTTCGATTGCTTTATTCAGTTATAAGTATCTATTGGTTTACAACTTTCATTAGTATAATTTTAGACATCAATATATAAACATGTTTCGGAAAGAACGAGAAACGCTTCATGAAATAGCAAAAGCAAGTGATGCTATACGCAAGAAACATCGTATACTTAAAAGTGGTAGAGAGACTGCAGAAAATATATTGAAAGAAACTTTTCAACCATTAGTTACTCCATTGGAGAAATTGGTGAATAGAAATTATAATCCAATCAAGAGTGAAAATGTATCAAAAAAAATAAAAAAGGAAGAAGAAGAAGAAGAAGATGAAGACTTTGAAACAACATTTAAGACTGCTGTTAGTGATGATGATGAACCATTTGATATACCTGCATATAATAACTATACATTTGATGATCCTATATCTGAAGTAGAAGATTTACAAAATATAAAAAGTATAAATATAATTGATGACTTATCAAATCAAGAGTACCAAGATGTTATACATGAGCAAAACGATATGTTAAATGATAATTTAACAGTTCAAGAGTCTTACGAGCAGAATATACAACAACAACAAGATTCCGACAAATTAACAAATAAATTTATAACATTATTGAATAAAAATAGAAAACAATATTTGGATATGGTTTACGGAGTGCGGAAAGTTAAAGATAGAGGTTTCATGATAGGTAATACAGAAATTAATTTTGATGGTCCTCTCATAGACTTAGGTGGAAAGAAAAAATATACTAAAACAGATGGATTACTAGAACTTTTATTTAGAGAAAAACCTAATGAAGAATCTATAAGTTCAGATGATTTAGCCAACTATAAAGAAATATTACAAGCTACTAATGCACATAGAAGGAATTATAGTCCAAATAAACCTATTCGTACAAACAACAGTTTTAAATACACAAATGTTATTGCAAAGCTTTATCAGAAAACTGGAGAATCTTTACAGAAAAAGAATTTATTACCGCAATCTATGTTAGTGAAAAAAGAATCATATTCAGACTATATCTACTGGGATGATCCAAATGAACTTGTTGATCGTTTACGATTACTTATAGCATCACGACAAGCTGGAAATCCGAGTCATAACAATGAAATTATGAGTATTATTGAAAAATTACGTGAAAGTAAAATTATATATTAAGTATGTGTATATAAACTTTGAATCAGTATTGTGTTGAGTATTGATGTATTCATATATACCTTAAAATGGATGACAAAAAGTTAACAGTTGTCACAGAATTGCATAGACAAGCTAGAAGAAATTATCCACGTCGTAAAGTACAAATGCGTGGTGTGGATGAAACATGGCAAGCAGATTTGGTTAAAATGATACCATATTCGAAAGTTAACAAAGGATTCAAATATATGCTTACTGTTATAGATATATTTCCAAGTATGCATGGGCAGTACCTGTAAAAAGTAAATCTGGGAAAGATGTTTCTACTGCTATGAAATCTATACTCAAAGATGGACGTATACCTAAAAATTTACATACTGATAGAGGCAAAGAATTTTATAATTTAATATTTGAGAATTTAATGAAATCATATAAAATTAAACTGTATTCAACATATAGTAATTTGAAAGCTTCAATAATTGAAAGATTTAACCGAACACTAAAAAATATGATGTGGCCGCAGTTCAATTTAAGAGGAAATTATAAATGGGAAGATATATTACCATCTCTAATTTCAAAGTATAACAACCAGAAACATCGAACTATTGGTATGAAACCCAAGGATGTCAGGAAACAAGATGAAAAGAAATTATTGAATCGCATCTCAAAACAGAGGAAAATTTTAACTAAAAGAGCAAAATTCAAAGTTGGCGATAGAGTTCGAATAAGCAAGAATAAACATATTTTTGAAAAAGGATATACACCAAACTGGACAACTGAAATATTTACCATCTCTCAAGTTAAATCAACAAAACCAGCAACATATAAGTTGAAAGATTATCAGGATCAACCCATCGAAGGTGGTTTCTACGAAGAAGAAATTTCTAAAGTGAAATATTCAGATATATATCTCATAGAAAAAGTTCTCAAGAATCGTCGTGATGAAGTCTTTGTAAAATGGTTAGGTTTTGATAATTCACATAATAGTTGGATAAAAAAATCAGACATGTAATAGTTTATTATCTTTTCTGAAAGTTAAAGTTAACTTTTAGAAAAGTTAAAGTTAACTTTTGGAAAAGTTAAAGTTAACTTTTGGAAAAGTTAAAGTTAACTTTTGGAAAAGTTAAAGTTAACTTTTAGAAAAGTTAAAGTTAACTTTTGGAAAAGTTAAAGTTAATTTGACTGGTATCATAGTGTTCTTTTAATACAAAGATTATACTTTTTACTACAATCTTTATATTAAGAACACTATGATACCAGTCAAATTGAAGTTAACTTTTGGAAAAGTTAAAGTTAACATTTTGAAAAGTTAAAGTTAACTTTTTCTTATTTAAATATTTTTTATATTGAAATGAATGTATACTTACTACGGACCGTGACTTAGCAGGTTACAACTTGATTTTGAAGGGTGACAAATGTATTGTCTAAAAATTTGAAAGCAAGTTTCAACTTGTCTTTTTTCCAAGATGACAATAGTATTGTTTGGAAATCTTAAAGCATGTTTCAACCTGAATCTTGAATAGAATAAAGATATTGTCTAAAAAACCTTTAAACAGGTTTTAACCTGACTGTATATGAGAACAAAGACATTCTTTGAGAAACCTTCAAACAGGTTTTAACTTGATTTGAAGATAGAAAAAAGTTAGAAATGGTTTAAGAATTTATTTTTACTTGTGTGAGTTATAAAGTTGGTATTACTGTTTTAAATTTAATTTAATAATAAGTTAATATAATATTGAATAATATGTAAGCTAATTGTACAAGGTTTTATTAAATAAAGTAGACATAAAATTGGCAACAAATTTTTTGGTTTATTAATAATCTTCATATTTCACCCATACAATCTTTTACAATATATAATACTATAATATAAATAAATATAACATCTAATATATAAATACGTAGAATATATGAAACAATAAATACTTAAACTTCTAACATCACAATATCATTATTATCACAATCATTTTCATCGTTTTTGATTTTATAATGTCCCCAAGCAAGAGTATCTGTACTGTTTTCTAATAAATATCTTTTATCATCATAAGGACTTAATGCTATTTTTGTTTGTTTTAGTGTATGTACATTGTGTAGTTTTGATCTTATAGAATATTGTACTCTAGTTTGTATTTTAATGTTCTTTAAGCAGTATACATAATCATTAAAAGTAATAGATTTTTTTACAACTACCGTCTTGACACCTTTTGCTTTTTTCATAAAATCTTCTCCATCTACACGAATACTATACATTTTACTTCGTAAGCCAACAAATTCTGTTATTATTCGTCCATTACACTCGTCTTTCATGAGTCCTAAGACTTTTTTATTAGCTTGCGGAATTCCATATATATTATCAGCAGGATAGTCAGATGTATCAAATTTACAAATATCTGCTTTCATATCAGAGTAGATATCTGTACATTTAATTTTATAAATAAGGCTGTCAGTGTCAGTGTAGAGCAATTTACAATTTTTACCATACTTGTTTCTCATATATTTATAATGAAAATCATACATTAATGTTTTAGATATGTCCAAAACGCTAAGTCCAATATAGATGGGTTCGTTCATAAGCACTTCCGTTTTGTTAAGCTCCACAGCAACCAAGTTTTCATTGAAAATAGCTCGTGTGTGGAAGTTTGGCTTTGAAATAAGAGCTTCTGCTCCATACCTACCCTCCCATTTTGTTACAAGTTTTACATCAACGCGTTTTCGTACATTCTCCATTGTCTTGCCATAAACTGCATTGTTCATGAGTTTGAAAAGATTTTTTTCAAACTCATTTTTTGCATCTGTTCGCATCTTGGTATTAAAATCGATATACTCCTTCAACCATGGAGATTGTTTAAATTTTAAAACTCGATGAATTTGAGTAAGTTTAAGACCACTCTCTATTGCTTGTTTAAGTGCACGATAATGGAGAATATACTTTTGTTTTGGTAGGAGGGTAGTGAGCAATTTCTCTTGTTTTGATCCAGGTGGCTTTGAGTGTTCTGGACAAAATGGTAAGTCACTATGACTTTCATGCAAATCATTTGGATATTCTAAATCAACTTCTAATATATAGCCAAAATTTGAATCATTACCGATATTAAAGTTAAACGATCTATCTACATCTTTTACCCACTCAAAACCACCATAGGGAAGTGCTTGAATCATAGCCCAACCATAAAGGTTATTAGCATCTAAATATATGATATAAGATGAATCTTCATTATATGCTTATGCATATCTGTTTGAACATTGGCTAATACCTCCTCTAATACCACTTTCAACAAACATAACCATGTCAATATCTGTAAGAAGTTCCAACTCAACCTTTGTATATTTTAACATGGCATCCTAACTAAGTCCAGATGTTGTATAATAATAAGCTGGATCTAATTTATATAAAATTTCTCTTTTGGCGGTAGTTGTGTCTCATTTAATTTTAATCTACTGTCTTAATACTCATATGGAAAAATTCCTTTGCGTGTTAATAACTGGATCTTATTAACATCATAAGACTCAAATTCGGAATGTACTATTTTATAGTCTGACAGATATGAAGCCAATTTATCCAAAGATGATGCCATGAAACGAAATGAGTCAATGAATTTAAATTTTATACTATTTTCTGGGAGGTGTTTTGTGAAGCTAATATATTTTTCTTTAGTAATAGGAAGGAGATCAATTTTACCTTCAAGCTCATTCGCAATAGCTTCTATAATGAAATGAGCATCATAACCACTCAAATTATGGAAAACAACAGGAATAGTATGTAATTCCTGATAATTTAGATTGCAATACTGATGAGCTACACCTCTGTATTTACCAGTTAGGTGACAATGATCCCTAACCTTAATCTGACCCTGATTAATCGCTTGCTTACAAATGTGACACTTATTACTTATTTAAAAAAGATTCTCTTGCTTAGCACTTAAAACTTCCATCGGAATGATAGTTTTAAATACAGGTTCAAGTTTCTCAGCAACTTGCTTCAATTCACGAGCAAACCATTTCGCTGCATTTTC
Organism: Leptopilina syphax; assembly: GCA_032872505.1. Taxonomy (NCBI): domain Eukaryota; kingdom Metazoa; phylum Arthropoda; class Insecta; order Hymenoptera; family Figitidae; genus Leptopilina; species Leptopilina syphax. Next base: position 23,379,863 of record CM065472.1, on the reverse strand, counting down.
TTCATCAATGGGAGATGCTTTATATATAGATTTTGTATTATTACATCTTTGTTCATTACATTTGAGATAATATCCAATACTTAAAAGTTTATGATTTTGAATAATTTCTGTATTACCTCCCATAGATGAAGAATCTGTTTTAGGAAGTAATAAGCTTTCGCAGTCTGCATATATGATAAATGGAGCACGCTCCTGATTTGAAATGTTTTTAAATTTGAGTATATTTTTTTCTGGTTGCGGTAAAATAATTTTCGTTTTATTTAAATGTGAACAAGTTAATGTATGTGTAGAAAGTTTATCTTGACTATGAAAATAATGCAAACAGCGATCGCAAATATACTTCTTATGTTCTTGTTGAGATAATTGAGAGCTAACAAGTCGTGATAAATTTTTAATCCAAACATAATGATATTTAGTTTTTGCTTTGTCCACCTCATGATTATTGTAATTGTCTTGAATTAATAAAAGGTTAACATGCTTTTCTTTTTTGATTGAAGTTATATGTAGTGGAACTACATTAAATTCATCATCATTCTTTGAACGTTTGTTTCCTTTAGGAATTTCAAGACCATATACATTAATAGAAATAGGGTTCTGTTTTTCAAATTTTGGAATTTGAGAAACATGAACAGGGAAGTTTATTCCCTTAAAATTTAAAACATTTTTATATTTTATATAACTTTTACAATACTGGGGTTTTGTAGTTTGAGGTAGATAGAGCGCGGAAAGTATCGACCACTTTAAGCATTCATTATCATTGTTATGAACATTAATGCAAGCCTTTTTTGCTTTAATTGATTGAGGTAAATCTATAAAAGAACCAGCCTTCAAGGGGTTGAATTTACTGAAATTTACGTCTAATCTCTGAATTGAATCAAGTCGCCAATTTGAATCTTTTTCTTCAAAATCTTCACAGAGGCGTAGCGTTATTTGTTTAATATTTTCATTATAGAAGTTATCTAAATTAGTTGTAGGAAAAACTTCTTTTGTACTCGCGGTAAAACTTTTTAAATCAAAAACTATTGTATTGTCAGGTAGAACTTGTTTATACTTTGCTTGAAAAACTGTGTAAACTTTTAGTGGCCCTTCCCTTAAAAATCGTTCTACCTGATCTTTGAAAACTGAGTAAGCATCATCTAAGAAATCATTAGTGTCTAAATGTGATATATTTATAATACTTCCGTTTTGAAGTTTATTGTTAAAGGCCCTGTCAGTAACTACCCATTTAATTTTATCATTTGAGGTATCTAGTCCAGCTCCCTTTTTCATAAGTTTATGTAGTTGGTATTCATAATATTTTACTTGTAATAGCAAATTTTCAATCCTACTTTCATGATTTCTCTCAAGTATGCTACGTTGCAAGAACTTTGCTATAATAGCAAGATGATTTTTACACTTACTATGCCACTCAAATGCGCTTAACAAACGATCATCACGATCTGTTTTAGATTTAATAGATTCCAATTCACCAGGAACAATATTAAGGAAAGTTTGTGAGTTTGTACAAATTTCATTAATACATCCTGTTACTTTGATCATTGTAATATTACAAATGTGAAACTCTTTTTGAACTCACAATCTTACCCTTATGGAAATTTAAATTTAAATTTTGATCAAAATCAGTATTCTTTATTATATGATATGTATGCTAATTTTCAATCTTCTTATTATGAAAAAGATCCGGAACCTACTTTAGCTATTAATAATTTTAAATCAAAAGCACCTTTAATTGTTATTGATTGTTCAAAACAAAATGAGTTTTTAAAGCAGTCTTCAGTCGATGTACGTTTAGAATTTGAAGCAAGAGAAAATATACCCGACGATACAACTGCATATTGTCTCGTCATACATGATCGTGCACAGTGGGCCAGGAACCTCGTTTGCGTGGCCAAAATACCATTTTTTAAAAGTTATTTAAATAAAATATACATAATCCTATCTTATTCTATATATGTTTTTACACAAAATATTGTGGTATTGACGATTTATATGTATAAATTTTTTTTAGAGAACGTTTAAAGATTAAAATTTTATTTGAAATACTAAATATCAGAACGAAGTTCTTACTCTTTTTTAAATAAACATTCTAAATAAATAAGTTCTTATACTATATTATTATCTTCAACTGATATTAAAAAATAGAAATTCTTTAAAAATTTAGTTATTTATATCATTTTTGTATTTTTTTTACAAAATCTAATAAGCCAAAACTTTGATTTTGTTAGTTTAGAGTAATTTCCATTACAATGTTCCCCGATGTTCCGCTTTCAAATGAGTCAAATTTTGTGCCAAGTTCTTCGTAATAGTGTAATTTATGAATTGTATATGCGCCATTTTGCGCATTTTCATAAACACGTCTGAAATTTCACATTAACCCCTTGACAGTCCATTTTCCATATATCTGTGGCTATATATGGGTATCTCAAAAAAATACTAAAATTAATTCGATTTGAGTGGCGAAGTATACTAAGTAAGTAAGTAAGTATACTAAGTATACTAAGGTTTTTGGGGTCGCTGAATCCGAATTTGAAGTCAGATTTAAAGAATTCAAAATGGCGGACCTAAAATGGCGACTAAAAAAATTTTAAAAAATTTCAGATTCGCTTGAAACTCGTTACTCAGGGGTTTTCAGGGTCTCTGATTACGAATATAATGTCAGATTTTTAAAATTCAAAATGTCGGATCCAATATGGCGGATAATTTCAAGATTTATGCTATTTGATTTGAAATTTGTTTCTCGGGGATTTTTGGGGTCGTTGATATGACGGATGCAAAATAACGTCCAAAATTATTTAAAAATCAACGAATCTGACTGAAACTGATTACTTAGAGGTTTTACCTACCTACTCTAATATTTTGTTTTAATTCGTGAAAATTGAAATTTTTTTTAATCTCACATATCGAATGTGACATTAATTCCCGGCTGATTATTTTTTACAATTCGTTGGAGTCAAACACCTACGTGTGCGTGGTTTAAGGGAGTTTCACAAAGTGTGCGCTTTAAGGGTTAGTATGTAATTATTTTTTCATAAAGTAATAGTCCATCAAACGAGGCGAGGTATTGCGCTGGCGTTGTACGAATTATTGTGTCTCTACTGTTTATCTTTAATTTTTTTTCTCTGTGTAGAGAGCGTAAAATAGTTCTCCCATATTTTGGTTGTCAGTTTATGTAAAATTTTATAATATTAATATATTAATGCTTATTCCGAGCTACTGATAACAGGTAGGTAGTTGTTTCAAATATTCTTTTTGTATCAGTATGATAATCACGAAGAAAGAAGTAATTGATTTACTTACAAAGTCACCAGAAGTAGATCCAATTAATTACGTATTAATTAAATATGGCAAAACTATAACCGATTTAAGTGAACACGAGTTAGTTCGACTTCAAACAGCATTACGTACTTTAAAATCAAAATATAAGCAAAAATATGAAGAAGCTTTTAGAAAACGGGATAGATTCGAGTCAAAAAATAAAGATTGGCTTGATTCAGAATTTTTCAAATTTAATCAAAGTACAAATACAGAATCAAGTTCTGGTCGAAAACATCTTGATTTCAATGATAAATCTGCTAGATCTAAAAGACGAGAAATTTCATATATTAGTTCTGCTAATTCTCATGATCCACAAAGACTTATATTAGCTGCGCGATATGCAGCTAATAAGGCAAAGCAGCACAATGTCACAGCTGTAATAGATGAAATTAACAGAAGTTCTTCTAGTGCTTCAAAAATAATAAATTTGATAAAGTCTTCTGAAAAGAATGTAATAAAAAAGAAAACTCCACTGGAAGCTTTAGTTTTTTTATTCGACCAGTCTTTGTCAAAAGAAACATATAACAGTATACGTCACGAATCTAAGGTTAGTGGAGCTGATATTTGGCCTGCATATAATGAGCTTAGGGAAACAAAAAGATTTTTAAGACCACAAAAAGATGAAGTGACATTAAATGAAAATGTGGCAAAAGTTTCTCTTCAATCTTTACTGCATCATACTGGTAAGAGAATACTGGAAATGCAGGAAGAAATCTTATTACAAATTATGGACACGAACTGCTTAAGGGAAATGGCGCTAGTTTTAACATGCTCTTGGGGGTTTGATGGTAGCACTGGCCATTCTATGTATAAACAATCTTTCCAACAAAGCTCAGAAAACAAATTAAGCGATGGAAGCATTTTTGCTACTACTCTTATACCTTTGCAATTGACAACAGAAAATGGACAGATAGTTTGGTACAATAATGCATCACAATCTCCACGATTCTGTCGACCCATTAAATTGGATTTTGTAAAAGAATCGGATGAAGTAATTTTATCTCAAAAAGTCGAAATTGACAAGGAGATTGACGACCTACTTCCTTTAGAATTTACTATAAATAATGATCACAAAGTAACTGTTCACTTTTCTATGCATTTAACTCTAATTGATGGAAAAGTTCTAAAAAACTGTAACAGGTACGAAATCCGCACAGACTTGTCCCATTTGTAAAGCAACGCCAAAAGAGTTTAATAATCTTGCAAATATAAAAAAAGAAACAGGCATATTTATTCCAGATCAAAACGCATTGCAATATGGTATTAGTCCTTTACATGCCTGGATTCGATTATATGAATGCTGCTTACATATAGCGTACAGAATTACTATAAAAAAATGGAGGGTTCAAACACCAAAAGACAAAAAAATTTTAGCAGATCGAAAAGCAGAGATTCAAAAATTGTTACGCGAGAAATTGGGTTTGATTGTTGATAAACCAAAAGCAGGTGGTGCTGGTACAACCAATGATGGTAACTCAGCACGTACTGCTTTTAAAAATGCTGATATTTTTGCAGACTGTTTAGGATTAGATCGTAAATTTGTCAATGATCTAAAAATTATTTTAATTACATTATCCTGTCAGCTACCAATCGATGTTGCAAAATTCGAAACTTTTTGTTCAACCACTGCACACTTGTATGTTTCCCTGTATCCTTGGTATCTAATGCCTGCAACTCTTCATAAGATTTTAATTCATGCTGGAGAAATAATAAGAAACTGCACTCTACCAGTAGGTATGTATGGAGAAGAGGCATCAGAATGCAGAAACAAGGATTACAGAAATTTCAGACTTAAGCACAGCAGAAAAAATAATAGAAAATCAAACTTAGAGGACCTTTTTTATCGATTAATGGATTCCTCTGATCCTATAGTGTCCAGTATGTCTGCAGTGTCTCGAAGAAACAAAAGAAAGCGTTTACCGTTACCAACAGAAGTGAAGCAGTTACTATTCATAAATGATCAGAATGATGGTGCAGAAAGTGACATCGAAAATGAAGACGAAATTGAGGTTGAATTCCAAAGCGACGAAATTATTGGATCTAATTTAGTTCACAATCTGCTAGATGATTTCGAATTATCCGAAGATGAAATTTTGGATGATGATTAGGTCGATTCATTCTTACTTGACATACAGGAAATTTTTAAGTGAATTATAAAAAAAATCTTTAAACAAATTAAAAAACAAAAAAAATAAAAAATATCAAAAAAACTCAAAAAAAAATTTAAAATTAAAAAAAAAAAAAAATGGGATTATAAATCGGACTAGAAACCTCCACGTGGTATATCCTGGGTGTTTAATTACAGCTAATTCTAGCCGTCAATTAAAATAGAAATTAGAAAAAAATTACTTATTGATGTTTTTACTTTCTAAAAATATTTTAATCTTTAAAAACAGACTTCAAATTCGTAATCAGCGACCCCAAAAACCCTCGAATATCAATTTTCAGGTCAATTGAAACAATTTTTAATTTTATTGTCCGCCATATTGGATCCGCCATTTTGAATTTTTGAAAACTAACTTTAAATTCGTAATCAGCGACCCCAAAAACCCTCGAATATCAATTTTCAGGTCAATTGAAACAATTTTTAATTTTATTGTCCACCATATTGGATCCGCCATTTTGAATTTTTGAAAACTAACTTTAAATTCGTAATCAGCGACCCCAAAAACCGCCGAATATCAATTTTCAGGTCAATCGAATCAATTTTTAATTTTATTGTCCGCCATATTGGATCCGCCATTTTGAATTTTTGAAAACTAACTTCAAATTCGTAATAAGCGACCCCAAAAAGCCCCGAATATTAATTTTCAGGTCAATCGAATCAATTTCTAATTTTGTTGTCCGCCATATTGGATCCGCCATTTTGAATTTTTGAAAACTGACTTCAGATTCGTAATCAGTGACCCCAAAAACTATAAGAACAGTTATGAGTTATTTTAAATTTCTATTTTTCTAGAAGTTATGAATTTTGGCCACCCAAACGAGGTTCCTGGCCCACTGTGTCGTGTAGTACAGTATAAACCAATCAGTGGTATTATTAAGAAATTGTAAGAAAGTGGAGAGGGAGACAAAGTGATGGGGGTGAAGTGGAGAAGTATATAAGGCATATTTCTGAAGCAGATACTCATTTCTATTCTAAAAATGGAGTTCATAGTAGACGTACAAGGTTTTAAAAAATCCTGCAATGAGTTTATTTTCAAAGAGTTGGCTATAGTTCCTCTGGAGGCAGATGCTCAACCAAGAGTTTACCTTTTTGAACCACCTTGTGCTTGGAATTCTCTACCTGGACGTTATATAAGTGAAAACCTGTGGTTAACAAACAACTATCATTCAATCCCTTAGATGGTTGGAGATGTGTGTTACGATGAAGTGCGAACCATTTTACAAGATGCATTACGAGGAGCAAAAACTATCTATGTTAAAGGTTATGAAAAAAAACAGTGGTTAGAAAAGTATTTAATAAATGTATACAATTTAGAAGAAATTGACTGTCCAGCGTTTAAGAATATTAAAACTGAATTATTACCACCTACATGTACACATCATATTACACAAACTGAAAATTGTGCAGTAAACAATATATTTAAGCTTCGAAATTGGTTTTTGAATGTAACGAGTGAACTGAGAAACTTCTCAAATGGTATCGACGAAGTGGATGATGATGATGTGAATACTAATTTAAAATCATTTTATGAAAATTATGAAACATTATTGTAATAAGTTTAATTTTTCTATAAACATATGAATAAATTTTATAATTTTAAAAAATGTTGTCTTTCTTTCTTGATTTACCTACTCCTTTAATATTATATACTTAAAACATTTTTTTCCTTTAACTTTAATAAAAATTTACTTATATAAAATACAATTATTTAAAAAATTATTTAAAATATGAAGGTAGAATAATAAAACAATCCATTTAAAAGTAATTTTTTTTTATTATTTAAAACCTTTAAATATTTACATAATTTTTTACAATATAACCTTAGAATATATATTTTATTGAAATTCAATAACATTAAATTTACCACCAATATACTTTAATCGCAACTTTTCCAATTGCACGGCTTCTTCCATCATTGTGAAGGAGGTAGGGTCATCTTCAAATAGTTTTGAAAACCTTGCCGGTAGAAAAGCGGTAAATGTAGCATCCAGGTCTACTACAATCCTAGAACCATATTTCGTCTGCACCTTGTTTATTTTAGTTACGTTGTATAACTCATTCACAGTCAATTCAGAAAGCGGCTTCGTTGGTAGAAATCTCTCCATGCGACCAGTGGCGTTGACTTTTTGGAAGTCCATTGTTTTAATATCTGTAAGCAAAGAAAAAAAAGATGGACTTTTTAATATTAAATTTAAAAAAACTAATTTGGAATACAAAATGTTTTTATAAAAGAAATGAAATTTACCTATCAAATGAGAAGATGATACTGTAGTTGTTAAAGCTGCTAGTACTGCTAATGCTGCTGTAGATGCTGAAGCTGCTGGTACTGCTGATACTGCTAATACTGTTGCTGCTACTGCTGGAAATTTTAATAGAAGTGTCGAATCGTTGCTTCCAACCTACCTTATATCCCTTCAACCCCCACTCTTCTTCTTCAACTCCCACTCTTTTACCCCCACTTTAACGACTGCGCACGCAACTACCTCAAAAGAAGAGACATTTCGAAGACGTGTTCAAACTCGCATAAAATGACGTCACTAAAAGGGTTTTTAAGGAATGCCTTTGTTCTCATCTACAGGCAAGTTAAAACCTGTCTGAAGGTTTTTTAGACAAGCTTTTTATTCTATTCAAGATGCAGGTTGAAACCTGTTTAAAGATTTTCAAATAATACTATTGTTATCTCGGAAAAAGACAAGTTGAAACTTGCTTACATATTTTTGGACAATACATTTATCCCTATGGTGCTATAGTATTAGTGAAGCAAGCTGTGAGAGTCAGACAGACAGGTCTGACGCATGGAACTTTCACTCACTCAACGCGGTAACCGTACGCGCACTTTTGCTGCGCACTGGGCCTTACCACACCACCCACTCCCACTACCCACAACGCATGCGCGGTATCTCGCGAACGCTTAGTCCCTTGCGCTTCTCTATATGATTTTTGAAATTTCTGGTTTATACTATGTGGGTGGTGGTGGGTGGTAGTATTGGAAATATGTATATAATAGAAAAAAAAGTGGGTGGTGGGTGGTGGTTAACTAAGAGCAATGTATTTTACATAGGTGAGTGGGTGGTAGGAGGGGGTGGTATTTGCATATTATACGTCCAAAAGGGTGGATAGTGGGTGGAATTTGCATAAACTAAGAGGGTTAACAATGAAAGTTAAATATGCAAATCAAATACCCCACTAACGTCAATTAAAAGGGTTAACTAATTTAAATATATGCAAATCAGGTACCCCACCAATGGCTGGTAAATTACCGACATATACCCCACCAACGCCATCTTGTGACAGAAAATTATACCCCCACCAATGACTGGTAAATTACCGATATATACCCCAACTAACGCCATCTAGTGACAGAAAATTATACCCCCTTCAACGGCCGGTAAATTACCGACATATACCCCACTAACGCCATCTAGTGACAGAAAATTATACCCCCACCAACGGCGGGTAAATTACCGGTACATACCCCACTAACGCCATCTAGTGACAGAAACTTATACCCCCACCAACGGCCGGTAAATTACCGACATATACCCCACTAACGGTCGGTAACTTACCCTAGCGGTCGGTAAGTAGGAATCTACATTACCGATATGTCCTAGAACCGGCATAGCTATACTACTTATATCATTAATAGCTGCAAGAATAGTTACGCCCCTCGTTTTTTTCGACATCAAAAAAAGTTTTTTTCGTAAAATCGCTGTAGTTCGGAACAGAATCGATTTTTTTAAAATACATTTTCTAGACTCAAAAATCCAAACAAGAATAGTAATGCCCCACCTTTTACCCTATATGAGGCATTTTACGTGAAATGTCCTAAGTTGAAATTTCAACTTCTTGAAAAAAATTAAAACTCGGGGAATTTGTTGTTCTATCAAGTAGAAATGTGACTTAAAATATATTTTTGACTTTTTCGAAAATTTGGAGGGGTAGATGGGGTCAATTTTGCTAACACCGGCTACTTTGTGATTTTTTTCTGAACATACTTGTAATGGGAATAAATTTTTAGAATATGTTTCTGAAAGGTTTTTTCGTCCTCTTTACAATGGTGAATTTTATTTTTTAATATTTTAAAAATTTACCCTAATTTTTTATAATTAATATTTAATTTCTCAAAAATCGGTCCGTTTTATTTGAAAATAAATTATTGCAAACGAAAGCTGAGGTTTTTTCCTATGGGCATGTACATTTTCAGAATGCCCTTTTTTTGTTTTTGAGTTATTAAATTTCAAAGAATAAATTGCGGCGCGCTGGGACGCGGTGGCACTGAGCCGCGTGGCACCCGGCGTGAGGCGAGGCGCCCGCGACGCAGCGCGTTAATTATTATACTTGTTTACAACCAACATTATAAACAATTTTTCCGGCCCGCTATGAATTTTTCTTTCTAGAGCCTCTATCTTCAAAAAAATATACTGATAATAATCGGAACAATAAAATTATTTTTTATAATAATTTTTTATAATAATTATTATATTATTATTATTATAATAATTATTTTTTTTTTTTTTATTTTTATTTTTTTAAAGTGATCACTTTCTCTTCTGTTGTAAAAAGTACCTTATAATATCCCCTTTAACATATATTTTTTCCAAATTTTTGAAAAATATAGTTTTTGAGTAAAATGTCAAAAACCATGGTCATGTTATTTGTCACGTACGGTAATGCACATACATACATATGGGCAATTTCATGTGATAGGGTATAGCCAAATAAGTATGGAAAAAGTGATCCGAATATATTTTTCCCATTCATTCCTACCCACTTAAAAATAACTTTTTGAAATTTTTAACTCAAAATTTTGAGTTTTTTGGAACTTATGGAGGGGAAAAAAATCGAAAAACGCATTTTTCTCAAAAACTACTGTATGCATTTTAATCAGCTTTGAATATGTTGAAAAGACAATTAAAGAGATTCCAAAAAAAATTTCAAATTTTTTTTCAAAAAATTCCAAAAATCTTTTTTTTTGAAAATTTTAAAATGAAAATTTTTTAAAATTTTCAAAAAAAATTTTTTTTAGTTTTATTAAAGTGACATTTTTATGTATTTTCTTATTTCATTCTCTTATGTGATCTACTTAATAAAAAAATTTTGCCCGACATGATTTCAGGGTGTGTCACGGTAAATAACTCAAAAACCATACCCGGTACATTTTTATGTCGTATGTAAATGGTTAATTTTAAAAAACCTATCAAATTTTTGCAACTTATTACTAGTGGGTTATTGAAGTTGCTAAATACAAATCTGAAGTTGATATAAAAAAATATTTTTAGATAAACAAAAAAATTTAGAAAATTTTAAAATCAAATTTTAGGATTTTTTTAATTTTTACAGAGTCGCACTCTAAATATCTCAATATCACCATTATTTTTTAAAAAGTAAGAATGTTATAAAAGTTAAATAAAAAAAGTGTGATGTACCGCTTCAACGATCCAAAAAGAAAAAAATTTTAAATGCCAAAATAAAATTTTTTGGATTTTTCTTTGAAAATAATTTTTTTTAACATTGATTTCAGACCATGGTTTTTGACATTTTACTCAAAAACTATATTTTTAAAAAATTTGGAAAAAATATATGTTAAAGGGGATATTATAAGGTACTTTTTACAACAATAGAGAAAGTGGTCACTTCAAAAAATAACCCTAAAAAAATTTTTGAAAATTTCAAAATTTTTTTTTGAAAATTTAAAAAAAAAAAATTTTGATTTTTTTTTCTAAAATCGTCTTATCTATATTTACAACCTCTTAAAATTTCATTAAAATCGGTTCAGTAGTTTTCGAGAAAAATAAGTTTTTTGATTTTGCTTTCCCCCTCCATAACTCCCCCAAAAAAGCAAATTTTGAGTTCAAAATTGTAGAAAGTTATAGTCATACGAATAGTTATATATGGGCCAAATTTGTTACTCAGGCGTGTTCAGTCCAAAAGATGTCTAAAAGACGTCTGTTGGACGTTGAAAAGATATCTTGCGGACGTCCTTTTCACGTCCCTTTAGATCGAACTCTGAAACCTCGGGCCTGAAGCACTGGGCCTTAAACACCTTAGCAGTTTAAGAGAGATATAAACCTTTACATAGTTTACGATCTAACTTCTCAATAAAATGAATTTAACTTAGAAAACTTCCAATAACTTTAATATTTATCAGTTTTTAAGTCCAAGTTGAATTTAAAAAATAATATTTTCTATTTATGAAATTTTTTCTATTTTTAAAGGTTTAATCAGAAGGACGTCTTTTAGACATCTTAAAGACATCTAATGGGCAATACATAAAACATTTTAAGACATCTTTTGTCAGAGTCAAAAAGACATCCATATAACGTCTTTTAAACAAACTTGAGAAATTTTTAAATTTATTGCGATTCCCTTATAACTTGTTACTTGGGGGTTTTTGGGTCAATGATAACGAATCTGAAATCACTTTTTAGAAATAGGAAACGGTGGATACAATATGGCTGATAGTTTTTAAAATTTGATTAGGTTCGTTTAAATCTTATTATTCGGGGGTTAATGGGGTTACTGGTTATGACTCTGAAGTGAATTTTGAGAAATTCTAGCTTCATATTATTCGTTAATGAAAATAAATTATATTATTATTACAAGTTTCAAGCGAATTGCATCAAATTTTAAAATTTTTCAGTTATATTAGATCCGCCATTTTTATTTAATTTGTGAAAAGTGATTTAAGATACGTAATCAGTGATCCCTTAAAAGTAATTGTTTTAGGTTCTAATAATTATAATTCTTTTTTTACAAACTACAGTATAGAATATATTTTTATTTTATTGTACCACTACTCAAGAGTACAAATGTAAAATATAAGTTAAAAAATATTAAAAACTAGCTGTCGTACCCGTCTTCGACGGGTTTTAGTTTCTACTAATACATTTAAAAGTGTGCCTATCAATCTGGAAAATCAGGAAATAGCTCGGGAATTTAATTTGACCGGAAAAAATAATAATTAATTACCATTAGCTATTTCAGTAGGAAAATATTACTATTTGAATCAGTGATTGACTTTTTATTATCAAATTAGTTATTTTAACCAATTCAAATGCAGAGAACAATATTTTTCAATTTGTAGTACTTTAATTAATGTATTAAAAATTTATCAAATTTTCCACCCAGTTTTTGGAGTTATAATAGAGTCTAATTTGAACTAATTGTATCGCAAGTAGACCTTACGTTACGACTGTTAAAACCTAACATAAGACATATATTTTAGGCTGAAATTAGGGCTTAAATTTTGACTTAATTAAAGTAAAAAGCAATTTTTTAAAAGCGAATTAATATAATGAAACTTTTTCTTAATTTGATAGGAAAATTCTCGGTTCGGCATATTCCCAGCTTTTTCCAGTTTTTCCCGTTTGGGTGACTTAGAATTCTTGACATCCTGCAATATCATTTTAATCATAAAAAATTTCCATTTTTAATATTTCTGAAGTTCTTGCAAATATTAGATTAATTTAATAAATAATTCTGAATTACATTATTTTAACGTCAAAATATTAATCAGAGACTCCAAAAATACTACTGAATTAAACTTAATAGTAATTATTATCGATTTTTTGAAATTGAAAATATTTTTATATTTACTTAAAGGATAGTATTTTTTGCAAAATTATGCTAAAATATGGCTAAATAACATATAATATTCAATTTTAGAAAGTTTAAAAGCTATCCATTAAAAAATGTTAAATTTGGAAATTTTTCATTTTTTGAAGTTTTTAAAAATATTTTTATACTTACATATTAGTTATAGGACTTTATTTTTTGCAAAATTATGCTAAAATGTGACTAAATAACATGTAATACTAAAGTATAGAAACTTTAAAAGCAATCCATAAAAAAATTAAAAATTTTGAAATTTTCGACTTTTTGAATTTTTTGCAAAAAATTGAGTATCTCCCGTTCTAATTAATATTTTTTAAATCTGTAAATTTATAAACCTTCCTTGGATCAATACCTAATAACCTACTAAGTTGAACTTAAATCGATTTACATGTTTTTGTGTGATTAGGGTACAAAGTTTTTGTGACAGACATACGTACATACATACGTACATAGATACATTAAATTTTTTAAGAATATTTTTGGAATCTCTGATTTTCATAATAACTAATCATATTAACATTTTGAAGTTTTAAGCAATGTACAGACAGACATCTGATTTTATTAAAAAGGATTACAAAACTACAATTTTTTAAAAATCTAATTTTTGTCGTTTTTCTGAAAAATTGTCTACTTTTAGTATTTTTTTTTATAATAAAATATTTATAATGAAACTTTTCTATTGTAAAAACTTATTCTTCAATGTTTAAAAAATATTAAACAATTTTTTTATGTAAATTGAATGATAAGTTTGTGACGATGAGCTATGTATTAATATATAGAGAAATAGAATACGCCTCACACACAGCCATCGTAGTCGCGTTCAGCGTGAGAGTAGCGACCGCGCAAAAAACTTGCGTCGCCTGCCTCCGCTCCCCCCACCACTCGCTCTCTTCCCGTCGCGGCAGAGCGAACCGATATACCTCGCTGCACGATCCTAGATCGTGAGTTCGTCTACCGCCTTGGCTCGAGGTGCTCTTCGGGCCTAACAGGTACGAACTCACTTTGGGCATTAGACTCAGACAGAGGTGTTCTGGTGAGTAAAATGCTGTCAAGGGAAATGTTCGTTCTACCCAGGTGCTCTTAGGTCGAACGAACTTTCTTTTACCAGGTACAAGGTAACTGACCAGGGGTGCTCTCGTGGAAAGTTGACAAGTACGCCTAGTTTAATTAATTTTCCTTCCTCGTAAATTCATATTCACTCGTTACCGCATACGGCAAGGATTTCGGCAGCATCCGGAATTTGAATTAGCTTGTATGTTCTCCTTGGTTAATTCTCAGAAGTGCGCGCGCGCCATAGGTATCGTCGGACTCGCGTAACGTGGAAACCTATTCTAGAACTGTCTCGCGAATATGAATTAAATCCCTGCATCGGAAATGCAAACTGAAGCCGTATTACTTGTAACTAAAATCTAATGCGTACAAAGTATTGACTTAACTCCGCGAGAACCGATAATTATAAGAATTAGTATTATTTGTTTAAATAAATTTCTAATGTTAACTAAAGTATTTCTTTCGACAAGAAACAAATGTTAAGTAACTTTCCTTACTAATTTATGTTTCACTATTTTAATATTTATATTTATTGTTTTCTTATATTTCTTATTTTTTATTGTTTGTTAAATATTTTCTTTTGTTTTACAATATATTCACTTTCGAAGGTTTAAAATTGAGACTCGTTACTGACTACACCTTTCCTCGATTTTACAACACAAATCATAATTACGTAATGCTCAACCTAAGATTTACTAATTATTAGTTAAATAAACTACGATAGGTACCCGGACTCCATCCGGCGAGCGAATTCCGTAGCAAATAAAAATCATATTATTACAAGTTTATAAACGGTACAGTTTTGAAAAGTGACATTTTTCCAATTTCGGTAGTGGATACAGAACAAAAATTTTAGACTCATTTTCTACTTTTTTCGTCGTTTAATGATAAGTTAATAAATATTGAGTTTTCATCGAACAATCAGTGAACTGTAAGTTATTTCCACATAATAAATTATAAATTTTTTTCAATTTATATAGATAGAGCAAACAAATATTTTTAGTACAAAAGAGATGGAAATTAGTTATTTAAACAATACTAGTCACTAATTTCGCGCGCTACGCACGCCCCCTTTCCTTCTGCTATTAAAAATGGAAATGTTTTTACACCGAAAAGTTTCTAATATTATTCTAAAGATAAATACATAGTTATTAAAAACATTTTATCTTTAAAGGATTAAATTTTGTTTTAAATTTTGTATACCTATTCCTTTTTTAAATAATATGTTCTGCTTACTTCTTAACAAATGCCATAGCGTAATGTATAAAAATGTTTTTCCAGATCATCCAAAACCATCAACATATAAGCACTTAGAACCATCAAAAGAAGAATTCTTTAGGGCATCAAATACATAATCAACTACAAGTTTTTGTTTTACATTTAATTTAGCATAATTCTGTTCTCCTATGTTAATATGTTCTGCAATATTTATATCATTAACTTGTTCAGTGAAAATTTCATCTTGTATATCTAATAACCCCTGAAAGTCAGTTAAATTATATCCTTCGTTAAATAACATTGTTTTAATATTCCTATAAGCCCTTTGTTCAGCTTCAATGTCGTTAATTTTTTAATAATCTTCTGACATTTAACCCTTAAATTGTTCCCATAGTTTATCCGAATGTACAGGATGACAATTAATTACAATTCTTGTGAATAATTGGCGAAGTGAATAAGGCATCATCCATAATGCAGCTTCTTCCATTGTCCTAATCCACTCACTATCATCTTCTACAAGTCCTAATGCCAATCAAGCAGTTGTAAAAGATTCATAAACAACTCCATTAACAGTTCTCAAACTTTCAAAAGAAGTTGCTCCTTTTACTGTAAGCAACAATAATCTAAGGTGACATAATTCCAATTGATGTACTTCAACTGAATACATTCTTCCCAATACTTTTTCTTTACGAATTCTTTGTTTCCATTCAAGAGATTTTGTTACCCATGTATAATGCTCTGGTATTTCTGAATAATAATACTTTTGAGCATTACTATCTCGTTGGTTAAGTTTAAAATAATCCAGAAGTTTTTTATTTTTAATTAAATTGAAAGAAATGCCGTTACTATTTTTTTCTTCTCGAATAATAACATTCTGTTCATTTGGTAAATGTATGAATAAGCGATTAACGCATCATGCCCTTTGAGAATATATTTATATAAATATTTAACAGACTTGATACTCGAAACTATTTCTACATTAATATGGCAATTAAATATTTCTGAAAGTTTAGGGCAATACGAAACAACATTAGAATTATCAACAATAAATCTATTTGGTCGTTTATACGCTTTATTATTATTTCTTCGACGACAATGAACATATCAATTTTCTTCAATTGTAGTTTCTTCTTGGTAACTTTTTGGAAATTTTTTTGAACATTTTCCATCAATTAAACACCAATCTCCACAAGGTCCGTGAATATTATTTTGCATCATTATTTTATGTAAAATAGGATTGATATTTTCATAATGAATTTCTGTAGAAATATAACGATCAACACTTTCTACTGTTAATATTTTAGAATTTTCTTTCAATATAACTAACAAATGAATGTGTGGCAATCCTCGCTTTTGAAATTCAATAACATAAGCATAAGATTTGACTTCTCCAAATAATTTATTATCAACAATAAGTTTAAGTAGATGTTTTACTTTTAATGCGAAAACCCTAGTTACTATATCAGGTCTATCAGCAGCAGTTTGATAGGGGAATAAATTTTCCTGTATCTCTTTCTAATTTGAGTTACACGTCATTGTGATAAATAAATCTGGTCTACCATGACGAGCAACAATAGCCATCGAATCCTGATATTGTTGCATCATATTGCGAGGTGATCCTTTAAAAGTAGAAGGCAATATAACCGTTTTTCCCAAGTGTACATCATTTTCCAACTCATGATTGTGTAAATAATCCATCAGTCCTTTATATGTTTCTCTTCTCAATTGAGCTTGATTATTTGCACAAAATCTTAATCTATCTTTTTCTATTATTACATAATTGTCAACCACCTATTGTTGAAACAATCTCCCTCCATATAAAAATTAATTAAATTCTTTATCTCTTTCAGCAATTTTGTATTTAATGTACACTACCGTCCACGAGTATCAGGACGATTACATTCGACTCTATGAAAAAACATGGCATCACTTTTTCAATCATATCTCGGAAATTAAAGGAGATACAAAAAACTTAAATACGGTTAGAAAGCTGATTAAATTCTGCGTAAAATAAGCCGTCTTTGAAGTAATTTCGTTAATTATTTTTTGAGTTGTAGAGTGAGAAAGAAATAAAAAAAAATTATCAAATTTTCTCATTTTTGTCTCTTGACTTCAACTTTTTCAAAAATCTAGAAAAATTTAGATAAAATTATTCTCCAGCATAAATTCGTTCCTGTTTTCTCTCATTCGCTGCCGCGCGAAGCCAGAATCGAGTCGTCACAGTTGAATTTCAATGCACCAATCGGTCGAAACACGGCTTCACATTTTTAATGATATATCGGAGACGGATTAACCTTTTTATATTATATTATAACCTTTATTTCCAAGTGGATAAAATGTGGGATAAATCCATGGTTCAACATTCGGATCTAAATTACTAACCAATTTCAATTCGTTTGTAGATTTATTATAAACCATTACATAAGATTCTGGTGTTTCTCCTTCAGAGTTTGTATTAAAAATTACAGCAACTTCAATAAAACTTTGAAAATTGTATCTATTTTTGTCAATCAAAGCCTTTTTTCAACGTGAACAATAATAGTAACTCATTAATTTCTTCATTTTTTTGTCTTGCTAATTCAGCTTCTATTTAAATTACCTCTGACATCATCATGTAAGATTTTGTGTATGCATTAGAATTTCTCAAAATATTTTTTATAGATTTTAAAACGTCTTAATCCAAATTTCCGTTACTTTTTAATCTGTATCTGATTGATTCCTCAAGGTCATAAATAAATAATTGACCAAAACATGGATCCTCACCTTTATCCGGATATAAAGCACTATTAATTTGATAGTAAATTTGACCTTAAATTTTGTAACAGAATGGTCCTCTTCTCCTGCCATTAAAATTAATTACATTAGCATTTAAAGATGCAAAAGAAAAAGAATTATTATACAGCCTTATATTCTTTTTAAATTGACCTGATTTTTTATGAAACCCTTCTAACAAAAGCCTTAATTCATCTGGATATTGTATTGAAGTGAACACAACACCTCCATGACTACAGCAGTCATTAAAACTAACATTTTTACCAGCATTTAATTTCTATTACATCGAATATTCTTTGTTTTTGACAAAGAACTTGTAACACTATTTTTATTTTTTAATTTAAGGTTCTCAGCATATTCTATTTTGGATTCGACTTAAAGTTTTTTCTTACTTGAAGTGTGTTTTTCACCTAAATAATTTACGTCATCAATTTTACGTTTTAATTTTTGCCTCTTACGATAATTTTTTTGAATTTCAGCCCTACTTGCTTTAAGTGTTTTTGATTCAATATTTCCTTCATTTATTTCATTTATTACACAGCCACACAAAAAAAATAAAGTATCTTGATCTGGGGTCGAGACATACACGGAAAAAATTCCGGGACATTAGATGCGCCAAGGACAGTGTCAACAACAGTACATTTCATTTTGCACGTCTGAGGTGCCATTTCGAGATATCAGACGTACGTAATGCACGTCAGATACGCCAAACTGGCACAGATGGCGTGCAAAATAAATGTAGAAGAAAATTTGACACAACCTGTACATCTGACGTGCCGATAGTTTTTCCGTGTATGTATTCCGATGTATTTCGATGCGCTGAATCCGAATCCTCCATTAGAATTTGGCCAATGGGTTCTGGTTTCGCCCTAACCTTATAAAATACCCTAAAATCGTTAAAATGGTCACTTTTGATTTATCAAAATTGAATCTTACCACATGTTGATAATTTTCTAAGATCTCTTAATTTAAATAAACTATTCTATAAGCTTTTCAATTAAAAATTCATATAAAACATTCAATCTATCGAACCTAACCTCAAAAACACATCTAAGATTCCAAACGAACAAATTATACCATACACAGCGCAATAAAAATTATGTAAGCTCATGAAAGTTCCAACTTAGGTGTTTCTATGACTGCTTATTACGAAGCCGGTGTTAGTTTATCAAAATTTAAAATGGCGGATCCAATATGGCGAACAATATAATTAAAATTTGTTTGGATTGGCTTGAAAAATCGTTACTCGGTGGTTTTTGGGGTCGCTGATAACGAATCCCATGTCGATTTCTAAAAATTCAAAATGGCGGATCCAATATGGCGGTCTTTATTATTTTAACGATTTTTTTAAATTTATTACTTGCGGTATTTCGGGACCTTTTATAACGAATCCTATATCAATTTTTATAATATTAGTCTTACGAATTGTTTTCTAACAATTTTTTCTAACAATTCGTAAGACTAAGATTTTAAAAATTGATATACGATTCGTTATCAAAGGTCCCGAAAAACCGCAAGTAATAAATTAAAAATAATCGTTAAAATAAAAAGACCGCCATATTGGATCCGCCATTTTGAATTTTTAGAAACCGACATGGGATTCGTCATCAGCGACTCCCAAAAACCCCCGAGTAACGATTTTCAAGCCAATCCAAACAAATTTTAATTATATTGTTCACCATATTGGATCCGCCATTTTGAATTTTGATAAACTTACACCGGATTCGTAATCAGCAATCATAAAAACACCTAAGTTGTAACTTTCATGAGCTTACATAATTTTTATTGCGCTGTGTATGGTATAATTTGTTTGTTTGGAATCTTTGATGTGTTTTTGAGGTTAGGTTCAATATATGTAATGTTTTATATTAATTTTCAATTGAAAAGCTTATAGAATAGTTTATTTAAATTAAGGAATCTGAGAAAATTATTATTATGCGGTTAGATTCAATTTGATTCAATTTTGATAAATCAAAAGTGACCATTTTAACGATTTTAGGGTATTTTTTTAGGTTACGGCGAAACCACCCTATTGAAAATCCCCATATGGGAAACCACATGAGATCCTATGTCAAAAACCATGTAAAACCCTACTTCCATGTAGGAAACCACGTGGTTTCTCATGTCAAACCATATGGGAAATTGAGACAGGATTTTAGATAAGAATAATCATAGGAGATTTGAACAGTTTGTCTATACATAAAACCATATCAAATCCCACATGAAATCCTGCATATTTTTCCCAGTCAAATCGTAAACCAAATCCCATGTGAAAAACAGTATCATTTGTTTATAATTATTTTCCCAAGTCAATCCCAAAGTGAAATCCTTTTTCCTTTTTTTTTATTTTCCCATGTCACATCCTAAACCAAATCCCATGTGAAAAACATTATCCGCCTTATTGAATATCCCTACATAGGAATCCACTTGGAATTTTACAAGGGATTTCACATAGGATTTTATATGGGAATTGACATAGGATTTCATGCAAGATTTCACCTAGGATTTAATATGAGATATCACATAGTATTTTATTAAAGATCCAATAAAGGAATTTTCAATGGATTAAAAATTATTTAATAAAAAATTAAATAATAAATAGTATTAGTGTTACAAGTCATCAATAAAGTAAAAAAAATCGATAATTTGAAACACATCCTCTGTGCTACAGGTTCTCACCTCTTATATACTTCCAGAACCGTCTCAACAGCAAGAGAACTCACTTTTGCTACCTAGCGGTGAAAGTATAGGAGCGACAGTAATCTTTAACATTACTAAGGAAACTATGTGGAATACCACGTAGGATTCCATGTGGTTTTCTATGTGAGGATTTACATGGGATTTTACTTAGGAATTCATTTGTAAATTTATTTCTACGTAAATTCCTAAGTTAAACTCCACGTAAATCCCCACATAGAAAACCACATGAAATCCTACGTGGTATTCCACATGGTTTCCTTAGTAATGTTAAAGATTACTGTCGCTCTGATACTTTCACCGCTAGGTGGCGAAAGTGACTTCTCTCGCTGTTGAGACGATTCTGGAAGTATATAAGAGCTGATAACCTGTAGCACAGAGGACGTGTTTCAAATTATCGATTTTTTTACTTTTATTATGACTTGTAACACTAATACTATTTATTATTTAGTTTTTTATTAAATAATTTTTAATCCTTTGAAAATTTCTTCATTGGATCTTTAATAAAATACTATGTGATATCTCATATTAAATCCTAGGTGAAATCTTGCTTGAAATTCTATGTCAATTCCCATATAAAATCCTATGTGAAATCCCTTGTAAAATTCCAAGTGGATTCCCATGTAGGGATATTCAATAAGGCGGATAATGTTTTTCACATGGGATTTGGTTTAGGATTTGACATGGGAAAATTAAAAAAAAAGGAAAAAGGATTTCACTTTGGGATTGACTTAGGAAAATAATTATAAACAAATGATACTGTTTTTCACATGGGATTTGGTTTACGATTTGACTGGGAAAAACATGCAGGATTTCATGTGGGATTTGATATGGTTTTATGCATAGACAAACTGTTCAAATCTCCTATGATTATTCCTATCTAAAATCCTGTCTCAATTTCCCATATGGTTTGACATGGGAAACCACATGGTAAACCACGTGGTTTCCTTCATGGAAGTAGGGTTTTACATGGTTTTTGACATAGGATCCCATGTGGTTTTCCATATGGGGATTGATTGGATTGATTGGCTAATGGGTCCTGCAGGACCCATTGGCCAAATTCTGATGGCGGTTTCGGATTCAGCAGATCGAAATACATTGGAATACATATATCTTGACCCCAGATCAAGACACATTATTTTTTTGTGGCTGCGTAATCGGAAGTCTCATTTAACCTACAAATTTCATAGACTTTCCAACAGTTTTAAAAAAATTTATTGTAAAATGAGATGTAACGATCAAAATCGTCACTCGTCAATAGTTCATATAATCTAATACGCGGTTTCTACCTGTTCATCCTTCTCCGAAATAATTATTGTAATTTGTATTATCCCGCGCGACTGAGTTGCAGCTGGCGTCTGTATCACATAGCAGACGACAAAACCGCGTGTAACGAAAAGCTGCCGGGAAGCGGCAGAAAGATTTGCGTGTTGAGACAACAAAGTCGTGCTGCGTCACGACATTTCTTTTGACTGTGTAATTAAATTCTTCTAAATAGAAATATATAAAAATAACGTGTTATATAAGTGTGTTGTTCTTATTGTTGTTCACCATTCTTATTATACAACGGAGACGCGGCTGAGTTCTAATTTCAACTCTTGGATTAACGAGGGATTTACACCGGTAAGTTTGACAGTGTTCAATTTCTTAAGCACCGTTGCACAGTGGGACCAAACTGCAATTTACTGTTCATAATAGTCATAATAGTCATAATAGTTTCATTTGTTTTAAATGAAAGATTATTAAATTTAGAACAGATTTGTCGAGGCCGAATTTCAAATTTCAATTTGTTTATATTTATTTTTTTATTGCAAAGTTTAACAAAAGCATCTATTTTTAAGAAAAAGTTATCTCCAGCCTCTATAATCGAATGGCACGTGCTAAAAACTTTTTAGAAACACACCTAGAGTACTCTGTAAATTGTAAAAAATTTGTGCAGGTAAATATTTAAATGTTATAAACAAATCATATTAACAAATATTTAAGTTTACATCAAATTGTTAATGTGGACAAACGCTTTGATAGATTTTTATGAAATTGTATACTTAAGGATTTTTAGGGTCGCTGATTACGAATCCAATGTTGGTTTTTCAATATTCAAAATGGCGGATCCAATATGGCGACTGTTTTTTTTAAATTGATTTAATTTGGCTAAAAATCGTTACTCGGGGGTTTTCAGGGTCGCTGATTACGAATCTGTAATTAGTTTTTTAAAATTTTTAATGAATGATATAATGTGTAAGGCGCTTTTCTGAAAAATTGATTAGATGTACTTGAAACTTGTTACTCTAAGAGGTTTTTTTTGGGTTTTTTAAGTATAATTAATATTTTTAGTATATCAAAATCTTTTGCATTATTAATTTACAAATGTTATAAGCTCTTATAATGAAAAACGAATCATTCTCACTTATAGGTGAAAAAGCTCCAAGCCATCTCGCGGCAAAGATGAAAAGCTCATACTTTTACCACGAAATTTAAATCACTAATAAGACTAACAATTTGTGCTGAAAATCCTTACACTATGCAGAATTATTGTAAAAAATTGAAAAATACGATGATGTTAAAAAATTATTTAAAGCAATAATATTTTTTAAATTTGCTAAAAAATTTATTATATATTGATGGATTTAAACATACTTTAAAGTGTACAAATTAATCACAATTTGTAAAAAATTATTACTTTTTTGAATTATTCAGTATCAAAATAAGTATAAATGAATAAAACTGTCAAAAAAAGACAATAAAAATCTTCAGTAAATTTTATAACCTTTATTTAAAAACGTATATAAAATAAATAAAAAAATTAACGTATAAAACATAATAAAAATTTGATTTTTATCATATTATCAAAGCCATTTTGTATTCTTAAATATATGACGTCATATTTGTAATCAGCGACCTCAAAAACCCCCGAGTAACGATTTTTAGACAAATTGAATCGATTTAAAAAAAGAATCCACCATATTGGATCCGCCATTTTGAATATTGAAAAACCAACATCGGATTCGTAATCAGCGACCCCAAAGACCCCAGAGTAACGATTTTTAGCAAAATTGAATCGATTTTGAAAAAAAGCATCCGCTTTATGTATCCCCCATTTTGAATTTTAAAAAACCAACATTGGATTCGTAATCAGCGACCCCAAAAACCCTTAAGTATACAATTTTATTAAAATCTATCAAAGCGTTTGTCCACATTAACAATTTGTTGTAAACTTAATTATTTGTTAATATGATTTGTTTATAACATTCGAATATTAACCTGCACAAATTTTTTACAATTTACAGAGTTCTCTAGGTGTGTTTCTAAAAAGTTTTTAGCACGTGCCATTCGATTATAGAGGCTGGAGAGAACTTTTTCTTAAAAACAGATGCTTTTGTTAAACTTTGTAATAAAAAAATAAATATAAACAAATTGAAATTTAAAATTCGGATTTGACAAATCTCTTCCAAATTTAATAATCTTTCACTTAAAACAAAGTTTAGTAAAATCGGTTAAAAAATTAAGGCTCTAGACTATTATGAACAGTAAATTGCAGTTTGGTCCCACTGTGCGTTGTCACCTGATTATTTGCAACTGCTTCTCTCAGCCGAACGTCTCAAAATTTCTCAACATTGCTGGTAACTGGTGGAAATTTTTCTCGTATTGTGTGCTTCATTCTCGAGCTCTACCCACGTGTTTTATTAAAATTAAAATAAATCTTAAATCTCAAGAAAGTCGTCACATTTATGGCGCCCAGCGTTCTCTAATAATTTTTCAAGTAAAAATTAAATATCAAACCGCATTTTCTCTGGAATTTTGCACAATGGCGTCTCTCAATAGCACGCCATACAGATATTTTCCTTGAGAAAAACGCATTTTTTTGTTATTCTATCGCTAAAAATAATTTCCATTTATAGAAAAAAGATTGCCTTTTTTTCTTAATAAATAATCCAATCTTAATTATAACGCGTTAAAATAAACTCACAGAGTAAAGTTTTCACCAGTCACAAAAATTCTTTAAATAAAACTGCTCGCATTTCTTTCTCATTATTATTAATAAAAATGCTTTTTATTATTTAAAACGCTAATTGCTTTTAGTATGCTTGAATGCCTGCTTTGCTTGTATGAAAAATAAATTGATTATAGCTTCGCTTATAAAAACAATAGCAAAGAAAATTGATAATTATTTTCTTTACTTTCATTGTTTGTCAGCTTAAAAATCATAGATAATTATTTGAAATTTTTTGGATTCATAAAATTATTTTTCTTTGCTTCGCTTTGTCAAAATATATATAATTATTTTTTTTCTGTGTATCAACGAATTAATTGCCATGGGAGATAATTAATTAACCTCTCTTTGCAAAAAAAACGTGTAGTGGTCATGCAAACCACACTAAACACGTAATCTCAAGGAGAGCCACACAACGGAATATAAACACAGCTGTGTTCACAATCACAGCCCTGCTTAGTTTCTTGCTCGCTTAGTCATTCACTAATCATTTTACTTTCTTTTTTTAAATTAAACTCAAAATATAATTTCAAAAATATAAATTGAAAAATCAAAATTAAATAAAATTAAATACTAACATTTAGGGAATTTAATTAAAATCCAGCAAATTAAATATCACAAATTTAATTTCTTAACTAAGTAGATTAAAAAAAATTATTTTTTCTAAAAATTTGACCAATATTCAAAATGGACTAAAAATGACAAGAAAAAATAAAAACACAAATAGCGGGATATTAACAAGAAGTAAAACTAACGCGCTCCTAAACGAAAACAACATGTTGCGAACACCACCCACCGGTGCCCAACAATCTGAATCGCCCCCAGCGATGACCCCAACAACATTGCGGAAACCGGTGACACACACAGCGAACAGAATAATAATTCTGAAACACGTTCTGACCTCCCAAATTTAGGCGCAATTTTAAAAACATTAAACACAAAACGCGGAAGAAAAATTAAAAATCCAAAAACACCCATAACGTCAACCCAACTCAAACAATTTTTTTCGCGAATCGTGTTAACCGCATCAAATCTGCAACAACAAAATCGCGAATTTAAAGAGCAAATGTACACCACATTTACTCAACACCTAAGACAATCACGCGAACAAATGCAATCGTTACATGATGAGAACCATCAAGAAATAAACGCATTGCGAAAAGAGACATCAAAAGCGATAGAGGCCCTCAGTCAAAAAGTGTCTCAGTTGCAAACAAAACAAGTGCAGTCGCCTTGGCATGACTCACGCTGGGAGTACGACGTCAGCGGCGAGCACGTTGTCATACCAACGTCGCTCCCCCCTACGTGTACTACTGCCACGGTAACCACCGCGTCCACCACCACTCAAACATCACAGAGTATAGCAAGGGCCTCACACACAACTGTGCCCTCACTATCTTTTTTGACACCTTCGATAAGAGCTCCTCTTCCTAATCGCACTCTTCACTTTCAAGACGAACTAAATTTTTTTAATCCAACTCCTTCGCAAAATCTTATCCAACCTCTAATTCCCCAACCACCAATGATTCCCCCACCACAGGTAGAAACACCTACACAACTAACACGTAATCACGTCACAAACATACATAAAATCATAAAATCATGGGATTTAAAATTCCCTGACAAATTAGACGCGGACGAATTTATTGATGAGTTTAAACGAAAATTAAACGTATTTGCTATCAACCCTGACGATGCACTCGCGACACTATCACAAGTGTTTTCCGACACAGCCTACACATGGTTTTCTACATTTAGAAATACCTGGCAAACGTGGGAAGAATTTTTATTAAAATTCAGGAAAACATTTGGGGATTCTAACGATGATCAAAGAATCACAAACAAAATACAACGCGCGGTACAACTCGAAACCGAAACCGGTATCGAATTCGTCATTCGGATAGGATCGCTTTTTAACAAACTCCAAGTAAAAGTCCCCGAAAAAAATCAGTTGGACAAGATTTACTCTGCGCTCCATTCCGAATTAATTTTGCAATTCGATCGCGATAGTTTTTTAACATACGACGGTTTAATTGACAAAATTCGGAAATATGAGGAAAAAATTGCAACAATGCAATTAACGTCACAGAGAATAACTTGTGTAAGCATTAACCAGTCATTTTAGAAGAAAATTCAATCCTTTAAAATTTTGAGGTTATAAATATGTATAAATTTTATAGTCTTTGATTAACTAAAACAAAAATCATTAACTAAGTGACAAAAGTTGGAATCAAAGATTCCATATTCCGCAACACTGAAATATTTTTTTACAAAATTGACCATTTTAGATGAATTCGGAAACACTCACGAATTTTTTGCATTGAAACGTGCTGTCATAGTCAACGCATGCACTCACACGTTAAACTTCGACAATACGTGACAGTAGTGACTACAATCAGAGAGTTAACAAAAGTAGGGGAAAGTCCTCTAGTACCGGACAGCTAAGGGTTTCATAAAATAAAATTAAAACTACTTCAAAAAATATGACTTTATTTATAAATTAATTAACTCTACAATATATAACATCAAAATCAATTAACAAAAATACAATATTTTCATAAACATTTTTTAAATTCAATTTAGTTTTGGTGAAAAAATACTGCTATTTTGACATTGTTTCCTAGTACCGGACAGTCTAAAACTTTTAATTTTTACTATCAATTTCCTTCTTACTATCCATTTCTCACAGTGTAGGATTTAAATATTATATTATTAACTTCTAATAAGCTTTAAATTAATTTTTCAGCAGGAAGCAATAAAAAAAATCTGTCCGCGCAAGCGCGGACACATTCTCATCCGCGCTTCGCGCGGGGGCTCGCTTCGCTCGCAAGTTTCAGCGCGCCTCGGGGCACGCGAATATTGATCGTCGCGCTTCGCGCTCCGGCGATTATTTCGCACGTCGCGATTCGCGCTCCGTTTGATGTTGCGCACTTTGCGCGCAAATGGCTCGCTTCGCTCGCGGTGGTCTGCAGTTGTTGTGCATTATTTGTGCTCTTGTTATTATTTCCTATTATATGTTTAATAGTACATTTTTTTAAAAGTTACTACGACTTTAAGGATTACATTCTCATAACATGTTTTTTTTTTTGCTGATGATTGCAAGATTAAGTGGATTAAAATGTATATTTTTGGTAGAGATGTGCAAAAAGCTCGAAATGTCTATCCGAGCCAAGCCTAAGCCGGCTCGATGTATCAAGTACTCGACATTTTTTACACAGAGGAAACTGGAGTATGCAACTAACTATCTGGAGGGACAAACAGACTATATTTGAGGTTAAGTTTTTCGTAACAATCTCGGAGGGATAAATAGACACTCCGAAGATTAATTTGACTAACTTGGAGGGAAAAGTTAACTATCCAGAGAATCAGGCTTAACACTCAAAACCTAACCCTCTCAGTTTGACTATCTAGTTTTCTCAGTGTAGTACTTGAGTGACTTCAAGAACACGAAACATTCGAGTTCTCAGGTAAATTCGAGGACTCGATTAAATTTGAGCATTAGAGTGAATTCGAGTACTCGAAACTATTCGAGCTTTTTACACAGCTCGGCTCTGCTCAAACTGATTAGGCTCAGCTCGGCTCGAAACATGAAAAGCTCAAAAATATCGATTAAGCTTCAAGCTTTTTGCACAACTCTAATTTTTGGTCTTGATGATTACAATTGTGAAGTTATTTTTAATTATACTAACTCTCTTAGCAGAAACATGATTTGCAGAAGAGCAGATAAAATATTTTTAAAGTATTATTATCAAGTTGTTGATAAAAACGGATTTTTATAAAAGTTATAACATTTTACAAAATCAATAACAAATTCTTTAACACAGTTAAGGGAGCGTTCACAAATGATGGCACGCAATTTTTCGGAATTTTAGACCCCCCCTACCCTGTCAAGCAATTTCATGCAATTTCACTTGCAAAAATACATTGTTTCACGTTAAGTAGAGACCCCCCCCTGCCCCCAAAAACGTAACATCATTTGTGAAAGCTCCCTAAGCTGACTGACCCAAAAACTTAAAAAAAAATTGAGAGTTTTATGTCTATAAATATGTTTTTTGGGTGTATTCGGGTAAGATTATGTAAAAATAGTTAAAGTTACTTTTAATTCTTTGAAAATATTTTGATTTTTAGAGTTATTTTGGGATTTTTTAGTTTTTTTGACCATTTAAAAGCCTATAACTCCGAAATTTGACATTTTATGAAAAAATCTTGTAAAAAAAAATTGTTTGTATTTTTCTAAGCTATCGTAATATGCAAATAAAAATTTGAAAATTTGAAAAAATTTATTTTTTAAAATTTTGAAAGAAGGGGAGACCGGGGTTACTTTGCGCAGGGGTTGCTTGGCGCACTCGAGATTTTTCAAAAATTTTGAGTTGAATAAAGTAGATATACAGGGAGGGTTCTATCTAGAGATCCCTGCACCGACATGTTACCGACACTTTTAGCTAAGACTCAAACCACTTAGCCCAGACTCAAACCATTTTGGAGGTGCGATTCAGATTATGATGCTGAGCCGGATATGACGTCATACTTACTATAATTATTCGGGGGGGATATTGAGATCATGATCCTGTTTTTGTTTTTTGCAGGGTGCATTCTTTAACGATGACACATAATTTCTTAGTTTTTCGCAAAACAGGGGTTGATGACTCAGAGTTTTGGAATTTTTTATTGATGACTCATTATCATTGGTATTTCCTGTTTTTGTTTTTTACTTATTTTATTCTTGGAATTATTATTATTTTTGTCTAAATATTGCAAATCACTGTTTATTAGATTCTTATATAAGGAATTTTTACAAACATTTTTGGTTCTTTTCATAAGAATGCTTTTGATCTTACCGAAATTCCAAGAAATCTATAATTAACTTGAAGGTCAAATAGGTCATATCTCATGTATATAAAGAGGGCAATTTTTATAAACGAAATCATTCCTGCAGTTTAAGTTGGTTAATGAACATATTAGCAGAACAACGTCGTGAAATTCAAGTGCGCTTGAACAAATTAATTCAAAAAATACATAAAGTTAAAAGTTTAATTAAAGCAAGGTCGCAGTTGAATATTTTAATAAAAAAATTTGAAAATTTAAATTTAAGTGATAAAAATGAATTTCGATAAGTTAAACAAAGCAAGCAAAGTCTTTGTCATAAAAACAACAAAGGAGTTAATCATCGATGCATTCTATAAAGTAACAGACATTCGAAAAATTGATACGAAATTTGGTCCGAAAATTGTTGCTGAAATAAATAATGAATTTAACATTTTCCTACCACCAAGAATGCTAAAAATATTTGAAGAGGATGCAAATCTTTTCAACAGTCTAAAAGCTGAAGCTGTCAGAGGTGGTGTATATTTAAGAAATCGTGGAGGACCTTACAATCAGATAGAGTTTGTTCCTGAGGGAGTTAACCAGTAGAAGACATAAAATGTCATATTTACCATGCAGAGAAATGTTATTATCAAAAATTTACAACTTGAATCCATCATTTACAAAGCAAGTTGTCGTTGGAGCAGAACTAGACATAAATGGGAAAATAATACCTAAAATTCAACTAAGAAGCAGCCATCCACGAGTATCATTGTCTTTGGAGCTTCAAGAATGGCGCCTATTGTGTGATGCAGTAAAACATTTAATGCGATTTTTCAACGGAGATTGTGATGCATCAGTGCTGGATTGTGAAACGTTTACAATACGTTTTAGTGTTACATATCGTTTAATATCAATTGAGCGTTTAGATCAATCATTTACATTTAGTGAAACATCATTTGCAATTTTTAATGAACTTATTCCTTGTGTTGAACAAAAATATGTAGAACTATCAAAATTAAATTTGCAGTATAGTAAAGATATAATTGTAAAGTTTATTGCAGAATTAATCTTTAAAAATAATGTAAAGTCTACAAAACATGCCACGGATTTTATTAAAAAACATTACAGTAGAATACTTCAAAAAGTGATGGGAAGAACTAATGTTTTAAATTTAAAGACATTATTGCTGGAATTTGTCACATTTCACTGTAAACAAATATCAAATGAAGCTATTCAACAAATGTCAAATATTCAATATATAAATGGTAAATTATTGTAAAAAGAGGATAAATAAATACAAAATACATACAATTCAATTTATTTTTTATTTTAACCTTTCTGAAATACATTATAATTCAGATTCGTTTATCCAACTGTTATGAGAATTATCAAAACCCAACCATTTTACAAATACATTAGATCCTCGTTTTTTTAATACTTTTTCAACTAAATATACATCTGAATATTTAACTTTAGAAAGTTCTTGCTTGTAAAAACATCCACTTATTGTATTTTCTTGATAATCCTTCAAGATATATGTTATTGGATTAGTATTTTTTACATCGCTTATAGTAAATATTTCTGTAGTCCAATTTGGTGTATAACCTTTCTCAAAAACATGTTTAACTTTACTTATACGTACTCTATCTCCAACTTTAAATTTGTTATATTGCCTGTTTACTAAAACTTTTTTAAATACATTAAACAACAAATTATTTTCATTTTCAGCATTTACATCTATTGGTTTCATTTTTATTGTTCGATGTTTACTATTATTATACGCATTTACTAAATCACTTAATGTATCTATCCATTTGTAATTACCGCGTAAACTAAATTGCATCCACATTTTATTTTTTAAAGTACGAATAAATCGTTCACAAATTGACGCTTTCAAATTACTATGAGTAGAATACAAGTTAATGTTATAATTTTTAATCAGATTTTTAAAATGTGAATTATAAAACTCTTTTCCTTCATCTACTTGCAAATTTTTCGGTATGCATTTTTTAATTAAAATAGATTTCATTGCCGCAGTCACATCTTCACCTTTTTTAGACTTTACTGGAACAGCCCAGGCAAACTTTGAAAATGTATCAATAACGGTTAACAGGTACTTGTAACCTTTATTTTCTCTCGCATAAGGTTGCATTTCAACAAGATCAGCTTGCCAAGTCTCGTCAATACCTCGTATATCAACATTTCTTCGATTTATAATTTTTTCTCGATGGTTTATGTAACTCTTTCACCAACTGTAGTTTTTGATCCTCCATTGCTAATTACCTTCAAGTGTGCGCAGTCTGCTGTCTAATTGTAAAATAATGTCTTTGTTGGTAGACATCATCTCTATATTTCTTTCAATACTGATTCTTAGATTTTCAAAATATTTTTTTATCAAATCTTCTAAATCTAAAATCTTTACTACATTTTCATTTACATCATTTCTCACAGAACCGATTACATCATAGATGGCGTTTGCTTTAAATTCAATAACTTTGTTTACAATATTCAAGTTTACTGCATCACCGTTGCTCTCGGCATCAGCTACGTTACAAAGTTTCTTATTTTCAATATTAAAATCTTCTTCAGCAGTCAACTTAAAACCAAGTCCTGGTGGACCTCGATTAGAAGTTTCTGTGCTTTTAAACTGACGACCGAATATGTCGATACTCATCGTGAAAATGATAAAAATTTCTACAAATGTTAATTAATAAACAATTCCAGCTTCTCTCAACTCTTCAATAATTGATATAATCTCATTATTATGACTGGTATTTCCAGCTGCTTGAGATGCCAAGAGCAATCTTAAACGATTAACCAATTCATTAGGATCATCCCAATAAACATAATCAATTTTTGCATCTTCTTGTTGAGTCATATATTCTGGAATTAAACCTTCACCAGAATGTACTGCTATATAGTTTAGATATTTTAAACTCTTTTTATCTCTAACAGCGCCATCTGCTTTGTAATTGTTTTTATGAGCATTAGTTGATATAACAATATTTTTATAATTTTCCCGATCAACTACACTTAAAACAGCTTCTTCTGGAACTTTTTTGAATAAAAGCTCAAGTAAACCTTTCGTTGCAGGATATGTTTAATTACCTACACTAATATTATTTTGTTCAAAATTTATTCCTGAATTACCAATCATTAATTGCCCTTTAGATAATTTGCGAACTCCATATGAAGGATCTAAATCTTTTCCCTTTTTATCCAACATTTGAAGATATAAAATAGCACCATCTTTCTCTGATTTATCTCCATCTCCATTATCATCTCCATCATCATCATCATAATCATCACCGTTATCGTCATCATCAGCAGCTGTTGCAAATGATAAGTCATCTTTTAAAAATGAATCATTCTCTCTCTTAACTTCTTGATCTTCTTCAAACTCTAAAGGAAGGTCTCCCTCTCTTTCAATTTTTACTGGTCAAATTTGTTTAACAATTTCAATGTCATCAACTAATTTCTGAATTGGTGTCACTATAGGTTTAAAGGTATTATTTAAAGTCTGTTCAATTTCTTCCTTGCCCAATTTCATCAGTCTATGCTTTCGTCGAATAGCATCACTGGCTTTTGCAATTTGACCAAGAATATCTTTTTGTTTTCGCAAATGTTTCAAGTGTGTAGAAGACATGTTGATTGACCAATGTCTTGAATGAAACTGTTTATAAGGAATATCATTTCTCTAATTTTATAAAACAATCAA
This sequence comes from Leptopilina syphax, assembly GCA_032872505.1. Classification (NCBI taxonomy): domain Eukaryota; kingdom Metazoa; phylum Arthropoda; class Insecta; order Hymenoptera; family Figitidae; genus Leptopilina; species Leptopilina syphax. Next base: position 23,346,515 of record CM065472.1, on the reverse strand, counting down.
AACACTTTCTATATCTGCCTTCATTGATATCACGATCTTTATCAATCACTATAAAATCAACAACAACAAGAGTTTTTCCAGCAAGAGTTGCAAAGTTTTTTAAATTCCATAAATGTCATATCAGTATTTACATGATCATTATAAATATGTCTAAGGTTCATTTCATCTTGTTTGAATAAAACTAGTAAATTAACATTGTCACGTATTAAATGTTTTGGAATGCGCGCATATGTTTGACATAAATAAAAGCAATCCACAGCTTTGTGTCTTCCCATAGCAAAAAAGGCCTTAATATTATCTTGTTTTTCACATGCTACGTCATCAAATATAAATATTGAGTTTGGTAACGCATTGTTTGGTTCTACAACATCTACATGTTCATTAAATGGAAAGTAGCCAACACCCTCTACTGGTTGCAAAATGTTTTCTAAAAATTTGTATTTTGGTTGATATAACGATTTTGAGTACACATAAACATTTTCAAATCGTAATCCATTGGGATGTATTAAAAGAGCAAGTAAAGCATTTGTCTTTCCACAATTTGACGGTCCACAAAATATTGCTCGCACACTATTTGGCAATAAATTTCCATGACGATTTTCTGTCTTCTTATAACAATCTTGAACAAGAGTGTCAAAATTGTAGACTGGCAATTTAATCGATTGTGCTTCAAACTCCATTCTTACGATAACTGAGGTTAAAACTATAAATACAAGGTTTTTAATAGTTTCAATGTCAGTTCACTGTAGACGCTTGTAACGTTTGCATGCAAGTCCAATAATGCTGCTAGGTCTAGTTTCTTAGGAGATGTTTGAGATTTTGTGTCGATAGTTAACTCTTTCATGCTTTGGGCAAGGTCTACGTTAGGCCCTACTGTTGGAGGCAACTGGGATAATTGACTATTACTGTCATAATTTTTTTGATAGATCATTAAAGGTCGACTGTTTGTAGCCAAATGATAAAAAACTATAAATACATTGGTTATATAGATTTCCACTTTAGTCTTGAAAAAGTTTTCTTACCGAAAAGAATATAAATATGGGTGTAAATAAAAAACAAATTAGTTTAAAGAAAACTTCGAAAAGAGTAAGACGAGGTAGAGGTGTCTTGAATAAAATTATCAATAAATTACCGTTTGAACTTCATATACCTGGATATCAATACTGTGGTCCAGGAACAAAATTGGCGAAAAGATTAGCACGAGGTGATCCAGGAATCAACCCGCTTGACGCTGCTTGTAAAGAGCACGATATTTCTTATTCAAAAAATAGGGAAAGTGTTGAAGCGAGAAACGCAGCTGATAAAGTACTTGCTGATAAAGCTTGGCATCGTGTGTTTGCTCCTGACGCAAAATATAGTGAAAGAGCTGCATCTTACGCAATAACAAATGCAATGAAGGTCAAATCAAAATTGGGCATGGGAATCAAGTCAAAAGAAAATATAAAGAAAAAGAGAGAAAATAAAAAATCAACGTTGAGGAAAATTGTAACCGCAGCTAAAAAATCTATGAAATTAGATACAAATGCACAGTCTACTATTAAATCAGCACTTGAAGGTGCAAGTTTAGCAGTTAAAATTGCTGGTGGCAGGCGAAAAATTAATAAACCTCGAATTTTACCGATACCTTCTAAAGTGGGAGGAATTTTACCTTTTCTTATTCCTTTGTTTGCGGGTTTAAGTGCAACAGGGGCCCTAGCAGGGGGAGCAGCTGGCATAGCTAAAGCTGTAAATGATGCAAATTCTGCAAAACGTCAACTAGAGGAAAGCAAACGGCATAATCAAACAATGGAATCTATTGCCTTAGGAAAAGGTCTCTCTCTAAAACCATATAAAGCAGGACTAGGCCTTTATCTAAAACCCTACAAATTAGGACAAGGTTGCAAGTCAAAAAACTTCAAGTGAAGCTACCTCACCGTGCGCTAACAGATTTAGATTTACTAAAATTTGCAAAAAGTTTAAGAATTCCATATTTTCGAGGAGTTTTTATGCGAAATGAACTACCTATGCGTGGTCCTAAAGAAAATGAATTTGCAATTATTAATCTAGATGATAAATATGGTCCTGGTACACATTGGTGTGCATATAAAAAGAATAAAGATAAAATCGTATATTTTGATAGCTTCGGTAATCTTCGACCACCTTCGGATCTTGTTAAATATTTTGGTGTTGGTAGCATAAAATATAATCATAAACGATATCAAAACTATAACACATATGTATGCGGACATTTATGTCTTAAATTTTTATGTAATCAATTGAATATTCCTGATATGTATAGTCTGCATATAAATAAATGATATTCTTGGTTTAAATGTCAGTTATTAATTTGACCTCATCATGGACGATTCACTTTTTTTAACGTTGTCTGGAAATTCTTCCATCTTAGAATCTTAATTTTTTCCACCAATAGAGTTGTCTAATTTTAAAAATTATGCTCTTGGTATTGTTGAATTTTTAACTTTTAATTCTATTCCTAATATAAATGTTAGGAAAAATAAATTTTACGTAGGAAATGAAGAAATTATTATACCCACAGGAAGTTATGAAGTTAGTGATATTGATCAAGTTTTGCATTTAATTTTAAAAAATAAAGGAATTAATTTTAGAATCGAACCAAACAATAATACATTGAAATGTACAGTTTATTGTGATGAAGAAATTAATTTTAAACCTAATGATTCTATAGGTAGTTTGTTAGGATTTTCTTCTCGCAAATTAAAAGCTCAAGAATACCATGAGTCTGATCAACCAGTATCAATCATTAAAATAAATTCATTAAGAGTAGAATGTAATATAACAACTGGAGCATACATTAATGGTGAAAAAGTCCATACAATTCATGAATTTTTTCCTATTGTTTTACCAGGATATAAAATAGTGGAAGTACCAAATCACGTCATTTACTTGCCAGTCGCTGTCAAGACAATAGACTATATTCAATTGCGAATTGTAGACCAAGACGGAAATTTAGTTAATTTTCGAGGGGAAACTTTAGCAATAAGGCTTCATATTAAATCCTTAAAATAATGGGTATTGTTTTTAATAATAGAAAAAGGATTGGTTTTGGTTATAAAATTAAAACACCATGCCAGAATCAAATCAGTCGTCGGCGAATCTTGAAGAGATTAACACCTCAGAACCTGCAACTACTGAAAAATCTCGGTCTAAAGATTGTAAAAAAAGGAAGAGAGTAAAAAAGAGATTTAAACTTATTTTTACTTGTATTTGTGCCTTTGTATTTCAACGTATTATTATTTGCTATAAAAAGGGGAAATTTTAAATATTGATTCATCAGTAATTTTTGATACATCTATTGCTCATTATGAAGTTCATGCGCAACAACCATATACCTCATCAACATACAACAATAGTGATGAAATCCGTATCACGGTACAGAATCAGGATCATTGCTTATTTCTAAGCAAAAGCTCGATTCACATCACTGAAAAACTTGTGAAACCTGATGGAACAGCTCTAGAGCGTACAAATTTAATTTCTAATGGCATATGTCATTTATTTGAAGAAGCAAAGTATGAACTTAATGGTGTAGAAATTGATAAAAATAAAAATGTTGGTCTTACAAGTTTAATGAAAAATTATATTTCTTTCGATGCTAGTCAAAATAAATTTCTTAAAAATGTTGGCTGGTTAGAATTTACCAATGAACCAACCTTAACAAATGCGCAAGGTTATTTTGATGTTTGTATTCCTCTGAGTATGATTTTTGGTTTTGCTGAAGATTACCAAAAAGTCATTATTAACGCTAAACATGAGCTTATTTTAATCAGATTAAGAACTGATGCTGACGCAGTGTTGCAAGTAGCACCTTTAGAAGAGTTTAAAATTGTTATTGAAAAAATTGAATGGTTATTACCATACATAAAATTATCAGATGCTCGAAAGTTTAAATTATTAAAACATATTGAAAAAGATCCATCTATTCCAATAAGTTTTAGAACTTGGGAATTGTATGAATATCCTTTATTACCAATTACTCCTAAGCATATTTGGAGTGTAAAAACTTCAAGTCAATTAGAGAAACCTAGATTTATTGTATTAGGGTTTCAGAGAAACAGAAAAAATAATACAGTTCAAAACTCTAGTTACTTTGATCATTGTGATTTATCTGATGTAAAATTATTTTTAAATTTACAATGTTATCCTTATGGCAACATGAATCTGAATATTGGTAGAAACCAGTACTCTACTTTATATGAAATGTTTACAAATTTTCAAGCTTCTTATTATAGTAAAGAGTCTCAACCAATTTTATCAAAAAAAGAATTTTTACAATATGCTCCTTTAGTTGTAGTAGATTGTTCAAAACAAAATGAGTCTTTAAAAAGTGGACCAGTTGATATCCGCCTAGAATTTGAATCAAAAGAAAATTTTCCCGCCAATACTTCAGCTTATTGCTTAGTTTTGCATGACCGCATCGTTGAATATAAACCAATCAGTGGAATTGTTAAAAAAATTGTTTTACTTTAAGCTTATATATATTCAACTCTTTACGCGTAATGAGATTAGTTGATTTAAAAATGCAGTACTTGATAGATGTGCAAGGATTCAAATTGCCAATTAATAAATTTGTTTTAAAAGAATTAGCTATAGTTTCTGTAAATAATAATTCAATACCAATAAATATGGTTTTCCAACCTCCTTTTCCATGGAATTGCGTCACAAACAAATATAAATGTATCAATCGTTGGTTAGAAAATAATTTCCATGGTATTCGTTGGAATGCTGGTGATGTACCGTACGTTTATTTAAAAAAAATTTTAGAAAATGTGTTTAAAGAAGCAAAGACATTTTATGTTAAAGGTTTAGAGAAGAAAAAATGGTTAAAAAGCTTAATCGATGAAAAATATTGTATTGAAATTATCGACATGAATGATTTAAATTGTCCTTCATTAAAAAAGTTAAACATTGAAACATGTATTAAAACTTGTTCAAAACATTTAATCAACAAGAAAACTTTTACTTGTGCTCTTCAGAATGTTATAAACTTAAAAACTTGGTTCTGCAAAAACTGTAATATTTGAGTATTTAAGTTGAAAATGTTTTATATTTTTTTCCTCAATAAAATTATAAAATATCAATTGCACTGTAATTATTATTTCTAACCTAAACTTATTGATTTCAGGAATAAGAAACGACATTTATTTTGAATACATTTAGTTATTTAAACATATTTATTATAATAAAATACAATATTTTTTAAATATAATTTATTGTAAAAATTGTATAAAGCGAATAGTAGAGAATTAATACAAACTACATTTTAAATAAATATTTACATTTTATACATCAATTTCATTTATTTCCATTGGATCATGCTGTTGGTAACCCCAAGGAAAGGTGTCAGTTTTTCCTAGTATAAAAATTCTTTTATCATCCTGCCAACTTAGAGCAATTTTATTTTGTTTGACAGTGAATACTTCATGTTTTTTGCTGCGTATAAAGTGCTGAGATCGGATCAGGTTTTCATTTTCATTGAGAGTATGCTTAAAATCATCGAAACCTATTTTTTTTAAAGTTGAATATTTTACCCCTTTTGCTTTCTTTTTAGCTTCCTTATCACCCCATAACTTAAATGCATATAGTTTTGATCTTAAACCTATAAATTCATCTACAATTTTACCGTTATTTTCGTCTTTCATAAGACCCAAGATTTTGTTATTTGCAAGTGGTATATTATAAATGTTGTTTTCAGGATAATCGGATATATCGAATTTATGTAAATCTCTTTTAATATAAATCATAAAAATTTGGTACTGTAATATGATAAACAAGACTGTCAGTATCTGTGTAGAGTAATTTTGCAGAATCACTGAAAGTCTCTTTAATGTAATTGTAATGAAAGTCATATGTTATTATTTTTGATGTCTAAAATAGTGAATCCTATGTAAATTGGTTTGTTAAAGTATACCTTTGTTTTATTCATCTTAATAATAACCATATCTTTATCAAATATGGTGCAACTATGAAAGTTTGGTTGTGCAATTAAATTTTTCGCACAATACCTTCCCTCCCATTTTGTTATTAATCTAACATCTTTGTGTTTTCTAACATTTTCCATTGTCTTGCCAAATACGGAATTGTTCATTAGCTTGTAAAAATTCTTCCCAAATTCATTACTCAATTTTTTTCTAAGCTCGGTATTTAAATCAATGTAGGGTTCTAACCACTGCTTTTGCTTAAATTTTAAAACTCTATGTATTTTAGTTAATTTCATTCCCAAAGATAAATATAGCTTTAAATTTCTATAGTGAATTGTATAGTTCTTCTTTGGTAATAAATTTGGAATTAATTTAGGAATTGTACATTTTGGGAGAGGAGGTATGAAATGTTCAGGGCATAACGGCAAGTCTTTATGTGAATCATGAAGTTGAGTTGGATAATCTAAATCTACTTCAAGAATATATCCTTCAGGAGAATCATCTGGAATATTTAGGAAAAAGTCATTACTATAATTTTCTAACCATTCAAAATCTGTATAAGGCAAGCTCTCGCTCATAGAAGCACAATACTGATTATTTATATCGAAATACATAATGTAAGATTCTGGTATTAGGGGATTAAAATCTTTTTCCATAAATCTATTATTAGCTTTCGCGTATCTGTTTGAGCATTGTGAAACTCCACCTCTTATTCCCTTTTCAATAAAAAGCAATATTTCTACATCTGTCAACAAATCAATCTTTATGTCTGTGTACTTGAGCATAGCGTCAAATGCCAATCCTGGGGCAGTATAGTAATGTAACGCGTCCAAGTTATAAGTTGTAAAACAAGTTTTTCTAAAATTTTCAAAAATATCAGCAAGTAGTAAAACGTCAGTCTGTAAATACAAGTCAGAGTATTCTCCTATTGTTTTTAAATTAAACGTTTTCCATACGTTACAAGCATGTTCATAGTCTTCGTCTGAAATATGAGCGTCATTTAATTTAGAGTAGAAAGAGTCTTTTACTGGCAATTGACCTTCTTCTAATTTTTCCCAGCTACTAACATATTCGTAAGGAAATATTCCTTTTCTTGTCAATAAATTAAACTCGTCCATATTTTTACAATACTTTTTAGTAATTTTTTCTCATCATTTTCAAGATAGGAGGATAATTTGTCTAAACTGCTGGGCATAAATCTAAATGAATCAAGAAATCTTAATACTACTTTGGTACCCTTCACATATTTTGAAAATGAAATGTACTTTTCCTTGTTTATTGGTAACAGTTTCATTTCACCCTCAAAAGACGTTGCTAAAGCTTTAATAATGAAATGTGCATCATATCCTGACAAGTTGTGAAAAATTATGGGAACAACATGCGAATCTTTATAATTTACATTGCAACCTTGATGTGCCGGACCACGATATTTTTCCGTGAAATGACAATGATCGCGGTGTTTAATGTCATCATTTTCAAAAGGTTTTTCACAAATATGACAAACTGTTGCTGTGTCAAATTGAATTTGTTGTAAAATAGTTAAATTTTCCATTGGAATAATATTTGTAAAATAAGTATTTGCTTTTTCAGCCAATTGTTTTAATTCATCCATGAACCAATCAACACAATCTGGACCTCGATATGATTTAAATTCTGAAAGAGATTCATTAAAATTGCAATGTACATATAAAGCAAAACTTGTTGGGATATGTTTTTGGTATGTTGATGTGTTTGTGTGTGTACTTGCTATAGGTTCTAAGAGACTTTCAGTGTCGGCATAAACGACAAAGGGGACACTTTCTTTATTTCTGTAATTTTTAAATTTTAAAATTTTATCCTCTTCTTTAGGTAAAATTACTCGACACTTGTTTATTTTATCACAATCCATTTTATGATTATTAAATGATTTTTCATATTTAAAATGACATAAACATCTATCACAAAGTAACGTTCGATTATGATCTTTTGTTATTTGTGAACTTACTAATCGAGATAAATTATTAATTAATGCAAAATGATAAACTTTGTTATTTTGAAAATTATTATCATCATCATCGTCTAAATCAAGTTCTGTATTTTCAATCATTAATAAGTGATAATTAGGTTCGTCTGATTTGTTTTTACTGAAATAAAATGGAACAATTTCATTCTTCTTATTACTGCTTTTATAAATTCCATAAACATTAATACTTAAATTGTTTAATTTTTCAAATTTTGGAATATCGCTGAGAGAAATGGGGAATTCAAAATCATCAAACTTTAAATCAGTATCTTTAAATTGGGGATATGAACTTGTGAGATCATTGTTCTTTTTAGCTGGATAACGTTGTGCAATAAAAGACCATAAAAAACAGTATTTATCAAAATTTTTAACATTAATAACAGCTCTTTTATCGATTATAAATTTTGGCATTCTTATAAAAGTTGAGTATCCAGCTGCAAGAGGGACATATTTGTTTATATTAACACTTAAATTTATAATTTCATTTAAAGACCAACCTGACTTTTTTTGTTGAAAAACATCAATCTTAACAAAAAGTTTTTCACGAATTTTATGATCAAACCATTCATCAAAGTTTGTTGATTCTAAAATTTTTGAATTTCTAGTATTGAAATATTTAATATCTTCAATTTCCTCACCTTCTTCTAAAACAGTATAATTTGCCGCAAGAACAACATTAACTTTCATGTTTCCCACCTTTTTAAATGCATTTTTTAATCGAGAAATGATCATTTTCTTTGCATCACTGAGAAAACTGTCCATATTTTTATGTTTTAAATTAATAACAACACCTGTTCTAATTCTATTCTCGAAAGCATTCTCTAATTCTTCCCACCTGATCCATCTCTCATCCTTTTTAAATAAACCAGTTTCCTGTTTTTCTTAGTTTCTTAAACTTTCTGCTATTTGCTTTCAATAGTCCAATAGTTGACAAAATCTTTTTTTTCTCTCCACATGACACAGATCCATTTCTTAACAATTTATTTAGTAATCTAATGTTTTTTACACTATTAGTTATCCAAAAGTTTAATTCCTCTGTTGTAGTTTTTTTACTTAATGTTTTAAAAGCATTGTTCATAATTTTCACAAAATCTTTACAATAGTTAGAGCTTTTATCAGTTTCCATAACTTTAATTGCTGCATTTAATTTATCCAAATTCATTTTTATCACTTGTATTGAAACTGTCAATTTTTTTCACTACAATGATTATCTCCGATCAGACTAAAATTGAACTTTTAACTATATCGATTTTTTTAAAACGAGATGTTTAAGCGCACTTGAATTTCACGATGTTTTTCTGATATGTTGATTGAACAACTTAAACTGCAGGAATGATTTTGTTAAGAAAAATTGCCTTCTTTATATACACAAATTATGACTAATTTTACTTCAAGTTAATTATGGTTTTCTTAGAATTGTGGTAAAAAAACAAAAACAGGAAATACCAATGATAATGAGTCATCAATAAAAAATCCCAAAACTCTGAGTCATCAACCCCTATTTTGCGAAAAACAAAGAAATTATGCGTCATCGTTAAAGAATGCACCCTGCAAAAAACAAAAACAGGAAATACCAATGATAATGAGTCATCAACCCCATTTTGCGAAAAACAAAGAAATTATGTGTCATCGTTAAAGAATGCACCCTGCAAAAAACAAAAACAGGAAATACCAATGATAATGAGTCATCAACTCTATTTTGCGAAAAACAAAGAAATTATGTGTCATCGTTAAAGAATGCACCCTGTAAAAAACAAAAACGGGAAATTCCAATAAAAAATTCCAAAATTCTGAGTCATCAACCCCTATGGAAAATTCTAGGATTGTTTTATAATTCCAAGAAATTAGATAAATTCCAAGAATCACATTTGCATCATGATCTCAATATCCCCCCCCGAATAATTATAGTAAGTATGACGTCATATCCGGCTCAGCATCATAATCTGAATCGCACCTCCAAAATGGTTTGAGTCTGGGCTAAGTGGTTTGAGTCTTAGCTAAAAGTGTCGGTAACATGTCGGTGCAGGGATCTCTAGATAGAACCCTCCCTGTATATCTACTGAATAATTTTTTCTCTCCACTCAAGTTCAAGTACTTAATGAACTCTAAGTTTGTACAAAGTTTCATTTTTATTAAATAATTATTGTGGCGTATAGATTAAAATAATTGATTTTGGTACTCAAAAGTAAATTTTTGACCTCTTCATTTTTTTGTTATATTTTTTTAGGAAATGATTTAAAATAAAGCTCAAATATCAAGTTTTGAGCTCTGACTATTTGTTTTCTAGGGACAATATAAAGAATCTTTGATTTTTATTAATGTTATTAATAAAAACTTTATAAATATATAAAAAGTACCTCCGGGGTTACTTGGCGTGGTTTGGCTGGGGTTACCTATGGTTTAGTTATATACCATAAAAGATCTCAAATGTTAAAATTTTATAAATTATTAGTGATTTTTGTTTGTTTGACCATATTAAATATTCATTTGTAAGATAATGAAAAGGCCTATTTTACGGTTTGTTTTAGAGCTGTGCAAAATTCGAACCGAACCGAGTTTTGTTCGGTTTTGGGGCGCCGAAATGTCGAATGTCGAATATTCGACATCCGAACTGGGCTAGTTCGAATGTCGAATATTCGACATTCGAACTAGGCTAACTCGAATGTCTGTTTTTCGACATTCGAACTGGGCTAGTTCGAATGTCGAACATTCGACATTCGAACTGAGCGACTGAAATGTCTAATTTTAGAATTCGACATTTTAGCGTACTAAAACCGAACACAACTCGGTTCGGTTCGAATTTTGTAGTAACTCGAATGGCGAATATTCGACATTCGAACTAAGCTAACTCGAATGTCGAATTTTCGACATTCGAACTAGGTGAAAAAATTCGAACAGTTCGGTTCGAATTATTTTGCACAGCTCTAGTTTTTTTAGATAACATTTATTTTTAAATCCCAACTAGTTTCGAACCATACATGGTTCCTCATCAGGGGATGAATAATTTTCACAAATACATTATCCAAAATCAAAACAAAGCACAAAAGATTTCAAAAAGGATTAAATTATAAAATGATCTGAAAAAGAAAAATTAAAAATTGTTTCAAATCTAATTGTTATGTATTTTAAGGTTATATTTTATTTTAATTTATGAAAAAGAAAAATTAAAAATTGTTTCAAATCTAATTGTAATGTATTTTAAGGTTATATTTTATTTTAATTTATGTAAAAGAGAAATTAAAAAAAAAGTTTCTTACCCTTTAGAAAAAAACATAAGCACATAACAAAAAATTTTTCAAAAAATCTTTTATTATCCATATTGATTTTTTATTATATAATTAATAAATTTTAAAAATTTTGTAGAAGCACATTTTTATAGAAATGCGTTTCTATGATTAAAGAGTTTTGACAGAGAGGTTGGGTTATGTAGTAGGGTCCAGGTATTGCTGGTAAAAAATAAATCTATGTTATTGGACTTTTTAAATTATGTTTTATAAGAAGTAATTAAATTATAATATACTTTATCTAAATTATCAATATCTGTTCTATAATTAATACTATTAGTATTATTTTTTATATAGAACATTTCTAAATTTTTTCTTTTCCAATTATTTGTTTCAATATGTAAAATATTTATATTGTCAAAATCAAAAGAATGTTTATTATCAAAGGTATAATTAGTTAAAGCATTAATATTTTGGTTGTGAGTGACGTAACGTTTATGCTCTTTTATTCTAGTTTTAAGATGTCTTAGAGTTTCACCGATATAGCAACTATTACAATTTTTGCATTGAATTTTATATACACATCCAACCTTCTGAAATTTCTCTGTTGGATCTTTAAAATTTGGAAAGATACAATTTTTTAAATTATTAGAGTTAGTGAAAACTAAATTGAAATTATGTTTTTTGAAAATATTAAAAAGAATTTCATCAAAATTTTGAATTTAAGGAATGCTTATAACTTTTTCAATTGGAAGATTGTTGTTGTTTATTTTTCTCCTACGTGAGTTATTAGAAAGAGCACTTACCTCTGTGAAATCTTTCTATTTAAGGGTGATGGAGCCTGATAAAATTATTTTAATTTTACCCTAATTCTCACTTGGAATTTTCGCCGACGGATTATGACGTGAAAATAAGAGTAATAATATCAGACTTTTGTGTAAATTAAAGATAAAAGTGGTATACAGAGCTGTACGTTGCGATATTAAAATATTATTTACGCAGATATTAGAAATTAATTAAAATATAAATATATGTAATGACGTACACTCACTCGTTATAATGTATGTATACATGTGTATGTAAACAACACTTAACAATAGAAATTGAGTGTATTTGATTACTAAAGAAGCACGGAAAAGATTTTTCATTATGTGAAATAATAAAAAATTATATTTCTAATCAACAACATAAAAAACACCTACTAAATTGACAATTGGCGAAAACAATATTTGACAGTATTTTGACATTAGCAGTAGAACTTCTGAAATGATACACAACGTCTGAAATGCAGGGTTGGGCGCGTAAAATACCTCAGGTAAATTACGTGGTTTTTTACGGTAAAATACAAGGTAAATTACTTCACTAGTTTTTGACACGAGGTAAATTACTGGAACATAACCTCCAAACTGTCAAACTGATTATTTAAAATTTAAATAAACCGATGAGCAAAGGTGGCAGGCATGGAGTAGTACATATAAGGAGACCGAACGCCCGTGATGAATCCGCGTCAAACGTGGCCGCATTTTTCATAACAGTGATTCCTCTAGACTCACTTACATCGATAGAAGCACCTCTCGCGGAGGAGAAGATCATTATATTTAAAAACAAAATAAGACATGACATAACCTCTAATTTTGTTTATAAAAGTGATTGTTAGTTCAATGAAGCATGTAAAAAATAAATTGTGAGTGAAAATGCCTGCTGTCTGTGTAGTGAAAAATTGCAATTCTTATCTCTTAATTATAGAGTGAATTTTAGTAACAATTAAGTTATGTATATAAACATAATATTAATCGCAACAATTCTCACATATACTTACTTACTTATCACTTTTCACTTCCAACCGAGCACTTTCAAAATTAATATTGAATAAATAATAATATATTATAATTATAAGATAATTATTAATGATAATTGTCAACTATTTCTAAACAACACTAACCTATAAAAATACCAACTGCACTGTACAATAACAATTAGCAGACGATTATTAGTGACATTTTTCCCCGTTGGGGACGCTTCTATCGATGTAAGTGAGCCCAGAGGAAACACGGTAATGAAAAGTGCGGCCACTTTGCGTGAGTGGCGTTCGGTCTCCTTACACTACTCCATGGTGGCAGGCATCGTTATATATCATCCCAAGTAGCACGTAATATTGGGAACATTCCAGCAATATGCCACAACATTGAGGCAATATTGGTAATGTTAAGGCAATGTTCCCAATATCGCTGTAATATTACGTGCTACTGGGGATTATACCCAATATTCTTTAATATTTTCTTGCAAATTAAGGAAGAATCCGACAAACAATCGGATATAATATAATTTTTTGTCAATAATAAACGATTTAAGTAACATAACCTAAAATTTAACAAATGTTTCTTATTGAGATCTGAAAAATTTGTCTTCTTATTTTAAATTACGAAATTATGACATTGGAATAACTTTTATTTTAACTGTACATCAGATTCTTCCTTAATGTAAGGTGATTCGTGATTTTGTTTAATTTTATGTTTCTGCAACATTGTTGACAACAAAATGTGAGGTTATAAACGATTTCATTTGAACCAGGTAATTTCAATGGAGTTGAAGAAAGCCGGTTTTTCTCAAAAATATCGTTTTTTCTTGCCTTAGACATTGTGTAATAAAACACTTTTTTGTAATAAAAGGTTTTTAAATCTTAAATAATTACAGTGTTATTTAAAAACATAAAAAAATAGGACGTCAAACGGTCAAATTAAAAATAATAAGTCCGCCATATTGAACGTGTAATTTACAGTATTTTACAGTTTATTACGTAAAATACCTCGTTTGAGGTATTTTACGTAGAAAACCTAAAGTGACGCGTCACTTCCCATCACTGCTGAAATGTGAAACTTTGTGTTATCAGGGTTGGGAACATAGAAATTACTTATATAAGTTCATATTAAGGTACATCTACATCTTTTTTAGAATGTAGAACATTTTAGAATGTTCGGATCACCGAACAAAAAGAATTTTTTAAGTATTTTTGATATTTATTGTAAAATAAGCATCTAAAGTATATGAAGTCGTAAAAACTGTCACTTTTCCATCTATTAGAAAATATTAAAGAAAACACATAATTTACTATAAAAACGTAAAAAAATTATAAGAATTTATTAAGAATGAATTGTTTTATTATTATAAATTGATAAAAACAATTATTAATAAAAAATATTAAATAAAAAATTATTTTAAAGTTCACCTGCCAAATAACCTAAATTTGCAAATTTCATTCACTAAATGTGAGAAAGAGAAATCATTAAATTGAATAAAACCTTATCAAATATAAAGTACCTGTGATTAACTTTTAGTTTTCCTTATCACTTTCTTCCTTTTTTCTTCACAAATGTGAAAAAATAAGCAATTAATTAATTTCGTAATTCTGCCCAGAAAAATTACGAAAATTAGGCAATAATTAATTGATCACTAGATACACTCACTGGAAAAAGATTTTGTTTGGTCCTGAAGCTATTTTCCGAATTAATTAACTTTAAACTTTTTACTATTTTTATCAGGTTAATACATGTGATTTTTTTAAAACTGTAGTTAATTCAAAACAATTAAACAAGAAGAAAAATTTAAAACCTCTTGATTTGTCATCTTTAAGGTGTCCTGGACTGTAAACAATTCTTATCTGAATAACTTGCCAGAAGAACAAGAGATATTGATGTTAGAGTCTCAAATGTCACAATAAAATTGTATCTAATAATTAATCTTGTAAAAAATGGTTTTTTAATAGAAAAACTGTCCCTTTTAGAAAAGGGCCCATATTGTCGATTTTTCGTATTTTCAAAATTAAGAGGGGGGGGGTGGTTTTAAAAATTTTAAACCTGTTGGTTTTTTATCTTCAAGGTGCCCTGAACTGAAAACAATTCTTATCTGAATAACTTACCCTGGCGGGTAGGTGAAACTGAACTGTGACCGAATTCAGTCACGATTCGGTCACGGCTCAGGTAGAGGTGGAAAATATAAAGAAAAACACTTAAATAGTTTTAAAAAACTTTTAAAATGAATAAATAAATAATCCTTGAATCTATTTATGCATAATTTGATGTAAACAGTTGTTTATTTATTGAGATATTATTGTTTCAAAAGAGTGATTAAAGTTCCACAATACGATGTATGTGTGTGTAACATCGATAAAGTTGACTTGCAGCCGCGCATTCTGTACGACAGATGGCAAGAGCTACATTTGTCTATTCACTCGGTCAATCCATTTTCTTACTTTTAATAAATACGAAAAGTTTGAGTCTTATTTTTATTGGTTATTCTTTTTTCTTTAAAGGATGAGACTAAATGTTATAATTTTTAAAAATGTTAAATTCTCTGTATTTATTATAATCAACGCAACAAATAGAAAAATTGCTTTCAGTAAACAGAAGGACTTTAAATATTAGTTTTATAATTTCTGTTTTTAGGGGTTGAAACCTTGTGATATATTTTTAAAAATAAACAAAACGAATAAGAAAAGAGCATTTTAGAAATAGCGGGAGTTTAATCTTTTCTTATTGGCCAAAAGTCTTTATTTTCTTTTTAGGGGTTGAGACTAAATGTTACAATTTTAAAAATTAAATAATCTCGCCATTTTTAAATTAAAAAACGAATATGAAAACAGCATTTTAGAAATAGGAGGAGTTTAAATCTTTTTTTTTATTGGTGAAAAGTCTTTATTTTCTTTTTAGGGGTTGAGACTAAATGTTACAATTTTAAAAATTAAATAATCTCGACATTTTTAAATTAAAAAACGAATATGAAAACAGCATTTTAAAAATAGGAGGAGTTTAAATCTTTTTTTTATTGGTGAAAAGTCTTTATTTTCTTTTTAGGGGTTGAGGCTAAATGTTACATTTTTAAAAATTAAATAATCTGGTTATTTTTAAATTGAAAAACGAATAAGAAAACAGCACTTTAGAAATTAGAGGAGTTTAATCTTTTTTTATTTGGCCAAACGTTTTTATTTTCTTTTTAGGGGTTTTATCTTGGGATCTCAAAGGGATTCGGAGTAAAAAAATAAAACGTAACCACAAATTACGAACATATGGGGCAAAATTCCTCAACTGCCCAGGTAAAAAAATGAATTTTCTCTAAACTTTGCTAAAATGTTACTATTATTATTAGAAGTGTAAATATTAATTTTTTTTTGAATTTGATAAAATATTTTTTGAGTAATGGAGTTTCAAAATTTTGATTTTTTTGAAAATATATTTTTTTCGATTTAGTATATTTATAAGTAAAATTAATCAAATTTAAAGTATGAATAGTGATTTTTAAAGGGGTTTTCACGGGCTATAAGCTGGTGACCTTTTTTCTATGAGCCATGTAAAAAATAAAAATCAGAGTGGGACCATGAGAATTTTTGAGGAAAATAATAATTTATCATTATTTTACATAGAAAATGATGATTTATAATTAATTTCTTCAAAAAGTTCCATGGTCCCACTCTGATTTTTACATGGCTTATAGGAAAAAAGGTAAACTTTCGATTGGGATAGGTTACGAAAAAATAAAAAACACCGATTTTGAGATACAGTAGAACTTGGTTAATACGATTCTGTAGGGACCGCACTAAGAATGCGTCTTATGCGGGAAAAAGTATTAGGTGGGATATAAAATGTATGTCTTTAATTGCAGGGACCACCATAAATGAGCGTCTTAAGCGGGAAATAGTATTAAACGGGATCGTACACAGAAAAAAATGCGAATGGTAAAAACAACCACATTTGTGTAGTTAGAAAAAAGTAGTTAAAACTACCATATTCAGCAGCATTTTAACTACACTTCCTCAGTTAGTGGAACCAAAATGAAGTAGTTGGTTTTATGTAGTTAAATTAACTAGTTTACGTAGTTGAAATAACTAACAGATGCTTGTAAATGGCTCAACTATAGTGTAGTAGTAAAAACTATTGTTAAAAATAGTTAATTTTACTATTGTGGTAGCAAAAATAACTATTTTGTATTAGTTGCAAACAAAATAAGACTTACTGTTTTTATATAGTAAATACAACCTCTAAAAGTTGTTACTTTTATGATTTATGTAGTTAAAACAACTATTTCTTACTAGTTGCAGAGAAAGAAAGAAATTTACTGTTTTCATATAGTAAAATCAATTGTTGAAAATAGTTATTTTTTACTATTTATGCAGTTGAAAAGATCATTTTTTTCTACAGAGAAAAAACGTGAGTGGTAAAAACATCCACATATGTGCAGTTAAAAAAATATAGTTAAAACTACCATATTCAGCAGTATTTTAACTAAACTTCCATAGTTAGTGGAACTAAAATTGAATAGTAGGTTTTATGTAGTTAAAATTACTACTACACGTTATGATTGTGAATAACTTAACAATAGTGCAGCAGTTAAAAGTACTGTTAAAAATAGTTATTTTCGGAATTTCTGTAGTAGAAATATCCATTTCTTGCTATTTGCAAAATAAATTAAAATTTACTGTTCCAAAGAGTAAAAACAACCACTGGAATTTGTTATTTTTGTGTTTAATGTAGTTAAAAGAACCAATTTTTACTAGCTTTTAATAATTTATCTCTATGGTGGTAAGAAACATTTATTTTTATAACTACAAAAGTCATAAAAGTAACAATTTTTATGTTATTTTTACTATATGAAAATAGTACCCACACAGCACATGATATTTCCTAAATATTTTCTGAATATTTCACTGAAAGATTGAAATATTTCAGTGCAAAGTTCTAGAAATATTTCTGCAAACAGGAAAATGTCCGCTTATATGGGAATATTGACGCGAATGTTGAGAAAATATTTCATTGAAATATTTTGGAAATATTCAACTGAAATGGTGCGCACTGGTTGAACTCAGTTTGTATGGCCTGTAGAGCTGCGCAGTAGTTTTTGGCTTACTATATTCTATGGGTTTTAAAATATTTCAGAAAATTCCTATTGGTTTGAGGTGTTTAACAAATTTTTCCATTTTGTGAAATATTTTCACAATATTGCAGAATCTTTATGTGTAATATTGCAGGAATATTTCAATGAAATATTTTCTCAACTTTCGCGTCAATATTCCCACATAAGCGGACATTTTCCTGTTTGCAGAAATATTTCTAGAACTTTGCACTGAAATATTTCAATCTTTCAGTGAAATATTCAGGAAATATTTAGGAAATATCATGTGCTGTGTGGGTAAGTTTAATTTTTTTATAACTAGTAAAAAGTGGATAATTTTACTACAGAAATTCTGAAAATAACTATTTTCAACAGTACTTTTAAGTACTGCACTATCGTTGAGTCATTTAAAATCATATGCTGGCTACATTTCAACTAAGTCCTTGAGCTTAAAAAATTAGTTACTGCAACTAAACGGAGTAGTTATTATGACTGAATCGAAGAAGAACGTCCTCAAGTACAATGCCAGTCATCGTAGCGTGCGAGCGTGGTTAGGTGGTTAGGTTATCGGTTTGCGAATGTTAGGGTCGTGCGTTCAATCCCCGGCGTTTGGGGATTTTTCTCTGTTAGGTGTATAAGAATTTAATATATAAATTATATATGAACAAAAATAGGTAAGAGAAAATATAAAAAAATGGACCTCAATAAAAATAAAAAACAAATAAATAATTTCATTTTACTACTTTAAATAGTTAATTTAACTATTTTTTACAGTAGTTACGACTACAATTTGTTACGAGCGCCTATAGGAACTATGAAAATTTAGTTACTGCAACTAAATGAAGCAGTTAGTATGACTAACAACAAATAGTTAAGATAATTGTTTTAGTAGTTAAATTTACTGTAAAAATGGTATTTATTACTACATTTTACAGTTAGACTAACTATTCTGTCATAGTTCATTTTACTAAATAATGTTACGGGCGCCTATAGGAACTACAGGAAATAGTAAAAAAGTAGTGAAATTTACCATATTTTTTTTGTGTGTATTAACCGGGTACTGTAACCGGGGACTGTATATTGAAATTAAGAATTTGACCTTGAATTTCAAGGTAAAATTGACAGAAAACAACTTTTTTTTCATCACCAGCTTATAGCCCGTGAAAACCCCTTTAAAAATCACTATTCATACTTTAAATTTCATTAATTTTACTTATATATATTAAATCGAAAAAAAGGTATTAAGTATCAAAAAAATCAAAATTTTGAAACTCCATAACTCAAAAAATATTTTATTAAATTAAAAAAAAATTAATATTTACACTTTTACTAATAATAGTAACATTTTAGCAAAGTTTAGAGAAAATTCATTTTTTTACCTGGGCAGTTGAGGAATTTTGCCCCATATGTTCGTAATTTGTGGTTACGTTTTATTTTTTTACTCCGAATCCCTTTGAGATCTCAAGATGAAACTTACAGGACATGTAAAGCACATTTGCCCTAACATTTAGTAAAATTTTGAAAAAAATCGAAGATGATGTTTTTTCAAAAATGGATTTTTAATTTTTCAAAATTTCAAAAAAAAAAAATTTTTGAATTTTTTTTTATTTTAATTTTAACTTAAAATATACTTAAAACCAAAGAAATCGTTTTATTAAAATCCAAAATCGGTTAATTAGAACCAAAGTTTATAGCACTTTCAAAAAAAAGACAAAAATTTTGAAAATGCCATATTTTTAGTAATTTTCAAAATTTTGAAAAAATATTTGGTGGAGTTGTTTATTACTATAAAAGTAATGAATTTACAAAATTACAGCCAAATCCCAACAAGTCATGAAAATAAGTGTGTTGAACTGACGTGAAATCCACCAATTTTAAAAATGAAATAATCTTGCCATTTTTAAATTGAAAAACGAATAAGAAAACAGCATTTTAGAAATAGGGGGAGTTTAATCTTTTTTTATGGGTCAAAAGTCTTTATTTTCTTTTTAGGGGTTGAGACTAAATGTTACAATTTTTAAAATTAAATAATCTCGCCATTTTTAAATTAAAAAACGAATATGAAAACAGCATTTTAAAAATAGGGGGAGTTTAATCTTTTTTTTATGGGTCAAAAGTCTTTATTTTCTTTTTAGGGGTTGAGACTAAATGTTATAATTTTAAAAATTAAATAATCTCGCCATTTTTAAATTAAAAAACGAATATGAAAACAGCATTTTAGAAATAGGAGGAGTTTAAATCTTTTTTTTATTGGTGAAAAGTCTTTATTTTCTTTTTAGGGGTTGAGACTAAATGTTACATTTTTAAAAATTAAATATTCTCCCCATTTTTAAATTGAAAAACGAATAAGAAAACAGTATTTTAGAAATAGGAGGAGTTGGAATTTGATTTTTTAAAAGTTTTAATTTTTTTAAGATAATAAAAGTGAATGTTATATTTTTAAATAATTAAATATTCTAAAAATTGGTTAAAATGAAGAAAGGAGTAAAATTTTTGTTTTTAATATAGGTAGGAAGAGTTTGAAGTTTTTTTAAATCTCTACAAATACTTAAGTTTAATAGCAAATTAGAAAATACAGACTATTGGAAAATACAAAATAGATTTTAAATGCAAGAAAATGGATTGACCGAGTGCATAGACAAATCTCGCTGCCGCCATCTGTCATGCAGAATGCGCGGCTGCATGTCAACGTTTCATTTTGTCGATGTTACACACACACACATACATCGTACAGTGGAACTTAATCACTCTTTTGAAACATTAATATTTCAATAAATAAACAACTGCTTACATCAAATTATGCATAAATAGAATCAAGGATTATTAATTTATTCATTTTAATAGTTTTTTAAAACTATATAAGTATTTTTCTTAATATTTTCCAACTCTATATACATCGTACAGTGGAACTTCAATCGCTCTTTTGAAACATTAATACCTTAATAAATAAACTACTATTTACATCGAATTATACATAAATAAAATTTAGGATTATTAATTTATTATATTCAATAGTTTTTTAAAACTATTTAAGTGTTTTTCTTTATATTTTCCTCCTCTAACTGAGTCGTGACCGAATCGTGACTGAACTCGGTCACGATTCGGTTTCAACTTTGAAATTCCGTAACTCAGTGAATTTTTAACCAAAAAAAGTTCTAAGACCACTCAAAATTTTCCAAATTTTGACAGGAATACGCCCATATAGATAACTCCAATAGTGCCAAAATGGGCGCTTTTCATGTGGACGTCCACATATGATTTGATGCTTTTTAAAGCTTAAGAAATTAAATTTTATTTTTTTAATTCCATTTAACAAAAATGAATCTATTTGGAGAATCACCCTTATATTTTAATATTCTTGCTGGGAATAAATTTTCCTATTCTATCAGTAATTACATTCTCATCATATGAGAAAGTATTAGTTTTGGTCGAAAATTGACTTTCGCTAATTTCATGAAATTTTGACGTTTTGGGGTCCCCTGAACCCAAAAAACATGGTCCGGCAATGGTGTCTGTCTGTTCGTCTGTCTGTCTGTCTGTAGACCAAAAATTTTGTTCCCACGATAACTCTTGAAAAACATATCCGATCGTTTTTAAATTTAACACACTTAAAGTTGGTGCAAAAATGAAGGCCAAGTTCGTTAACTAGCCATTTTCGTGGAAAAATACAAAAACTACAGTACTTTCAAAATTTTGAAAAATCGATTTTTTCAAATTTTTAAATTTTTATTTGCATATGACGATAGCTTAGGAAAATACAAACAACTTTTCTTTACAAGATTTTTTCATAAAAAGTCAAATTTCGGAGTTATTGGCTGTTAAATGGTAAAAAAAAAACTAAAAAATCCCAAAATAACTTTAAAAATCAAAATATTTTTAAAGAATTAAAAGTAACTTCAACTATTTCTACATAATCTCACCCAAATACACCCAAAAAAACATATTTATAGACATAAAACTTTCAATTTCTCGAAAAACCACTGTATATATATATATATATATATATATATATATATATATATATATATATATATTTTTTTTGGCAAAAAATCGATATTCCGACTCAATTATCTCCGAATCTATTCCATATGGAATCTTGCTACTAAAGACTTTTTTCTCGTCTCATCCTCAGCTACAACTTTGCTATTGACACCATTTCGCTAAATATTTGTCTATTTTTTTTAAATGCTTATAACTCGGTCAAAAATTGATCGAATTAGACGTTTTTATAATGAAAAGTTTTGTTTTCACGCGTAGATTTCAATAAAAATATTTTTAAAAAATTTACGATAAGATTTTAAAATTTTTAAAATAAAATTTCATTTTTAACAATGTATGTATTAATTAAATTTTTTCAAAATTTTTGTAAGAAACTAGCACTAAATTAACAATTTTTAAGCCTTGTCCGATCGTGGGCAAACGATGGGATCTATTTATTTTAAAATTTTTAATTTTTATATACGCAGTGGTGGACAAATGACTAACTTGCCATTTGACAAAATCACACAAATTTTTCACAGCAAATGTGTTTTCAGACTAAGTCTCTCTAAACTTAACCTTCTTTCTCTGTAAAATTGTGATTTGGTCAAATAACAAGTTAGGCCTACCGTTTTCACTGTGTAAATAAAAATTTTTAAATAAATAGATCCCATCGTTTGCCCACGATTAGACATAGCTTAAAAATTGTTAATTTAGTGCTAGTTTCTTACAAAAAATTTAAAAAAAATTGATCGATATATTTTGATTACTTTTAAATACTTTATGCAAATCCTCGAAATTGTATTTTTGTAAAAATTTTACATGGTTATTGAATAATAATATTAATTAACCATTTTTACACATGATTAAAAAGAGAACAACCCTGCTGGAAGTAAAGGGATAGAAATCCTATCTCTTTGAATATTTTTTTTATCTCTAAGATAGAAAGAGATAAAGTTTCCTGCGTGCGAGAGTAGTGTAGCTAGGCCGGTTCTACGAGATTTCAGTCGGTAAGTAGGAATCTGCACTACCGACCGATAGGATAAGTTATCGGCCGTTGGTGGGGTATATGTGGTTAAGTTACCGAGCGTTGGTGGGGTACCTAATTTGCACATATGTAAGTTAGTTCACCCTTTTAATTTGCATATATTTAAATATCCTAATTTGCATATACACTCGATTCTTGTTATAACGAATCTCGTTACAACGTTCTCTCGTTATAACGAACATTAACCCCTTCGCTGTTTGGAAAAATATTTATTTTAGTGCCCAAAAATGTCCATCAAAATTGGACAAAAAATTAAATTGTTATATTACTCAAATTGTAATATTATTGTATTATTGTATTATTATTATTATTGTATTATTATTGTATTATTGTATTATTGTTATATTACTCAAAAATAATAAACAATTATTTATTTATTACTTTTTCTAGTATCATTGATACCTATAGTATGTGAATAAAATGATATAAAAGAATTTATTTTATAATTTAAATAACAAATTTCTATTTTTTGCTAAAACTTTCACGACCCAACGTTGGGTCGGAAACAGTCTGGGCCATCTTTTTTCACGACCCAACGTTAGGTCGCAAACAGGCAACGGGTTAAAACTCTCGATACAACGACAAAAAAAAACACGAACAAATTTAAGAATTTAATTTAACCAAAATGTTGGTTAA
This sequence comes from Leptopilina syphax, assembly GCA_032872505.1. Lineage (NCBI taxonomy): Eukaryota > Metazoa > Arthropoda > Insecta > Hymenoptera > Figitidae > Leptopilina > Leptopilina syphax. The sequence goes on along the minus strand of CM065472.1, from coordinate 23,322,806 downwards.
CACAAAGAAAACGACAAAATTAATCAACCCTTAACTTTATTTAACCTAAAGAATCTAGAGATCCGATTATTATTAAAACTATACTTACTTTTTATTTCAACTGATTCCATAATTCAGAAACTTTTAATATAAATAAACATACTTTACGAAAAATTTTGCAAGTATTTGACGTTTTGTACTGTTAATCACGGATAAATTCATGCGTTTGAACAGACCGTGAAGTAGGATCCTCTCCTTCCGTCGTAATATCGAGATTTTGAAGTCCCGAGATCGTCGTTATAACGAGAATCAAGTGTATGTAAATTAGTTAACCCTTTTAATTTGCATATATTTAAATATGTGGATAAGTTACTGAGCGTTGGTGGAAGGAGCAGAGTGAATTCCTTGTAAACAACATATATATGGTGCATTCCAGGGGCCTTTCAAAAAATACGTAACGCTTTAGGGGGGAGGGGGGGTCAAGCTATTTGTTACGGTCAGCAGAAAAAATGGCGCTAATGTATACAACATTGCGTTACATGGGGGGAGGGGGGGTCCAAATTTCCGAAAAATAGCGTTACGTATTTTTTGAACGGCCCCCCAGGCCTAATCGGAAATTATTTTGCTTTTGCATCTCAAATTTTTTTTAAACATTTTTTTCTTTTAGTACTCTTTAAAATGAGCTACGTTGATTTTTTCAAATTTTTTCATAAAGTGGTTCAGGAGATACAGATTTTTGAAAAATGACGTTTTTTACGTAAATTTTTTTTAAAGTGCTTATAACTCGGTCAAAAATTGATCAAATTGGACGTTTTTATAATGAAAAGTTTTGTTTTCACGCGTAGTTTTCAATAAAAATATTTTAAAAAATTTTTTAAATAATTTACGATAAGATTTTAAAATTTTAAAAATAAAATTTCATTTTTAACAATGTATGTATTAATCAATTTTTTCCAAATTTTTTGTAAGAAACTAGCACTAAATTAACAATTTTTAAGCTATGTCTAATCGTGGGCAAACGATGGGATCTATTTATTTAAAAATTTTTATGTACACAGTGAAAACGGTAGGCCTAACTTGTCATTTGACCAAATCACAATTTTACAGAGAAGGAAGGTTAAGATTGGAGAGACTTAGTCTGAAAACACATTTGCTGTGAAAAATTTGTGCGATTTTGTCAAATGGCAAGTTAGTCATTTGTCCACCACTGCGTATATAAAAATTAAAAATTTCAAAATAAATAGATCCCATCGTTTGCCCACGATCGGACAAGGCTTAAAAATTGTTAATTTAGTGCTAGTTTCTTACAAAAAATTTTGAAAAAATTTAATCAATACATACATTGTTAAAAATGAAATTTTATTTTAAAAATTTTAAAATCTTATCGTAAATTTTTTTAAAAAATTTTTATTGAAATCTACGCGTGAAAACAAAACTTTTCATTATAAAAACGTATTCCGACTCAATTATCTCCGAATCTATTCCATATGGAATCTTGCTACTAAAGACTTTTTTCTCGTCTCATCCTCAGCTACAACTTTGCTGTTGACACCATTTCGCTAAATATTTGTCTATTTTTTTTTAAATGCTTATAACTCGGTCAAAAATTTATCGAATTGGACGTTTTTATAATGAAAAGTTTTGTTTTCACGCGTAGATTTCAATAAAAATTTTTTAAAAAAATTTACGATAAGATTTTAAAATTTTTAAAATAAAATTTCATTTTTAACAATGTATGTATTGATTAAATTTTTTCAAAATTTTTTGTAAGAAACTAGCACTAAATTAACAATTTTTAAGCCTTGTCCGATCGTGGGCAAACGATGGGATCTATTTATTTTGAAATTTTTAATTTTTATATACGCAGTGGTGGACAAATGACTAACTTGCCATTTGACAAAATCGCACAAATTTTTCACAGCAAATGTGTTTTCAGACTAAGTCTCTCTAAACTTAACCTTCTTTCTCTGTAAAATTGTGATTTGGTCAAATAACAAGTTAGGCCTACCGTTTTCACTGTGTAAATAAAAATTTTTAAATAAATAGATCCCATCGTTTGCCCACGATTAGACATAGCTTAAAAATTGTTAATTTAGTGCTAGTTTCTTACAAAAAATTTAAAAAAAATTGATCGATATATTTTGATTACTTTTAAATACTTTATGCAAATCCTCGAAATTGTATTTTTGTAAAAATTTTACATGGTTATTGAATAATAATATTAATTAACCATTTTTACACATGATTAAAAAGAGAACAACCCTGCTGGAAGTAAAGGGATAGAAATCCTATCTCTTTGAATATTTTTTTTATCTCTAAGATAGAAAGAGATAAAGTTTCCTGCGTGCGAGAGTAGTGTAGCTAGGCCGGTTCTACGAGATTTCAGTCGGTAAGTAGGAATCTGCACTACCGACCGATAGGATAAGTTATCGGCCGTTGGTGGGGTATATGTGGTTAAGTTACCGAGCGTTGGTGGGGTACCTAATTTGCACATATGTAAGTTAGTTCACCCTTTTAATTTGCATATATTTAAATATCCTAATTTGCATATACACTCGATTCTTGTTATAACGAATCTCGTTACAACGTTCTCTCGTTATAACGAACATTAACCCCTTCGCTGTTTGGAAAAATATTTATTTTAGTGCCCAAAAATGTCCATCAAAATTGGACAAAAAATTAAATTGTTATATTACTCAAATTGTAATATTATTGTATTATTGTATTATTATTATTATTGTATTATTATTGTATTATTGTATTATTGTTATATTACTCAAAAATAATAAACAATTATTTATTTATTACTTTTTCTAGTATCATTGATACCTATAGTATGTGAATAAAATGATATAAAAGAATTTATTTTATAATTTAAATAACAAATTTCTATTTTTTGCTAAAACTTTCACGACCCAACGTTGGGTCGGAAACAGTCTGGGCCATCTTTTTTCACGACCCAACGTTAGGTCGCAAACAGGCAACGGGTTAAAACTCTCGATACAACGACAAAAAAAAACACGAACAAATTTAAGAATTTAATTTAACCAAAATGTTGGTTAACACAAAGAAAACGACAAAATTAATCAACCCTTAACTTTATTTAACCTAAAGAATCTAGAGATCCGATTATTATTAAAACTATACTTACTTTTTATTTCAACTGATTCCATAATTCAGAAACTTTTAATATAAATAAACATACTTTACGAAAAATTTTGCAAGTATTTGACGTTTTGTACTGTTAATCACGGATAAATTCATGCGTTTGAACAGACCGTGAAGTAGGATCCTCTCCTTCCGTCGTAATATCGAGATTTTGAAGTCCCGAGATCGTCGTTATAACGAGAATCAAGTGTATGTAAATTAGTTAACCCTTTTAATTTGCATATATTTAAATATGTGGATAAGTTACTGAGCGTTGGTGGAAGGAGCAGAGTGAATTCCTTGTAAACAACATATATATGGTGCATTCCAGGGGCCTTTCAAAAAATACGTAACGCTTTAGGGGGGAGGGGGGGTCAAGCTATTTGTTACGGTCAGCAGAAAAAATGGCGCTAATGTATACAACATTGCGTTACATGGGGGGAGGGGGGGTCCAAATTTCCGAAAAATAGCGTTACGTATTTTTTGAACGGCCCCCCAGGCCTAATCGGAAATTATTTTGCTTTTGCATCTCAAATTTTTTTTAAACATTTTTTTCTTTTAGTACTCTTTAAAATGAGCTACGTTGATTTTTTCAAATTTTTTCATAAAGTGGTTCAGGAGATACAGATTTTTGAAAAATGACGTTTTTTACGTAAATTTTTTTTAAAGTGCTTATAACTCGGTCAAAAATTGATCAAATTGGACGTTTTTATAATGAAAAGTTTTGTTTTCACGCGTAGTTTTCAATAAAAATATTTTAAAAAATTTTTTAAATAATTTACGATAAGATTTTAAAATTTTAAAAATAAAATTTCATTTTTAACAATGTATGTATTAATCAATTTTTTCCAAATTTTTTGTAAGAAACTAGCACTAAATTAACAATTTTTAAGCTATGTCTAATCGTGGGCAAACGATGGGATCTATTTATTTAAAAATTTTTATGTACACAGTGAAAACGGTAGGCCTAACTTGTCATTTGACCAAATCACAATTTTACAGAGAAGGAAGGTTAAGATTGGAGAGACTTAGTCGTGAAAACAAAACTTTTCATTATAAAAACGTCCAATTTGATCAATTTTTGACCGAGTTATAAGCACTTTAAAAAAAATTTACGTAAAAAACGTCATTTTTCAAAAATCTGTATCTCCTGAACCACTTTATGAAAAAATTTGAAAAAATCAACGTAGCTCATTTTAAAGAGTACTAAAAGAAAAAAATGTTTAAAAAAAATTTGAGATGCAAAAGCAAAATAATTTCCGATTAGGCCTGGGGGGCCGTTCAAAAAATACGTAACGCTATTTTTCGGAAATTTGGACCCCCCCTCCCCCCATGTAACGCAATGTTGTATACATTAGCGCCATTTTTTCTGCTGACCGTAACAAATAGCTTGACCCCCCCTCCCCCCTAAAGCGTTACGTATTTTTTGAAAGGCCCCTGGAATGCACCATATATATGTTGTTTACAAGGAATTCACTCTGCTCCTTCCACCAACGCTCAGTAACTTATCCACATATTTAAATATATGCAAATTAAAAGGGTTAACTAATTTACATACACTTGATTCTCGTTATAACGACGATCTCGGGACTTCAAAATCTCGATATTACGACGGAAGGAGAGGATCCTACTTCACGGTCTGTTCAAACGCATGAATTTATCCGTGATTAACAGTACAAAACGTCAAATACTTGCAAAATTTTTCGTAAAGTATGTTTATTTATATTAAAAGTTTCTGAATTATGGAATCAGTTGAAATAAAAAGTAAGTATAGTTTTAATAATAATCGGATCTCTAGATTCTTTAGGTTAAATAAAGTTAAGGGTTGATTAATTTTGTCGTTTTCTTTGTGTTAACCAACATTTTGGTTAAATTAAATTCTTAAATTTGTTCGTGTTTTTTTTTGTCGTTGTATCGAGAGTTTTAACCCGTTGCCTGTTTGCGACCTAACGTTGGGTCGTGAAAAAAGATGGCCCAGACTGTTTCCGACCCAACGTTGGGTCGTGAAAGTTTTAGCAAAAAATAGAAATTTGTTATTTAAATTATAAAATAAATTCTTTTATATCATTTTATTCACATACTATAGGTATCAATGATACTAGAAAAAGTAATAAATAAATAATTGTTTATTATTTTTGAGTAATATAACAATTTAATTTTTTGTCCAATTTTGATGGACATTTTTGGGCACTAAAATAAATATTTTTCCAAACAGCGAAGGGGTTAATGTTTGTTATAACGAGAGAACGTTGTAACGAGATTCGTTATAACAAGAATCGAGTGTATATGCAAATTAGGATATTTAAATATATGCAAATTAAAAGGGTTAACTAACTTACATATGTGCAAATTAGGTACCCCACCAACGCTCGGTAACTTAACCACATATACCCCACCAACGGCCGATAACTTATCCTATCGGTCGGTAGTGCAGATTCCTACTTACCGACTGAAATCCCGTAGAACCGGCCTAGCTACACTACTCTCGCACGCAGGAAACTTTATCTCTTTCTATCTCAGAGATAAAAAAATATTCAAAGAGATAGGATTTCTATCCCTTTACTTGCAGCAGGGTTGTTCTCTTTTTAATCATGTGTAAAAATGGTTAATTAATATTATTATTTAATAACCATGTAAAATTTTTACAAAAATACAATTTCGAGGATTTGCATAAAGTATTTAAAAGTAATCAAAATATATACATTTCTAACCTCAAATTAATAAGATCTGGCGTATGAGCAAATGTATAAACATAATTTTTTTCTAATTTAGATAGCAGCGTGGATGAATATTAATTCTATTTATTAGATAGAGCACGAATATCATTAAATTTAAGAGTGTAGAAGAAGCTAACATGTGAACATGCGGTCCGGTGTGCATTTAAGGTTAACTTATCACAACAATATATTGTGCGAGTCGACTTTGTCCCAGCATAAACCGTCCCTGCTTTTTCTCCCTTTCGGTCGCAACACGGCTTCACATTCTTAATGATAAATCGATGATGGATTAACCTTTTTTAATTTTCGAAGGCCTATTTTACAGCTGAAATTCTAACGAAAATTTCTGTGTTATTAAAAAATTGTATCTAAATTTTTCTAGATTTTAAAAAAAGTTGAAGTTAATTGGAAAACCAGACAGATTTCGGACTAATCCGAAATTTGTCCGAAACAATGCTAGGCCAGTCGGTGAGTGCAAAAAGTGCACATAAGTGCAACCTGAAAAGTCGAAGCAGTTTCTTGTAGTTTGAGGGCCCCAAATAAGAGCCCCATAGTTTGCACCACATTTCCGGTTGCGAAAAATGGTGTAAACAATCGTCAAAGTTCGAAAATCATGGTTTTTCGACGACTGTTGCTTCCGGTTAAATTTTAGGAGAAAAAGTTGTGATAGAAAGTTATAGAGCTTGGAAATAGCTTTCAAATGATTGGTCGTAAGTTAAAAAACCTTAATTAGTTGAGTTGCAAATGAACTTAAACCATTAAAAATAGCACTTTTTTAATTGTTTAATAACTTTGTTAATGATTATCGAATTTGTTTCTAACTTCCTAGAAGTATTTCCCTTGCGAGGCTGAATAAATACCAAAAAAATCAACTTGATCGGGTAAATAGTTTATGCATAATTCAATTTGTTAACTAAAAACATGAAATTTTTCAACGGAATTTCCCCACTTTTAGACCTGCGAATTTCGTTTTTTTTTTCTTGGAGAGTACAGTTAAGGAGTCTAACTTTAATTCCATTTAAATGGAAAATTGATTTTTTTTATTTAAGTGCATAGTAATAGACGTTAAAAAAGGGTATGTTTTTTTGACATAAACAAATGGAATAACTCGGCCAATTTCCACTTTATCGATTTCTTAAAAAGGGCATTTGATTTCATTTGTTTTCACAAAACTTTTCCCAAAAAAAAATCCGACCTAACTTCAAGGGGTGGGGAGTTAACTTTTTTTTAAAAAAAAATTCCTGACAAGTTAATTATTAATGTTTTTTATTAAAATTCGCACCACTTACAGTTTAATACATGTATTTTATGTAAAAAATTAAACATAAGGTTTTGTGCATTTATTTTTAATTTATAACAAGTAAAAGTAAATGTATCCATTTTTCAACCTCTGAACGGCGGAGTGGGGGTACTCGGAGGAGCGTGATTTTCGCCGCCACAACTGAATTCAGCCGTTCAAGTTTGCAAAAATGGTCATAACTTCGTTAATTATTTACCGATTTTTATCTTTCTTTTTTTAGTTTGATGTATTTTTTTATGCTGAATCCAAAAATGATTTTATATGTTTTCAAAATACAATATTTTTAATAATAAAAAAGAAAATTTTTTTTAACAACAAATTTTTAATTATTATTTATCATATTTGACAAAAAATTCTTTTCGTACATATAACTCCATTGAATTTAAAATAATATTATGACATAAAAAAATTCAAATTATTTACTCATGAGTGTGTAGCATTGTTGTATTGATAGTTGAACAGGCGTGCATATGTGAATTTTTTGTCAAATATGTTAAATAATAATTAAAAATTTGTTGTTAAAAAAATTTTTTTTTTATTATTAAAAATATTGTAATTTGAAAACATATAAAATCATTTTTGGATTCAGCGTAAAAAAATACATCAAATTAAAAAAAGAAAGATTAAAATTGGTAAATAATTAACGAAGTTATGACTATTTTTGCAAACTTAAACGGCTGAATTCAGTTGTGGCGGCGAGAATCACGCTCCTTCGAGTACCCCCACGCCGCCGTTCAGAGGTTGAAAAATGGATACATTTACTTTTACTTGTTATAAATTAAAAATAAATGCACAAAACCTTATGTTTAATTTTTTTACATAAAATACATGTATTAAACTGTAAGTGGTGCGAATTTTAATAAAAAACATTAATAATTAACTTGTCAGGAATTTTTTTTTAAAAAAAAGTTAACTCCCCACCCCTTGAAGTTAGGTCGGATTTTTTTTTGGGAAAAGTTTTGTGAAAACAAATGAAATCAAATGCCCTTTTTAAGAAATCGATAAAGTGGAAATTGGCCGAGTTATTCCATTTGTTTATGTCAAAAAAACATACCCTTTTTTAACGTCTATTACTATGCACTTAAATAAAAAAAATCAATTTTCCATTTAAATGGAATTAAAGTTAGACTCCTTAACTGTACTCTCCAAGAAAAAAAAAAACGAAATTCGCAGGTCTAAAAGTGGGGAAATTCCGTTGAAAAATTTCATGTTTTTAGTTAACAAATTGAATTATGCATAAACTATTTACCCGATCAAGTTGATTTTTTTGGTATTTATTCAGCCTCGCAAGGGGAATACTTCTGGAAAGTTAGAAACAAATTCGATAATCATTAACAAAGTTATTAAACAATTAAAAACGTGCTATTTTTAATGGTTTAAATTCATTTGCAACTCAACTAATTAAGGTTTTTTAACTTGCGACCAATCATTTGAAAGCTATTTCCAAGCTCTATAACTTTCAATTACAACTTTTTCCCCTAAAATTTAACCGGAAGCAACAGTAATCGAAAAACCATGTTTTTCGAACTTTGACGATTGTTTACACCATTTTTCGCAACCGGAAATGTGGTGCAAACTATGGGGCTCTTATTTGGGGCCCTCAAACTACAAGAAACTGCTTCGACTTTTCAGGTTGCACTTATGTGCACTTTTTGCACTCACCGACTGGCCTATGCACAGTACGTGCTCACTGGGTATATTACCGAATTCTTTGCATACAGATTTTGGATTGTTCCATACTTGTTTCGGATTTAATCTTTTAACTGGATTAAATTCGGAATATTGCGGACTGATTTCGTATTCTTTACATATTGATTTCGGATTATTTCGTATTTATTTTAGATGAGTTTTTGACGGACATAATTACGGATTGTTGCGTAATAATTACGGACTTAATTCAGAGACATTTAAGGTTACACCAGACTGATTTAGGATTCACAATTTCACTCGGATTGATGTTAGATTAATGTGGATCATTTTCGTACAATTATCGGACTAATCCACACTAATATACCCAGATTTAATCCGGATTAGTCCGAAATTTTTAGCAGGGATATAATATGATTCGGGTGGTCGTCTATTACCGGATTCTTAGCATACATATTTCGGATTGTTTTGCAATATGAATTTACCACACTAATTCCGAATTCAAGCAAACTAATGTCGGATTCTTTGTGTACAGATTTCGGATTATTTCGTATTTGTTTCGGATTATGCCTTTTATTTGGGTTAAATCCGGATTGTTGCAGACAATTTTCGTATTCGTTGCAGACAGCTTTCGGATTGTTTCGTACTTGTTTCGGAATAGAATAGAATAGACTTCACCGGTCATAAATTTGGATTGTTGCGGACTAATTACGGACTGAATTCGTAGACATTCAGGATTACTCCGGAGTGAATTCCGATTCAGGTTTTCGTTCGGATTGATATCAGACTAGCGCGGATTATTTTCAGACCTTTTTCGTACAATTTTCGGACTAATCCGTACTAATCTGTCCGTATTTAATCCGGAATTAGTCCGAGAAAATTTGATAATTTTTTTGTTTCTTTCTCACTCTACAACTCAAGAAATAGTTAACGAAATGACTTCAAATACGGTTTATTTTACGTAAAATTTAATAAGCTTTCTAACCGTATTTAAGTTTTTTTGTATCTCCTTTTATTTCCGAGATATGATTGAAAAAGTGATGACATGTTTTTTCATAGAGTCGCGTGCAATCGTCTTGATACTCGTGGACGGTAGTGTATTATTTCTTTAAATGAACCAGAAAATATGTTTCAATTAAATTTAAATATGGTTGATTAAAACAAAATTTGTTTTAATCAAATAAATCGTTTTCTCAGTGAATTGTATTCCAGCAGCTGACAAATAAATTTTACGTTGATACTTTCAAATTTATCCGCAAGTATTCGCTAGTAAATACACTGAAACAAATTGATCTTAAATTGAGTAAGAATTTGACTCAATTTGATACTTATCAAAAATGAGTATGCAGATGATGCAACGTTTCACATACTCATTTTTAGATGTAACAAATATGAGTACAAGTTTTTTCTAAGTAGACTTCTAATTCTCTTATGATTGCAAGAAACTTGGCACACCTCTTGCCAAAAATCTTCTATAAATTGTAAACTCTTTATACAAGTCCATAATCGTGATTCTGGCGATATCATCAATATCGCTCCATCATTTTAAAAAAATATTTATCTGTAATGGCGAAACATTTCTTATTGTCGGTTGTACTGAAATAGCTAAACATGTTACAAATATGAATTTGTGAATCTATAAGTAAGTCATTCAATTTCTGTCATACCTTATCGTAAATGATTTAATTAACTAAAACATGTTTACCAATAAAGGTCCTGGAATGTCGTTCTTACATACTTCGTTCAGAGGTACACCAAATTTTACTCTGTAAATAAACACAAAACATGAAGAAACGTAATTTAATAATGTATTTACAGTCTTACATAGCTGATAAGCCTTCACTTTTCTATACGTGTCGTATTTTGCCCAACAACGGAAAAACTGCGGTAAGTGCCATTGTCGCTTTGGTTAATTTCTGTTTCTTTACACTGCACAAAAACTGAAACTTAAGCGACAAAGTCACATTGAGATTTAAAATTATAGGGAAATATGTTAGTGTATTAGTAACATTAAAGTGTTGACATATCAGCTTATGGCTAATAAATAATGTAATTAAAAAGTATTATATTGTTAAAATATATTAAAATTAGCGAATTTAAAAAAAATCAAATATACAATGCGGAAATTTTATTTAAATGGAAAAACCTTGTCTCAAAATGAGTATCGTACGCTACACATTTTCATTTCACTTCATTTCATTTATTATAAACGGGTCTTTGAGCTACAACAGAAATATGACTCTTAGGTAGCGCCACGTTTTATGGCGTTTAACATTGTCTCATTTTGAGATGCTACAAAAATTAGACTGGGTTTTGTGTTGCGACTTAACAAATTAACCTATTTTAATTTATTACCCGTCATTTTAAAGCTATTTCTAAACTCTACAATTTTCAATCACACCTTATTTCCTTAAAGTGTAAAAAAAGAAACGTTCACCGAAAAAACAATATTTTTCAAATTTTAACGATTGTTTATAACATGTTCCGCAACTTCAAATCGAGAGAAAAGAATGAGGCTTTTATATGGAGCCCCAAACTATTAGAAACTGATAAGATATTGCTGCTTCCAATTTATTTCACTGCTTCACCTGGTTTCACCAACCATCGTCTTAATGAAGAATTATGTCACTTAGACAAAAAGAGTGATATTTTAGTCCCTTCAGATCGAGTTCTCGGTGGTTTATGTAATTTTGTTTTAGATCAGAAGGAGTTACCAAAGGATAATCCCCAGGGAATCGTTGACAGAGCCTTCGGAAATCTCTCTCATTTTACTCCTCAGACATTATTCACTAAATTAACGTCTGCTTTTGGCCCTGATTCAGAGATTTTAAAAAATTTTAAACAAATTCTTTAAATTATCTGTTGTGAAAGAGCCGAAACTATCGGAAACAGATAAGAACGTTTACTCAAGGAATTGCCTAATAAGAATATTCAAGGAGACCTTCGTACTGTTCCTCCCAGCGGAGAATATTTGTTCGATAAATGTAATCTACAGTCGTTAGATCAGTCTTTAGGAGGATCTCAGACGTGGCTAACCCTTCTTATCTGTCAAATAAAGAAAAATAAATGACAATCGATTGACGCAGCCCAAGTCATTCCAGTCATTTTTAAATTTCTGAAAGGAGTCAGAATTCCTCTGCCTTTGAAACGTCCTCTCATAAACCATTGTCGACAGTCCAAATTGAAGACGCGTCCCTCGCCGGAGATGTCAACTCAGATCAACCTTTTAATGAGTCAGAAGGTTCTCGAACGACCACTTACACCAAACGCAAGCTTCATCTCATCGATGTTTTTAGTCAACAAAGCAGTGGAAGAGTGAGACCCATATTCGACCTAAGCGGCCTCAACAGGCATGTGAAGGTAAGGAAATTTCAACTTATCTTTTACTTCAAAATTCCACAATTTTTTCAGAAAGAAAATTGGTTCGCTTAAAAATTTCTTTAGCTTACCTTCATGTACGGATCGCACTCTCACATCGACCTCTAGCTGCTCCTCAAATCTTTGCGACCATCACGAATTAGATTGCGGAAATCCTTCGTGCGCGAGGAATGAGGGTAGTGGTCTACTTGGACGATTTCCTCATTGCCTCTCAGAGCAAGATCAAATTGACCCAACAGATAAAATCAGCGATCGACCTTCTGGATTATTTGGGTTGGAAGGCCAACGATCATAAGAGTATCACGATTTCTTGTCAAGAGATGGATTTTTTGGGTGTCACGTGAAACACCAAACTCAATCAAATGATCATAAACTCGAGCTGTACCCTGAACTAGCTTCAGTGTCTTCTGGGACACTTAAATTTTGCAAGTTTCGTCGTCCTCAGAAGTGGTCTTCACTACCTCCAAAGATTTCTCAAGACCATTCGCCAGAACAGACATCGACAGAGGAAATCGATCCCATCTGTAGTGAGAAAGTGGTGGCGCGAAGCAACAGCTTTCACTTCTCTTCTTCACAAGAGCGAAGTCACCCACTTACTGTCGATAGACGCATCAAATTTCGGATGGAAAGCCAAATTTAGTGGCATCCATATTTCGGGATCTTGGACAGAAGAACAACGCAATTGGCACTCGAACAGGAAAGAAATGTTTGCTTTATTTAAATCCTTGTTACACCTTTCCCAGGAACTTCAAGGAGCTCACGTTTTAGTGCAAACACAACAGGACATTAGTAGCATATCTACAGAAGGAGAGAGACACCAAATCCTTGGAACTATTTAGCCAAATACACATTCCAAATACTCGAATTAATCGACAGCAAACCATCAAAGAATTTATCCTCTTTCGAAATGTCTAGAAGAACAGCAGCTCTATTACTCCTTGCATCCAGTCGACGAATTCATAATTTAACACTCCTTAAAATTTCCAAGGATTTCATCACAAATTTGGGAGATCAAATTATATTATAGCCAACATTTGGATAAAAAACAGATCGTCATAAGTTTCGACATCTGTACTACGAGATGCCGGAATTGATGCTTTCCCAGGCAGCATCAGGTCAGCGGTTGTTTCCAGAAGATGGTTCCCAGTTCAAGAGATATTGAATAGAAGCAACTGGAGATCATTCGGGACTTTCAGAAGGCATTATTGCAAACAAATTACAGACCGGGTATCTTATTCTAATTCTATTTTATTTAACAACTTCTCAGCTACGTAAGTGATTGTTTATTTTCACTATTTTACATAACATTACATTTCGATTGTAGGACACATTTCCCAATCCATTATTCCCACTCCAACCTTCTCGACGGACATATTTCCCGCAACCAATAATTCCCAAAGAAAGATTTTTCCAATATACCTACCCAATGCTAGAATTTTTCCCAATATGGGGCAAAATTCCTCAACTGTCAGGGTCAAAAAATAGATTTTCTCGAAACTTTGTCAAAATGTTAGGGTGATGTGGGGTGATGTGAAACATGGGGGGATGTGCAACACCGCCGATTTCTGATCTACAGTTCGATATTGAACAGAGCCAAGTATTGCCATTTGTTTGTGTCCTCAGTAGCTTGTTTTTTTATATAAAACTCACGAGACAGATCACAGCTAGGTTTGCTGTACGTAAGTTGACTTAAATTTCTCGAGAAGCAAATATTTCTCGCGCTTTACATTTCTAGTCGTTTCGTGAAGGGTTTTAATTTACTTTATAGATAAGAATGTACTTATTGTTGCTTTTTTAAGTGTTTTTAAATATTTTTTTATATTTTGTGTTTCGATTGCATTGTATTGCATACACATCATTTTTTGCAAAATATCATATTTGGGGTGATGTGCAACACTTTTTCCTGGGGTGGACGTAACTACTTTTTACGTGCCATAACTGCGATTCACATGATGAATGAAAAATTCTTAGTTATTTTAGTTTAATTATATTGCTCATTCAGTTATTAATAAATAAAAAATTAAACAAAAAAAATTTTTTTTCTTTGGTGAAGTCTTCACTTTTTAGAGGTCAACTATACCTTAGTAAATTTTTTTTAGCAGATTTCGATTAGTTTGCATTGAAAAAGCCTGAAATTAATAATTAAAGAGATTTTCATCGATATTTATGCATTACATACCTCAATTTTACTGTGGTTGCACATCACCCCAACTTTTTTGGAAAATGCAAAAACAGACGTTTTTGAAAAAGCGAAAAGTTTGTAGGAAAAATTTAAAATTCTAAAAATCTAATAATGCAGAAATATTCTATTATAATGCCTCTAAGTCATTCAATTTTGAAATATTTAAAAATTTAATTATTTGACATGTTTTTCGTCCAACGAAAAAAAAACATTGCACATGACCCTCACATCACCCTACTATTATTAACAGAAGTGTAAATATGAATTATTATTGCTTTTGATAAAATATTTTTGGAGGTACGGAGTTTCAAAATTTTGACTTTTGAAAATATCTTTTTTTGATCCCATTAACGCCCACCAGGACGCAAAATGTACCATGATTTCACGATTCTTATTTTGTATGAAATAATTAGTTTAAAATTTTAGGAAATACCATTTCCGACGTAAAATTTATCGCTCTTTCGGAATATGAAGCTAAAATTTGTTTATAATTATCGAAAAAAAATTTATAACAATTTTATTGCAAAAAACACACTTTTTTACGAAAAAAATTTTTTTCAATTATTATTTTGACATGGAAAACTAAAGAATATAGTCTCCAAAGCACAAAATTCAAGATGGTGGATACGAAAATGGCCATTTTTCCAAAATGCAAAAGGCTGAAAAAAAATTTCGGGTAATTTTTTTCAAAAGTTATTAGATTTGCTTGAAAATGGTTACTCACTGATTTTTGGGGTCGCTGATTACAAATCTGATGTTACTTTTTAAAATTCAAAATGGCGGATCCAATATGGTGGACAATTTTTTTAAAAGTGATTAAATTCGCTTGAAAATAGTTACTCGGGGGTTTTAGGGGATCCTGATTACGAATCTAATGTCACTTTTTTAAAATTAAAAATGGTGGATCCAATATGACGGCCAATTTTTTAAAAAGTAATTGTTTTTGCTTCAAAATGGTCATTAGGCGGTTTTTGAGGATGCTAATTACGAATCTGACTTTAGAACAATATTATGTTTATCCTTCACGTCCGTTAGCCGTCAACAAAATTTTATTGACGTTGCCCAGTTCTTACGACAAGGAGGTCGACGTGCAAAAAAGCTACTTTTTTATTTTATTTAAAAATTTTTTTTTGGCTATTTTAATATTTTTTAAAATAAATAATATAAAATTTTAATTCTGCTCTCTAAATCTGAATCAACGATAATTATGACACTTATATAATTATGACATTTTTTATACAATGATAAAAAAGAGACTAACACTACATGTGGTTTGATTGAAAATAAGTGACGCACATATATATGCCACATTGAATGCACAATTTTTGTGTCCTTTTGTTGAACTTTGCATAAAAGTGTTGCCTTTTTCGAGGCAAAATCAAAAAAAAAATTTTTTTAATTAAATTAATTAATTAACTAATTAATTATTAAATTTTTTGCACGTCGACCTCCTTGTGGTAAGAGCTGGGCAACGTCAATAAAATTTTGTTGACGGTTAACGGACGTGGAGAATAAACATAATATTGTTCTGATGTTAGATACGTAATCAGCATCCGCAAAAACCCCCGAATGACAATTTTCAAGCAAAAACAATTACTTTTTAAAAAATTGGCCGCCATATTAGATCCACCATTTTTAATTTTAAAAAAGTGACATCAGATTCGTAATCAGGATCCCCTAAAACCCCCGAGTAACTATTTTCAAGCGAATTTAATCACTTTTTAAAAAATTGTCCACCATATTGGATCCGCCATTTTGAATTTTAAAAAAGTAACATCAGATTCGTAATCAGCGACCCCAAAAATCCCTGAGTAACCATTTTTAAGCAAATCTAATAACTTTTGAAAAAAATTACCCGAAATTTTTTTCCGGCCTTTTGCATTTTGGAAAAATGGCCATTTTCATATCCGCCATCCTGAATTTAAAAAAAAGTAATTATGAATTTTTATAGCTGAGAGTTCGAGGACGCGATATTTTGTGTTTTGGAGACCATATTCTTTAGTTTTCCATGTCAAAATAATAATTGAAAAATTTTTTTTTCGTAAAAAAGTGTGTTTTTTTGCAATAAAATTGTTATAAATTTTTTTGCGATAATTATAAACAAATTATAGCTTCATATTCCGAAAGAGCGATATACGTCGGAAATGGTATTTCCTAAAATTTTTAACTAATTATTTCGTACAAAATAAGAGTCGTGAAATCATGGTAAATTTTGCGTCCTGGTGGGAGTTAATGGGTTAATATATTGATAAGTAAAATTAATCATGACTCATAGGAAAAACTCCAAAAATATTTTATCAAATTTAAAAATAATTCATATACACTTTTACCAATAATAGTAACATTTTGACAAAGTTTCGACAATGTGAAAACAATAGATTGGAAAAAGAATACTTTTGGTAAACAATACTTCTGGAAAATAATAGGTTGGGAAAAATTGTTTATGGGAAAAAGAAAGATTGGTAATTTTAACTATTGGGAAAAATGGATTCGGAAATGTGTCCACCAACTTTACATTTCTTACTATTCGGAATCGAAATTTGTTAAATTTCATTATATTTCTCACATAATCTCCAGCAGATAACAAACACGTCTCTCATGTGGTTGACGTGTATCGGCCGATAGCATATAATATAAATGTTTTGCAATAAAACAAAACATGTATTATATTATATGCGAAAGCCGATACACGGTATCCCGATAAGTATCTTGCTAGTTAAAATACTGTGACGAAAGACACAGTATTCACTGCGCAGGAGATCACAGACAAATATATTAATCTGAAAGTTCAATATGTATAATATAAATAAGACAGTGTATCATTTGGTGGATTCCACGTCAGTTCAACACACTTATTTTAATGACTTGTTGGGATTTGCCTGTAATTTTGTAAATTCATTACTTTATAGTGATAAACAACTGCACCAAATATTTTTTGAAAATTTTGAAAATTACCAAAAATATGGCATTTTCAAAATTTTTGTCCTTTTTTTAAAGTGCTATAACTTTGGTTCTAATTAACTGATTTTGGATTTTAAAAAAAGAATTTCTTTGGTTTCAAGTATATTTTAAGTAAAAATTAATATAAAAAAAAATTCAAAAATTTTTTTTTTGAAATTTTGAAAAATTAAAAATTCGTTTTGGAAAAAATATCATCTTCGATTTTTTTTTTAAATTTTACTAAATGTTAGGGCAAATGTGCTTTACATGTCCTGTAAGTTTCATCCTGGGATCTCAAAGGGATTCGGAGTAAAAAAATAAAACGTAACCACAAATTACGAGCATGTGGGGCTAAATTCCTCAACTGCCCAGGTAAAACAATGAATTTTCTCTAAACTTTGCTAAAATGGTACTATTATTAGTAGAAGTGTAAATATTAATTTTTTTTGAATTTGATAAAACATTTTTTGAATTACGGAGTTTCAAAATTTTGATTTTTTTGAAAATATCTTTTTTTCGATTTAATATATTGATAAGTAAAATTAATCAAATTAAAAGTATGAATAGTGGTTTTTAAAGGGGTTTTCACGGGCTATAAGCTAGTGATGAAAAAAAAGTTGTTTTCTGTCAATTTGACCTTGAAATTCAAGGTCAAATTCTTAATTTCAATATACAGTAGAACCCGGTTAATACGATCCCGTTTAATACTATTTCCCGCTAAAGACGCTCATTTATGGTGGTCCCTGCAATTAAAGACATACATTTTATATCCCACCTAATACGTTTTCCCGCATAAGACGCAATCTTAGTGCGGTCCCTACAGAATCGTATTAACCAAGTTCTACTGTATCTCAAAATCGGTGTTTTTTATTTTTTCG
Source organism: Leptopilina syphax (assembly GCA_032872505.1). NCBI lineage: Eukaryota > Metazoa > Arthropoda > Insecta > Hymenoptera > Figitidae > Leptopilina > Leptopilina syphax. Next base: position 23,304,638 of record CM065472.1, on the reverse strand, counting down.
TAAACTATCCCAATCGAAAGCTTACATTTTTTCATATGAGCCATGTAAAACTCAGAGTGGGACCATGGATCTTTTTGAAGAAATTAATTATAAATCATCATTTTCTATGTAAAATAATGATAAATTATTATTTTCCTCAAAAATTCTCATGGTCCCACTCTGAGTTTTACATGACTCATAGAAAAAAGGTCACCAGCTTATAGCCCGTGAAAACCCCTTTAAAAATCACTATTCATACTTTAAATTTCATTAATTTTACTTATAAATAAATTAAATCGAAAAAATATATTTTCAAAAAAATCCAAATTTTGAAACTCCATAACTCAAAAAATATTTTATCAAATTCAAAAAAAATTAATATTTACACTTCTACTAATAATAGTAACATTTAAGCAAAGTTTAGAGAAAATTCATTGTTTTACCTGGGCAGTTGAGGAATTTTGCCCCATATGTTCGTAATTTGTGGTTACGTTTTATTTTTTTACTCCGAATCCCTTTGAGATCTCAAGATGAAACTTACAGGACATGTAAAGCACATTTGCCCTAACATTTAGTAAAATTTTGAAAAAAATCGAAGATGATGTTTTTTCAAAAATGGATTTTTAATTTTTCAAAATTTCAAAAAAAAAAAATTTTTGAATTTTTTTTTATTTTAATTTTAACTTAAAATATACTTAAAACCAAAGAAATCCTTTTTTTAAAATCCAAAATCGGTTAATTAGAACCAAAGTTATAGCACTTTAAAAAAAAAGACAAAAATTTTGAAAATGCCATATTTTTGGTAATTTTCAAAATTTTGAAAAAATATTTGGTGGAGTTGTTTATCACTATAAAAGTAATGAATTTACAAAATTACAGGCAAATCCCAACAAGTCATGAAAATAAGTGTGTTGAACTGACGTGGAATCCACCATTTACATTTTTATTGACAATGCTTATGTTTTAAAACAGCCCTTCTGCCACTTTTCGATTTTCTCGTGTTTAAGGAGGTTGTTTACAGGTATGCAGACATTCAAAAAAAATATTGAATTGACAATAAAGAATTTTTTAATATTATTGTTATTCCTATCTTCTGCAAGAAAAAATATCAAATTTCAAGAATAAAATTTAAAACTTACAATAATTGTTTATTTAGTTATTTTTCATATGATCAAACTTTTCTTCATATTAAAAGGTTAAACTTTTTCAAAACTGATTCGATTTAAATCAATGATGGCTTATTTTCTTCAGAAAATGATTCTCTATAACTTGACCGCTCAGATTTATAAACAAATGCACCGTTTTGAAAATATGCTTATTTGTTTAAAAAAAGTGATTTAATTTTAAAAAATTTCTTTAAACAAATAAGTATATTTTCAAAACGATGTATTTGTTTATAAATCTGAGCGGTCAAGTTATAGAGAACCATTTTCTGAAGAAAATAAGCCATCATTGACTTAAATCGAAACAGTTTTTAAAAGTTTAACCTTTTAATATGAAGAAAACTTTGATCATATGCAAAATGACTAAATAAACAATTTTTGTAAGATTCAAATTTTTTTCTTGAAAATTGATATTTGTTCTTCCAGAAGATACAAGTAACAATAATATTAAAAAATTATTTAATGTCAATTCAATAATTTTTCTAAAGGTCTGCATACCTGTAAACAACCTCCTTAACGTGTGCGCCACTTCTCAAAAGTGGTCTGAACAGCGAATCTAGCTGGACAAAAACAAGTTTATTAAACTTACTATAATAGATTTTTACAGCAAACGTTTCTAACATTTTCTGGGGTTACTGATTAGGAATCTGAAGCCAGTTGTTAAAAATTCAAAATGGCGGATTCAATATGGCGGCCGAAAAGGTACAAAATCAATTAGATTTGCTTAAAATTTGCCATTTAGGGGTTTTTATACAAATATGAAGTTAAATTTGAAAGAAGTTAACAATTTTTTTTTTCAAATATGAAGTTAGTTTATGAATAAGGCAAAATTCCTCACCTGACCAGGTCAAAAAATCTATGTTGTTGAATTTTCTTGAAACTTTGCCAAAATGTTACTATTATTTGTGGAAGTGTAAATATAAATTATTATTGAATTTGATATAATATTTTTTGAGTTACGGAATTTCAAAATTTTGACTTTTCAGAAAATATATTTTTTTCGATTTAATATAATATTGATAAGTAGGGGAGAGTGGGGCAAACCGGACCAATGGGTAAACCGGGCCCCTCTCAATATTTCCGAAATAGCGAAATTGGAAAAAGTGTTGTTTACAAATTTAAAACAACCATATTTAGTAAACCTTATTTTTTCAATCAGACAGTTTTAGCTTCCGTTTGTGCGACGAAGGTAGCAAAAGTTTTTTTTTAGTTTTTTTCTGCACTTTTACGAATTTTTTCTTAAGGAAATTCTGAGGAAATCGTGTAATGTTTCCAAATATTAGGTCTTAGGTTTTGAAGGTACACACCTCAGGAATATGGTGGTAAATACCACCAAAAACTTTGATGAATTTGCAAAGCGTTTCTTTTTGACAAACATTTATTCTCAAAATGGGACTGTGGTGCAAACCGGACCGTTTTCGGTGGGGCAAACCGGCCATAGGATATTTCCATTGAATTAAAGTTTTATAAAAATTATTTTTAAATAAAATGTTTTTTTTATTAAAATATTTACTTACAATGAAATAGTATATTAAGCAACAAGGGTATAAAGGCAGCCATTTGTTTACGGTGATTCTTGTGACACGAGTGGAGGTCGAGGGCGCCCCGAGACTTCCACTCGTGTCACAAAAATCATCGTAAACAAATTGGCTGCCTTTATTCCCGTGTTACTTACGATATTTTTTATTCCTAATGCACAAAAGTGGCGATTTCAGATAGCAGACGACAGGGAATACACACTGTTCCTAAACCAAAAAAAAGTTTCACAAAAATGGATCCACAATCTGGTTGTCGGGAATGTTTCTGCATCAGACCAAATGTTAAAATCCGTTGAGATCAAAATCCTAGCTGATCCTTTTTTCGAGTTATCAATATATTTACATGCAAATTTTTGCAAAACGTTTAAATTAAAACTTTGTAACTTCATGTAGGACATCCAATCACGCAAAAGGTATCTTAAATATTTTTTATATGTAAATATATATCATTACATTTAAAATAAGACCTAAATAAAGAAAATTGATTAATATTTATCAAAATTTCGGGGTTTTTCAATATAAAGATTAGTTAAAAGTTGGTTTTGAACTTTTTTGATATTTCAGGTAATATTTCCGTAACCTTTATATTTCTTTTAAGTGTATTAATTATATTTTAATAATATTTGCACAAAATTTTATTTATTTGATTGAAAAAATACAAACAATAAGACATATTATGTAGACAAATACAAAAAAAATTTTATTACGTTAGGGTCCCCACTTTGCCCCACATTCCCCTAGTTGGACACTTAAGGATACGTTCTTATTAGAGGTGTGCATTTAATCGAGTCAAACTGAACATAATCGACTCGACAACAGAAAATTTGAATCGGAGATAATTCGAGTCGAACTAGTCAATTCGAAAATCGGCGTTTCGAATTTCGAATTGCTCAACTCGACTCGGTCTACTTTCGATTCGAATCGGCCAATTCGAAGTTTCGACTTTCGAATTGCTCGACTCGATTCGATTTTCGAATAAATTCGTCCAATTCGAAACACAACATACTGCAACACATCATAGCACATTACATAGAAATTCGAAAGTCTAACTTCGATTTTCGAATTGGCCGACATTATTCGAAAATCGAGTCGAGTTGAGCAATTAGAAATTCAAAACTTCGAATTGGCCGATTCGAATCGAAAGTAGACCAAGTCGAGTTGTGAAAATTCGAACCTTCGAATTTCGAATTGACAAGTTCGAATCGAATTTTCTCTCGATTCGAATTTTGCACACCTCTAGTTCTTATATTATGCATTTTTTCTTTAAATAATAAATAGTTATTGCTTGTTTGAGAACATCAATTAAAGGAGTTTTTCACGATTAAAAATCATATTAATTTGTTACAAATACTTGAGTATTTAATAAAATATAGTTAAAGCATTTTATTGAAAAATCACGAAAGCTTCAGTAGTAGGAAATAATTTTTAAATTGCTTACTGCTGAAAAATTGAATTAAAACTTATTAGAAGTTGATAAAATAAGACTTAAATCTTATAAGTTTTAATATTTATGATTAATTATTAACAAAACTTTGTGCTACTCATTACGCAACTCGATAATGGTTGTATCTACAGTTGGACACTATGATTTTTAAAATAAAAGATAAAAAATCTTTTGTTTAAATATAATGTACAATAACACTACCTTTCTTCATAAAATATAAACTTCACACGTTCGACCAGTATATTCTTTAAAGTAATTATCAGAATGCATTAAAATTTATTTAATAAAAAACACGAAAGTGTCCGACTACCGACACTATAAAGCTATAGTAATTCTTATGTGAAATCCTGCAAATAATAAAGCAGCAACACACTTTTTATATAAAAAATCAAGTTTAAATAATCTTAATATGAAATTGTATTAAAATAAAACAACAGAAGGTTATTTTTATCAAATACAATAAATTGCTGTGAGCATGGTATACAAAGAACACCATATCTTTAACAAATATCAATCAATTTTTTTCATTGAGGTCTTATTTTAAATGTATACCCTGTCGAAAATATCTTGGGCAAAGCGTGTTTAAATAGTGTTTTATAGAATGTTTATTGTGTGTCGATTATGTGTTTGTGAACACAATAAAGTGTGTCTAATCCGTGTATTTTGGAACGCTTTGAGTGTTTGGAAAACACTGAATTGTGTGTCAGAAGTGTGTTTATAGAACACACAATGTTCAGGTAAAAATACTCTTAAAACACTCTTTTCACATTCATGAAACCCTGATCTACTAATTAAACACACACTTAACATTATCTTTACAACCTTTTTAAAGTTTTATGTTTCTATAGTAATCTGCCATTAAAAAAATATTTAAATTACAGTAAAAAAATATTCCATTCTGTTCTTGCATGTCATACATACTTGGAATGTTTATACCTGTCGACGAAAATTTGTTTCGCTATTTATCTAAATATTTACAATCACTAGGTCTCGAACGCAAGGCGCAGCTAGGAGTGGATTAGAAATCACACGCTCTACCAACTGCGCCACGGAGGCTCATGAAAGGAAGTTTAGAATTTACATATGTAACGAAGGAACTATGAAAATGTGCTATGTAACTTGAAGAAAGGATACTGTATTTGCAACAATAGTATAATTATTTTATGTATAATATACATTATATTTAATATGTTATGTTATTGAAGAATGTTAATTTTCAAAGTTAAAAGTATAAGGAAAGGCTTAAGGTATTAGTCGCGCTGCTGGCTCTGGCCAAAATTTTACTGGGCCGCTTACTAGAGTGGGGCATCAGTGAGAGTGAGAGAGACAGTTTAACTCCCCACTCTATTCGTTCGTACCCACACAGCACATGATATTTCCTTAATATTTCCTGAATATTTCACTGAAATATTGAAATATTTCAGTGGAAAGTTCTAGAAATATTTCTGCAAACAGGAAAATGTCCGCTTATGTGGGAATATTGACGCGAAAGTTGAGAAAATATTTCATTGAAATATTTTGGAAATATTCAACTGAAATGATGTGCACTGGTCGAACTCAGTTTCTATGGCCTGTAGAGCTGCGCAGTAGTTTTTGGCTTACTATATCCTATGGGTTTTAAAATATTTCAGAAAATTCCTATTGGTTTGAGGTGTTTAACAAATTTTTCCATTTTGTGAAATATTTTCACAATATTGCAGAATCTTTATGTGTAATATTGCAGGAATATTTCAATGAAATATTTTCTCAACTTTCGCGCCAATATTCCCACATAAGCGGACATTTTCCTGTTTGCAGAAATATTTCTAGAACTTTGCACTGAAATATTTCAATCTTTCAGTGAAATATTCAGGAAATATTCAGGAAATATCATGTGCTGTGTGGGTATGAAATTTCATATAATTTAACTATTTTTTTACCTTTCTGTCAATATATTTATAGTTTGGTGCGGTCAAAAAATGTCATGTTTTTTTTATGCATTTGTTTTATCTAATTGAATACTTTGGCAGTTTTATTTCAAAATCTGACGATTAGTTATCATATAAATAATTATTAAACAAATTTAATACATGCATTGAGTACTCTCTCCATGCAAAACGTATGAACTTTGAATTCATTTTTTGAAGCTTTGAAACGGTCAAAATTAATTAAATTGGTCTCATTCGGTAGATAAATACTTCAGGAATAAGTATGTAAAATTTGAAAAAAATCTGACGAAAACCATTTTACGCGACTAATACCTTAAAAGTTAATTTTTAAATGAAATATTAAAGCAATAAATTTAAGCTTAATTAATGAATTTATAACAAGTGTCCTATAACAATGTGACCACTTCGGTGACCACACTGTTATGGAATACTTATAGAACGTGTTTGCTGGGATAATAATATACGAATGAAACATATACACGGAAAGAAAGTTATTATCAAATTTTATAAAAGTATTTTACAAGTATAGGACAAAATGCGATAAAGGTAAATTTTGATATCAGAAACACTAAACTTTTAAAAAACTTATAAAATTTAGTAAAGTTATATTAAAATTTGTTACAAGTTTATGATACTTGATATAACTTTACTAAATATCATATAAATTTTTATAAAGTTTAATACTTCTGATATAAATATTTACCTTTGTCGCATTTTGTCCAACACTTGTAAAATATTTTTATAAAATTTGAAAATAACTTTCTTTCTGTGTTCATACTTGTTCAGATAGTGTTCTCTAAACATACTATAAACATACAACTTGAGTGATTCATTGTTTTCCAAAGCATGTGAAATCATTGTTTAGTAATACTGAACAAACATACAAATGTTTGTCAAAAGATAGTTTCAAGTATGTTCATTGTAAAATATACAATAGTTTGTGAACTTAGTGTTTTCAAAACATGGTATGAACCCTGATATGTATGTCAAGAAAATGTCTTATGACTGTTTACTCTTAATGTGAGTAACATGTTTAAATAGTGTTGAATGAATGATTTATTTACTATAAAAAGTATGTCAGAAGTGTGTTCAAAATATGTTTAAATATAGAAGTGTGTTTCAAGATACTGAGATCTGTGTTTGAGCAAAATAAAACTATTTTCAAACATCATGAAACCCACATTTGTTGGTGAAATTTTCGACAGGGTAATTACATATATTTACATACAAAAATATTTCAGATACTTTTTGCGTGATTAGTTTGCCTACATAAAGTTACAAAGTTTTAATTTGAACGTTTTGCAAAAATTTGCATGTAAATATATTGATATCTCGAAAAAAGGATCAGCTAGGATTTTGATCTCAACGGATTTTTACTTTTGATATGATGCAGAAACATTTCGAACAACCAGATTTTAGATCCATTTTTGTCAAACTTTTTTTTGGTTCAGGAACAGTGTGAATAAAAGTCAGTCACTTGTTCGACTTATATGAAAATGGCGGCCGTTTTCTCCCTTGGGCAAAAATAACGCATGGGATCAGCGGTTATGTTTGCACATGGGAGAAAATGGACGCCATTTTCATCCCTGGTTGAAAAACCGGGCAGATTTCGGACTAATCCGAAATTTGTCCGAAACAAAGCGGTTTATGGTCAGGTTTTTGTCACCCGAAATTAATCCGGAAAAATCCGAACTCTATACGGTTTGTGAACAACTAGTGAATCCGGAGTTGGTCCAATAAAGTCCAAAATTAATATCAGTTAATTTTAACTAGAGAATCCGGAATTAGTCCCAAGCAATAAAAATTTACCTATCGCGGTTTTATTTACATTAACTTAAAATTTCTAACGCTTGGGGATTCGAACCTACACCTATCTAACATTATAACGCACCGAAATCGAATACACTTACCACTATACTACGCTCGCATGGGAGTTCAAATTCATAATAGAATTTATAAAGTGCCACGAAAAGAAATGACAAGAAACTAACACATAGTCAGTGTTAATTTTTATATTGAAACAAGATAACTAATAATACTAGTAAATTTGTAAAAACAAATTGTAACTTCAGAATTAAATATTTTATTTACCATAAGTAAATACCCTGAATAAAAAGTACACGCAGAAAAATCCGATTGAAAATTGTGGAGTTCAGCACTAGTAACTTAGATTTCATTCCCAAACTTGTCTACCTTTGCGGCTCCAGGATAGAAAACAGGGAAATGAATCGTAAAAGGTTTAAAGCACGTCAGTAGGCTTAAAATGTTTTCGTTCTTATGCACACTTATACGCGGAACAAAGCAGACTGAACACATTGATAGGCGCTTCTGGGCGGAGTCCAAGGCAAGTCTAGTGCCGAGTCCCATACTGAATATAATGTGAGCAGATCTTCTAGTGACCTACATTATTACTTTTATTTGTCAAAATATTTACTTTTGTTGGAATATTCAATTTGAAACTAAATATAAAATCTAAAAATGAAACAACTGAAAATATTAGAATACTTTGAATTTTATAAAACTTCTCACTGGGATTTTTTTTATTCTTTAGATATTTAAACGTCAAATCAAATACAAGTCCTTTGCCATTTTTACTAAAATGATTTGTTTTAAAACGTTTAAAGAAAGAGATTATATTTAAATATCTACAGATTAAATAAAAATCCCAGTGCAAAGATTTTTAAAATTCAAAGTAGGTATTCTCTATTTTTTACATATTATTTCATTTTAGACTTTACATTTAGTTGCCTAAATTCAACATTACAATAAAATATAATAACAATTAGGCATTGCACAACCGGCTAAAAACAAAATAAACACACACCTAACATCAAAATGAGATCAAACATTTCACATAGATATTCTTCCACATTCATTTGTAACACTAGAACTTTATTACAAAACTGCACTCACTATTATATTTAAAACTAGAATTTTTATTAATTGAAACAATTAATACACTACGAACTACACCGAGACTTCCGTGTATATATCAAAAACGAAGAAACTGAACAAACGCGGGCGCAGGCGCGCCACAGAGTTTCGCATTCCTAATAACTGTTTGGGAATGAATCTAAGGACTCTCGCACAGAACAGTCCCCGTTTAAGTGAACGTTGATACAAAGTTTGTAACAATTGAGTAGCTGAATTAAAATAAATGCGAATAATAATAATTGTACCTAATTCTTTTCACCTTTTAATTAATTACGGAATCTGATTGCACTTGTTGAAAGAAGACTATTGGCGTTTATTAAGATATTTAGCATTGATCTTCATTGAAAATCATTCCTAAACTTTTTGGGATTGGAATCTAAAATTTAATATTCCTCCCTACGATAATAGAAATTACTCAAATGATTTTATATTCAGTCCGAAATCTGAATTTTCATTTTTCTCCGTGTAGGACCGATTTCGGACTAATCCAGAATTTGTCCGCAACAGTACGGTTTATTGTGGAGTTTTTTCACCATGATTTAAGTTTGAAATCAATACCGTTTTTTATCACTATTGAATCCGTAATTAGTACGGTTTAGTCTGCAGCATGAAGGAGTATAAGGAGAAGTATGTATATGTATCCCTATTGACTGCACTTGACTGCGTAAAATCGCCATGCACGCAAATTGGCATACCGAAAATTTGTTCACTGATATTAGCGCCCCTACAGGAGAAAATATATACCCTCCATGCTGTCCATGATAAGTTTTGTTTACGTAGTTTTTTTGGTTATGTACACGGAAAAAATTTTGGTGCACCAGTCGTTCCTACTAGTGCACGAGATATACCAAACCGCAGGACGAATGTTGTCCTAGCGCTTAGTATAGCAGACGTACCGTTTTGTGACAGCAGGCGCACCCTTTTGGTGAGCCCTCTGCATTATTTAATAGAGCAGACGATATACTGCACCTATACGGATAACATACGTCCCATTTTCGTGCATCTGACGCGCCAAAACGAGGTAACAGTGCGCTGAACTACTGGTACAACAGCTGTACTATAGGCAGCGCAAATGATGCACTAAAATTTTTTCCGTGTACCAAGTTGATAATAACAATAAAATAATAGTAATATGAATTGTTTCATAAAAATAGCATGTCTAGTTATAAAGCAAATAAAAATGCTTCTGAAAAAAGTGTTTTTTCAAAGCACCGAGAATGATAAGTTTATTTAATATACTATTTTGTAAGGGTAAAAGTTTTTATACTTTTACCAACAGATATTTATGAATTTAATGCAAAGAATTTTCGGTTGTTTATTTGGAGTCCCGGTAAGAAGCGAGGAATAGAAAAAGATTAAGTTTCCAGAAATATTCTGTTAAACGAGGATTTTTTAATCTTTCTGAATAGGCGAATTTACAAAAAAACCTAATTCCTCTGTGAACAGCAAAATATCAGAAAAATTAATTCTTCTCTATTGTTCGTGTCAATGGATTGTAAAACACTTTTCCCAAAACAAGTTTTCCAACGATTTCTTTTCCCAAAAATCTTTTTTCCCAAAAAAACTTTTCCCAAAGACAATTTTCCCAAAAAGTTTGAATAATTTAATTACTTCTTTATCACTCAGAAAAAAATTTGTTCAAAACAACCAAATTTTGGTTGAATCAACCAAATAAATGCATTGCTATTCAGTAAACCAAACGTTTGTTTGATTCAACCAAAAAATTTGTAATTCGATTAAGAAAACATACAAGCTCGGATGATGTTTACCGACGACTAACTGAAACCTATTGTGCCAACCTTCAGATAAATTGTTTGCCCGTGCAAAAAATTTCCTTTTCTAGATTTAATTAATTCAGCTTTGTCCATATTTAATAAAAATTTCAATTTATAAAATACTCCGAATTTTGACAATCTTTCAAAAAAGGTAACCACAATTTTAACTGCAGAACTGACAAACAAATGAAGGTGGTTGCAAAAAAACAAATAATGAAACAAAATTTGAATTTCATGTTTTCGAATATGAATAATTTCTATGAGACAATTTTTATTTGATTGGGAAAAGGTTTTGGGAATGTCATATTTCTTGGGAAAAGCTTTTTTGGGAAAAAAGATTTTTGGGAAAAGAAATCGTTGGGAAACTTGTTTTGGGAAAAGTGTCCCCCTACCTGTCAATGAGATGATAAAAAAATTAAGAATTTCTATTTTTTTGAATGCGCAAAATTTTTCTGCTTCTCAACGTTACAAAAAAAATAAAGAATCCTATCCTTTTGAATCGACAAAGTAAATCTTGTAAAAGCGAATTGAAAAAAATAAGAAATAGCTATTCTTTTTAATCGATTTTAAGCGATTCTACGTAGTCAATTCAAACGAATAGAAATTGTTTATTCTTTTCAATTGACTGCTTCAAATTTTAGAAACGCATTAAAAGGAATAGAACTTTAGACAAAGAATTTAAAAAAGCCTAATCTTTTCAATTATTTGTAGGAGCTCCTCTAGTTATTGTCTTAAAATAAAACGCAGTGACAGCTATTTTTCGCGTCGTGTAAATTTCATTGTGATTTCAGTGCTAAATTATTAAAATGAAATATTAAAACTAGCGAAAATATGGTTAAAAGCGCACAGTGCTTACGATAAAATAAAAAAATCTCTTATTGAAATAAATGAAAGAAATTTTCAAGTGTTCAATATTTAACGTCAAGTTTTCAAAACCTAACCTTTTTTTCAAGTGAAATATTGAGTGATAGTAAAGCAATTCAGTGAAATAGAAATTTTTACTGATTTGTTGTACTCTCTCACTCTTTTGAATGCGCGTTTCATATTTTGGTGAAGCCAATTAAGAATAATGGATTTTGCGGCTTTTCCTTGCTCCACCGAGGAATTGGATTATTTTGGAAATTCGCCCATTTAAAAGAAGTGAACTTCTGAATTCTTTTTAATTCCTCGCTTCTTACCGGGGTCCTTTCTATTTATATATTGCATAAAACAATTTAATTCTGTTCATCTATTTTACAATATAACACTTAGAGGATCCTCTAACCTTAAATAACAATCAGCTGTCAAAGATAAAAATACTTAAAATGTAAAATTGCACTTATTTCTCCCGTTTGGCGGCGCTGTTATCAGTGAACATGAAGTTAGTCAGATCATATGCAACTAGGCACGTGAGATAATCTGAGCGGGAGGTTTGACGTCGAAGTATAATGATGTGCACCGTCGATTATTGTCCGGTACACACCATTAGAATTCGACTGTCGATAAACCGGTTGTACTCAGAGAGATTTCCTACAGTTTCCCTCTTCTCTGGCGAGAAAACCCATTGACGGGTGGTCCAGGCAAATGCGAGTACTCCTAACCTCAAAGTCGTTCTGTAGAAACGCAAAAACAAGTTGGTATATAAGAGTGTGTGTTCTGACAGTTGGCTAAGCCTAAAGTCATTTAAAAAAAAAAAAAAAAAAAAAAAAAAAAAAATGCAACTAGTAAATGCAGAAGTAATCTGGTTGGTTTAACCAGTGAATCCGCAGCTAATCCGAAACAGTCTGCTTATGAACAGGTTTTTGTTCTAAAATCATTCTGGATTAAGTCTTTGAATTGGATTGAATATGGATTGTATTGAACTGTCTGTGGATTGTATATATTTACAAATTCTTATAATAATAAGACTTATTTTTGGACTGGGGTGTTTTGATCGGATATTATTCGGATTGACGCTGACTATTACCGGATTCTTTGCATACAGATTTTAGATTGTTCCATACTTGTTTCGGATTAAATCTTTTAACTGGATTAAATTTGGAATATTGCGGACTGATTTCGTATTCTTTACATATTGATTTCGGATTATTTCGTATTTATTTTAGATGAGTTTTTTGACTGACATAATTACGGATTGTTGCGTAATAATTACGGACTTAATTCAGACATTTAAGATTATTCCAGACTGATTTAGAATCCACAATTTCACTCGGATTGATCTTAGATTAACGCGGATCATTTCGTACTATTATCGGACTAATCCACACTAATATGCCCGGATTTAATTCGGATTAGTCCAAAATTTTTACCGGGGATTTTTATTATTTTTTTATTCGGGTGACCGTCTATTACTGGATTCTCAACATAAATATTTCGGATTGTTTCGGAATATGATTTTGCCACATTTAATTTCAAATTATTGCGGACTAATACCATATTTCTAACCTACAGAGTTCAGATTGCTCCGGACATTTTGCGGATTAAGTTTTTTTAACTAGATTAAACTCGGATTGTTGCGGACTGATTCCGTATTCTTTACATATTGATATCGGATAATTCCGTACTTATTTCAGAAGTATTCTTCACGGGCCATAAATTCAGATTATTGCGGACTAATTACGGACTGAATTCGTAGACATTCAGGATTACTCCGGAGTGTTTTCGGATTCAGGTTTCCGTTCGAATTTATATCAGACTAGCGCGGATCATTTTCGGACCTTTTTCATACAATTTTCGGACTAATCCGTACTAATATGTCCGTATTTATTCCGGACTTAATCCGAAATTTTTACCAGGGATATGGTCGAACAAACCCGAATAAAAAAGTAAAGCGGACTACATACAGCCTATGTAACACTAATGTAGAATTTAAATCGGCCTACTACATAGGACATTTTATGTACATTCTAGGTAGACATTATGTAGGCCTTTTCTATATAGGCCTGTTGATAGTAAGTTCTATGTAGAATGTACATCGGCCTATATTTATTAAATTTTTGTAGGCCGTTTGATATAGCCTGAATGTAGGGTTTAAATCGGACATTTTATATAGGCCGTCAAATGTGATACATATGTACAGTGTACATAGGCCTCGGGTTAGTAGGGTGTATGTAGGTCGCGTGATGTAGCACGGAAATAGGTTTTGTGCAGGTCAATGTATATAAGCCATCTTATCTACTTGCTATGTAGCATCGGCATAGGCCTTTCTACATAGAAATTATGTAGGCCATATCTTATAGGAATGAGGTAGGTTTCACATAGGCCATTGTATATAGGCCTTTTGACCTGTTTCTTACGTAGGTCCTGGATAGGACTTTGTACATAGAAATTATGTAGGCCACATCGTATATAAATGAGATAGGTTTCACATAGGCCATTGTATATTTATTAATTTAATTTAATTCTTATGTCGTTCCTGACTTTGCAGGAGCTTGCAAAGTTAGATAAAACAAAATATTGCTATGCGACTGATTCCGAGATTTCGCAAGAGGAAATAACTCCTATGATAAAAAAAATCTAAAATCGTAAATAAAGAGTCAGACAGTGAATCTGACGACTTGTTTGCCGTTCCAAAATTAAATGATAGTCTCATTGCGAAGAGTCAAAATGATAGAGGTATGATTATTACTTTACATAAATAATTGAAGTCTTGTACACACGTATTATATTGTACTATTTAAAAATAAAATTTCTTTCTTTTTATCATAGAAATAAAGTCACAGAAAAAAGCCAGTGGACCATCTACATTGAAACATAATGTAGAAATTAATTCTCCAAGTTCTAAGAAAAGGAATCAATCATTTAGTGATTCTTCTTCACCGATAAAAAAGAAATTTAGAGCTAATGGTAAGTTATTCGTTTATTAATTAATTTTATAATTATAAATTAATTTAAATTATATAATTTATACAGTACGAAAACCTACCACGTCAGTCATATCCCATGAGTGGGAGTGAGACAGACTTATGCGATTCCCATACTTTCCTATGACTGACGGATAGCTTTTCTATTATAGCTTTTCTATTTTTCTTTTCTTTTTTTCTTTTTTTTCTTTTCTTTTTTTTCTTTTTCTTTTCTTTTCTATTTATGTATATACATAAATCTATATTAATAAACATTAAATAATTTGTTGATAAATATAAATTACACACCACAAAATTTTTTTTAAAGGAAGTATTGACCGGATTTTTTTTTTTATATATTTTTTTGTCGCTTAATTCGAATCCGAACTCAGTTTTGCGCCATCACATCAAGTTTCTTCAAAATGGCGGATCCAATATGGCTGTCGAATTTTTTAAAAATGTATTAGATTTACTTGAACCTTGTTACACGGGGCTTCTTGGGGTCGTTGAAAACGAATTTCACCTTAGTTATTAAAAATTCAAAATGGCGGATACAATATGACTAACGTATTTTTAAAAATTATCAGATTTATTCGAAACTTGTTACTTGCGGGTTTTTGGGGTCGCTGAATACGAATTTCATCTTAGTTTTAAAAAATCAAAAATGGCAGATCCAATATAGTCAACGAATTATTTAAAAATTTAGCAGATTTTGAATTTTTGAAAACTAAAGTGAAATTCGTATTCACCGACCCCGAAAACCCCCGAGTATAACGTTTCAGGTAAATCAAATAATTTTTTTTAAAAATTGCTTAGCCATATTGGATCCGCTATTTTGAATTCTTGAAAACTGAGGTGAAATTCGTATTTAGCAACCCCAAAAAACTCCCGAGTAACAAGTTTCAGGCGAATTGGGTGAATTTTAAAAAAATAGACGCCATATTGGATCGGTCATCTTAAATTTTGAATATTTACGAGTTTCTTTGATTGTTTAACATTATATAATATTTTTTCAGTATTTTAAAGTTGTTTTTTAATACAATCTTCTGCTTATTTCTATTTAAATCTTGTTTGCAGTCAGTTTTTTCGAATTTTATTTTTTTGTGAAGAAACTTGACGTGATAGCGGGAAACTGAGTTCGGATTCGAATTCAGCGACTCAAAAAACATATAAAAAACATAGTTCGGTCAATACTTCCTTTAAAAAAAATTTGTGGTCCTGTGTCTTAGTTCAGAATAAATTATGTTTATATAGTCTTTTTGAATGTTCTTTATATTTTTTATAGATAATCTGGAAAAAAAATGGACATGATTTTTGACTTATTAGTAGATTTGAAAGAGGATTTTTATTTAATGCAAAATGAGTTAAAAGAAATTAAGAAAAACAGTTGCATAGCGTCCATTCGGAATTGTCAGAGTCAGAAAATTTAGCAACCAAATTCAAAGCAAACCTACCACTGAAAACAATAGAAGAATTTGACAACTTAGAGGACCTTTTACCAACAAACAAGGAACTGCAACATTCATTGGTAAGTTATATATAGAGAATTAAAATAGTTAAAATGTTTAAAAGTTTGAAAAAGTTAATTAATATTTTATTAAATAATTTATAATAAATTTTCTTTCATATTGTTACAGAAAGCTTTACTAATGTATAATATAGATGCAAAAGAAGATTTGAAAAAAATAGTCAGACAAATTCTGTCTGCGTTGATGAGTCGCTAAGTTGCAATGCAATTTAACGCATCAAAGCCGATGCCAAATAAAAAGACATTTGTTAAGACAAATAGCTGCTCTATAATTGAAGGTAATTATTCTCTATAAAAATACATTTTATTAAAAAAATTTAACCACATTTTATCTTTAAAGGATTAAATTTTATTTCAAATTTTGTGTACCTATTCCCTTTTTGAATACAGTCAGACCTCAGATCTGCACGCTTTAAAACTGAACGCTGTCGCCAAACTGCACGCTGGCTTTAGTTTCTAAGTACTCCACAGTGAACGGTGGCGCTACTAAATTCAGTGCCGTATATTTTAAAATTCTATGAACTCAATTTTAATCCTAGAGGATAAATATCCAAGTACGGTAATGAGAATTAGATAGTAGGGATGAGTTCGTCAGCGTTCAGTTTGAAATCAAGTGGAGGGGTTATTTCTGAGGTACCGTGCAGTTCTGCGGCCCGACTGTAATATGTTCTGGTAATATAACAGCAAGTTTTGTTTTTCTCTCTACTTTTGAATAATCATAACAAAAAATTTTTTTTTCATTTTTTATTAAAAAAATAAAAAAATTTTATAAACAAATTAATTTTTTTTAACTTTGGGTATGATAAATTTTTTATTTTCTTTTTTTAAAACATACCTGGAAATGATAAAAAAATTTTGCAAAAAGTTTCAGAGTGGGCCTGACAAGTTTGATGGGTCCAAAAAAATAATTAAGCTCTCCGTGCAGGTCGCACGCACGTGGCACAATGGGATTTTTTTACAATTTATTATTAAAAATTGTTTAGAGCCTTAAAATTCAATAATAATCAAAATCCGATAAAATTTGTAGGCTCTAGACAATTTTTAATAATAAATTGTAAAAAAATCCCATTGTGCCACGTGCGTGCGACCTGCACGGACAGCTTAATTATTTTTTTGGACCCATCAAACTTGTCAGGCCCACTCTGAAACTTTTTGCAAAACCTTCTTATCATTTACAGGTATGTTTTAAAAAAAGAAAATAAAAAATTTATCATACCCAAAGTTAAAAAAAATTAATTTGTTTATAAAATTTTTTTATTTTTTAAATAAAAAATAAAAAAATTTTTTTGTTATGATTATTCAAAAGTAGAGAGAAAAACAAAACTTTTTTTCTCTTGGCAAAAAATGAAAAGAAGCAATATTTTTTTAGTTATCTGACATTAAAAATATACCTACATTTAAAAAGCGAAAATTTTGAAAATTCATAACTCAAAAATTTGGCCTCCAAAAAAATAATAAAAAATACGTATCTGTTTTTTTTTCAATACAGAATAGAAAATAAATATTTTTGGACGATTTTAAGAGGTCGACTGAAATCTCACGTGGAATTGCCCATCTATATTTTTCAAAAAAAGGCCTTCTAAAGATTAGCATTTAGCATAATTCTGTTCTCTTTTTCCTATTCTGTTCTCCCATGGCTTAACCAATAATTTTTTTACGCTCAAAACCCGTTGATAATTTAGTTTGAACCTCTATGTTTTGACACCTGTATGTGCCGCCAAAAGATTTGCTCTAGGAAGAGCTCTATCTCCTGTTAAAATACGTCTGGGGTGTCTGGACACCCCAGTTACTCCCTAACGTTAGAAAAATTGTCAAGATAAGTACATTCAAATTTTAAAAAAAATCTTTTTTAATCAGTTAACATCATCTGATAAAGTATAAATTGATAGGTTATGCATGAACAAGTTGTATTTTATAAGAAAAAAACATTTTTATACAAAAATTCTATTTTTATGAAAAATAGACATTCTGTATTTGTAACAACTTATGAAATTTGAGTTAAAATTTATTAAAAATTTCTGTGCTCTCTCTACAGTCAGAAATTAAATTCTAATACAGAAAAATGTAGTATATGACAGTCAAATTTAAATTATAAATTCTATATTGTTAATAATATTTTAACATATTAGAGGTATTAAGAATTGTTAATTAAAACTTTGATTAAATATTAATTTACAGAATCATTTCATAAGTTATTAATTTTAATGTTAATATATTATATATTAAGTTTGTAAAATTTTTAATTTATAACACCATTTTTAGTAAATATTAATTGTTTAAGTCCATTTTATAGTTCATTTTTATGATTTTTAGAATTCGTCAATTGTCTTTAATTTCTTTCACTTCAGATGTTTAAATAATCATGTTTTTTGGAAGTAATACAAAAACTAATTTTTTCCTCTAAAAGTGTATCTATTTAACTTTAAAAACCTGAAGTAGTTTTTAAATTAGTCAAATTTTTAAGAAACTACAACGTTTTTTGTGAAAAAAGTCAATTTTACAATTTTTTGTGTTTTTATGGCTTTTTTATATATTTTTTTAATTTATCAAAATATGAATAACATTATTGTATTCCTTACTAAAAAACCAATTAATTCATTATAATAAATTTTTTTACGTCAAATAGAAACCTTATAAAACAAGTTTAAAGCGTGGGGTGTCGGGACACCCCAATTACTCCTTAGAGGGTAAGTAAATTAACGTACTCCTTCTAGAGTTAACTTGTTCAGTAAAAATTTCATCTTGTATATCTAATAACCCCTTTAAGTCAGTAAAATTATATCCTTCGTTAAATAACATTGTTTTAATATTTCTACAAGCCCTTTGTTCAGCTTCAATGTCGTTTATTTTTTAATAATCTTCTGACATTTGACCCTTAGGGGGAAACCTCCTTTAGACGATCGAGAAATGCGTCATTTTTAGGATCTTTTTTCTCGGGTAAAATAACTTCAAACGTTTTGTAATTTATAGGGTACTTTAATACATGTCTTGAGGGTCTAAAAAAATTTTTGGAGAAAAAAACAAAACATTTTTAGTTTGGAAATATAAACCGCGTCCATGGCACCTCATTTTATCTGTGAACGAATGTTCACAGATCCTTTTTTTAAACTTTAGGATAATACCTTCTATATGACATTTTGATTTTTTTTACCCACTTTTAAGTTAAAAGTGATTTTTCGTGCATAAAAATTGACTTTAAAATTCCAAAAAAATATGAAAAAATTTTTTTTTCAAGAAACACTAAATGTCATATTGAAGATTATTTAATTATCTTTAAAATGATGTATCATAAAGCCCGATTGGTTCAAAAGGGCGTTCTCAATCGTGTTCACAAAATTAAAAAATGGTGTTTCGAGAAAAATGCGTTTGAAGTTTTTTTTTTAAATAAAGTGACTCGTATGTCAAACGAATGAAAGAAGGGTTGCCACATAAAAATTACAAATTATACTGACAGTGGTACTCTGAATAAAAGAAGAAGTCAGATTGAATGCTAAAACAGAAAAAATGTTGGACTCTGGTAAACATTTCACCAGACGACGCATGAAAAAAAAAAATAATTGA
This sequence comes from Leptopilina syphax, assembly GCA_032872505.1. NCBI lineage: Eukaryota > Metazoa > Arthropoda > Insecta > Hymenoptera > Figitidae > Leptopilina > Leptopilina syphax. The sequence goes on along the minus strand of CM065472.1, from coordinate 23,284,967 downwards.
AAATTTTGTGACTTCTTCAATAATACAGAAATCGACTTAAAATTTGATGGGTATATTCTTGAATAGTTGTAGAATCAATTAAAATTATTTCCATAAAGTCGGATTTTTTGACGCAATAAAGGAGGTTCCCTCCTTAAATTGTTCCCATATATAGTTTATCCGGATGTACAGGATGACATTGAATTAAAATTCTTGTGAATAATTGGCGAAGTGAATGAGGCATCATCCATAATGCAGCTTCTTCGATTGTCCTAATCCACTCACTATCATCTTCTACAAGTCCTAATGCCGAACAAGCAGTTGTAAAAGATTCATGAACAACTCCATTAACTGTTCTCAAACTTTCAAAAAAAGTTGCTCTTTTTACTGTAAGCAACAATAATCTAAGATGAAATAACTCCAATTGATGTGGATTAACTGAATACATGCTTCCCTATACTTTTACTTTACGAATTCTTTGTTTCCATTCAAGAGATTTTGTTACCCATGTATAATGCTCTGGTATATCTGAATAATAATACTTTTAAGCATTACTATCTCGTTAGCTAAGTTTAAAATAATCTAAAAGTTTTGTATTTAAATCGAAAGAAATGCCGTTACTATCTTTTTCTTCTGCAATAATAACATTCTGTTCATTTGGCAAATGTATGGGTAAGCGATTAACGTTATGACTCTTTTTCTCTAAAGGTTTACTTAGAATTCTCCAAACTGCCTCAACTGGACCAACATATCTATTTTCTTCATAATGATGTATTTCATTATGATTAACAGTTACCTCACCATTCACATTTGTGATAACAATAGATAATAATTTATTATCAACAATAGGTTTAAGTAGATGTTTAACTTTTAATGCGAAAACCCTAGTTACTATATCAGGTCTATCAGCAGCAGTTTGATAGGGGAATAAATTTTCCTATATCTCTTTCCAATTTGGATTACACGTCATTGTGATAAATAAATCTGGTCTACCATGACGAGCAACAATAGCCATCAAATCCTGATATTGTTGCATCATATTGCGAGGTGATCCTATAAAAGTAGAAGGCAATATAAGCGTTTTTCACACGTGTACATCATTTTCCAACACATGGTTGTGTAAATAATCTATCAGTCCTTTATATCTTTTACTTCTCACTTGAGCTTGATTATTTGCACAAAATCTCAATCTATCTTTTTCTATTTTTACATCATTTTCAACCACCTATTGTTGAAACAATCTTCCTCCATATAAAAATTGATTAAATTCTTTATCTCTTACAGCAATTTTGTATTTAATGTAGGCAGACCTAGAAATAGTATGATTTCTAATTTTGTAATCACTATCACTACGAATCATATTAATATTATAACCCTTATTTCCAAGTGAATAAAATATGGGATAAATCCATGGTTCAACATTCGGATCTAAATTACTAACCAATTTTCATTCCTTTGTAGATTTATTATAAACCGTTTCATAAGATTCTGGTATTTCTCCTTCAGAGTTTGTATTAAAAATTGCAGCAACTTCATTAAAACTTTGCGAATTGTATCTATTTTTGTCAAAGCTTTTTTTCAACGTGAACAATAATTGTAACTTAAGAATTTCTTCATTATTTGTCTTGCTAATTCAGCTTCTATTTGAATTACCTCTGACATCATCATGTAAGATTTTGTGTATGCATTAGAATTTCTCATAATATTTTCTATAGATTTTAAACCGTCTTCATACAAATTTTCGTTACTTTTTAATCTGTATCTGATTGATTCCTCAGGGCCATAAATAAATAATTGTCCAAAACATGGATCCTCACCTTTATCCGGATATAAAGCACTATTAATTTTATAGTAAATTTGACCTTGAATTTTGTAACAGATTGGTCCTCTTCTTCTGCCATTAAAATTAATTACATTAGCATTTAAAGATGCAAAAAAAAGAATAATTATACAGCCTTATATTTTTTTTAAAATGACCTGATTTTTTATGAAACCCTTCTAACAAAAGCCTTAATTTATCTGGATATTGTATTAAAGTTAACACAACACCTCCATGACTACAGCTGTCATTAAAACTAACTTTTTTACCAGTAACTTTTTCATCTTTAAAATGTTTAGCTTGACAATGTGTGCAGTAATCATTTATCGGACCTAGATAATTTTCAACATTCAACTCATTTTGACTTTGATGCTTTAATACTCCTTTACAATAATTTCTTTGACATCGAGTATTCTTTGTTTTTGACAAAGAACTTGTATCACTATATTTATTTTTTAATTTAAGGTTCTCAGCATATTCTATTTTGGATTCGACTTGAAGTTTTTTCTTAGTTGAAGTGTGTTTTTCACTTAATAATTTACGTTTTCAATTGTACGTTTTAATTTTTGCCTCTCACGATAATTTTTTTAAATTTTAGCCCTACTTTCTTTAAGTGTTTTTGATGCAATATTTCTTTCTTTATTTCTGAATCAATTTTACGTTTTAATTTTTGCCTCTCATTATAACTTTTTTGAATTTCAGCCCTACTTTGTTTAAGTGTTGATGCAATATTTCCTTCATTTATTTCATTTATTATTCTCGAGAAAGAAATTTCTTTCTTAATAGAGTTATTAGAAAAGTTTGATTCTCCATACTGAAGTTGAATATCTTTTTCATTTGAAAGGCAATTTCAGTCATACGCAACTATGCAAGATCTACTATTAGAAAGTTGTACAGAGGAAAATTTACATAAACTATTGTTTTCGAACATTAACATTAAATGATTTCTAATATTACAATAATAGTAATTGACAGAGAGGGAGAAAGTATTTTAAAAAAACGATGTTGCAAATTCTATTGCATATACTCCATAAGAAAGACTGTATTCTGGTTGTTGATCAACAGTTGTGAAAACTACTGGTGGTTCAAAAGGATATAATCTAATTAAAAATTCTTTGATAATGATTTAAACATTTTTTATTAAGACTATCAAATATGTAAAGGCTTATTCCATCATAATAAATACAAATCTAATGACCAGATTTATAAGATCCACTAAAAAGTATTTGAATGTGCTGCTTACTTTTATCGACTGGAACTATCAAATCAATTGTTTGTAAATACAAAGTATTCTGGATATTATAAAAAAATTTGATTGTCTTCCCAATAGCTTTTGAAATTCATACATATGATCATTATTTAGCATTGCTCCTTCAGTAAAAACAATACTTAAATCATGAGTAGTCGAATTAACAGTTTCTCCTTTGTTAGACATTGTTCTTTTATTTTATAAAATTTACTTATATCAAGGAACTAGCTGTCGTACCCGTCTTCGACGGGTTTTAGTTTCTACAAATACATTCAATAGTGTGTCGACCAGTCTCGAAAAATGGGAAATAGCGGGGAATTTAATTTGACCGGAAAAAATAATATTTAGCTACCATTAACTATTTCATTAAAAAAATATTACTATTTTAAATCAGTGATTGACTTTTTACCATCAAATAATTTATTTTTAATTAATTAAAATGCAGAGAACAATGTTTTGTCAATTATTTGTAGAAATTTAATTATTGTATTATAAGTTAATCCAAAATTTCCACCTGTTTTTAGAGTAAAGGTAAATTCGAACTAATTGTATCATAATTGCTAAAATCTAAAATAAGACCTATATTTCAGGCTGAATTCACAGTTTTGCCTGATTTAATTAAATTCCTGCATATTTCCCGTTTTTTCCAGTTGGTAGAACCCCTGTTAAAAGTATTAGTAAAAACAAAAACCCGTCGAAGAATATTTTCATAAAATAAGTGAATTTTTGTAGCCATTTGTAGATTTATTTAATGTTAATTCTTATCAAGAAGATTTATATTTGATGAGAAAAGATACACCTGTAAAAATTTGGACAAAGCTGGGAAAAACCGGATAGTTTGTTAAACAAAAATAATAATAGACACCTTGTTTAACTTTTGCCTAAAAACATCCCTAAAAGTTAAATCAAGAATTAAAATAACAAAACTTTTTACTATCTAAGTTTTTTCCCAGTAGCATAATGCAAGTATCGTATCACATATTCTTGAATTCCTGCAGTATCAATTTTATCATAAGAATCTCCATTTTTAATATTTTCGAAATTTTTGCAATTGAGTACTCCTAATAAAGTCGGCTGTAGACGCAAATTAGGTTAATATATAGAAAATTTCTAAAGTAAAATGGTTATGCTTAATCCAAAAAAGTATTTCTCGGGGACTCTTGTCGAAGTGCGTAAGGCCAATAGGCAGGAGTATAAACAATAAAAATATTTAATTACAGAAAATTTAAAAAATATACATTAAAAAATATAAAATTTGGAAATTTTCCATTTTTTAATTTTTTGAAAAAATTGAATACCTCCCGTTCTAATTAATATATTTAAAATCTGCAAATTTATTGCTTATATATATCTTACAAAAGTCATAACTGATTAATTTACAGCAATCTGTCAAAATTTTAAAAAAAATTTGAATTTTTTGGAAAATTCATAATTTTTTTTCATATTAATATTATTTTTTATTTAATTTATTTTTATATATCTTTAAAATCATTTATATTATTAATAAATTAAAAAATTTATGCCAATCTGCAAAAATTAAAAAAAAATTTTTTTTGAATTTTTTGAAAAATTCATAACTTTTGTTCAGCTCAATATTTTTTCATCAAATATAGCTAATATTTTAAGTTAGACCAATACCTGAAAGATTGCCAAATTTTACTTCAATCGGTCAAGACGTTTTCAAGTTATACGCGAACAAAATTTTGCGGACATACATACATACATACATACATACAGACAGGAAATTTTCTATTACCATTTTTGGATTCTCCGTTGTTCAAATAAATAAATTATGCTAGAAAAAATTAATTTCGTGCAATGTACAGACAAAAGTCTGATTTTATTAATATAGATAATAATTTTAAAAATAGTGATATTACATTAGAATTTTAACATCAAGTTTTATACATTTAATTATAAATTTTATAATTTCCTTTTATCCTATGTTACCAAATTTTGACTCTTATAGAAAATAACAACAAATTTACAATTCTCTCTTTATTCAAAACTTTCAAATTTTTCCTTCTATTAAATATAATCAATGTCCAATTTTGTCTTTCATCCAATTTAACTAATTTCCAATTTTGTCTCTTATCCAATATTTAACCAATTTACAATTTTTATTTTCTCCAATGTAACCAATTTCCAGCTTTGTTTTTATCCAATATAAACAATTTCCAATTTTGCCTTTTATCCAAATCAACCAAATTCCGGCTTTGTTTTTATACAATAGAACCAATTTCCAATTTTTCCTTTTATTAAATTTAACCAATTTCCAGCTTTGTTTTTATCCAATATAAATAATTTCAAATTTTTTCTTTTATCCAATTTAATGAATTTCCAGCTTTGTTTTTATCCAATGTAACTAATTTCTAATTTTTCCTTTTATCCAGTGTAACCAATTTCCAGCTTTGTTTTTATCCAATATAACCAATTTCTAATTTTGCCTTTTATCCAATTTAACCAATTTCCAGCTTTGTTTTTATCCAATATAAACAATTTTCAGCTTTGTTTTTATCCTATTTAAACAATATCCAGCTTTGTTTTTATCCAATATAACCAATTTCCAATTTTTTCAATAATTTTTCTGATTTGTTTTTATCCAATATAACCAATTTCCAATTTTTCCTTTTATCCAATTTAACCAATTTCCAGCTTTGTTTTTATCCAATAGAATCAATTTTCAATTTTGCCTTTTATCCAATATAACCAATTTCTAATTTTGCCTTTTATCCAATTACAGACGATTTCCAAATTATAACAAAATTTTTAATTTATTAATAAACATCAAAAAAATTATAACAAATTTTTTAACTTTATTAATAATTAACATAAAAAACAAAACACAACTCAATTAATTATTTAATGAATGATTGAAAAAATTTAGAAAACAGTATCTTAATGTAATTTTATTATTATTTACTATTCACTTATTATCACTAATTATATTCACTAAATCACTATTTACTAATTCACGAAGTATTCACTAATAATTCACTTATTAACTTTATATTCACTCACATTAGTGAGTGAATTATAAAGATTTTTTAATTTAATTTTCGTTGAAGACACGTAGAACGTGTTCTAAGGAAAATAATCTACGATATGATTTTTAAATTAAAAAAAAACTATTCGCTCTTTTATTTAGGTGGTAGGCCCTAAGCGTGAGTGTCCTTTTCGCACTCGTAGATTGATTCAGAGGCCAATTATGATAATCATAGATTATGACGTAACTAAATGAGGGAGTAAAAATAAAACGTCAAAATTAGATCAAAATGATAGGTGTAAAAGCAAACATAATTTTAAAATTACCTTACATTGTTAGGTCAGATGGCAAACTTCACCTCATCATTAAGTCTGCGCGCGGAAATTGTTTGACAAATTTTGACGTCTATGTCAAAGCTGCCCTCAAACTTGACCTACATTTTGAGGGTAGCGGGAATTCTTTGTCAAATTTTGACGCCTAGGTCAAAACTGCCCTCAAAATTGACCTAAATTTTGAGGGTAGCGGGGATTCTTTGTCAAATTTTGACGTCTGGGTCAAAACTGACCTTAAATTTGACCTAAATTTTGAGGGTAGCGGGAATTCTTAGTCAAATTTTGATGCGTAGGTCAAAAATGCCCTTAAAATTGACCTATATTAACGTAATGTAAGGCTGTTATTTATCCTCTTTTTGACCTACAAGTCAAAAAATAGGTCAAATTAGACATAGATTTTGACGTAATGTGTGGCCGTTATTTATCCTCTTTTTGACCTATAGGTCAAAAAATAGGTCAATTTTGACATAAGTTTTGACTGCCCCTTTGGGATAAGGCGCCCTTACAGAATCTTGAAACAGCGGCGGCGATATCTTTTTATAAGATACTAGGGGGGCTTCGCCCCCCTGCGCGCTTTGCACGCCAACCCCCTATCTCTATTTTTATCTTTATTTTAATTTTTATAAATTTAAAGTAATTTTTTTTAATATGAATGCATCATAATAAATTTGATGCGTAGGTCACAACTGCCCTCAAAATTAACCTAAATTTTGAGGGTAGCGGATATTTTTGTCAAATTTGGACGTCTAGGTCAAAACTGTCCTCAAAATTGACCTAAATTTTGAGGGTAGCGGGAATTCATTATCAAATTTTGATGCGTAGGTCAAAACTGTCCTCAAAATTGATCTTAATTTTGAGGGTGGGGAGAATTCTTTGGCAAATTTTGATGCGTAGGTCACAACTGCCCTCAAAATTAACCTAAATTTTGAGGGTAGCGGATATTTTTGTCAAATTTTGACGTCTAGGTCAAAACTGTCCTTAAAATTGATCTAAATTTTGAGGGTGGGGAGAATTCTTTGGCAATTTTTGATGCGTAGGTCACAACTGCCCTCAAAATTGACCTAAATTTTGAGGGTAGCGGATATTTTTTGTCAAATTTTGACGTCTAGGTCAAAACTGCCCTCAAAATTGACCTAAATTTTGAGGGTAGCGGGAATTCTTAGTCAAATTTTGATGTGTAGGTCAAAGCTGCCCTCAAAATTGACTTAAATTTTGAGGTAAAAACTACAGGTCAACTCTTGACCTGTGATCAAAAAATCTTGAAACAGCGGAGGCGTCGGCGGCGATATCGTTTTGTAATATATATATATATATATATATATATATATACTTTAATAATTGAAACACAAAAGGTAACGTCTGGGTAACGGCGCCAGTAACGCCGGCTCTGGTTTCTCTCTTTCTCTAAAGGCAATATAAATAAGAATGTCTCTCTTTACCTAATTTGCATATCTACTCGTTTCATATTAAGGATTATTATTATCATTACTATTATTATTATTATTATTAAGATTAAAAATATTAATCGAATGTAATTTTATATTTAAATCTAAAATTATATAAAAAAATTTCTTTTTTAAAATTGTGTTTATAAAATATCTTGCATAGCACCTATATCCCTTAACCTACATAAGTGTTATATTTCAGCTTTACATAGATTTGCCATCAGTTTGCCTACGTACAGGAGACATCTGCACTCTATGTAGATTCTATATTTTCTGGCCTAGCTAAATATTACACTTAAACCCTGCATAGATTTGGCATCAGTTTATCTACGTAGAGTTGACATCTACACTCTATGTAGACTCTACATTTTTTGGCCTAGGTAAATGCTACATTTAAGCTATACATAGATTTGACATCAGTTTGTCTCTTGATGTAGAGTCTACATAGAGTGTAGATGTCAACTCTACGTAGATAAACTGATGTCAAATCTATGTAGGGTTTAAGTGTAATATTTAGCTAGGCTACATAGGCATAGTTAAGCTAATGTATAGTGTATGTAGCCGATCGTTACATTTCCGTCATAGACTTTATGTTAGTTTTAACTCGCAGGCCTATGTCGCCTAGTAGGACAGATGACATAGAGTCTACATAGAGCGGAGCCTAATTTTTATTCAAGAATGAGTGACTTTACTCCCTCTGTCGTCAGCTATCTAAAAGCGCCATTTTTGTGCATGTGGGATAAAAAAAATTGTCTTTCAATGAGAATTGGACCCTTTAATATTGTTTCTCTGATAATGACAAACATTTTTATTTTTTTATTAAAAATAGTAGGGGAGACTAAGCGCGGTTGTTACAATTTTGATAAAAACAGTTACTGTGATTAGAGTTTAACTTCAATTTGTTTGGTCAAACTATTAAATCAAAGGTATATTATCTAGCTTTAAAAGGCAATAATTGATTTAGCTCTATATCTATTATTTAAATAACTAGAAGCATTTTAGTGACAGCTTGTAAATTGTAACAACTGCCCAAAGTGAATGACGGTTGTTACAATACCAAGAATCCTCTGCAACGTTTCTAAACTGGAGACAAATAATTCTTTATAACCATTTTTATTAATTATTCGTAATTTTTGGTACAAAAATGATAATATTGAAATGATATAGTTTAATTTAAGTACATAATTATTAGTTATATAGTTCCCAATAATGTATATTATAAGTAATTTGAGTTTTATTAGGTAATTGAGGTAAGTTAGATGATAAATAATTTTCCTCTATGAGGAAATACACTTAGAAACTATTTAGAACAAAAGTAACAATTGTTTAAACAATTAAAATAAAACATATCAGACTTCAACTGATGTTTAAACAATTAAAATAAAACAAATCAAACAACAAAAGTAAACACTTGTTTAGTCCATTTGTTTTGACATTTTATAGGGGTTATGTAGCTCAATGTAATATAGTAGTGACAGTTCCTTAGAGATGGCAGCACTAATACTATTTCCCCACACAGCACATGATATTTCCTGAATACTTCCTGAATATTTCACTGAAAGATTGAAATATTTCATTGCAAGATTCAGGAAATATTTCTGCAAACAGGAAAATGTCCGCTTATGTGGGAATATTGACGCGAAAGTTGAGAAAATATTTCATTGAAATATTTTGGAAATATTCAACTGAAATGATGCGCACTGGTCGAACTCAGTTTCTATGGCCTGTAGAGTTGCGCAGTAGTTTTTGGCTTACTATATCCTATGGGTTTTAAAATATTTCAGAAAATTCCTATTGATTTGAGGTGTTTAACAAATTTTTCCATTTTTTGAAATATTTTCACAATATTGCAGAATCTTTATGTGTAATATTGCAGGAATATTTCAATGAAATATTTTCTCAATTTTCGCGTCAATATTCCTACATAAGCGGACATTTTCCTGTTTGCAGAAATATTTCCTGAATCTTGCAATGAAATATTTCAATCTTTCAGTGAAATATTCAGGAAGTATTCAGGAAATATCATGTGCTGTGTGGGTCGATATGAAAGTAACTTAAAAAGTTTTTTTTCATTAATTTTGAATGATTTTGAAGTCGAATTTAGAAAAAACATGAGATTTTATATAAAAAATGAGTGTGATAACATTTCTGACAAATATTTTACATTTCTAACGAATCTGATGAATTATGGGAAAAATATTCTTTCTCATCATCACTTGTAACAACTACACTTCACAAAATCGTAACAACTGCCCAACAGGTACATTTTTTATAAAAACTTACTTTATTTAAAAAGTATACACTAAATGTGGACAACGAAGGCAGTTTTTTAAAGCTTAATTCTCACAGAATTGATATTAAAAAATTTACTTTGTTAAGTATAAAGGTCTATTAGTTATTTAAAGAATATCAAGCAGAGAAATATTTACTTTTGGTCTCTAAAAACCAATGTGCCTATTTTTTTAATTGTTAAGCTTGCATACAATTTTTAAACATATTGCAGTAAGTTTGTACATAAAAACTAAACATTTTTCCCTTTGGAACCCCATCTCTATAATTCACTGTTTTAGAGATATTCCATTTGTAACAACTGCGCACTGTAACAACCGCGCTTAGTCTCCCCTATATTAAGCAACAAGAAGATAAAGGCAGCCATTTCTTATACGGTGATTTTTGTGACACGAGTGGAGGACGAGGGCGTCCCGAGACCTCCACTCGTGTCACAAAAATCATCGTAAAGAAATTGGCTGCCTTTATTCTCGTGTTACTTCCCACATAGCACAGTTTTTTCCTGGAAGTTTCCAGGAAGTGGGAAACTCAACGTGGGAACGTTGAGTTCGGAAATTTGACGTGTTAAGTTCCTGGAAACTTCCAGGAAACTTGATATGTCTCAAGGTTTTAAGTTTCCACTGTTAACTTCCAGGAAATTATCAATGGAATTTTCCTGGAAAAAGGACTGAAAATTTCCTGAAAAATTTAAAGAAGTTTTTTTAGAAGTTTCTCTAAAATTATTTCTGTTAATTTCACAATTGTTCAGTAAATGTTTTTAGAAAATTTCCTCTAAAATAGAAACGAAAGTTTCTTGTATAATTTATTCGTTAATTTTACATTAACCCTAGAAGGAGTAACTTGGGTGTCTGGACACCCCAAGCAAAATTCAAAGTATTCCCATGGCTTAACCAATAATTTTTTTACGCTCAAAACCCATTGATAATTTAGTTTGAACCTCTATCTTTTGACACCTCTATGTGCCGTCAAAAGTTTTGCTCTAGGAAGAGCTCTATCTCCTGTTAAAATACGTCTGGGGTGTCTGGACACCCCAGTTACTCCCTAACGTTAGAAAAATTGTCAAGATAAGTAAATTCAAATTTTTTTAAAAAATCGTTTTTAATTAGTTAACATTATCTGATAAAGTATAAATTGATAGGTTATGCATGAAAAAGTTGTATTTTATAAGAAAGAAACATTTTTATACAAAAATTCCATTTTTATGAAAAATAGACATTCTGTATTTGTAACAACTTATGAAATTTGAGTTAAGATTTATTAAAAATTTCTGTGCTCTCTCTACAGTCAGAAATTAAATTCTAATACAGAAAAATGTAGTATATGACAGTCAAATTTAAATTATAAATTCTATATTGATAATAATATGTTAACATATATTAGAGGTATTAACAATTGTTAATTAAAACTTTGATTAAATATTAATTTACAGAATCATTTCATAAGTTATTAATTTTAATGTTAATATATTCAAATATATTAAGTTTGTAAAATTTTAAATTTATAACACCATTTTTAGTAAATATTAATTGTTTAAGTCCATTTTATAGTTCATTTTTATGATTTTCACTATTCGTGAATTGTCTTTAATTTCTTTCACTTTAGATGTTCAAATAATCATGTTTTTTGGAAGTAATACAAAAAATAATTTTTTCCTCTAAAAGTGTATCTATTTAACTTTAAAAACCTAAAGTAGTTTTTAAATTAGTCAAATTTTTAAGAAACTACAACGTTTTTTGTGAAAAAAGTCAATTTTACCATTTTTTTTGTGTTTTTTTTGGGGTTTTTATGGCTTTTTTCAATATTCTTTTAATTTATCAAAATATGAATAATATTATTGTATTTCTTACTAGAAAACCAATCAATTCCTTATAAAGAATTTTTTTACATCAAATATAAACCTTATAAAACAAGTTTAAAGCTTGGGGTGTCGGGACACCCCAGTTATTCCTTAGAGGGTAAGTAAATTAAAGTACTCCTTCTATGGTTAATTATTATTTAAAATAATAATAAATATTTAATACTTACACAAAATGGGGTTTTTTCATAAAAATAAAATTAAAAAAATTATTTAATTAACTTATTTATACTTTTCCCGCAGTTGTTTCTACTATTTTAGTTTTTGAAAACCTTATATTAAAGAAGACAAACTTGAAAATAAATTCGGGGGAACGGGGGATCGAACGCGGGTTTCGACGGACGCAACGCAACTACCTAACCAACTACGCTAAACTAACATGTGTGTAGAGGAAAAAAAATGTTTCTCTTAAGGTACAAGTAATCTTAATGGTTGGTAAATATGAATGGCGGGATAATTTAAAAATTTTATTCTCATAATTCAAATATTTCTTATATATAATTGTTAAAATTTTATTTTTATGGAGATTAATAATTTTAAATAGTGCTTATTACTGATTATTTTATACATACGAGAATGATTAAACAAGTAATACAAGCAGTTTTAATACGTGAAATTAAGATATATTAAATACAAGTTTTTCTTTACCAGCATTATATCAATTACATTTAAAAATTTTGCTCAAATCAATGATTTTCAATATCTACTATTTTAATAGACCCAAAAGAATCCAAATATTCAGAAAAAATTTGTATAAAATTGTAAATTATTTTCATAAATAATAAATATTTCACAGCAATTCAATTATTAACAAATTTTTTATAAATTTCTTTGCAATAATTCAATTAATTTCATAAATAATAAACTTTTTTTATGAATAGAGTAGCACGGGGTGAAATAGCCATATTTTTACGTTTTAATTTATAAAATCTGAATTTAAAATTTTTTTCTCAAATTTCCAAGTAGCATTGAAAGTTTAGTTACTAAGCTTGAATATTTTTGACGGAAATATTTTTTATCCCATGAAAGGACTAAGTTATAAGAGTTTTACGAAACCTCTGCAAATGGCTTTTTTGTACCACCTGAAGGGTAGAGAAAGCCACCTCGCGATTTTATCAAAATATGTTATTAATTTTAGTATTTTTATAGTTATCCTTTATGTACATGACAAATAATTTTATTTTTAAAATATTTTAATAAATTATAAAGAGCTTTTATCAAGGAAAATTGAATATTATTTTATGTTTACCTTTTTTCGATTTAAACTGCCAACACTGAAGAAAATGGAAAAATGATTTATGCAGTCAGTGTAGTACTCCTTTATAGAATAATATGTGACAGGTACACACTATAGTATTAGAAGTTTCATAGCTAAACACTTTGGGACTCAACACAAGTTATCCCATTCATGAGCTTAAACAAGACTGTTTATAAAGTCTAAGAGGGAATAAGAGTATAAAAAATTGGAATGAGAAATTACTTTCTCATGTAATTGTTAAAAGATCGCGGCAGTGTACAAAACACAAGTCAATAATAAAAGCGAATATTGAACAACTAGTACTCAGTCCAGTTCTTTCGAAAAATGAACGCCGTGCACATAAAGTAGATACCTACTCGAAAACCACAAGTTATTCTCTCTCTCTCACACTAATGGTCGTTCACTTATTTTACCGTTTCACTTACTCTTACTACTCTAAACTATTATGCAGTGCAGTTAAGTTACTTAAATTATTAAATATTGCTGTGAGAATAATTAATTATACATTTCATTCAAGGTCAATTCACTATTTTGTACACGGAAAAAAAGAATAATCAAATTTACCATGAGGAGTGTCAAACATGAAAAAGGTTAGGAAAAAATTAATGTTTTTTATTTATTTATTATTAACCCCTTGACTGCCGATGGCAAAGATCTTTGCCATTTCGGACTTTGTTCTGACTGCCGGAAAACTGACAATCTTTGCCATGATAAAAATTGATGTAAAAAAGTCAAAACTAGGTAAAAATTAAAAATAAAATGATTTCTTAAAAGTCAACGCTATGCAGAATGCGACACACGTTTCTGTTTTTAAATTCAATGAATTATAAAAATGTTATAAATTTTTAAAAACAACACTTTTAGCAAATTTTTTAAAATCTTTGCCATGGACAATACAATGCATTTTTATTTAAAAAATGTCTAAAATCGCCTAAACTCTATTACTCGGGGGTTTTCGGGGTCGCTGATTACGAATATGATGTCAGTTTTTCAAAATTCAAAATGGCGGATCCAATATGGCGGACAACTTTTTTAAAAATTGATCCAAATTACCTGAAATTTGTTACTCGGGGGTTTTTGGGGTCGCTGATTACGAATATGATGTCGGTTTTTCAAAATTCAAAATGGCGGATCCAATATGGCGGACGACTTTTTTAAAAATTGATCCAATTTACCTGAAATTTGTTACTCAGGGGTTTTCGAGGTCGCTGATTACGAATATAATGTCGGTTTTTCAAAATTCAAAATGGCGGATCCAATATGGCGGACGACTTTTTTAAAAATTGATCCAATTTACCTGAAAATTGTTACTCGTGGGTTTTCGAGATCGCTGATTACGAATATGATGTCGGTTTTTCAAAATTCAAAATGGCGGATCCAATATGGCGGATGACTTTTTTAAAAATTGATTCAATTTACATGAAATTTGTTACTCGGGGGTTGTCGGGATCGCTGATTACGAATATGATGATGATTTTTCAAAATCCAAAATGGCGGATCCAATAAGACAGACATTTTTTTTAAAAAATTTTGGATTCGCTTGAAAATTATCATTCGGGGGTTTTCGGGGTCGCTGAAGACGAATCCGATGTCAGTTTTTCAAAATTCAAAATTGCGGATCCAATATGGCATACCGCGGAGATGCACTTCACCCATGAACTTATTGGAAAGGTGAAATGCGTTAGGACATTTTAATGGAATTTCAATTTTTGCACGCTCTTTATAGCTGTTCTATTAAACCGGCATTTGTAAAATTTGTTCTGCTTTTATGATAATAACAAAATTTAAAAAAAAATGTTCGCAATATTGGATCCGACATTTTAAATGTTTAAAAACAGACATCCGATTCGTCATCTGCGACCCCGAAAACCCCCCAAGTGATAATTTTCAAGAAAATCCAAAATTAAAAAAAAATAGCCGATATAATTGATCCTCCATTTTAAATTTTGAAAAACTGACATAGAAATGTCCACCATATTGGAACCGCAATTTTTAATTTTTAAAAACTGACATCGGATTCATCATCAGCGACCCCGAAAACCCCCTAATGATAATTTTCAAGCGAATCAAAAATTTAAAAAAAATGTCCGCCAAAACTCCCCGAGTAACAAATATCAGCTAATTTTGATCTATTTTTAAAAATCCGTCCATACTGGATCCGCCATTTTGAATTTTGAAAAACCGACATCAGATTCGTAATCAGCAACCCCAAAAACCCCTGAGTAACAAATTTCAGGTAATTTGGATTAATTTTTAAAAAGCCGTCCGCCATATTGGATCCGCCATTTTAAATTTTAAAATACCGACATCAGATTCGTAATCAGCGACCCCGAAAACCCCTGAGTAACAAGTTTCAGACAGATTGGACGATTTTTTATTTTTGGCATTCTGGGCACATTTAGTGTTTTTCAGCCGGCAGTTAAGGGGTTAAATTCTAATAACCGTATCAAATTTAAACTAGTTGACAATATTATTAATTCAATATAATAAATATTGTTGACATCCATACTTACATTAATTACAAAGTAAAATCCACGCATGATCTGATTTATTTCATTGGTAAGGGATGTTTCTTAAATAGGAAATTTCCCCCATCGATTGCGTAGCCGAGAGGCTTAATGTAAAAGCGTGCGATTTATAATTATGCGTATATTTAGTTGTATGGTTAGGTATACACTGAGAAAAATAGAGTTTGAAAAACTGGGAGTCAATATTGAAAAAACTGGACTCAGTCCAGTAAAAGTACATTAATTCATTTCCATCAAGCATCTTAGGGTATTGCGTATAGTGTATAGAGGGCCTTAGTTCTAAATGTCACTGTAAAGAGCATTGAAACACAGGCGAAGATTATAAGGCGCGCTGCAGTGTACATAGTAGAGAAACTGGACTAAGTCCCCTACTTCGAAATTTTTACAATAATTGAACGCAGGTGCGGAACCTGTCAAAATAAATGGCCGACGCGACGTGAAACGAGTGTTTCCTTGTATTCACTTCGTCAATTTTATATAAAAAAAACAATAACCAATCAAAAAAAAAGAAAAATATGTTAAATGCATTCTTTATATATTCATATTCCTTAATTCACAAGTTTCATTCTTTCCACATCTTCATACTTACAATCAACAACTAAATGCATCGGAAAATCTTACAATCATACGGGATTGAACACCTACCTAACCATACAACTAAATATACTCATAATTATAAATCGCACGCTTTTACATTAAGCCTCTCGGCTACGCAATCGATAGGGGAAATTTCCTATTTAAGAAACATCCCTTACCAATGAAATAAATTAGATCATGCGTGGATTTTACTTTGTAATTAATGTAAGTATGGATGTCAACAATATTCATAATATTGAATAAATAATATTGTCAACTAGTTTAAATTTGATACGGTTATTAGAATTTAATAATAAATAAATAAAAAACATTAATTTTTTCTTAACCTTTTTCAAGTTTGACACTCCTCATGGTAAATTTGATTATTCTTTTTTTTCCGTGTACAAAATAGTGAATTGACCATTAGTGAACGACCATTAGTGTGAGAGAGAGAGAATAACTTGTGGTTTTCGAGTAGGTGTCTACTTTATGTGCACGGCGTTCATTTTTCGAAAGAACTGGACTGAGTACTATTTGTTCAATATTCGCTTCTATTATTGACTTGTGTTTTGTACACTGCCGCGTTCTTTTAACAATTACATGAGAAAGTAATTTCTCATTCCAATTTTTTATACTCTTATTCCCTCTTAGACTATATAAACAGTCTTTTTTAAGCTGATGAATGGGATAACTTGTGTTGAGTCCCAAAGTGTTTAGCTATGAAACTTCTAATACTATAGTGTGTACCTGTCACATATTATTCTATAAAGGAGTACTACACTGACTGCATAAATCATTTTTCCATTTTTCTCCGTAAAGAATTAATTTTTTTGAAAAAATTCAATTTAATTTTTTAAAAAAATAATTTGAAGTTACATGGAAGTTACATACAGCAATTTTTCCAAACATGGGAATTTTTTCCAAATTCTCAAAGAACTTTTTCAAAAATTATTAAATATAGTTGATTTAGAGAAGAATTTTAGTTAAAAATTCTAGAAAATAATAAATTTCATTTTTTTACAATTTTCAACTTTTCTGAAACATTAATTTGAAAGTTTTTGAAATTTAATCAATATTAATATAAATAATAATAACCCAAGTGCGAAATTAAAAACGGCCCAAAACTGGCCCACTGACGGCATAGTCAGTGCCCACTCTTGGCAGACAATAGTGGCCCGAATGTCGGGAGGTTAACCGCGGTAGGCCGTCGGCAGCCAATTATTGGCCGATTCTCGGTAAACATTAATGGCCCAATATTGGCTGCCATTACTCCCCAGTGTTGACAAAATTAAAAAAAATATATTTTTTATTTAATTAACTAATTAATTTATAATATTTATACAGCTTATTTCCCTAAATTAAACGCAAACTTACAAATATTTTAAAAATTTTTACCGCTCGCGGGGATCGATACCTGAACCTGACGCACCACAGCCTAACACTCTGACCACTCTGCTACTCTGACGTGAAGTCGAGGAAGCAAAAGGGTTCTTATAAGCTACACTACACTGGCCGATACTGTGCCATTATTAGGCCAAGCTACGTCCCAATATTGGCAATTATAATTTGCCATCATAGATACAAAATGATAGACATTAATGTGCCATTCCTGGGCCAAGCTACGCCCTAATTCTGGCAATTATAATTTGCCATCAAAGACACAAAATTTTTGCCATTAAAGTGCCATTAATGGACCGATCTTCGTCACATCACTGGCAATTGAATTTTGCCATTAAAGATTGATCAACTTTGCCGTGAATGTGCCATTATTGAGCCAAGCTACGCCCTAATACTGGCAATTATAATTTGTCATCCAAGATACAAAATGTTTGCAATTAAAGTGCCACTAATGTGTCATTAATGAGCCGATCTTCGTCACATCACTGACAATTGAATTTTTCCATTAAAAATTTATCAACTTTGCCAATAATGTGCCGTTATTGGGCCAAGCTACGCCCCAATTCTGGCAATTATAATTTGCCATCAAAGACACAACATTTTTGCCATTAAAGTGCCATTAATGGGCCGATCTTCGTCACATCACTGGCAATTGAATTTTGCCATTTAAGATTGATCAACTTTGCCGTAAATGTGCCATTATTGGGCCAAGAGCTGGCTCAGTCTTAAAAAATTTGAAAATCTGACCATCGGCGCCATCATTGGCCCATCAATGGGACGTTTTGAACACCAGTAATGGCACAGTAACTACTGCCAATTCTCGGCAGACATTACTGGACCAATAATGGGCCGTTTTTGCACACGAAGAGACTTTTAGTTACAAAAATTACTTTATTGTATTTCGATATTTCTAACAAAACGTAAGAATTTAGAGATAATCGAGGTACGATGATGATAGTTCTTATTATAATAATAAGTAGTGTTATTTTTTTTATCTACTATTGTAATTTTTAGGGAACAGAAGTAAACCAAACTCTGACCAAGTTTGGTCGGAGTTTGGTTTGAGGCAAAATAATGCAAATATTTAGTGAAATATGATGTAAAAATAATAAATAATGTCAAAATAGGCATTATTTAATTGATTCGGGTGAAAATGATGTTTAATGAAACAGTAATTATAGAATAATTAAGATTTAAAATATTTTGTGTTAATCTGTCAGTTGAAATAGTGTGCAAAATTCACAAATTGTCGATGAAAATTAGTTTAAAACGTTAAGAAAAAGAGCGAATATATATTCTTTAATATTTAAAATAATTGATTTATTATATAGTTACTAGCTGTCGTACCCGTCTTCGACGGGCTTTAGTTTCTACTAATATATTTGAACAGGTGTCTACCAATTGGGAATTTAATTTGACTGGGAAAAACTAATAATTAGTTACCATTAACTATTTCATCAGCAAAATATTACCATTTTAATCAGTAAATGACTTTTTCTATCAAATACTATTTTCAACTAATTCAGATTTACAGAACAGTATTTGTCAATTTGTAGTACTTTATGCGTTTGTAATGATTGGGTTTTTATTTGCTGGGAATTCGCTCGCCGGATGGAGTCCGGGTTCCCTTAAATATTAATTAAATAAATAATTAACCATAGTTATTGGCGTGAAGCGCCATCTATGAATTGATTTGCTGTAATTTCGAGGAGAGGTGTAGTCAATAATGAGACATTTGATTAAACCTTCAAAAGATAAATATATTGTAACAAAATAAAGAAGTAAAAGTTTATAATAAAATTAACAAAGTAAAATAAAGTGAGAATAAAGTAAATGTAAAATAACAAATTAATATCGTAGCCTAAAATATTAAGAATATAAAACTAAGAACAAAAAAATATAAAATAATAAATCGTAGTAAAAGAATAACAATAAAATAAGAAAATAATAAAAAATAACAGAATGTCTCGCCTCGTGTCGCTTTACCCCGAAGTGACTTCCCCCTGACCTGCAGGTTTTACACCCAAGTTCTCTCGCCTGAAAATAAAATGAAATAAAAGAAACCATTGCTTAGGTAAGCTTAAGATATTGAATTTCCGTACGCGGAACTATTCTAGAATTCGCCCCATTGCCCAACGTGACAAATGCGACTAGTACGTGCACTCTGAGGGAGTGGCCTGACTGGTAACCGAGTGACCAACTCCAATGTCGGTACGCTGCCGACATTCTTGCTCGACGCGCAGGGGTTGCGAAAGGAAACTCAACGGACGATTTCTTATCCAGGGTGCTCCCTGAGGGAAGAAATCGTCTCCGTCGCTTAGCCTCAGGTGTAATAAGAGCTCCTATATACACCTGGGGGGCAAAGTTTCAGGTTACAGGTGTCACCTTCTACCACGAGGTCCTCTCGTGAGAGCTCCCGCAGGGAAGTCGAAGAGACCAGGTCGAGAGAGTGAAGGTGTTCACCTTAGCATGGGTGCTCCCATAACCAGGTGTACTTAACCTTTCTCATCGATAGCTTCACCAAGAGCCCCTTGAGTGAAGGTATCGATGTATTTAGGAGGAGTGAGTTCGAAGCTCTTTGCCCGAAGTGCTCCTCGAGGCGTCGAGCCGCGAACTGAAAATTGAGAATCGTGCAACGAGAGATATAGAAAGACGGCTACCGAGAGAGCGGTGACTGTGCGGGAAGGGGAGTCAGCGACGCAAAGCTTGTGCGCGTACGTGTACCTTCACGCTGCCGAGTGCACTGGTACCGCTGCATTTTCAATGCGCGTACGCTATCGTTACATCCCCCCTCTTAACTAGCGAAATTTATTGAGCGTTCTTAAGAATGAAAGACAAAAAATAAAAAACAAAAATGCAGTACCACTTACAATGTTTTTTTAGCATGTCGAATATGTCCATTTCGTTGATCCAGCCGCAGTGCCCACTTTCCATTATCCACCCAAAGACGATAACGATCGGGGCTCACAGGAATTTCCACCCACGGTCCTCCCGGAAGTTTCGCAACCGTACTGGCGAAACGACGAAAGTTTTCCGGAAGCGGAATCGGATTTTCTGCAGAGTTTGGTAAAATTTCCAGAGTCATATCAACATCGTCGATGGTTAATTGAAGATGCTCAACTAATTCTTCGAACGAATTCGGAATAACGTTCTTGTTAAGATCCACAAGTTTAACAGGATCCACCAAAATACAATCCGAAATAATATGAGGTAAGATTCTTTTTCCCGAAAGTTGACTTTCATTTTTCCTATTGTTATTTACCAAAACATTTTTCTGTTTTAGATTATTACTTTCCGCTGAAGAAACAGTTGTTTTCATCGCAGTCACCTTCCTTACTGTTTTTGACGACTTCTCCTTCAAAGTATTTAACTTCATTTGTTTCGAAATTTTGTTAACTGCTAACGATTTCATTGCTGATTAATCGACCCGAAATGTTTCCAAAAAATAATTTTTATCCACTAATTTCTCCTCAATTATACTAATCTCATCTTCTACAACATTTTTCTCCAAAAGAACATTATTAACAATTGAAACAGGTGGTTTTGGAGGTGGAGTAAAAATTTTTGAGAGTGTTTTATTTCTCTCCATTAATGGATTAATAAAATCAATATTTATCTCCTGATCATTAAAACGTGGTTCCATCAAAAATGCAAGTTGAAATGCATCCTCGCTCTCTTGATCAACTTCCGCAAGTTCGTTCCATTCAATAGGATTTTCTTTAATTAATTTCCTCTTCACGATTTCAATTTGCTTGAGCATATTTCTTTCTAGTCTTTTCTCCATAGTGTTCATTATAAACCAACTTCTAAGAAGCGACTGAGAAATTCTTAGAATTAATAAAGGTTATAGACTAGGGGGAATTTCCTTATCTCCGAGGTGGGTTACGAGACGGGATTGTTATTGGTCAGACTGTGTGTCTACCAACTTTTTGATATCTTTTAAATGGACATGTAGAAATCTTTTACCATCTTCATTCACCAAATCATAAATTACCGGTGAAATTTTTTTCTTAACAATAAAAGGGCCACTAAATTTTTCTAATAATTTTGCATTTTTCTTTTGCAATTTATTAGAAAGATGAAAATTTCTTTTTAAAACCTTCTCTCCAATTTCTGGTTTCCATTCTCTTTTCCGCAAATTGTAAGATTTTTGTTGAGACTTAAAATTCTTAGCTAGATTAATTCTTACAAGATCCAATGCATTATGCAATTCTTTAATATGAAAAAATGACGAAGAAGGAGTGTGACTGTCGATATGAGCGTCTTGGAACCCAGGTGGAATAAATTCGCGTCTGGTGGTAAGGTAGGCTGGTGTGTAACCTGTAGCCGTGTGCTTAGCTGTATTGTAAGCGAACTGTAATTCCAATAGATGGCAGTCCCAGTCCGGTTTCTTCTTGTCGATGTACTGACGAATCATAGTTTTGACTACTTTATTTACTCGTTCTACTGGATTACATTGTGGCGAGTACGGCGGTGTCAAACGATGAATAATTCCAAAGTCTTCAAGAAAAATTTTGAAATCATTACTAATAAACTGTCTACCATTATCCGAAACAATATTTTTCGGACAACCAAAACGATAAAAAATTTCTTTTAAAATAGAAATAACTAGTATAGAAGTAGCTTTTCTTAAAGATTTGAATTCTACCCATTTAGAAAATCTATCTTGAATAACACACAAGATAGTGTTACCCTTAGTTGTCCTTGGTAATGGTCCCACAAAATCGATCGAAATCATCTCCCATGGATGTTGAACATTAGTTGAATGGAGAAGATTTGTCTGAGGTTGTTGCGAGCTTTTATTTTTCTAACAATTTACACAATTTCTCACATATTCCGTTCCATCTCTTAACATGCCGGGCCAAAAGAAAAATTCTCCTCAACGAGCGAGTGTTTTCGCTACTCCAAGATGTCCTGAAATTGGTTCATCATGTACTTTATGAAGAATCAAAGATCTCTCCTCCTTAGGTATGCACAGCTTCCATTGTTCTTCGTAGGGCGATTCTTTATAATCCAACGTGTGTAGTACATGATGATATAATTTCCCCTTTTCAATTCTAAAATCTGGATTCCGTTCCGGATGTTCATCTGTAAGTTTCCATTGACGTAAATACCACGGGCAAGATGGTTTAATTGCAATCTCAACAAGTGGTAACGGTTGACGAGATAAATAATCTGGTAGTCTGTTTTCAATACCTTTCTTGTATTGAACTTCGAAGTTCCATTGTGAGAGTTCTATTATCCAACGTGCTAGGTGTCCAGAGGGCGTTACAATGCTATTTAACCACTTAAGAGCTTGATGATCCGTGATAACCACAAAGTGATATCCTTCTAAATAATCTCGCATTTTCCAAATGCCCCATTTAACAGCAAGGTATTCCAATTCACTAGCTGAATAATTTTTCTCTGCAGGCTTCAAAGAACGACTCGCATAGGCTATGACAACTTTAGAATCCTCCCTATGTTGTGTCAAAACTACCCCTAAACCTTCCAAACTAGCATCAGTTTGTAAATAAAATAACTGTGACCAATCCGGGCAGGATAACACTGGTGACTCAGTAAATTTCTTCTTAATATTGTCAAAAGCTGATTGTTCTAACTCTCCCCAATGCCATTTCGTATCCTTTTTTAAAAGGTGAATTAGCGGAGTTGTAAGTTGTGAAATATTTTTCACAAAACGACGGTACCAAGATATCATACCGATAAAAGATCTTAGTTCTTTTAAACGAGTAGGAGGTTGAATATTCAAGATGGCGTTCACTTTCTCAGGATCTGGGTGAAGTCCTTGTTCGTCCACGAGATGTCCAAGATAGGTAAGTTGTTTTCTAGCGAAGTAACATTTTTCCCAATTAGGTATTAATTTAGCATCACGTAATCTATTGAAAACTTCTTGTAGGAGTTGAAGATGTTCTTCGAAGGTCACTGATGTTACAACGATGTCATCGAGATAAGAGAAAACTCTTGGTGCTAATTCTGGAGGTATAACTGAATCAATCAATCGTTGAAACGTTGCAGGTGCTGAGTGAAGACCAAACGGCATTACAACAAACTCGAACAATCCTAAACCAGGTGAAACATTAATTCGAGGAATTGGGTACGCATCTTTCTTTGTTACTTTGTTTAATCTTCTAAAATCAATGCAAAATCTTAATTTACCATTCTTTCTTTTAATTAGGACGATAGGTGAGCTCCACGCGCTTTTATATTTCCTGATGACTCCTTGTTTTAACATCTGCAGAGCTTCTTCTCTTATGAGTTCCTGAGTGACTGGATTTCTCGGTTGATAACGTTGTTTTATCGGAGTTGAATCTTCCAATCTTATTTCATGTTTTAATAAGGGTGTACAACCCTTAATCTCATTAAATAATAATTTTTCTTTATCTAGTAAATTGTTCAAACTTTCTTCTTGATCTTTGTCTAGAGTCGTAAGACCAACTTGACCTACTTTACAGATATCTATTTTGAACGAATTTTTAAACAATTTAATGTTCTTATTGTTTAAATTTAAAGAAAAATTTAATTTATTAAGAAGATCAATCCCAATAAGCATAGGATGAGATAAATTTAGTAAAACAAAAAATTTATGTTTAATTTTTGTTTTTCCCACAGATATTTTCATTAAAAAGCTGGTCTTGACCTCAAATCTTGATTTATTCGCTAGAGCAACGACGATGTCTTCTAGTTGTGTAACTCCTCCTAGGGCAGCCAATCTTCTTGCTGTATACATGTCGATGAAAGAGCTAGCTGCTCCCGTGTCGATGAGTGCTTGAAAAGTTATATTTTCACAGCTACAATTGATGAAAATTCTGGAGTCCGGAAGAGATGAGGTCGAACTTACTCCTTTTGTTCGACCTTCTGTGTGTTTCCCGGAGGATGGCAAGGGCAATCCTTAGTTAAAATTCCCTCTTTTCCGCAATATGAACAGAACTTCTTAGGTCTGTTTCTGCAAAATGGACGACGATGACCCTTCACCCCACATCTCCAACAGTGAGTTTTGGGGTTATAAGGTTCCTAAACCTTAGCAACCTCCACAGCTGACTTCTTCGCTCCCTGCTCTTCCTTGTTAATTGCAT
This sequence comes from Leptopilina syphax, assembly GCA_032872505.1. Taxonomy (NCBI): domain Eukaryota; kingdom Metazoa; phylum Arthropoda; class Insecta; order Hymenoptera; family Figitidae; genus Leptopilina; species Leptopilina syphax. The sequence goes on along the minus strand of CM065472.1, from coordinate 23,260,180 downwards.
TAAGAGTTTCCGAGATTTCCTCAGCTCGTTGTATCAACGTGCTTACACTATCAATCTCTTCTCTCCTAATGTGCAGACGGAACACTGGTTGCATATTCCAATAAATCATGTCGAGTTCTCTGATTAAATTGTAGGCTCCATGTCTCCTCATTAAAGTCCTAATGCAATTTACAAAACTCCTGATATTTTCACCCTTAGCTTGATGTTTGTTAGCTATCTGCAACTCCAAGTTCCTTAATTCCCCCGGTGATAAATAATACCGCCTTAGAGACAAAGTCAATTGTTCTCTTGAACAATTGACTAATAGTAATTGACCTAATTTCGTTACGGTACCACAAAAGGGCATTCTCTCTTAATAATTTAGGGAATCCTCGCAGTAGTTGAAGATCGGTGAAACCATATGCCGCCTGAAGTTCCTCCACACGTTCCAAGAATGCATAAGGATCCTTTCCATCGAAGCAACAATTCCATTTTCTCATGCTCTCTAATACGTAGGTGTCACTGACAGTAGGCAAAAGCGTAGAATTTGCCCTTGGTGCAATAATAGGAGCCTGTGTAGTCTGGTTAATTTGTTGAGTAAGTCCAGCTGAGGCACTACCTCAGCTGGCACTACCTCAGGCACTACTCCTGGTCCTAGTGCTGGTTGGAAATTATCCTCTTGAACCTCCTCTTCAAGTGCTAACAGGTCTCTTGATTTATCTAATTCCTCCTTATAATCCTCAGGATCCTCAGTAAGATTCATCAACTCAGGTTGAGATCTTATGTAAGATACTAGACGTTGACGCAACTGAGCTACTGTACCAATATGATCGATATGATACTTCTTAAGTTCTTCAACTAACTGAACCTTTGGTAAGTCATAGATCCATTTAACTCCCATGATGCCTGATAATAACTGTTACCCAGTTTTAGCAAGTATTGAAAAATTCAAAATTATTTAAAAATGAAAAATCTTTTATTTTTATTCGTAAAAATTTTGAAATTTTATTAAGTAGAAATTTGTTTATACAATGCAACCGAAATAATATACCTCTTGGGGTAGTTTTCTGGTATAAAAATATACTCTTTTTACAGGTGTGTCATCTGCTTCTTGTGAAATAAATTAAAAATTTTTCCCAATCAAAATATTTATTTATTTTTCATTTTAAATAATTTATATATGATAATAAGTTTGTTTTCTATAGAAAATTTTTAAAAAGTGTTTTGATTTTAATGTAGTAGGCATATTAAGTTTTTCTTTTTTAAACAAATTATCAAACTTTCAAAATCTCTTCTGAAGAAGAAAAATTTATTACATTAAAATCGAATCATTTTTAAAAAGTTCTTTAGAAGCGATATATTAAAAAATATAATTATATATGGCAATTTATTGTTTAAACAAATAAATTTTTGTTTGTATGTTTTAAATATTTTTTTTTTTTGAAAAGTGATATTTATTATTTCAGAAAATCCTTTTAACAATAAAATTCCAATTTCCAAAATGTTAATTAATTTTTCCTTATTTTTATTTGTAATACTAAAAGAGACTTTTTTTACTTTTTTTCCACTATACTTTAAATCCGTTAATATATTCAAAAAATTTTTCTTAAATATTTTAACAAAATTATTCAAACAATTCAATTACATATTTAAGAATTTTGATAAAATTTATTTATAGAATTACATTATTTTTATAAATAATAATATTCATTTCAAGAATTCAACTATTTTTAATATAATTTTAATTAAATTATTCGCAGAAATTTAATTATTTTTAAAATTTTAATAAATTAATCCAAAAATATCTAATAATTTACAAAAATTTTAATAAAATCCTTCTCAAGAATACAATCATTAATTTTACAAATAATAAATTTTTTTACGGAAATTCAATAACTTAAAAATTTTTGAGAGATTTGCAAGAAATTACAAGAGTTCAATTTTTTTGTAAATAACAAAATGACTGACAAGATTTCAATTATTTTAACAATTTTATAAGTTTTCAATTTTAAAAAATAATTTCGAATTTTGTCAGAATCAATTGAAATAAATTTTATATCTTAATGAATTTTTCTTTCAAAATTATTTTTGAATAGGTATAAGGATATTTTTGATGAATTTTGACTAAAAATTTATCAAATAATTAAATTTTATTAATATTTCAGAAGCATTTTCTAAAAAAATTACACTTTAATGTCAAGAAGTAATTCTCATTCTACAGAAAATGATCTTTAAAATAAGTTTAGTATAATTAAAAACGATTATTATTTTAGAAGTTTATCATATTTATAAAACATTGAAAATAACGATTTTTTAAAAGGAGACTGAAGGCGCGCTAAATATTTTAATTGCTTATTACTTATTGCCTTTTAAAAAATATTAAAAATTGAAAATTATTCCAATGTGGATGCACTTCATTAAAAAATATTAAATTTAATCAAAGACTCTTAAAAAAATTTAAACAACAATATAGTTCCAATAGGGAGCATCCATAAATAACGTTACACGATTAGGGGAGGGGGGTGGTTGAAAAATGCAACTGATTGCAAGAAGGGGGGAGGTGGGTGATTTTGAAATGTAACGTTGCAAAATGTTATATATTATTATAAATTATTCTTGTTGTGTAAATCATTATCAGAGTTAATTTTAATAAATAATAATAATATGAGAAATAAGAAAAATTACTTCATTAATCCAGAAAAATAATATAATTCTTATTTTTGGGGGTATAAGTCATTTTTGCAACGTTATATTTAGGGGGGGTGTTGGTAATTTGCAACCAAATGCAACGAAGGGGGGGGTGGGGGTCAAAAAACCCGAAAATCAGTGTAACGTTATTTATGGATGATCCCATAGACGTAAATAGACCATTTATTGAAACATTGAAAAATAAATTCAGGGTGGCCACAAGTTTCAGTATATCAATTTCCCTGACATTTACCTGACAATTTAGTGACATTAAAATTACTTTACCTGACAAAATTATTTTTTCAGGAAAATATGAATGTTTACGGAAAAAGGGTAAAATTTATGAATTTAAATAATTTCTAAAAATTACAATTATAACCCTTCCTGAATTCAATTACTTTTTTACAATTTTCAACTAAACTTCATCTATGAATCAATTAATTAAAATAATTTCCCAAAAGTTCTTCATGAATTCAATTATTTAAAAACAAAAATTAAATTTTTTATAATAATTGTAATTATATAAATATAATAGTTTTTCAATTCTGAATAATTTACAAACAATTAAAATTTGGTAAAATTTTTTTAAAATAATTGAATTTTTGAAAAATATAAATAAAAATGATCAAATTTTTGAAGAATTTGAATTTTAAACAGGACCATGATTTCTGAAAAATTTTAATAACTTCAAAAAGTAAATTTTCATAAACTTTTATTCACATTGTTCGAAGATAATTAAATCTTAAAAAATTATTTTAAAACAATTCTAATAATTAGTTTTTAAAAATATTTTAATGTAATTTTTCGAAAATAATTGAATTTCTTAAAAAAAATTTGGTATAATTTAAAAAACTAATTAATTTTTCTTTAAATTTTAATTAAAAATTTTGAGCTTGATTGTATTCTCCAAAATGTTAAAAATAATTGTAAAATGTTATTATTTTTATATGTATTTGAATTTCTGGAAATATGTAATTGAAAATACTGAAAACATTGAATTTTTAACAATTAGAAGCTAATATTTCAATTATTTTAAAAATGGTAAATAAATACTTGAAATGTTTGGAAGAAAAGTCGAAAAAGTCGCAATTTTTTAAAATAAGTGGAAAAAATTATCAATTTTCTTAATTTCCCTGACAAAAATTTTTTTCCTGACATTTTCCTGACTTTACTGACTTTACTGACATGTGGCCACCCTGAAATTAAAAAAAAAAATCTGTCCGCTCAAGCGCGGACACATTCTCATCCGCGCTTCGAGCGGGGGCTCGCTTCGCTCGCAAGTTTCAGCGCGCCTCGGGGCGCGCGAATATTGATCGTCGCGCTTCGCGCGCAAATGGCTCGCTTCGCTCGCGGTGGTCTGCAATTGTTGTGCATTATTTGTGTTCTTGTTCTTGTTTCCTATTATATGTTTCATAAAACATTTTTTTTTTCTTAAAGTTACTACGACTTTAAGGATTACATTCTCATCACATGTTTTTGTTTGCTGATGATTGCAAGATAAAGTGGATTAATATATATATTTTTGGTCTTGATGATTTAAATTGTGAATTTATTTTTAATTATACTAACTCTCTTAGCACAAACATGATTTGCAGAAGCAATACAATATTCTTAAAGTATTAGTATCAAGGTTTTTGTGTAGTGTAGAGCGGAGCGTAATGGCTAACTTTTCACTGTTTGTTGATTTACTCATACTTTTTTGTTTTAATTAAGTGTTTATCTCCTAGAAAAGTTACTCCGGTATCTCAGCTTTCTTTTAAAAAAACGAAAGTCCCTATATTACTCTTACTTTTTTTTCTACAATGAACGTACACTTCGTCGGTATCGTAGGTTGCTCTTTATGCATAGCGTGTTGCATTAGCCAACACGCCCTAGTGGTACTTAGGAAATATTTTGTAATTTTTATCAATACAGTAAGTGTGAATCAAAAATCTCAAATTGACTTTAAAAAATGTTTCAAGCTTAAAACGCGATTTTAGTTTCTTTTTTAAAGTTATTTTAAAAAAAATATAACGAAAAAATGAAAATTTTGAAAAGTTACTTTCATATGTGAATTACAGTTTTTCTACTATATTTCTTACAATAGTGATTTAATAATACATAATCAAACTTTGTAGAAACTTGCAGTACATCAAGTTGTCTTTGGAGCGAAATCATTTCGATTTACGATTTTTAAATAAATTACAATTATTCATTACGCCCCTTAGCCATTATGTCCCGTTCCCCCTATATACGTGATTTGTAAATATATATAAAATGTATGATTAAAAACATGTAAATCCGGATACAGTGAATGTGATAGTTTAATTGTTATAAGAAAAACTTTAAATTTACTAAAGATTAAAAAATGAACAATTAGATAAATTTTCTGCATGATTATTTTAAAAGAACGTCCAAGCGCCTAAACTTTCGGTAGGACCTTCCGGCCGGACGCGCCTCTCACATAATTTATTAAATATATTAACAAATATTGTTATTATATGTTATTTTGAGCTTAAACAAGAAATTCACTTACAGATTTTGAAAAAATCGCCATTTTTAATGTTATACAAATATTTGAATAACTTATAAAATAGTAAACGTTTTCTAAAGCTTCATTTCTTATTCTAAAGATCATTTTCAACAGTATGAGAATTACTTAAGGTATTAACGTGTATTCTTTGCTTAGAAATTGTAAGCAAAGCAAAGGTAGGATACCCAAATTAGAACAAAATAATAATAAATAGAACAGCATTTCAAAAAAAAGGTTAAACTAAGAAAATAAAAACAATCCTCCAAAATTTACTCATCGTTTTAACAAGCAACAATAAATCACCTCCACTAAGATGAGACAAAAAGTCAAAAATTCGAAAAAAGTTTTTAAAAAAATTAATTTTTTCTAAAGTATTATTGTCGGACAGACAGACAGACCTACAGACAGACGTAATCGCCATACCATATTTTTTGGATTCAGAGCACCTTAAAACGCAAAGATTTCATAAAATTAGCAAATAGTACATTAACCCAGTGAGAAATTTCTCACCGGTCCAATATCGGTCCAATATTGGGAGCCAAGAGACCGATCATCGGTCCAATAAAGGCTCCCAATATTGGACCAATATGGGCTGATGCTTGGGATGTAACGGGATCGCCAAGCATCGGTTGTTAATATTGGTCCAATATTGGCCGAATATTGGCAACCAAGAGAAAAAAATTTTTTAAATAAATTTTTTTAATTAAATAATAATAATAAAAAATTAATGTTTATAATTTTTTTGTTTAATATATTTATTTGTTTAATTATTTATTTTTAATAATTCATGTAAATAATAAATAATTTATTATTTATAAATTATAATTATTTAAAAATGCAGCAGCTATTAGAAAATAGCATTCTGCAAAAAAATTCTATCATTGAAAAATCAATGATAGGCGAGAGAAATCCGCGTCTTTAAATAGATTCGCAGATGATAGACAAGAGATATCCGCGTCATTAAACGGATTCGCAGATATACTCTGGTCTCGCGACGAATCTCTCGATACTTATATACACTGGAGTCGCCGTGTCAGTTGCGAGAACGGTTACAGCGTCCCTCTTGCGGCAGAGTTAAGAATTGTCACGTAAACTGCTAAATCGCTTTACCGACAAGCAACAAGATCACTTGTTCGACTTGTATGAAAATAGCGGCCTTTTTTTCCAGATGAATAAAAAAAATTTCAATGATTTTCTAAAATGTTAAAACTTTTATGAATATATGTTAGTTATAACATATTAGAAAATCAATAAAAATTTTTAACCTAGTTAAGCTAGCATGACCCTAAAACTTAAAAAAAAAAATTAATTTTTTGATGAAAAAATGTTGTAGAGAATCTAAAGTAATAAAAAGTTATAAATATTGAAATTTGAAAAAATTGAGTTTTCAAAATTTTGAAAGTACTGTAGTTTGTGTAGTTTTCGACGAAACTGGCTGGCTAACGAACTCGATCTGTATTTTAACAGTAACTTTGTACTTGCAAAGTTGCAAGTTAATACAATAAGTTTTTCAAAAGTTATCGTGGCGACACCATTGTGTCTACACACAGACACGAAGACAGACATACAGACAGACACTTTTTTTAAACCATGATTTTCGGACTCAGGGGACCCCAAAACGTCGAGATTTCATGAAATTAGCGAAAGTCAATTTTCGACCAAAACTAATACTTCTCATGTGATGAAAATGTAATAGAAAATTAGTTTTTTGAAAATAAGTCAAAAAGTTTTAGGTTTAGTGAAAATTTGTCAACAGCAAAGTTGTAGCTGATGGTAGGACGAGAAAAAAAGTCTCTGGTAGCAAGCTCCTATAGGCAGTAGTTTTGGAGATAATTGAGTCGGAATATGGAATTTTTGTTAAAAAAATGATAAAAAAAATATATATATACGGTGGTTTTTTTGGAAATTACTAGTTTTTTGTTAATGTGAGTGTTTTTTGAGTACAATAGGGTGAGAATATGTTGAAATTAATGTAATAATTTTTTTCTTTGAGAAATTTTGATTTTTAGCGTTATTTTCGGATTTTTGAGTATTTTTTTACTATTTAAGGGCCTACCTAGTGTTGATTACATACAGATAATATTGTACAATATAAGTTGCAATTGCAACTTTTAGATTGTAAGAGTACTATGTACGAAAGGGCTTGTCCCGTATATTTGTTAAATAAATAAATAACTCCGAAATTTGACTTTCTATGAAAAAATGTTGTAAAGAAAAGTTGTTCGTATTTTTCCAATCTAAAGTAATATAAAGTTAAAAATATTGAAATTTGAAAAAATTGAGTTTTCAAAATTTTGAAAGTACTGTAGTTTGTGTAGTTTTCGACGAAACTGGCTGGCTAACGAACTCGATCTGTATTTTAACAGTAACTTTGTACTTGCAAAGTTGCAAGTTGATACAATAAGTTTTTCAAAAGTTATCGTGGCGACACCATTGTGTCTACAGACAGACACGAAGACAGACATACAGGCAGACACTTTTTTTAGACCATGATTTTCGGACTCAGGAGACCCCAAAACGTCGAGATTTCATGAAATTAGCGAAAGTCAATTTTCGACCAAGACTAATACTTTCTCATGTGATGAGAATGTAATAAAAAATTAGTTTTTTGAAAATAAGTCGAAAAGTTTTAGGTTTAGTGAAAAGTTTTTAACAGCAAAGTTGTAGCTGATAGTAGGACGAGAAAAAAAGTCTTTGGTAGCAAGCTCCTATAGGCAGTAGTTTTGGAGATAATTGAGTCGGAATATGGAATTTTTGTTAAAAAAATGATAAAAAATATATAGGGGAGACTGGGGTAAACCCGCTCACAGGGTAAACCCGCTTACTAGCGATTTTACGCCATGACCTCAACTTAAGATAAAGATATTGGTACTGTGAATAGTACTTGACATTTAACTTATATTAACGAACTTTCGTTTAGTTTCATGAACTCAACATAGAATCAGAGACGATCAAATGTTTTTAGAGGTGTCAGAAAAAAAACGTATTTTGGATTTTTAAGTTTTTCGATCATTATTTTTGAGTCTTAATTTATCTGGAAAATTTTTTTTGTTGCTATTGGATGTCCTTCTTCGAAGTACATATATAGTTTTGTCTTATTTTAAAAAGATTTAATTAAATTTATTCTAAAATGTGAGGAATACACTCGGGGTAAAGTCGCTCACGTGAAGTCGGGGTAAAGCCGCTTACTTAGTTTTAAATTTAAAATTTAGAATAAAATAATTTCACGTATTATATTTCAACAATAACACAATTTATGACATATTAAAACCAAAATTGTAACTACATTTCACTTTCTCTTAATAAAATATAACACTATTTAAATCCATAGTTGTAATTCATGAAATCTATGTTCATTATTTATTAAACCAATTTGTTGTTTATAGAATTGTTTATAAAACTTATAAATTATCAATAATAATTCATGCTTAAGACGGGAATAAGACGAACTTTAATATTTAAAAAAAAACTCTTCCGTCTTGAAAAGATAAGGTGAGCGGGTTTACCCTGGAAAATTGTGATTTCGAAATTTGGTATATGTTTATTAAAAAGTTTCTCTAAGTAAAACTAAAAAATATAAATCAAAAACTCTTTTTAATTTTTTTAGTAGAAATCATAACCTTTCAAATGATATAAATTAACTTGGATTTAAAGAATAATTTCCTAGATTTTAGCCGATCTGAAAAAAAGTTAGCGGGTTTACCCCAGTCTCCCCTATATATACGGTGGTTTTTTTGGAAATTACTAGTTTTTTGTTAATAAGAGTGTTTTTTGAGTACAATGGGGTGAGAATATGTAGAAATTAATGTAATAATTTTTTTTCTTTGAGAAATTTTGATTTTTAGCGTTATTTTCGGATTTTTGAGTATTTTTTTACTATTTAAGGGCCTATAACTCCGAAATTTGACTTTCTATGAAAAAATGTTGTAGAGAAAAGTTGTTCGTATTTTTCCAATCTAAAGTAATATAAAGTTAAAAATATTGAAATTTGAAAAAATTGAGTTTTCAAAATTTTGAAAGTACTGTAGTTTGTGTAGTTTTCGACGAAACTGGCTGGCTAACGAACTCGATCTGTATTTTAATAGTAACTTTGTACTTGCAAAGTTGCAAGTTAATACAATAAGTTTTTCAAAAGTTATCGTGGCGACACCATTGTGTCTACAGACAGACACTAAGACAGACATACAGACAGACACTTTTTTAGACCATGATTTTCGGACTCAGGGGACCCCAAAACGTCGAGATTTCATGAAATTAGCGAAAGTCAATTTTCGACCAAAACTAATACTTTCTCATGTGATGAGAATGTAAAAATGTTTGATTAAACTATTAAATTAAAATTTTCATCACTTTTCTTGAATTTAAAAAAATAAATTTTAATTTTTTGTTGATCACATTTTTTAAATAAGAAAACATAAAAATATTTCTAATTCGATAAATTAAGTTTTAAAACTAAAAAAGTTGTTTTAGTCGATTCATAAAAATTTAATTCTGTATTTTCTTAATTTTTTTCAGATTTCGATAAAAAATATTTACTTTTTTATCCTGATAACAACATTACCTACTTCTGAAATATTAATGAAATTTAATTATTTGATAAATTTTTAGTCAAAATTCATCAAAAATATGCTTATACCTATTCAAAAATAATTTTGAAAGAAAAATTCATTAAGATATAAAATTTATTTCAATTGATTCTGACAAAATTCGAAATTATTTTTTAAAATTGAAAACTTATAAAATTGTTAAAATAATTGAAATCTTGTCAGTCATTTTGTTATTTACAAAAAAAATTGAACTCTTGTAATTTCTTGCAAATCTATCAAAAATTTTTAAGTTATTGAATTTCCGTAAAAAAATTTATTATTTGTAAAATTAATGATTGTATTCTTGAGAAGGATTTTATTAAAATTTTTGTAAATTATTAGATATTTTTGGATTAATTTATTAAAATTTTAAAAATAATTAAATTTCTGCGAATAATTTAATTAAAATTATATTAAAAATAGTTGAATTCTTGAAATGAATATTATTGTTTATAAAAATAATGTAATTCTATAAATAAATTTTATTAAAATTCTTAAATATGTAATTGAATTGTTTGAATAATTTTGTTAAAATATTTAAGAAAAATTTTTTGAATATATTAACGGATTTAAAGTATAGTGAAAAAAAAGTAAAAAAAGTCTCTTTTAGTATTACAAATAAAAATAAGGAAAAATTAATTAACATTTTGGAAATTGGAATTTTATTGTTAATAGGATTTTCTAAAATAATAAATATCACTTTTCAAAAAAAAAATATTTAAAACATACAAACAAAAATTTATTTGTTTAAACAATAAATTGCCATATATAATTATATTTTTTAATATATCGCTTCTAAAGAACTTTTTAAAAATGATTCGATTTTAATGTAATAAATTTTTCTTCTTCAGAAGAGATTTTGAAAGTTTGATAATTTGTTTAAAAAAGAAAAACTTAATATGCCTACTACATTAAAATCAAAACACTTTTTAAAAATTTTCTATAGAAAACAAACTTATTATCATATATAAATTATTTAAAATGAAAAATAAATAAATATTTTGATTGGGAAAAATTTTTAATTTATTTCACAAGAAGCAGATGACACACCTGTAGAAAGAGTATATTTTTATTTATTTATATTTTTTAAATAGAAAAATATCAACTTAACCAAAATATTAATAAAAGTAAAATATACTCATTATATGACAGGCGAAATAATTTAGTTCTTTTATTCCACCAGTCCTATTAAAAGTTATTGACGGACGGAATAATCAGAATTAATACTATCTTTTTTTAGTTTTCTTATTTCGCCCGTCTTTTATTTCCATGAACTAGCAAACTTTGCGCGCATATCATATTTCTTATTTCACAATGAAAAACTTATTACGATATGTGTATTAAACCATTAAAGATACGTTATTCACGTATCCGATATATTTTATTATGGAATAATATATCACATTAAATAACATGACTTTAATTCTGATGTGAACATGAATCAGAATTCAGAAAGTAAATGATTTAATTTTAGCCTGATGACTAGTAATAATTTTTTATGATAATTTTTTTGAAAAATTAGAATAAAAAAGAAAGTTTAATATTTTTAATATTAATTTTTTTCCAAATTGTTTATTAATATTTAAAGGATACAGAAAAAAATAATACAAAATTTTAAAAGTTATAAACTGTTAAAGTTTGTAACTGAAAAAATTCTGGTTGACACGATAATTCAAAATCTATTCAACCGACTTACTTCAAATTTTGCAGAAATGTTCTTTGTATATCCCTTTATGATCGGAACTTTGGATTTTGAAAAATATATTTTATTTTATTTTTAAAAAATTCAAAAATGTCAAAAAACACAACTTTTTTCTAAATCGTCGCCATTTTGCTAAAAAAAAATTTTTCTCTTTTTCAATGTACCGATCATAGCGAAGCCTGTAATAATCAAGAATTTTTTGGGTTTTTTGTTTTAGAGCATTACAAAAGTCTCCACAGTGTCAACCAGTTCGCACTTTCTATTTTTCAGTCCCCACTTCACCAGTTTATAACTTTAAAAAAATTTTAATTTTTTTTCCTAATTTTTTTCTGTATTCCTTAAACATTAATAAACAATTTGCAACAAAACTAAATACTAAAAGTGTTACACTTTCTTTTTTATCCTACTCGGAAAAACAGACCAGAATACTACCCCAAGAGGTATATTATTTCGGTTGCATTGTATAAACAAATTTCTACTTAATAAAATTTCAAAATTTTTGCGAATAAAAATAAAAGATTTTTCATTTTTAAATAATTTTAAATTTTTCAATACTTGCTAAAACTGGGTTGCCACAAATATTTAATATTGTCTTTCTCTGATTTCTAGAAAAAATTTTGACTTTTTTTCTGATCATAAAGAATATTCTGATTCACTCTAAAAATTATTAGATATAGGTATACACAAAAAAATCCTATATTACTTTTATTTACGAATTTTCTTAATTGAAAAATTATTACAGGATTCTTACAGAAATCCGAAATTAAAATTCCATACCTTTTCCATGATTTCTAGGTCAAATTTTTACGAAGTTCCAGTGAATTTTTAAATCTAATTTCAATATTTTTGGGCTCTTTAAAAACACTTTACTTATTTAATAGTCTCCACCCTTTGGTAAAAATTCTAAAATTATCAAAATTTATCAAAAATTCGAAAAACCGATTTTTTTGAAATTCCACATTTTTTCCTCTCTTTTATGGGATTTAGCTTCATTATTTTTTGGCTCTTGGAAAATACTTTACTTATTTAATAGTCTCCACCCTTTGGTAAAAAATCTAAAATTATCAAAATTTATCAAAAATTCGAAAAAACCGATTTTTTTAAAATTCAACATTTTTTCCTCTCTTTATGGGATTTAGCTTCATTATTTTTGTGCTTTTGGAAAATACTTTACTTATTTAATAGTCTCCACCCTTTGGTAAAAATTCTAAAATTATCAAAATTTATCAAAAATTCGAAAAACCGATTTTTTTGAAATTCCACATTTTTTCCTCTCTTTTATGGGATTTAGCTTCATTATTTTTTGGCTCTTGGAAAATACTTTACTTATTTAATAGTCTCCACCCTTTGGTAAAAAATCTAAAATTATCAAAAATTCGAAAAACCGATTTTTTTAAAATTCAACAGTTTTTCTTTTCTTTGATAGTACTTAGCTTCATTATTTTTAGGCTCTTGGAAAATACTTTACTTATTAAATAGTCTCGACTCTTTGGTAAAAAATCAAAAATTATCAAAAATTCTAAAAAATCAAAAAACTTAAGTTCTTAAAATTCAACATATTTTTCTCTCTTTAATGGGATTTAGCTTCATTATTTTTGGGCTCTTGGAAAATACTTTACTTATTAAATAGTCTCTACTCTTTGGTAAAAATATAAATTTATCAAAAATTCGAAAAACCGATTTTTTTAAAATTTAACAGTTTTTCTTCTCTTTGATAGTATTTAGCTTTATTATTTTTGTGCCTTTAGAAAATACTTTACTTATTAAATAGTCTCGAGTCTTTGGTAAAAAATCTAAAATTATCAAAAATTCGAAAAAATCTTAAGTTCTTAAAATTCAACATATTTTTCTCTCTTTTATGGAATTTAGTTTTTGATTTTTGTGCTTTTAGAAAATACTTTACTTATTAAATAGTCTCGACTCTTTGGTAAAAAATAGAAAATTATCAAAAATTAAAAAATCCGAATATCTTAAAATTCAACATTTTTTCCTCTCTTTTATGGGATTTAGCTTTATTATTTTTGTGCTTTTGGAAAATAGTTTACTTATAAAATAGTCTCGACTCTTTGGTAAAAATCTAAAATTATCAAAAATTCGAAAATCCGAATTTCTTAAAATTCAACATTTTTTCCTCTTTTTTATGGGATTTAGCTTTATTGTTTTTAAGCTCTTGGAAAATTCTTTACTTATTAAATAGTCTCGACTTTTTGGTAAAGAATCTAAAATTATCAAAAATTCGAAAAAATCAAAAAACTTAAGTTCTTAAAATTTAACATATTTTTCTCTCTTTTATGGGATTTAGCTTCATTATTTTTGGGCTCTTTACCCCCACTTCTCTCAAAATCCTGACGTGATGGGCAATTTTGGAAGTCGGGATCGTGTTCAGCGTCTAAAAATACATAGGAAACCATTCCGCTATCTCATAAAAAAAGTAACCCAGTAAGAAGTAAGGAATTAATAAGAATTCGAAATTTTTAATTCTTTTGAATTCCGTTTGTGACCAATTCTTTTCATTTTCATTTGGAGAAGCCGAAAAGAAGCTAAGTTTATTCTTTTGAATACCGTTTTAATATTTTAAGCGGAAAAAAAATTTGACTGTTTGAAGATTTGAACCCTCAAGCTTCATTGTCGGAGACAAACAGCTTGTCCGCTCAGCTATTTAAACTGTACTATGACTTCCGAATTTTAAAAGCACTTATCTCAAAGTGTTGCAAACTTCAAAGGAATTAAAAAATTACAAAATATTAAAACGGAATAGACAGGAATTGAACTTACCGAGTATCACACAGTATTTCGGAATTCACAAAAATTCAAAAATTAAAGAAATATTAAAACGGAATTGATTGGAATTCACATTCAAGAAATCTTTGCCTCAAAAAGGAATACATAGGAATTGGACAGAAACGGAATTCAAAAAAATTGATAATTTAACATTTTCTGTAAAAAGTTAAAAATGTCCAATTCTTCTCAATTCCTTACTTCTTACTGGGAAGTCTTTCTTTGTTGACCTGTGCTATCGGAAAAGCATTGGTGCATATACAGAGAATTTTGATTGTTTTAATTTGTTTTATAATAAATTGCAGATAAATGTTAATCACGAATATTAAATAAATATATTCAATAGTTGAAACTTTACTATATTTCACAGTATATTCTATTTTAATGAAATTTAATAATTAAATTACAACTACTCTAAGTATTGAGAAATTGTTACTAGTGCCACCTACCGTGTTTTGAGCGCGGCTATTTTTCTGCACACCTATGTTACCGACACTATACACTTTCACTTTATAATAGAATACAAAATTATTACTTTAATTTACGTTTTTCTTGTTAATATGCAGTAATTAACAAAACTATATAATAAATCAATTACTTTAAATATTAAAGAATATATAATCACTCTTTTTCTTAACGTTTTAAACTAATTTTCATCGACAATTTGTGAATTTTGCACACTATTTCAACTGACAGATTAACACAAAATATTTTAAATCTTAATTATTCTATAATTACCGTTTCATTAAACATAATTTTCACCCGAATCAATTAAATAATGCCTATTTTGACATTATTTATTATTTTTACGTCATATTTCACTAAATATTTGCATTATTTTGCCTCAAACCAAACTCCGACCAAACTTGGTCAAGAGTTCGGTTTACCAAACCCGCCAAAGCTAGTAACGCATTTTGTATACCCCTACCCTATATATAAATGTAGCGTCACCTGATCTTCACTTTTAGTATAAAGCTTTAGAAAAGATTCAAAAAACTTTGAGACTTATTACCAAAAGTGACGTTGACTATGTCTTTTCATAATCTTTATTAGAATTCTTCTAACTATGCCTCGATTATCCCTAAATTCTTCGTTATATGAGAAATATCGAAATACGATAAAGTAATTTTTCTAACTAAAAGTTTCTCCGTGCAGTCTTGGCATTTCGCACTTGGGAATTTAACATTCGAAAATAAAGAAATAGTTATTTATAAATTATTGTAGTTGAAAACTAATTAATAGGGTAACTGTACAGCCCAGAAAACAAACGTGCGTCGCACGATGTCCGTCTCGCGTAAATGGCACTCGTGCGTCCACACTGCGAGCAAATAACATTCACGCACGTGATTAGCACAAATGCGCACACTAAAGCTATTCATATGCTTAGCTTTTCACGGTAACGCACGAAATGATTGCTTTTTGTGCCACACATGCGGACACATCTGTGTGGTGTTATGAGAGCATACGTGATATTCACTGCGCACATATGAGTGCAAAATTCCTGCAGCACTGCAAGCATTTTGTTATCTGGGAGTGTTTGGCTACCTGCTAGTGTTTGGCTACCTGCTCTGCAAGAGGCCATATAACCAACAAAAAAAAAAAAAAAGGTAACTGTACCAATTGTCGATGGTTTTAGGCAACATGTGACTTTAACATTTTTTTCTCGGAAGTAAATGCACTTTAAAATTTGATTTTTGTATATTTGGACGAAGGATCTAATAATGTTTAATATTCATATTTATTTTTTTAATATTAAACTAAATTTTTAAGCAAAAAATATATTTAAAAGTCAATAGAGCAAAAGCACCATTTGTCGATGGTCTTGTGCTAATTTCTCGAGGGTCTGTTCCAATTGTCGAGGGTATGACATTTTTAAACATATAACCCAATATAACCTAACAATTAACCTGTACAGATATTTGAAAATCGAGTAGATATTTTTTTTCGATAAAAATATTATAGAATATTACCAGAAAACAAAAATATATTTATTTAACTATAATTGAATAATTTATAATATCGATATAAAACCTTTTTTATAGTAGATTATACAGGACAGAAAATTATTTAACTGTTTTTTAAACTTTTATAAATAAGTTAATTAAATTTAATCAATTTTGTTAATCAGACATTAATTGAAAAAATAAATTAAAGTCACATTAAATAGGCGAACGAATAAAATAAACTTTTATTACGAACTGTAAATATAATAATGGTTAATTATAATTTAACTATAGCACAAAATTTTTTACTTTTAAATAATGCATTTTTTTATTAATTTTTTTCGGTCTTCCTCCTTTCTGTTGATTGTAAATTTTTGGAGCATTTTGTTTTATTTTTCTCTGTACCTATAAATGTTTGGCATTTATGTTTGACGTTTAGTAAATAAACACTTAACCATCGATAAATGGTGCATCAGCGAAAAAAGTGACTACACCAATTTTCGAGTCATTACCTCGAAAAATGGAACTGTCAAAAAAAAGGAACCAAATACCTATGATTTGCTTTTAAAAAATATTAAATATTTTTTTTAACAAAAAAACATACATACAAAATTAATTTGGTTCTTGTACAAAATTATAATAATAATTTTGTACACAAAAAGTCATTATAAATACGTTTAATTTGCATTTCTAAAAATCTGTTCCAATCAACCTGAAGTATTAAGAAAATGGAGATTTGAGTAAATTTCACAGCAGTGAATTATAATATTAATTAAATAATTATTTTAGTAGAATCGCTATGAAATTTGAATACATAAATATACAGTTGAAAATACAAAAATTATTTAGAAATTTCTTTTGTTCTTAAATATAATATATTATACTATTTATCTAAAAAAAAAATTATGATCCTCGACAATTGGTGCAGTTACCCTCTATTAATACAAGCTTGTATAAGAAAAAGTAATCTTATTTATTTTTATCTTTTATTAACTTCATATATTATTTAAAAATTAATTTTTAGAAAATTTGTATCACTTTTGTTTTAATTAGTTCAAATTTTCAAGGAACTCAAATTTGTTTTGTGATAATATTGTTTAAAAAAAATCCATCTAAATTGACGAATTTTTCACTTTTTTGTAGAATGTGAAATTTTTTCTTTATTAAATTTCTTTAACGAATTAAATTAAAATTGTATGTATTTTGTTTAATTATTCAGGGCCTGCATACAATAACAACCAAGCGCAGCGATTGTTATTGTATGCAGGCCCTCTATTATTATTAGAAATACACTACCGGTCAAAATTGAAAGACCACTCATTTTAAATGCATTTATTAAAAATAAATGCATTTAATATTAATTTCAATTTCAATAGGCAGACTATTTCAATGAAAAGAATTAGCTGGTAAAGAAAAACTTGTATTTAATATATCTTAATTTCACGTATTAAAACTGCTTGTATTACTTGTTTAATTATTCTCATATGTAGAAAATAATCAGTAATAAGCACTATTTAAAATTATTAATCTCCATAAAAATGAAATTCTAACAATTATATATGTTACGGTCATTGTCGATTTTTGGGCATTGTCGACATTGCCCGGTCAATATCCCAGTAAAAAAAGAAGTATTGAGTGGAGCGTTTAGGAATTGAGTGAAGCTCTGAGCCAATACGGATTCGAGTAAAAACCGTATTGGGACGTTTGACTCAATCTTTTTTTCATCCGTCGAATACGGTCTTATTTTAGCATTAAAATTAAAATCACATGACCAGAGTACACATTATAAATTGAAAGCACAATTGTCCTGGAATGTAAAAATGCCGATTTAGATAAGAAACTGTGAATATTTTTTATTTTTTGTTAAAAATTGGTAAAAGCAAATTTTGACAAGCGCGACTGATTTTACCATGTGAATAAATGAAGTGGCAAGTTTAAATGGACTAAAAGAAATCTTCTGTTACCGACAGAAAGTTCCTAGAAAACAATGAAATTTCATTGTTTTGTTGAATTTACCACAATTCTCTAGGAACTTTCTGTTGGTAACGAAGATTTCTTTTAGTCCATTTAAACTTGCCACTTCATTTATTCACATGGTAAAATCAGTCGCGCTTGTCAAAATTTGCTTTTACCAATTTTTAACAAAAAATAAAAAATATTCACAGTTTCTTATCTAAATCGGCATTTTTACATTCCAGGACAATTGTGCTTTCAATTTATAATGTGTACTCTGCTCATGTGATTTTAATTTTAATGCTAAAATAAGACCGTATTCGGCGGATGAAAAAAAGATTGAGTCAAACGTCCCAATACGGTTTTCACTCGAATCCGTATTGGCTCAGAGCTTCACTCAATTCCTAAACGCTTCACTTAATACTTCTTTTTTTACTGGGATCTACAGTAAAACCTCGTTAACACGAAGTCTTAGGGGGACAGAGAGTTGTTCGTGTTAACCGAAATTTCAAGTTAACGAGGGAAAGAGCACCCCACTTAACACATATTTTTTCGGGTTAACTGATTCAAAATAAAATAAGAAAAAAAGTCGTCTGTTAAAAGTCATCTTTAATTGAAATTTAATTAAAATATTGAAAAACATTAGTCTTTTTTTAATTTACGCATGAAATAATTCAATTATTAATAATAATAATAATTAATAATAATTATTAATAATACCCAGTGAGAAATTGCCAATAGACTTTAATCGGTCCAATATCGGTCCAATATTGGTTGCCATGCTGGGCGCCGATTGACTCCCAATATTGGACCAATATGGGCTGATGCTTGGGATGTAACGGGATCGCCAAGCATCGGTTGTTAATATTGGTCCAATATTGGCCGAATATTGGCAACCAAGAGAAAAAAATTTTTTTAAATAAATTTTTTTTAATTAAATAATAATAATAAAAAATTAATGTTTATAATTTTTGTTTAATATATTTATTTGTTTAATTATTTATTTTTAATAATTCATGTAAATAATAAATAATTTATTATTTATAAATTATAATTATTTAAAAATGCAGCAGCTATTAGAAAATAGCATTCTGCAAAAAAATTCTATCATTGAAAAATCAATGATAGGCGAGAGAAATCCGCGTCTTTAAATAGATTCGCAGATGATAGACAAGAGATATCCGCGTCATTAAACGGATTCGCAGATATACTCTGGTCTCGCGACGAATTTCTCGATACTTATATACACTGGAGTCGCCGTGTCAGTTGCGAGAACGGTTACAGCGTCCCTCTTGCGGCAGAGATAAGAATTGTCACGTAAACTGCTAAATCGCTTTACCGACCGCCTTATTATACCCGCAGTTTACGTGACAATTCTTATCTCCGCCGAAAGAGGGACGCTGTAACCGTTCTCGCAACTGACACGGCGACTCCAGTGTATATAAGTATCGAGAGATTCGTCGCGAGACCAGAAGATATATCTGCGAATCCGTTTAATGACGCGGATATCTCTTGTCTATCATCTGCGAATCTATTTAAAGACGCGGATTTCTCTCGCCTATCATTGATTTTTCAATGATAGAATTTTTTTGCAGAATGCTATTTTCTAATAGCTGCTGCATTTTTAAATAATTATAATTTATAAATAATAAATTATTTATTATTTACATGAATTATTAAAAATAAATAATTAAACAAATAAATATATTAAACAAAAAAATTATAAACATTAATTTTTTATTATTATTATTTAATTAAAAAAATTTATTTAAAAAAATGTTTTCTCTTGGTTGCCAATATTCGGCCAATATTGGACCAATATTAACAACCGATGCTTGGCGATCCCGTTACATCCCAAGCATCAGCCCATATTGGTCCAATATTGGGAGCCTTTATTGGACCGATGATCGGTCTCTTGGCTCCCAATATTGGACCGATATTGGACCGGTGAGAAATTTCTCACTGGGTAAAAGTGTGGGACCAAATCAACTTCGTGTTACGTGTAAAGCGGGATTTTCGTGCTAAAGAGGTTTTGCCCCATACTTGTCTATGTACTTCTGCCGGGGACAGAGATGTAGTTCGTGTTAGAGCGAAATTCGTGTTAAGCGGGTGCGTGTTAACGGGGTTTTACTGTAAAAATATTCATATCATTTAACTTTTCGGGCAATGTCGACATTTCCCGGTCCATCTTGGGCAATGTCGAAAATTCTATATAATAGCTTTATACGTCATGATTATATACAAAACTAATCACACAATAACGTATACAAAATTTACATTTACATTACATTTTTAGTAAAAATCTTTAATGAGTAACGGAATTCTAACTTCAGTCAAACTAAAATCAGTAACTAGTTAAGGAAATTTAATGAAATGTAACTGAAAATTTGGGAATAGTTTCAAAAAGTATAAAGAGGAACTGAAAATTACAAAACTTTAACAAAATTTTCAGTTTTAAACTATTTATTGAATTATGTTTATGAAATGTAATTACTAATAAATGAATGATTAATATTATTTGATTGAATAAATAGTTTTGTGTATAAAAAGTAAGAAATAAATACATATTAATATTATTTATCAGTTATTTTTTGACCAAATTTATTTATAAACCGTAAATATATAATTTTTAAACATAAACATTATTATTATTTAATGTTTTTAAGTTAAAATAATGTTCTTACTGAAAATCTAGTACAATAGAAAAATTTTAAGACAAACTTAGAAATAATTATTTAAATAAATAAAACTTCCGTTGCTTGTTTCCAAAAAATCCTACACCGAAAAAAATCTCGATGGTATTATTAACTGTGACTCTATAGTTAATCTTAATCTAGTAAAAGTAATAAGGATTCCTAATCATTATGGTTAGGATCGCTAGGTTGATTCAACAAATTCAAGCCTGGCAAAAACAACCCTGCAAATCCTAGTCAAATTGACTAGGATTTTAGTAATTTTGCCTATTTCCATGATGCGTACGCGTCTGCTTCTGTTCTGACAGTGTTTACCTTTATATCTTTCGCGTCATTTATCGTGATTTCGTAAAACGATTTTTTATCATTACTCGCGTCTATTTTTTGTACATAAAATGGAGTTCTTACATACATCAAAATTGCTGGTTTCTCGGAACCTCTGGATATATAGATAGTCCATGTTTTGGAAAGTAAACTATTTAATTATACACTGTAAAAAATTTAGGGAGTTAAAGGACTCGGGAGTTGGGAGTTAAATTTTTCGAGTTAAAAATCAACTCCAAAAGAGAGTTAATTTCTAACTCCCTTCATTCAACACCCGCGCGATTTATTTTTTCCATGGGGAGTTAGCATTTGGGTGTGAAATTTTAACTCTCTTTATTTAACTCCCCCGGCATTAACTCCCCAATGAGTGCGACTTTTATAGACCCCCCAAGGGAGTTAAAATTTAACTCCCTTTTTTTACAGAGTATTAGTCAATTCTTTTAGACTTTTTTGGTTAGGTTTCAATATAAATCGTCGAAATTTTTACGCACGTGGTGACAACATTTTTACTATTTTAATCGCGCAGTGTGTTTGAAAATTTACCTTTGCAATAATTTGTGTATTTAAATTTATTTTCATTTGAATGTCATAAATAATTACAAATAAATAGTTTTTGACAAGTGTATAAAATTGTGTACTCGAAATGTATAAAACATCATCTGATTAAGTATTGTATTTTGACTCGAAAATCTAGTGTCTATTAAAAAATTAAAATACCAAGTCGTGTTTAGTGTAGTGGTTATCGTTCCGGGTTTCAAAGTGCGTATTCGTTAGGTTCAGGTGTTCGCGTCCCCCCTGCGTCAAATATTTATTTCATAAGTTTAAATTAATTCTAAGGTATATAAATACAAAGTCAAATATAAATATGTTCAAATACAATAATTAATTTTTTTCTTTACCCCTTTTTTCTTTTAATTAGTTTTTCTCTTTTATTTGATAATAAGAATTTGATTAGCAATTTTAAATAATTATGATACACAGTGTAAATCTAATATTATTCTCCTAGTAAATTTGACTATTTTTTCCTGATTACATCGACTAATTTTCCTGGTCATTTTAACTATGCTTGAATCTTATTACTTTGACCAGGATTCTATAGTTGGTTCCTTTCGTAACTAGGAAACCTAGTCAATTCCTGGTATACGGGTCCTAGGCATTTTTTTCGGTGTACAAAAATTTCTAACAGTGTATAAAAGATGCAAGGCACCTTTTATAACAACGATAAACCAATAGCAACAATAAATTTTTAATCATAGAAATTAGCCGTTTTTTAACCGTAAACAAATGGTCAAAACATTTTTTTTTCAATAATTAAAAAGTAATACATAAAAATTCATTTTTCAAAAAAATATTGAATTCTCCTCTACCCTTTGAGTCACGCAATTCAAGAAAAGTCGAAATGTTCCAAACAGAACAGTATACTGCATTTTGGGGTCAGATATAAAAAATTTTTTAAATTCAAAATGTCGGATTCAATATAGCGGACGACTTTTTCTAAAAACAATACAAATTCCTTACAGTTTCATGAAATTTTATAATTTTTGCACATTTATTTTTTAGCAGAAACCGACACGGACACGAAAAAACACTAAAATTCGTGTCGTATCCGTGTCGTGTATTGACACGACACAAAAAACGCTAGGTAATTCGTTTATTGCCAAGGCACGACACATATAAAATTTGTAGATCGTGTCCTGTCAAAACACGTTTTAAGAACACGCATGAAACACGGAGTAGAATCTTGAAAGCGTTATTTTTGTCGTGACATGACACGACACGAATTACCAATCAAACATTGTGAAGTGTCAGGACACGACATGAGTTAATAAATTACAAAATACTTTTTACAATCCAGAGCTGGAATTCATAGAACATATTGAATCTTTTCAATTCTACGTTCAAGTCAAACAAACAAAAAAAAATTTAATTCTCACAACTAACTTTGAAACAACTAACGACCAATTATTATCGAATTTATAAAACTCGGTTTGGGGTAAAAATGAACTTCTGCAAAAGCCTAGCTAGAGTTCATGAAAAATATTAAATCTTTTCAATTCTACTTAAGTAAAATTAACTAAATGACTTTTAAAGCTCACAACTAATTTTGGAACGACTAACGACTAATTATTATTGACTTTATAAAACTTGGTATAGGGTAAAAGTGTACTTCTGCGAAAGCCTAGCTAGAATTCATGAAAAATATTAAATGTTTTTGATTCTACTTAAGTAAAATTAATTAAATGACTTTTAAAGCTCACAACTAATTTTGGAACGACTAACGACTAATTATTATTGACTTTATAAAACTCGGTTTAGGGTAAAAGTGAACTTCTGCGGAAGCTTAGCTCGAGTTTATGAAAAATATTGAATCTTTTCAATTCTACTTAAGTAAAATTAACTAAATGACTTTTAAAGCTCACAACTAATTTTGGAACGACTAACGACTAATTATTATCGACTTTATAAAATAGAGTTTGGGGTAAAAGTGTACTTCTGCGATGGTCTAGCTAGAATTTACGAAAAATATTAAATCTTTTTGATTCTACTTAAGTTAAATTAACTAAATGACTTTTAAAGTTCACAACTAATTTTGGAACGACTAACGACTAATTAGTATCGACTTTATAAAACTGGGTTTGGGGTAATAGTGTACTTCTGCGAAAGCCTAGCTAGAGTTCATGAAAAATATTAAATCTTTTTGATTCTACTTAAGTAAAATTAATTAAATGACTTTTAAAGCTCACAACTAATTTTGGATCGACTAACGACTAATTATTATTGACTTTATAAAACTCGGTTTAGGGTAAAAGTGAACTTCTGCGGAAGCTTAGCTCGAGTTCATGAAAAATATTTGATCTTTTTAATTCTACTTAAGTAAAATTAACTAAATGACTTTTAAAGCTCACAACTAATTTTGGAACGACTAACGACTAATTATTATCGACTTTATAAAATAGAGTTTGGGGTAAAAGTGTACTTCTGCAATGGTCTAGCTAGAATTCATAAAAAATATTGAATCTTTTTGATTCTACTTCAGTAAAATTAATTAAAAGACTTTTAAAGCTCACAACTAATTTTGGTACGACTAACGACTAATTATTATCGACTTTAAAAAACTCGGTTTGTGGTGAAAGTGTACTTCTGCGATGGTCTAGCTAGAATTCATAAAAAATATTGAATCTTTTTGATTCTACTTAAGTAAAATTAACTAAATGACTTTTAAAGCTCACAACTAATTTTTGTTATTTTCAGACTTATTAGAACAATCAATTAACTTCAATTTGCCCTTATAATAGCTTACGATATTTTCGACAGCAACGTCTAATCGTTCTTGTTTTTTTTTAATCTGCTGTTTTAAAGTTTTTATTTCAGCTTCGACTGGTGCTCTGCTCTCTGGAACTCTTCCATAACCGAAATCGTCACGCCGGATACAAGACCAAACTGGTATAGTATATATTAATTTCATCAGTCGAGTTTCTACCCTTGGACAATGCCGAGGATTCATGTCATCACCTCTTTCTTTTTTTAGAATTTAATCGACGTTTCTTTTAATCGAAGTTGCCCAATTAGGTAGAAAACCTTTAGTTTTAGTTTTCGACTCTACTGCTAATTTTTCCTCAATTAATTTGTTCTTCTCATTTTCTTCTAACATAGAGTCTGCCATTTCTTCAAGTTCTTGAGGCAAATTGTTAATCAAATTTTTTTAAAAATCAAGTGATTTTTTCAAAGAATGTGCACCATCGCCAGCAGTTTCAAATCGTGAAATTATGCAAATAGCTTCCATTATTTGTGTTGCTTCTGTTATACTTCTGTATAATATTAAATGACCCACGGCGAGTAAATAAAATCTTTTCACTCCTTTTTTCAGGTTTTAGGAAGTCTACCCAGTTTTTTAAAAAATGCGCAACATCAATTCTTATATATACTTGCGGTAATTGATCAAACATTAATGCCTCTGAGTACTGTTCAATGCTTTTAAATCCAGTAAAACAGCAGCAACATGCATTTAGCAGTGCACTAGATGAATCACAAACCTGAAAATAAAGAAAAATACATTTTTTTTAATTTTCCAAATCTCTATATATTTCTCTTCACGGTGTATATCAAAACTATTTGTAATTTATACGCACTGAAAAAGAATTATTTGAATCAAGTAGAAATTACATGATGCAATTAAATGGTTTTTAATTTAAATAAATATTTATTTGCATCAATATAATAATATTTTTCAAATAACTAAATAGTTATTATTATTAAATATTCAATTTTTTATCATAATTAATTACTTTAATGAGACTAATATCTGTTTAATTTCTTTAAATAATTAATTATTTAGTCCAAATACAAAATTTATTTGCATCAAAACAAAGCAGTTTTGGATTCAAATAAATCTTCATTTGTATTAAATAAGTGAATCTTTTTCCATTTCCATACATAAAAAAATTATAAAAATTTAAACTATTGATTTCACTTTCTAATTTGAATTCATTCCAGGCTTCGTCGGCTTCGCACTCTTCTACTAAAACTTACTATTTACTACTTTTTTACGTTATGCTGCTCTTTTGATACTATTTTTAGATTTCAGCCACTAAAAGCTACTATTTCTGTTTTTTTTTAGAATTTCCACAACTTTCAATTCACTATTAGTAGAAATCAAAAAACTATTCTCAAAAATAATAATAAAATTTTTTAAAACGATTCAAAAAATATTCGAAATGCAATTATTTTCACAAATAAAGTTTTTCGCAAGAATTCAATTAATTAAGATAAAATTTTCATAATATTTATTTTATTTCGAAAAAATTAATTATTATTTAAAACAATGTTTATAAAATTCATATGAAGAATTCAATTTTTTTTCAAAAATAACCAAATTTTTAAATTATTTTCATAAACAATAAAATTCATCTCAGAATTTCAATTATTTTTAATTCAATTTTACAGGAATTGCTCACAAAATGCCATTATTTTTAAAAATTTAATTCCCATTACTTAAAAAAATCAATTATTTAAAAAAATGCTTTTTTTATTTCTTTGGAAGTATTCAATTATTTACATACGAATTAGAATTTTTACAGGAATTAAATTGTTTTGAAATAATTCAATTATTCTTTTAGATTTTAATAAAATTCTTCCCTATATTTCAATTATTTACATAAATTTTGTTAAATAATAAAACACTGGTTATGAGAAAGAAAATAAACAATTTATTTTATTTAAATGTGAAAGGGTTTTATACAATGTAAGGGAGAACACGAGGTTTATATATCAACAGTTATCGCAAGACTGACTTTTTGGTATACATACTGTTTACACTTCAACACTCACATTCTCATACCATAGATGTAATATTACTTTTATTGGGATATAGATGTCAGCATAATGTAGAATAGAGATTTTAACACACCCCCGCAATAAAAGTAGTAAAATTTTAAGTTGTCATGTTTTATTTTAATCCTAACAGGTTTCTTAGTTTCGTAAAGATAGGTGCAGACAATGGTTTGGTTAATATATCGGCAACCTGATTTGTTGAATTTACGTATTCGATTTTAACAATTTCTGATTCAATTTTTTGTTTAATGAAATGATATTTGATATCGAGATGTTTCATTCTTTTTAGTTGTTGGTTCAAGTTACATGATTTTATAGTCGCTTGGTTGTCTTCAAATATTGTTACAGTAAAATTTGTAGATATATTTAATTCAATCAATAAATTTCGAAACTAACAGGCTTCACTAACGCAATGACATAATGACACATATTCTGACTCACAAGATGATAAAGATACCGTGGGCTGTTTTTTTGAACTCCACATAATCAAATTTCCATAAATTTGGAAGCAAAAACCACTTGTAGATTTTCGATCAATTTTATTAGTCCCCCAGTCTGCGTCCGCATAACCAGTCACTAATTGTTCGTTAATGTCAGCGCTGTAAACTAGTTTTAAATCTATAGTTTCTTTAATGTACCGTAGTATACGTTTTAATTGAACCCACAAGTCATTTCCAGCACATGTTTGAAAACGCGATAAGAAAGTTATGCTGGCACACAAATCTGGTCTGGTGCAGATCATCGCATATATGATTGACCCTATTAATTTACGACAATTGTGTTCGATGATGTCACTTTCTGATTTAATTTTGTAAAGTGTTGACAAGTCGAATTTTGAATCCATGGGTGTTTTTACCCCATGACAATCAGCCATATTAAAATGTTTTAATACGTTTTGTAAATACAAAGTTTGATCTAGAGTTGTGTGATTTTTATACCTAAATAGTAACTAGCTAATTCTAGATCTTTCATTTTGAAACGACTTTTTAATTAAGATATTATAGAATCAACCATTTGTCCAAAACCAATACGTAAAAGATCATCTACAAAGACTACTATATATACTCTAGTATTATTGTTTATGTAACACGGTGCGTCTAGTCAAAATTAAATGAAAAATAATATTACCTCAAATTTTTTTGTTGATTCTGTATCCTAGCTCTATATAGACATATCTTATGAAGAAACGAAAATTGTAAGTTTATCGCTTTCTTTTTAACAACGTCAATTACATTTTTTGATAATTTTTACATTTTTAACATATTTTATATAATTTTAAACATAATTATATAATTGCGTAAAACCTTAAAAGTAAATATAGATCCAAGAGAGTGATGTATTTTACATTTAGTGTATGCTTTGTTATTGTTTAGTATCGGTTAGCCCCGCTAACATTGATTTGACAACAACGAAACAATAATTTAATATAACATGTACATAATTACACTCTTGAAAAAGCGTAGTTATAAGTGAAGAGTATTGTAAACTAGAGTAGCCCTTAAAAGTTTAAAACTGCTGCCAAGTTGTATATTTTTTTATAATTTTGGTGCTCATTTCATGAACACTTTGCTTCCTCATAGAGGTAATAATAACAAAAATATATGAATAACTTTTTATAAATATGGTAAAAGTGATTGAATTTTGGGTCAATAAGTGTATTTTTAAATACCCAACAAGATAGTTATAATAGTTTAATAGTTAAACAAAAATTTTCAAACAAAAAGGTTGAGAAGATGTCTTTTTCCACAATTTTTGATTTTTAAAATACTAATAATTTCGAAATTTATTATCGAATTAGGTTCAAAGGTAGGTCAATCGAAGCGTTTTTTAATGCTCTACAAGTTAGTAACGATAATTTGAAAGTTACTTCTACATTTTTCAACAAAATTTTCAAAAAAGTCTTATTTTCCAAAATTTTTGATTTTTAAAAGTTTATTATCAATAAACTATTTTTTCGTCAATATGGACGAAAAATGTTCAATTAGAGCTCAAAAGATGCGTCTGAAAAAACTCTACAAAATTATGGAAAAACATTTATGGGTCTTCTAACATTTTTTTAAAGTTATGGGCAAAAAACATTTTTTTGCAAAATTAAAAATAAAAAAAAATTTAGTTAAACTTTATTAATATATCAGAAAGTACTCTCACTTTATGTCCGCAGGTGAGATCTACAATTTAAAAAAAAATTTAACCCAAAAGCTCTTCATAACTTCGAGATATTTATTAAAATGTGATGTTTACACACACACACATACGAAATGA
Organism: Leptopilina syphax; assembly: GCA_032872505.1. Taxonomy (NCBI): domain Eukaryota; kingdom Metazoa; phylum Arthropoda; class Insecta; order Hymenoptera; family Figitidae; genus Leptopilina; species Leptopilina syphax. The sequence goes on along the minus strand of CM065472.1, from coordinate 23,231,429 downwards.
CATTTTTTAAAAATGTCATTTTTAAACTCCTGAGGTCGAACAACATAAAGATATGTCAAAAAATCGAACTTGAAAAATTTTGGCATTACAATACTTCATCTATGAGGAAGTAAAATGATATAAAATATGTTGAAAAATGTAAAAATTATCAAAAAATGTTATTGACGTCGTTAAAAAGAAAGCGCTAAACTTACAATTTTCGTTTCTTCATAAGATATGTCTATATAGGGCTAGGATACAGAATCAACAAAAAAATTTGAGGTAATATCATTTTTCATTTAATTTTGACTAGACGCACCGTGGTAATAGTATACACATTGATCACTCGAGGATCTTTTAAAGTTTTGCATCAACATGGAATCATTCAAAGTGTCATACCAACATTTTGGTGATCCTTTTAACCCATACAAACTCTTATTTAGTTTACAAAATTTGTTGTCAGGTAGTTCGAAATTCGATGGTAAAGTTACATAAATATTTTCTTTAATTTTTTCGTTTAGAAATTCACTACAAACGTCTAAATGAAACATGAGCCATTTATTTTTTGTACTTAATGCAATTAAACTTTTAATCGTACTCATTCGTACAACTGGGGAATAGATATCACAATAATCGAGATTTTTTTGGGTATAACCTTTTGCAACTAATCGAGGTTTAAAAATATTTATCTTACCTTCGTTATCTCGTTTCACTTTAAATACCCACTTCGTTTGAATGATTTGACTATTGTCCTCAATGTGATCAACTATAGACCACGTGTTGTTGTCATCAAGTGCTTTCATTTCGTTTTGCATTGCTATATTCCATCTCGTTGCCTAGTCCGATTCTTGAGCTTCTTCGAGTGTCAAGGGTTCTTCTTCATCGATTGCTACGTAGCAGTAATAGTCCTCAGTGAGAGTTCTCGGAGGTTTTGATATTCTTCCGGATCTTGTTCGTTGTATTTGTTGTGTTTCCTCGGTACATTCCTGAAAGCTGTCGTCAGTAATTTGTGTATCTTCCTCAATTGGTGCTTCTTCGTCCGAATTGTTTATGTCTTCTAAATTTTTTGTTTCGTCGTTGGTTTCATCAATTTGATGTATTATTTGTTGTTTTAAAGAATTGTCTGTAATTATTGTTGGTGAGAATATAACATCTCTTTCAATTGAAAAAGTGTTATTTTGTGGGAAATAAATTTTATAACCCTTGGTTGTGTCACTATATCCAACAAAGATTCCTTTTAAACTTTTGCTGTCCCACTTCAAACGACAAGGTTTTGGTACTTGACACCAGATTTCGTCTCCAAATGATCCTTTGAGAAGATTTATATCGAATTTTTTATTATACCAGAGTTCGAAAGGTGATTGATTTTTTGAGAACTGGTACCAGTCCTATTTAAAATAAACACGGATGTGTTTACTGCCTCTGCCCACAAGTTTTTTTCTAAGGACTTTTTTATTAACATCGATCTGGCGGCTTCAACAACTGTTCTCATCTCACGCTCCACGTTTCCATTTTGTTGTGGGTTGTATCTCACGCTGTATTGATGAACTATTCCTTCATTTTTCATTTTCATTTCGATTTAGAAGGCACTTCACTTTTATTTGTGATAAAATATACCTTGCGAAAATGAGAAAAATCATCTTTCAGTAGAAGAAAATATCTGGATTTTCCAATGGACGGCTCTTTCATAGGGCCACAGAGATCAGCATGTATGATTTCTCCACATGCTTTCGTTTTATTTTCACTTGGTGGATAGGGTTTCTTTGTATGTTTCCCTTCGATGCAGGCGGAGCAAAAATGAGAATTTTTGCAAACATTTTTAATACCTTTTAATTTGAGAAAATCTTTCACATGTTTAAAATTTTGATGTGCTAGTTTTTGGTGGAACTTCATCACTTCACAATTTTTAAATGAACAATGGTTTTCACTAATTTCACGGTTTTTATTTTCACTTAAACAAGTGTTGTTATAACACATTGTTATGTTTGACTCTATAGGTTCAACACTATCAAAACACATTTTGAACATTCTCTCTTCACGTTTCGCGATAACTATACACTTATTTCCGTTCATAAATTTACAAATGTCCTTATCAGATGTCATACTGATATTTTTGTCCAATGCACTTGTTATGGAGAATAAATTCATTTTTAAATCAGGGACGAATAGAACGTTGTTTAATTCTACTAATGACCATTCCGTTCCATTGAAGGCTTTTAATTTGATTTTTCCTTCTCCGTGAGCTTGCAGTTTAGATCCATTACCTAGTTGTACAGTTTTATTGTGTATCGAAACTGTGATGTATGAAAAAAGATTTTTTTCTTTACACATATGGTGTGTGCAGCCACTATCCATATACCAGGTGTTGTTAGGGTGGTCGTTGAAACTTGCAACTAGAGCAGTTACATTTTTATCTGATGTTTTATTTTTGTAGCGACAATACTTAGCTATATGACTACGTATTTTACATTTATTGCATGTTTTATTTCTGAAGCAATTTGTGGTGTTGTGTCCTTGTTTTCCACACGTGGAACATGTTTCTTTGTCATTAGAACGATTGGATTGAGTCATCAAGGCAGTAGTTAACTCTTCGGTTTGTGACCTTTCCTCTTCTATCAACAGTCTTGAGGTCAATTCTGTTATTGTTTGATTTTCGTTGGGAACAGATTCCCAAGCGGATCGAAAATGCTTATATTTCTCTGGTAACGACATTATAATTTTTGTAATAGTCATTTTATCCTAAATTTCTTCTCCGAGAGCCTTTAATTTTGTTCTAATTTCTTTAATTTTTGACAGAAATGTTGAAATCGAATCTTTTTGCATTTCAGCAGTAGAGAATTTTTGCTGTAAAAGATGTACTGCCCTGTTGGAAGTATATGGATACAAATTCTATCCAATTTAATATTTTTTAATCCAAAAGATTAATAAAGATAGATTAATTCTATCATATTTTATTCGTGTCATTCCTTTTTTATCCTTTAGTTATCCATGACAATCCATATGTATCCTTCTTTTCAGCCACATAAATTTGTATATAAATAGATCTCAAGAATGTTATCTAAACCAATCATGATCCTATCCTTTCAATCCTTATTAATACATTCTTAATTCAAAATTTAATCAATCTTTATTTATCTTAACTTTTTTATATCATATTTTTTATCAAACATAATCTATTTTAAATAATCTTCAATATTTTCTATCTAATGATCTAATTATAGTTTTATATTATATTTAAATAGATAGAAAATTTTGGATAGAAAAAGATAATTTTTAAAAGATGCAAAGTATATACTTAGTTAGGATAGAAAACTTTTATCCATTTCTATCTTTCTACTTTTAACAGGGTGACACTGTAGATTCTTTTTCGAAGACTACTTTTAACTTATTCCACATTTCAGAAGAAGTTGTGCACGATAAAATGTGTATAAGAGGGCCACTTTCCATCCTGGTAACAATAATTTCCTGTGCTCTGGCGTCTTGTCTGTTCCATTCTGCTAATGCTTGTGGTTATGTAGGTTGTGTAGTTGTTTCTGAAACGATGGTAAATAGTCCTTTTCCTTTGAGAATGATTTGGGTTTCAAATTTCCAGGTACACCAATTTTCACCGTTTAATTTTGAAACTACAGTGTTTAGAGAGGACGCCATGTTTTATCGCCGGCCTCGTGGTGAAGCGTTGTGCAAAATACCGGTATATTTCTTTATTGCGACAACAAAATAATTTCACTTTATTCTCACTTTGATACTGGGCCCATAACCTTTTGTTAAATAATAAAACACTGGCTATGAGAAAGCAAATAAACAATTTATTTTATTTAAATGTGAAAGGGTTTTATACAATGTAAGGGAGAACACGAGGTTTATATATCAACAGTTATCGTAAGACTGACTTTTGGGTATACATACTGTTTACACTTCAACACTCACATTCTCATACCATAGATGTAATATTACTTTTATTGGGATATAGATGTCAGCATAATGTAGAATGGAGATTTTAACAATAAATAATCCTTCGAAAGAATTCAATTATGTCAATAAAGAACAAAATTATTCCCGAAAATTCAATTATTTTGAGGCATTTTAATAAAATTCTTTGCAAAATTCAATTAATTTTATAAATAACAATATTCATCACAAGAATACAATTATTTTTAGAAGTAATACATTTTTTCTTGTAAATTCAATTATTATAAGAAAATTTTAATAAAATTGTTTTCAATAATTTAATTATTTTCAGAAATAATAAAATGCTTTTTAGGAATTGAATTATTTTTAAAAAAATTTAATAAAATGCCACACAGACATTTTCAATATCTACTATTTTCATAAAACTTCCAAACAGAATTCAATTGTTTAAAAAATTTTTTGTAAAAATCTTCGTAAGAATTCAATATTTTTGTGAATAATAAAAATTTCTCAGGAAATTAATTATTTAAAAGTAGAATTTGCATAAAATTAGTCGAAAGAAATAAATTTTATTTAAAAATTTTTCAAAAATTCTTCGCAAGAATAAAATTATTTTTATAAATATTTCAATTCTTTCATGAATAATAAAATTTTTTGCAGGAATTCAATTTATTAGTAGAATAAGAAAGAAGTAAATACATATTTTTGATAAAAATTAGGAAAAAGTCAGAAAAATAAAATGTAGAGTGGATTTTTTGTCAGGTTTGCTCTTTTTTTATCGTCAAGTTCAATTCTTCGATAGCTGATTTTTTACTACTTTTTTAGTTTAAAAGCTACTTTTTGATACTATTTTAAAATTAATTATCGAGTGCAAAGTCTGTAATTGAATCAAACAATTTTTTTCCAGTGTAGATTTCTTAGAGGGAAAATTATTTTAAAAATAATGTCATACCGTCAACTGGGGCTATTTTGTGCATCCGGGGGCTATTTTGTGCACGCGAGTTTTTTAATTAAAAAAATTATTAAAATGAATTATTTAAATCTGCTATTTTGTAAAATGAAAGTTTGATTACATGACAATAGAGAGGACTAAATGTTATTATTTAATTCTTTGGCAATTAAAAGAAAAAAATTTCTAAAAACGGAAAATTTGTTTAAAAAATTTTCAAAGTTCGGAAAAATTATACCAGATCTTCTAGAGTTTTAATGTGTCTCATAAACTGTGTTAGACATTTGTTTTCAATTGTGTTGTGATGATACATACGTAATACGCTAACTTTTTATTCATTATTTTAAGAGAAAAGTGGAAAAAACTGAAAACCAGGATTCCATGGGGCTATTTTGTGCACTTAAAAAAATCAAATATTTTTCATAAATATTTTATTTAGTAAGTAAAGAAGATTCTGTTTATCATTTTTATACATTTTTGTCTTACTTTTCTGTCAAAAAACTGTAAATACGTTAATTAAAATCATTAAAACGATTAAAAGCTCAATCGGTGCACAACGTAACCTCAAAAAATGAACATTAATTAATATTTATAAGTTTTTCAAATTAGTTTTAAAACTATTTTCTCGTTTCTCTTAAAATAACTTGAAAAGCATATTAGATATCAAATTGTTATCTATTTAACCTTAAAAATATTTATTTCAAGTTTTTTAAAAATATCATTCAAAACTATTAAAAAAGCTCCTATTGAAATGATGTTTTAAAGTTATTTATAAGTGTTTAAACGATCATTTTATAATTATATTAGTATATTATTATAAAATATATATTAAAAAAGAAAAAAATGTTATTTACTATCTGCGTAATATACAATTTAAAGAAAGATTGTTAATTTTTAGTAAGTTCAGATTTTAGCAAAATTTTAGTGCTTTATTTTACATTTTTTGTATAATATATCTACAAAAAAAATTTTATTAGGTCATTCTTTTTTTAACTTACTCTCAAATATATACACAAAAGATTTTATGAAGCAGAAACAATTAAAAAAATGTCTACGCAACATTATAGGAAAACAAAGTTCGATGCACAAAATAGCCCCATCCCGGGAGTTATTGTGTGCACGACTTTCAATGACTATAACTAAGACAAAAAAATTTTTTTCTTTGCTAAATTTATAGGAAAGCTTCAGAAGGATGTCCACAACATATATCAAAAGTTGATGTTCTTCATTCTCTTAATTCTGAATTTATATATAAATCTTTGAATAAAAAAAAGCTATTTGGTGCACAAAATAGCCCTGGTTGACGGTAATTTTTCTAACATACTATTTCTTTCGGACTTGCCGCTCCGGACTGTTATCATGTTCACAAAAATCGGGATCCACACACATACACACACACACACATACACACACATACATACATCTGGACAATTGTTCAGGGTCTTATATAACATAGTCCCATATAGAAGAAAATTTGTTAAAAGGATTTTTAAAAATTTTGTAAATTAAACGACTACAAAGCTTCCTCACGACGAAGCAAAATTGATCAGAATGACTTGAAACGTAGTACTTGGGGGTTTTTGGGGTCGCTGATTACGAATCTGACATCAGTTTTTAGAAATTCAAAATGGCGGATCCAAGATGGCGGAAATTTTTTAAAAATTCGTCGAATTTGCTTGAAACTTGTTACTCGGAGGTTTTAAGGGTCGCTGATTACGAATCTAACATTAGTTTTCCAAAATTCAAAATAGCGGATCCAATATGGCGGACAACGAAATAAAAAATTGATCAGATTGGCTTGAAACTGAATACTCGGGGGTTTTTAGTGTCGCTGATTACGAATCTGACATTAGTTTTTCAGGGTATTTATCGAAATTTGATTTCACCAACAATTATCATACTGATTTTAGATTAACCAGTTTCAAACAAATTCAATAAATTTAAAAAAATTTTCCGCCATATTGAACCAGTTATTTTGAATTTTAAAAAACTGATTTCAGATTTGTAATCAGCGACCCTGAAAATCCCCAAGTATTCAGTTTCAAGCCAATCTGATCAATTTTTTAATTCGTTGTCCGCCATATAGGATCCGCCATTTTGAATTTTGGAAAACTAATGTTAGATTCGTAATCAGCGATCCCAGAAACCTTAGGGTACCAAGTTTCATAAAAATCCATTAAAAAAATTTTCAACACACTTTTGGCCCAAACAGTGGAAATCTCGTTGACAGCCAAGGGGTTAAAGACTCAACAGATTCAGAATCCAATTCTTTCACTATTTTCTGTCTTGTTTCTCCTCGACATTGTCTCTTTCTACAATTTTTGTCACCTGCAGAAGCTGTACATCTAATTTTTATAATTTCATCTTCGTCTACTGAAGGTAAAATTACACACACGAGTTTACTTCCACACTTACAATGTCCTAAAATAGTTCCAATAAGTATTATTATTTATTATTAACAAGGTTGTCACAGGTCAGGAAAAGCAGGGAATTTAGGGAAAAGTCAGGGAATTTTATTGAAAAAACTAGAAAAATATTCAATTTATACATTTTACAAAAAAATTCTAAAGATTAGTGTCTCTTTTGTTTGGCTCATAAACTATAAAATTAAAACGAATTCTAATACAAAACCTTGGATATTTTCTATTTATGACAATTTATTTTAAATAACTTAATTCTTGAAGAAAAACTATAAGAAAATTCTGAATTTTTGGTGTCTTTTTGTTTCCTTTATAAACTATAAGACTACCACGAATTCTAACAAAACAAGCTTCAACCATTTTTTCAATTTCTGACAAAAATGAATTTTTTAACATTATATTTTAATTATCTCAAAACTTTTAACGCAATTATCTTGATTAATAACAAAATTCTTCACAAGAGTTCAATTATTTTCAAAAGTAATAAAAGTCTTCGAAGAAATTCATATATTTTTTAAACTTTAACGAATGTCTCGTCAAGAATTAAACTATCTTTATAAATAGCAAAATTTTTGTAAGTTCTTTGCAAAATTTTAATTATTTTCAAAAGTTTATCGCTATTCAACGATTTTCAATATTTAATATTTTCATAAAATTTTTCAAATAATTTAATTCTTAAAAAATTTTTTAATACAATTCTATGAAAACATTAAAAAAAATTATTAAAATTGAATTATTATTTATTATGTCACATTCCACGTGTGTGACCTCTAAGTAACCTTAGACCAGACCTGTTACAAAGCAAACTTGACAAACACCCATCGATGAGCAATCTTTTTACAACCCTATTACGTCGATACACGGATGTGATCTGGGTATATGAGGCCCCAAATTTGGATCCAAAAGTCAGTATCTAGTCAGCATCCAGTCAGTAACTAATTTAAATCAAAGCGATCGACATCATCTCTGTACCAGTAGTCAGTGCGAATCTATACTCGTTACCTACGAGTCTTAGTAGGTTAGTCCCAGTATTACTTATTACTTAGTCCCAGTCTAAGTAATACCTATCTCGTGTGTGACCGACCCATTGTCAAATCTCTAAGCAGTAAAAATTGGAAAGGCGGTGCATCTGAACTGACTGTGGACGCACGAGCGGAGAACGGGTTTTCAGCTTCGAATAGAAGCAATAAAGGTAATTAACTAAATCTTTTCATCATATCTTTTCAATACAATTTCTATATCTAATAAACGCCTATTTGTTAAAGGTGTTTATTGGAAAAGGAATTGGTCTTCTCTCGGCAACATACAAATAACGAACTTCAAGAAATCATTATATAAATTTTTATAATAAATTTCATTTTAACTAACTCTTAAACTTTTTTCATTGATTCTTTTTCCTCATTCCCAAATAAGATTTCTTCGGAATTTCTTATTTAAAACGAGGATTACAAATGTTAAGAGATAAGTTACTTTTCACGTAACAATTAAAAAAAATTTAATTTAATTAATTAATTAATTAAATTAATTAAATTAAATTAAATTATTTATTATTAATTTATTAATTATTTATTAATTATTTATTAAATTATTAAAATTATTCATGAAGAAATTCAATTATTTTCATCGCAGAATTTCAAATACTTTTAATACAATTTTAAATAATTTCCACGAAAAATGCAATTATTCTTAAAAATATTATTGAAACTTATCGAAAAAATTCAATTTGAAGAAACATTCAATTATTCAATTAATTAATTAACTATAATAATCGTCGTATTCATTCATTCATTCTGTCCACACCTGAAGTTAGTCATGGTTATTCTTTTGTTTTTTATTTGTTTTGATAGAAAATAGAAATAAAATATAAAATAACGATTTTTTAACAAAATTCATGCTTTTTTTTATATGTTTTGATAGATAATATTACATTTTTTTATTTTGTTATTTTTTTTTAATTTAATAATATTATTTTTATTTCTCAAATAATTCAAAAACATTTTCATTAATCTAAAAAAATTATTAATATTATTATATTATTCATTATTTCCTTTGTTTCTAAAAAATTAGCATTTTGTAACAAAAATTTAGAAAATTAACAAATGTAAATCCTGTGAAATATTTTCTTTTTTTTAATATGAAAAACTTTATTACTTGACAAAATTTTGACTACTTCCTTGACTCTAAAGAATATTCTGATTCACTCTAAAAATGATTAGATACTCCTATCCAAAAAATGTTCCATTACATTTATTTACGAATTTCTTTAATTCTAAAATAATTAAAATTTCTTAAAATTAAAGTCTGATAAAAAATGTTATCAAAACATTTTCAAATTCATTTTTTGAAGGCACCAATATGAAATTTCATGCAAAGTTAGCAAAGCAGTGATATATTTTGTAAATTTCAATTCTTAATGAAATTCATTTTTCTTACTAAATGAAAAAATATGCATAATTTCTATTTTATAATCATAATTTTCGCAAAAAAATTTTTTTTTTAATTTTTGAATTATTTTTTGTGATTAAGTAGTTAAGTGATTAACTACCAGTTTTTATTGTTAATAGGCATTATTATTATTATTAATTATCTATTAATACTAGGAGAAACTACACGCGCGTTTTTTTAGCTGTCACCTGTAATAATTTCAAAAGATAACATTTTTGTAATTTTTCATAAATTTTTCGAAGAATTTTTTATTGAAATTTGTAAAGATAATCGAATTTCTTTTGAGTAATGATAATAATAATAATAAATTAAATACTTTGTTTGGCGGGCGTGACATTTACTACTTATTTATATTATTTATATAAAAATTTTAAATACAAATTTCATAAAATTCAATTATTTTTTTAATTTTTAAATAATAAATTATTCCAAAATAATTAATAAAAAATAATTTTCTCTCGATAGTTTTTCAAAAATTAAATTATTTAAGAAAATTAATTTTTAATCTGTAAAGACTAATTATTGTTAAAAACAGGAAGAGTTTGAAATATATAAAATCTTTTCAATGCTGAAGAATAACATTCAGAATTTTCTTATGAATTCTTGAAATTGAATATTATTTCAGCACTTTTGACAAAATTTTCTGACTTTTTCCTGATTTCCCTGAGTAAATTAGAAAAATAGTGATTTTGTGGAGAATTCTTCTGAATAATTGAATTTTTGAATGTTAATGACATGAAAATAATATTAATTAATTTTGACTAGAAAACTACAGTCAGGCCTCCGAACTGCACGCTTTGAATCTGAACGCTGTCGCCAAACTGCACGCTGGCTTTAGTTTCTAAGTACTCCACAGTGAACGGTGGCGCTACTAAATTCAGTGCCGTATATTTTAAAATTCTATGAACTCAATTTTAATCCTAGAGGATAAATATCCAAGTACGGTCATGAGAATAAGATAGTAGGGATGAGTTCGTCAGCGTTCAGTTTGAAATCAAGTGGAGGGGTTATTTCTGGGGTACCGTGCAGTTCTGTGGCCCGACTGTATTAGAAACAAAATAACAAATAAATAATTAATTGTAACTTATTTTTGATAATTAATAAGTCAAAAATAATGTAATGAACATATTTTCATTATCGTCTCATTGACATTCACGCTTTCATTAATTTTTATGTGACCTGGAATGTTAAAAGGGACCTTAGGTCAAAAAAATCGATTTTCAGTTTTTAGTGATTTTTATAGAAAACGATCTGCTCTTTCCAACGCAATAAAGCCCACACCTCTAGCTTTATTAGTTTTTTTACAATAGCGCTTCAAAGATGGACGCAATTGGCTAAAAAAACGTAGAAAAACATCAACACAAAAGAAATATATAAAAAGTGATCAGATTTGCTTGAAACTTGTTACTCGGGGGGTTTTGGGGTCGCTGATTACGAATCTGACATCAGATTTTCAAAATTCAAAATGGCCGATCCAATATGGCAGACAAAAATTTTTTAATTATTTAAGTTTGCCTGAAATTCATTTCTTAGGGGTTTTTGGGGTCGCTGATTCAAAATGGTTTTATAACGAAGCAAAAAGTAGAAAAACTAACCTTATTATATCATAATAAAAAAAGAATAACGATAGTGATCGTCAATTTTTCGTCAAATTGACGATCACTGGAATTAATTTTAACAAATTTTTTATTTTTAAATTTTTATTTGAAAGGGTTTCGTTAATACGTTTGACAATTTAATATTGATGAAAATTAAAAATTATTAAAAATTTCAGTAAAAAGTTACAAATAAATTCGATCAATTTTTTAATTTTTATCCTACCTATTATATCCGCCATTTTGAATTTTGAAAATCTGATGTCAGATTCGTAATCAGCAACCCCAAAAATCCCCACGTAATAAATTTCAGGCAAATTTAGATAATTTTAAAATTTTTGTCCGCCATATTGGATCCGCCATTTTGAATTTTGAAAATCTGAGGTCAGATTCGTAATCAGCAACCCCAAAAACCTCGAATGAATTTCAGGCAATTTAAAATAAATTTTAAATTTTTGTCCGCCATATTGCATCTGCCATTTTGAATTTGGAAAATCTGATGCTATATTCGTAATCAGCGACTCCAAAAACCTCCTAGCAACATGTACCGAGTAAATCTGATAAGTTTGCAAACTGTTTCAAGCGAATCTATTTGCTTCTTACATTTTTTGGCGCCATATTGGATCCGCCATTTTGAATTTTGGAATTCTGATAGCATATTCGTAATCAGCGACCCGAAAAACCCCTGAGTAACGAATTTAAAGCCATTTTAATATGCAGAAGTATGAATATCGGTTTGTTAACTTTAAGAACGTTTTTCTCGAAAACTTGATTTTGGACGTAAGGTCCCTTTTAACATTCCAGGTCACATATATATATATGTTAAAAGTGAAACAAGAAACTTCACGCGCGCTTTAGCGCGCGTTATTTATGCTAGTTAACTATATTAATTTGAATGTTCTTTCATTCTTTCATTCATTTACTTTTTCTGTCCCTCACACTCTGAAGTTGTCTTTTGTTTATACTTTTGTTTTTTGTTATCTTTATATAGAAAATAGAAATCATCAGAATTTTTTTTACTTCTTTTCATTAACCTTTAAAGTGCTAAGTGTTGAAAAATCACGATCAGTGCTAACCCCGGTCTGTCAGACCGCTATTCCCTTTTGACAGTTTTTTTAGTCATTTGTAATTTTTAAAAGACAACTATTATAAATATTTTTTACTTTTCAACAAAAAAAGTCATTTCTGTATTATGCATTTATTTATTTTATTTATTTTATAAATGCAGTCTATGAGAACTGTCAGTAGAACTTATGCTGTTTCTGCACAAAACGCTTCAATTGAATACCTGAGAAGAATTTTATTATTTATGAAAAATACTTTAATTCTTGCGATGAATTTTAATAATATATTTCTTTTTAAATAATTGAATTCTTTTGTGAATTTTTATTGAAATACTAGATATTAAAAATAATTGAATTTTGATATTATTGAAATTAATTTAATTCTATAAAGAATTTAATTCGAATTATTTTGAAAAAAAATTGAATTGTTAAAAATTATTTCATTAACCTTTAAACCGCACACTGCCGAATCCATCCTTAAACCGCACACTGGGTGTGCGACACCCGGGGACTTTTAAGTGTGTTCTCCAAGCTGGAATAGGATATTATCTTTTTGAAAAATTATTTTATATAGCTCAGTACATCTATTTTGAAGGAAAATAGGTTTCATAATGATTTATTTAATTTTAATAATTAAAAAAGAGTTTTTTAAAACTACTAAAATTACCTTAAACCAAAAACTGGGTGTCAAACAAGCAGAAATTTTTCGCCGACAACTTCATAAAGTTATCAAATACACAAAGACACTTGGGAGACTAATGTCCCTCACGGAACATAAACTTAAGTACAAAATTTATCATCCAATAACCACACATGTTCAATTTTTACGAATTTAACCGAAATATTAGAGTAAAAAGCTAGAATATGGGTGTCGCACACCCAGGGTGCGGTTTAAGGGTTAAAATCTTTAAAAATTAATTTTAATGAAAATTTTAAGAATAATTACATTTTTCGAGAAATTCCATTAACATTGTACCAAAAATAATTAAAATTCTGCGATGATTTTTATTATTTCTGAAAATAATTGAAAACCTACATACCTATAGAATTTTATTATTTATGAAAATAATTGAATTCCTGGTTAAAAAAATGTTATTCTTTATGAAAATAATTGAATTATTGCGAAGAAATTTATAAAAAATTTGAAAATAATAGAATTCCTCTGAAATTTTTATTATTTAATTCATTCATTCAAAATTGTCATTTTCTAAAATTTCAAATAAAAATTTTTTAAAAATAATTTCGTCAGGATTTTAATTATTTTTATGAGCAGAAAAATTCTTTGCCAAAATTCAAATATTTTCAAAATCTACTATTTTATTACAATTTTCTAATATAATTCAATTATTTAAGAAAATTATCTTTATAAATAATATTATTTATCACAAGAATTCAATTATTTTCAAAAATTTTGTCAGGATTTTAATTATTTTTATGAGCAGAAAAATTTGTAACGAATTTACTATATTAAATTATGAATTATTAAACAAAATGCAAAGAAATAAATAAAATCAAATATGGAGAATTTAACGAAGATTCAATTTATATTACCAGTCAATTTAGTTTAAATAGACAAAATAAATAACAAAACAAATGCACAAAAATCATGTAAAATATACCCTTTTAATTAAATCTTGAAATATTTATAACAAATAAAATAGAGGAATAATTTTAACCGAAAATTATCCTTATCGAAATAATTCGGGCCGTACGACACTCGTTCTTACTCACATACACACACACAATTCAAGAACATAAAAACAAAATACAAATAAAAAGCGTAGTTCGAAATTAGACAAATTATCATGAATTAAGAGCGGTTGTTATTTTAAGGGGAATCTTAAATGGATAAGGATAAATGTTTGGAGGTATCAATAAAAGAATTAAAATTTGAAAAGAATGAGATTAAATTTGTATATAATGAGATGGATATAAATGAAAATTTGAAAGATAAAAATAAAACAATATTTAAAAACTTATCGTCGGCAATCTGTCTCCTGATGAAGCGAGAAAGCGTCGGTTGAGAAACCTTAGTCCCGGGTGAAACTTGAATGTCCCGATTATAATCCTTACGGCATTCAATTTGTTGACCCAAAGGATGGAATTAATTATATAGTCAAACGGAAAAAAGTCCAAGTTATGTACCAAATCTCCTTCGTCATCAATGGCCCATGTTTCAGGAGAAAATGATGGTATACTTGTGTAACGATATTTAGTTTCCGGCTCCCGCACGCAGTCCCTCACTCATCATCAGCCACAAAAATTGATTACAATCACAAAAAAATCGCCACTCTAAATTAAGATTTGAAATAATAATTAAAATTTGATAGATGTTAACTGAATTAAAAATAAAATTAAACAAAATAAATTTACAATTATATTTTTTACCTTTGGGCTGTCGGCGACACGCAAAGAGGTGTCGAGACAAGATACTTGTTCTGCCGAATTTTGATAAGTGAGAGATATTTGCATGCGGGAACGATTTCACTACTTTTCCGCGGCAAAAAACCCCACTCAGCGATTTTCCCCACGCCCTGATCTTTCCTTTGGCGCCTATTTTTCAAGATTTTATGAATTTATCGATAGAGTCAAATCAAAATTTCCTACCAACGCTTTCCCGCTTAATTTCAAACATTATAAGGTAATCCTTACCCTTTCAAATTCTTTGCCGAAATTCAATTATATTCAAAATCTACTATTGTATTACAATTTTCTAATATAATTCAATTATTTAAAAAAAATTTGATAAAATTCTACACAAACATTCAATTATTTTCTATAAAATAATAAGAATTTTAAAGAAAGTCAATTATTGAAAATAGAATTTGGATAAATTTTTTCGAAAAAATCCATGGTTTAAAATTCTTTTATAAAATTTTCCGCAAAAATCCAATTATTTTCATAAACAATAAAACTCATCACAGTATTACAATTATTCAAAACTTTGATTATAAAATTCTTTATAAGAGTAACCTCTTAAGTAAATTAATTCTAAAATTAAATTTTAGTTTTATAATAATTACCTTTGAAGCCACCTGATTTTCGATCATTGTTAATATAATAAATTACTATCAAACTGATAAGCATGACTTAGATGAAATTCGTCATAAATTCTTTTTGACATTAATTTTGTCCATTTTCCAGGTTTAAAAATATTTATGGTTCTAATACGAGGATTTCCTTTTTTGTCTTTATATTTTTTATTCGTTTCCACAATTAAGTCATCGAATTCAGATTTTCCGAATGTCCGTGTAAATACTACATTGAATATCTCTTCCGAATAAGAGTCGTCGCTAATTGTACAATTTGTTGAGTTATTAATTGATGGAGAGTTAACAAATTCTGGTTCGCCAAAAAGCAATGATCGTAAATTGTACTTGTTGTTAACTACATATGAATACAGAGAACTCGGCTTAACTTTTCCTTCTAACTCATCAGAAATAAGAGACTATACAGGTATTTTTTCAGGAACAATTAATTTTCCTTCTGATTCAACAACTATTTTGTCCTTGTATTTCAGGACAGTTTCAATTAACAATTGAGAGTCCACAGTAGGTGGACGTCCTCGGGACATTATGTTCACTCTACATAAACTTTAATAATAATCAATATTTTTGGAAGAATAAAATATTTCTTATAAAAATCCACAAAAAACTGTACGCTTTGTCAGAATAAAGAAAAACTGGTAAAGTACAAGAAAAAGTAACCATAATTTATGACTATACACAGACTACAAAAAGTATTTACATATGAGATAAATATTGCCAACATAAAAACTTGATAGAGGGCGCAATAGGTTAAATCGTCGGCAATACAGTGCATGTCTAGCGGGAAAATTTAAATTACATTATTCATTTAAATTATCCTTTCTCAAAAAAGACATTGCAAGAAAAGGTCGAATATACCGAAAAACATTGAAATAGGAAATTAGTATTGATAATGTATGGTCAATTCTACGTTAAATTTTCCTAACATTTTAAAATCGGTTGAACATTTTTTTCTCGTTCCTCATAGAAAAATATTAAATTTTTTTTTATTTTTGTTTAATTGCCGAAATTATGGAGTTATATGAATTTTCGAAATTTTTGAGTTGTACATGGAAAAAAAGTACGTGAAATTTTCATTGACTCGGTACTTGACTTTTGGATACGACACAAAATACTAAAAACAGTCTAGTACTTTTGCATGAGAGTTTCAAAAGCAGTCAATGAAAGTTTCTAGTACCTTGCTTGAGAATTTCATTGACTTTAAAAAAAATTGTAAAATAAAAAAAATAATTTCCACTTGTTCACAGTTTTTCCAAAATTCACTCAGTCATTCACATATTTGGATAATTAATCACACAAACAAAGAACAATTATTGTATCACTTTTCGACGTTCGTCAACACTTATGAACTAACCTATAACACACACATATATATTCGCGTATAACTTAAATATAAACACACACTTAACACTTAAAAGTACGTATCGAATTGTTTGAAAGTCAATTCTTGAAAACAAATATATATTAACACTATTTGTTTTTCATAAAATAATAGTATATTCACATCTGAAATTAACACAAATGGAAACAGACGATCAGCTAGCATTTACCTTGGGTAGAAACGCGCAACGCACACTGCGCATGCTCTACAGAATTTTCAAGCGCAGTCAACTAATAATCTTTCACGTACTTTATAAAACTGAACAAATGACTTTTCGTTAAAATGTAAAAAACACTGTTGCCCATACTAGTACTAGAATAACTCTAGGACTTTTCTATATTTTCTAATAAAAAGTATATGATACAGCCTTGTATTTTGTGTCCTATCCAAAAGTCAAGCACTTTCAAGGAAGAATTCACGTACTTTTTTCCGTGTAATTGTAGATATATATTTAGTAGCTCATAAGTCCGAAAATATTGAGTTTAGAAAAGAATTGTCAAAGAAAGAAAATTTTAGTTTTTTTCAACTTTTAAATAATGTAAAAAAAATTCTTTTTTAATTTTTAATTTAAAAAATTCTTTTTTTATAAACAAATTAATTTCTTTTTGACATGATTAATTTTAATTTTTTATTTACTTATACTTAATAATATACAGAAAATTTTTCTAAAAGTCCCGAGATGGACCGATTGATTTAAGGAGTTTACAGGCCCAGTAAAAAAAGAAGTATTGAGTGAAGCGTTTAGGAATTGAGTGAAGCTCTGAGCCAATACGGATTCGAGTAAAAACCGTATTGGGACGTTTGTCTCAATCTTTTTTTCATCCGCCGAATACGGTCTTATTTTAGCATTAAAATTAAAATCACATGAGCAGAGTACACATTATAAATTGAAAGCACAATTGTCCTGGAATGTAAAAATGCCGATTTAGATAAGAAACTGTGAATATTTTTTATTTTTTGTTAAAAATTGGTAAAAGCAAAGTTTGACAAGCGCAACTGAATTTACCATGTGAATAAATGAAGTGGTAAGTTTAAATGGAGGAAATGGACTAAAAGAAATCTACTTTTACCGACAGAAAGTTCCTAGAAAACAATGAAATTTCATTGTTTTGTTGAATTTACCACAATTCTCTAGGAACTTTCTGTTGGTAACGAAGATTTCTTTTAGTCCATTTAAACTTGCCACTTCATTTATTCACATGGTAAAATCAGTCGCGCTTGTCAAAATTTGCTTTTACCAATTTTTAACAAAAAATAAAAAATATTCACAGTTTCTTATCTAAATCGGCATTTTTACATTCCAGGACAATTGTGCTTTCAATTTATAATGTGTACTCTGCTCATGTGATTTTAATTTTACTGCTAAAATAAGACCGTATTCGGCGGATGAAAAAAAGATTGAGTCAAACGTCCCAATACGGTTTTTACTCGAATCCGTATTGGCTCAGAGCTTCACTCAATTCCTAAACGCTCCACTCAATACTTCTTTTTTTACTGGGGGTCTCAAACCAGGTCCGTAAATTTGTTTAAAGTCCGTAAAAGTCAGATGTTTTTAAAAACGTTCCGTAAAGTTTGTAATTTGATTGAAAAAACGAGAAATGTTCGTAAATTATACTATATACTATTTTAATAAAATCTTCCAAAAATATTCAATTATTTAAAAACTTTTTCATAAAATTCTACTAAAACATTAAATTATTTTCATAAATAAAAAAATTCCATTGAGGAATATATTGAAATATACAAAAATTAATCTATATATTATGAACATCTAATTCACTTTTCTCTCCTTAGCAACTGTATAATCATACTATGTAATCATACTATGAATTGTTTATAGTTAAAGGACCCCCTTTAACTGTTTTAGGAAAATACAACATGATTGTCCCAAAATGCCCAGCGGAATCTGATACTTTCTCAAATAGTATAATATAGGGGAGAGGGCCCCATAAGATGGACATCTCTTCGATTGATGGCTCTAAAATCCAAACCGAATAAGATATGTTAAAATGTTTTATACTAAATGAAAGTACAATTTATTAGGTAACTTATGGCCACTGAGATAAAATTTTATTTTGAACTTAAACATTTTTTATAGCATTTTTTTTCTAATTGTTAATATTTTTGACCAAAAAAAAAGTGGCCCCAAGATAAACACCTTCTTAAAAATCACTTTGAAGTGTGGTAAATTAAAGATAAACATCCTGTATTAATTTTTAAACTAATGTTTAATCATTTTATTCTATTTACTAGGAATAACATTATTAAAAATCTTAATTTTATAACTTGAGAATAAAAAAAAATAACTTAAAAAAATTAACTTTAATTTGACAAGTTAAGATATATCGATATATCGAATTCTCTATTGATAGCTCTACATTCCATGGCGGTAAAAATAAAAAATCTCAATTACGAGGCTTACAAAATTATTAAAAAAATGTGTAATCGAAAGCATGAAAATAAATACATTGAAATGTGGTGTCCATCTTAGGGTAAATGACACCATTTTTTGAAACCCAGAAAAAAAATTGTATACAAACAAAATATTAATAAAATCATTATAGAATATTATTATATGATAAATAAATAATTTTATAACGATAAATACCTATCTAAAATCAAAAATTTAAATAACTTTATCGACTTGAGAAAAATCGGAAATAAAACTTTTTTTGACAAAAAATTCAGGTGATATGCGCAGTAGAAAAAAAACTGGTTTTATTTTTCAAATATGCATAAAAATCTTCGTCTATACAAACAACAAAAATAAAAAAATTGAGAAGATGCTGTCACTTTAAACAAAAATTTTATAGGAAATGTCCATCTATTTAAATTATAACTAATTATTCAATTATTTTCTAAATTATCATTAATGATTCTTATAATTTCTTATAATATTGATATAAAGAAAAATATCTATCAATTTATATACAAATTATATTTATTTTGAGTGATAGTGAATACGACCCACGGGTGGGTCGGAAACAGTTATGGCCATACTTTTTCCCGACCCACCCGTGGGTCGGAAACAGGCAACGAGTTAAGAAAAAATTCGTAAAAGTGTAGAAAAAAACTAAAAAAGAAACTTTTGCTCGTTGCACAAACAAAATTTCAAATTTCTAAACAACACTTTTGCCAATTTCGCAATTTCGGAGATATTGACCCCTGGCCGGTTTACCCACCGGGCCGGTTTGCCCCACTCTCCCCTAATAATAATAATATATAAAATATATAAAAATTAAATATATATTATATATATATATATATATATATATATATATATATATATATATATATTAGGTACCTATATATTTATTTTTAATTTAATAACACAGGCACACAAAAAAAAGTTGTCTGTTCATTGAACCAGACCTACATGTCTTATAGTATTTTGGCCCCCTGAATACGAATATGAAGTCAGAATTGCTCCATCACCCTCTGTTTTTTTTTAAGGTAGTACGCTCGCGACAGTCACTCTCAAAAGTAAATTTTAATAAAATGCTATTGTATGGTGCAGTTACTGTAGCATATTTTTGCTTGGACTGTACTGAATACATAGTCAGCCCTATGTACAGACACACTCACACACAAGTATACTAGTCAGGTTAGAATATTATATTATATTATATCTTTTAACTGAAACGGTTAATATTGTTAAATCTTTTTGTTATAAATTTCTCAAACATTCATTTATAATATATTAGTTTTTTAAAACAATCTATAGAAAATTTTAAAAGTTATTAGAAGAAATGTGCCGTTTACATGCACTTTTCATAGGTTAACCATGTTAAATAACAAACTTTGAACTTAAGGTATTTGTCGCGTAAATTCGTTTTCGACAGTTTTTTTTTAAATTTCACATAATTATTCTTTGGATATTTATCTACAAAATAAGGCCTATTAAAATAAAATTGACCGTCTGTAAGTCTCAAAAAATGAAATCAAAGTTTCGATTTTTAACATGTACGGTATAGGAAAACCATATGAAAACCACAGATTTTTAATTTTTGCACTTATACTAATCGACAGATTTTTTAGAAAAACTAAAGTTATATTTATTAAACCAAAATGAACTTTTATAAAAAAAATGAAAATTTTTCACCGTCTTGTTTAAAAGATATTTAACATCAAACTTGAAAATTTATTTTAACATTTATTGTAAATGACAGGTGAATTCGTAAACGTGGCAATAGCGCTTGTTAAATACTACAGCTCGTCTGCTACTTTTGGCGCGAAATTTTAAAGACGGCCATACGCCAAACTTGCGACGTTGCCACGATCGTTTTTCATGCGAGAGGTTATGAATATACATTGAGAATATCTGTGTGTCAAACTGTACGTCCGCAAAAGTTTTTCGGAAACTCGCATTCATAATCGTTTCATAAGTACAGTCAACAGATACAAACTTTTGAGAGTGACCAGTCGCGCGACAAATACCTTAAATATCTTGTTTTAGAAACGGTCAATTTTTTTAATATTTTGCAAATACATAGATCTTGTTATTAACTACTCTGATTTCAAATTTCATGAAATTCTATAGAAAAGTGCTATCACGAGCGTACTACCTTAAATCGAGATAACTACCCTTAAGTCTAAACTTCAAGAACTAAATTAAAAAAAATGAAATAACCGCGGTTTCCTTCGGAGTAGAAAAATATATTTATGCGTTTTCTTCTTTCAACAACTCAGAAATAATGTCAAAATTGCTCCATCACCCCCTGTTTTTTTAAATCGAAGAAACTACCCTTAAATCAAAAATTCAAGAACAAAATTTAAAAAAATTAAATAACCGCGGTTAACTTCTGAGTAGAAGAATATATTTATGCGTTTTCTTCTTTCAACAACTCAGAAATAATGTTATTTCATTTTTTTTAAATTTAGTTCTTGAATTTTAGATTTAAGGGTAGTTTCTCCGATTTAAAAAAACAGGGAGTGATGGAGCAATTTTGACATTATTTCTAAGTTGTTGAAAGAAGAATACGCATAAATATATTCTTCTACTCAGAAGAAAACCGCGGTTATTTCATTTTTTTTAATTTAGTTCTTGAATTTTAGACTTAAGGGTAGTTTTTTCGATTTAAAAAAAACAGAGGGTGATGGAGCAATTCTGACTTCATATTCGTATTCAGGGGGCCAAAATACTATAAGACATGTAGGTCTGGTTCAATGAACAGACAACTTTTTTTTTTTGTGTGCCTGTGTAATATAATATATAAAATAATAATAATATAGGGTAGGGTGGGTCATTACTATTCTTGTTTGGATTTTTAAGTCTACAAAATTTATTTTAAAAAAAATAAAAAAATGAGTAGGACCGTTTGAAAACTTGACTTCTTAGCTACAATTTTGCCATGTATTATTTTTCTGTAACTCAATTCTGTTCCGAACTACATCGGTTTTACGTAAAAACATTTTTTTTATGTCGAAAAAAACGAGGGGCATAACTATTCTTGCAGCTATTAATGATATAATACTAAAAAAATATAAAAATTAATTTGTTAATTAGAGGAATTTTTCTGGTTTTTCTCTTCCAATTTCTTACCATTCTAACCTAGAAACAAGCACATAAAAAATACAGTTTCGTAGTTTCCGCCCATTTTTTGAAAAAACACTTGTAAAATTTTTGAACAATAGAATATACACTACCTTCCACGAGTATCAGGACGATTACATTCGACTCTATGAAAAAACATAGCATCACTTTTTCAATCATATCTCGGAAATTAAAGGAGATACAAAAAACTTAAATACGGTTAGAAAGCTGATTAAATTCTGCGTAAAATAAGCCGTCTTTGAAGTCATTTCGTTAATTATTTTTTAAGTTGTAGAGTGAGAAAGAAATAAAAAAAATTATCAAATTTTCTCATTTTTGTCTCTTGACTTCAACTTTTTCAAAAATCTAGAAAAATTTAGATAAAATTTTTCTAAAAACACAGAAATCTTCTTTAGAATTTCAGCTTTAAAATAAGCCTTCGGAAATTAAAAAAGGTTAATCCGTCTCCGATATATCATTAAAAATGTGGAGCCGTGTTTCGACCGATTGGTGCATTGAAATTCAACTGTGACGACTCGATTCTGGCTTCACGCGGCAGCGAATAAGAAAAAACAGGAACGAATTTATGCTGGAGAATAATAAATAATGATGTTTCACGAGTAATATAAAGAATCTCAAAAGTTTATCGTTCCCCCGCATGAATTCGTTCCTGTTTTCTCTCTCATATGCTGCCGCGCGAAACCAGAATCGAGTCGTCACAGTTGAATTTCAATGCACCAATCGGTCGAAACACGGCTTCACATTTTTAATGATATATCGGAGACGGATTAACTTTTTTTAATTTCCGAAGGCTTATTTTAAAGCTGAAATTTTAACGAAGATTTCTGTGTTTTTAGAAAAATTTTATCCAAATTTTTCTAGATTTTTGAAAAAGTTGAAGTCAAGAGACAAAAATGAGAAAATTTGATTTTTTTTATTTCTTTCTCACTCTACAACTTAAAAAATAATTAACGAAATGACTTCAAAGGCGGCTTATTTTACGCAGAATTTAATCAGCTTTCTAACCGTATTTAAGTTTTTTTTGTATCTCCTTTAATTTCCGAGATATGATTGAAAAAGTGATGGCATGTTTTTTCATAGAGTCGAATGTAATCGTCCTGATACTCGTGGACGGTAGTGTAAAAAATCCATTACACAGCCCCACAAAAAAAGAAAAGTACCCTGCGCGAAAGTCCACAGTACCATACCCCTATGTATTTTGATGCGCTGAACATAAATCGGAAGTCAGATTTGCTCCATCACGTCAGGATTTTTTTCTAACCTCAAAAAACATGTCAGATTTTATGTAATTTATGTAAAATACAAAATTTTTTAAAAATTGATTAGATTTGTCTCAAACTTGTTTCTCGGGGGTTTTTAAGATCGCTTATTACGAATCTGCAGTTAGTTTTTAAAAATTCAAGATAGCGGATCCAATATGGCGGACAAATTTAAAAAATTTGTTGGATTTTCACTTTACTTGGTATATAGGGGTTTTCGGGGTCGCTGATTACAAATTTGCAGTCAGATTTTAAATTTTCAACATGGCGGATCCAATATGGCGGTCATTTTTTCAAAAATTGATTTATTTTGCTTTAAAATGGGTACTCAGTGGTTTTTCGGATCACTGATAACAAATCTTCAATTAGATTTTGAAAAATCAATATGTCCATTTAAAAATAATGTAATTTTTATTTATGTCTGTTTATGGTAACGGACTCGTTTGTCTTCGAAAGATCTGTGCTGTGGTTTTCTTTTTAAGTTTACTCTTCCTGGAACAATATCCCTTTTTAGCATCCAACAATAGTCAGCCATCATATTTACGTCCCATCTGCCTTAATATCTGCTCTCCATTTCATTAATATCTTGATGAAACCGTTCTCCCTGTTCCTCGCTGTAGTCTCCTAAATTTTTGGGAAAGTAACTTAGATGTGAATGTAGGAAATGGAGCTTCAAACTCATCAAGCATCCCAATTTTTGAAAGTTTTTGAACATATCATTCACTATTAGTTCCCAATTCTCGCTTTTATGGTTGCCAAGAAAGTTTCAATAACTCCCTTAAAACTAATCCATGCAGCTTTCTCCTTTTTACTCATTACTGTGATGAATTTTTCATCTTTTACTAGTTTGCGAATTTGAGGCCAAACAAAAATTTCTCCCTTTAATTTCGCATCAGATATCTCTGGAATTTTTTGTTCCAGGTACTTGAAACATTTCTCTTCTTTATCTAAAGACTTTACAAACTGTTTCATTACCCCTAGTTTAATATGTAAATGTGGTGGAATTACCTTTGTAGGTTCAACTTGAGGTTTTTTTTATAATATTTTTGGAACCTGGTGTAAAGGATGTTCTTTTGGGCCATTCTTTTTGTACGTAATGTTTTTTTCGATCTCTACTGTCCCACAAACATAAAAAGCAAGGTGTTTTCGTAAAACCTGCTTATTGGCCCAACATGATACTTATAATTTTAAAATCTCCACAAATTTGCCAATTGTGTTCTTTATATTTAATTTTCTCCAAAAACTAATTTGACAGTTTCGTAATCTTCTTAAAGTTCAGTGGAATGGGCTTCGGGAATTGAAGCAAAAACATTAGTGTTATGAATTAGCACTGCCTTTAGACTTATTTTAGAAGAGTCAATGAATAACCTCCAATGTTGATCTTCATATACGTTTGGTTTCTATTCATTTATTAGTCCTTCAATGTCAGAACAATATGCTAATGAAAGTTCATCGTCTTTTGTAAAAATATTTCCGAAATTCCTTTTCTCTGTCACAATAAAAGTATGCTGTGGTGCCTTTAGATAACAAATTTTTCTTTTTTAAAATTGAAGCTTGATATTCTGCTCCATCTTTAGGTAATTTCAAATCTCTGATGAGGGTGCTAAGCTCTTCTATCGTAAAGCCTTCTTTAACCTTTTCTTCCTAATAACCATCTGGAATATAAATATCATCATTGTCTTCTACAATATTGCTAATCTCATCACTTATAGCGGAAAGTACATACTCTAATCGTGAACTGTCGATTTTTATATTTGCAGAAGAAAGAGTTAAATGACTTTAAATTTCGGGTTTTGTCACAGATACTACACATGCGTAAATTATATTCTTTTTATTATTTTTATTATAGCTCTTTACATTGGTCATGCAAAAGTAGCAATCTTCTCGATTCAATGGTTTTTTCTACAATGTTGGTTTTTTAAACTTCAGGTGTTTATCCTCTTTCGTATCATTCCAACGTGTTAACATTGTGTAGCAGGAACTGCAGATTATATGTAGAACCCATTTTTCATTCTGATTGACTATCTCAAAATAAAAACGATCTTTGTAAATTTCTTTAATGTTTTCATTAATTAATTTGCAATTTTTCGGGATATCAAATTGTCCGCATACGTAACAAAATACATTTGCATTGCTGTCAAATGTATGTTGTGACGTTGACACTCCAAAAATAACTTTTGAAGCGTTTGAAGTTTTTTATTGTTTTGATTTTTAAAAGCCATGATATTTAAGAAAATGCCTGCACGCTAGAGATCCTGGTCCGATCGCAGGCGAGTCCACCGTCCTAGGGGTGATAACTCTCATACCTCCCTAGGCCTAAGTATGCGAGCTTTCCGACTTTGACAAGGACATTGTCAACTCGTCGTCGGACACACTATGTATCATCCTTACACCCTAACGTCCCCCTGCAAGGCAGCGCGCCTTCGCTGGCTTCGTTACTTTGATAGACAGGAATTCTGCAATTGTTGAATTGAACTTTATCCAGAAATTATGCCTAATTCTCTAGAAATGTTCCTAGATGTCGTCTCGATAAATACCTTTTAATTTAGTCATTCAGGTTACCAAAAATCTGCATTTTCTGCTGAAATTTGTTTTGATTTGAAATTTGTGATCAGTGATCCGAAAAAACCACTGAATACCCATTTTAATGCAAAATAAATCAATTTTTAAAAAAATGACCGCCATATTGGATCCGCCATATTGAATTTTTAAAATCTGACTGCAAATTTGTAATCAGCGACCCCGAAAACCCCTATATACCAAGTAAAGTGAAAATCCAACAAATTTTTTTAATTTGTCCGCCATATTGGATCCGCTATCTTGAATTTTTAAAAACTAACTGCAGATTCGTAATCAGCGATCTTAAAAACCTCCGAGAAACAAGTTTGAGACAAATCTAATCAATTTTTAAAAAATTTTGTATTTTACATAAATTACATAAAATCTGACATGTTTTTTGAGGTTAGAAAAAAATCCTGACGTGATGAAGCAAATCTGACTTCCGATTTATGTTCAGCGCATCAAAATACATAGGGGTATGGTACTGTGGACTTTCGCGCAGGGTACTTTTCTTTTTTTGTGGGGCTGTGTAATGATATTCGTATTCAGCACTAAATTTGACTTTAGAAATAATTTTTCCGATAATTTTTTCGACCGTTTATCACTATTTACAATGGCAGACTAAATGAGTCTAAACAAGTACACGGAGAAAGTTTCAGCACGTCAGATGTACAGGTTGTGTCAAATTTTCTTCTACATTTATTTTGCACGCCATCTGTGCCAGTTCGGCGTATCTGACGTGTATTAAGTACGTCTGATATCTCGAAATGGCACCTCAGACGTGCAAAATGAAATGTACTGCTGTTGACACTGTCCTCGGCGCATCTAATGTTCCGGAATTTTTTCCGTGTAAGCGAGTATATCAAAACCACATTTGAGTACCTAACTCCTATGATAGATGGCGCCAGAAGCTCAAATGTAGCGTACAATGTTCATTTCACATGACAAGTCTGCCGTGTTTTGGAAAAACACAGTAACTGCAAAAAAATCGAAAAATGAGTTTTTGATATCGTTGGAATCGTAGAAAAAAGATACAACTGTTCATGCAAAGCATTTTTTAAAATTATTAACTTAATTAATAATAATTTTTTATAATTATGCTATTTTAACAGTAACTGCAAAAATTGGCAAGTCATAATTCGAGAAACTGGGTTAACTGTCAGATACCTGGTGCCATATTTGGGCATTGTGACGTATTTTGAGGGTCGTGATTTCAAACACCAAGTAACTGCACAGTTACTTGGTCTTTCAAAATAGTAGCGTTCTTTTTCGAGCCCTCGTCGCACGAAGCACCAAGTAACTGCAGGGCGCTCTCGAAGCAGTTCAGTTACCTAAGTTTTTCGTGCGACGAGGACTCAAAAAGAGGCGCTAGTAATTTGAAAGACCAAGTAACTGCAGAATTTTATATAGAGCTCGTAAAAGTTACGAGCAATTCATTTAAAATAATTAATAATTAATTATTATTCTAAATAATACTTAGTCATTTATTATAAATTATATTATATTATTTATGTTATAAGTTTATTTACAACTATTAATTGATAATTTCTAATTATTAATTAAATTTATTTTAATTGATTTCACTTTTATTGTTTAAAATTATTAAAAATAATGAAAATACTTTACATTGAAAAAATCTCCTAGTAGATTTGACTACTTTTTAACTACTCTGCTTAGTTCAATAAGTCCCCAATAATATTCAAAACTTGTATTAACTATCAAAAAGTAGTTAAAAGAATTAAGAATGTAGTTTGTGCTATCAAATTTTGTAGTTGTTTTTGCAATTTTACTACATTTTTTAGTTAACTGAATTCTAAATTTTTAACTACATAAAGAAATAGTAAAATTAACTATACAAACAGTGCTAAGTAAACATGTAATTACACTGAAAAAAAATTATTTGATTCAAATAACCGATTAATTGACTAATTATTAATTAAATATTTACTTGAAACAAATAATATTTATTGCAGGCAATTCAATAGTATTTAAACCAATAATTGCAGTATTTGAAGTAATTAACATTTAATTGACTCAAATAAATATTATTTGATTCAATTAAATATTTAATTTATAATAGTCAATTAATCGGTTATTTGATTGAATCAAATTAATTTTTTTTTTCAATGTATTTAAACTAATTCTTCGTATTCACTTTACTACCCAAAGTAGTTGGATTCAAAAAAAATTATTTTCTGTGTATTTTAATTTTAAATTAAAAAAGAATAATAATGAATAGTTTTTGATTATTAATTAATAATTAATATGTTATAACAAAATTTAATATAGGGAAGTTGGATATTTATGTAAATAATTATTAAAATACGGCGTCAAGAAATATTAACATTTTTATATTATATTGCGCAGGGTTTTCTCTTGTTGTTATTTTATTTATTTTTAAATTTTATTATAATTTTATAATATTATATTATTCATTTTTTCTAAAATTATTACATTAAAAAAACCTTTTTTTAGAACTCCCCATTATATTCTCTTGCAGTTACCTAAGTTCTCTGCGCGACGAAGGGTCTTATACGAGCGCTCATCGCACGAAAGACCAAGTAACTGCCAGTTACTTGGTCTTTCGTGCGACGAGACTCAAATCAGCATACCGGTAACTACATTTTTAATAATTTATTTATTGTTTAAACAAATAAAACATTTATTTTTACATCATTAAAAAGAGGACATTCATACGAATCAAAAGTAAAAAATGGCGTTTTATAATTTCAATTAGGCTATGCGGGAGAGGGCAATAAACATTCGAACAGTTTTTCGCGTTTTTCTCGAAATCTTTCAATCTGCAGTTACTGTGTTTCTCGAAAACACGGCAGAAGTATACAGTGTAAAAAAAACTTTAATCGGATGAATAGTTTTCTCTGCAGTACTAAAGAATAGTTACGCCCCGCGAATAGTAATGCCCCACCCTATCCTAATAATAATATATTATTTATAATATAATTTATATTGTAAAAGATTTTGACAAAATTTAAAATATTTTCAAAAATTCTCCTCAATTCAATGATTTTCAATATCTACTATTTTAATAAAATTTTATAAAAGAATTCAATTATTCAAAAAATTTTTTTAATAGTATTTTACGCAAACATTTCATTATCTTCGTAAATAATCAGGAATTCAATTATTTACAAATTTTTCACAAATTTCCTCGCAATAATTTCATTGTTTTCATAAATAATATTTTTTACACAGATTAAATTCTCTCAGAACTTTCTAATAAAAATTTATTTAAAAATTAATTTCAGTAAGATTTTTAGAAAATAATTGAATATTAAAAAAGTATTATAATGTTACGATCCTAATTATTATAATATCCCTAATGTTTCCCGATTTTATTTTAAAATTAATTAAAATAGGGACGGGGTAGTAAATAACAAGAAATTACTTTAGTTGAACAAATATATGTGTATTTTATGAAATAAGATAAAATTGATGAAAATAAGAGATGGACATAGGCTTTCTAATGTGAGTCTTAGGGCCAGTTTCATCAACTCCGATTAAAAGTTAATCAATGATTAAATCCTTAATCGACCAAGAATGGGCGGCTATATAATGACTTTAATCGTTGATTAACTTTTAATCGGAGTTGGTGAAACTCACCCTTAGAGTGGTTGATTGTTTACCTTGGGACAAAGGGTGATGCTAGTCGCTCAGGTATAATGGCACTAGTCCGTTAATGGTTGACTAAGTGGATGCAGTATTGTGTCTCGAGAAACAGGAACACTCTTTTCAAATGGCAAATTTGACTTCCAGATTGACTTTCCAAAATGCACTTTTGAAATATACGTAGAGTAAAAGACAACTACTGAAACTGGGTTTAGAGCACTGTGTCGTGAAGAACCACTTGTTATAGATAACATTTTAAGACTGACTTGTGCAGAGCACCACTTCTCAATTTGAGACTTATAATGTTGACGACTACATTTTCTTGACTGCTTTTCTAGACTGAAGATCGTTTGATGGTCTGGTCCTTCTTATACCCAAATTTGCCTGTGTATTTTGGAAATTGTTCGACTTTTCATGTATTTTAGGAATCGTTCGAGTTTTCATGTATTTTACGAATCGTTCGAGTTTCCATGCATTTTTAGAAACCCTTTGTTATAGGAACACTTGTGGTGACTCACTATTAGATCGCACGTGTACATTCCCTTATTACTCATGTTATTTTATAATTTTGTTATTAATTGTTACAATTTGTTAATTATAATTGTTTAACTTTGTTGTTAATTATAATTGTTTAAATTTGTTATTATTTATTATTACAATTTTGTTGTTGTTGATATTTGTTATTACAATTCTATTATTTAATATTTATTATTACAATTTATTATTGTTTATTACAATTTATTATTGTTTATTACCATTTATTATTGTTTATTATTATTTCTTAAAGTTTGTTGTTAAGATTGTTATATTTAACTATTTATTACAGTTTATTATTGTTTATGTTTATTATTACAATTTATTATTGATTATTATTAATATTTATAGTTATTATTTATAATAATAAGTAAATAATAATTTTGTTATTAACTTTTATTATAATTATTATTATTATTTTTTTTTTTAATAATAATAGTTTATTATTAATTATTATTAATATTATTAATTAATATGATTATTATTAATTAATATGATTATTATTATTAATTATTAAGATTAATTATTATTCTACATATTATTATTGAATATAGGTTACGGTGACGTAACAATAACGTGAATTTTTAAAAATAATTGAATTCTGAAAAGGTTTAAACTTAAAATGTTTGTAAATTAAAATTTTTTATATTTTTAACTAACATTTATGATTTTTTTGAAAGAGTTTTATTTGAATTTTTTTTAAAATTTTTTTGAATTTGTTACTTGCTAAATATATATTTAATTGAAAAATTTACAAATAACTGAAGTTTCGTAAAATTTAATTGTAAACAAATCGATTTGAAAATTCTCAAAGAACTTTTTCGAAAATTATTAAAAATAATAATTGCTCTCAAGAAGAATTTCAGTTAAAAATTCTAGAAAATAATAAATGAAAATAATGAAAATAAAAAAAATAAATAATAATATAATTTTTAATAATAATAATAAAATAATATTAAAATTAATTTCATAATAATAAACTCAAAAATTTAATTATTTATTATTAATTAATAAAAAATGATGAAAATAATTTTGAAAAAGTGAAGTACCAATATATTGTTATGATTTAAAGATGATTTTATCACTCGGTCAGTTTTTATTATTATCGAAGACTTTAATTAGAAATCGAAGACTCGGAATAATCGATATCTTCATGATTTCTTGTTTTAAAATTAAAAAATTTAATTTATAGTTTTAAGTAAATTTTTTCTCTTATTTGACTCAGCCTGGTTTTTTTGTTAGTCATTAGCCCGTAAATCGTAAGTAATTTTTCATTTTTAGTCCGAAAAGCCCATATTTTTTTAAATACTTTCACTGGTTCGAGCCCTGAATTTAAAAAAATTTTCAAAATTTGTTTGCAAGTTGCTCGTGGGCTACGTTACGCTACACAGTGATTTTTTTTACATTGGCTGTTCGAAACTGTCTCTATCCTACAAATTTTCATTTTACCACTCAAATCGGATAAAAATTATAGGGTGTAGACAGTTTCGAACAGTCAATTGTAAAAAATTACACTTTTTAGCGTTGCAAATTAATTTGTAAGCGATTTTTGAAAAATTTTTTAAACTTCTTAAACTCAAACGGCCCATCTCGGGACTTTCAGTATAATTTTCTGGAGACGCATAAATATTCCCCAAATGACAAGTAACCGAACTGTCATTTAACCGAAATGCATGTAACCGACCTGTCATGTAACAGAATAGTCATTTGATTGACTCGCCATTTAACAGAAGTGTCATGTAACAGAATTGTCATTTGACCGACCCGTCATTTAACCGACTTATCATGTAACCGAATTGTCATTTTACCAACCTGTCATTTGACCGACTCGTCATGTAACCGAATTGTCATTAACCCGACCTGTCATTTGACCGACTTGTTATGTAACTAAATTGTCAATTAACCGACCCGTCATGTAACCGAATTGACATGACGAGTCGGTCAAATGACAATTCGGTTACATGACGAGTCGGTTAAATGACAGGTCGGTTAATTGACAATTCGGTTACATGACGGGTCGGTCAAATAACAGGTCGGTTAAATGACCATTCGGTTGCATGACGGGTCGGTCAAATGAAAATTCTGTTACATGACAGGTCGGTTAAATGACAATTCTGTTACATGACGGGTAGGTCAAATGTCAATTCGGTTACATGACGGGTCGGTTAAATGATATGTCGGTCAAATGACAGTTCGGTTTACATGACAAGTCGGTCAAATGACAGGTCGGTTAAATGACAATTCTGTTACATGACAAGTCGGTTAAATGACGGGTTGGTCAAATGAAAGGTCGGTTAAATGACAATTCGGTTACATGACGGGTCGGTCATATGACTGGTCGGTTAAATGACAATTCTGTTAAATGGCGTGTCGCTCAAATGACAATTCTGTTACATGGCGGGTCGGTCAAATGACAATTCTGCTACATGACAGGTCGGTCAAATGACAATTCTGTTACATAACGGGTCGGTTAAATGACAATTCGGTTACATGACGGGTCGGTCAAATGACAGGTCGGTTAAATGACGGGTCGGTCAAATGACAGTTCTGTTACATGACGGGTCGGTCAAATGACAATTCTGTTACATGACAGGTCGGTTACATGCATTTTGGTTACTTGTCATTTGGGAAATATTCATGCGTCTCTATTTTACATTACTTAAAAGATGAAAAAAAACCAAATTTTTCTTCACTAAAAAATATTCTTGTTTAGATACAAAAATTCCTCTTGCAATAATCCTCTTCAATTAACCCGTTGCCTGTTTCTAACCCACGAGTGGGTCGTGAAAAAGTTTGACTATAACTGTTTCCAACCTAACGTTGGGTCGTGAAAGTTTTAGCAAAAAAAAGAAATTTGTTATTTAAATTATAAAATAAATTCTTTTATATAATTATTCACATACTATGGGTATCAATGATACTAGAAAAAGTAATAAATAAATATTTGTTTATTATTTTTAAGTAATATAACAATTTCAAAGATTTTAATGGACATTTTGGGGCACTAAAATGAATATTTTTCCAAACAGCGAAGGGGTAAAAAATATCACTCTTAATCGAAGAGGATTTTTCTCTTATTTTAAGAGAAATATTCTTAAGTGGAGAATAATCTTCTTAAAATAAGAGGATTATTTTTTAGCCATAATTTAAGAGAAAAGTACGCATCAAGAGGAATCCGCTTACAGCAAGAATATTTTTTTCGGTGTTTCTTTGACAACTTTTTTCTAAACTCAATACTTCCAAAATTATAAGCTACTGAAAATATGTCTCCTTTTTAAAAATCCCAAATTTCGAAAATTCATGAGTAGGAAATTTGGGCCTCCTATCTGCCCTTAAACAAAAAAATATATTTAAAAATTTTATGTTTTATTTAAACATAAAAGTTTATTATAAAGAATTAAAAATCAACCATAACTTATGTTTGAATTAAACATATTATTTCTTTAAATGAACCAAAAAATGTGTTTCAATTAAACATAATTATGTTTGACTGTTTAGTAAAGGTATTTTAAATTTCATTTAAACAAAGGTTGTGCGAATCTATTAAATCGTTTTCTTAGTGTAAAATTAGTTATGTGTAATAAAAGTTGTTTATTATACTCACATCGAATCAGGAAAGATTTCAAATTTTCTGGAAATTCTGCCCAACCATTCGATGAAGTTTAAAATTTTCTGGAAATTCTGCCCAGGCATTCGAAGAAGTACACTTTAACCCCACTCCCAGTTTCATCAAATGGACAATAATTATTCATTAGCTGTTCTTAAATTAGTTGTGTATGATAAAATTTGTTTAGTTTATTTCACTTACGTAGAATCTGAAAAGTTTCTAAAATTTTTATGAATTCTGGCTAGGAATTTTGAGAAACACAGTTTAACCCCATTGACGGTATTAATCAGTCGATTAAAATTAATCGTTAATTGTACGCAGCAGTACGCATAAATCAGTTGATCTCAGACATTATCAGTTATTATCATATAATTATTATATTACTTATCAGTTGATCTCTTATTTTTGCTGCTTATTTTTCTAAATGTATTTTGTATGTTTAAGGAAAATTCAATATTTTTTTGAAAAATGAATTTTTATGTATTACTTTTTAATTATTAAAAAAAATGTTTTGACCGTTGGTTTACGGTTAAAAAACGGATAATTTCTATGATTAAAAATTTATTGTTGCTATTGGTTTATCGTTGTTATAAAGGTGCCTTGCTAACTTGACGTCAAGTTGGCGAGGCACCCATAAAAAATAAAAAAACGATAAACGATAAAATTGATTTTTGCACAATTAATTAGCGACTAATTAACGGCTAATTTCCATGTGGTTAAAATTTTAATTTTGTAAAGTTGTATTGCTAATTTGATACACGTAAGATGTAGGCGTAATGCGCCTGCTTCGCTCACTGATTTTTTATAATTTTAAACAACTTTTAATTTAATTCAAATTAAATTCATCGCAAAACAATTTTCTATGTGCCCTTTTAAACTTATGTCGAAAAGGTTTCTGCCTAAATAATGTTTTTTTTCTATTATTTTATTTTTCTATTGTTTTCTTATTATTTTTCGCACCTTCTCATGATATTTGCTCGACTTCTGAATGATAACATGTATATTATTACAGATTTTATTATTACACTGTTATATTATATAATCAAATTTATTGTAGTTACCCATGTATGGTTAGGGTGGCCCAAAAAATGTTTTTCGTGACAAAAAGCAAGAAACCCCCGCAATTTGTTCCAATGCCAACAAAATTGATACGTATTTTTTTATTTTAAAAAGTATCAATATTAACACGTGCCACCGAGCATTTCAAACTTCCCATGTAAAATGCATGGGAAAAATTTCAATTTTCGAAAAATCAAAAACATTCGCGAGGGTTTCAAAAAAGTTAACAATAAATTTCTAGGATTTATAGAGGGCTCTCTGCCGATTAATTTGACCTATATAACTTTAAATTTTGACCACCCCAACTCTCAACAGCACTACCCCAAAGTTACCCCTTTTTTGGATATTTATAATAATTTAACGTGTTTTTGCGGTATAATATCAATTTTTGAACGTTTTTTTGTCGGATCTTGTGTTTACTTAGTATTTAAAGTATTCTGAATTACTTTATATAATTTAATGCCAATTGTTTAAACAATTTCAGTTTGTTTAAATAATTTGTTTAAACAAATAATTTTTTCAAAACTATTTTTTTGCACTTTGAACAACAATTGTAAACACCAAGATGAATTAAGTTTTCTCTAATACATTTATTAATGTTTTAAATAATGAATTGTTATTTAATTTCCAATTCTCGTAAAATTACCCTAAAAACATGGTTTTTTCTATTATTAATATGTTTAACTAGGGGAGAGTTGTCAGAGTTGGGCAGGGTTTAGGGTAGGGCCACCGCGTTTATTTCGTTTTATCGCACTAGCGCCATCTATCTTTTTACAAAAATTCTTGCTACTAATGTCAGCCATCCTTTCATATGAGTCGCAGTTTAGTATACGAACCTATACTTGACCAGCGTACCAATTTGTGATATAGGCTCAGCAAAAACTTTTTTGTGGTGTCAAAACAAGAGAACTAAATGTAGAAGAAATTTGCCAAAGACAAAATAAGTTTACAAAAATTGCCCACTAAGATGATATGTAAAAATGTGTAAAGTAATTTGGTGTTTGTGTCACACGTTTGTGTTCTGTGCGCCTATGACGCAAAACGACGCGTGAGTCAGAGTTGGGCCATGAGGGAAATTTTGCAATTACAAAGCGTACTTGCAACAGAAATTAATTTTTTCACTTAAGGAGGTGTTACAAACTCAATTTTTATTGTAAAGAGAAAAAAAAATTTTTTTGATAACCTTTTTCTATTTTTTTAATTTTGGATTTCGTTTATGAGGAATAAATTATCTAAAGTTATATGAAAATGCATAATATGGGATTTTATTTTAATTTCATGATTCCTTTCCTCATTCCCAAGTGTCAGTCTATCATTTGAAGGTCATTTATAATCATTTACCTAAATATTTCATTGATTTTCTACAGTGTCCCAACTCTGGCAACCATGATCAACTCTGGCAACATTTTTTTTTTTTGAATTGCTTATAACTCTGAAACTTTTGGTCCGATTTTTTTACAATGTTTAGCAAAAATATTGCATTTGAGTTGATCTTTCCAAAAATATGCGCGAAATCGTGAAATTCGTTCTGCAGGGGAAGTTATGAAGAAAAGTCAAAACTATGCCCAACTCTAACTACACTCCCCTATATAAAGTATTTAAAAAATTTTATCAATTAATTAATAATTATTCAAATAATTTCAATTTGTTTAAACAATTATTTCAAGAGATAAATTATTGACAAATTATTTTCTTTTTAGATTTTCTAATAAGGTAAAAGTACCAATTATGGGACGCTGTTTAAGCTAAACTAAATTTCTATGATAAATTTCTTGGAATTGGGAGTGTTAATATGAATAATTAGGGTATAGATTGAAAAATTGATATGTTATGAATAATATTTAGACCCTAAAATGGTTATTTTTCATGAAATAAAAATAATATTAATTAAATTATGAAACTCTGCACTGCACTAATTATGGGACTATGATTTCTGTATGTACGGGTGTCCCATAATGAATGTTCCTATTATGAGACATTTATTTAATTCAATAAGTAATTAGAATTCTATTGACTTATCCTAATAATTTGAATATTAATTATAAAGAATAAAATACAATAAACAAATTCTGGTTTAAAAAATAATTATAAAACTAATTTTTCTGGTAGAAAATTAATGCGAAAAAACTGAAAATATTTGAGGTTATGTTTGCTGTATATTTCCTGTGTGTCTCATAATAGGGATAGCAAATAATAAGTGCACCTAATGTGGGACGCCCTGTCGAAAATATCTTGGGCAAAGCGTGTTTAAATAGTGTTTTATAGAATGTTTATTGTGTGTCGATTATGTGTTTGTGAACACAATAAAGTGTGTCTAATCCGTGTATTTTGGAACGCTTTGAGTGTTTGGAAAACACTGAATTGTGTGTCAGAAGTGTGTTTATAGAACACACAATGTTCAGGTAAAAATACTCTTAAAATACTCTTTTCACATTCATGAAACCCTGATCTACTAATTAAACACATACTTAACATTATCTTTACAACCTTTTTAAAGTTTTATGTTTTTATAGTAATCTGCCATTAAAAAAATATTTAAATTACAGTAAAAAAATATTCCATTCTGTTCTCGCATGTCATACATACTTGGAATGTTTATACCTGTCGACGAAAATTTGTTTCGCTATTTATCTAAATATTTACAATCACTAGGTCTCGAACGCAAGGCGCAGCTAGGAGTGGATTAGAAATCACACGCTCTACCAACTGCGCCACGGAGGCTCATGAAAGGAAGTTTAGAATTTACATATGTAACGAAGGAACTATGAAAATGTGCTATGTAACTTGAAGAAAGGATACTGTATTTGCAACAATAGTATAATTATTTTATGTATAATATACATTATATTTAATATGTTATGTTATTGAAGAATGTTAATTTTCAAAGTTAAAAGTATAAGGAAAGGCTTAAGGTATTAGTCGCGCTGCTGGCTCTGGCCAAAATTTTACTGGGCCGCTTACTAGAGTGGGGCATCAGTGAGAGTGAGAGAGACAGTTTAACTCCCCACTCTATTCGTTCGTATGAAATTTCATATAATTTAACTATTTTTTTACCTTTCTGTCAATATATTTATAGTTTGGTGCGGTCAAAAAATGTCATGTTTTTTTTTATGCATTTGTTTTATCTAATTGAATACTTTGGCAGTTTTATTTCAAAATCTGACGATTAGTTATCATATAAATAATTATTAAACAAATTTAATACATGCATTGAGTACTCTCTCCATGCAAAACGTATGAACTTTGAATTCATTTTTTGAAGCTTTGAAACGGTCAAAATTAATTAAATTGGTCTCATTCGGTAGATAAATACTTCAGGAATAAGTATGTAAAATTTGAAAAAAATCTGACGAAAGATGGAAAGATGGAAAGAAGATATAACGATTTCAAAATTTTTCCAAAATTTTGACATCTCAAAAACTACTGAATATTTTGAAGTAATATTTGGTGGAAATATTTCTTTTTATGAGTAGATTAAAATTCCTAAGTATCATTGCAATTGGTTTACTTACTCTGAAAAAACAAAAATCTCTCATGGAATCGCACTATTTTTTTTTATTTTTTAATAATTTTTTTATAAACAAATGCAGTTTTAAGTGCTTTCTACACGCGATTAAAAAAATGTTTTGTTTGCTAAATGTTCTTTAGAATGTAGGTAAGCAAGAACTGAAAAGAAATCTTAGTGCAAATGAAAAGGTTTTTCATAATTTGACTATTTGTCGAGCGCTGCATACTGCGCGCATGCACCGCACAGTGGAATTTTTTTACAATTTACTGCCGATGTTTGAGTTATTAATTGTTTATAATTTTTTGCTTTAAACAAATTAATATAATTTTTTTTAAAAAGGACGTTTATTTTCTTATTCCGTTATTGCACATGATTTAAATCAGTTCAAATTAATCTAGTATGACCACCAGACAATTAATAAAACATAAAATAATTTATTTAAATTGTTATAAACAATATTAATTAACAAATAGATAACTTTGATTCCTTTCCACTAAAAAAGGTTTTTTTACACATTTTTTAAAATTTAAGTTCATTACAAGAATATATGTCCTTTTCGTTTAAAAGTAAGTTATTTAAATTGTTATAAACAATATTAATTAACAAATAGATAACTTTGATTCTTCTTCAATAAAAATTTTTTTCATGCTTACTTTTTTATTTAAGTTCATTTAAAGAATATATGTCCTTCTTGTTTAAAAAAACTTATTTAAATTGTTATAAACATTATTAATTAAGAAATAGTTAACTTTTGTTCCTCTCTGTTACAGATGAATCGATAAATATTAATTAATTAAACAAATTTATTAATTAAACAAATTTATTAATTAAACAAAATTTAATTATACTATATTAAAATCTACATTGACTTATTCAACAAAGACAGAACTTTAACTGATTCATCCAAGAATAACTTAGGTACTCTTCGTGAAAATGTAATAAAATAATTCATTAATTTAAAATAAAGGTAGTATATTCTTTTCTTAAGTCCACTATTATTCAGCGGCTCCGATTAGACGGTATTTATAATGAAAATAAAGGAAGGAAAATATTTTGTACTAGGCGTAAGATTTCAATGATACGCTATTCCATTTAGTTAAAATAATATATGATTTATTATTAACAATTGTATATATTTAAACCAAATGACAATTTTAATTTTATATGCTTGTTATCAATTATAAAAAAACAATAATCTATTCTTTTGCACAATATCATGTAGTATCAAAATGAATGTGTAATTGTATAAATTGTGTGCTGTGATGGACAATATTAAATCAACTCACCAAAACAATTTCATTTCATTCAACTTATTTCAGAAAAGTATCTTATTACTTCCTCAGGTGGAATGTTTAGTATACACCTGTTTTGAGATAAGTATTTCTGTACTCCAATTTTATTTCCTTGGTCACTTTTTTATTTTCAATATTAATCCTCATATATATTTATACTATTTGAAAACTCACGATGAAATGAATTCCCTTTTCTTTTTCACTGATTCGATACAATTGAATAAATATTCAAAACTCGGGGTCACCGGACTTAAACTTTATTCAATTGATCTATTTTACTTTTTGTTTAAATACACTATATTTTTAATAATTAATCACTTTAAATTGTAATGCAAATTACGTTTTATCAAAATAATGAACAAAACAAAATCAAAATATCAAATCGAAAAATCAAAATATCGCAGAAACTTCACAAAATATATATATTATTTCATATAATCAAAAAAAACTCTCAATTCCCGAGAGCAACAAAGTAAATATACACAACTTTGTTGCGGGAGGAACCAAGTCAAACTCAATCGTTAATCGGCTCAAGTCTTGGATCACACCCTGAATTTCGTTAAATTATTAATAGTGGGGATACTATTACACACCCTGTTTAAAAATCCAACATTGGATATGATATGGGAAATTACATAAGAAATGATGTCGTGAATGATATCATAAATGATGTCAAAAATGATATCGTAAATAATATTTGAAATGGTGTTGTATTTTGGGACTATAAACGATGTCATTTATGATATCATTTCTTATGTAATTTTTTATCATTAATTATTTTGAAAATTTAAAACGTAATAATTTTTTAGGAATTTTGAAATTTTCTAATCGAAATAATGCAAAAAGACATACATATATACAAGACTATTTAATATTGAATTTAAGTTTTATTCAATTTTAGAAAATACAAATCAGTTTTTCGTAATAATATTTACAGTGAAACATATCATTAATGGTAAATATTCATTTTGAAAGCCATATTTCACTGTTGAAATTAACTTTTATTTGAGTAAAATTTCTTTTCCCAATATTTTTCTTTTTACTCCAACCGTTTTTTGGTTTCTGTAAAAAGAACTTGGGAAATCAACCTAATTTTATGAAAAATAAATTCCTTTTGATAAATAAGTGTACATTCCAAGATGCAAAATTTATGCAATATTTAGTGAAAAGCAATGCTTATTGATCGCATTATTAACATAATGCGAACCAAAACCCTTTGGTTCATTAAATCGACAGGGGACACTTATAAAATATACAGCAAAACATCAAACCATAATACATTTACATTAAACTTCAAGAATATAAAACTTAAACTTCAATAAACACTTAAAACCATCTAAACCACAACCAACGCTGCTTGATTTAATGACGCTATACGCCATGACACTTAACAGCTGGGTAGATCAACGCATGCGCATATTGTGATTTTAGGTGTCATGGCGTATAGCGTCATTAAATCAAGTAGCGTTTAGAATTGGCATGACTAGTCAAAGCCATAAACTAAAGAAGAAGAAGAAGAAGAAGAAGAAATCAAGCAGCGTTGGTTGTGGTTTGGATGGTTTTAAGTTTAAGTTTTATATTCTTCACTGAGAGAAGTCCGGGAACTAATACGTCCCGTGCGAGCCTTGAGTTGTACTTTTGAATGTTTTTATGTGAACCCTCGAATCGGGATGTCTCAAGCCCCGATGCGAAACGTGGAACGTCCTGAAGCGAGATTACGCAGAACTTTCAGTGTTTGCCACCAGTTGTTTTCTCACATGCGAGAACAATGTTTGACTGGATCGGGGAGTCTCAGCACCCGATTCGGAACAACTCAAACACGACAAGCAGAGTAGCTCATAGCGACGTCTAGCGGGAACTATTACGTATCGGTCTTCTCTCAGTGTTGTAGTTTAATGTAAATGTATTATGGTTTGGTGTTTTGCTGCATATTTTATATGTGTCCCCTGGCGATTTAATGAACCAAAGGGGATTTGGTTGAAATCACTTTTGGTTCCTGTAAAAATAATTTGGGAAGTGAAATGAATCTTATGAGAAAAGCTTTTGAAATAAATAAATGCACATTTCAAGATGCAATTCATGCAATATTTAGTGTAAATCAATGCTTATTTATGTAATTCTTATCATTCTCACCCTAAATGTTAATAATGCGATCAATAAGCATTGCTTTTCACTAAATATTGCATAAATTTTGCATTTTGGAATGTACACTTATTTATCAAAAGGAATTTATTTTTCATAAAATTAGGTTGATTTTCCAAGTTCTTTTTACAGAAACCAAAAAACGGTTGGAGTAAAAAGAAAAATATTGGGAAAAGAAATTTTACTCAAATAAAAGTTAATTTCAACAGTGAAATATGGCTTTCAAAATGAATATTTACCATTAATGATATGTTTCACTGTAAATATTATTACGAAAAACTGATTTGTATTTTCTAAAATTGAATAAAACTTAAATTCAATATTAAATAGTCTTGTATATATGTATGTCTTTTTGCATTATTTCGATTAGAAAATTTCAAAATTCCTAAAAAATTATTACGTTTTAATTTTTCAAAATAATTAATGATAAAAAATTACATAAGAAATGATATCATAAATGACATCGTTTATAGTCCCAAAATACAACATAATTTCCAATATTATTTACGATATCATTTTTGACATCATTTATGATATCAATCACGACATCATTTTTTATGTAATTTCCGATGTCATATCCAATGTTGTATTTTGAAACAGGGCATAGCTCATTGAACTTCTTGTTGCGAGGCAAGCTTTTCGCAAGCTTGCAAATTCCTTAAATGGCATGACATGAGTTCAATGATTTCTCACCACAGTAGTTTCACTTGTATGTGTCTTTTATTTAAAATATTTGACATCAATACATCTGAGTTTTTCGATGAAAAACAAGCTCTTTGGAAACTGTAATGAAATTCATTTTGAAATATGGGTGTTGTCCGTGACTTTCGCAATAATTTTATAAAATTGACATATCTAAATAATAATGAAACCAAGGAAGTTTAATGAGAGTTACTAATTTAATAGAATTGAAATTAATAATCTTATAACGATGATAGGTTTTTTTGTCTGCCCTTTAAGTGTTTGTTGTAAATGTGTACTTAACCTAATTACAAGATTCCCAATTTTAATGAAGCTATATAATATAAATTTTAATAAATAAAAAAATAAAAATAGTTACAAAGTCATACGTAACACTCTCCACCAAAAAATTTTTTTCACGTTTACTTTTTTAATTTAGGTTTATTTGATTAATATAGGAATGTAAGTATATGTACTTAGTTTAATTTCACAGCCTATTTAAAATAAGTAGTTATACTTACATTTTTATATTTTTTAGATGAACCTAAATAATTTTTTATTAACGCGTGAAAAAAAAATTTTTTTCATGAAGACGATCAAAAGTTAACTATTTGTTAATTAATAATGTTTATAACAATTTAAATAAGTTATTTTTTAAACAAGGGAAGGACATATTTTCTTTACCTAAATAAAAAATTATTCATAAAAAAAACATTTTTAGTGGAGAGGAATTAAAGTTAACTATTTGTTAATTAATATTGTTTACAGCAATTTAAATAAGTTATTTTTTAAACAAAAGGGACATATATTCTTTAAATGGACTTAAATTAAAAAGAAAATGTGAAAAAAACATTTTTTAGTGAAGAAGAATCAAAGTTATCTATTTGTTAATTAATATTGTTTATAACAATTTAAATAAATTATTTTATGTTTTATTAATTGTCTGGTGGTCATTTTAGATTAATTTGAACTGATTTAAATCATGTGCAATAACGGAATAAGAAAATAAACGTCCTTTTTAAAAAAATTGTATGTCTCGGAAGGTTTTTAAACTCACAGAGCACCTAGTTGTAAGTATATATATACTATCCCCACAAAAAAATTAACTATAAAAGAAATGAAGATTTTCCAAAAATCGAAAAAAAAAATTTTTTTTCTTAATATCAACAAAGTATTGAATAAATTTTCTTTCAAAAATTTTTCAATAAAAAGTGCGTCTTTTTATAAACAGTTTGAAAAAAATTGATCTCAACATATTTACCAATAAAAAGTTATGCGGTTTCCCAGAAAAAATGCTAAAAGATTCCAAAGGTGTATTTTTTACATATTGTGTCAATTAATCGTTTTGAGTTTAAATTCAAGCTATTTAAAGTTTCACTATAAAATTCAAGTAATTAAAAAAATAACTTAATTTTTACAACATGTAGTACATCCTTTTATATTAATAATATTTTTGTTAAGGGGACTTTCTGGTGCAGAATTGGTAATAACACACTTTTTTAATCTCTTATTGTAAAAAATGTATTATGCGAATTGCAAAAATTCCTTTTAAATATTGTCACATATTACAAAATTTGTTAAGTTTTTTAAT
This sequence comes from Leptopilina syphax, assembly GCA_032872505.1. Lineage (NCBI taxonomy): Eukaryota > Metazoa > Arthropoda > Insecta > Hymenoptera > Figitidae > Leptopilina > Leptopilina syphax. Next base: position 23,187,227 of record CM065472.1, on the reverse strand, counting down.
TCATTTTTGCAACTGTGGGTAGCGTTAGAGGTTTGTAGTGTAGTTTTTTTAGATAAAGAATCAAATAATTTTTTGTTTTTTTAAGTCGGTTCAGTAGATTTTGAGAAAAGTGTCTCCCCGTTTTCAAAAATGCATTTTTGAGTGAAATAGTCATAAAAATTGCTGTAACTATTTTTCTTTTGCATATTTTTTCTAAAATGTTTTGGAACAGTAATTTTATGATACTAAGGAACATTTTATGCAATTGAAAAGAGAAACCATTTCCTTCTAAAACAATAATTTTACTAGACTAGTAAGCTGAAAGTGTCCTTCAACTCATAATCTATCGGGTTTCCTTTATAATGAGTTTTAATGTATCATGAAAATTTTATCATTTATCATCTGAAAATCATGGAATTTCATAAGGAGTATTTTGTAAAAACCCTGATCTTTATTATTTACAATGAACTCTACAAGATCAATAATTTTTACATGAAAATAAAATTAAGAAAATTGATTAAAATGGAATAAGAGTGTGGTTATAGAAAAGAATACTAACTTTTCAAGTCGTCTGGAATAAGGAGATATAGAGGAAGGATGACCACAACTTGCAACAACATTTCCAAATGTAGCCGCGCGACGATGTATTCTTTCAGTCCAAGTACTCATTTTTGTAATAGAAGATGAGCGTAGAATTTTTCTTAATACGATTTACTATTACTTTATATTACATTCTTATAATCAAGTATGTATTCGATATATACACACTTTTTTAAAAAAAAAACTTTATATTTCTTCCTTAATTAGAATTTATTTGGTCTTTTCTAGATATTAAATTTAACATAATGTGCTTTTGTTTGGCAGACAGTCTTATAAGTGTTGGAATTTCTTTTTATCACATTAAACAGAATTCAAAACTATTAAGTAATTCCTTAACCTAGGTTAGTGAACGGGAGCGGTCAGTCATGCCCATTCATCTATAGGTTCAATATCCGAAGTAAACTTAACCTAATAACAACGAAATTCCCTTCAGCATCCATTCTAAGTAATAATCAACTATAATTTATACACATCCTTATTGTTCTTTGCTAATGTCTATAAATAAAATTATATTGAAACATAAAACTTTTCTATAAATAGTGAAGAATATAAGGTTTGCCTAAATTTCACGCTCTATTGAATGTTTTTTAAATTTTGCTTTCCTTTTCTAACAAAACAGTATAAAAACACCCCAGTGACATGAGTTCACATGAGTTGAAAATTGGACAACTGTTGGCTGACCGTTCCCACCGACGGCGCTGACTGTATACTGTTACGCGCCGAGTTACCGATTAATACGCAACTCTAACAAAAGTGATTGATTGGCCGGATTCGACTTTGTTAAATCCTTTAAAAAGGAAGCGGGATAATTTAAATAAAACAAGATTAAATTCCGTATAACGGAAGGGAAACCCGTTCGAAAGAAGATAATTTATTTGTCCTCTTTCGAAGGTAAAACCCTTTAAGTTTATTGAAGTACTTTGTTCAATCAAGCTGGCTAAGGAACTTAGACAACAAGAACCTTTCTAGTCAAGCGCAAGATTAGAACTCTACAAGTTTGTTGTCAGACGAGACGGAGATGCTCTCCGTCTTGTGTCCATTTTAGTCCGAATGCGCATGCTCGCTATGACGCGCACTCTTGTTGGATATGTATTCAACATCGAGACACTAACACTTTTAAGGCACGACACTGTGAATTCTATACATACATAAAAGAGTATCTCTTAAGGAGCATTCAGACCTCTGCAGGCTGTCTGCCTGCGCAGGCAGAAGATTGTTCACACCTCACTTTTCTCGTTGAAAAATGAGGGAAGATTTAAATATCTGTTAAAATTCAAATCTTCCCTCATTTTTCAACGGGAAAAGTGAGGTGTGAACGATGTTCTGCCTGCGCAGGCAGGCAGTCTGCAGAGGTCTGAATGCTCCTTTATACATACTATTCACTCATCATACTTTTCTATATTTGTAATAAATTGTTCGATTATGATTAATGAATCTAAATTACAATTACACCACATTTAAATGTGTGAAGTGTCTTACATTACAATTTATATTATACATAAACAATATAACTTGAAGATAATATAATATATACATAATTTCTAATATGTAAACATACTCATGTGCATATATACATCTGCACATCATACATGCATATATATATATATATATATATATATATATATATATATATATATATATATATATATATGTGACGCGATCTGAAGAAAGGGACCTTAGAAGCAAATCATTTTAAGGTTGGGTTAGAGTTACTTTTTTCTTGTTTGAAAGTTTCTTTTTACTTATTTCGAATTAAAATCAGTGTTTATTAAATATTTTAGTTTTAATGAAGACTTAAACTTCAATGATTTATATTGACAGTTGATCCTTTTTTTGTATTTTCAATTAAAAAATTGCAAACATAACCTATAATTTTTTGCTTCTAAGGTCCCTTTCTTCAGATCGCGTCACATATATATATATATATATATATATATATATAAATTATTATAGAAATTATAAATAAAATCAATTCATATTTATTTATCAGAAAAATGCCAAATGTGGAATTTCCAAAACGTGCCTTTTTCATGAGAAAAAGGATATAACTAATTTTGCAGACAGATGTAATTTTATTGCTCTACCTAAAAAAGGTCATCTTAAGAAATTGGTTCGCATATTTTTATGACACCTTCTTTACCTACGGTTTACAACTCTATTGGATTTCTAGAAAAAGTTGTTTTTTTAGTTGACAAGAAATTCTATTTCCTTATTACTGGAAATGTGTTTTTGAGTCTTAGAGCGGTATTCAGGCTGAGTCCACAATACAGAAGACGTTAAAGAGATCAGCTTTGCAAGTTGGTTAGAGAGCCTATGTATTAACATAGGCTCTCTAACCAACTTGCAAAGCAAGTTCTCTGTTGTGGACTCAGCCTCATAGTCGATACTTATTTCTTAAGCAGCGACTTAAGCTGCCACCTAGATTTAGAGATGCAAAATTCTCGGTAATTTAAAATCCGGTTATATTCTCGAGAATATGACCGAGAATATTCTCCTTCCGGAGAATTTAAGAGAATTTTCTCTACATTTAAATGCATGCGTACACTTATCTGTTTTAAAATAAAAAAAATTGTATAAATTAAAATTGATAATAATTAATGAAATAATTAACATTACATAATATTAATAAATAAAATAAATAATTCCGTAACAATATAATTTCGTTAGAATAAATAAATGACTTAATATTTTTGAAAATAAAAACCCTATGTTCCCGTGCAACTGAAAAAACCATAATTTCAATAATATTGTATAAAATAAAAGTTAAATTGGTATAAAATACTTAAAGTAATTTGAATGAAATAAATAATGTTTCTAAGATATGATTGATAAATTTAGATTTTTAGGTTATGTGTGGATCACATTTTCGTATTAGTTTTGTTGTTGTAAGAATATTGTAATCATAACTTAAGTTCTATTTCAATCGAATAGTTTAATATCTTCTAAAAGTAATTATTATTAATTAATACTAATAATTATAATACTAATCATATAAAAATAGCAGACAAAAGTGTGGTACACCAACGAATTATATGTTTCGTACACAAGCACAAAAATTCTCATAAATTCTCTTGGAGAATTTTAGTCGGTTATATTCTCGGTTATATTCTCGTTCCCGTTCTCCGGGTAATATTACCTCTTCGCATCTCTACCTAGATTCATAGTCGTGCAATGAGCATTGCCTTAAGCCGCAACTTAAGCATTTGCTTGGAAAAGTAAATTGTTCGATTTTGAGATGCATAGTCCCATCTTAAGAACGCTAAGTATTCATAGTCAAATAAGATGAACTTCACGGAGTAATAATAAGGAGACTGTACTACCAGTGAGATACCGTGCCAGAATTCTGCCTTGGTTCACTGAGTAGTAATGACTTTTCAAAAATAAAGCGCATGCGCAATTTGCAACTATCTTCGTCACTCTTGAAAGAACGATGAGAGAGATCATTATTTTGACGTGCGAGTTAGAAAGTGTGGTTATGTTTTATTGTTGACAACAGCAAATATACGGGAAAATCAAGATTTAAATAAGAAAAAACATTAATTAACAAACTGCAAAGAGAAGAATAAGTACAATATATTATAATATTAATAAATTGTAATATAGGTGTGAGTAGATATTAATAAAAAGATTATTTTTGTCGAACCGGAGTAATTCTTTTCTTTGTATGATAAAGTGAATGAATACAATATAATATAATGCTATAATCGCTATAATGCTAATATAATTAATATCTACTTACACATTTCCTATATTACAATTTATTAATATCATTTAATAGTATAATATATATTGTCAACAGTAAAACATAACCACACTTTCCAACTCGCACGTCAAAATAATGATCTCTCTCATCGTTCTTTCAAGAGTGACGAAGATAGTTGCAAACTGCACATGCGCGTTATTTTTGAAAAGTCATTACTACTCAGTGAACCAAGGCAGAATTCTGGCACCAGTCTGACTAGGGGATACGCTAGAAAGCAGTCTCCTTATTATTACTCCGTGATGAACTTATTTGACATTGCCGGTGAACTTATTTAAACGAATTGAGGTTATGATTTTAAGTCAACGTTTTATATGACTTAAGTAATTACTTATTGTCTTTTTATAAAAATTTATAATAAAAATAAAAAGATTTTTGATTAAAAACAATTTAATAATAATTTAAATTTAATAATTTAAAAAAAAGGTTCAAAATTTATAAAATTTTCACGAGAAATAAAAAGTATTTTTTTTCATCGAAATGTTGAAAAAACATTTCGATTTGGCCTTAAGAATGTGTCTACCAAATAAATGCATCCACACACATACATCTGGAGAATCTGTTCCCCATGTTGAAATATTTATATACACTATACTTGAAAATTTGTAAAAATAATTGATTCTTAGAAAATCGACACCCTATATGAGGAAATAAAAGTGTTAATATTAAATAATTATTAAAAAAATATTATTTTTAAAAATTTTGTAGTTCCAAACGAAAGTTAATTGTTTCACCCTTTTTGTATGCACTCTTGGTTCATTGGTTTAGAAAAAAAAGATTTTGTTCAAAAAGTTGCAAAAAATTCATTTTACAATAACTTTTTTTAAACAAAATTTTTTCTGTCGTTTGTTGGCGTTTAATAGAGACAATAGCCAAATAAAAATGTTTTTTTTCATTTCGATTATAAAAATACTCCTTATTTTTTGTAAAATTTCACTGATTCTGACTCAGAATAATTTTTTTAGAAACAATACACTGTAAAAAAAGGGAGTTAAATTTTAACTCCCCCGGGGGGTCTATAAAAGTCGCACCCATTGGGGAGTAAATGCCGGGGGAGTTAAATAAAGAGAGTTAAAATTTCACACCCAAATGCTAACTCCCCATAGAAAAAATAACTCGCGCGGGTATTGAATGAAGGGAGTTAGAAATTAACTCTCTTTTGGAGTTGATTTTTAACTCGAAAAATTTAACTCCCAACTCCCGAGTCCGTTAACTCCCTAAATTTTTTACAGTGTATAATAATAGTTGAAATAATTTTTTCTATCTTTTAATACAGAAAAATTTAGAATCTAAATATAATATTTCGTCAGGAATAAGAATATTTCAATTTTTCATCATTCTGGTAGTCATTTCTTGTATCCTTTTACTTTATAACTTTTTTCCTAAATATATTAAAATATTTTGCATATTTTTAAGTTTTTTTGACCCCCCCCCTCCTCTCCCTTTTATAAGATATTTTATGTGCATCAGCGTCATTTTTTCTAATAAATATAAGCTATCTACCATCGCCTTAACTAAAATTAAATAAAAAGGTCTTACACCTAGAAAATTAGTAGAGATTCTCATTTTACAATGTTCATAGATGAGAAAAATCAAAAAACTAAAATAATCTGTGGAGAGATTTTGAAATAAATCCACTTTGAACATTTTTGCGCACGAAGTACGATATTTTGGAAAATATGGCATTGTTTCTTTATATAATAAGAAAGAAAAAAATGATATAATAATAATTTTTAAGTGATAATTCTATTAATATTTTATTATTTTAACATTTTAGTACTAATAAAATATAAAAATGTAACATAATTTAATTATAATTACATCAATTTAAACATGTGACGCATTATATCTACAAACAGCGCTCAAAAGGTGTTTAGGATAATCTGGGTGATTTTTTTATCTGGGAGAAAAATAACTAAATTTTGTATTTTTTAAATAATGTTTATTTTTTATGGCAAAATTAATCATTTTCAAATAATTAATTTCTATAAACCCTCGTTCGGTTGTATTTCAACTAATTTGTTTTTATTTATTTAAATATTTATTTATATCAAATAAGCAATTATTTTTCATAATTAATTATTATCTTAATTTACTCTCTAAATCTGAATTAGTAGTTTTCTACTAATGAAATAGTACAAATTCGTTTACCAATTGAATTAGTAACTGTTTTTACTAATTTTTAGTAGTTTTTCTACTAACTTCTAGTAGAAAATTACTAATTCAATTAGTAGAACGTATTTTTTACTATTTCAAATTAGTAAATTTTCTACTAATAATTAGTAAAAAAACTACTAAAACCAGTTACTAATTCAATTGGCAAACGAATTCGCACTATTTCATTAGTAGAAAACTTCTAATTCAGATTTAAAGAGTAAATTAAAATAATAATTAATTATGAAAAATAGTTGTAAATTTGATATAAATAAATATTTAAATAAATAAAAACAGATAAGTTGAAATAAAACTGAACGAGGGTTTATAGAAATCAATTATTTGAAAATGTTTAATTTTGGCATAAAAAATAAACATTATTTAAAAATTAGAAAATTTAGTTATTCTTCTCCCATGTAAAAAAATCTTCAAATAGAGTCCGTACATTTTGATTTCCTAAAGTCTTCCTGGGAATTGAATAAGGTTGCTGCGAATCACCCGGATTATCCTAAACACCTTCTGAGTGCTGTTTGTAGATGTAATGCTTCACATGTTTAAATTGATGTAATTATAATTAAATTATGTTACATTTTTATATTTTATTAGTACTAAAATGTTAAAATAATAAAAAATTAATAGAATTATCACTTAAAAATTATTATTATATCATTTTTTTCTTTCTTATTATATAAATAAACAATGCCATATTTTCCAAAATATCGTACACTTCGTGCGCAAAAATGTTCAAAGTGGATTTATTTCAAAATCTCTCCACAGATTATTTTAGTTTTTTGATTTTTCTCATCTATGAACATTGTAAATTGAGAATCTCTACTAATTTTCTAGGTGTAAGACCTTTTTATTTAATTTTAGTTAAGGCGCACCGTGGCGATGCATACCCTCTACATTGATTTCCATTGTTCGAACAATAGAAATCGATGTAGAGGGTATGCATCGCTTTAAGAAAAGTGCCTATTGTGGACTCAACCTTACCAAGCAGTTGCTTATTTTTGACTATGAATACATATGGTCTTAAGCTCGACTCATTCGAATAAGACCGACTTGATCAAGCAAAGCTTAAGTACGGAAGCTTCTACGCGCCATCCTGCGGCACTCACTCGCTTTACGAGGCACAAGGCAAATGTCGTTTGAAGCACCCTGCTAGTGAATGCCTTGTACGATGCCTCGGTGTGTGCCTCGTAGGGTGCCTCGATGCGTGCTTTGTGCGACCAGTGTTTTGAAATTTTAAACGGCTTTAAATGTAAATCAGAATTCTCAAAAAAAAATTTGACTACACGGAGAGAAAAAAAAGTGAGCCGTTTGATTTGGCAAGAGCGCTGTTTTCCCTTTATAAAGCACAGCAGTAGCGCCGCAAACGTCGAACGGTTCTACTTTTTGAGGAGTATCGGTTCTCTTCTCCACACAAATAGAGCCGCTTACTTTCCAAAAAGTGTACCCGCTTTCCCCAAAAAGGAGAACCGTTCTCCCCTCGAGAGTAAGCAGCGTGCTTAACCTCAAGTTGAACGGCTGTTTCGCATTTAACGCAACCGCTCTACCGACAGGTAGAGCCGCTTACTTTTCTTTCTCTCCGTGTAGTTCAGGTTAAATTAATAGCTAATTGCTGTTAATATTTTTAAATTAAAAAGTGTAAATTTTAGAATAATTACAAATTTTGTTGAATCTTGTTTTGAATTGTAGTGAGGGTGTTGAAATGTATTTTTACTTGAGAGATAGGTTATATAACCTCTAGTTGTCTTAAAAATTTTAAGCAAATAATTATGTACATCTTGAATAATTATTAAATTCAATCCTCATATATAAAAATATATTGAATCGTACTTGCAGCTTGTCATAAATAACTTTTTTGGTAGGTGAAAATGGTGAAAACATAACCTTGACATTTTATACTCAAGTAAAAGAAACATTTCAACACCCTCACTACAATCTAAAACAAGATTCAACAAAATTTGTAGTTGAAGGGTGGCATGACAAAAATGGTCAAGCAACAATTTAACGATTTTACAGGAAACGAAAATAACACATTAAAAATTTTTTCTGATCATTAAGGGGATCCCACATACCGACAATGCAGATCAAAAATAGTTAAAAATCTGCAACGACCGTTTCTTGAAAAATATAAGGAATTATGACCTATAAATTTGTGAAAGTCATTTTTTATTATAAATACATAGGATGAGTATTTTATTTGTTGTAATTATTAAAAAAAATATATTGTTAGAAAATTAAATATTGTCAGTTTCCAAGAGCCCAAACTGCAACGACCTTTTCTTGAAAACAACAAAACAAAATAATTTTTCCATTTAGCAAACTTAATTTTAATAAAAAATACACATAATAAGATTCATTACATATGAAAACAACAATAAAAAACTTTAATTTATGTAAACTGTTTTGTATAGCAATTTACAACAAGAAGTACACATGTGACAGCTTTTAGTAGTTCATAGAACCAAGAGATGGCGCCAAAGGTTCCAAAACTGACAAATTTTGATTATTTTTAGCTTTAAATTAACAACAATAAAATATAATTTTTTCTTTTCGAGTAGAAATTCATTAGTGATGAAAGACACACAATGTGAGACATTTATTTTGTTCAAATTGTTTAAAGAAAAATAATGCTAGTAAATTAAATATCAAGTGTCACCGAACAGCTGTCACATATACACTTTACAAAAAATAAAGTTTTTATTTTTTCCTGAATGGCAAATGAGTCTCATCCTCCGTATTTTCCTACAAAATTAAATTTCCCAAATGGAAAAATTATTTTGTTTCGTTGTTTTCGAGAAATGGTCGTTGCAGTTTGAACTAGTTGTCAAAGATTTGTTACAGGGAAACTGCCCATATTTAACTTTCTAACAATAATTTTTTTCAAATAATTACAACAAATAAAATACTCATCCTGTGTATTCATGATAAAAAATGAGTTTTCCAAATTTATAGGTAATAATATCTTATATTTTACAAGAAACGGTCGTTGCACATTTTTAATTATTTTAGATCTGCAATGTCGATAAGTGGGATCCCCTTAAAGAAAAATCTAAAAAAAACCGTTTGGAAATACTATTTCGCTCAATCAGTAGAAATACAATTTATGAAGATAAACCTACAACCTACATATTAGTGAGAAAAATAAGTAAAAGTGTACTATTTTGTGGTCACGTCAAATGCGCATATTTTGTTATAAAATTATAATTGTTAAAAAATATACAGTTTAAAGAAAAACTGAAAAATTAGTTTTTAATATTCAAATGACGAATTGAATGCAAAAAAGTTTGCTTTGAAAAAGTTGTTTGTTTTCAAGAAAATTGTTAATTTAATGTTAATTTTTGAAAGTAAAAAGTATAGAAATTATCAAATGTAAACTACAAACAGGAATATTTAAAAATTAACAGAAGAATAATATTTAAATTATTGAAAATTAGATAAAGAATAAAAATTATTTCTAAATAGACATACAGTTTTTCAGAGAAATTTAATATATATTTAATGATATAAAAAAGAAATAAGTATTTTTAACGATATTAACCTATTCATAATAATGTTCATTTCTTTTGTTTTTTAACTGAATTGCATTGTAAGTAAAAATATATAGGCTATTGTCTTATTCTTATTTTTATTAAAAACGAGTTTAAAAAACAATTTACAAGAAAATCCTCTTACAGAACTTTGTAAAAGAATTTACCTGATTTTTTTTCTAAAAATATCTCAATTTGGAAAAATTGTTGCTGACTCCCTTTTGTCATGCCACCCTTCAATTATTCTAAAATTTACACTTTTTAATTTATAAATATTAACAGCAATTAGCTATTAATTTAACCTGAACTAGTCAATTTTTTTTTTTTTTTGAGAATTCTGATTTACATTTAAAGCCGTTTAAAATTTCAAAACACTGGTCTACTACTAGTCACACAAAGCACGCATCGAGGGACCCTACGAGGCATCGTACGGTAGGGTGCAAAGATGCCTTCTTAGTTTGAACGTGTCACACTCATATGTTTCCATGGAAACATATGAGTGCGACACGTTCAAACTAGGAAGGCATCTTTGCACTCTACTGTAAAAGGCATTCACTAGCAGGGTGCTTCAAACGACATTTGCCTTGTGCCTCGTAAAGCGAGTGAGTGCCGCAGGGTGTCGCGTAGAAGCTTCCGTACTTAAGTCCTTGCTTAAGTCGGGACTATGAATACCGCCCTTAGCATCGTATTCAGTGTTGCCAACGACATGGAAATTTCCCGGAATACGGGAAATTCGGACTATAATGGGAAATTTTTACGGGAAATGGATAAATTACGGGAAATTCTTTAATAGAACACAAATTTTAATGATGCTTAACTAAAATCAAATTTTAGGAACTTTTATTGGCAAAACCACCCAGTAAAAAAAGAAGTATTGAGTGAAGCGTTTAGGAATTGAGTGAAGCTCTGAGCCAATACGGATTCGAGTAAAAACCGTATTGGGACGTTTGACTCAATCTTTTTTTCATCCGCCGAATACGGTCTTATTTTAGCATTAAAATTAAAATCACATGAGCAGAGTACACATTATAAATTGAAAGCACAATTGTCCTGGAATGTAAAAATGCCGATTTAGATAAGAAACTGTGAATATTTTTTATTTTTTGTTAAAAATTGGTAAAAGCAAAGTTTGACAAGCGCAACTGAATTTACCATGTGAATAAATGAAGTGGTAAGTTTAAATGGACGAAATGGACTAAAAGAAATTTACTTTTACCGACAGAAAGTTCCTAGAGAATTGTGGTAAATTCAACAAAACAATGAAATTTCATTGTTTTCTAGGAACTTTCTGTCGGTAACAGAAGGTTTCTTTAAGTCCATTTAAACTTGCCACTTCATTTATTCACATGGTAAAATCAGTCGCGCTTGTCAAAATTTGCTTTTACCAATTTTTAACAAAAAATAAAAAATATTCACAGTTTCTGATCTAAATCGGCATTTTTACATTCCAGGACAATTGTGCTTTTAATTTATAATGTGTACTCTGCTCATGTGATTTTAATTTTAATGCTAAAATAAGACCGTATTCGGAGGATGAAAAAAAGGTTAAGTCAAACGTCCCAATACGGTTTTTACTCGAATTGACTCAGAGCTTCACTCAATTCCTAAACGCTCCACTCAATACTTCTTTTTTTACTGGGCAATCAAATTTGTTTTATCGGCATGTGTATAAATATATCCGTCGACTGGTCTGTGAATATTACTGGTGTAAAGTTTTCCAATTAACAAATGCATCAAACACAAAAATATTTAATAATTTAAAGATAGTTATCCGACTCCTTTTGGTTTTGCCCTTCTCGAATGCCTCAGTAGAGCGATTAAGAGTTTTAAGTAAATTTAAAATTTAATTCTAATTTTTTAAATAATAAATTAAGAGTTTTAAGGGGGGGCACACAAGTTGTAACGTTAAAAAGAAGTGTCAAAGTCATGAGAATGATTTTGATTAAAAATAAAAGTCGATTTTCAGCTGTAAGAATAAAAGTTTTTCATAAAAAAAGAAATCCTTCGATCGGGAACTAGATAAACTTATAATAAATGTAAATCAATTTTATTTTTGCATTTTAGACGAACTATACTTACGGAATGCTTGTCACCGCAATTCATGTTTTATTTCCGAAGGCGCCATTTAAATGGCTCATATTTCAGAAAGTTTTGGATGAAAAAAATTTTTCATCTTAAATTAAAGCCTTATGTATGTACTGTTAGATAATAAACAGTATTTTTAAAAAAGTTTTATAGATTATTAGGCAAAAATTTTTGAAAAAGACACTTCTTTTTAACGTTACAACTGGTGTACCCCTTTAAATAAATTTGAAATTTAATTCTAATTTTTTAAATTAGAATACATAAAAATTTATAATCCCAATATAAATAATGATAATAATAATATTTAAAAAAATAATAATTTTATGTTAGGGCTTATACACTGAGAGAAGACCGATACGTAATAGTTCCCGCTAGACGTCGCTATGAGCTACTCTGCTTTTCGTGTTTGAGTTGTTCCGAATCGGGTGCTGAGACTCCCCGATCCAGTCAAACATTGTTCTCGCATGTGAGAAAACAACTGGTGGCAAACACTGAAAGTTCTGCGTAATCTCGCTTCAGGACGTTCCACGTTTCGCATCGGGGCTTGAGACATCCCGATTCGAGGGTTCACATAAAAACATTCAAAAGTACAACTCAAGGCTCGCACGGGACGTATTAGTTCCCGGACTTCTCTCAGTGTATATTAGGCTGTTTCACTACATCGAGATATTTCGAGTTCGAGTATGACGTCAGATAGCTGGAGGGACAACAAACAGACGACGCAATGTAATTCTTATAGGAGAAAAAAATTTTGCATTTTCTTTTCAAGGTTTTGCAAATTTAATGAATTTTAAACACTTTCTATCTAGATATATGTAATTTAAATGAATTCTATAAAATAATTGTAGTGAAATTAATACTTTACACCTCTCAGGAACTTGAAAATATGCTAAAATGTATGTTTTTGAGGTTAGTAACGTCTGTTGACAACTATTATCTCTATGTATAAAATATGGGTAAACAAACGTTTATAACCTCAAAAACATACATTTTAGCATATTTTCAAGTTCCTGTGAAGTGTAAAGTGTTAATTTTACTACAACTAGCGCCTCAGACGGCCTTCGGCCGTCTTCGTTGCTTCTATTCCATGTTCATTTTTGTTCAATTTTTAAAAGTTTTAATGTTAATTTTTTCAATTTAATAATTTTTTAAATAAAATTCTATTTTACTTAAAATATTTTTTTGCTTAAGTGTAAAATTTTCTATTAATTTAATTATATTTTTAATTACAAATTATATGTTATTCATTATTTATATAGTAGTAAAAGAATAATTTCAGACTGCAGCTCTATCTCTTAAGTATATGTGAATTTTTAATGTACTACAATTTCATTTGGAAACATATGAGTTCGCCCTTCTATTCATATTACCGATGCTTAATCTTTTCGAGTTACACTTTCAAGTGCATTCGATTCCTTTAACCCATGTCTTTTTTTAGAAAAGATTATTTTATAGAATTCACTTAAATCACACATATGTAGATAGCAGAGATGCCATTGGGCGGAGGAATTTCATCCCCACTCTTGCGCCATTTTACATTGACTTAAATGTAAAATGGTGCAAGAGTGGGGATGAAATTCCTCCGCCCAATGGCATCTCTGGTAGATAGAAAGTGTTTAAAATTCATTAAATTTGCAAAACATTGAAAAGAAAATGCAAAATTTTTTTCTCCCATAAGAATTACATTGTGTCGTCTGTTTGTTGTCCCTCCAGCTATCTGACGTCACACCTGAAATCGACTCTGACGTCACAACTGAAAAAGCCTAATATATATAAGATTACATTGCGGTAAATTTCATGGAAATTTAAGAAACTCGTCCGGGAAAATTCGGGAATTTCTTAGTTTGAGGTTGAGTCCACAATAGGCACTTTTCTTAAAGCGATGCATACCCTCAACATCGATTTCTATTGTTCGAACAATAGAAATCGATGTAGATGGTATGCATCGCTTTAAGAAAAGTGCCTATTGTGGACTCAACCTTATTACGGGAAGTTGAGGGCGCTCACTCTGGCAACACTGATCGTGTTTTTACAAATATACCTTCAAGTAAGAATACGTTCAAAAAAACATTCTTATGTTAAAAATATGAATGAAAAGAAGAATTAAGAAATAGCCTTAGGGATTTCCAAGCAATATGTTCTTCTAATAAAATCATAAAACTTAGGCCGCAGTCCCATGACAGCGTTTTGCGTTGCGTCGTAATGGGAGAGAAAAAGACGCAAATATACGTTTGCTGCATTCTCTCTCATTACAACGCAACGCAAAACGCTACCATGGGACTCCAGGCTTAGGCCGCAGTCCCATGGCAGCGTTTTGCGTTGCGTTGTAATGAGAGAGAATGCAGCAAACGTATATTTGCGTCTTTTTTTCTCCCATTACGACGCAACGCAAAACACTGTCTTGGGACTCCACCCTTAGGGTGGAATCCCATGATAGCGTATTGCGTTGCGTTTTGAAACTAGGCCATGAGTATGAGAGAGATGGAGAGATATATAATATATATGTTCGCTATAACTTGCACTCATGGCCTAGTTCCAAAATGCAACGCAAAACGCTGCCATAGGATTGCACCTTCAGGGTACAATTCCATGCAGGTTGAGCAGAAAACACAATGTAAAGCAGAATTGCGTGAGGTTGAGTCCATAATAGGCACTTTTCTTAAAGCGATGCATATCCTCTACATCGATTTCCATTGTTCGAACAATAGAAATCGATGTAGAGGGTATGCATCGCTTTAACTCTTTGCCGTACATAAGTTTTCCCCACCTCAGAAACAAGCAGTTTGATAGTTGAATCACGTGGACAATATCAGGGCCGAATGTTAGTTTGATTTTGAGGTTATGTTTACATAGGATATTTATGTTTGATAAAAGTCTTAACCAATCAAATTTACCATTTTTAAATTGTAATAAATTGCAAATATACATTTGCACTTTACACAAAAAATCGTTTTTTTAGTGATCAATTAGTATAATTAAATATAATTTATTGTAAAATATAAATGGGTTCCAATTTTAAGAAGGTACGATCCTGCAAGTTTAGACACTTACATACTCACACATAACTAACTTATCAACACAAGCATAAACTCCTCTTCTCATTGGCTGTTCCCCCAAAAAGAACTCTAGACGACATTTCGTAACATATCAACGGCAAAGGGTTAAGAAAAGTGCCTATTGTGGACTCAACCTGAGAGTGGAAAGGATAGTGATATCTGACTATCTCTCTTGCACTCACGAAATTCTGCTTTGCATTTTGTTTTCTGCTCACAATCAGCATGGGACTGCACCCTTAGTCTAATGGAGCGTTTACACCTTCTGTATAAATTGTCCAGAAAGGAAAATTTGCATTGGAGTAAGAGAGTCAGATACACAGTCTGTCTCTCTTACTCCAATGAAAAATTTTCCGTTCGGGAAATTTTTACCGAAGGTGTAAATGCTCCCTCAGACTCAAAAACACATTTCACCAGGGTTGCACACGTAATATACGTCACGTAAATTACATGGGTTTTTTACGTATATTACGCACGTAAATTACCTCAAAAATTTTAAACACAATGCATTTTATTGTGGTGGAAGGTAAAATACGTATTTTACAAATGTAAAAAACTCATGTAATTTACGGAATTTACGTCAAAAACTCTGAGTTGCGCGCAACTGTGCAGCCCTGCATTTCACGGCAGCGTGAAAGCGTGATTGCGTTAAAGCGGAAAATGAAAGTCACTAGAATGTAGTGAGTTTATATTTGAGAACCGTTTTGCCATTCTGCATTAAGGTACTCGCACACCTAGGCTGTCTGTCTGCCTGCGCAGGCAGAAGATCGTTCACACCTCACTTTTCACGTTAAAAAATGAGGGAAGATTTGAATTTTAATAGATATTCAAATCTTCCCTCATTTTTCAACGGGAAAAGTGAGGTGTGAACGATCTTCTGCCTGCGCAGTCAGACAGACAGCCGAGGTGTGCGAGTACCTTTAGGGTTGGAAAGTGTAAAGGCGCTTGCACACTTCCAAAATTTTGGGCGAGCAGCGAATTTTCATGGCCTTGAAACTCATATTACTAAATATGATTGGCTCTACAAAAAGCTGCGTGAAAATTTACTTTGTCAGAGCCAATCATATTTAGTAATGTGCATTTCAAGGCCGTGAAAATTCGCTGCTCGCCTAAAAATTTGGAAGTGTGCAAGCGCCTTTAAGCAAAAGTCGAAAATCGACTTTTCGATCGAGCTTTATTATACCGACTTTAATAATTGATTAATCGGAGTAAAAAGTCGACTTTCCGACTTTAAGGGTTTCTTTTTTTTAACGATGTAATTTTAAATTAAAATTAACGAAATGTACAGATTTATGCTTATATAAAAAATACATTTATTAATCAAATGTATATTCATTTGTGACGCGCTCCCAAGAAAGGTTTTTGCTAAGAAGCAAAAAATTTGAGGTTATGTTTTAAATTTTGTAAGTAAAAATACGGAAAGAGTATCAATTATTAATTAAAAATTGTTGGTCTTCAAGTCTTTACAATATTCAAAATATTCAATGAATAATGGTTTTAAATTCAAATAATTAAAAATGAACTTTTAATCAAGATAAATCTTACTCGAACCCAACCTATAATTCGTTTGCTTCTTAGGTACATGCCTCATAGATTAAAAATCTTTTTATCTATTTTTCTTAATATAAGAAATAAATTAATTTTCGAATTTGTCCGGAATTTCACGAAACTTCTGATTGGTAATTATTTTTAATTGTCTGTGAAGTATGTAACGCTTATTTTAGAAACTACAAAAATTAATTCATATTTCAATAATTTTTTTCCAAAAAATTTAAATAAATTTAGTTAAAGCTAAAAGTCGACAAATTCGACGTAGAAAGTCGACTTTTGAGTTGACTTTACTATTCAAGATCGATTGTGAAAAATCAACTTTCAACATGTAAAAGTCGACTTTCGACTAAAGTCGAAGTCGATTTTGCCATCCCTATTCTGCATAGCCTCAGTGCCCTCAGTGCCCATGGCTTAAGTTGTATTTGAAATTTTTTGTTTACAAACCTTGTTTAAGTATAACTATAACATTTAAATTAAATAATAAAGAGAAGTTATTTTAAAATGAATGAAAATGAAGAAAATATTGACGTAAATACTTGCATGTAATATTGTTAAGTATAGAAATATTAGTTTTTGTTGGGAAATGAAAATATTTTTAGTAAATATATGTATTGGAGGTTATGTGTATAACCAAAATTTTATTTATTTCTTGCCTAATAAATAAGATAAACTGTTTATTGTCAATGAAATTTGTATTAAAGTAATGTATATTATATATTTTTTTTAAATTAGTTATTCGTTAATATAAATGTAGACAAATTTTCTGTATTATGCATAACTTGTGAGTTCGCTAAAAGCTTTTTCAATCACTTGTTAGTGGTTGAAAACGCTTGTAGCGCAAACTTACAATAAGTGCTTTTCAACTTTTGTTAAGAAAGAGAAAATTAGGTAAATAAAATTTTTAAAGTGTTGAAATAAAAGAAAATAAAAACTTTACAAATAAGTACATGTAATTTTGAGGTTACGATCTTTTACATGTATAAATACTCTTTTTTAAAATGCTTTCATAGTTTTTTGGTTCGTTGTTGCTATATTATTGTATGTTTCAATAGTTTATAAACATATTTAATGTTGTGTATTTTTTAGCCACAGATAATGAGGTGCTGGAATTGCCAGTGGGTTATACCTCCCACTAAATTGACTCACCTCAACAACAGACATACTTGTTTTAACGAATATAATGAAAAAAGTCATGGAATTTTTGTTGGTGAGGATGGTACTGTGGTCATGAGTAAGTACACATTTTATAACTTTTTAAATGTTAATAGAATACAAAAATTCCAAAATTAAATAAATGAGTGATTACACTCGAAATATATCTAAAATCTTCTAAATTCGGTAAATATATTTTTTTCTCATTCTTTATAAAAAAAAATATTTTTTAATTATTAGTAATTGGATGAATCTCCGAGTTTCGAATTTTTTCTAAATTTTGTTTTTGTAAAAGTATATCTATTTTTAATAGCTTATATGTCCGAAAACATTTAAGTAATTTTTTTATAAAGAAATTTTTGTTTGAGTTTAGACCTGATAATTTTTTTTATTTTCTAAAACCTTATAATGTAGAGAAAATTTTTCAAAAAGTTGTAAAATGGGCAAGTTGAGTTAAATGAATTTAAATAAATTTTTAAAAATCTTTCGAAAGCTTCTCACGCGCACCGCTGCTTTTGGGGCTAAATTACATAAGTGGCCTTTAATTTTTTACTTTCTTTTAAGTTATTATTTATTATTAAGCATTGTATAATTTGAAAATTCAAGAAATTCCTGTGGCAGGATTTTTTAAAAAATGTTTTTTAATATTAAATTTTCAATTACATATGAAAATCTTGAATTTTTTATTACTTTTTCTAAAGATACACTTGTTTGGTTTTAAAAACATAGGAAACAAAAAATAAAAAGAAATCTGAAACTGGATTTTTCTTGTAGTGGCATTCCAGGAGAAATTTACTACTTTGCGGAGCACCCTCACCGATTTCTTTCAAACTTGGTAGTATTACATTTGTTGGTCTAAAGTTTCAGAAAATCAATTTTTTAAGTAAAATCAATTGTTTATTTAAAAGTTACAACAATTGCTCAAAATTGTTTAAATGCCTATATCTTTTAAACGGTACAAGATAATTGAGTTTTCTTTTTTGCTAAACATTCATTAAGACGAGACGCTTCAAAAATGTTATTAACATTTTCTCGTATTTTGTTAATTAAAAAAGTTATTTAAATAAATAAAATTAACTTTTGAGCAAGAATTCAAAATTAAATGACTTACGAACCAAAAAATTCCTTGTTTTTCACACTTTTATATTCCGAAGAGAAAAAGTTGATCGAGTTTTTCAATCACTTATAATTTAAACAATGATTCGCTTGTTTACAATTATTTTGCAACTAAATGATCATCTGTTCTCACCTGCGCGCGACACTGCTACGTCACGTCCGTCTGTCTTCAGAATATATTTTTGACAAGCGTGGAAAAATTGAGGTTATGTTTAATCAAAACAACGCATTTCAATCTTTTTAAAGTCTTAGTATATCAGAATATCAATATCCTGATTTAACTTTTTTTCAATCCTTTCTAAAAAAAATGCAAAGCAGAAAAAGCTCGAATTGAAAAAAGTCGAACTCGAAAAGTATCGAAGCAAGAAATACATAGAGAATAAAAAAAACATAGAAAGCGCACCTCACACCCTAAATGTAAACGAAATAGATGGAGCTGTCTTGGGTTTGTCTGGTTTATCTCAAGAAAAATTTATAAATAAAATGATTTTATTTATAAATAAAATGAAATTATAAATAAAAAAAGAAGGATATCAAATAATAAAAATATAATAATTAAAAATATAAAATAGAATTTAATTAAAACTTAAAATAGAATTAAGAATAAAGCAGCAACAAAGTTGACCGCCAAGCGATCGACGAGGGCTCTGGTTTTATATAAAAAATTATTAAATTAAAAAACTGAACATTAGAACTTTTAAAAATTGAACAAAAATAAAGAAGGAATAGAAGCAACGAAGACGGCCGAAGGCCGTCTGAGGCGCTAGTGACTGCTAAAAACTTTAAAAAGATTGAAATGCGTTGTTTTGATTAAACATAACCTCAATTTTTCCACGCTTGTCAAATATATTATATGTAGTAGAGAAAGGTAGATTATGCATTTTAAGTCCCTCTAATTATTATTTAAAAATTTTTTTTTGATTTGAAACGGTTACTGGTTATTTTTCGAAAGGCCCTATCCCGAATGTCTAAAATTACAAATACCTTTTTCCCGAATCTAATTTCCCGAAGATTTATGTACCCAAAATTTTTTTTGTTTTTTATTATGAAATTGATATATGTGCGACTCCAAGTAAGAATTTAGTTTTTTCGGAGTAAGTAAACCAATTGCAATAAAATTCAGGACTTTTAATCTACACATAAAAAGAAATGTTTCCACCACACTTAATTCAGCAAAAAAAAAACGAAACAATTGTTTATATTATGTTTATACAAATTTTTATAACCAAAAGAGGTATTAAATAATAATTAAATAACTTTTGAACGACCAAATGAAATTGAATGAGGCAAACACTAAACAAATCTTTGCTGTGGTTTCTTTAAGATTCCGAAAAAAATTTTAACAACGGAAACATCTTCATACAAAATTTTGTATAAAAGTATTCGAGATTTTAGACATTTGATAAATATTAGACATTCGG
This sequence comes from Leptopilina syphax, assembly GCA_032872505.1. Lineage (NCBI taxonomy): Eukaryota > Metazoa > Arthropoda > Insecta > Hymenoptera > Figitidae > Leptopilina > Leptopilina syphax. Next base: position 23,166,820 of record CM065472.1, on the reverse strand, counting down.
GAAATGACCGGAAACGATTTTACTCATCATATACACTCCCGCTCAATAACTTTTGCCCACCCTACAGCGATTGAAGGCTTTACAAAAAGTTTTGTATTTTGTTTATTATTAAAGATAAAAAGCTCAAAAAGGTCTATTTTTAAAGCTCTTTTCCTGAGCTTTAACACTGTATAAAACAAAAATTAAAAAAATTAATTTGTTAATGTTTAAAAAATGTTATTGCAACATAAAATTTTTCGTTTTTTTTTGTTTTTTTTAAAGTGATACAGTTTGATAGGAAATGGTCGCATTTTAATCCCACATATATTTTCTGAAAGCTAGTTTTATCACCTTTAAAATGCATTTTTTAAAAATTTTATACGATAATTTTTAAGAAAAATATGATTTTTTGTTTAAAAAAATAGCCATTTTTTTCAATTGTTGATAACTCTAAAACGGTTACTTTAGGAAAAAATTTTTAAGAACATAAATTATTCCTTTTTATGTGCAGAATTACAAAAAAAATATTAAAAATTTTTTATTCAAAAAAATTTTTTTGACTTTTTTTGAAAAAAAGAATTTTTTTCAATTGTTGATAACTCAAAAACGGTTACTTTAGGAAAAAATTTTTAAAAACTTAAATTATTCCTTTTTATGTGCAGAATTAAAAAAAAATTCTTGTTGTAGTAAGTGTAAAAAGCGAGTTTCTACAATTAAAACTAAAAAATATAAAAAATGAAAAAATTATTTTTTTCAAAAAAACTCAAAAAAAATTTTTGGAAAAAAAAATTTTTAATATTTTTTTTCTAATTCTGCACATAAAAAGGAATAATTTATGTTCTAAAAATTTTTTTCCTAAAGTAACCGTTTTTGAGTTATAAATAATTGAAAAAAAAAATTTTTTTTCAAAAAAAGTCAAAAAAATTTTTTTGAAAAAAAAATTTTTAATATTTTTTTTTCTAATTCTGCACATAAAAAGGAATAATTTATGTTCTTAAAAATTTTTTCCTAAAGTAACCGTTTTTGAGTTATTAACAATTGAAAAAATGGCTATTTTTTTAAACAAAAAATCATATTTTTCTTAAAAATTATCGTATAAAATTTTTAGAAAATGCATTTTAAAGGTGATAAAACTAGCTTTCAGAAAATATATGTAGGATTAAAATGCGACCATTTCCTATCAAACTGTATCACTTTAAAAAAAAACAAAAAAAAACGAAAAATTTTATGTTGCAATAACATTTTTTAAACATTAACAAATTAATTATTTAATTTTTGTTTTATACAGTGTTAAAGCTCAGGAAAAGAGCTTTAAAAAGAGACCTTTTTGAGCTTTTTATCTTTAATAATAAACAAAATACAAAACTTTTTGTAAAGCCTTCAATCGCTGTAGGGTGGGCAAAAGTTATTGAGCGGGAGTGTATAGCACTTACTGCTTTTTAAAATTTAAGATTTATTTAATTTTTCAATAAATTTAACAAGTTAGTTAACAGTTTAAAAACTTATTTATTATTTAATTTAAAAAATATTTTAAAAATAAAGAAACTGAAAAAAATGTTTATGGTTTTTAGTTAAGAAAAGCACTATTTTGAAAATTTTGAGCCTATTATGCGATCATTATGCAAAAAGAGTACAATTATGCAGTGAGTAAAAAATTATGCAATATAATGCGCTCTAGAAACATGTTGTAAAAGGTTTAAAACATGAATTAACATAATATTATAATGTTTCTACTTGATTTTAAAAAATTATGCAATTATGCAATCGCATAATCTACCTTTCTCTAATTATATGCCGACAGACGGACGTGACGTAGCAGTAGTCGTGCGCAGGTGAGAACAGATGATCATTTAGTTGCAAAATAATTGTAAACAAGCGAATCATTGTTTAAATTATAAGTGATTGAAAAACTCGATCAACTTTTTCTCTTCGGAATATAAAAGTGTGAAAAACAAGGAATTTTTTGGTTCATTAGTCATTTAATTTATTTAAATAACTTTTTTAATTAACAAAATACGAGAAAATGTTAATAACATTTTTGAAGCGTCTCGTCTTTATGAATGTTTAGCAAAAAAGAAAACTCAATTATCTTGTACCGTTTAAAAGATATGGGCATTTAAACAATTTTGAGCAATTGTTGTAACTTTTAAATAAACAATTGATTTTACTTAAAAAATTGATTTTCTGAAACTTTAGACCAACAAATGTAATACTACCAAGTTTAAAAGAAATCGGTGAGGGTGCTCCGAAAAGTAGTAAATTTCTCCTGGAATACCACTGTAACATTTTCCTTAATTGAATATTTTTGAACATATAAAACATTGAAAATAGCTGTACTGTTAAAAACCAAAATTTCGACAATTTATAAAATTTATAAAAAATAAATATTTATTTCATTTTTTTTATTAAAGAATGAAAAGAAATGTATTTTACCGTATTTTCAATGTCCTACACGGAAAAAATTTTGGTGCACCGTTTGTACGTTAAGGTACATCTGTTGTGTTAGTAGCCGATTCAAATTTTATCCCTTAAACCGAGACATATTTCATCCCTGTTTCGGTGCGTCAGTGGTGTTAATGCTGCGCAAGCGTTGAACTTTGAATGGAGTCTAACATTTGTCTCCAAATCTGGGACCAGTGCTATATTGTACATGCGCTGTCGCGTATATGATTTTGTTGAAAAAATGGCATTATTATTATCTTATAAAGATAATAATTACAGTGTAGGCATTTAAAACATATGTAGACAAAAAAAATATTTTTACTATTTTTTTAAAGAACTACTTTGTTTTATTTTAACCTTATTTTTTAAACATTTCAAAAATTTTATTTTTATACTAATTCTTATTTAACAAAATAATTTTTTTTTAAATTTAAAAAAATTTTTCAGAAATAATTTACAATTTTAATAACAATAATTTAAATAAAATTATATACACTGCAAAAAGAAGTATCTTAATTAAGATGTTTTGGTATAGTCATTTCTAAGATGTTATGGTAGTCACTTTTTAGTCATTTAAAATATCTTAATTTAAGATGTTAAAAACATCTTCATACACATTTTCAGCATATTTTTTTGGGAAAAAAGTTTTGAGGTTAACTATGGGCTTATATGTAAAACATTTTATGCATCTTAGGTTTTAGTAACTTAAATTTTTTTCGCATCTTACAATTCACAAGTAACCTATAGCTAAACATCTTATTGAGACAGAAACATCTTAATTTAAGATACTTTAAAAAACTTACAGGAAGTATCTTACTTTTTTAAGATAGAAGAAATAAGGCGTATAAAGCATCTTAAAAATCAGTAAGATACTTTAGAAAACATCTTATTTTAAAATGTAAGATACCATTTTTCCATCTTACATCTTATTTTAAGATATCAAATAAGATACTTATTTTTGCAGTGTAATTTAATAATAATAATATAATACTAAAAATTTTCATAATAATAATTTTATAAAGTTATTTATATATATTTTCGTCTTTTGGATTAATTTAAATAATAATTTGAATTTATAATATTAATTAATCAATTATAAAATTAATATACACGGTTATTTTAAATCCTTAAAAGAATTTCTTCACAAAATTCAATAACTGAGATTCTAAATTGTAGTTATTTTCTTGATTCACTGCATTTGTCTCTGTTAACGTTCAAGTGTTGTCTTCAACATTGGGGACAATATACGTCCCTGTTTTCGGCGCATATGACGCATGGAATCCGGGATATCATTTACATCTGAACGTTAGTACAACAGGTGTACTATAGGCAGCGCAACCGGTGGACCGAAATTTTTTCCGTGTAGATAAATTTTATGTATATTCGCACAAATATTATATTAAATTATCATAACATTATTTTATCGACAGGAATGTTAACGAAGAAGGAACAGAAGCAATATGAAGAAGCCCGTTTCTTAGAGTTTATTAAAAAACTATCCAGCATTATTTGATAATAAAGATAGGTGTAAATTTTCATCGGAAGAAAGGCACAAAATGTGGATCATTTTTGCAAAATCCCTGCCAGGTTAGTGTAAAGAGAACGTTTAATTTTACGTATTAAATAAAATCGTATATTATTCAGTAAAATGAGTAGTATTAAAAGCTGTACATTTCTATAGGTCATAATGTGGAAACTGCACAAAAGAAATGGAAAAAACCTTAGAGATCAGTACCGTAAAAGTACTGACCCTTTAACATTTCGTCATTTTGAAACAATGCAGTATTTTGATAATTACTCGTTGAATTCGTATGTATATATTTATAACTCTTCGAGAATTTAAACATTTTTAATGATTGATTATTTAATTTATAAATAGAGTTGCCGATGAATCAGTGGAAGAACAGACCCATCAAAATAATTTGAATTTTGCTTTTGCAAATAATCAAAATGAGTTTCACAATGAAGAATTAAACAACAGTCATAGAAGCGATAAGTAAGTTTCTTATTAATTGTACTTCTTAATTTTCATATTTTAAAATGAGTTTACAATATATACTTTTAAAATTTTAAAATAAAAAAATAACTACTAACAGGAAAATTCTGAAAATTGAGAAATAAAATTTGTAGTGTTACATTACAAATTATATAACAATTAGTTCAATGAATGTAACAAAAAACATTATTTGACAGAAATACTGAATTATTTTTATAATTTTGGTTTGAGTACAGTTTATTTGATCCAAGTAAAAATCATTTTGTCAAAGTACATATTTATTTTATGACAGTCCAGTAATTCAGTATTTCAATAATCTTAGAATTAAGCGAATACTTGTTTCTATTTAGACTATTTGACCCTACCCAATTTATATTTCATCTAATTTACAAATTTTTGTTTCAATTATTTAATAATTTAAATACAATTTGAAGTTCATAATGTGAAGATATATAATGATAAGCTTTCAATAATAAAGCAACCTGAAAGCAACGATTTAGATATTGATAATAATCCGCCAAATTCCACACAACTTCCTACACGTGGAATAATAAGAAAATCTACTGTGAACTATATGAACCTGAAAGCAATGATATAGATATTGATAATCCTTCAACTTCCACGCATATTACTGCACGTGGAATAAAAAGAAAATGTAATAAAGGTTAGTTTCATGTTTTTAAACAAATTCACGAAATTTAATACGCTTTTAATAGTGGAAGTGCTAAAATCATTTATATGCATATTTTTCTGTATAAAATTTTTATATACTTTTAAACCACCATTTAACATAAATTTAATCCCTTTCAGTTAACGATGAGCTGTCGTAGCGATCAGACGTATATTTGTTTGTCCGTCTTGTATATAAAATTTGAGAAGTTATTTTATTTCGGACTGTCAATATCTGTTTGTTCAAGTCTGTGCCTATTTGGAGTTTACTGGTGTGACTTGTGAAACTGTTAGCAGTGCCTATTATATGGTTTTTTTTACTGTGAACATTTTTGTTATATTTTTTTTGTGCCTACTCTGTCTCGTATTGTGCAACCGTCATTGTCGACGCCTGACTTTAGCCAAGTGCTCAATGTGACTTTATGAGTTTGGTCAATCTAAGGATTTATTTTTATTTGAGGTGCACTCATATTTGAACTTTTTTTTTGTTTTTTGTTCTTATAATCTGGAGCTTTCGAATCAGAATTATTGATTCGAGGTTGCTCTTTAGCTGAGTGTCTTTCATGGTTAATTTGAAAAGTGATAACTGCCTATTGTTTTGTGTTATATACTTTCTGTGTTTGAAGCCTAATATATAAGAGGCATTCCACGCCAAACCAACATATCGTCAAAATTCACATTTTTTATTTGTATCAAACTTTTTTTATTCTTTAGTACTAGTTGAAAAAGAGCTTCATGATTTTTTACAGATTTTTTTACCCAGTCGTTTACAAGATACAAATTTTTCAAAATTTTACGTTTTAAAAAAAAATTTTTTTGAATGCTCATAACTTCTACAAATGTGGTTCGATTTTAAACTTTCTTATATAAAATTTTTTTGTTTTTTCATAAACTTTTCAAAAATTTTATGAAAAATATTTTTCAAAAATTTTTTACTGCATTTTTAAAAATTTCAAGATTAAAATTTAATTTTTAAATCTGTTTGTATCCTTCAATTTTTTTTTAAAAAATTCTAAAAAAACTACTTCTTTTACGCAAATTTTAAGCCTTGTCCCGTCGTGGGTATATGATTTTTACTATTTTTTCAGAATTTTTTTAAATTATGGAAATTCAGTATTTACTCATTCAGCCGCTGCATTATGCAACAAACTGATTTTACACAATTCAGTTTTGCCTAAACTGAGAGAATTTTCTACATAAAATAGTATTGAAATACTCAACGCGCTTTGCATGCCCTCTGTTGGGAGTTTTTGTTATAAAAACTTAGTGAATTAGCTCAGCAATCATACCAATGGCGTATATGTGATATAGACGAGAAAAAACTATTGCTAAAGTTCATACTATATACTATGCAGAAATTACCCTCAGTGTAATATCAATTAAAATACGATTCCTTCACAAGTTTAGTGATCCAAAAGAATAAATTTGTTAAAATGTTATTTTATTGTTTTATAAAATTAAATAACAAATCTCAAATATAGATATTTGATTCTAAATATAAGAATCATCTTAAATATAATTTATTCTTTATGATTAAGGTTTTCCTCCTATTTAATAGATGTTTATTTTCTTATCTTTCTTACATTGAAAAATTAATATTTTCCAAAAAAATGTAACATATTTTTGCATTTTTATATTATTTTATAATCCTCATAACTCTATTTTAAAAGATTTTCTAAACTCTAAATCCTTTCTTCTTCTTCATCCATTCTTGCAACGGCGTTGGAGGTACGCTAAAAAATGGGTAACAGTTGACAGAAGTGGACTCACAAAGTAGTCCAAAGTCTTTACATTAGACAGATCTTCATCACCTAGGCGGGCAAAGTTTGATTTTCTTCCTCTTTTACTAGGGGGATTATGCATTCGAAAAATGATGTAAATCAGAACACCAATGGACCCGTCCAATCACCAACAAAATAGCCACCACTTCAGCAACAACACTCCGAAAGACACCCTCGAATTTCTGCAGCCTCCAATTTGTCCGTGGATCAACAAATGAAAATTATTTTCTGGAATGCACACGGGATCATCAAGAATTTGTCAGATATTAACAGTGCTTTTAAAGAACAAGATATTGTGTGTATTTCTGAGACATGGTCTACAAGTGTAAGTCTAAATGTTTGTACCCCGTTTACAACTAACTCAATTATTTCTCCAGCGATTAAAACTAACAAGTTTGGAAGAGCAAAAGGAGGTCTTTCAATTATATATAACAATTCAATTTATAATGTTACACAAATTGATAACTCTCCTAATTATATATTTATTAAGGTCAAATCGAAGACAGATTTCTTTATTGTGGGATTAATTTATATCCCCCTGATGCAGATATTTCTCAATTTTTAGACAATTTAAACATAATTTTATCTACCCTTATTACCGAATATCCTTGTCTACCAATAATTATAGGAGGGGATTTCAACTGCCGTGTTGCAGAATTGAATCAATTAACAACAGAAATTTTTGAAATCTCTAATTTTAATCCAGAAAGACTGTCTTTAGATTTTCCAATTAATGCAAGAGGCAGATCTTTAATTAATGTTATGGAAACTAATGACTTTATTTTGTTGAATGGGCGTTCTACGAGTGACACCCCCGCCAGTTATACATTTATAGGGGCACAGGGTTTTAGTGATCTGATTTGGTGCTCACGTGAAGCAATTTCCCACCTAAATGATTTGTTAGTTCTCCCAATAGCTACTTTCTCCGATCACTTACCAGTACTGTTATACAAATGCTATCCCCTCCAGGATCAGGCGTTAGACTCACTACCATCTCCTAACAGGTTACATTTTGAAAATAAGGCTATAACTTTTTTGTCATCTATGGCTTGGAGGGGAGAAGTTTCCCGTTTGGAACTTGACGTGGATTCATTAAATAATATTCTCACATCTACTATCAAGACTGTGGCACGTGATCTCGGAATGATACGCGTGCGTACACGTTTCTCTTCATTTAAAGAAAGCCCATGGATTGATAGGGAATGTAGACGACTTAAAGAAAGGGTTACTAAAGCCCTACTCGTTGTTAGGGTTAATGATTTTTGTCAAGAAAGTAAACTTATTTACCAGAATGAAAAACGTAATATGATTAAGATCATTGCTTCTAAAAAAGTTAACTACCGTAGAAAAATGATGAATGATTTATCTAACTGTAAACATTCAGCACAATTTTGGAAAGTCATTAACTCTACAAAAGTAAGATCTTCTAAATTATCAAGCATTAAACTATCTACGTGGTATAAATTCCTTCAGGATAGCTATCCCTCGCGTGCAGTTAAAATAATGTTCGACTCGAATTTATATGTAAAAAATGACTTTCTGGATAATCCCTTTTCTTCTCATGAAATTGTAAAATGTTTACTTCGTTGTCACGGTGGTCAGGAAGAGATTTTAAATGAAGTGAAAATGTAGAGAAAATCTGTTTACATATATTTATTGTCTACATAACTACAAACAAGAATCACTTTAACTCACATCTTTATTAGATCATTTACAGTTTTTACAACATTTTAAAATTTTCAAAATGAGTGACTCAAACTGAAGAAATTAGTTAGCATATTTAAATGATGAGCATGCGTAAATGAGGACCAATGAGATTTATATTTAAGTATAAGAGTTACTAATTTCAAAACAAAAGCATTTTGTTTACATTTTGACATAAAATGTATGACTATTTAAATGGTTTTAATATAATTCAAATGCAATTTACATAAAATACCTTTAAGACAGGTGAATTAACTAATTTCATAAAGTGAGGTGTAAATTATTATAAAAAGATGATAAGTTTGAATAGTATTAATAGTCACGATGAAAAAAAAATAAAATCTGTGCGCCATGTGGAAAAAAAATAATTTTTGGTAATGCAAAAGCGGAAAAATTTCAAATCACCACAAAACTATGTGATTTGTTAAAAAAATACATAAATAAAAGTTATTCTGTGAATGATGAACGTTTTCCGCTTAGTATATGTAGCACTTGTCAAACGACTCTTTATGAGCACGAAAAGGAAATAAAAATAAGATCATTGCCGATAATGCCAAATTATGAAGATTTGCGTTTGAATAATGTTACTCGACATCAAGAGCAAAATAGTAATAATATTTGTCAGTGTTATATATGTTTAACTGCAAGAACCAAATTTCATAAAAAGCCTTTAAAAGGTAAATAAATTCTTCTTATGTATATAATAATAATATTACAGAAAAACGGCGTTCGTAGATTTTATTGTAGGGTCTTTTTCATTTCTCAAAATTTAATGTAAATTTATTATCGACGTTTCACTATGATATATATCATAGTAAATAATAAATAATAATTAAATATACGATATAAATGATATTAAATAATTTTCCTTTAAATACTTTAAAAGGTCGAGGTAATAAGAAAATATCGATACAAATTGATGAAAGCAACGGTCTTCATAGTAAACTTAAACCGAAAGTAAATCCTGAAAATGTATTACAACCTATCGATACAAAGTCTGCACCCTGCAAGGAAGTTATTATTAATTTAATTGACAGATTGCCTGAAAAAGAGCAGGATCAAATTATTTCTAATGTTTTGCGGAAGAAAGCGAATAATGGAACATTTTCAGCAGAACATAAAGTAATTAAAAACGTTCAACTGGAACTTAGTAATGACAAAGGGAAGAAAATGCAAGTTTTACTGAATGGGGAAAAAAAAGATAAGCAAACTTTTTTTTCTGAAAAAAGTTTAGATAATTACTTTGTAGAAAACAATATGTCATCAAATCAAATGAGAAAACTGACCACTTTTGTTCGTTCACAAACTGGTAGAAAATCTGTGCCTACTAATTATGATTGCCATATAAGTGAAAAAAATTAACTCGTTAAAAGAAATATATAAAAGTAGTGATACATTTGAATTTGAAACATCGAAGACAAAAGAAAAGAGACCAGTGATATGGGCCGATGCATCGGAATTAGTGGAAGCTGCAATTGAGTCACGAAATTTAATTGGACATTACAAACTTAAAGTTATGGCTGACGGAGGACAGGGATTTTTTAAAATATGTATCTCGATAATTCCTGAAAATTATAAATCAATAATTGATGCTGATTGTAGCAGTGAAGATGATAATTATGAGCCTAAGGAAAAAATATTTAAGTCTAAATGCGAAAAAGTTAACGTTAAATCAGAAGCAAAATTAACAAGTGTGAAAAAAACTATTAATGCTGTGCATCGTCCCTGATATAAAAGAATCTTACGAAAATTTGAAGACACTATTTGAAATAACAGGTATTAATAAAATTCCATTTAAATTTGTAGCTGATTTTAAATTAATGCTCATAGTTAATGGGTTACAAACTGCATCTGCTACATATCCCTGCCCATATTGCTTCATCAAATTGAAAGAATCAAAAAAATCGTGTGCTGAAGATGATGTAATTGTTAGTGCAGAAGGCGATTTTGCAAAATTAAGAACCTATGGAGATATAAGAAAAGACTATGAGACTTTTGTCAAGTTAAAAAAAAATAAAAAGAAAGCTCCAGAGTCTTACAGCACTATTATTGAACCTCTCTTTTACGATGAAGAAGATGATAAGTTTGTAGTTGATAAATGCGTGGTTCCCGAATTGCATCTACTTCAAGGCTTTGTCAATCATTTATTTTTTGACGGGTTGGTTCCTCTTCTTACATCTAAAGTAGCATTTTTGTGGCCAGAAAAATTATCTCTTTCTTCTAAAAATTATCATGGAAGAGTGTTTGAAGGAAATGCTTGTCGCAAACTACTCAAGTCTGCTGATTTATTGGATGATAAAATTATCTATGAAAACGTTGGTCGGCTTCGCTTGCTTCCTTACATAAAACGCATTTAAAGCGATGGACAAAGTAGTCTCGAGTTGTTTTTCGGTCAAAAAAATTGGAAAAGATTTAGATAAAAATATAAGGGAGTTTAAAACAATTTATAAAGCGACTGAATGCTCAACAACACTAAAAAATTCACGTAATTTCAAAACACCTTCAAGATTGCCTTCGATTTCTTGATGGAGATGGATTAGGCATTTGGTCAGAACAAGCAGGTGAATCCATACACCGGGAATTTTTAGTTCATTGGAACAAATATAAAGTAAATTCGATAAATCATCCATCATATTCATCAATGTTGAAGAAAGCTGTCGTTTCATTCTCATCTATTCATGT